>CM032801.1:12743350-14168350 GCA_019155185.1 Beaufortia kweichowensis | reverse complement strand
TATTAATTTTATTTATTTAATGATTTTTATGTCAAATTAAAACTGCAAAACATAATTATAACTAAGCCATTTATAGGTCATTTTCACATAAATTGTAAAAAAAAAATGTAACTTTTAGGTCAAATACTGTAATAATAATTGTGTACTTGGACTGTTGAAATACGCCATGCTACATTGTTTTGTAAGACTTCAATAACTTTCTTTTGCAAAACATAAAAAAGATATTTGGAAAAACTTTGGTAACTACATGTCCACTATTGACTTCCATTGTATGGACATAAAAGTACTATTATTGCTGTGTAATAATTTAAGACCATGAAGTATAACAAGAAGTTTATTCTTGGCATGAGACTATTAACACAGTATTGTGAAGTAAAATATCACAATACCTCGAAATATTGATTACTTTTCTCACCCCCTGGCAACACTGTGGTGCTATCTAACCTGTTTGTTTGAGCGACTTGTCTAGCCGACATAGCAACATTGGCTTAACCAATACCACTGGGGGTGTGGTTAGGAAAAAAAAAAAACATTACTTTTGCAATTTTGTTTGGCACTGCTACTCCCATAGAAAACACAAGCTTTACATTTAATGTCAATTTTAAAGTCACAGGAATTTAAAGAATCAGTGAACACCTCATTCATTTTACAACATTAAAGAATGAGAATGCAAACCAACAAACCACAAACTGCTGCACATTTCTAAAGATAGACATGTAAACTGCAATCATCTGCCACGCGTTTGTGCTTACGTCTGTGTATTTGAGGTTAAGAGGTGGAAGGTGAGAGGTTTGTTCATCTCGGCTGTAATTCTCCTCGTCTCTGGCCATTGGCGCAGGACTAGTGAGTGTTAGTTAACACACAGGAGGACAGAAGCAGCGAGCGCTCTCTGACCCAGGACCAGCTATTATAGAGTCGTATTCCCCAATCCCCAAACCAGCTCTGGCTGCCAGATTTCCAGCTCTCTAACTGTGCTGTCTCTACATCTGTTCAGCCTGCCTAATGTGACCTGTCTCTTTATCTAGTCTCTGCAGGCTGGCATAGATGAGAAAACACATTCCTGTGGTTTAGGAGTTTCAATTCATCAATCATTTTGAGACAAATGCATAAAAGAAAACTCTTGGTGGAGGTCACTTTTTAGCCAGATGTAATATTTTTATGTACAGTAATAACATCCTTTGTTGTATCTCAGCATAATGTGCTACAATATCTATTAAGCAAGCAATAAGCAGGATGATTTGCTTTAGGCGTAAACACTGGTTCTTTCAAGTTAATACTCTTATGTTTAAGTCTCCACTGTGTAATTCACCACAAAAATCATCATTTTATAAATGGGTGATAAATTGTGAAATCAAATTTCTGTTTACCTTTTGACATGCAAGAGGTTATTGTACTATAACATAAAAAAACATGTTACATTTTAGAACTCAAAACTTCCTTGTTAATTCAAAAAAGGTTTTGTGTCTCACAAAAAGGATTTTGTCACACTGTGACATGACACTAGTGCCACAAAAAAAGCCTCTGCAGAAGATCAATAGCTACTTCTACATCATTGCCTTTTTAGCCCGCCCACCAATTCACACATGTACTAAGATAGAATTGCTCAAAGCAACAAAAGTCTCAACGTCTTTCAAAAAGATGGTAAAACAGATAAAAACTGTAATGTAAAAAAACTTTAGCAAACAACATAGATGGAACACAGAGAACATTATGCTGAAAAAAAATAAATCTGAATTAACTTTATGACACCTGACCAATGAAAAACATGTGGAGTATATCTGGAAACATTTTGCTAAGGCAAGGTTATTAGAAACTCCACACAGCCTTCACATGAAACTTTGGTTCATGCCCCAACAAGCTTCTCACATTTTCTGAAAAAAAAAAAAACTAGTTATTTTTGTGATTGCTTACAGCCAATGGCTAAATAATTACAAATACCTGCAAACATCACCTTTTAACATTTCTGACACCAAACAGCCCTATTGTTTTCTGTTACAGTACATGCTAGTGCCCGTTAACTGAGCACAAATGCTAGCAAAACTATTTTGCCCTGGAAAATCTATGCAAAGACAGACAAGGTGAAATGTGTTTACACTGATTAAAACGCTCATGACCATGTCTCTTCTCACCATCTGCTGATTGAGCAGGCTTCTGTGTTTCCAGTTAGTATTGATTATTGCATCATTCACAAGACCGGGCCGAGGTTAGCAAAGGTTCAGCAAACAGCCAGTGGACAGGAGCAAAGCCAGAAACAGCTCTCTCTTAAGTTTGTGGAGCGTGGCCTGTACCCTTCTCTTCTCAAGGAGAGCCACAGCGGACCTCCTTCTGCCCAGCAAACAGCCACAGGCTCAGCTCGCTCGGCTACAAACGGCCTTTTGCAGCCTAACCAGTTGCCAGCACGCCCGGGGCTCCATACCACCCACGCTTCAGCACAGACCCCACCGCTGACCATACACACAGCGCACCACAGCCGCCCATTCTGAGAAACAGACCACACACACTAATAGATTAATACTTCTTCGAGCCAACTCAGCCAGCGCATACATAGAGATGTCAACTGGTAATACTTCAACAAAAACACATCCAGCGCTGGATGGAAAAAATGATCTTTCAATAGCTATATTTAAGGAATGGCAACAAATATCATTTAGCATTTAACTGGAGGGAAAAGAGAGTTCACGCAGATGGTCACATTCGCAGAAATTTCTTCCAATTTACATGTGGAACACTTTTATGGAGCGATATCAAGCACGAGGGGAGTCCTTCAGCGATTTCTGACAATTTAACTGCTCTCCGTGACACATTAAATGGCGGCAATGACAACTTAACTGCCCTGCCAATCAATATCTTCTATTACGCTCATTGTAAGAGACAAAATATGATGCCGGGTCAGATGAGATTGGCAGTGCTTTTCTTCAGACTGAATAAGATGTCAGGGATAGAATGAGGATTCATTGCATTGTTGGTAAATAATTATACATTTGTGCTTGACAATCTAATTTTTTTCAGTCACATATGGCATTGTTCCTTTTCAATGACCAATATTTATTTTTAATATTTCAGAAAATGTATTTGCACAATTAAAGTAAACATGAAATAGCTTTCACAACCCATTAAGAAAAGAATGTTACATAGTTCATATCATGTTTCTTTCAGAAATAACACTCGATTCTATCTATGAGATATTGATTGATCATGAAAAGTAGGAGTTACCAAAATAACACCAGGTGGTTGGTGGACAGTGGTGACATCATTTCATAGGCGGAGCAAGTTACTACATCTAGATGACAAATTATGAAATCCAACATTTTTTCTTCAGATACTCATGCTCTTAATAACCGCACAATGATATCAGGAATGTGTATCAAGAAAGTAAACAGAGTCAATTCTTTACTTCAACGTTATCTAAGCCGTCTTTTGAAAGAGTCTGTGAGCAGTCAAAGGCAATGTCTTTGTCTATAGAGTTGTGTTTTTAACCTCGCCTGTTACAAGCTGTTGAAATGTAAGGAGGGGTAGACAATTAAACGGAGGCTTAACCTGTCAATCATTCTCCCTTCGGCCCATCACATCACAGCTCTGTTCCGCCTCCTCTTTAACTCCTCCTGTGAAATGCCGCTGGCAGCTCGGACAGCTGATTGACAACAGTCCTGATCCAAGCACGAGATGGTATCCTTAGCTCAGATGGGCCAGTCTGAAAAGACAGCTGAAGGTTTGCTGTGCACAGAAGCGGGGGGAGCGCTGAACCGGCCGGTAATTTAGGTGTTTTAGCTAAAATTAATGCTATAGGTGTGAATGGGGCTGTCTTGGATGTCCTAACACTTGTCTTTCAGTGCGGGTAATTTAGGATTTAATCTCCACTGCGACCATTGGCCTATTAAGGGTCTCGTTCGTCCTGAAAGGGGGTCAGGTTAAGCAGGCAATATTACAGAGAAAGAAGCTCTTTGAGAAAGCTCATGAAAAGCCAGGGTTTATTTCCTATTACTCGCTCCCAAACCCTTTGGATTCCACACAGTTCTGTTAACCATCAGCAATTATCTCCCTGTCAAAGCGAAATGTAACAAATTTCCCCATATCCAGCCAGGCAGCAGCTTCAGCTGGACACGAACATCATCTGACAGGAGGTAAATCACTGTGCCAGCCAGCACTTCTGACAGACAAATGCACTACCTTGGAAAACCTGGGCCTATCACTCTGAACAGCGTGGAGAAAAAAAATGGATGATCTTCTCCCTGTTGACCTCACTTTTTTTCCCTATCTCCTCGCTCCTCGTATTTTTTATTTTTTTCAAATAAGATTAAATGCCTCTGGTTCTGTAAGCACTGAGCAGTTCCAAAATATGAGCATTATTAATGGTCTCTACAGCGAGCTGTTTAATCTTGTGCCAGACCGCAGCCATCATCTTACCTCACCTTCCCTTTCCCCTCTGAGACAGACTCAGGAAACAGGAAGTAAGCTGTGTGTGTGTACGCTTGATTCGCCTGTACCTCCTGTGAAGATCTAAACAGTGTGACATTCACAAGTGGAACACTTAACAAATGTAGCGCCAGTGCATGGGACAATGTTGTTTTGTCCTGGTTTTTACTATGGAGAATGTCAAGTTCATGGGTTATTGTATTAACATGATAACATATTGTGAGAAGGATTCAAAAGAACTGTCTGTTTACAGTAATCGTGGGGTCAAGCTCTGGCCAGTCAGCATGCTGGTAGATGACTTTACTCTCTAGAACCAAAAAGTAGACAAACGTAACATAACTTAAATATAGTTGTTTCATTATAGCTGATTACAGTATTTATAGTATATGGCATTTCCTTTTATACAAAGTGACTTAACATGATAACTCTCACTGCACATATTGAGCATACACATGAAAATGCACTATCCAAACTATAATTTTAAAAAATTTGATATTAGATAAAAACATTTTTTTTACATATTTTTTATTTATTTTTATAAATAACATTAACATTACATTTTTAATAATATTTTTTTATTTTTAATATTACTATTACCTTTTTTTATAATTTTTTTATTTTTTATATTATAATTTAGTTTATTGTTATGAAAATGTGTCAAATATTTATTCTTGAGTCTTTCAATACCTTTCAATATCTAGTTTGTCATAAATAAATTAGAATGACAAGCTATAAAATATTAAAGTGAATATTAAAATAACTTACATTAAGTAAGTTTATAATTATAATAATAGTCATTTATAATCTGATCTGTCGGGTACGATTTCACTAAAAAAGTAAATTCCACGTCATTTGACTTTAACCTACATAAAGATAAAGGACGCAAGATAAAGGAGAGACATTAAGGTGTATTCAGCGTACATTGTAAATTTCATGAGTATGTTGCATGCTCAAACCCATGACCTTGGTGTTGCTTGTATAATGTTTTACCACTCCAACTACAGGAAAGTGCTCCTAAATAGTTCCATGTCTGCTGCTTTTAACATCCCTAGCAAAAGGTTAGATTGTGTATTTCCAGGGAGTCCTGCACTAGTCAAGCAACTGCCACAGAGATGAATGGGAACGCTAACAGAAAGCTTTCACCAGGTAATATAAAGCCCTTTGACAGTAACCATGACTTTTCCAGACTTAGTGACACAACATTTAGCATCGTGACAAACGAAGTGACGAGAACAACGATTTCCAGACTGACTAATACAGCGCGCAAGCAATCGAAACAAGCTCCCCTTATCTAGACCATGTATCAGGAATATCAGAAATATACTAAGCAGATTAGATGCTATGTTTACTTGACATTAGCGTCATGCGGCTAGCTTGTGTAACGCGTGTTCGAAGAACGTGATGATGAATGCATGGGACAGACAGGTGGGGAGGAGAAGACCAGGTGACTGAGACCAAAACAGACATGACCTTTTCTATTTGTCAAACACGCTCAGGCTTCATTTCCTCAGCACGTCACTGTAGCTTTCCAAATTACTCCTCAAACCATTTCCCTCATGAAATAGGCACACAGAGGCCTCAGTCAAGGAGAGAGGGCTAAGTTTCCATTTAATGAAAAGCTACATCCCGTCGCATTAACATATTCATTCTGGAACAGGACGTGGGCTGTCACTGATGCCCAACACCACTGGTCGCCGTGAAGCCAGGGAGCATTTCCTGCCACCAGCTTGTCAAGCCAGATAGGAAATCTGTGACGATAAGCTGTCTGACTGCATAACACATGCAAAGACCGCCATATGACTAACCAGGTCTGAAAGCTAGTTTAAATGCAAAAGCTTGTATCTATAGGGCATGTTTAGATAAGCGAGTGAGCGATAGCGTTTGATTTTAAATGCGTTATTGAAGCATAATCCTGACAAACAGTTTAGGAGATTTCTGTCTGCCTCCATTAATACAGACTGTGCTTGTATGGCCATACTGGGAATGTCACAAGATGGCCTCAATTAATTAGCTGTGATATTAAGCTCAGTCTGAAGAAAAGTATGAAAACTTGGTAACAACTACATCACCTTTGAATCCGACAGAAACCAACTTCTAGTCTCCTTTAACAAAACCACCACCTGCAAATGATCTTCAAGATACAGGACAGGGAGCAAGACAGGCCATGCAGGGGTGGTACGACAGTCAACCTAATGTGATGACGACCGGCCCCCGCACGGCACGCTACTTTGACTAAAGTAATTGCGGTTACACGGGCAACGACAGCTCCCTCCCCCTTTAGGGGCCCTCGGGCTGGATCAATATTTGTTGGAATTGCACCTTGTTCCAACAATGCCAGATTTACAGCAAGCGTTTGGATTTACACTTTGTCTTCCAGTGCAACTCATCAGCACAACCCAATTACTAACTCCAGACAGACAGCATTAACATGAGCCCTGCTGCTGCTTTATTGCCCTTCAACCACCCCGTCTCATTTCAGGGTCTTCAGGCAATGCCACCATAACGGATACTACACTTAAAATGTGCTCGCAGGAATAAATTCTCAGTCTTTCATTACTCCTACCTTGATTTACTTCATATCATCTGGCCGCTATAGACAAAGATAACACGTTGTAAATTACCCCCATCTAGTCTGCTTGTTTCAGCGCCGTGCGGGGGGCAGGCAGGGGGGTCCTTGAGGGCAGAACGCAATGGGGTCGTTTCTCTGTCCTTGTATCCCTGCTTCTCTTTTGGTTTTCTCAAAGTCTCACAAGTGCCACAGGTACAAGCCCTATTTGCACGTTTGTGAGAGATGGTTGGCTTGCTATGTCACAGTGGTGCTGACTGTTTCTGTTGGAGTGTAAATTACTGAACAAAAAATCAAAGTGGAAACCTCAAAGCATCGTGTAAGAGGAATATTGACGCTGTGTATGGATGTCAAAACAATACACATCGCTTTAATCATCAAAATGACATAGCGTCCGTCCTGAACTGTTGAGGCATGAAGCGGTCAATAATTTCAAGAGCATTAATCATCGGCTGGTGTGATAAACCCCAGACTCAAGACTGTGATGTAATGACAGCAAAACATGTAAGTCTTCATTTGTTTTGGTCACTGACTGCCAGTTTGTGCCCTGGGGCAGTTGTCACTGTGCTGTGATTAATATTGCGTCCAGCACTGTCAGTCTGGTGTGACTTTGTGAGGAAGATGCGAGCAGCGCGTGTCCTTTTAACACAAACAGTCATGGCCAAGTGCTGTATTTCATACCCACAGCCTTCTTGAGACTGTCAGTCATTCTTCTCTGATAAAGTATTGCTGCTTTGACCTTGAAATCAAACAGTACAGTGCAAATCAGCTGAATATGCCAACATATGACCCTGTGTGCTTTCCCTTTCAGCTTTTACTCTGTATAAAGAAAACTGTAATTGATCTGTTTGCAAACGCTATTAGGCTTTTAATTTGTTCAATGTAAAGTTACAAATGTTTACTAAAATAAATACACATTATCTGAACTGTTTACGTCATTCTAATAATTCTTTACCCTGTAAGCAGTGATATGTAGCATTTGCCAGGATACCATGTCGCTGAAAGCAGCCCCTCCTGTGGGCCATGTGAGCTCCCCTCAGCCATTCTGTAATTTCCTCCACCCTCCATTCTATTTCAGTGGCTGATAACTAAGAACATTAGTTTTATGCCACTTGCCAGGCTCAAATGAAAAGAGAGCTAACTTTAATGACACCGCAATTAATCGCCCCAATAGACAGACAGCTAAAAGACAAGATATTGACTTCATTAAGGATAATGTATTATGTCATTAAGTCAGCAGGGTCACCTTGTGTATCATACACGGCAGACTAATATATTGGCATTTTCCTCAAATAAGATAAATTCTGATATGACTGATAAAGCTGATTAGAAAATGCCTCATCCAGTGAGGCAGAGAGACAGCGGCAGACCTCCTAGCAAGAACACACAGTCCCATTACTGATCACTGCTTATCACCCAGCCACATTGATTTGCACAGGCAATTTAATCATTATTGTTTCACTCCAATCTACAAAGAGAAATGTTTCTCCTTCACTGGCTATGCTGAGAGCTGAGATGTGCTTGTCGGAAAGATATTTTTCACCATGTTTTTTACTGTTTAAGACTGTTGTAAAACGTAAATGCTCGTGTTTACCAGACACTTGTGTAAATGTACAAAATAAAATTACAAAATACAAATTAAAAAAAAATTTTAAACAAACTTTTGAAAATGTTGATTGTCAATCTGATCAAACACGATATTAAATAATTGAATTGAATTGAATTTTACTTTCTATTAGTTCTGATGTTGCTGAATTTAGAAAATGCCTGAATTCAGATTAAAACCCTAATATATGAGGTTTTACAATTTACAAGCAATAAACATTCAAATGAAATAGACTAAATGTGTACAGTATGTACAGTAAAAAATCTCAAGAGTGACAAAAGCCTAAATTAAGCTGTCACTCAGCATGGGTTTGTCATTTAGGACCAAATGTTTTAGTGATTGATAGACTTGCATTTCCCATACATTAAATGAAAATACTTGTATGAACATTTGTTTTCTAATAACTAGTGAATGACTGGCTTGACAAATGCCGTCATTCACACATCAATTTGTGTCAAAATTGATCAAATGAAATTGCATGTCTTCGTATCATACTGTGGAAATACAATACTGTGGGAGTACAAATGTTAGACAAAGTACACAAAGTTACATTTTTGCAATAATAAAAAATATTAGATAATAGTTTCTATTAATTGTAACCATAGAAATGAACGTATTAAAATAAAAATGCATAAAAATTAATCCATAAAAATGCATATTTAAACCAAAGAGTTCAAATAAAATAAAAATAATAAGAGAACAAAAATAACCTTAATTCAAGACAAATGCCAGTACACACTGCTTGGTAGCATATTTCTTACGTAAAATTATGAATAAAGGAATGAGGGCAGCACACCTCCTTGGATGAAGTAAATGTCAATGGGCCTTTTGAGATAACAGGCAGAGCAACATTAGAGCTGGATCACTGATTGAACAGCCATTCATTTGACAGCTTTTCATCTCTTCATCTCTCTCCATGTGCAGTCCAGAGCACACAGACACAATGTGCCCTATTCCTGCGACCTTGGGCTTCCTTTTTGGGCTGCCATTATTGACATTTTCCCCCACCATCCTGTGGCCCTTCCTCTCATTTGTCATGATTATTGCTGAATTCTCAGCTGTCATTTGTGGCTGTAGATCAATGACTGTCCACTCCCCCTGTGTCGTATTGGCAGAGCAAACAGCCTTCCTTCTCTAAATGAGTCTCTCTCTCTCTCTCTCTCTCTCTCTCTCTCTCTCTCTCTCTCCATCCATTAGAGCCGTCCGGCTCCTGTGAGCACTCAGTCCTTTGTTAGGTCAGTCTATATATCACAGCTCACATCAGAAGTACACTTACTTTCTCTGCCAGATCTCTCAGCACACAGATCTGTGTGTCAAAGAGCAGCGGTTTCCATTATCATTCCATAACTGTGTGGAGAAACCTTAATCCACTAGAATATTACACTTTTATATATCATTATAGTCACGTTAAGGCAGTCGGGATACAGACGGAGCGTGTGAGGTTACGTCTGCGTGTGTGAGGTTGAGATAAGGCCTTGCTTGTCATCAGAGTCAGTCACATCTTACGTGCTGAAATCACCTTGTTGGTGTACTTGAAAGTGACGGCACACAGTAACGGCACAATACGGTCTAACAAGACGGTCTCCATAATATTCTCATTAGGAATCGTTTCCATAGCGATTGCTTTTAAGTATGCTGTGCCAGCAATGAGCAAAAAAAGTTCACGGGTGTACATGTCATTATATAATCATTTGTAATGACAACTCTTCTGAATGACTCGTTTCATGATGTGAATGCTTAGTGGCCCTTTAAATCTCAGGGTTTATATTTGTGAAAAATGAAACCGATAATTCAACTTTCAAAGAAACTACAGAGGACTTTAATTATCTTTTTCACTGGAGAATAAATTATGCTAGGCCTAATTGGTTATGAATGTGTGGACACAGATCATGAGTCCTGATCTATCACATATAAAGCAGGCAGTGAAAATGATTTCAGTGAGGTTTCGAAAGAATACACTTCAATTAGAGTCGAGAGCTTACCTATCAATTACACTTATTTTTAACTTCACGCTGGCTTTAAAAACAAACAAGGTGCGTGTTAAGGTCCGTTCACACCAAAAACAATAAGAACAAATATAACTATAAAATATAAATACCATTGTAAATTGAATATAACAATAACAGTAAAGAGGATCGATATTGTTGGCATCACTTTCAGAGATTTTTTTCCAGCTGATGAGCAATAAAATCTATTACATTTAAAAGTATTTGCACATTTAAAATGTATAGTTAACATTAGCATCTGTTGATATGGATGCTAATATAGTTACTGTTATAATTATCTGTACATTTATTGATCTTGATATTGACAAACACTTTATACTTTCAGTTGAAGTCATGATCATACCTTTTATATTAATGCCCCTAATTGTGACAGTTAATCTTAGCTGGTACAGGCAATACATTTTTCTGTTCGTTTCGGAAAGTCTATACTGCAAGTAATTTCTGCGCCAGACGAAACAGAAAGCAAAATGACTCGATTCAAAAGCAGTCCATCCCCAAACTAACGCCTTTAGTTAAGCCATTATTATTGTGTCTGGCCCATTAAGCCACTCAAACAAACAGATTACAATTCAGATTGACGCCACCTTTAGCTCAGAAATGACACACTTCACCCTTTATTGTTCTTTGCTTTCTTAGCAGATCAAAGTCTTACAGGAATGTGGAGACAATTCTGGTCCTTATATTTGAATGTGGATTATGAGCAGTGCTTTATTTTCAAACTCTTTTGTGTCTTCTTTCCTGTCTTCATAATAAAGGTTCATCTGCACATAATCGCTGCACTACAAATGGCACAGCTGAAAAAATACGAAGGGTGAGGTGCATTTATCATCAGATAAAAGACATCCCGCCATCCACCTTAAACTTAATGGTTCATCTATTATTACACACAATAACACTCCGACATATTAGATACTACAAGCACACAGATTTCAATGAAAGATTTAACAGACTACCCATAATGCACTTTGATGGGATAATTAAACTTCAAAGGCTTGCAACTTGAAACTGTATCAGGTTTGTTTCTATTATTTGCTAGGCATAGTACAAAAAACACATAAATTCCCTATATGCCTGCCATGCCAATGAACATTTACCGCTGGTATGTTCACTGAGTCATCAGTACAATGATGTTCCACAACTCCGCCCACTTCTCTGTTTAACAATAGCTGTGTGCGTTTAGGATTATGACAGGGGTAGTTTTAACTAAGGATGTATGCACGCATCCGTGGCCTTGCGTACCAAAGCGTATATTCTGCTCAGGTACAATCAACACATCAGCCCTTCAGCAGCAGCATCACCCTGATGAATTAGTCTGGAGTGCCTTTCACCCAAGGTCAAGGCTATGCAGACAAGCATTATTGAATTTATTTCACCAATTCATGTAAATGCCTAAGGAAGCTCAGCTATATAATTGTAAACCTGTCCCCTGCTGTAATGAGCCTTCCTGAGGGAACGCAAAATACAAAATGACACCCCTCCGCGTCCTTTCGCACACTTCTTCCATTACGCCGCTCAGGACAGGACAGTAAAGAAAAAAAGGTAAGAAGGTTACAAAAGGAGTACAGTCGGGTGTGAGCAGCCAAAAGGAGTTACGGCGCTGCCCGCGCCATCAGAGACTTTTCAACATCCACTTAAAAGTCGGCTAGGACCGATGGGAATCTGACATAATGGAGAGCGTCGGCTGTGACTGTGTCAGCCGCGTACGCCCCTGCCTCCTTGACGCGCTCGCACACCCAGCTATTTCGCATCTAGACACGCACACCTCCGCTGCCTGCAGTAGTACCGTTTCCTGTTTTTTGTCTACCTTTTCCCGCCGTTTTTCCTCTCCCCGTTTCGGCTCGGCTGAGCAGGGCTGACAGGCGGATTCCTTTGCTTTTCGCCGTATTAAAGCCACTTTCCCGCCCTGACAGCCTGTTCTATTCTGCCACCTTATAGCTCGGGCTTCACACTTCTTTGGGCAGCCACTGCTTCTTGACAGACCACTGTCACTTCCCATCATCCTCTCTGTATATTCGCCGCTCCCCCCTCCCCAGCACGAAGCCCCACTTTCCTACCAGTGCAATTATTTTTTTTGACAAGCCATCCATCAGCCTTAACTTTAAAAGCACTTTCCGCTGATATCCATTGTTAAAGCCCCAGCCGTTTTTTTCTCAGCTTCCCCGAGAGCTCGCATGAGAGAATATGATATCAGACATCCAACCTAGCAAACCATGTAAATTTACTTTGTTCTCGGCTATGTTTCCAATTTCACGTCCAATTTTTCGGTACATTATGCGGAGTTGTTGTGCCTAATATGATGTTGTCAAATCCCATTAAAGTTCACCGTCTTGCGTGGCTTTAAAAACAGGTTACAATTTGTATTCCATAAAGTAGGAAAGGAGAGCAGTTGAAAGTCAAGCCGAATCTTATTAAAATTATCTGTTCAATTGTGACGTCTGTAGAGGGAGTAATTTAGAGGCATTAGTGCAGGCGCATATGAATATGTCAGCGCGTCCAATAACGACAGCCAAAGCCAAGGCGGCGCATCTCTGCGAGTCAATAAAGCTCTTCTGCTGGTGACACAAATGTGATGATAATCTAAGGAAATGAATAAGGAACCTTCCTGTTTGAGGAGGAATTCTGCTGTGCCGCTGAATAAAACCCAGCATCTCCAAATGGCCTACATCTTGTGTGGAGGAAAAGCAGGGCGCATCGAGGCGTTCTCCAATCATGTCTGTCTGGTGTGCGCGAATGCCTTGAATTACATGAAAGTAATGAAGTATTTACCTTATGAAATGACATTGTCTCTGATTTCCCCACTGAATCTATTAAGGAAATATGCAGCTAAGATTGCTGTGAACCGTCACTAAAAGCGACTCTTTTAATGCACACATTTTTTATATTAAACTAAATACATATTCACATATGAGCATAATCATATATGAGCATGCATATGATTCATTATTTAGATATATGTGCAGATGTTTCATTTTTAACCGACAGATATAACCAAGTAAGATTAACTAATGTACAGACTAGTAAACCAGGGCTCAAAAGTATGGATATAATGTAGAGCAATGTTTTTATAATTAATACTTCTGTAAAGCACTTGCTTTGTGTCAGATGTGTTCACTAGCATCCTTTCAGGAAAAGGAAGCACATTTAACAAGCTGAAATCACCATGCGTCTGGCTGAGCTAATGAATATCAAATTACACTCAAATCTTTATAAATCATCATTACCCAGGATTCTAATTGATCCAGCAATTAAACATGACAAATGCTTTATGCACCAAAACTTTACTTTAGTCTCGCAAATAACAAACTATTCATCTTGGTATCGTGGCATCAAAGCTAATTTCATGTTGTGTATACAGCAAATTAACAAGGACAGACATTATAGCGTGGGTTCATTTCTTTTGTTCACCGCAGGGTTCCGTCATCAGAAAATCTTTTTTTTTTGCCTCTACACGGTTTATGAGTCCTTTCGCAAAAATCCATGAAGTTTCAACCAGCTGTCAATATAAATAGTATTTTACAAAACTACATTATGGTAATAGAGTGTAAAGAATTTTTCTCAAGAGCCCTTTACATGCAAATCCAGCGCAAAAGGCACAGCAACGTGTTTTCATGTGTTTGTTTACTCGCGAGGCTGTGGAGGGCGGGGATCACACAGCAAAGACACCTGCCTGTCTGTCGGCCTTTGACAGCTCAAGCAGAAGCTAAGTGTCAACATATGGTTATCAATGATCCAGATGGCTTCTTCATGTATGGAGACTGACAACTTTACTCCTCTATTATCAAACACTAGTAATTAACCATAATCAAGTAGGTGTTAATTAAGCATAATGAAAGCATTTCTACCCAGCCCGATCCTACTATCAGCAACTTAGAGCTAATTATAAGCACTAAGCACTCTGGGTAATCTCCAGGCTGCGGGCGAGCAGGGGCGCAGTATTTGTTCAGCTGATGATAGCTGTGTTTTGTCTGTGTGTTTGGCAGATTTAAGTCTGTAAAACTCCTGATTTGCCAGGCTGTCACAGCTGTTGAGGAGGAACAAAAGGGACTGGACTGCCGATGACAACGTTTCAGGAGTTTGTCATTCCCTGTGAAAGGACGGCCATTAATCAGAGTGACCCCTGCCTACAGCCACCCCACCACAGCACCTGCAGCCTGGGCATGTTTTAGGGGAAATTAAAGCCGTAAATTTCTCACCTCCACGTGTACGTACACATGCAGACCTGCTGCAGAGCGGCGCCATTTTAAGAGGATGCAGGAAATGCATACTTTGGGTTTTTGGGTTGAGGGCAAACACATTGTAAACATCAAGAATGTGGTGTATACTATGAACAAAAAGTAGCAAAAATATCTGCAGCCATCAAACAAAGCGAGCATGGGAGCAGCCATGTTGTGATCACATGATCAACAAGATATTTTATAAAATACTACATAGGTAAGCCCTTTATCATACACTTTCACAAACTGAATGAATAAATTAATCATGCCCGACTATAAACAGAGAATTTCTACAATGGCAAACAACTAAAACTATTGCTTTTACATGATGCTGCATCCAGTCCCTTTGGGAGTCAGTGTAAGTCAAAGATGACTGTGATATCTGTCATAAAAAAAACACAAATGACTGAATGCACCATTAATGATCCTCACAACATACACACAAACCCTAGAAAAAATATTAAGCACCTTATTCTGTTGCATTAACATGACAGAATATTTGGCGTACGTTACAATACGCTGTGCTGAGACTGGCAGCTTCATTAGAAAGCGAGCAAGGAATGTGTCAACATGGATTGCGTTTAAACTACAAAATCTCAACTCAAAGACAAGCCATGCCATGATACTATGGGACACCGCTTTGTAATTCTATATCAGATAAAACCAGACAGGATATCACACTCCTGTTATTATTTGCCTGATAAAGGAACATGGTCTTTCTCCCCTCCTCATCAAATGGTGAAATAATTGCATTTCCCCCGAGGCTAACGTCAGGGGGATCTGTAGATTCTCACAGTGTCAGCTTCAGAGTCAAACTTCTGTGAGAAACACGATATATCTCACGTCGAAACGAGATGAATTAGAAAAATCAATGCTTCAACTCATATTTGACAAACCCGGAGATATTGCGCGGTGCTCCTCTTTTCTCACACGTGTTTTTTGCTCCGTGACAGGGTGTGACTGCCAGAACAAATTCATCAGGAAACAAATAGGACAGCAGAAATAATTGGTTCGTGTGCACTTTTTTAATGACTACAACATGCGAAAATAAAGAAAACGAGAATACGAGACTTTAAAGTCATGTTTTCCTGTGAATATGTTTACAGTTTGTGCCCGACAGTCAAATCTGTTTGCCGTCACAAAGTCTCTCTCAGTGTAAAGTCTTCATATAAGGTGTATTGTTTATTTCACACTCCCCATTGACACTTTGACACCTTATATGTGAAACTCGCCGCCCATCCTTACCGGCACCGCCATCTATTGTGACATTTGGTGACGCTGACGTTTCTCGCTCAGACGCACGAGTGACCATTCTCTTCTTCTGCACTTCATCACCGGCTGATGCGGAAGGATAAATGCAGTCTGACTGGCCGTGTCACTCTGGATGAGAGAGCGTGCTGACAGTGTGTAAATGTAAATGAGCGGCCCGGGCTCACCCCCGACTCCACTCCGATGGGAGTGTGGTTCTGAGTAACGCCGGCCGTGTCATCCATCCACTCTCGCTGTAAATCAAGGCGTCGCCAAAATGGGGCCCAATTAAAAGGGGTCAGTGTGGAAAATTAGGGGCTTTATGTACAGTCAGTAATTTCTCCAACAAGATGCATCAAGAGGCCAAAGATATAAATCACTGTGAGAGCGAGGTGATAATTACAGGGATCGTGGTCCTTCCCCGGCCCTCAGCTGGGTTGGATCAGCCGGGTTTAATCAACACCACATCATCTACACTTAGCTGGAAAACTATTCATTCAGGCTTTAAAACAACAGCGGTGGACGCCAGGGCTGTGAATTACGATTTCCTTTGCGTGTTACTTAAATGAGTCATACAACTGGCACCGGTGTGACCTTTGCTAAGCAGGATATGAAATATTAAAAATATGCAATAATAAATGTAATGGAGCCTGGACATGATGGTCAGTTTATTAGTGAGGTCAACTAGTTTGCCCAGATTTATCTAGCAAAGCTTTAATTAGACTGTTTGCACTATCTATGAAAAGTTATGACTTGAAGCTTATTCGCCTAAAAGCACCACCTGCCCCTAGTGTTGCATTAAATTTAGTAAAGCTTTTAAATATGTGTTTTAAAACTCAAAGTTCCAGTCTGGCTCACTCTGGCAAGAATGTATCTAAATAAAACCCTCCCTAATCAAGTGTAGTTGATCACAACATGGCACCTATGAATTTCTAAATCTTTCAGGACTAGCTGAATTTTATAGTTTTATGCATAATAAGTTTCAGTATGTCACATCACACGTTAGTAACATTACTGTGTGTATAGGAGGATCGTCCGAACCTGCAGGAGGACATGAAGACAGTATAGACAGAAAGCATAGTGAAAGCCCATCAGTGTCCTGGATGTGTATTGACAGGCCTGAGAGGGAGAGGAAGTGGCCTGGAGTCAGTCACCTTGGCCGAGGCACAATGTCAGGCCGGCTCTGGCCATCATTCTTTAGCTCTGTCCAGGGTTTTATTTAAAGGCAAACAAATATCAGGGCCCGAATGTCAGCGCAAGGACACGGAGCCTGCCTCTCATCTCAACTAATCAGTGTCCAGGTTTAAAATGGTCCTTTCCCCTGCCCTCCTCCCCAAATCTATCTTCCCCGTCCAGCCCTCTGACAACAACATCAGAGTTACACCCCCCCCCCAAAGCCCCTGCACCAGATTTACCGTCACATCCTGCTGCTGCCGTGCGATTTATCGACATTACTTGTCAGCTTTCTTTTCAGGAAAGTGCACCAAGAATAAATTTTAACTGCATCTTAATGTTAAATACTCTGGAAACACTAAATTTCATGCTATGTGATGCTCAGAAATACATGAACATACATTATTGTGTTATTAGGGTGAAAAGAAGCTTTTTCCCTTGTTTTATGGCTGGAGAATATAATTTAATAACCAGGAGCTCATAACGACTTCATCACACCCATTAATTACCGATACTTTACTCTGAAGAATGATCTCCGGCCATTATGTAATGCATCAAAAGTTTGAGTAATTTAATTTGATTGTTTTTATTACCTAATTACATCCAAGAAATGGATTCTTGAAAAAGAGAGATCTCGGGTTGATATATCTCAATATGCAATTTTATGAACTTGATCATTTAATAGATCACATCCCTCTAGCCTGAAATCAAGAGCTTCTGGGATATTGCCCAGTTACGTGGGTGTATAAATGCTCATATATTCGAAAGAAATGTTAAAATGCATTACATTTCTGCACCATCAGCATCATCACACAGAACTACAAAAACACACTTTCCTCATCTGCTATTGGTTGGCGTAACAGATAGTCCCGCCCCAATGTCACACCATTGGTTGAGCCAATGTTGCCATGTCAGGGAGTTCAAGATGAACAGACAAACACAGCAACCAACCAAATGGCTAGTTGATTCTAAATTGGTTGTCACAAGGTATTTTATAGCATGCATGTTACTAGTCTCACAAATCATGATTCATGCGTTTATATCATTTCAAACAGAAGTGTAATAATTTGCTCCATCTCTAAAATGTTTCCCATTTTGAGTAATGTCACAAAAACATTACAGGTACCTTTAAAACCTCTCACATACAAGCTACCAGCTCCATTCTGGTACAGTATGTAACGCCCACTTTTCACAATTCCTGAGGGCTGAAACCAAGACGACAAAAGTAAAATGGGTTGCAAACAGCCTTTAGCTTTGACAACCAAAGCTATTGAGCTTCTGCCATCCAGCTACATTAAATACGAGCACATATAACTGAAAGTCGGTTACTATAGAGTCTTCCATCATCATCACCAGCAGGATGATTTGATGGCCTAATCTATTTTGCCGGGTGATTACCAACAATGGACAAATAGATCCCGTGAACACAACATCTGTCTTAGTGGTGTTGTTGATGCTCTTAAATACATTCTCTGGACCAGGTTCAAAAAATCATTACACCAGCAATAAACACGTACATTCAATCGATACATACTCGCCTTTTTCCCTTTTTTCAAAATGGCTGCAATACAGCCCCGGCAGGCACGTGTGGCCATAAAAGTATGTAAAATAAATTAGGAGAGCATAATGAGAGGCTCCAGCAATTCGCCCATAAATATAACATAACAACCACAACTAAAATGTCAGAGAATCAAATAAATCAATTTTGCCGGGACAGGTCTGTCTTTATGTTCACTGCACACAGCCATGTTTATAGGTTTTTATTGGAGGATCTCATTTTTTTGGCCAGAGTGTGGACTGAGTGCAGAGCTACAAACACAGGTTGTACACATCACAGGTTTAATATGTTTTCCCTGCGATTCATCACCATGACACTGACACCTGAGGCCAGGCCTGCCACCATTTTTCCCTTAAATGGTTTCTCTGGGACCCTGGATGAAGGTGATTGGTTAGAGAGGGACCTGCGTTTGGATTAATTCACTCTTGATGTGAAATGAGGGAGTAAAACTCCTGCGAAATGGGATGATTGAATCCAGAGCCAAAGATCTGATGGAGAGCCCTTGGATTAACCAGCGGCTTTGAGTAATAGTCGCCGTTTAAAAAAATGATGTCACAGATGCGTTATTAGCGAACAAACATCTTTACTCATAGATCTGTTTGTAATAAAGACTGTTCTTTACCCAGAAGGCCTCTCAGTAGTGAATTTTTATAGTAAAATACTGTAATAAAACAGCACTGGCTAGTGATATTAACTGAGCGTCTTCAAGATATCATAAATATATTCAAGGGATTTGCATTATATATTTCCATTTCCTTAATATTTACATGATCACTTTTAATAAAATTATTATATTATAACTTATTATAACTGTTATGACTGTTGCAAATGTATATCTAACTACATACTGTAGCCTATACGAACAACTCATCAGTATCTGCACTGATTTAAGTCTCACATAACACAGTAACTGCTGTCAGTTCAATGACTCACAGTTCAGTGAGTCAAGAACCACTGAACGATTTAGCGAGCGAGTCATTAGACCGATTCAAACAGATAACTCATGTGCTCCAGACCGAGGTCATTCATTCGTGATTTGCACTAAAATGCTAGTGTTGTATGTTTGAGGCGGTAGAAAGATATGTCGCCTATTTGTTACCTGCGAATTATATTTAATGACAAGGACACCACAAAATATCAAACACTGTGAGCTCAGAAATATACTTTTATTGCAGTCCTTCCCAACTTAAATGGGTTGTTCTCAATACTACACACAAAAGAAGCCCTGTTTATAAAGTCCTCATACCACTTAACCACGTTCAGGCCCACAGCTAGCTGGATATTTTCAAGGAAGAGACACTTGACCTCATTAGAACGTCTCATATGTTATAAAACAACCCAATCTAACATAAAACACAGGGATGCAATTATTGTAATAGCTGCCCTCTAAAATGGCTTCCTTCAGCAAGAGGACAAGCTAATGAGGGCCGTGTGATTGATGAGGCTGCGGCCCCGGCAGCTGAAAAACACACGGCTCTTCTGAAGGAGCAGCCGGCCCCAAAACAACGCCTTTCTATCCCCCTGGGTTGGATACCAACACTTAGCTTCTCATTGGAGGGAAAGGCGATATTTTCAGGCTATAAGTAACATGTACGGGCTGAGGTGGCAGACACATCAGGGCCAGACTTAAAATCAGAGCAGGGGCTATGCAAACATTGTAGAAAAAGACTGAGAGGATTCTAGTGCACGAAACTGAAAGCAGCAAACTGTGAGTTAACATGGCTAATGCCTAAGTTGTATTTACAATAATTATAATGAAATAAGAGTCACAAAAATCCATGTCATGACATCAATGTATGCAAAAATAAATCAGTTACAGGGTTAAAAACAAACAAAAAAGCTAAATTTGAATATTAACTATAAATTAATATAATTAATTTATTATTATAATAATTAAGTAGTAATGTTTTAAATAATAATTAGGATATCAAATATTTTCTAAAAAGAATGTAATATAATAAATATATTCATAATTAATTTAATAAATAATCTAAATGGGTGAAATATGGATATATGTATTAATTGTATTGTAAGTAAAAACAGCTATTTGTAAAACCCTAAAAAAAACCTATTGATAAAAATATAAGTGATAAGGTCATCTCAGGGCAAAAACTAAAAAGAAAACTATTTTAGTACATGAGCATGTGAACTAAAAACTGCACCTGTACAGTGCACGACTGTTTTTAGCTTTTAGTTGAACTGTAGTTATGGAGCAGTTTGGCTAACTGGAGTCAAATATCCATCTCACATGTGAGTGTTGTTGAATGTAAAACTAACATGAAGCGTTTCTGATTAAAAACAGGTCAGAAAAATAAGGTTGGAGCATACGTTAAAAAAAACAATAATTCCATTGAGGACATATTACCCATTTTAAAAAAAACATCTGTGATGCTGGACTACATGCATTTAGATGATTGTGCAATATCCTCAGCCCTTCTCTAAAGCCAAGCTATCAGATGTGCCTCTAGAGGTGGGTTGTTTAAGAAACAATTAGGAGGGTATACAAAGCCATTTGCAGGCAGTCTCGCTTCCTCAACTCCCTAACTGGAGTACCTTTCAGGCCTGATTTATCACTCTGTCGCCTTCAGAAGGCAACATAATTAATAGGAGCATGGACTTCTAATTTCAATGACTTCCACAGCAAGTGGATTTCATTTGATTTATGATGGCCGGCAAGTTTGCATTTTATCAGTACATTCAGTCATTATTTATGCTGATGACCAATTTCAATGGGTCAGAACCATCTAACTCACTACTAATCAAAGAGAATTAGGGTTCACTGCATTATTCAAGAGCTACTAATTTATCTTTGGAACAAGGCTGGGGATTAGATGATGCCCTGCCTGAAATACACCGCTGACTTCACAGTTTAAAGGCATGATTGCTGTTAACTGGGGTCGGAGAACACGGAATGAAACACGGTACGCGACCCACCAGTGGAAACTCGACTCTGTGGAAATCGAGTGAATACTGGTATGAAGTACTTGCACACAATGACATTTCCATAACTAGAATTAATTGCCTTAAAAGAAGAGGTGTGGAATATAAAGTCCAGAACGGTGTTAAAACGTAAAAGTTCTGGAGTAAATCAAACCTTTTCAAGTCCACCAAAACAAATCGTTAAGGACGATGAATTTAATAAGTAAAAGTGACAAAGTAAACTATTCTTTCAAACAAAACATTCAAAATAATATGTAAAAAGGTAATTATAATTTATGAAACATATGCAGAAAGCATATCTTGATTGCTGTAGATTTTTCTTTGCCTGACTACAGGAAAGCATAAAGCTCATCACTAGCATATTCATTTGTATTGATTGGATGGCAACAAGCTGTCAAGCAGATCATTTTCAACATCAATTCAAGAGCACTGCCTGTTTTTTAATGAATCATGATCAATCACCTGACTTTCAAATTAAATACTACAAATAAATACACTGACATTTCAAAGCACTTTATAGTGTCACACCGATGATTAACTACTTAAATGAATCGTGTGTAAAGCAACTTCTTCAATAATAAAATGTTTACTAACATTTTACAGTTGTTAATTTGTCACTTACAGTATGTCAGTATCCAAAATCACACTCTTTGATAAACAGACATGTGATGTGGTTACTCAACTGAGCAATAACAATATTTTACAGAACTTTTTCACAGAAGTGCTTTCAACACCCAGTTCCAAGTATTAAATAATAATAAATTCACAAAAAACTATATATTTTTTAATAACATGCACTGATGGATCCTCCACAATAGAAACTGTAAAGTTATATTAAGTTATATTGAGAAAAGAATTTTGAAGTCATGTTGACTTAAAGGCCACTGCAGACGACTCGGCGTCATACAAGTCCTTCAAAGCTACTTAAACTAACTGCTCATGTTACATGTCTTTGATGTCAAACACTAAAAGGGTGTGGTCTACTGTAAAAAGCACTTACACCTGCCAGTGAGAGTGACACGGTTAATATTCACAAGAACTACCAATTTTCAACAGGGGCAGTGCAAACATGACAGCAGTTTAAGATGTAGATCAATCTCATGCCTCAGTTGGTCAAAAAAATATAGTAACTAAAACACATTCAGATTTAACCTTGAGAAGGTCACAGGCATGACAGTTTTCTTCAGTTAGGACAGACACAGACAATTAAAATCCAAACAGCCGTGTCTACAGGTAATAGCACACACCTTAAAGTTTTTGTCTAAGATATAAAGTCATGTCACTACAAAAGCCATATAATATAGGCGCATAAAGATATTTCAGACATCTCCAAACAGAATGTAATAAGCCGGAACCGCTATGTTTGTATACACGCAGCATGCGAATGAGTACAATTTACAGTAAAGAGATGAAAAATGCAGTCTACCGGGCATTTGACAACATATCCAGCACTGATGATCAGACTCCATTTGTTACCCGCTCCCTTTTGTTGATTTGCGGTGTGATAAATTGCATTTAGCAAAGCAGCACAGGCTAAACGGTCCTGACAACTTTTATTGATTTGCATGGGATATATGCATGTAATCCTGTTTGCAGGTAAACTGTGGCGCTAGCAAAATCAAGTCGCCGCGGTTTAGCGGAGAGAAAATTGCAGTCACCGCACAGGGAGGTGGAATAGAGAGGCCGGGGAGAGAGAGAGAGAGGCGTGTGCCGCCCATTGGCATCTAAGAACTTGTATTAAGATATATTGGTTGCAGAATTCTTCAGGGCTTAAGCATTATTCATAGCGTACCCTCTCCGTCTGAGACTGTTTATAAAACGAGACAGCTTCAGTCGTGATATAGCTGCGACAACACGGCCCGTGCCACTTAACATGAGCCAAGTTCTCCAACAGCCTCCCTGTCCCTTGATTTGCAAGCCCTCCACAGATCCTTGATAAATGACTTAGTCAGGTAAGACAGCATGCACCCTTTACTCAAGCATTCACATTTACATGAAGCTCCCCCTATTTCCCCCTATACAACACATCAGCTCATTATGACCCGCTGTTTGTCATGGTGCCATATAAAGAGATCATTTGCGCTCATTCAAGATCAACGCCAAAAAGAAGACAAATGATTTTGGGATGCAACAGCACCTTACAGTGAACATCGTCCTAGAATAGCTCCAGGCTGACTGTGCAAAATATTTCACTCCTTTTCCATGAAGCATCTCACCTCGATACAGTTATGTGGGGAGGAGCGTACTGGTATAGATGAGGAATGCAACCGTACAAATGAGACAAACTGTCTGCCTGCGTTTACGCATGCGACGCCGGCAGTGACCTAAGAAGCCCCGCAAGATTGTTTATTCAGCAATTTCCACAGGCTCTCATACTTTACTCACTCTTATTAAATGGAAACAAGAGAATCACCTTCAAGCTTATTAATGATGGTCCTCTGGATGAAAGATGCCTGCAAAAATTCCCAACATCTGTTTGCTGCGCTCACTTCTCAGCGGGGCTGCACCTATTTCTCATGCTTAATGATGCTCATCCACTCTGCAAGTTTTACGGACAAATGTGTGTTTGGCCACATTCATCATTCTGAATGAGTGTTCTTGATGAGGCATCTGCTGGCCTGCTCCACACTCTCTACAGCACTTTAAAAAATGACACCTCTCTCCATATGTTTTTCATTTATGAGAAATGTGTTGACATACACACGTATTCATACATACATGCATGCATTCACGCATATATACATATAGGTATGTGTGTTTCCCACATTCTGTGTATCAATAATAAATATAGCGAACACATCAAATGAACCAAAAATTAAGAAATACATTTGTAAGGTCTTGGCTTGATCTGAAGCACACAAGATGCCAAATTATATAAAATCATGCTGTGATAACATGAATCATCAGCTAGTGGAGTTCATGCCAGCATGAGTGCAAGCTGTCAATAAACCAAAGGGGGGCATATCAAATGTTTCAATTAAACTTAAATAATAATTAAATTATGCAAATAATATCAAAATAAAAATGCTATAATTAAATTGATGTTAAATGTGAGTCAAATTTTATCATAAAATTAATCTCCTGTTTCTCTTGACTTTAAATACATTTTCTGATACAGATGTCCAATACAGTATATATATATATATAGACATGGATTTCAATATGGGTTTTAATATTAAATAGTCAATATTAAAGAGTTAGGGTTGTTATTTACATTATCTACAACAATTCTATGTACAAAATAGTTAATCACTGGGTAGCCGGGTTTTACAGGCATATTCAGTTAGCAGATGCTATCTTCTGCAGTCATTTTGTTTTAATTATATCCAGGTTTTGTTGTTGGGTGAAAATAAAGAAAGGGAGTATTTAAAAAAGAAAACATCATCATAACTGAACAAAACAAGTGGCAACAGTATCAGTGACCCACAGCACCACTAAAACATCAGTTACATAATGCCTTTTTGCATGTGACCCAGAATAAGGCAACGTCAATGGCAGATATCCAAAGCCTGAATGACAGACATTGTCCAAAACCTGCCTTTTCCATTGAGTTAAGACTCATCACTCGCAGACAACTGCACATCCCTGCGGACTAACATGAAAGGCCTGTGTATGCGCGCAGACCAAGAGCATGTTGACATGAACAAACAACGCATTAGTCATACACATCATCTCTGCAGTTCAGCCTAATAAATCGGGGCTGCGTTTGATCTCCAGCTGGTTCTGAATTCAGAGGCTGAATGGCTCAAACAGGCACAAGCTGAAATACCAGGACACGCCGCCCGCTTTTTCCACGAGTCTGAGAATCAAAGCGTTCATGTCAGCTCGAGGGAAAACTGAAAACAGTAAATAAGTCATAAATATGGTCATTACAGTAAAAAGCAGCATCACAGGCAGCAGGTATTATACAGCAAGTGTGGTACGTGACACTATTCGGAACAATGAAGAAGATGCTGACATCCAACACTATAATTGCAGGCAACAGTTAAATGGCCAGACCGTAAAAGGTTTTATGTTAAATGTTCAAATAAGCCACATGATCTGGAAGTATTAAAAATTATGTTATGCTTCGTACAGCTGTGTACTACTTTAAAAAATGTAAAACCATAATAAAACTGGCAAACCTAAACGGTTTAGTAAAATCTGTTATTTCTCAAACAATATAATTTATTATATTTCTCAAGTTCATTGCCTTGACTTCAGTTGGAGTAATGTTTGGAAAGTTTCAAAGTATTTATTGTATTTATCTAACAATTTTGTAAGTTTCTTCAGATGTTTCCTTTCTGAACTTGGAGCCTAGCAGAGAAAGCTTTGTACTTTTGTAGTTTTGGGCACCACACAAAGTCACTCGGTCTTGTGACTGATCTGTGAGAGTGAGAATAGATGGTGTCGAAGAGCCAGGCTTATTTAACATAAGCCCATGTAAAACTATCTGTCCAACAAACAGCTGCAGCACCTCATCTGGACCAAGACGAATAAATCATCTCTCGCAAGGCAAAACAGACACAGTGTGAAGTCCAGCCTCCAGCTAAAACTTTTGAGGAGTATAAATGAGGGATAGCTATTTATTCACAGCTTTAGAAGCCTTCACGTCACCCCTCCCAGACCTGGAGCAGGTCACCTGACGTCATGTGTCTACACTCATTTATAACAACACACACACTGAACTCCAAAGGCATGCTGGGATTGACTGTGGGAGTGAGAGAAAATAAATACATTACATATAAAGTGATCATGCCTGATAATTATTAAAATATCTCCCATCTGTCAGATAAATGCAACTGTCAGAACTCCTGCACGGTGTTTAAACTCTGTGCACACATAAAGAAATAATGGCATGTATATTATAGCTGGCGTGTTTCCACAAAGAAAATGTCTGAAACAGGATATTGTTAAAAAATGGTGCAATTTCATAAGATTTTCTTACTTTTGTAAAAAGTGTTTTTTTTTAAAGAATCTTCAAGCTGTTTTATCACATGTAATGGCATCTCATGAAGAAAACACACCATGAAAGTAATCCATATAACTTGTGTGTTACATTCAACATCTTTGAAAATGTATAAAATGACTCTCAATGACTAAAGACTCCCTTTTCTTCCCTTTTCATTCCAAAAGGTTTAGAACGATCTGATGGTCAGTAAAACTGACCACATTTCAATAGTTAACTTAGCAGATGTATCAGAAAATGAAGAGTGAGTTATGGAAATGGGAATAAAAATAATAACTCTGTTTTCATCTATTGTGTCATATCCACAAATCCGACCTGTCATCAACAAATTGATCCCACTAAGAATCAACCTCAGTTTCCATAAAGGAACTTAACTAAGAATCTGTTCTTTCAATGTGTGTCCAAGACAGACTTTTGTTTACTAACACTGATTTTATGTCATCAGTTTCTGTTTGCTTGTGTTTCCATTACCCCATTTCCATTTGGAGAGTTAGAAAAATAGCCCTCACGCTCAAATGCCTCAGAACAAGCCTAAACTGACATGTGTGTTACTTATGATTACGTGTAACGCTGCCAGCGGAGAACAAATTGCTACAAAATCGCTTCCCAACATTAATATTACATCAGTAAATTCAATAACCGAAACAACAAACACAATTTCAAAGTAGTCCAAGATGTTGGAGATGTTTATTAGTTTTCATTTAGCCCTATGCAATGTGAATGATAAAAGATGGAGAGGGGCATTACTCCAATTTTGCTCGGCCTGTCGAACAAAGTTCACAAACACACACGCTTACAAACATTCACACTTACACAGACAAGACGGGTTTTCAAGGAAGCCGTGGGCTAGGACTACAAGACTGCTATGTGAAACATTTATAATTTATGATGTATTTGATGTGGTGATATGTACAAACTTCAGAGGAATTTTAATAAGGCTCAAGCAATTAAAAAAAAGTTTGTGAAGGGTTGTTTTCTCTTTTTTGAGGAATTATTTCTGTCGAACGAAAAAGTTGGAATGCGTACTGAATAGAACTTCTTTTCATTGAAGGAAAAAAAGTAATTTCATCTTTTTTTATTTCAATGCCTTATTGATCTTGGTGCTGGGACCTTACAAAGGCTATTTAATGGCCCAACTAGTGACTGCTCCACAATGCCCAATACAGTCAGCAAAGGAAAGCATTTTCATTGATCAATGTCTTAGAAAAGCATAGAGATAAAGATTGATAACTTCAGCAAATCCTAATATCAATTAGAGCTTAATGAAAAAACTGCATCAGCATAAAGGTGCGTTACAAACACTTGTTTGTTCAATACAAGAAAGTCTTTCACCTTGAAAACAATATGAAACACAAACACAGAGCCGGCTTGGATGCTCTGTGCGATCTCCATTGGCGTAAACATAAGATATTAATCTTTTAGACAAAGGGAATTGTGCCGCTGATAAGCAGTAACCTTTCATAATTGGTTTTCCTTAAGGAAAAATTAAAACAAATGGATGTTAAACCTGCTTTCTACATCTCCCAGTGCCTTGAGAAACAAGTAATAGAAATAATTGCATAGAGAAGGGTCTGAGTGCTAATTTGTTTCCCTATTAGAAAAACCCTCTCCTTCGTGATTCAATTTGTGTTGTGCGCTGGCAATGCCCACACTGCAGGCTTATTTGAATCAACCCTCTGTCAAGACTAATAAAACAAAAAGAGCAAAGGGGACGGATTAAGAAACAGGCATACGGAAAAGCTGAAGAAGAGAGATGGAGTGGCGATAAGAGGCAAAGACAGGCCACAGATTCCTTTTCAACAGTAAGTCCAGAATGTCAACGAAAGATTTTTTCTCCATCCATCGAAGTCGGGGGGCTGCTTTTTAGAAAGCGTCTAAGCTTGTCGTCGGATGGTCAACCAGCTCCAAACACGAGCTTAACCACCTCTGTTTCCAAACTTTACAACAAGGCAGCAACATTTCTAAATGTCCCACCTTTTCTTACATAGAATTTAAATATAACAAACCAGACTATGGATAATACGAAAGCAAGCAAGCAAGTCACAGACACTTCTTCACCTTTCCATCACGTCACAGTCATTCCTGAACTCTCAGCAATTCTTCAGCCATCGCACCTATTTTCAGGGCTGTCTGGCAGATAGAGGCTTTGATCTCTCACACCTCTCAGGTGTCAATCTGCTCTGACTGACAGCCTGACCCTGCCTTCCCCGAGGAGGGCCTGACAGCCTAACAGCACTCTGACTGTCATCTCAATGGAAACGGCTCTGTATTATTCTTTACATTATTGTCCACACTTTCCTTTCCTATAAAAGCTGGGCTCAAAGGAACACTATAACCACTGCTCAGAAATATGGCAGGCTCTGATTATGCCATGTGGGATGAAAGGCATATTTCTTCTTGACGGTTCTCCCGTTTTTCACTGACACAATACACTTTCCATTCATTACTGTTCGCTATGGGCGCGCCTGGATAGGGGAACATTGCTTGGAAGTGGTTTAGCTTGTCCTTGGCATTCGATTCCTCGGGACCATTTATCTGATGATATATTTTCCTTTTGGAACGGCAAGTTGGGATTCTTTCCCCAACAGGAAGGACATTGATAAGACATCAGGGATTTGTTTATTTTGATCTATGGCCGTTGCATTTACACTAGTACGTTCTTTATAGCAAAGTGTAACCGCAAGTGTGTCTCCGAGCAAAATAAATCACAACTTGCTAGAAAGCCACGTATTTATATCAAAGAGAGAACGACTTGGAAATGTCATGAAATGAGGTCACAGCATGCAGCAAAACTTTAATTTGATCTCTATTCGAAGGCTATTTTTCATGCAGAAATATGCCTTGCATGACCAACATTCCAATGAGAGAGAGCATCATAAAATAAAAGCAGATTGTTCTTAATTGTTAATAGTAAAAAGGTCACGTCACAGGATATGGAATATATTACAATGACCAAAAAAAGGCTTACAAGACAAAGATGTAAAAGCAATGTGAGGCTTTTAGGATCTTCAGGTCTGACAGCAGTGTGATTTAAAAGTCCAAGCAAAACAATTCTTACCCATAGGGACACACTATTCAACATTAGTCTGATGACAGCACTAACCCAGTCAAAACCACAATTCTTCATCTTCAGCTTGATTAATGAACTTGGTGTACTGATGATTTTCACATTATGTAGCGAATGCCTTGGCTAGCTAAGAACATTTTTTTCTTTCTTTTACAGGCCCGCTGAACTTAACATCCAACTAGAGAAACCCTGTGACAAATCCACTTTTTCCCAGTGCACACAGAAGCCTGTAAGCACCGCTCAACAGTCTGTGTGAAAACGGAGTTGAAGGGTCATGTAAACTCACAGGCAATGCAAAGACTCGGAGAGAAAAGAGAAACAATCGACTGCTCAACCCAAGGGCCCAGACTGCACACACTGCAGAGCCGTTTGGCATTGCAAACACCTTTGCGTCCGCTCTCGGCTTGTTCCTTTAACTGACAGTGCAGAAGGGGAGAGCGGGAGAAAGAGGTTTCCACCGCGTGACACCCGGCTCAGCCGTGCCAGATCAGACTTACCGCACCAGACGAGACTGGTAATGGCACTACAAGGCTACCTTGCCGCACACATGAGGCAGACACATCTTGGCTTGTCACTGACGCACTATTGTGCATCATATCAGGACCCAGGGCTCGCTGGAAAGTAAGATCTGATGCTTTGAGGGTGAAAGAAGCAACCGCACATCTGCCTTAGGTCTACCGGATTATTCCACCCGGCACTAACAGCGGCTCCCATTTTCCCAACACTAGACTGCTACCTGGAGCCTTGCTGAAGGTTTGAGAGAAAGCCTATACAATCAAAACACTAACTGAAGGAAGAAAATAAGAAACGTTGAACTATAAAAAAAAGCACCATGCTGGTAACCTGGAGCCGTTTCCCTGCACAAGAGTTGCATCGGGTGGAATAAAAGCTTTTGGTGGGTAGACTAACATGAAAGAGTGTCAAAAAGAATTTGATTATTGAAGTGAATTTTTCAACACAAGTTGGGTTGTGTCTGCCTACAGTCCAAAATTTAGCGAAAGAGAAGAGCTTAGAAAGATAAACGAAATCATTGCATCAGTGCCAACTCCACAAATCGTCTTTTGACGCGTATCAACACAAATACCTTCATCGGTCGCATCTTCCACAGTTTTCTTTTATTACACTAACCCACGCCTGTATAAGGTTGTTCAGCAAGACTGTTGTGTTCGGCAATGACCCATTTAAAACTGAACTTTAAATGACCCCGTTTGCCTTTCTGACCTCAGTAAAGGTAAAGACACAAGGAGAAAAAGTGAGATAGGAAAGAAAAGAGACTGATATACTAACCCGTCCACCCACTCCCGCCTTCCCGAACTAAAAGCATCGAGTGTCCACTGAGACAACAACCACACAGCCAATCGAAGCCTTCTGGCCATTGAGCAATTATCTTCGCTCCATGACATAGGTGGACTCTGAACCCATGACCTCAGAAACCCTCTTCTTCTACTGCCTCCTAAAATAACCCATGGCAACACATAGGCACCACTTGCACATAAAACGGAGAGAGAAAAGTAGATTTATTTTTCTCTGACAGGTCCAGGCTCATGTTACATGTCATGCCAAGTGCAAAGCCTGAAATCAAGGGGCTAGATTTTCACCTCTCACAACGGCAAAGCCTAACTCTTGTCATTATATCAATTTATTTCAATGTCATTGGTGTGGGCTCGGGTTTGTCTAACTCAATGAACGCCAACGTGAGTATGTACGAATCTGACTTTATGACATTTTCCAAGCAGCTAGCAAAGTGGAAAAAAACTTGCTTGAGTGCACATAAATCGCTTCGAAAATGAGATGAAGTGCAAAAACAATCTAAACAAGGGAAACAACAAAACCTTGATAATTTGTCACTTATGGAATGGAAAAGTGCTCGGAGAAGGCCTTGGGGGGAAAATCCGATCTTTTATTTTTGCTTTTTCTCACATACGGGGCGATTTGCCAAGCTACACCTCACAAGGCAAGTCTCCCTTAGGCACTCAGCTCACAAATACAGTTTGATCTGATGTAGTTTTGGATTTGTGTCTGGAGGGCTGTTCCTCATGGTGACAGTCCCGGAGGGGAGACGGCAGTATCGCATTCTGTTCGGAGTGCTCCGTCACGCCATCCAGGCCATATGCTCTCTGCTCGCCTGGTGCCACACTGCTGCCATCTCACCAGTCTGCCCTGGGTACTACAGACAACAGCTGCCTCTGCTGTTGTGGGCACATAAAAACCCACATAAACAAGACAGGGTAGAGCGAGTGTGCAGAGGTATGTGATTGCTAAGGGAAAAATTAAACGCACAGGCTCTGTTCCAAAACCTACAGATGCCTACATACACTACCAGTCAAAAGTTTAGATGCAAATGACAAAAATGTTTCTCATGATCTTACAAATCATTTAATCAGAAAGTATATAGTTTAATGTTTAAAATTACTTTTGTAGGCAAAAATATAATTGTGCCAACAAATTCATTTCTTTACTAGAAAACTATAATCTTATATAAAGATTTATTGTAATGGATTACTAGGACCAAATAATGAAAAAAGCCACCAATATTAGATCCAGCATAGATTTAAAATGTATTCAGTACTGTTTTAAAAGCTTCCCAGGATAATAAAATGTCAAAAGTATGATTTTACAAATTTTACAAAGGGTGACTACATTTGAAGATAATTTCCACAGTTACAATTGTGGTATTTCATGGTTTTCGTGAGTTTACTACTATTCTAAAATGTGGAAAAACTAAACAACAGTGAGTAAGTATTTTGAAACTTTTAAGTGGTAGTGTAGGCACAGGCTTTAAAGGCATCAAGGGTGCACTATGCAAAAGGTTATTCTGAAAGCTAAACTGCATAATTGTGCTTCTTTTGGCCACATACTAGAAGCACAACATGTATCTTTCACTGGGGCGGCAATCCCATAATGCACTGAAACTAAAAATTTTTACTAGACAGCTGAAAACAACAGAAATATATAACATCCTAAATCCAAAATGTACCGTTTTACTCAATATCCTCTATTTTATGTACTTAACCACTGGCTAAGCAACATTCTCAAACATCAAGTCATGTGAGTAGGGTGTTCAGTTATCATGCTGCCTGACAAGGGAGCTCAATAGATAATGGAACAAAGCCACTGTAAACGCATTACATATGCACTAGGATACATTCTTGTACCACAGTGTGGTGCAGGTCCTCACCTCCTGACAGCAGTGATCAGACACAGTTAAGCAGGGCCAGTGATAGTTATGTGATCCTGTGGGGTGTCGTCTTGGGAACGGCACACATAGGAGACCTTCGGTTAGGACGGACATGCACATCAATGTCGGTGTGAAATTCAAACAGACTGATCCAGGGCACGTTCAGGATTACACCATACCCCTCCTTCTCACAGCTCGCTTCACGGCACAATAGGCTGCCTGTGAAAGGGCTGGAGTGAGCCATTAGCTCTGCTAAAGTGTCGATTCATAGCTGCTGTGGGAAAAGGAAGGCTGCTTTAGAGTTGAATTACATAGCTCACCTGGAAAGCCCTGTCCCACCTCCACTACTTCAGCAGGTGCCATTTCCTGTCGTCTAACACCCAAGGTTAATGACATGTGTCAGTAAGAGAGCATGCACTTTCGCTTTCAGAAGAAAACTTTCAGTGGTATTTACTTTCATGTGGATTTGCCAGATTTGAAACACATTCACATTGTAAAGCCTAGAAGTATGTGGAAGCTTAAGCCGTACTTAAAAAAACACGAGTATAACAAAGTTTGCATAAAAGCATTCAAACTAGTGGCAAACAAATTATGTTAGACCTAGATATAAATCTAGCTTAATTTGTAAACATTTTCTAGTGACTTTGTATATTGCCAAAATTTGTATATTCAATTAATTTATTGTGGCAACAGTGTGTTCCTTAAATGTACAGAACTTTGAGTCAATAGAAAAATTTTGCAAATAGACAAAGTCACTAGAAAATTTTGAGTTGGAGAGGTTTCAGATTTTGTGCTGCGTTGACAGAATTAGTGGGTTTAAAATAAGTTTGTGTTTACACACAATGACTTTGTGACATTGTGTGTTTACTGTTGATTAATTTTGTTTACTGTGGATGTAGACTATTAATAAAGCCTTCCAGAAAACACTACTCATACAGCTGGTTTATTAAAGCACATGCTTCTGTAACTGAACTACATTTCCCATCATTCTCTGTGGCTGCCATAAAGGCAGTATAACAGATCAGCTCAGACCATCTAGCTTAATTACTATTTCTACTTGTAAACATAACTTGTTATACGGTCATTATTGTTGTCCCCTAAGGCAAAATATGAAATGTTCCCTCATTTGTAAGTCAAAATCATTTTCTAAATTAATAAATGTAAATGTAACAAAGTAACTCTTAAACCTATCAAACTCCTTTTGCTGAAATGTTTGTCTTAGAAAGCTTATACAAGTTCTACAATTCAACAATAAAATGACATTATGTGAAGCTAAAATGTCTAAATACTTCTTGGAGCCACTGAAACCACATTAAAACTGGTTAATGTTACGGTAACGGAGTAATGACACAAATAAAAATGTTTTAAATGTTTTGTATTTGTAAATGTTGAAGTGATATATAAAAATGATTGAAAGCACTTAAAATTAACAATTAATTACATCAATCTCCGCAAGTTATCGTTTTTTCCTGACAGCCTCGGTCAGCACTGGGTTTAATTACACAATGGTTGCTAACTGAGAGAAATGTGCTCAGCGATCAGCTACATCACACAGTCCTGACACAGAGCTCAATAAGGTCTTCAGGAACAATACAGCCAGTCTCATCGACCGTCTCTCCCGAGCAGCCAGGAGTATCATTTAGCCAAGAGTGATAATTAGATGCAGAATTTACTGAAAACTGTCAATGGCAGTGTCAATAGAGAGACTCTCAGCATCCATCATCCCCAGAATCAATGCCAATTTTCAGCTATGAATTCAAGAAAATGATAGCCTTCAAATAAATGACCAGAGAAGGAAACACGAGACTCCTCGGGGAGGGATGAAACGGCTCAATTTCGCCCCTCTTGGAGTCGCTCTGCGACCACCTCGACCAATGGAGATGTCGAACATCAAGGAGACATGACAGGCGAGTCCGGGTCGGCCTAACATGCAGCAGGCCTGTATATATCTCCGGCATGACAGATTTAGGGGTCGGGGTCAGCAGGTGCTAGACTCAGCAGGAATTGAAGGTCAACGACATGCTCTGGACATTAAAAATAAATGTAACTGTCGCGTCACAAAGAGCAAATGAACAGAGAGTGATGTTGGAGGTAATCGTAAGAGGGGCATAAAGATCAGAGCCGAACGGCTTTCAGCCAGAAAATGTGAAGCACTTAGCCAATAACGAGGGCCTAATGAGGATTCCTTTAACTGCAAGCACTCGCTCTTTGATTGAAAAAACATTTGTCCTACAGTAAAACTCTGATTCATGTGTCATTTCTATTGTGGATGTGGGCTTAGTAATAACCACATAAATCAGTTAATTCCAAGTTAGTGGAATGAGACTTGCTGAAATAACATCATAATGCATGTGAACGATCAAATGATGTGGTAATGCTGTCCCATCCACTCAATGCTACAGTGTTTTAAATGTGAGCGTTTTATAGTTTTGGGGTGTGTGTGAGCTTTGGCAAGGGAAAGACACTTCTTCATTTTGTCATGATGGGCAAAACCCTTAGCATGCAATTACTTTTCCAGTTACAAAGCTCTTTAGATTTAATCTTGCGCTGAGTGTCTACGTACACTGAACTCTGGACTAAACTGCTGCCTCAGATAATACAAGAGAAATGCTAAATCTTTCCCTTATCATCTATTGCCAAAACACGTCAAGTCTGACTATTCTTACTCTGTTTACTCTGAATGAGGTGAGAGAGGACTACATAGGCAGCTGACGTCCTAACTGACACTTTGGAAGTGACTCATGAGAAATGCTTTATAATATTACAGTTTATTTCTATAGTTTTCTAATCATTTCAATAGTTTAGTGTTAGCATATTGCTAAGCTAACAATGTCATACACTACACAATATTAAGAAAAAGCTTCCGTTATGACATATCCTTAATATTTGTGTCCGTTGAGTATTTATATACTAATCAGAGTATCACAACTTTATTTAAGTCTAGCTTTAGTAACTCATTAGAAATGCTCTACAGTACATTTGATAAATGGTGCATGTTAGTCTTTGCTTGCAAGTGAGTTCAAGAGTTTAATGCAATCATGTTGCTAAGCTAACATAACACACAAAAATATAGGGAAAAGATGACTTTTTGAAAACCTTTTCTGTAATGAATGGATACCATTTAGATCTATTATGCCATTAAACATTGCCTATGTAGGCAGCTGACTAGGTTTTGGAATAGATCCCACACTTCTGTTTCCTGTAGATTGACATGAAAGGGTGAAAACGTGACCCGTATCATGCTAAACTCTTATTAGAGGAAAGCTCTTAATGACATGATGAGCAGACAGCTTTTTTATGACCTCAGTCTCAACTAGGCTTAAACCTCGTTCCTCAGGGTGACAAAGAATGACTGTTCCAAGAAGAGGATTCATCAGGAGCCAGAGAAGAGTCATATTTAATCCCCCCTGACGGCAAACTTGCCATCAGCTTTCCACTGACAGTGGCAAAGGAAAATGATTTGGGCAGATCAATCACTTGACTCATTGGTGGCGAGTCTCTGCTCCTGCATGTTTAAAAGGCCCCACTGACAGACGAGCTCCGACCGGCTGATTAAAGGCCTGCGTCGTCTCGCTAACCTTTCATTTGAGGGATGATCGTCGCTGAGTGACAAATACTTCTCTGTTGCGGTTCAAGGCGAGGATATTGACATTCAGATTCGCCAGGCGCTCTCGGGAACAGATGTCACAGTTGGCAAAGAGCTTTGACAGCAACAGCAGGTACGGTGGAGCCACTCGGTTTGGCTGAGAGACATGTGTTCCCAGCCCTTACGGTGACAAGACTCCCAACAAGCAGCGTTTTTGGACCGGAGAGGGCGGCACTCGACCCTTTTTGCTTCGCAATTACCGTCAAAGCACATCTGCTTGCTGAGGCCCCGTTCCCAGAGCCTTCACCTTGACCCGTCTTTCATCTAGACCGCGTGAGTAACGGTGTAAAAGAGGTGCGAGGAGCGTGTCCGCTCTACCAGGGCCTCAGATGTGAGTGAACGCATGTCCCGCCCACCGCTGGGTTAAGAAATCCCTCCGCTGGCTCTGCGGTTGATACGCTAATGTCATCACTGCTGGCAGCCATGTAAAAGGGAAGTAGTGGTAACAGATAGGATATCAAAGTCAATATGCCTGTTGTGTTAAGACCAATCCCACTGTCCCATTTGAGCTGCCAGATCTCTCAAAGCCGTGCCATGAGACACCGGTCCTCTCACGCTCAACATCCATACATCAGATGGGAGGGGGTATGTAAACTCTATCCAAAGGAAAAGCATGAAATATTAATAAACTATGCTTAGAGTAACAACTTAGCAGACTGGAAACACATTAGTGAATAGAAATCTGAGATTCAAAATGTCAATTCAACTAAAAAAAATCCACAATAAAAATAAACTAATTAAAAAGAAAAACAAATATAAATAAATGTAAAAATATGTAAAAGTTTGTAAAAATGTAAATATGTAAAAACAATGTAAAAATAAATAGTTTGGTCAAAAAATTGTATTGCCTCAGACTAATTTATTTTATCACGACTTGCCACAAAAGTGATAAAAACTGTTCAGCATTTAGAAAAGACTTTTTGAGCCACCAGCCATATACCACTGAGGCTCAAATTGAGAATTTGCTTCATTTATATTGTTCAAAAATCAAGATTTTGACAAAAACTGACATACAAAATGCCAGTAAACATCAAATCCAGGAAGACAATATTGTTGCTTTTTGGATATGTGGCAAAAGCACACATGCAAAAAGCAGTAAATGTACTTTGATTATAATGTCAAATGAATTTAAATGAAGTCTCATCAAACAGGCATATGTTATTGAGCAGATATTTTTGGTAAAGAGCTATAGCTGATGGCAGCTTAGACGTTTTGTTACAAGCACCTGTGGTGTGCAAAGCTCCATGTCATTAAAACTGGCAGTCAATTAACACATTCAGAGAAAAACTAACACCTCAAAACAAAATAAATGCATGCTAAACACCTATTGTCACTTTTTGGCTCAAACAAAGTGCTCTTAGCTTGGAATGGCTTTGAAGAACCAAAGTTTCTACACAACGCATTCGAACAGTTCACAAATTTAAAAAATCTAAACCAGACGACCAACAGCCCCATCAATGCAAATTATTTCAAAATAACTCTGGCCTTCACAAAGTCTGTGTCAATGAAACTTTCATATTGGAAGCGATGGAGAAATTGATGCAAAAACACGAACCAGATGTTAAGGATTTAAATGTCATGTTGCATTTTAATATACTGAATAGGGTAATAGAAATAAATGAATATCATAATTTTGGGATATTATGGCCTGTATGAGGTTTGGCCAAGAAGTTTCAGTTGGAGACATTAATAATGGCAGCTCAACATTTGTGTGTGGTTGATGACCAATTTTCCTAAATTGAACAATTAAGATGAAACATTTGCTTGCATTCCCATAAAACAGTAAGACGCCTGAATAGTAGCATGGATCGTGAAGATTCCTTCCATAGTTTTATTCTAACCCATATTGAATTTACTTAAAGGTTGTGGGTGAACTATTCCTTTAAAGTAAAAAAGTAAAAAATAAGATACTGTAAGCTACTGTAATATATAATCACAGACCATCTGGAATTCATAAAAGAAGAATATTCATATCTAAAGTTCAATGAGTATTAAAAAGTCCATGCAATGTCAGTAAAGCCTTTATCATGTCATCATGGACACAGATCCCTTTACAACACTGTGCCTAATGTACACTTAAACATTAAATATTACACTGTACAGTTCTGTACGGGTCCTCTCAGGGTTCAGCCTACTTCATGTACTAAATAAAGGAGGTATTTACAAGAACACATTCTGTACCTTGAGAAATTGAACCTAACACATGGTTGACCTTGTTTTGAAGTGATTTATGATTTCCTGTAAGAAATACGAACACTGTGTACTGTGAAATGCAGGCATTAATGGCCAATGAATATCCCTTCACAACAGTAAAACACATTCTTTGTTAACTGCCACTGAATCATCATTAAATTTAACAGGTTTGATTTTACGAAGCTGCACAGTACTGAAACAAATAGCAATAAGAAACTTTCCATTTGCGAAACCATATACACGCAGACACACCCACTACTAAGCTTCACTTGCAAACACGCTCGTGCGTTTTCCATGTGGCATGACAGGAAATGTCTGCCACTCATTTCAAACAAGAAGGCAGTCATACCATCTTATCAGTGTCAATCACCGCCCGGAGCAGCCTGAAGCTCCCATAATTCCTTGCTTCAAAAAAGAGGTGCAGAGATATGGACATCCCACATACCCCAGAAAAAAGTGCCAGGGTGATAAAAGTACTTATAAGCCTACATATATTTATGGATACCATTAAAAACAAAACCGCTATAAAGAAAATAGCTGACTGTGGAGTAAAAGGCCTGAAGGACCCAATTTCCTCCTGAAGTACCTGATGGACACAGTGACTAGCAGATTGCTTTCCAGCACCAATTTTTGGAGCATGTGAAAAATGGGGCTGCATGCTGGTATGTGGTCCAAGATGACTCATAAATCTTCCTTTATCTCCTCTGTGGTGTTAGCAGAAAAGGATGAGTTGCTTTTTTTCCATCTCATTCACATGTCTATCTGTCTGTTATTCGTGCCCTTGAGCAAAGATTACTGATGCCCTGCCTTTGATATATGACACATCTCACAGTGCAGCTTTTCATCCAGTGAATTAACCCAGAAAAAAAATGCAAACCTGACTGCCATCGGCTCCCAGGCTCTCTCACTTTTCTTTTGTGCTCCCCAAACCCCCCACCTTCCTGATATTGAACAGACAGGCCAGAGAGCATTATGGGTACCCGAGTTTGGTGGCAAATTGTTTATCTGACCTCTGCACATCTCTGCATTTTATAATCTACTATGTGTCATTCCTGTGTCATCCTCGCAACAAATTGAACCTGTCAGTCCTGGATTTTATTTATTTTTTCTCCCCTAGCAGTGAGATGCTGAGAGGGCGGTACCCAAAAAACATACTGCAGACCGTTATGTAAAAACAATACTTGCCGTTTGGTAACAAAACTATATATTTTTGTAGAAATGCCATAAAAATGCAATTCAGTCCATTTTGACATTTTCAGCTAAAACTTGAAAAATACATTCTCACAGAATGTATCAGAAAACCATCTGTTTATATTCACTAAACCCCTTTAGATAGAGTCAAACTTTAAAAAAAACAGTCATCTATTTAAAAAAATGGAAGTATACATGCAAAAAGAACACACTCTTTTGAGAAAATACTTTGTTGGATTTCTGTTAATTAAAATGCACAAACCAGAAGCAATGATACCCAGTAAGTATTACAATTAGAGTATAAAATTTTATTTTAATTTTCATGTGCTTATTTATGAGGAATATGGACTGTTATGGATGTGACAATTCAGAAAACAGCACTTTACCTGATTATGAAAAATCATGCTTTAAAAATAAAAAATGCTTTAAAAACTTTGAGAGAGACCTCACATGGGTATTTAAACCACCAAATATTGACATCTGAGCTATCAGTATGGTTAAAGCCTTTGGTAAAAACTTAAAACATAGACACCGTAAAATATTTCAGCATGTAACATTAAGTATAGTTTTACTAAAATAATTTTACAGCATATGACAAATGAAACAAAATGCCTGCCTTATACCTTCCAAACAATAATATATTAATAATATATTAACCAATTACTGGAGTGCCTGAGTAGCCTGCATTAAAAAGACACATTATTTCTCCTTTAGTGCAAGACTTCATTAACCCTATTTTAATTCCCTATTTACATTTGCCGGCTTAAATGAAGCTAAATAAATTGGTTCGAGCTCATACGAACGGTACATATTTTAATATGTAAGACAAATTATTATAAAACTTATTGGAGAAGCCATAAATAAAACATCAGGCCACTAGAAAAGTGCAGCAATCCATTATCATAATGGAACTGCTCATGATCTATTTCATTAACATGCAGTCTTCAACCCAAATAAATGTATTCTTTGCCCTATGAGAGCAAATCCATTTACAGGACAGCAAATGTTAATATCCGCTAGCCTACAGTGTAAGCATGATGTATCAGCGTCAATGGAGACCTGTGCTTTTTTTTTACCCAAACAGACAGAAAACTACATATACATATTAGCTGATCGATGCGTGACCGCTTTCAGTTAGCATAAGCTCCTTAAGGACAGATTTTAACTGGGCTGCATTACTAAAATGTATCCACTACAGCAAAATTATGTGGCAAAATAAAGTTTTACTGTGGTTAATTATTGTCAAACCAGAACAAGCAATCTGACCAGTGTATCTATGCAATGTTTTTACCATCAATATGTGTGCTAGCTTTAAGGCCATCTGTAGCAACTCATAAATGTTAAGGGAAATTCAGTGCAAATGTCAACCTTACTATGAAACAATAAAGTTTTACCTAGGTTTTCATCCTACTTCTAGCTCAGATCTTAATATTTGGTGGTTTAAATACCATTTTTCATAGTCAGGTAAAGTGCTGTTTTCAGAATTGTTACGTCCATAACAGTCCATATTCCTCATAAATATGAAAATGAACTATTTTATGTTCTTTGAAGAGTCATCCCTTCTTAATTTGTCTGGTATTATTGCTTATGGTTTGTGTATTTTAATTCACAGAAACAAAACACTACAAAGTATGTTGCCTCTTAAAAACATACATGCATTACAATGTGTATATTTCCATTGTTTAACAGATAACTTGTGGAAAATGTCACATCCATAACGTTGGAAATGCCCTTAGTACTTTCAAATTAATAATTAGCAGACATCTGTATGTAAAGTGTACATGGATCAAAATAAGCAGCAGGTTTTTTGCTGAGACAAAAAATAAAAAGGGAAAAAAGGAAAAAATGTCAACAGCTGCTTGTTAAGCTATCTCACCATGTCTGTAATACTAAAACATGACTTCAGATACCCTGAAAATATCACTTTGCATGCTAAAAATAACAATGCCACTATTCATTATTCATTTGCAAGTGTCAAGCAAAAGTTTGACCCGCAGACAAAACTTACACTGAAAATGTCTCTAGCAACATTCATTAGATTAGATCATTAGTCTGTAATCTCTTTTCTTTTTTAAAAGTGGATATATAACCTATAATCCCATAATCATCTGGCTTGTCACGGCTCCCCAAATCAATTCACTATCATCATCTGTACAACTGGCAATTCAACAACTTGTTACATTCGTTATATTGAGCTCCATCTGGCAAGGGTCATTTGCCTTTTTAATACAGTTGTCTTCTGCTCTCTAATTTCACATTTACAAATGGTGTCGACCACAGCTCCAAGCTGTACCCCGTCAGCTGTGGGAAATATATTTTCATATGAATACGCCAGCAGTCAGTGGCCGTAAATTTGTCAGGCAGCGTTATTAATAGATGGTAACAGATGTTTACAGATTGTTGATTACCAGTCATGTTGACCAGAGAAAGCTGTTCATAAATGGAGAGGAATTTATCGTGCGGCTCAATGCAGTTCTCTTTTTGGCAGGACAGAACGCACTGCCAACCCTTCGTGTAGCGACAAAGTCGCACATTTTTTCTGGAAGGTACACAGGCATATGCTCCACCGCTGCAAGTGACACAGGCACGCAGAGGACGTCATGCCACGGATACACAACGCTGTGTACGGCTTATTTGTGCACTGATCACAGAACGCAAGAGGAAACAACTGTTTGGCCACTGACACGTCGCCTAGCAAAACAAATAGTTGAGGAGTTATGGCACGCCACTCACTTGTCACTCAACATCAACGACCGTGGGAAGCACCGCGATTAATCTTTCAGTAAGTGGAGCGGCTGGTAAGACAACCTTTCGTACGGGTAGTGCTATGCCGAAGCTCTGACGTGCGAGGACGGTACGGAACGTGCTGCACATACATGACCACCATGTAAAGCTCGCCTGCTATTTCAATGTCACGGACGTTGTCACTTAAAGATGGAAATCATAGCTGTCATGCGAGCACCTCGTTCAGTGACCTTAATCTCAAGTTCGAGCAGGCGGATAATAAATACGCTTGGAATATGAGGAGCGTGAGCCAAGTTATATTAACGGGGTGAAGCGATAGCACACACGCAGCGTTTGAGACCTTCAGCCAAAGATCACTTGTGCCGGAGGCCAAACAAAAAACATACAGACAAAACAGACACACAGAGGTCTTATTCCTAAAGGTGCAAACACATAACAAAAATGTGCCAGACGTATTAAATGTACAAACAGCAGTCGAGTGTCGAGACAGATAGCCTCTTAAGAGAGCGATCATTTCCCGGCACAACTTCTATTTACAACCCCAGCACGCTCATAGGGAGCTCAGGACAACTAGCTACAAACACTGACAAGTTATAAAACTTTAAGAGAGCTGTAAATAGCTCTGTCATTCCATCTCCAGTGTTATATTACCAGGACGCATTTATCCGGTCAGCGCTAAATCTTTATTCCTCCCAAAAAGGCAGTGAGAAACACAACAAATAAATTGCAGGGAGTCAAGAGCATATGACTAGTTAATCAAATGAACAAAATGTGCATCGCAGGGGGCCGCCATAAATATCGACAAGAGCCATTGTCGGTTTAGGGAAGAGAAAAAAAATATCATTCCGTATTGCTTTTCTTTCACTGCGATGTTTATGTCAGTCCCTGGAAACAGTTTGTATCCTCCAATAAATTTTTACAGTTGCTTCACCTGCCTGATATCCTTCAGCCATTTCCTTCAGAAGCTGTCAAACCCGCCAACTATAATATATGGCCCTTCCAATGAGAACAGCTGTAGCCATTCTCTCTGCTGCTTCTTGTAGCCCGTCCTGCATGAAATAATATATCAAGATTAATTGATTTCCTGTCACTCTCAGAGAAAAGAAAATTAATTTTCATGTATCTTTTCCCCCAACCTAGCATATGAATTTTGTACATGGCAAGTAATTTAAGTTTTTTAATTATTCATGAGAGCATGGAGAAAAAACAAAAAACATGATTGAGTGGGCCGCTCATAGCCCAAAGGCCGTGGTTCAAGTTTGAGTCCGTGCCTAGATGACGCTGTCGCTGCCTAATGCTTACATTAATATTGTATGCATTTACATGCATCTCAGTTCAACCCTGATTTCTCTCAGTATGACCTAAGAGCAAAGGATCGCCATTAATGACACATGTGATGGATTTGGCAGGCTTCAAGAAAAAATATATGTGCAGCATAGTCTGGCATTCATTTTAAAATGTCTTTTTTAAAGAGGAATATCTTCTAATATCTTATAAATTAATTTCCATGTGCTTTAAGGCATCTGGCTTAAAGGCTTTAAGCTCCTAAACAAAATTTACTTTTAGCTTTTAAAATATCAATTCTTAACCTCAAGAAAATGAATAAATAAAATATTTCATATAAGTAAATAAAATACTTGAAAATAAACCTTATTCTTAAAATAGAAAACCAAAACAAACATGACTCATGTTGCACTGTACAGATTTTTGCCCAACCAAACATTCTCTGTCTTGAATGTCCCTCCCTTTAATTCTACCTATGACAAATTAGCAATACAAGGGTGTACAAATTTTAAGTTTAATGCTGTAATTTAACTAAAGCCTATTAATTAAAAAAGAGTATGAGCTTCTGTTTCAGTAAGAAATACATTAACAAAGGAAAGAAAACTGCAAACGTCCAGCAATTCATGAGAACTTTATGCACAGTACAATGTTTGCAGTCTAAAAAAGTCAATGATAAAAATGTATTTCTCTAACCCAGGGCAAAAATATTTGGAAAAAAGTTCAGACAGGGCCCAAAAGTTTGTGTCACAGTCCTACACTATAACTGCAATGAGAGAGACACTCAGTTAAAACTGTTGATACAAGCTTGTGTATATGATATGCATCATAAATATTTAATTTTACGTTCCCTTCATGTTATGATTATACTATCAAAATTATGTTCGCTTGGAAGAATAAGCAGTCCACAAATTCCCTTACGCCCAACCATGACAAACTCCAGACACTCCAACGTTTTTCCTCATGCAAAACAAAGCTATCATTAGGGCAGGCGCTTACTTTGGTCTGTGCAGTACCTTACCAATGTTGCGTGTCAAACAGGATGTCAGAACTTGACATGATTGATGATGAAAAAACCAAATCAACGCTGTCAATCATCAGTGAAGTCTTAAGATTGTGAAGACTGACATGAGAGACTTGCACAAATTGTCCTGGCTTTTACCTAAGATAAGGTCATCTCTGTGCAATCTAAACAAAGCACTTTATACTATATATAAGCATCTTTAACCATGCTTGCATTTTGTGCATACTTGCATACAGCAGACAGGAAATAATAGGAAGTGTGTGGGGATTAACTCGCATGCATGGCATTGAACAGTCCTGCAGAGATTTTAATTGTAACCCAATCCATAAAACTAATCCTAATCTTTGTAGCAGAAAAATGCTTATGATAGTTTTGCAAAGTAACAAGTACAATGTGTGTAATGTTTCATTTTAATGTAAATAGCAGTTAAAGGTGCATAATAGAAACACAACCAACAGACTAATTCTGAAATATATGCATTAATGAAAACTATGTAAATGAATGAGTCCTTTCACAATAATACATACAAACGTGACAAACTGTACAGAATGCATTGCATGTACTAATACAACATCACGTGGAGAAAGTTTTTGAAAAACCCCAGCATGCCTGCGGATGATTGCGAAACTCCCAGGAGTGCTTAAGTAAAATACCAGCTGCTGCATAAGCAAAGAGCTTGAAAGTGCAGGGCCAAGCGGAGGATGCCATCTCCCCGCTGCCAGAGCCCTTTAGAAGGCTTGTCAGCCAGCCGACCAGAGATTGATGGGTGAGCTGTGTACTGCTCCACAGCACTACATGTGACATGACAACCATGATGAATGGGAGCCAATTATATTCAGGAATGGGCTGTTTTTTCTAATATGGTGCCACCAATCACGAGATCTGCAGAGGAGGGCCTGCCTTAGGAAAATAAACCCACAGAAAACTCGCTCAAGTTCACAAACAAGTAACCTGCGAGTTCGCGTTTGGGTACGACAGCTGCAGAAACGCTCGGGGTACGAACCTAACAGGAAGAGCTGCAAATTGATAAGCAATAGTCAAACCGCGGGAGCAAACTACTCGTGACCCTTATTTCATCTGGAAATGCGGTTAGCATGAAGCTAATTACAGAGCGGCGTGTATTTCAATCTTCTTAATGTTGCAAATGTGGGACCGGTTAAATTGGGCTGTCTAGCGAGAGGGTCTAATTATTGTGAAAAAGTCTAATTAGCATTTAGTGGAACACCAAAACAACTGCGGCAAAAATTGTACTAATTCTCCCATAAACAGCGTTCACAGTGTGCAATCAAGCTGCTTTGCAACACAATGAGAATTAATGGCATCGCACCACAATGGTAAATCCTACAACTCCTGCTGAGAGCGTTAAATCATTTCTCACTGCACACAGACTGTTCCCATCAACGGCAATTCCCAGGAACCCTAATAAGCATATCTTTTCCATTAATATCATACAGCCCCAATTATCTGCAATTTCAGAATATGCTTTGGCAAATAATTAGCTAGATGACCCTTAGGATACGGGTGAAATAGCTCCGTGGGGTCACACGAGACCCCGGCCTTTTGTGTTTCACAGATCCGGCCTACGGGAGAAAATGGCCCTTCTTTGCCACAGGAAAATAATGTCAGAAAGCTAATTACAGACAAATCGATTGCAGAAAATACAATGCGTTTTGTGCAACTGATATATATGTATACAACGGAAAGAATGAGAATTAACAACATGACTGAACTTACATAAACAATCGCTTATTGTTAATGGTTCGACTCAATGTGATCTGCTGTGCATATGGATGGATCTCTGCGACTCAGGTGGACAATATGGAAGATATCCGACCTGCGTGGAATGGACAGAGAGAAAGAAAAACCAAAGCAACTTCGCTTCTTCAACACATGGCATTTATTGTAGCCTACTGATAGATTATTTACTTTCTTTGTCATCTGGAGTTAATGTTCCTTGTCTTGGTAACAAAAACAGTTTAGAAAGGCAACTTCCACAAGTCAAACTCTGTAGTTTCCCAGACCGATCTCTGCTATCCATCGCCATTCAAACACACTCTATTTATTTAGAAAAACTTAAACAACTTTTGTTATGTCAGTCCAGTGCTGGCATAGACCGGAGCGGCAGATTCATCATTATAATACTTATAAGGATAGAAGAAGAAATTAGGATGACCATTGGACTAAAGGAGACATTATTTAAACCCAAAGAAGATAACATAAATTTTAGACAACTACATGCAGAGATTAACTATATGAGCAGGCTTTTGTTGAGCGTACAATCTATATATGGAGTATAAAAGGAAGATATTTAATAAAATAGTATTTAATAAAGAATAAACCTCTCAAACTGGTTTTATTTACCAAAAACAGCCAAAGAAATGTAACTTTAAAAAATTAGCTGGAAGACCTTGGGATACCGATGTAAGATGAGTGGCCTTGCCAGTTACTATACAATATATATGGAGGAATGTATTTGAGGGCATTGGTGTGAATAATATTCACTTTACAGGTAGAGCCATAATAGTGTAGATTTATTGTTCTCTGCTCTCTGGATATCAGTGAGAACCATATAAAATGCAGTGCAGCGGTACAGAGGGCAGACAGTCTGCAACACGAGCAGCCGTCATCACTGGACAGATGCAGCTTTACAACATCATTCACCAACAAAACCAACGCCAACCACTGCCATTCTGAACTCAACAGGACAAAAACATAGGACAGGAGAATAACATCACATGGTACTGGAATGACATGAGGGTGAAAGTTTTATTCATTATTAGACTTTCAGAAAATCAAGCCTAAGTATAAATAAAATAGTGTGTATTCTTGCAAGTTTGTGACTTTAGTGTTTTATTATTTAATAAAACCAGCAAAAACTGAAAGAGTTTATATAGTCTTTAAATGAAAAGTTTACCTACTCCAGATGCTCGTGGAGTTATTGTTTTTCAATATCTTACTTAAAGAAATAACTATATCTATTGTCCGTATTAAATGTCAATGAGAATGAATGCAAAAAGCTTAGCATTGACTAATACATAAATAGTCAGTATTTACATTTTGATTACACATACCCCTACGTATAGTATAACAAACACACTCTTTCCATGCATTTACACTGTACTGTCTCTTCCTCTTTTACTTTTGCACTTACACAAAAATAAGTCGATTTTGCATATCATGCACACGTGTGTGCCGGTGTGTATGCGTATAGGGGTTTATTATGTTTTTTTTTGTCATAAATCAAAGCGATATGGTCTGACAAACAATCCAATATCCAAGGTTAAGAAAACAAAGAGAGGATAAATCACCTCAGTGTCATGTTCAATTTTTACAACAGCATTAAGCTGCAATAACCATAACGGTAGCTAAACTATTATAAGAACACTATACAATCAACTTTTCTCCTGAAAGACATGCATCTTCAGTGAAAAATATGATATTGTGCTGCCAGACCTTCTCAACACCCTGTGCATTTGGCTAAAGCTTTAATTCAGGGTGACTAACTGATATAATGTAAAGCATCAATGCTTCAAAAAAGATAATACAGCCATACAAGATAAAGGAACATATATATATAAAATACTAAATGAAATTATTTTCATCATATTTGTCACACTACATGGGTTGTGTGACAAATTAGGTTAAAATACAAAATAACTTTATAACATACACACATGATTACTGTAAGTTGCATTCAAAAGATTTGTATATATTGTTTAGGTTATTCCCCAACTTTCTATGCTTAAAATGTAAGCAACCCAAACTCACAAACACACACACACAAACTCGAACATACAGCTGAACATCTGAAGTATGCAGGCAACGTGCTCCTCACCACCAGCGGACACAAGCATTTATAACCTTAAAAATGACTCCTGGCCAGCAGGTATCCAATTATTCCTTACCCAGGAAGCTGTGCTAAATGGAGAACCTCAATGATTTACTCACAACCTCTCCTTTTATTAAAACACTTTGTCTTATTGTTTCATTGATTTACAATCCGTCCTACTTTTTTGGCATCTGAAAACAATCAAGCGGCCGAGCAGCAGAATGTTTGGACATTAATCGTTAAAAGACAGTGTTTTATTCCTGGCCAGGGGTTTGCCGCACCAGCTGCTATGCATTCTGCTAAAAGCGAATGATTTATGGCCTCGTCACCATAACGATGAGGCAGACTCATTAGCATATCGACAGCACCCAAGATGGATCATCAGCATTGATTATTTCATGGCCTGTTGATGCCCATTTGTTAAAAAGAGAGAGAGAGAGAGAGGGAGAGGGCGAGTGAAAGGTGGGCGGAGCAAGGCAGCCAATGAAAAACAGGATAGGATTTCTCTCTGTTTTATTACTGTATCTTCAGCACGTTACGGCACAAGCTGACAGGCCTTTTCACAAGAGCTATCATGAGGCTGCCACACTTAAATAAATCAACCATTGACAACTATTAGGCAACCCGTGGAGCTTTGTGGATCTATACAGGAAGAGAATGGGTCTCAATGGACAGTGTGTCACACAGCTTCCTATTTTATGACTGTAATAAACATTTTAACATTTGTGGGGATGCATTACACTATCTCTATCATGTTTTACAAACACCAGAGTTATAGAGCATCATTTATGTTAGACTGTTATGTTTTTTAACCAGTACCTATGATCTGTTTGAAACATGTCTCATTATCAGATGTGAGATATCGACTCATCCAGACCTTCCTGTCAAGAAACTGACAACAGCTTAAAATTGCCATTTTAAAGATGTGACCTTCAGTTATTAACAATGCATTCACTTCAAATCTTAAGACTACAAAATGTAAAACAGTGTTTTTGTCAACTGTGTATTTTTTGTAAAACTAATATTTTCACACTTTTGTCCATTTTATTTATTTGTCCAAATATGTGATGATTTTTTATTATTGAAAAGTCTGTCAGATAAATATAAAATATAGATATGATGTTAATATTACACACATAATAATCTTGTAAATAATTCAGTGCCAGTGTCTGGTTGACACATTGTACTACACTTTCCCTACACTCCAATTTAAAATATGATTTATAGGCCCAAAATAGAAAATGCAACATAAACGCAATTAATTTATTAGATTAATTTGACTGATAGCATTAAACTTTTTTTCATTTTTCATAAAAAAAACCTGTCACATAAAAGTGCCATCAGCTAAAGTTATGCAGGTGCATGTTTGCAAGATCATCAAGCCAATCACACAGCAGAATGACTTCCTGTCTGCCTCGCCTAGTCATTCATTCTCCATCTCAAGCTGCTCACTGGCCACGTCAAACTGCCTCGTCAAGGTCAATTGAAGGAAATGATGATTTGCAAACATTCGCGCGAGCAATTTATCAAACGGCCCCGTTTACCGCTCAAAATCATAAGAGGATTACTCTTTTCCCAGACACAATCTGGCATTAAGGCTCGGCGAGCTAGCCGCGTCTCTCATTACGATGATAGAGTTTCCACAGCGACGGCAGCTAATTGATGGCCCGATCATTCATTATTGAATGGCAGGCACCTCACCGCTCCAGCTGATTGTTATTCTTTTGGCTGGCTGTCATCGGGCCTTCAGTAAAACCGTAACCTTGCCGTGAGACAGTGTCACACACCTTTCTAAATCACCAGCCCTGACAAACGGCAGACACGTATTGAGCGGATAATCTTTAGCGAGGGGTCGGAAAGTGAGAGTAGCCTTTTTAAGATCACGTTACATTTGTATCAACATGCCGTCTTTCGCAGAGCATGTCGCTTTGGTCCTCTTTGTTAAAACACTTTGAAAAGCACCCCGGTCGGGTTTTTCGTCGCAATTAGGTAAATGATAGGTAAACGGAAAGCAAATTAGAGAAACGGTTGGCCTCTAAATGTCCTTGGGTGGAGCCAGTGAGTAAAGGGGGAGAGAGAGTGTGTAAAGCTGTGTAAGTGTGTGCGTGACAGAGGTCTGCCCTGGCCCTTGTACAGTATGGACGGGCCCTTTAAATTGCTTCCGTCAGTGGCGCTGAGTAATGAGTGTGATTCTAATCGGAGTTCCTGAGGCCAGCAGCATTAGTCTTCATCTCAGAATGGCCCTCCTTGCCACCCATGACATCTAATGTAGAGCAGGTCCAGGCGTAATGAGAATCCATTCTGCCGCCCAACAGCTCGCTGCTTTTCCCAGCGCTGCACAGGAAGGGTTTGGTCAGGACAACAAGGTTATCGGCCCCCCAGCTCTGCCTCCAACCACCATTACATATTCAGAGTTAGAAAATGGCTAGAGTATTGGAGTGCACTGCTATCACAACTGTGATAAAAGAAAAGCTAGCCGACTAAACATGCTGAGAAATGCTAAACCACAGACCAAAGACCACAGGTTTGTGATGCATTACATTTCATATTAGTAAATAGAATAAATACTATCTAAAAGGATACTATCTAAAAACTCACCTTAAAAAAAAGGGAGAGTATTTTTGACAAATGTACAAGGTCAGAATGAAATCAAAACTGAAAATTATTATTGGTAATGGAATATTGCCGCTTTTCATTATAAATGATTTATTGGTCTCTTGTCGGTTAATATATGTCTTGGCATGACAGCGGGACTTTACCGACTGTCCAATGGCCATCTAATCAATTCCAGATAACCAAAATTAAGTCTAATTTTTTTTTTTCTAATATCCGAAGACAATACATATAATATAATATAGTATATAATACATATGTAAATATCATGGCAACCAGAGACTCCAGTTATATTAGTAGCCTAATAAACCATGTTGTTTTACACAAACCTGTGCTGCCATTTTGAGCTTAAACGATTAGCTAAATACTACCTTTACCACTAAGTCACTTTCATTCACTAAATAAATAAATCACGATCGACTTCTACAGAAACTCAAAACTACCATTTTTGAAAACATTTGCCACACTGCAGAAAATGTATACGTTTGTCTGACCAATGGCAGATGGAGGGGGGGTGTTTGGAAAAGCCTGTTATTATTTCCAGAGAAACTACATGCTTCATCTTAAATAGCTACATTATTCTTGTTTAGCAGTGAAAGATAAATTATGCTTGTTTTCCCTTAATGCACTGTCTGCCGAAACAAAACATCCTATCCTGTACTGTCTCGCTAACGTAGCAAGGTATACAATCATAGAGTTAAAATTATGTAAATGCCTGTATATTTTCTTTAAAACAGATTAAACAATGTTATCTTCCTACACACACGCGCTCTCAAGCTCTTTGAAATTAGTATCTTATTTTATTCCATAGTGCCTTGATTTGTGACTCGGTGTATTGATGACTCCATAAAATCCCTCGGATACATCCGAGCCTGCATGCTCGCCATTAAGCAGAAACATAAAATGCACACTTCTGACAGGCCTGGCTCCGTGTCTACGCACAGAGCTGTAAAACAATACTATCTGAAATCATGCAGCCCCTGCTGGCTGTCAAAAGCCCTCATGCACAATGGGGCCAAATTCTTACAGATGCAAAGGATCCTGGGTGCGCTCAGTTAGCGGCGAGTAAATTGCAGTGGAGCTTTGCGTGGCTGAATACTTCAACAGGTCATTCCTCTTTGTCTTTCCCTGTTTGCGTGTGTTAAACTCCCCCCACCCTCATTCATTCTCTCATCCACTTCCCGGCTTTGTCCATCCATCAATCACTGCACTTTGTCAGCACCAACTTCATCCAGGATCCCGCAATCACGGCCGAGAGCGGGCTCCGCCGCTAGGGAGCCGCTCAGCCCCCATCTGCATCTGCAACTTTCCCTCATCCGCTGACGGGCGGGCGTCCAGGGGCCCTGACGCACGTCACCTTCTATTGCACAGGCAAGCAAAAACGCTAATGCCGCAGCTCGTCTCTGCTCCAAACTACTCACCTTTCTCCGGCACGCACATAGACGCAAACAAATGCACACACACGAAACAGACAAAGTCAGGTGGAGAGAGAGAGAGAGAGAGCGAGAGAGAGAGAGAGAAAAGACAGGTGGAGAGACAGAGAGAGGTGGAAAGCAGAAAGAAAGGTAAGAGAAATGGAGGGTGGCATTGAGCGAGAGGGGGAGGGAGAGATGTTTACTGGATTTTCTGAAACAATTGGTACTCAGGTCAGGCGGCAGCTCAATTTGTCTTTTCTTGCCCACACATCAATAGAAATCACACAGAGAAAATGTATCACTAATTAAGGGCTCATCAGGCCCGTGTCAGCTGTGGTTTAGACCGAGAGCCGCAGAGCTCTGAAGAGACTTGCAGTGTTCTCACGCCGGCTCCTACAGAGAAATACCGCTGACAGAAAAGCGCTACCTATGCTAATATACACGGAGGACGGATTACTCAATAGAAGAGAAGAAAAGGGTTGTGCTGTGCTTTGAGGAAGATAGCGATAATGAAGCTTGAGAGACAAAAAGGATTTCATCGCCCACAGACATTATTCAGGCTAAAAGACATGGATTTTGAGCTAGCGCACATATTACTGACTTATATTGATGCGAGCATGCTAAATGCTATGATTCGAGATACAATTAGTTTTTTTTAACAACACACAGAATGACGCTCTACAGGATACAATGCAATATTTTACCACAGTATTTACAAGAAATGCCTTAATGTCATGGTCAAAAATATAAACATTGTATTAATTAGTGCAAAAAAAAACAAAATATGGTAAAATGCTCAAAAATCTATGAAAATACATACTACATTACAACTAGATTGTCCATATAAAAGCTACAAACAGAAAAAGGGGGTGTTGTTTCAGTCTATATTTGGATACTATGGACAAATTTAACTCTTGGTTTAAATTAATCTAGAAAATGTCCATATCTGACCCAACCATAGGTTGAAACAATCATCATATGTTACACATATCATATATAACCATCATATGTGGAAATTTAACCCAACAGCTGGGTTTATCCATGTTTTGCTCCAGCATGGGTTGAAACAACCCAGCATTGTGTAGTGTTTACATTTATTTGAATTTTCACATTGACAGTGCACAACAACAATCATGCTAAACACGCTAAAGGGGCCAAAAATGTGATTTAGAACCCTGTAAAAAAAACAAATGAATAACCAAATTGAGTTGACTTTTGAGTCCAGAGCTCTTTGCATCCAACACTTCTAATTAGACAGCAAGCAAATGTTGTGAATAGGATGGACATTATGGAATGAGCTTGTTATAAATGAGGCCTGTCAAACCTGCATTCAGCAACCAAATGAGTATTCTCAGTTCACTGGCCACATCTGAGCACGCCCCAACCCGGCTGGATAACTAATGATCGCTATTAACCATACAGTTAGTGATGATAGCCAAAAGAAAAAACAAACAAAAACCATAAAGTATTCGCTAAAGATGAAGAAAAACACCAAAATTAACCCATAAGGCAGACGAGGCCTCCTGCAGGGACTAACAAATGACAGTTTGGCTCCAGCGGCGCGGACTGAGAAGATCTTGTTTTCTACATAATTAACACTTATTTGTGCCTTTAAAAACCGGATTGTAATGTATAATTATCAGCATTCGGCAGCATTAATTCAGCTATTACACGCCTGGTGTTAGGTCTGCGACGCCGGGTGTAATGTTATTCACAGATTACACTGAAAAAACCCTTCAGACATTCAGCTGAGCCGGGCTTAAGTGACAAGCCGCTCCGGCTGAGCCTTTTATTAGAACACAAAACAAATTTCTCATATTAATTAACTCTTGTCTCCTGCTCTCCCACACCACAGCAATGGATATTCGAGCTAAGTATCTTCCTCGGCCCTGCTCATAGATTAAAAAAACAGTAATAAACGAGTCAGTTCCACTTTAGTAAATCCCAAACCCCTGCAAAGCTTTTAAGGCCGGCCAAGGAAAAACTGTAAAATATGAAGATGACAGCAGACATGTCATTTCCCGACCCGACTGGGCCATACCGTATTTCCAAATCCTGATTTGAACCAGTTTATCTGGCGGGATTGGAGTACTGTACCCACAGGGAGGAGGTGTTGCGTTTATAGCACACGATTGGATTACACAGAGACGCTACCCAAATGTGATTGGTTTAGCATGAAATATTAAGTTGATGGAATGGGTCTGGTGCTGTGCCTTTGACAGGGGCGAGGGCATGATATTTCATATGGCACTCATTGTCCAAACATCAGATCTGCCGTGACACTAATGCAGGGGGGATACACGGCGGAAACTCACCAGACTTACGCCTCACCTCATCATCTATTGCTCTTCAGACACACGACTCAAATATCCACATTTGTCCAATAGCTAAGATTATGTGCAGAGATAAGGTCAGATCACTCATTTCTGAATCACTTTACATTATGTCGGGGAGACTGTTACGTAGGAAAGTTATCACAAGATTTATATCTTAACCTGGTATACGTTAAGGCAAGGGTCAATTGTAAAATATAGATTTAGATATGTAGATATCTATTTTGATAAACGTTATTTTTAAAGTATTTGTATACATGTCTGGTCGATGCAGGTTGTCACATTTTTGTCAGGGGAAGTATCTGTAATTTCATATAATTTATGTTTATTTCAATATAATGACTTTCACATTTTTTGCCATTTTATAAATCGTTTTGTGCATCACCATTTGTTATTTTACCGTCTGCTGTTTCACAGGTTCCCATTGTGACAAATTACCCCATAGTGTGACAACATGTCTAGTTATTGCATTACATTTATTATGTGTTAAAAAAAATAGTTTTTTCTGGGCAACGATGACAGATATGTCCAGTAGCCTAAGCCATATTTACTGGAGTAAAGTCCCTCCTATCTGTACGATGGCTAAAAAAAACAAAGTCAGTAACAGACAACCATGCCAACAATCAATCCAGCACAACCTGACACCTCGTCTGAATCGAGACGCGTATTCAGATAAATGTGCAAAACGCAATCAAACACCGCCAGATAGTCCACCCCTTTATTTTCATGTTCTGTAAAGAAGCACATATGAAAAGAAAGCGTCAAAATAATGAAATATTGTTTATGTATTCTGGCATGAAATGGGTTGGGTGTTAGGAGGGAGTGGAGCGCGAGAGAAGGATGGACAGCGCTGACAGCGGCGTATTCGTCCTGCACGCTACAGCAGACGTCCCGCTAGTGGTGGTCGACAGAGCAATAAATCAAGGGCTCTCCATGCTGTACCTACAGCTTATTACATCCAGCATGACAAATAAATAATAATGCCTGTCAACACAGGCCTTTGCTCAAGGATTGAGCAAGAAACAGTCTTGCTCATCACTCCTGATTTTAAGTGAAAACACTAGAACAAGGGAATTGAAGGCCATGCTTTACTGAGCTTTGCTGGGGAGGAAAAGGGTGATGACCATAGAGAGGAAGAGGAGAGAGAGAGAAGCGAAGAAAATGACACTGTACTCGGAAAGGCAGTGGGTGTGAACAGGTTGAGCTAGCTGGATCTTCTCAGGTTAAGAGAAAAGGTAAAGAGAGAAAGACAGAAAGAGAGATGCCCTTGTGCACTACACAACCACTGTTGCTTATTCATCCGAACAGCACCCTGGGGAACAGGGCTAAATCAAACACTTTCACTGCTAAACAGAATCGGCAAACAGAAAGCAAAACTACATGCCCATTTTAGGAGCCTATCAGGTCGTCTGTTTCCACCAAAGCAAATGGATCTATTAATGTGTATAAGAGCCCCCTTAGTACGCTCAAAGACAACAACACACCTCTGACGTGAGCCAAATAAAACACAGGGAACATAAATGAAAAATGAAATATTGACTGTTTTAAGAGACCCAACAGGAGGTTTAGGGATGTAAACAGCACTCCCTCCCCGGAGAGCATGAATCTAAATTGGAGGCATTACATCAAATTGAGGTTCACGCGGGGTCACCGAGGCGGCTTAGAAAATAACACATGAACTGGGGACAAATCCAAATGTTTTATTATTATAAAGGCTCTCATGTACGGTTGAGAAGGGGACATAACCACATTCTTATGTGCTTATATTGAATATATAAATATTCCTATAACAGCTTATAAAATGGTTAGTCTTGGTCCTTGATTCTGATTGGTCAATAGCTGTGGTTTATTCATGATAAAGCAGTTATGAGCGCTTTATCCAACAATTCTGTGTATTACTGCCAAGCACCCTTAACAACATAAACGTATATTACAGTCAGTCATTTACAATTTATAGACTTGTAGTGATTTAACTTCATGAAAGTTGCATTGATACATATATTTAGGCTTTAATATTTGTATTGTCTGGTAACCGTATTATAAAAGCAACTCGAGGCGAACCCAAAACCCCTCCCAACCAACATTGCAAATCAAACCACAGCTGTTTTAAGGTGTTGTTTCTTTAATAATTAAAAATGTTTTTCAAGAGGTCCTGGTGTTTCATTCTCCTTTTAGCATGTGCGCACATGTGGCTCAGAGCCTGCATGAGTTTTCCATTTTATCCCCTTCTTAAACACTAGACAATTTACTTAGTGCTGTCCTTCAATAAAAATTAAAAGCCCCCACAACATGCAAGAAGAGCCAAAGCTTATAAATCACCCACCCACCCCTGTCCTCCTCAGCATGGCAGCTTCTCCTGAGCTCTGACATTTGTGTATGACTGCAAGTGTTACAAAGGAAATAAAGGCCTGATTAAAGAGTGGGCTGTCATAAAGGTTAGGGAATGGTAAATGGAGTCTTCCATCTTACTGGTAATAGGAGAAGAGCTGTTAGGCAGAGCGAGATGCTGATCAGAACTCCTGCTTGGCTCCTGTAAGACTCACTACGACATTAATCACTAAATCACCAAGCCATGCTTAATTGCAAGTTGTATATCACAGTGAATTTCGGTGGGTAAGGAGAAAGGAAAGTCATTATTTTTGCGTTTGGATGTAGGGCGTTTCGCGTCTCAACCCGCCCGCACATCTGGGACCTCCCTCGATCCGACAAGGAAAAATGGAGCGTGCAGGAACCTCCTAATTAACAACAACACAATGACTGTTTTTGAAGCGTTAAGCAGCCTGAAAGAAGAGTCATCAGTTCTCAGATTCAATCATTCAGTGCTGAGCTTCTTGTTATTAGGTCTGATTATGAAGTGTGTATATCCAAGCTTTCAGTCAAGTTAAATAGAGTTAACTGGGCTTGCTTTGTTTCATTCAGACATAGGGTTTAATTGCCACTGCATTAAAAATTCAATTTGTGCAGTGCCTCAAATGCTAAATACAATTTTAATAATCTTCTTTAAGGCATGAGAAAGCATTGCAAATTTACATTTTGTTGTTGATGGTATATCCGACTATAGTATAATTTCTGTACTTATCACACACACACACACATCATCCTGATTAAACATTTTAAATACTTCATCTTACAGCACACATACTTTATCGCCACTTGACACAATTTGTTACTTTATCATTACCTAAACTACAACCTTATACTGTGAATCTTTTCCTTAATTTGGTGTTTTAATTGCATACATTGTTTTTTCTTTCATATTTGTTATTATGTACTGTTTATTCTATTATTTATCCTGGTTTTCCCTTTCTTGTGTACTTATTTATATTTATATCGTCTCTGTACTATATTGTTTCATATGCCCTTCTACTCAGTTTCGCAAATGTGTATAAAAGAAATGTAAAAATAAGTGTCACATAACCTATTCACGATAAACCACTAGCCTTGAGTACATTTTTGCTTTTTTAAAAACAGTTCCATACAATACAAATAATAAAAAAAAATAGGTATCAATCCAACTTTCATAAAGTAATTCAAAATTAATTCAAAACCGACCGTGAGAACACTAACAATTGCTTTATATTAAAATTCCTATAGGTTCTCAAGAGAACGTGACACACTCTAAAACCCAAACTGTGATTCCAACTATTAAGTGTGAAAAACAATAATCTCTACTCTTAAAATCCCTTCTGACCTCAGAACCCCAGCTCAGCATCCATACAAATGAATGAGAGTAGGACGACAGGGTCTTGGCCATGGCAGCATGAGGTCAGGGTTTCTAGAACTGCATGAAACAGACATCAATCCTAAAAACTGACTGATTCCAGAACAGCATAGCACCGGTTGGGCCGTAAACTGACTGAACCCTGCGGAGGCAGCCCGGTGATCACAGGACAGGGCAGGAGAGACCGGGCCGTAAACTGCCTGACCTCCGGGGGGCAGTCACCATGCTGTCTGAATATGCGAAGGGGCTTCCACACACACACACACACAAAGGCCAAATGCCTGAAAAGTGGCTGTCAAAGAGTCAAAGTGCGTTCAGAGTTCACCAGGCGGGAGGCGGTTACGGGTGAGAGAAAGGTAGAACAGAGTAAACAGAGAAGAAGAAAGAATAGACGTGACTTCCTTCACCTTTGGTTTTCACATGCTAAGAGAGGAGAGAGTGAAGGTTTCGCTTCATAGCAGTAATTTAGCTTCTCGTGATAGCTGTGTATCATCCTGGACCACAGATCTGAATGTGTTAAAGTTAGAAAATGAAAAGATGTGATGAACAGGAGCAGAAAGGGACACAGTGGAGAAGGTCATCTGCAGTACAGAGGAGTGGTTAGCTACATCAGTCATCTCAATTAAGGCTGTGTATTAGTATGCAACCGCAATTGTCCCGCTGTAGGTCAAACAACAAAGCATTGCTACAGTTTTGCAAGGTACACACCTTTAGAGATGCAGAAATGTTTGCGATAATGTTTTTGAGAGGCAACAGAATTTGTAGGATTTTTGTGAATAAAATGCACAAACCAGAAACAATAAAACCCAACAAATGGAGAAGAGATGACTCTCCAAAGAACATAAAATATTTACTTTACTTTAAAATAACTTTTATGAAAATTCTGCATTTATAAAGAATATGGACCATTATGGATATCAAAGTTTTGCACAACAGCACTTACTATAAAAACATCTTGCTTAAAACAGAAAAAAGAACATTTTAAGAACTAAGAGGGACCTCACATGGGTATTTAAACTACCAAATATTGGCATCTGAGCTATCAGTATGATAAAAACCTTTGGTAGAAACTGAAATGGTGATACTGTAGTAAATCTATATTACACTGACAAGCACTGCCGAACAAGAATACCAAATCTAGTAAAAAGGCTAAGAAAGGCTAATAAAAAGTTTTCATTCATACCATGGAAGCAATATGCGAAAGTTTGATCTGGCAAAAAAACCACATAACTGTCAGAAATACCAAGCACAGACTGATTCTCATCAGACTCCATTAAACAACACAGACACAGCATCAGGTAGTAAATGTCTGTGGACACCGATGAGATAGAGACACACTTTCCTCTTACTGCTGTCAATTTCATAACACAACTGTGAAATACTTTCAAACCTCATTTCACATTTTACAGAACAGTTAGAAAAAGATGAAATGCATGTGTAACTGGGCCACAGTCGATCACTATACGTATCTGTTGCTACAAAGTTGTCAGTGTGTATATCTTTACCAGTGTAACAGAGTACATTTAATGTTTATTTTATCAGATGTATAGCATCTTTTTTTATAACTGTTACTAGCACTTCATTTTATTTATTTTTATTTTCCTGTAACTGCTTTCCTTTTATGTATTGATGTTTTGGCAATATTCATGTAAAACAATCGTGCTAAAAATGTACTAAAAGAACAGTGTATATATAGCTCAAACAAAAACAAAGACTCGAAGAAAAAATACAAATCGTCAATCATAATCTGAGCCTTTCACACAGTTACGACATCTGCATGAATAATTGTAAGGAGACAAGTCCAAAACAAAATAATTCAACCCTGTGCCTTAATTCATAACACAGGGCTTGGAACGGGCATTACGCAGTGAAATGAAATTACAGAAAGCAAAACAAAGCAGAGAAAGCGATCTGCTCGATGGCTGGATTGAGGGTTACCCTGTTTGACTTTTCAGCACGTGTCAAATAGCAAATAGACATAGACAGCTGATATGTCATCACGGGAGAATTGTGGGGATAAGAAATACAATGAGGTTTGGGAGACGAGAGCCTAAAAAGGTTAACCGTAGAACTAAATGTTCTCTCTCGTAGGGCCTGTAATGCAATTTTAGTAAAAAAGAACATGAAGCGGTCTTGCGCCAGCTCTCTGTCCATCTTGTGAACTCCAAAGTGATGCTTATCATGTCTCTGAAAATATGCACTTAGTGCCCCAACAAGGCCGTGAGGCTGAAAGAATGCAGCGGTATTGAGTTGCTGGCGCACATTGACTCTTTCTGAATGCACATTTGTCTAGGCCAGAATGAACCTCAACCAACTTTATTTGTTAGACGAACGCATTTTCTGGGAAAATCCAAACCTCCAGGACCTGACCACCAGTATTACATTTTTAAATTTGTCTCTGTAAGTCAGACTAATTTCACTGTCATATTTCATGCTTGTAAATTTCAGATCTATTACATTTGTATATTTCATTTACGGAAATGGTATTTTCTTAAAAACACGTTTGTTTTACTTTATAACCAAATCATTTTAAAATTAAACAAGATCTGATAGTGCTGCTTTGTTTGCTTTGAAAAAGCTCAAATTTAAAAGTTATTGTATTTGGTCACTACATAATTAAGTTATGTAATAGTTTGATGACTGCCATTATAGTGAAATGCAGAGAACAGCAGTATAAACTGCATAGGCATATCCAAACACTTTATTTTCATACATTTTCTAAATTCTAGGATGTTTTAAACCCAAAACTGCAAGTAAAATATTTCATTTTACCCAATATTTAAATTTATAACCTAAATATTGGTTAAAATAAAAACAACATCTGGGTTAAAGCAACCCAGAATATGTCTATTTATAACCCAGCTGTGTGTTATCACTCCTTATTTAACGCGAGATTTGTTTAGTTTACATATTCAACAGCCATTACTAAAACAGGTCTGCCTCTTATACATTCATTTAAATATCCCTCCTAGGATTCTTCAATGAAGCTCATAAGTCAGAGACCTCTACCTTTTAGTTAATTTACACTTGTGTATATTCGTAATCATCCCTCTTTTAATTAGGCCCATCCACTTTACACTTACAGAACAACTTCATACAACAGTACAGCCAAACAGGAATGATTTCTCCACAGTGTTATTATCAGAAACACACCAGCCCCCCTCCTCTAGGTGTAATTAACAAGTTTCCATCAGTTCATAAATCCTTCATTAAAATACATTCTTTAAATACACTGCCGTGGTGGCGAGCGGGAACCAAATTCCACACGTGCTGGAGAGGCTTATTTTGCCTACAGGAATTTATGTCGGGATCCAGCAGTCGAATGTAAACAGCCTTCTATAAGGGCTTCAAGCTGTCTGATTTTACTGTCTGATTAAAGATTGAGCAACGCTGGCTTAGCTGAACTAATATTTGGAAAAGACGGAGATAAATTACTTGTGTGTGTTTAACAGGCCTGGTGTATGCGGTCGACTGGATGCGTCCACGTAGTCAAGAGATCTCCTCTGCCAGCTGCAGCTTTTTTGGATAAGTTATGCCTACGTGTAGTAACTTAGTAGCTGACAAGAATACTTTTGGAAAGTTGATATGTCCATCAGTGGTACCACAATCATATATCATATAGTTTCATGAAACACTCCTTCTTTAAGAATTGTGTTCATTCTTTTAGCATTATTATGAATGCAGCATTTATGACAGAACCCAAGATATACATTTTTATTTTTACCTTAAAATGTCAACCCGACTGCAAAACAAAACAAAGCTTGTAAAAGTAACAGCTGTGCATACAGAAGAACACCAAGTCCCTTTCACAAGGCCAAATTTAACACAAAACACCACATTTATCAGCTCATTTTATACAAGTAATTTTCAAGGTGTTCCCCATCGACTGTTTGCAACCTAAGAGGGGTAATTTTGGGAAGGTCGTAAAGCCTCTCAGCATGATGTGGGTTGTTGTGTTGTTTTAAATGGTGAACACCCATGCTTCCAGACAAACACAGAAATGAAAACTCCTTTCAACAAGCCAGAGACCCATAAAGAACTTAGTGTTGCAAACGCATCCACTTGAAAAACTTTTGGCAGGTCGTATATCACACAAACATAAACAGCATTCTTTATCTGATCATTAAATCTGCTTGTAGGCATTAAGTTTTAGTTTGTATGCAGTTAAGTTTTCCTAATTTAGACAGAAAAGTAACAAATCACTCAAGAGAGCCTCACACGCACAGCACAGCGCTAATTGGGATACAGATAAAGACAAAGTAATGGCTTAAAAAAGCCTGTATTGTATATATGTATGTTTCATCACGGCTCAAGCACTCATCCAGACCTCTGGGTAACCCTGTACGAGTAAACTAACAGACAAAGTGCAAAAAGAAGCTCTGTGTACTTCAGGCTGACATGTTCTGAGCTGCACGTTCTCCCTCCAAATATAATGAGATCGCGCCATTAAAACCGTTTTTGCATTAGCACCCCGTGCTCGGCAGTTGCCTACGAGAGAATTTCCTGTCTGGGTCGTACCCCTGACTGAGCCGGCAGCCCCGATCAACACTAGCACTCTCTACAGTAGGAGGGTCAGAAGTTCAAACCCCAGGTTTTAACGGTTAAGGCCGGGATGTGAACTCCTGACCTCCCAATGTGAAGGGAGGTCAGCACTTCAATGCAGAGCTGCCTGAATTTACAACTGCATGCTGACTCCACGCAAGCACAGCAGAAAGCACCTGATAGCATCTCCTTCAGGGAGGGGGAGTGGCCCCGGTCTCTTTGTACTTTCAGTCACAGCCGGCCCGCGCCATAAATCATGTTAATTAGTTGACTGATAAAATAAATCTTGAAAAGTCAAGGCGAGATCCTGTTTCTCCCGTGCTGTAGTTTAGCCTGCTCTGCGTTATTTGTCATCTGCGAGTCACTGTTTAATCTAGCCATTTGTAGCAGGCGGTTTTTGCCGGGATTCTGGACGAGCCGGTGGGACTGAGAGGGTCTGACACAGGTAGCTTAAGCTCATCCATCTTTCCCTGGGTGGTCTGCACAGGCTGCCATCGTAAAAGAGCCCAAACACGGGCTTGATCAGCGGGGAGCGGTCTCGCATGCAGATGCTACACTTCACTAATGCACAGTGTTAAAATAATCATTTAGCACCAGATTTCCTCCAGTAATAGACTCGCCATAAATTCTTATGTGTCATTGAATTTAATGCAAAGAGAGGCGTGATGGTTTGTTTTTTACGGCAATCTCAACAATTTCTTAAACAATTGAAGGCTAATTCAATTGAAGAAAGTTAGAAAAGCATATTTTTAAGTTTAAAAGCAATTGACGTTCATTCTACAAGAACTAACAGTAAAAAAAAATGGAATTTGAAAAGATTTAAATTTGTTCTCTGTATGAAACATTTTAACACACAAAAATTTACTTTTCTTTAGATGCATTTCAGTCAAATTATATTAAACTGACATTTGCCCCAAAATTTGGGTTCTTTGGTACTTTTTTTGTAACAAATTGTAGCGTTAAACTAAAAATAACTTGACTTTCAGCAGTCAAGAAATTAAACTTCATGTGCACTAAAAATGTATTAAAGCTCAAAATTAAAGAAATAAATACTTAAATGATAAAAAAATAAAGTTGGATGAGGCCTGATTTAATAAATCTCTGACTTATAAATAAATAATATAATAAATTATAATTTACAAAATAAATTATAAGCAGTTGTGGTGCTGTAAACCACCATAGATTAAAAAAGCTAATTCATGAATAATTAAAACCAACTAAAACTAAACTGAAATTCAACTGAAAATAAAAACCACTCACATTTTTTAAAAACAATAATACACCTCAACACACATTATTTTACAGTGGGCTCATACTGTTGCATTTAGCATTAAAGCAACACAATGAAAGACTACACTGACTGCATAAAATAAATGTCAAACTGCATAAAACAACATTTCTGAAGCCTCTTGAGAAGAGGGCCATGAGAATATAATATTTTCTCAGCTATGACCCCGCCACACCAACGACTTGAGAGGTCGTCCCCACACAATAACACCACGTTCAGAAGTCTTGTTGGTATTTACAGCTCTTTTGCTAAAGCGTTTTGTGTTTTGCTTTGCTTGTTTCATTTCAGAGGCTAACAACCTTTCATTATTCATGGTCTGACTGGCTTCTCACTGAAGCAGATTACACAGGGGAGTGACAGCTTTCAGAAGAGACAGACTCTTGTAAATCACCGAGATGAGGCTTTAACTCCTGACCTCTCACCTGTTGACCCTGCGGCAGGGTCATTCCTGCCTACCAGCCACAAACCAGCTCTGACATAATACACATAACACACATCTGCTTAGACACATCTTGTCACTCTTGTGATTGGTTTATATAGCTTATATAGTTTATGTGTGTTTCACAGTAAGTAAAATGATGCATCACAGTTTGCTGTGTGCATTGGGTCTTGCTGTAAAAATGAAACCAAGATGTGCTTCTGTTCGTTACTCTGTAGACATTAATAAAATTTATTTTATTTCACTACTATTTTCTTTATTAAAGGAATGCAATGTTTATTTAAAAAGGCCACATGACATTGTTTAAAATTTTGTTTAAAATTTATTTACAATTTTGGACAATTAGTGTAGAAAAATACTAAAATTATTGATTTTATCAAGCCACAAGACTTTTATGAAGAAACTAGATAAGTCAGCAAAAATTTGCAGAACTCTTCATTGTGTCATATGCTATACACCCTATAAAGCTATCGACCAAGCTAATGTAAACAAAAGACAAAAGAAAACAAGATGTCCTTTTGCTTTCAAAGAGACTTGGGCAGTTTCAGTTGAGATTGTAGCACATCACAGAGTAGCCATGAATGACAGCAGCTGAAATAAATAGGTGAGCTTACCGTGATACAAACCCTATTGTCATCTGTTAAACACAATAGCACGAGAATCCCCTACGTCTCATTAGCAGAGTGGCCGTTTCGTTTGTGAAGTGACATCAAAGCTGTCTCATGGGCTTGTGCCAACTTGTTATGCTCTGTGTCACAAAACAAGCGTGAATAAAAGTTTCAGCAGGGGCAAACAAAGTCTTTGTGGCACTGATGCCTTTCAGATAGTAATGAAAAGGCAGGTGTGATTGCTTCAAAGCAGCCTTCAAGCACGTAGTTCTCCGAAAGACGTGAAGAGCCTGACCTGTTTGAAAGGTCATTGTTCCTCTGCCCTGCCTTTCTTTAACTACGTGCACAATACGGGATCAAGAGAGGATAGTCAGATTGGCCAAATCATAGAGTATTTATAGTCAAATTAATGAGAAAGAGTGAATACTGTTGGTAAGTTGTATTCCCACCCATTTCCAAATTCTCACAGGAGGGGATTATCAAGATGAAGCTATCTCACGCTAACTATTGATCAGCTTTCATACAGCGCTCGGAAAAAGAAAGCCATGTCGATAAAATAATCAAAAAAAAGAAATTCATTTTTCAGTTGCGCACCTAGAAATAATTATGTTGGATGACATAAGCAGGAACAAAAAGGTAACTACAACGGCAAGAAGCATCTAAGGATCGTAACGGTTGTGAATAACGTTCTGCACATCCTGCACCCCCGGCGTTTTTGTTTATTGAACATTTTGGCTAATTTGATTATACTTTCAGCATACGACTATAGTATTCTGAGCTCCATTTAACACATTTTACGACATTCAAATGCACTCCACAGATTTCCTGCACAGAAAATGCTAAATAAGTCTAGAGATTACATTCGGGTCTGGCGTTAACTACGGTTTTGCAACACTATCATATGTAAATGATATGGCCCTCTTTGTGATCATCGGCTAGGTTTGGTTTATGCACTGGACTAATAAAGCCACTTTCTTTCCTAGCGCTACTGAACCAAAGCACATGAGCCAATTCAATTATTCTGTCACGAGCACTAATATCACCATCTAATGGTAGATAATACACAATATTCAAGAGTTCAATGTGTACAGTGTTTGTAAATGCCTTGGTAAAGGGCTGTACTTAATCATCCATTTCACACTCCTGGGAGTGCGCTGAAATAACTAATAATAAGACCCGGCTTAGTTCAGGCTCAACACGTTCAATCAGGGAGGCAAAAGGAACACAGAAAAAACAATAATGTATATAAATTGAATTTTATATATACAGATCTTCTTCTATACCCAAAAAACAAAAAAGTCTTTATGAAAAGAACATGAAAGTATTGCTAAAATGTAACTGAGTAACTTCACTGAATATTGATGAATGAAGTGTGGTAAACGGCTCAAGACCAAAAGTGCCAGGAAAAACAAAAATGCACAAATAGCACAACATTTTTGAGAAAAAAAAAAAAAATGTCTATGCGCACGATACACAACAATGCTTTATATACACAGAACAACTCCACCTAAACTAAACCCTGCAGAGAGAAATCCATTAAAATGAAATCAGCATATCTCCAAATATATATTCTCAGCACAGATGTGTTACAGTTTCCAATGCATCAGGGTTATTTATGGCTTGCCATTATAAAAGCTTGTATAATTTATGACGTTCAATTAATGCAATACCTTCCATGAGCTTCCAGGGTTTTTTCAGAGATCCTCTGATACGCACATGCCAAAAATATGCAGCAATGCCATTTATGCTGTTAGAGCAAGCCTGAGACTGATTTATGAACATGAATTAAAAAGAATGAAAAATTTATGACGGCAATTTGCGGGCAGCCATAAAACTATTACAGAACTTTGGAGTTGCTTTTAGCTCTTTTGTCTCAGAGAGACGCGATATGACTTAATCATACGCAAATATGAGAAAATATATCATTGGTTTTGTTCAAAAGTAAATGACAACAAAACTATGATGGAGCACAAAGGACAAATGTTTCTCAAGGGTATGATTTAGTGAAAACTGTAATCACTGAGGATGTTTAAAGAGTCAACACCCTGTTTTGACTGTTATGTGTTTGCTAGAGCTCCTTTGCATAAAACCATAGCTTTCTCTGCTACATTGACTGAGCACCATGGCAATGATTGAATGAAAGCCCATCCCTGACTGACAAATGATATATTAAGCTTTCGTCTGCTGGGGGAAGCCAGGCATGTCAGTTACCTGCTACAGAAGAAGCTCCACTTGTCAATCTGCCGTGCGCCTGGCTAAACAAGATCTGAAATGTTAAAGCCCTCCTGCATCACAGCTTCTCACTGAGCTGTGTGCATATACATCCAAGTCATTCGACAGACATCAATCACTGCCTGTAATAAATGCCTGGATCTCACATACAGAGGCGAATCACATTCGTTTAGTGCAGGAATATTTGACTGCAAGTTTCTAGCTTAAAAAGTGTGAACGTGGAGGTGCCTGCTAGAGACAACTAATGTAATAATTAAACATGTAACATCCTTTTAACGACTTTTTTCTAATATTCTCATTTTTGTACAACTTACATCACTCGAATTCATATGAATTAGCCACCTCGTAAAATATGTATGAATTCCTGCGAGATCAGACTGGCTGAAACATGCAACATTTTAATTCAGCAACTACGAAATAAAACTTAAGAGTAAAAATTGGTAAAATTGTATTTGTATAAATTGTATATGAATGGCTATATAAAAAAAGAATGACATTACTATTCAAAAGCACTTCAAACGTAATGCCATTAAAATTGTAAAAACAAAAAACATCCAAATATCACTAAACTTAAAATAAAGCTTAATTCTAGGTAAAAGCTTTAAATTACCCTCCTATTTGTGATCACTATTAAAGCATTTTTTGCACACACGTGCGTGCGACTGGCCCAACCGTTGAGTCATTAATAAAAATCTGCCAAAAGCTGGCACAGGTCCGGCTGCTGTATGGGCTGTAGAGTTCCTCTATGTGCCTGGGAACGAGTGCAGTCGTCTCCTTGGCTCTGCTGGCGTTGATTGTGTATGATTAATGGTTTAAAGGAACAGGGAGAGAAAGGTCAACTCCTGGGTTGGAGTCAGAGCAGCTACATAGGGAGTAATTAAGACATTTGTGTAAGCATGATTAATAAGCCTGAGCTGACACTGTGTACTGTAAACAAGAGGCAACCAGATGGTTTGCAACATACCGCATCTTACGGCAAAACGGAGGATCGGCTAAATGAAAGCATACGCCCTCCTTCATAGGAGACCACGCACAACTTATTCATGAAGTCACTGGGTGAGAGGAATATCTCTTGTTGGATGCAATTTTTTTTAAGACATCAATAAACTAAAATAACAAAATTGAATTGTGAAAAACTGTCCGATTTACTTCCTTTATTTAAACAATTTGCTGATCTGGTATTAAACTAATAATTAATTTAATTTAATAAATTATTTTGTGATAATTACTAATTATTAGTAACTAGTTTTAACATAATTTGCAATTTTGACTAGATTAAAATTGTTCTCCTTTAAAAAGTTAATCAATAACTACAAAATAACATAAGTTTGGAAACACCTGTCTTAGACATTTGTCATGTGGGTTGTGTTAAGCTCTCTCTCTCTCTCTCTCTCTCTCTCTCTCTCTCTCTCTCTCTCTCCTCAGTCATGTGACCAGTCATATAGAGGGATTAGCTGTAGCATGTAGAGAGAAAGGAAGGGAGACAGGTGTCAAAACGCTCCAGCAAGAAAAGCTAACTACTGTTAATCAGCTCTGTTGTTCTCTTGCAAACCACGTCCAATTCACAAGTTTCATCCTGCATGAAACACAATTATGTTGGGTTTGAAGTTCAGAGAAAACTTACTCAACCGACTCTTTGTGTAAACGTAAGTGATAAGGGGAAAAACGACTTAAGATTTAGTCGCGAGACAGAAACTGAGCACTCATCTGTCTGCGTCTGTGACAGAAAGCGGTGATGGGCTTAATCGCAGAGGATCACAGATCCAGAACACATGACAGGGGAGTCCTGACTTACATTACAGGTTGTGAGTGAAGTTAATTCTGCTGGATAACCCAAATGAAAACCCAAGACTTTTCTGGCGTTAAGCTGGTTTAAACTTGTTACCCGTCAGCGTTCCACAGGTGGAATACTTAGGTTATTTTCCTATTTACTTTAATATATCATAGAATCTTATCACAACAAACTATAGATTGATGGAAAAGTCTAAGACTCAAGAATAAATATTTGACAAATTTCCATAACAATAAGCATAAACTAAAAACAATAATTAATGTTAATGTAAAAAATTACATTTTGTAACAAAATAAAAAACATAGTTGGATAGTGCAGTTTCATGTATATGCTGCTAGTTATAATGTCCTGTCTTGAACAATATGCTCTATGAAGCAAGAATATCACATCAGATCAAACCATATCTGATATTAAATATAAGAAAGACAAAGAGAGACTAGATTTCACTGTGGGTGGAACTTCCCAGCACATCACATGAAAAATGTACACCAAACGTGTGTCAAAATGTCTCTATACATCTACAATAGCGGATGATTAGGACAAATATAGAGATTAACATCTAAGAGGCACGATTTATCGCTTGACACTTTATCAAGTCACGGTTAGTTAAGACACTGTGGAAGATGCGAGATGGCATGTACCAACACGATCTAACAGAATCAGTACATGAGAAAAGAAATAGCTGACATAGATCCTCAGTCTGTAGTTACTGTAATGACCACTGGCACTAAAGTCACACAGTTATCTAAACTGTAATGAAACGCATTATGACAGAGTCGAGGATAACGGTGAAGCTACATGATACTGCCTTCCAGATTAGCTCCTTTAAGCCTTCATCCGGACCAGAAAGAGAAGTATATATCTGGAAAAGAGAAGTGTGGAGGAGGGTGAGGAGAGATGGAGAACAGCTGGGCAAATGTGTCCCACATCTCTCAGCAGGAGTCAGTGGGGTTCAGCGTTGGCCTGGCGAGGGCGTAACGGGCTGCCATTACGATTCGCACCCCTTTTATCCAGGACATCAAAATGGCCACTTTAACACTACATATGGATACAGCGTTCCTTCGTTCTGATAATGGTGGTAATCTGTTCCTAAAACATGAAAGGATGAATTGGAAACAGGTGTTCGACGCTGGATACGAAAGCATATTAAAAGAGTCAGCAGCTGTTGATCAAATATGCACATGGGATGATTCGCTCTGACATGAATTACATCATTAATTTCAGACATCTTTTCCACGTAATTGTTTTTATAAACGTCAAATGCTTTTACCCACATTTATCTTTATTTGCTTAAAATGATATGAATTGGATGGAGTAGAGCATAAATCAACATCAGCTATGATGGGAGCAAAAACAAATTCAGCTCCAGTTGGAAGCGCTGAACTGTCCGTTCCCAGAAAGAAAGAAAGCGGCTCTTGAATTAGCTTGGCTTCACATTAATTGTAAGTGAGTTTAGACATCAGGCCAGTGCTGTTCCACACATCAACAGGCCTGAGCCGGAGCGACTCTGACAGCCACCGAGCAGAAAGCCTTTGTCTTTATAAGGGCCACTGAGAGATGAAGAATGGGGCCAGATACACTGACACAAGCTTAGGCTTCATATGGCCTGGAATCATTGCAAACTTCAAACTAGAGAAACACGGGAAGGACCATGCAGAGGTGCCAAAGAGCAAACAATCACACACACTGTGGAGTCCAGCCAGGAGCCGTCCTTCTGTGTCTGATGAAGAATGCAAAAGCGGTGAGCTACTTATATGGTACGGTGGTATAGTAAAGAATGTGTGCGTGCACGTACAAGTGATTCACCTTCAGCTTGAGATAATTGTGCTAAAATCTTTAGTTTTAGTTTGAAACTTTAAAGTGCTGAATTTGGAGGAAAAAAGGACGACTCACAAAGAACATTTATCAAAAGAGGAAGGCCACTCGAGGAGCGTTTGGGGGCCATCGCCCCTGCACTTCAGAGGATGATGAAAACCAGGGCTTTGCACTTCCTAATAAAAGTCTGCAGTAATGTTGGCTGGGTGTCTCGTTTGGAAAACTGTTTGTCCTTTTGTCCTGTCCAAGTTTCTTAAACTGCTGTCAGCTCAATTGTTCTGCTGGAGCAAAATTATTATGCACCTGTCATCAGCGGAGGGAGGGGGCTGGAAAACTAAAATAATGAAATGTGAGCTGTAAAATGTCCTGCCCAGAAGAGAGAAAAATCATGGGATGATGAAATATTTCTTACTTAAATTTCTTACATAAAACGGGCTCAAATGATCAGTTTCGTATTCCTGGGAGGTCATCACAAATTGTCAGATTTGGTCAAGTTATATTTGATTTAATTTATTAATAATTAATATATATAAAAACTCAATAAACCAAATTAAAAGCTGAAGAGATCTGTACAAATAAAAATACATGACTAATAAATACTGCAATACTAGAAATGTTCAAATGACAATCAAAACAAAGCATGACAATACAACAACACAACAAGGTTTTTTGCTATAATTATGTATACATTATGTGTTTACATGTATATTTTTGTATGTAGTAATTGTGACAAATGAGCAGATATTTTAAATATTAATCTGCAGCACATCTGAAAGTAGCGGTGAGCTCAACGACTCCATATTAGACGTACATCTGAGTGTTTCCAGACCACTAAACTTAAAGGCAGTTAGAGACAGGAGTCAGTTTAATCACTATAATTTGTGGTAAAAGTGACACTGTAATAATTGTGTGATTTATGAGTCCATTCTGATCTATTTTTATAGGTAATCAACCTTAAAAGTGTAGCAGGAGTATCCGAACTGAGAAGAGATTAATGCTGTTCCTTTACAAACGACTCTTTGGTGTCATTAGGGCCTTTCTGTAATAATACCTTAAATAAAGTTCATAGGCTCAAGATGAGGTGGAAGTCAAATAAAAGACTGTGAAAGACGAATTTAAAAGAAAGCATGTTGTGGGACACTTTTAAATGCAACTTTAATGGCAAAAGAGATTCCCAAGAAATAAATAAAAACTTTTTATTATTTATTATTATTATTGTTGATATTAAAAACAAATGACAATAATAACAATAAATGTTGTTGTTAAATATTATTGGTTACAAAACACTTGAGAGCCAATAATGTTTAATGTTATTTATGTCCAACAAGGCATAAATAAATGACATCATAAATGCCATACTTAACCTAAATGGCTTAAATTTTGGCATGTTGGTCACATGGCTATTGCATATCTTCTGAAGACTTGCAAATAGTGTTTTATGTGTAGTGTTTAAATCCTCTCTCACAGATCTATGTGAAGATTATTTTAAATAAGCTTTTTAATACCCTACTTATAAAAGATCTGTGTATTTTTGTGTGTTACGTGATCAGTGAGGAGGTGCGGGTCTAAAATTACTCGTCCTGACTGTTTTTGTTGACAGCCCGGCACTACGACATCCTTCTGCCAAAGCTCTGACCACCGCTTTGATCTCTCAGGCTCTAAATCAACAGCAGACAAAGTTCACTCACGGGTCACCAGAGTCATCTGATCATCACATTCCAGAAGACGGATCTTCATGACATTCACACTGGCTAACCTGTCCCCCATCACGCAGACGTCACACATCATGATCAACCGATCACCAAACCCTTTGCCTATAAACGCCAGTAAGGTGCATTTCCACGTTACTACTCCTATATTTCTATATTACAACTAGGCGTGTTACTAGGTTGAGTTAGGTCATGTACCCAGTGACCTAAAGTTGATCTAACAAATCTGATGTTTTAAACAACTTTCACACACGACAACAAAGGATTTCAAAACACTACAACAAACAAGTTATTCTGAACAACGCTCCACAGCTAAACTAACATTTCCCCTCCCCGCATCAGCCAACCCACATACTTTATTGTACACTAAGAACACAGAGATGACACGGATAAACACAGTCGATTGTTAAAAATACAAAAAAACAAAACAAGCTGCTTTTAGTTCTAGTTCCTGTGGGACCAATTGTTACAAAACAAAACAGGTTGGCTTGTAATTCCAGCTCCTTTGGGATGTTTAGAAGCATCAAACAGCGTGCCATTCATGATGTAGCGTCCTTTATGGTTGAAGCAAAAGAAAAGATCCAATTAATAGAGCATATCAATCTGCTAACACTGTCACAACATATTCCTCTTGATTCATTACAGTGCAGGCCCTAGTCCTCCCTGGCAGCCCGTGTTGCCTAGTAATTACACTTCTTCCTTTGACAACCTGCATGATTGTTTTCCTAACAGTATATTACTTCGTTAGTACTTTCCAATGCTGGTTATTTTTAAACTGTCACTTTTCCCAGACTCATCCTGATTTGCACTCGTCTGTTTATCATAACAATCATTAATAACCGTCACTTGGTGTCATCAATATAACAGGCTGCTTCCCTCATTAGCATGTGCTGCCGTTTGTGCCGCCGAGAGCCCGGGTGTTTTCCACCAACAGGCCCGGCCAATTACTCTGCCCAAATGGAATCGCATTAATCAAAACTTAACAAGGTGGCAAATTTAAAGATATCAGATTGTAGGAGACAGCGCAAGTAATATGTCACTGTCAGAGGTGCTATGTAGGTATGCGGTGGCCCGCGCTAAATATATCCCCTCGTGCGGGCCGTGCGGATTTTGACGTTTCATGTGATCTGACAACTATCAAAGCAAAAGGCCTGAGAGGCCTGCGAACACCTCACGTCTGATGACTTCTGCCTCATTTTAAGACTGTGTGTTTATGTGGTCCTGGTAAACCCTTCATTGTGGGGACATTTTTTGTCCCCAAGAGGAAAACAGCTAATAAATCATAGGAAATGATGTTTATTTGAAATTGTAAAAATGCAAAAGGGTTTCTGTGAGGGTCACGTTTAGGAGTGGGGTGAGGGTTACACCATACAATATACAATTTGTACAGTATATAAGTCATTTTGTCTATAGACAGTCCCCATGAAATATTAAAACCCAACGTGTGTGTGAGAGAGAGAGCAAAAGAGAGAGAGAGGTAATGTCAGATGTCACCTTTCACAAATAAGGTCCAAAATAGGGCTTGAAGGTATGCAAAATGAGCTTTAATCATTGAAATTAAATGCTCAAACTATTTAAAATTTTATTATAATAACCATTTATTTTTACTTTTTAACTAATGATGAGTGAAAAAATATGCTTAACCCCTTAAGAAAATGTTGACCATCAACCATAACTATTATGAGCCATTTTATTTTCTATTTAATCTTAAGTTTGCAAAGTCTTTAACCATGTTACCTAAATAAAATATAACACTTCAAGGTTAAAATTGAATTAAATTAATAACATGATAAAATGCAAATTTAGCACAAACAACAAATTAGTAGGGGCTAAATAGTAATGTTGAACAGATAAACATATCATTTCCATAGATTAAAAACATTTAAAAATGTTCAGCATTGATGGATGAGCTTGACAAATGCACTACAATTAGTTTTGAAAAATTCTAATAATGCAGTTAAAAGGGGCCAAATGATGTTTCTAAGGTATTGTAATTTCAAATGGCATTAATTAAAAAAAAACAATAAAATGCAGGTTACGGTCAAAATAATACTTCTGGTCATCAAAATGAGCTAATAAAAAAAAGCATTTTGCACTTCAATGATTTATTTGTGGAAAGCATCAGAGGAAAAAGACTGAGCGTGAGACAGCTAAAGAGAGCGAGACATGAGATGCTGAGGAAGACAAGAAGGGGAGGGAAGGTTGAGCATGTCTGTGAGAGCCAGCAGGCGGCACTTCATCATGTCTACCTTCACAGAGACGTTTTCTTTTACACTTTAAATGATGATACTCATCAATCACCAGCTGACAGCTGCATCAAGCCAGCTGCAAACATGCAAAGGCCAGCAGTCTGAAACATGCTGACGCCACCCATCGCTGCATAGAAAATAATCATTCAACTCGGGCTCCACACTAGATTTATTTTCTCATATACGACCCTCTCTCTTTCTCTAGCCACTGTAAAATAAATACCATCCATTTCACTGGGACAATGTGCCGGCGCTGGCAGGATGTGTGCCAGTCGATTGGCACGCACGGAGTTACCGATTATGTGGCTGGCAAAAGATGACTAAACCTAATCAGGTTGGCCTGAGAGCCAGTGACGTTTACTTTACAAAAAAACTGTTGTTACAGTAACATTGCATGTAATGTAACGTTGGGAAATGTGTTGTTAGGTCACAGCAAAACACTGATTGCGCTTTAACGAGAAACGTATGCATAAATACAGAACCGTTTTGTCTAAGTAATGAAAGCAGTAGTTGTCTTAAAAAAGGAATGTTTTATATCAAAGAGATTTCAATAATGCCTTATGATTACAGAACAGATGCCGCTATATTACATAGAAACAGATGCGTAGCTACAAAATAAGCAATAACAATGGCCTAACTTAACAACTGTGGTTTCCACATGCCCTACAGCAGGGGTTTATACACATAAGACTCTCAGCCAACCCATAGACCTCCTAATATAAAAACACCTTCACATAACGATTATCAGATTAATGTTCTATGGATTTCTATACATTTTCTGTACTGCAGTATCTTCAAAGACCCCCCGAAGAAAACCACAGTCCTACAGCTCTGCGTGAGGAGAAAGTGTCTGTATATTTTATTGTGTGCTAAGACGGCATTTAAGCGCTGCAAAACCGCAATAGTTTAGAGAGAGCAATGAAGGCTATTAGCAGTAAAGGTTATTCATGCACTGCACACGCACGCACGCACACACTGTTTTCCGATTAATCCCACCATCCCTCTCCCCGTTCGTCTCTTTTACATTTTGCAGAGGAGCGATTGCTCATTTTTTAAGGGGAGCTCGGCGAGCAGATGGATGTGAATTCAAAGTTTCCTGATCTTTAGCAGAAGTTATGGAGGGTTATCTTTGGCTGTATATCTCTGGGCTGGCAGGCCTCCCCTGGCGATGAAGGATTAAGCACCGCAGCTGTCTCTCTCTCCGAATGATGCAGTGCAGCGCTCGCAGACACGACAGCATCACTTAATCTTAATGTCCGCTCCTCCAGCGCGGCCGCGCAGGACAAAGCCAATCAACATCACATGCCACGAGGATGGACCTACTGCTTGGCCCTGGAGTCTCTCACCCGCACCGACCGATTAATCAACTTCAGCCGGCCCAATCCCAGAGTTCACTTCTCTCACGGCACAGCTGAGCTCGCCGCCGTGATGTATAGGACGGGGGGCTGCCTGCGCTCCACAACACTTATCAGACTGCGCATTATGCATGGCTTTGTATTGCTGAGAGAAAGAGATCTGGAAAGAAGAAAGAGGGTATTGAATGCTTACACCTTATTTCTGTCACGGGCCGCCTATTTGTTGTGTTTAAAGAGATATCTGACCAATAACGGCTAAGAAAGCTTAAGGAGCGCTTGGGGTTTTGGAATAATGACTCGCGCTCATTTAGACAAATTGCATGCGGGGAGGACCATTACTGCAATTTAAATTCAATATAATACAAGAGTATTAAAGGAGACAACATTTCCCTGGATTCCTATACATAAACTTCTTACATTAACAACCATTCACAATGGAGGAGTCCTTGCATCATCTAAACCAACAATCTTTTATTTCTCAGTTTGGAGGCCCGAGGTAAATTCAGAAGAAGTCAAATCGAGCTTTTCACGTAAAATTACGTAAAATAAATGTGACGGGTATTAAATGACAACAGCTGCAGAGGAAAGGGCTATATCCCTGAGAAAGCACAAGCAAATATCTTCATGTACGTTCCCTTGAGTATGTTTACATCGTCACAGATGATCTGCAGCACGCTGGAATATATTACTTCCATAAGTTACCCTCAAATGAAGACGGCGGTATCGCGTCGCGACATTTCCTCCATTTCATTCAAGATTAAGGGCGTTCAAGCATCCGCGGTTCAGGAATGGCATGCAACATTAAAGATGTAGAGCAGCCTCCGGTGTCCTCTACAGAGGGTGCATCTGATTTACTAGAACCAATTTAAAGCTGAAGGAATTCGGCATTACCTTTGAAGACGCTACATAATGTCAGCAAACAAGCTATAAAACACTGTAATGGTGCCTTATATTTGGACATAAGTTTCTCAGAGCGGTTAGCCATCCCTAACGCTGGGAGATGTACGTTGTTATCACTATATCCACAGTGCATGCTTTAGTTTGCTTTCTTTAAAAAAAAAATGTTTTTATAAAACAAGCATTGCATTTATACTGATATTTTTTCTATATTGAGTTCTTAAACTCATTCAAATGAATCGGCTAGTCTTGTGGAGGCCGCAGGCGAAATATTTATATAATTTATCGACCATGAACGTGCAGATTTCTGATGTATGCTTTTGGAATTTAATGGTAATTTAACTAACAGTGGAACACATCTGTCATTTTTCATCTGTATACTTCTAGCAGAAGGTTAAATGATTTATCCAGTGCAATATGATATCCACAGAGCAGCTCTGGTCATTTACACATAGTTAGGTTGTTTTTGCTGCGGTAATTGCTTTTGGCAACAATACAATCTGCTGCTAAAACAGCAGCAATAACTTATTTAATATTGTTAACTTTGGCTCTAACTGTAGTCAGACTGCAGTATCTGATCCCGGACCAGCTGCGGCAAGATTGTTTCCATTCACAAACACCTAACTATGTTCCACATGGGGGTTTGGACCTAAAACTAAATCAATACAAACCAAGAGAGTCTAACCTTTTACAGACCTGCCTATATAAAATAATGGTAAATCTTAATGGTTGTTTCCTCAGAACATAACAATGATGTCTCATTAATAACACAAGGAAAGTTGTTATAGCAACAAGAGGGGTGTAATGTTTAGCTAGGTTACAAATATGAGGTCACTTAGGGTAAACACAAACCGCTACAGAGGAAATCTGGAAACGTGGGAAAGAAGAAGTCTAGCAAAAACTTTTAAAGGGACAGTTCACCCAAAATGAAAATTCTGTTGTGATTTATTCACCCACCCTCATGTTGTATGAATTTCTTTCATCCAGAGGAAAAAAGTTATCACAGAGTTGGTATGAAGTCATACGGAAAACCTTTGCAAAATTTTACCAAACAATACAACAATATAAAATATTTTAGGAAATAAAATCACCAACAGTCTTCATTTTACTGCTGTGCAGTGCTACACAGAATCATTGGGTGCTTGAATCATGAATAAAACACTACTATTGACCAATCAGAATCAAGAAATGAAAAAAATATTTTTATATTTTATATTTTATATTATATTTTTATTTTTATAATAGTTTTATATGGATAAAAAAAATCATAAGTAAACAAAACAGAATTTACATTTTTGGGTGAACTACCTCTTTAAATATAAATCCTCCTTTAGTTAGTCCGTCCACACCACTTACGCCGTCCCTTTAATAGAGAGACATGTCATCCCTGTAACCTCTGTCCCAAATGTGGATTTGTCTATATTCCACCATTTGGCTGATCGGTGTGTCATTACAGATTTAAATGTATCAAACCATCTGTGGCCGGCATAAAATACGCTTTTTCAGTCCAGTCCGGCATTGAGTTCATATCATAAAAGAATCAACATAATTGCCAATTACAGATCCCTAATTTGGCTGTAAAACAGAGAGAGGCCAAGAGGACAGAGACAGCAGAGAGAGGTGGAATATTATGCCACGGCAGCTGGCAGTGCCCCCATACACACATTCCCAGGCATATGGAGCTAGGACATTAAAAGAAGAGCGTGATGTGTTGCATACATATTTTTGCTTCAGAGGTAACCTTGAACAAAGCCTTCTTGCCCTGAGAAACCAAAACTAGAGCCTGTTTTAGATTGGATGTAAGCAGTGCATGTTTATTCAGCCTCCCGATAATAACAGGTTACAATATTCAGATATTATGTAAGCTAAGCAACATGAGCAGCGTTTCACGTAAACTTCTGATGATGAAGTTTTCACTATACTGATACCTCAGATCAGTCAATATTTGCTGATTTAAAATGTGTGGTCTCTCTCAAACTTTTTAAAGCTTCATGGTTTTTTATAGTCAGGTAAAGTGCCGTTTTCAGAATTGTCACATTCATAACAGTCTATATTCCTCAAAAATGGGCACATGAAGATTAAAATAAAATAACTATTTTATGTTCTTTGAAGAGTCATCCATTCTCCACTTATTGGGTATTATTGCTTCTGATTTGTGCATTTTAATGCACAGAAATCCTATAAAGTATGTTGCCTCTCAGAAACATGTATTTTCCTTTTTTTTTTTAAATAGACAATGTGCAGAGACTGATATTTGTCTTATGTCTAGCCTATATCAACAAGAGTTTAGTAAAATATAAACAGATGATTCATTATACTGGTAATAAATACATTCACAGACAATTTATATTTCAGAATTTGACTAAAAATGTCACATGCATAACTCTGGACTTGCCTTATAGGCCACAAAGTAAGTTTACCCAAATATGACCTTTTGTCATTGTCATTATTTATTTAAGAGATCAAGTTAAAAATGTATGGCAGTTAAAAAAAAATCCCTTTCCAATTCATTGCTTTTTTAATTTAGTCTCGTTTAGTTTCACAGGATAAACGCTATCTGCGTGACAGCACAACACACTTAAGTGTGCCTAACATTTACACATGCTTCATGCACAAAGCAAATTATAGCACACGTGTGAAATTTCTTCTACTTTCATTTGCAATGACTATTATTCTGCAATTTGAAAAAAAAACATGGCTGTCCTCCGCCGCTACAAACAGCCCATCTCGCTGCCGACACCCCATCTTACATTACTAATTCCAAGATCATCATTAGCTCTTCCTTCAGTCCACTTCGGCTGGACTACGGCCGTCCAGTAATGATTTGTTCATGGAGCGAGTCTCTCCCGGTGACTACTTCATTAGAGCACGGCCCATTGGCGGCATAATGCCAGCACTGGCTAACACAGACATCATCACCAATTCCAGCCCATGATAAAGGCCTGTCAAATCCACAGCATTATTAATTAACAGCACGCCGAGGTGAAATTCAATCAAGCCGGCCTGTGCGTATCTCCTTAACAGGTTATGCAAATCCCACTCATCCTGCCAGCGTCTGCGTACGAGAAAGCAGTCCGAGAGTCTACTCGCACTTATTACTGTATTAAGAGGGCCGATAGCGCGGGGGTGCGACGGGGGCTGCCGACATAATGCCTGTTTAATTAGAATTAGACGTATGGCTTAAGGAAGAGAAGAGAAGCTAAGACAGTAATGACTTAAGGGAAAAATAGAAGGTTGAGGAGACACAATGAGATCATTTCACTACTTGAGGATTAATATTAAAAGAGCGCTCAGTATTTTCACATAAATCACTCAAATATGGGCGCAGAGCTCACCGTCTCATCGAAGGCTAAATATCCACTCTTAGCATATTCCTTACAGATAACGTCATGCTCAGACTCCATTAGCGGGAAATGACTTTTTCTTGATAAAGAAGATATAAGCGTATAAGGCTAGCTAGTAACGATACTTCCCTAGCCCGCTAATGGGAGGTCGTTCGGCCGAGCTCCCGGTTTTACTCTTTCAACGATCAATCTTCGGTCATTTTAATTGTCAAAGTTGAGGACAAACATTATGGGCTGCCTGAACAGTTTTATTACAGCTCTATGAGAAAGGGCATGTTTTACTGCTGATATGGAGCAACATGACGCTGGCGTAATACATCACGGTAAATGTACACTGGCGTGAAATCATATATGTGGATGGCTAATGGCTCAAAAATCTCCCTCTGAAACGCATGCATTTTTCATGCGGCTATAAAAGCATTGTCAGAGGCGCTGCGTCGGCCCGCGGATGCTAATTGATCGGGCCCTTTATGAGTGTGAAACAACAGGAGCAATGCTACAAAACTGTCATCTCAGCCTCTTTCCCCTAATGCAACCATAAATCCAGACGCCGTCTAGCAGTCAGATGTTTTCATTACCCTGTATCAGTTTTATGGAATTACTGACATCTGCATGATTCAGTAATTGTGGGTCTCTATGAAGTTGAAGCGGCAATTTTACTCTCTATATTCCCGATCAATTCCCAGTCCCCTGGGCAGGGCAGAGGGATGTGATATTGGAAAAGTGCAGAGCGGGGATGGATTGCAATGGTTATCTGTTGACGGAGACAAACAGCTTAATCCAGCCTAAATCGGTGAGGCTAGTGCAGATTGTTTTTTACAAAAATGTAAATTGTGTTGTCAGAATCAGTCATCTTCATGCGCGTCGCCTAACAAGAGCCGCTTTAAGCGTGCGGAGACGAATGCTGATCTGGCCTTTATAAAACCTCTGGGACAAAGACACAATGCAGATGGTAATAAAACACAAAACACCTTTTTTAAATTAACTGAGCTCATGCTGAACAAAGACTATTTTGATTATTAAAATTGCAGTTTTAGGAGCATTTTAAAGTGACCAAAGCTAAATATAATAAAGCATTTCGGACGTGTTAAAACTATTGAACAGCACCATGAACATATTTAATTTGGTTTTCTTTTAATACCAAAATACAGTGCACGTTAAAATGAAGTGAACATTTCGTATATCATTAACTATGAGACAGAGTAAAGCATGAGGCATTTTTGCTGTCATGCACTAAATCAATAAAGCTCTGCTTGATAATAATGGTGACATGCAAACAGTTATAATTACTCTGTAGAGGAATATTACAGTATGATAGAAGTGGTCTGGTGTAGTCTAGCTGGCCCCGAGACAAAGGCTGATGGGACTTTAGTATATCTGTCAGTCTCAGTTTAGGAGGCAGAGAGGGAGTCTCGTTGCAAGCGGTGGGCTATATATCTCTATTACATCTGATGGTCAGTCCACTGGCCTGTTGTTTATTCTCATTAACTCAGACAATGGGAACAATCTGGGGCACATATCTATTCCTACTAGAGTCAGCCTGGTGTGTGGCCATTCCCTGAACTGTACTTATTGTGTCCCATCATGAAACGTCTGGCAGACTGGCTTAACAATTAAAAGTGAAGTGTGCCATTTTCGCAATGGAAATGAGCAATTGAAGTGTTATGGACTTGTCATTTTTAGTCAAAACTATTTATTACCAATATATTGAATCATCTGTTTATATTTTACTCAAGCCCTGTGAATAGAGTCCAGACATCAAAAAATGCCAGTCTATGCACAAGTTATCTATTTTTTTAATATTTATGCGTTATGGATGTGACAAAAAGGACAATAATTTTTTAGAAGGAACATACTTTGTAGATTTCTGTGAATTAAAATACACAAACCAAAAGCAATAATACCCAACTAATGCAGGAGTGATCACTCTTCAAAGAACATAAAATATATATCTTTTTAATAATTGTCATGTGTCCACATATGAGGAATATGGACTGTTATGGATGTGACAATTCAGAAAACAGCACTTTACCTGACTATGAAAAATCATGCTTTAAACATAAAAAAATGCTTAAAAAACTTTAAGAGAGAACTCACATGGGTATTTTAACCACCTATCAGTATCATGAAAATGAAAAACACTAAACATTACTGGACATTTGCAAATGGCCCATATGTCATTGCACATACAAATGGAGTAACCCAAGTATATAAAATTGTTAATCATTCTCTCTCTAATATTCCATCATAAATGACAAAGAGGGAAATACTCATCTGATTGGCTAAGCAATACAATCCTGTGGTAATATTTCATTAAAATGCAAACCCTGATTTTGGTGGAAATACAAAAAATGGGACAAGACATTTAATATGTCCAAGATATGTTTAGTTTAGTGCTATTCCAAGAAAAACAAAACACTCAAGGGCAATAAAGCACAATGTAAAAATTTTGTTAAGTCTTTCGTTTACTAAAAAAATATTCATTCTTTAGGTTAGCAAAAACAACTGCTAGTTTGCATATAAATGTCAAATTCCAAAATTCATTCTTTTAGGAATGCTGTTTACATATAATGTCACCAAAAGGAATCGTTAGGTTTAACACATTGATTTACAAACAATGCTTCAAATACATATCCAAAGCTTTGCTATTGATAAGCTATTGAATCCAGGCGAAATCAATGTGAATGATCGATTAGCACCTTTTCGCTTCCACTCTTTCATGTCTTGAGTTATATGCCCTGCTTTATTATCAGCATGAATCTATTTCTACGTTTGAATTCCTGCGTGCGGCATAGCACGAGAGAAAAAAAACCCTGACAGAGAAGCAAAAGTGTGAGGCCTTTGCTGGTGTGGGCTGTGAGAGAGAAAAGGAAGGCTTTTGATAGGCCGCTGCCGACAAGGCAGCTGAGAGAGAAGCTAATGGCCATGATTAATGACAAAGGGCCAGAGGAGAGCAGGGACACAGACGCTACATACATCATCTCTCTCCATCAGTCAGAGCACCTCCCCGGACCCTCTCTCTCTCTCTTTCCTTCTCTCTGCCTTATCTCCGCCCAATCCTGCGCTCACAGCAGCCCCCCCCGCCTGAAAGTGGAAAAACAAGTCACAAAGGGGTGATAAGGTGAACAAGAAAATGGCGTGTAAAATAAGCGAGAGATATTCGGTGGAAGAGGAAAGAGAGAAAACAGCCAGTGATGGCGCTTTGATTTCGGGCGACTTTACTCTTCCGCGGCTGAAGCCCCCATTCTCAAGGTCTTATCTGCCATATGGCTCCCCTGTTTAGATGATTTATTAGGTGCAGAAAAGCACACTGATAAATTTTACCTCGTTCTGGCTGCGTAGGCAACCCACGGTGTCAATAACGAAACTCAGGCCACTTTAATGAAAACTTTTAGTACCCAAGGGGTAACCATTTATTTATGAGTCACTATAATATTACACACTAGCAAAGAAATTTATCTCTCTTTCTCACGCACACCGCAAAAAAAAAAAAAACAGAACAGGGGAGCGCAGATCATCTCCATATGTCAGTACCTCTTTTACCCTGTTTCTAACACATCAGCACTGTATTTCTGCTTAATTGAAGCATTCAGCTGTTTACAACTCACACAAAACCAGCAAGAGTTTATTTACGACCAATTAAAGTTACCATTTTGAGTGAAGGCAAACCATTATGGATTTCAACCCCTTTGATTCTAATTAGTTGGTGTGTTCAGGTTTTGTTTTACACGCCTGATTTACAAGGGGCCCTTGCAAATAAATTTCCCATCAACAGCAGATGCCGGTTTCCAAAGAAATGCAGCTCGCAGAGGGAACGATAGAAAAGAACAATACGACCGCGCCATTTTGTCTTGTTTTGCTTCTGATTTACTCGCCACGTCGTGAGCTTAAAAGGAATTACAGACCAACAAATGGCCCTACTGCAGACATTTTGATTTATTCACATATCACCTCATTAAAATGCTTGTCTGTCAGCAGACTGTTTCTCTGTCCATTAAAGAACTTACCACAGACTGGGTGTCTGACTTTAATGGGCCAACACTTCACTTTCAGGAGTTTTTTTCCCCTGTTAAATAACTGCATATTAAAGCCTGCATTCGTCAGTGCGCACACAAAACACAAGCGACTCACTGATCATACTCTGCATTTCATCTAGTAGTGAAATAGCCAACACTCAAAGCATCTGTTGATCTGCCTTAAGCTTACAAGTACTGCCTAAAATGTGGCTAGGATAATAATAATAATAATAATAATAACAATAATAATAATAATAATAATAATAATAATAATTTATCTCTTATTATATAATTTTTATAAATAAGTAAAATTTACATTATTATTCGCACACCCTTATATGTTATGCATAAAACACACAAAAATGTTTTACAAAATTTCAAAGTTTAAAAAAGCTTAAAAACCATAAAAACAGCATAAAAGTACACTATAAACTTCAAATGTAATTAATCATCAAGTGTTTCATAAACAAACATGTACCATATTTATATTTATTTGTTTTGAAAATAACACCCACGTTTCATAAACTTTTTATAGTGAATTTTGTCCTTTTGACAATCTGTGGTCATCTAATGGAAAAGGTGTTTTACAAATGATAAAAATAACACATCCCTTTAATCAGATACAGAGCTACCATATTTGTGAGAAAAGGATACAGTGCTAAAAGCATTTCCAAGCAAGGCAAAACTACTGCCAGTGGATAAACAAACCCAGTTCTCAGATGTGTGACATCTAAAACATCCTTGTAGTGCACCACACTTCACTTAAGATGTGTAAATGAAGTTCTCAACAATTAACAACCATTAGCAAGTGAATCCAAGCTCAGCGTAAAACAAGGGATATTTGCAATCGAAAGCATTGCCACAATAAAGACTAAGCCTTTTAAATGGGTAAACTTCCTTGAAACAAAGGGGTTCCTGTACATACATCAATGAGATCAAAACCCTTGATGTTAGTACCAAAATAAATGTGACCACCACACTACATGAATACTACAGAATCAAAAGGAAATGTAACACTCTACAGAAATAAACCACCTAGCAAAATCCACCTTTTCATAGGAAAATGTGTGAAAATGCCCGGCATACTTTAAACATGAGCAGCAGAGGACAAAACAACCCATCTCTTTATGTTCCGCACTAGCAGATTTTAACTTATTTGCGGCGCTTGCTTGTTGTAATTAATATTGCACAGGAGCCGCATTGTCATTTTTCAAATCATTTCCCTGGAAATGTTCTACACCTCCTAATGGCCTCGCTAATGCTGTAGCTGTCATGTTTTGGACAGCTGCGCTTTTGCAAGACAAACTCGGGCTGCGTCATGCTCCTCTCTCAGCGGACACCTCCCGCTCAAAGGCATGCGGGCCAGGCCGACCAGCTGCTCGTGGCGATATGGAAATCTTTGATTAATTTTTCACCTCTTGGTACCCACTGTTGCTCAAGTGTCACCTTCCCATTCCGTCCCTGGGCGGCACCTTTTTTGACTCGCTCTCACCGATGATAGATCAGTTAACTGCTTCCAAAAAATAGAAATCATAAGGCTAATTAAAGCTAAAGCAACACAGGCCAGATGTGTGTGTGTGTGCAAGGGAGAGGCTGGACGTTGGCCAAATCGGCAGTGGAAATCAAGGCCTCATCGCTCAAATTAGCCAGTTCTCAAACAGAATTTAGTCAATATTTGTGTTTGTTATCTCATACGACATGACATAAGCAAGTACGAAAATATCTCTCTCTTTCTCTCTCTCATTGGAGCTACTCGGTTTAAGGCGGCTGTCATGTCAATAATCAGTTCAGGGGTTATTTGGGGGAATTTAATATTTTATTAGAAAAAAATATTCATGGTAAAGAATCCTGTCATTGACAGGACAAATTTTACTTGGCGGAATACTATAGTATTAATATTCACCGAAGCGCTTGGCGCCGTCAAACAGCATCCTGCGTGATTTGAGGCTTTCAAAACACTGACCCCAATCTGAGGCCCTTACAGTAAATCTGTAGCAAAAACATGCCACCAACAATTAAATCATACTGAACGTGACAAATGTTTTACACCGTGTTTATGTTGGGGAGCGCCGGGGTTCACCCGGTTACACAGGTGAACTCAAAGAGACCCTTTCATACATTCCATCAGAGCACAAAATGTGTGACTGAGAGAAAAAAAACATCTGCTGAGTGACTGTTGTCAAATCGCACGTGTAAAAAAAGAGGAAAACAAACCCAAGTGAAAGTTTTTCAACACATTTCAGATGGCTGGTGACCAAAACACGCTCGTCTCGAAGAAAAACATGCAAGCTTTTAGTCTTTAAAAGGGTGCGAGGGGAAGCTGAAGAGAGAGACTTCCTGTCAGAGAGTTTAGAGCCGCCCATCTCCTCCAGCGAGCAGCTGGGCTTTGCCGCCCTCGCCGAGGAACTCAAGGAACCCTCGTCTCACGCTGGGACATCGGAGCGAGGGAGACAGTCAGAGCCATCACGCCGACAGCATGACTCCACTATCGCACGCACGCTCAAACACACACAAACAGGATGCGGTGCTCCAGCGTTCACAGCCCACCAATGAGACCCCGACGACCAGGCATTCTCCTTTAAATGATTTCCTGACATTTAAAAGACAATAAGCAAGCAAGCCAGATTGGTGAAGGAGGCATGTCATTTTCTGCACGGTGTTGCTCAACATCAAGGAAAATCAATGGTGGCTCCGCAGGGGCACAGAGAAGGAAGAATGCAGCTCCGTTTCAGGTCTGTTTGAACTCATTTTCTTTTCTCTGCGGTTGCCCCCTTCACGTTCTCCCCCCTCCCCCAGGCACCCCCTCACAGCAGGCCTGACAGCCTGACACATTGACAGCTCGCGGTGAATGACAACTGATTTGTACAAATTTCAAGCCTTATAAATCTACCTGTCACAACAAGAGCATAAAAGAGTTTGGACCCAGCAGGTAATTCGAAAGAGAGAGGGAGAGAGACTTTGACAGCACTGGATCAGTCCTGAGTTTCACCTCCAAAAAAAACAGACAGAAAACTCCTGCAGTCTTCGTTCTTGTTAAACTTCATATAAAAGCCCAGCGCCCATTTTCTGGCCAACAGGCAGTCAATCCGCTCATTTAAAGATTTAAGAGAAAAAGTCAGGTCTAACGGAGAATCGCTATTGTTTTATACTGATATTAAACGCAGCGCCACCTGCTACAGACCGGATTAGAGCTGCGTTTTTCCCAGCCGGCGCTCTGGCTGCGTAAATGAGAGAGGCCTTTTTTACGCTATTTAAACAATATCCCACACTGCACCGCTTCTGCAGCTCCCCTCCAGCTTTCATCTGCTCATAATGGCAGGCCCGGCAGGCAAGGCCTTCAGTCGCTGTAAATCCTCTCTGAGGGTGTATTTTTACTGCCAGAAATAAACTACCAGGTAGAAAAATCAATAGGGAATGACAAACAGAAAACTGGTTAATAATTCTGCCCGAGTTGTCTGTGCCATTTTAGCATCTGATGGCTCATTTGTGTTAGTCAATGGGTGCGAGTTGAAGGCTGTTCAAATGATTGATATTAATGAGCGTGCTTGTAGGGATGACATCTGCATTCTGATTCATAACATCTGAATTTCACTTCCTGTTTGTGTTGATCTAGCTGGTGTGTGATCTCAAGGCCGAAATTTAAATTGAGCTACAAATTGCAGCCCATTATAACTGGACTATTATAAATATATGGAAGCACTGTATAGAAAAAAATATATTGTTTTACATGCTGTGCTCTAAATTTAACATAGGGATCAGCAGAAATAACATGACCCACTATACTTTAGATCCAGGATCCAAAATATACAATTAATTAAGTTAAATGTCTTTAAGGTAGAAGAAAGTGTAAATTTTAGTGATTGACACTGGCTATATAATTCTGTAGCATTACAAAATTATTAAATGTTGTCTGATCTGATAGGCTTGTGAGCAGTCCTCCAACATCACAAATGCAAATCCACTGACCCAAGTTCAATTCTAGGCTTGCTATCCTTTGCCTGCCCTGTGCTTTCCTGTGTCCTATCAAAATAAAAGCATAAAAATCCCTAAAATAAAACTTGAATTTTTTTTAAATCAAACAACCTCAAATACCCCAATGTTACAGTGCATACAGAAAAACAGTGTTTAGCGTTTCGGTAAAAACAATTAAAAGCATTTAGCACCAAATACACCATTTTGTAAAAACAAAATCCATACACACACATGTGAAAACCATAAAAAACATATTCCATGTAAATAAAAGCATCAGATGACTGCTGATAAGATAGTCTCACTAACCCTGTTTTGTGCCATTTATGAAGTGGAGAACATAACCCAGACACATCAGTCTGCAAACAAAGGCTCTTTTCTTTACAGGCTGCCATTTCAAAGCTTGATAACGCTTTGGTGCTTAGCAAAACAATGGCGAGACGAGAGCAGAGATAAACATGTTACTGCGTGCAAGTCATCTGCCTTCTATGTGAGTCTGGCTTCATAAACAAGCTCCAGTATGTGTTCCCTGCTTGACCCTTCACCTATGAACTCTGGTAAACACAGAGAGACGCTGCTAGTCCACAATGAACCTGTGGTCACCTTCTGATGTTGAAACTGGAGAACCGGCTTTCCTTTCTGTGAAAAGAAATATTATAATTCACTGCCTGAAGGGGACGTGCAGAAAAATAATAGCAAGATGCGGCGAGACTATATCGCTATCTGAGGTACAACCTATTAGATCGTTATATACGGACGAATCAATAGGAAGGCGCACTAAAATCACTAAACCAACACAGCTGATAGCATTTATTCAAAGAGCAGTCGATACTTTAATTCTTACACTACTCTTTGTGACAATAATAGATTTGCAGAGGTTTCAAATGTAACCAAGCTCTAAGTGAGGCTATTCGATGAGCTTATTCACCAAAACAGGCTTTCAAAATCCTACAGACGCCACAGCCGTGTGAACTACTGCCAATCAAAACAGTGACCCCTCTTCAACTCTTCTTAAAACTCTCTTCAAATCTGTCAGCACAGAATTGGTGTGGTTATTTGATTAAGATTTAGCCTACTGAATGCTCCCTGGACGGGCCTCTGCCCGGGCAGAAAAGGAAAAGGAGGGTGGGAATCCAAAGGATTAAGCCCGTCACTCCTACTAATGCAGTCAAACTGTCACCCAGATCAAAGAGCCCTGCTGGAGATCGAGAGGAATTCAGGCAGGTGTCCCCTCCTATTCTAATGCCAAGAAGTGCATGAACTCTTATCGGCAGAAAGGGACAGAACCACGTCCCCATTCGCTCCTCTCTCCACTAAACAAGAGCATTGGTTTTACCAACCTAAAACAATTCAACAAAAGTCCAGTCTAAGTTCACAAAGAGCAATATATTTCTTAGTTAAGCTTTTGTCCATGCCAGTTGGTCATTTATCAAGATGGCAGGCAAGCAAACAACTTATTGGAACGACGTTATTGCGAATGTTATGGAGTACAATTAAGTAAAATGTCACTTTGCTTAAAGAGGCCCATAGCCCTTATTAAGGTTTGATTTAGCCTTTGCGGCACTCCACATTATTTTATACAGCTCAATGATACACTCCAGAAGGAAGTGTTGAAAGGTTGCCAACTCCATTATGTTTATGCAACATTAAGCACATTTTCACCCTTCAGGAATATACAATCGCACAGCTTTCTGTATAATTCTACACATTAATCACTTTCATGACTTAAACATTAGAAATGTAGAACGAGGCATATGTAGCTCAAATAAGTGCAACACATGCGTGAATAGATTATGTAACAGCATAAACATTCCTAAATGGTTTGATTAAAAAACAAGTCCAAATTGAATGCAGTAGAAAGCAATTCTAAGTGAAACAGCTGGGCAAGTGACTTCAGAGGGATTTATCTAGTATAATTGGAGTAGTTCTCCAAAATTAACTTTGGTTCCATTTGTTAACATCAGCGATAATAGTTTACATTTATGCATTTGGCAGATGCTTTTGTCTAAAGTGACTTTAAGCGATGCATTTCTTATTAGTATGAGTGTTCCCAGAGATTTAAACCTACGATAGCATTGCCGCTTTAGTGCAATGATCTACCAACAGACCAACAGTTAACATGAACTACAACTACATTTATTGTTATTACCCCTCAGTCTAAGTTAATTTCTCCATTACTAAACATTTAGGTAAATCTGGTATCTGGTAACATTAGATCATGCACAATTACCTAACATGAAATGAACAATTGTATTGGTATTAAGTAGCATTTAGAAAAATGATGAATGCTGTAAAAATATACTGTTCATTGTTAGCTCAAGCATTAACTAATGCTAATAAATCATATTCAAAAAGTGTCACACCGGCCTATGGCATGTGAAAAAATACACTGACATTGAATGAGTATTTTATGTTAAACTCTTAAAAACACATTCTTGTTCCTATTAAAAAGAAATTACTTGTTCTTTTTCTTGCGTTAGTGATAAACAACACATGTCATTGTGTCACATGCAGCATCTACAAGATGTGCCAGTGTCATCAATCAAACGTTATAAACCAAATCAAACTTAAATATGCGGGACATGACGATTGACAATTTTACTTAGGTAAATGATGGGGGTTGTGACAGATGTTTTCTTTATCTCCGATAAAATTACTGGCCAACTGGTGAGTTTTATTTACTTACATTCCGCACCTGGCTAGTGTTAATTTTGGATCCTCCTCCTCAGTCTTAGAAATGCACAAATTTAGCTGTAAGCGGGTAACTTCACACATGGCTATGTACACACACACAAAATCTGTTTATAAATTTGCAGCCATGATCATGATCATAAATAAATACAGGTGCTCTTTAACAGCCCTGCACTGCAATGACATCACAGCCACCGGAGACCACAACACGTCTTACAAAACATCCAACAGCTCTGCTTTATACATGAACCCAGTTAACACTAAAAACAGCAACAAAAGCAAAAAAGCAAAAATGTAGACACCTAAAGAAAGCATTCAACAGTCACACAATTATTAAGAAGGCTGAATGGTTCCCATTAAAGCATCTGAAGCCCAGCTGGTCAGAGATCCAGTAGGTCAGCTGTAGTTCAGCTGAAGGTCTTGTGATCAGGGGCTTGGCTGGAGTTAGTGGGGGGTGAGGGGATGACTGATGGCCATGGGGGCGAAAGCCAAAACTATAAATCGAACTAGGCCTGACCCACTGCTCCTATAAACTTTATTTACATTTTCACAGTGCATCCACCTCTAAAACCTCTATGTTTAGATGATCCGAAGTGACGTGAAGCAATCATCTGCCTGGTTCTTGTAAGAGTAGGTGGTTGAATACACTTTATTCTGTATTGACTTGTCTAAAGTCACCATTAACGTGAATTAAAACACAAATATTTATCTGACTCATCAACCTGCTTTTTCCAATTCAAACAATTGACTGCTGTGATCAACATTCGATTTCACTGTTCGACATTCAGCTTGGATTAATTTTGCTGAATTTGCATGCATATATTTTTTCAAGCATATATTAGTTTTCAATTTACAGACAGACAGGTGACCTTTAAACCAGTGTTTCCTTTAGCAGGCCACATCTCTCTCTATTTTTAATCCTTCCACTTAATCATTAAAAATCCCAAAAAGCACTTACATTTGCTTACATTTTCATCTCCACAGCTTACAATGGCCATCTGTTGAACCAGACCACCATATTTAATCAAGAATGTGTCCATAACTCTGGACTTAACGACATCGAGATCAAAATAGCCATGATGGTAAAGAAAAAGCAGAAACCACCAAGCACACTTTTTAGGATGGTGTAAATAAATAAAACTAACATCCCGCAGTTTGCCGTTCCATCAGCCTCTGTGCTGATCTTTTTGATGTTGGTGCCTGTAGTGAAACCTTGTTTGGACAGCCATAGGGTGGAGCTGCCAGGCATCTAACCCTGCCGGAGAACACAGGCTACTGCGGAGGAGCACTCAGGGGTCCTGAGAGCCCTGCGAGGGCAGATTCGATCACCTTGGTGGGGAAAAAGGCTTGGTATTATTAAACCCCATCAAAGGAAGTCTGGCTGACAATAAATCCCAGAGTGCCCTCTGATGCGGACACAGGAGGAGAGGTAGGGCGGAGTTTTACTATCTGCACAGTAGCAAACGGTGTCATTTTGAAGGGATTGCCATTGTCTGTGGAACAACAGTGTAAAAAAAATGTAAAGTTAATTCATAATTTCAACTAAATTTGTCTTATTTTTTAAATCCTTCTTTGCACAGTCTTAGATGCTAACCAAGTTGAACATTTTACTACAAGTTGTTTACTGTTTTTTTTAACTGCGCATGTAACACATAAATCTCGATCTTGTAAAAAAAGACCTGGAGGGATGAATCAAACTCTAGTTTGGAGCAAACAGCCTTAGACACCCTCTGCATTTAAGCACTTAAAGTCGCTACTGAAATCATGAATGGTAGACAAAAATACGCCTGGAGCGTGTGTTGCAGTTATAAAATAAAACCATTATTTCACAAGCGCCCTGTCAAAAGCAGGGGAAGGGGAAATCAAAACTCAGCATAAAATAATCATTCAGCTGTGTTCTGTGGTGAGGAGGCTGCATGGCCTTGTGTGAGAACGCAGAGAACATGCCTAAGTTATTACTGCAGGAAGGCAATCTGTCAAATCTGGGCTGTTTTGGCATGGCAAATACCACTGGTGAGATCAGAGAGCCACATTCTGCTTGCAATTACTGCTAAAGGACCTTGGATGCAGGCAGCCTGATATCAATTATTTCCCTGGCCTCAGACACTTGGAGCTGTCAAACTGGTACTGTCTTCTGTTTTGTAACAGTACAGGAGAGGGTCCCGAATGCCTGCCCATCAGACATTCGAACGGTTTATGATTTTAAACGTGTTATTATTATATTTCTGCTTACTTGCCTCTTTCTAATTTTCTAACATTTGAAAAGAAAGATCTTCACTATGTTTCCGGCACCGAACGCAACCTCTTAGTTCATTGCGTAGAGCATGCAGGCTTATTTTAACTAGCAAAGGTAAGTAACAATTGCAATTACTCCTTACTTTTTAGAAAATTATATCAAATTATGCATCCTGAGCTGTGCAATAATTTAAGGAATTCACAAAAGTTGCGTTCTTGCGATCAAACAATACTAAATGCACCAAAAGGATGGAAAAACATCAAGACATGTTGACAATTACTTTAAACTTGATGTAGCATCTTAGGTATTCATGGTTGAAAAAAAACTGTACAAGGCCATTGACGTCAGTCTGGTGTCTGCATGTTTACTTAGACCAATGGTAAAAAAAACTATCAGGCAGAATAAAAGACCAGTCCTTAATAAACTTAAGTTAAAAAGTCTGCTTGAGAGAGAGAAAAGGGATTGTTGTCGTTTATAGGCTAATGCTGAACAATATGAAAGTAAACTGACATTGAAAGCTGATGTCCAACAAATACTTTTCTCTGCAACAATATTACATGTACATGTAAATATTGATTATACATGATTCATGTATTTGTTTGCATTTTATTATCATGACATTAAAACTTATTAATTGCCTAAGTTTTAACAGTGTACTTTCTGTTTTACAGTTGAATTGCTCACATGCACAGACACGTGCCAGCATGTCACGCAGCACCAGTCGAAATGATAATCGCACAGTCAATTATCGATCAGAGGGTATCAAACAGATCCGGCAAAGATCTGCATATGCATCAATGAAGCATTTATCTAAACAAGCGCTGCCGTGTAACCCCACATCCTTCTGGGATAAAAGGGAGCACGGGGAAATTAATCATTTTTCCACAGCGTGACAGCACTTTGGCCTGATGTGGATAACCCATCCCCTAGGGCAGACCTCTAGATCATCCAGGGCTGTTGCTTTGGCAAGAAATGGACCATTTTCCCCCACGGTCCCCTGCCAAGTCCTGGGACCTTATGGCTGAAAATTGCATTCTTATGGTAAGCAAATGTGCAGTAAAGCAATAGTAAAGTTGCATGAATCTATCAGAGAGGAAGGAAGAAAAAGGTCATTATTCAGAGTCAGGAAAAGAAGACATGCCTTGAAGGCTGACATATTCCCAGAATGACCCTGCATGTCAAAATAAGCGCATTGTTTAGATGCATGTAATGGATGCATGCCTACACATTAATACGGTTATATAAGTGACCATGGAAAGGTCATCTAGGCTATTGGAGGGTTAAAGTCAGAACTTAATCATACACTTTTAAATATACAAGCTTGTAGTGTTAAGCAGTGAGACCTAAATAAACACAAAATGTTGAAAGCACATCTTGTACGTATTGCTTACCTAATGTACAATCTTCAACAGCCGCTGCACTGTCTCTAAATCAAAAGTATTAGGACTAAGAACTAACATAAAACAGCTTTACAAGCTCTATTGAAATGCAATACAGTCATTGTCTTTGGTAAGTGTTGTCTGCCAGTCTGAAGTTTACTGAGTAACTACAGAAGAAAGCCTTTTTAAAATAAATCGACATCAGTAACTAAACACACCGTGCCTGTTTAGTTGAATAGGATGTCATTTCTAGGGAGTAAACATTGAATAATCTCTCTTTTCATCATCACCATGGCAACACTAGCTTTTGTAGGGTACCAAGCCATGAATAATAAAAAAATAAAAAAAATCAATCAAATTTAGTTCCCTCTTTTTCGCACCTGTATTGAAAACTTTTGCCTACTTGCATTTTTCTCATCTATTGATCCTGTGGATTTTATTTTTATAGAAAATTAAAGTTTGATTTTAAGCCTTGGGTTCCTTTATCTTTCCATCCCTCAATAGGTTTAGTCATGCACAGAGAAGGTGCTTAGACCTTCCCAAAGATTTTCCTCTGAAGCGCAGGGAAACGCAGGCTGTCAGAGGCCTTTGTGTGGGGTTTACAGCTTAAACCCATGGCCCTATACATTTGGTGACCCCTTTTTCAAGAAACTGAAAAGTTTTCCCCAACATCAAACTCTGGATTATCCTCGATTTCCTCTCAGGTGAAAGGAGTTTTAACTCCCGAGCTGTGGATCTCAGAGACAAAAGGGGAGGAGGGAAATGTTTAGTCACCACATTATCAGGACCCAGTTACCACTTGTCTGAAGCATTTTTCCTTCACATGCTAATTAACATCCCCCCATTACAGCCCGACCCCTCCACCCTCCAAAACTCTCTCTCTCTCTCTCTCTCTCTTTGGCTTAAGGCCTTGTCTTGCTTCAGGACAAGGACTGACATATCAAGGCAAAATCCATTTGCATGCAAATTCAGATCAAAGGCAAACTCTCAGCTAACGTTTGTCACCTTTTTGTGAGAAATTTCAATTGTGCTAAATAAGTAGCATTGATAGACTCTTATAAAACGTAATAGTTTCCAATTAACAATTTAACAGTGCCTTGATAAGACTCCAAAAGGACAGCTGTGCCTGGGCACCGGTGATCATTCAATGTTATGAAGTCAGTCAGAAGTACAAGTGGTAGAAAATGACCAGGTGGAAATAGGTAAACATCAAAGCCTTGTTTGTCTGTGATCTCTTCAAGAACAGCACATAGGCATGTAAGGACCAAACCTCCTCAATCTCCATTTCTAAAGCACCAGCAACACAATTGCAAATACAATGAATGTTTTAAATGAATGTTTTTTGACCTTTGTCCCCTTCACTGGTCAGCTAAACAGATCCCACCCTAAACTCACACCGCTGTGTCGGGGTGATCAGGATGTATAAACAAATGAAGCGATGCTTTGATAGTGCTAATGTCAAAAAGCACTCTTTGGCCCTAAATTAGATTAAAAATGAAAAAGCAGTACATCAGTCACTAACCACAGATCAACACATTTTCTTGGTAAATAATTCTGTAATAACTAGCAGTCATATAAAAACATTTTTCTTTCAAAGCTGTCTGAAAAACTCTGATACTTGTAAGCAGATCCTGTAACGCCTTGCACTACAATATCAAATCTACTTCTCTGAGAGTTTGTCATATATCAGCTGACAAGTGTGGTGCTTTACAAAACTCAGTGACGTTAAACTTTAACTGTTTCCAGGGGAATGCCATGCATGGTTCATATGCGGCAGATCACAGAAAATGGCCACCGCGGCTCGCCTGCTTCCATCAATCAAACCGCAAATGGCTCTTCAGACACTCCCACAATTCATTTTCCAGGGTGCCTTACGTGACCACCATCTTGAAAATAACACGAGCGAAAAAAATAAGGGCAGAACAGAGGGCTTTAAAATCACTGCCAAATGTTCTCTTTTAACAATAGGCTCAAAGCACATCATGGGATCAGACGGCTCGACGTATCCCAGGTGGACGTCACTCGGCGAGCCGAGAGAGGTATTTCTATCAACGCTTTGAAATTTTCACCATCCGCACAGACGTTCTCTTTCCTTTTCTACCCGCCCCGGCACGCAAACATACACGGCCCGAATCTGATTTACAGCAACTGTCAAAGTCAGAAATGACAGACAAATACATCTTCTCTTCATGAGTTTACATCCCAGGCATGTGCACTGCTGATCTGGCCCTAACAAGTGCCAGGTCTCTACAAGCTGTCTTTTAAAGTTGATGTTTTCGTGGCTGGAGATGAATTGCCCTGTCATGAGAATCTATTTATACAGCAGTTAGAGGGTGGGGCTTTGCTTCCAGGACAGTGTGATTTCATGGGCAGAAGTCCCCTTCAAGCATCTGTTGAAATCTGCCTCTGTCAACCCAGTGTCTTCACTAGATCTCTTCGAGAAAGTGTGACTTTTTCTGTTGAGCTGCACAGAAACTCACTTTTCTGGCTAGTGTCTCTTACATTTGTCAAAAAGGAGTGATGGGATTAGCTTGTTTGTGAAATCTTATTTCCATGCAGGCCACAGTAAAATATATATTTTTATTATTTATTTTTTTATTCGCATTATTCATAAATTTAACTTATCTATCGCATACCACATTTTCCTTTAATATTGTGCAGCCTTAAAAAGAGAAAACCTTTTTTCCTAACTGCGTGCAGTTTGTGTGTAGTTTTTTTACAGGCCCAACGTGTCATACTAAGACAATGCAATAAACAACCGGAAAGCCTACATTTACATTGTTAATCAAAGTATTTTTACCTCCCATGATGTAGAATTGATGTAGAATCAATTGCATCACTTACAATGACACATTATTGACATGTGATCAATAAAATAAAATACACACTAAAACTTAAACTTAAACTAAAACTTAAAACTTATAATGCTTATACAATGATTAGATTTTCTTAGACTACTAATAGAAAATAGGTGAGTGATGCGTTTCCTGTTTGTATAGCTTTATATGACCTGCCACAGCAGATGACCAAGACTTAGGGTTTAGCAAGGAATTTAAATATATATATATATATATATATATATATATATATAAAATAAATATATAAAATCCTGCCAATAAGACCCAGGAATGGTATGTACTTATAAGTACTTAGACATGTAAAGTAAGATTCATGGATCTTATAAGCAGAAATTAGTCATTTAACTGTGTCATATTAATATATTCAGATGCAAAATAAATACTTTAGGAGCTCAAACACAGTGATCTGAGAATGTTATGAAAATGACAGGAAAGTGCTTGTGAATGCAGCCAGCCCTTAAACAGCAGATGAAACCGACTCCATGACTTTGCCATGGAGGGAGTTTGTGCTGTAATTCATCTTAAAATGGATTGCTCTGTCACTCCTCTAACACTTACTGAGAGCACCCATCAATACTTTTTGTCAAAAGCTGCACACTAGGTAAGATGCGCCATCAATCACGATTTACATAAAATGTGAAAAAGCTCTCTGTAGGCAGGCCTGCCAGAGGTTGATTTTACCTGGAAAGCTTTTTTAAGGACACGGGTCAGCATGTGCTGACAGACAGCAAATAGAGAAATGTTGTCAACCGTAATGTCACGAATGTAATAGGCATTTATTGTCTGCTTGTGAAATGCTTTAAATCTGGCAAGTCATTTTTAAATTAAACTAATTAATAAAATAAATAAATAATAAATAACTAATAATTTATTTTTCAAAAAGAAAATATTATCAATTTGAAAAAAATATATTTCACAATAAATAACGGTTTGTAATAAAAAACTTTGAAAAGTGACTTTGAATTAAACAAGCAGAGGGTAGGTGTTGTTTAGGAGATTAACCAAGTCTTTTCATTACGGGTTGTCAAACATGCATAAATAAAACTGTAGAAACTACATTCAATCTATATTTACAGTGACATGTCACACTGTTTACAACAGAACTGTAACATTTAAAAAAAAAGAACTAAAATGGGCCCTTGACAGATTAACAAAAGTAAAAAATGAATCACTCAAAAAACAAACTTCGGCAATATATGTACAGTTTCAACACAAAGCTCTTCAGAGACACCACACAGCTCAGTGTGAAATGAAAGATGGCTCCCTGAGTCGTCCCAGCCAGGATCTGGCTCACAGTGTTTGGACAAGTGCAGAAATTTGGGGGAAATAAATATTTCAGTCCTCTGCAGGCTCTCAAAGCCATTCACATTTGTCTATAAATAAGCCTTATTTGATACGAAACACACGCTGGTCGCAACTTGCGGCGGTGAGCTTGACATGTTTGACACTTTGGAAGTAAAGCTTTAACACCATCTATCACCAATGAGTGATTTACTTGCATAAACTCGCCTGTGACATCATACGCGGTGCCGTGACAGCCAAGGTAAAGGCCAAGCAACACTTCTCTACGCATCATTGTAAATAGTTTAGACAAATACTGAAAGGATTCATTAATTAATAAGGATGTCTGTGTAGTTTTTGACCCGGGCCCCCACTTATTTGATGTTGTAACACGTATTTCTTTCCAAGATTGGGTTTGAGTTTATCGGTGCACAAACGTTTGCAAAGTCAAAGTGACTGCGTTTCTTCCCTGTGGAGTGAAGCAGTTGGAAATGCCGCCACAAATGTACTGTAATAGAAATGTAAGAGGAAAAAACACTTTCATATTTATACACAAACATATAGACAAACTCTCCCTGTCTGTTCACACACGCGTGCACAAACTGAATTCAATTTGGTAACCATCATCTAGCTGCGGAGAAGCAAACAGGAAAGTCATATTGGTGTAATGCTCATATTATCAATCATCTTGACGTTTTATTGGCTTTATCACTGTACATGCCATTAAAATGATGTCTGGCTCAGACTGTCAGGGGGCAAACATTAAACAGACCAGGATTAAAATGCACATCTCAAGTCTCCCTCTCTCCCTCTTAAATGACTTCCCAGTCAACGGCGAAGGCGGCTTCAGACTTTGAGAAATGCACCAGGTGTTATAAGTCAACACTTTCAGTGACAGGTCGATAGCGTCAGATTTACAGAGATGCAAAATCTCCCCGGATTCATCTACCATTGCATAAAAAAAACGACAGCGAGTAAAGTGGAGAATTATGAACTGCATGGTGGATCTTAACTTGTGGGCTGCTCATGAAAAGTCAATGGTGAACTCTTCAGACACTGGACTGATATGCTAATAACGGTGTTCATGAGAAAACATTAATATTACTGCTTGAGCCATTAAAAGTCATTTTTGGTGGTACGCAGGTCTGTGAGGAAAGTAAATATCCATAATTCAATGGATCCTGACAGTTAAAAGCTTGTAAATGGACGTTTAAATGCTACCGCTGTAGCTAAGCTGGCAAATTCACTATAAAACTGAATAATTCTCTTTTACAGCCTTTAATCAGAGGTGGGGCAGTCGGTTGGGGAAAGACATTCACATAGATATTTATTTAGGTAGAAACTTCTTTGTGAGCTTTCTGCTGCAAAAGTATTGATAGATTTATGGGACAGAACAACCAATGGCATGGGATTGGAACGGCACTACCATCCCAATGGTTATTTTGCAAGAAACCCTCAACATCGTAACATTATGGTGATGCGTTTTTCATGACAAGCACTACTCTGTAAAATTCTGTTCTGTACAATGAGAAATGTCTCGTATCAAATAAAGAGCAGGCCAAGTATATCCTTTAAAACACACTGATTATACAGCAAAATCTTCCATATCTGCATTAAAAACATAAGATTAATCCAATAAACTTCCCGAAAGTATTCAATAAATAACGATACTACATCCTTCTCACACTCTGCGTCCAGGTGCAAAGCAGTCACTCCAGGGCACTTATCAATACATTAATGCACAAAAGATGTCCAGTTCAAAATCTGCATGTAACATGCAGTCATGAAATATGTTACTGTGTCTATCCTCTCCCGGGACAAACAATGACATACTGTGTTTCTGAGCGAGACCCGGAGACACCCTTCACACTCTCTCAATGGTCTCTGTTCACTAAACATTAAGCATCACAGCTTTGGACCATATTAAAATAATTATGACATCACTCTTTTGGTATATTTCTGTTTGAGGGGACAAGCACATTTTTTGCCCATAGCTGAATGTGAAGGAGAGGGCCCAGCTGAACAAACTCAAAGTCCTGTCTAATATCCAAATGTCTTCTAGTCTCAGTTAAATATAAAATGATCTATGGGCCACAGAGCACTTGATGGAGAGCCTTGCCGAGTTGCATCATTCTCCTTAATTCCATTCATGAGCTTTCCCCTTTGCTTTTTGGCCGTTTGTCACATTTCTCCATTATTCATTGTGTTGGGTGAAAGATGGATTCACTGGGATAATGCATCAGTTCCAGCTTTCCACTCAAAAGAGACTAGCACATAATAATGTGCATGAACAAGGGCAGGCAATGATATTTGTCTTCATATCGAAACAAAGGAACCTTATTGGGATGTGCTTAATGTGAATGTATAGTGTTAGCCTATATATTGATCCATGACCAATTGTGAGATTTGTTACATTCTTGTTTGACACCAGGCCAAAGAAATTGCACTGTTTCCATTTTTTCTTTCTTTCCAGCTAGGGTTGTCAACTTAAGCAAAGTGTCAGTAGATAATACTATAGATAGGTCACAGGGGTCAACTCATTTTTTAACAACTGACTAGTCAATTGGTGAGGTCAACTAACTTCTAAACTAAACTCAATTCTTTTTATATTTTTAGCAGAGGATAATGCTTTTAGACAGTTAGCATATAGAAATGGAAAAATGTGTTCTATTTTGTTGTTCTCTGTCATTTTTGTTCGTAAAATGTGTTTTATGGACACCAATACCAAGAAACATTTCAGATTTAGTAAAAACAAAGAATTGAACATTTAAATTGCTTTAGATTTTATACTACTAAAAAAAGAGAAAAACACTGCTATGTAAACTTATAATTATAATATAATGTAATATAATATAATAAATTAATATTGTCACAATTATATTTTCTCCACACAATTATTTTAATATGCCTTCAGTTTAAAGGAAAAGTTTAAAGTTCAATTTAAAATTTTAGTGAAGTCACTTTGTATTATTTTAGTATTGGCTTGGTACCCTAGTCTTAGTACTTTTGACATCTCTACTGTCAACACATCGCCTAGAGAGAAAGAAAAAAGAACAAATATTCCTCTTTGCTCATCTTATCTATCGATGGGCAGAGATGGACTGAGGACAACCAAACGGTGCGTGTGAGGATTAGAGATGCAGGAGGTGTTCGGCGGGGGTGGTAAGTGTGAATAGAAGCAGGGGGGATATGGCGAACCCAGGTTTGGGATTTGAGAGGATGCTCCCCCTCAGACGAGCTGGAGGGCTTCCCCTGAGATAACGAGAGACCTCTTGCCGAGTCGGTGGGAGAAACATCCACCGCATGTGTCCAGAGGATAACAGCACCTCCACAGGAGCTGCAGCCAGAAAGCTTTCTGCATGGCGTGACAAGGGCAGGAGGAGAAATAACACCTCACTAAACACAAGCCAGATTGGATGGTGGGGGAAAACAAGTTTGGTGTAATACTCAGACCAGGGCATATGCCTACCTGAATGGATGTTTAGACCCTAGCATTCATCAATACAGTGATATGCATATGAAAACGGTTGTAACCGGCTCTGTGGTCTCTGCTAGCTTTCTCTCACAAACACTACACGTGAGCGCACGGGACACTTTCAGCTCTCTTGTTCCACATGAATCGCAAATCACTCCTGCCTAAATGTTTCATGTAATAGTCTTTCCATGTACGTTTGATCCTGAGATTATGCCAGCAGAAGTTTAGCCTGACAAAAGCATGAAAGCATCCCCATCCGCAGACGAAGCCGTAATGTAATGCAGCACATTATAAAAAGCATTATCATTTTAAACAGTTACTTTAACAACTGCAAAATAGCACTAACAAGTCATCCAAAAGTAACCTCAAAGAAAGGAGATCTCCAACTTCCTGCTAAGTGATTTAGCTACAAAAGTACAGAGATTTTACACATAAACTCAGTAGAATTTACATTATACTCTTTAGGAGAAAACATGAAAAGCTAACATAGTATGTCAACAAAACTTATACCTCTATGCAACTTAATGTAAATACCAAGCCGAAATTAACCTCATTTCATTAACACTTCTCATTATTTGACCTCATGAGTAACCCAGCCGTCCGTTTGTAGCTTTCGGATATTCTTTTCATTTTCAGCACCTCCAGCTACCTCGCATTGGTTTTACAACTTCAAAACACACCTCATGAAAAAATCAGGAGGTATCTGACATGTGTCCCTCACCCTGGATGGCATGCCAACACCAAAGGCCAGCATTGATTTTCTGTAAAGCAGGGCCGGATTAGCCCCCTTTAGGGCTCAGCTGCCTTAGCACGGCCTGAGGGGCTGCTATAAAGCTAATAATTAATTTAAACCGCCTGCCTGGCCTGTTGAAGGATCCACATTTGCACCATACTGCCAACTGGTTGTGACTATGATTCTATAGAGAGAACAAGGTATTTATATCTTTAGTATGCGGGACAAAGACGTGTGGTTATGGTGAAACGTCCGAGTGCTGAATAGCCAGACTTATTTATAGGCAGTCACGGCCTTTGCGATAAATCCAGATGCAACTCTCTGTTTTGTTTTTTTTGTGTCATGTAGGCCTACTCCCCAAACAACTCACTGAAAATAGGCCAACGAGGACCATATGTCCTAAACTCTTTTTGACAGACAGCATGGCACACTGTCACACAAACTTAACCAAACACAAGCTTGAAGCACCTAATTCTGTATACTGAAGAAGTGACAGGCTTTGAACTTATAATGTCCTCAGCATGGTCTTATCTGAGACTGGGACACCAGTGGCTCTGTACAACAACGAGGAGGTAAAAGTTAGACTTCAGAACTTTGTTTAATGGTTATAAGTCATCTAGGAACTATATTTGTGTGGAAAAAAAAAAACACAAAAATTAAATTAAAATATTTTTAACGATTCTGTACTTTGCTGGCTAGCTGTCTAATGCAACATGCTAATGCTACATGCTAGTGCTAAACTATTAACTGGGACTCCTGAGCACGCTGCTACACTCAAAATACAAAATATGCATGATTATTGTGTAAAATGTTGCATTTCTAACTTAGAATTTAATTTAAGTATTTTAATCAATATCTTCACAGTAATACATTTTATTTAAAATGAAAAATTGATCATAATTTCATTCTAGGACTGCCTTCTTAGGAGCCTAGATGTCCTTACAAGGAAACATGACAAATTTAAAATCCTACTTTTAGAAACAAGCTTTGCTTCTGAAGCACCTATAGTGCTTTAAAATACTGCCTTCATATGTAGCTCACTAGATCTTAAAATACAGAATACACCTGTCAAACCATGAATATGCAATTCTGCCCAACCAGAGAGCCAATAGGACGTTCCACATCACAGACCTATGAAATCCCTTCCTTTCCTTCAGTGCCAACGAGGGCTCTTGCTGCAAGGTCCAGTAAAGGGATTTCACCTGAGTCTCTTTCATCTTACTGACATGCAAACTGTTCTCAGATCAGACACATTCTGCTGCTGGTGTAGGGGCAGTCTAGTCTGTCAGAGGAAAGCAGGCTCATGAGAATATCCACCTCCTCCTTCTCCACCTTCAATGATGGCCGTTTTGAAGCCTCTCTCAGTTCAGAAACAGACCGTCTGAACCAGACACAATAAAAATAACTCTATAACAGAGGACTTTTTATTTATTTTACAAAGGTTTACATTGCATACTTCCAGAAGGTAAAACACAAAATAAGTGTTATTTGGGACAAGAATTACGTCCCAGATATTTACAATTCGGAATTGTGAGCTAGGCCTAAAAATGCTAATTTCATGCATTCATGCATCCGTTATCCTCATCTATCATTTGGTCATCTATGGTGATTTTTGTGTATGACATTCAGGCAGAAAAGATAAGGTCAAAAGGTGAGTTGTGTCTTGTAAATTTTTCATAAGATGGCACTTGCAGAGGGGCTCTAAATTCATTTTAATGATCAATACTTTTCAATGCTATAACTTTTTTATTTGTTGGGATTTTGAAATATTACATTTTTTGCTGTCATGTCATAGGATTGTTACAAGACCAGTACCCGATTTCAATTATAGGTGACAGATTGATTAAACGGCATGAGACATAATATGGAGTGACATTAAATTTTATGATGGGACCATATTTTGCTCGTCACGTGTATAATAATAACTCGTGTCACATATCAAATAGATAAAAACACACTGCCCTAAATTTTGTCAAAATACTTAAATTCAAAGAGTTTGTGCTGATCTGTTTTAAACAGTTATCAAACATCCACATCCAAATTTTTCATATTAAAAAAAGCCAAGAACATCTGAGACATTGACAGCTGTTAAGAATGACAATGTGAACCGGCAACAGATTACCTAATCACAAAACCAGCTCTTAGCCTTGGAAACTTTAGGAAATGTATTGGACACAAAGACGCATTATTCTCCATACAATGTACTGTACAGCATAAAGTTGGCGTTGTTTTTAAGGACAGACATAACTGTTACGTGCTGTAGCTGTGAAAACGCTTTAAGTGACTCAGAAATGTGCGGGGGAAATGTGTTGCAGCTGTGTTCAAAATCTACAGCAGCTGTTCAAACCCCTGTATGGTTTTGGTATGCTCGGCCAAGGGAAAAAAACAGAGATGGTACACGTTTGCTAAGCAAGCGGTTTGGCCAGTACCCTCCAGTTCATCACTCTCCAGGTGGCACGCCACTGTTTAACAGAAATCAAAACACTGGGGTGACTTATTATTCTGGGCAGGATCTATCTTCGAACTGCTACAGCAAATATTTCCTAATAATGACGAGTGTTTGGAAGAGTAAACCCCTAACGACAGGTTTCATACCGTGTTTTATAGTGGAGGAATAAATTCACACGACGTTAACATTTATCACACCGCCCGGCGAAGGAACCGCCTCTAAACTTCAAAACATAAGAAGGCACTACAATCTTCTTCTCAAATCTTGGCAAGATAAAGCCAGCGTATCTGTCTTCGTTTTTCAGGCCCTGCTCCGTAGGAGACACAGTGGGAGACAAAGTGTCATGGAGCAAGAACACTGAGAGGATAGTCCAGAGGGGGAACCCTTTGTTCCGTTTCCAAACTGCTAACCTTCTTTTTTCTCCTCTCTCCCTTTGGGAAACGTCCAGGGGGAAGTTAAAGTATGGCAGCCGCTTTTTGCTTCAAAGCACTAATAAGTTCCATGCCTTCCAGTTGCTTACATCATTAATCAGCAAGATGGCTTTGCGTGATAAAGGACGTAAACTGGCAACGAACCGCGGACTAACACGGATTTAACGTCGAGCCTCGTGCTCGGCGACCACATAATACCGGCAACCCGGATGCCAGCCATCGCTTTCATTTCAGCACTCATTCAAAAGCTAACTCCCCTGTCGCAGGTCAAGCGTGCATCAGAGCGCCACAAAATACCTTGTTACTAAACATGTCAGCGATGAATTAAACATCCTTTTTCATTAACGTGACGTCCACAAGCCATTTGCGGATTAAGCTTGAAGTTTATTCCACACGAACGAGGGCTTAAACGTTAAACGCAGCGTTTCACGCGATACCGACGAAACCACGCTCGGGACCAAAGAGAGAATGATGTCGAACTCGTTTGTTTCTAAACATGTCAAAACAGAGGAAGGGAGTAATGCGCGTCTGCCATGCAGGGCCCCCATCAGGTCAGGCTATAAAAATCCATCACTGGGTTTGTGCTCTGCTAAAGCGCTAAGGAAACATATTGTAGATTTTAAGAGCCTTTTTATTCAGCCAGACTGTGTACTAAAACTAATTGGATTTCTGTCAATGGAAAAATATATCCCTGGGAAGACTTTGAACTACAGAACGCTGACGGTACAACGGCCCATGAGGGACCGGCCCTTCCTCGATGCCAAGCGCGAGGGAGGAAAATTAAACCAATGGTCAACATAAAATATTAAAATAGCATGGTATCGAGTTTTTGAAAAATGATGTCAGGCTCACTCATTAGGTTCAGCAACACAGTGGATTAAGCTATATTTAGTGGGTGATAATTGAAATCATAGCTGTAGTCATTACCGCTGACATCTCTCTAAATAATGCCTAATAAATTTCCCCTCTGTTTTTGGGGGGCTCTGTGACAGCTGGCAGGGCCTGAGAAACATAAAGTACAGAAACTATTATTCTCCCCTGTGTGACTGGCCTTCCTATTCTCTCTTCCTTAAAGCCAATAAAACGTCAGCTTTTATTCTAGCCCTCCAAACTGTTGGCTAGATGTCAGCCATCCTCTCTAAAGCCCTGCCACAGAAAACGGAGGGCCTGTAAATCACCGTGTCACAGGCGCACCATCAGTCTTCGAGTATACAATAAAAAAGGGATGCAGTTATAGAGAGAATGACGCCCGCGGCCAATATATATTTAATTTGAACAAAAAGAGAACATAAAGATGTTCCATTCCATTCAAGAGCGACAGTTTGAGATGGGCTTGGATGGGTCTACGGTGCGTTTCAACAGATATCTGGCTGATGGAAATGGAGATAATGATTTAAAGATAATCCTTTTGCCATCAGTGCTCTTTTGTTGCACCGTTACAGTAAAACTGTGATTTATGCTGTGTTTGGAGAGAGTTGTGTTGTGGAGATGTGACTAGCGGGACAGGCCAGCGCATTAGAGCTGTAAAGTCATGCGTTCTCTAAATACGCTCTGGCAGCGGGTTGCGGAGCATTTATTGTCATATCCGATAGGTGAAGAAGATATTGGAAAAGTCATGTCAGAAAATCATTTCGTACTTAACTAGATTTCTTCAGAATAAACATGTACAACAATGAAGCCATTCATTTATTTGGGTTGTCAGAGCAGCAGTCTTGAGAGCATTATTTCAAACCCAAAGTACACAACTCAGCAGTCAGAGCTGACATTTACAATCTAGGTGGTTTGTGAGATAAACACAGGATGATTAGTGATTGTTTCGCAGACCGCAGACCTTTCCACCGCTCAAACACGAAATGTTTTTGGAAAGTCAAATTAGAAATGAGTTTTACAAACATTTTGTTATAACAAGATAAAAGGCATCTTGAAAGCTTTTCCTATTTAGTGGGGTCAAAAGCCTGTGGTTTGAGTCCAAACACAAGAGTCAGTTTGTGCGTTGATACCTGTGCTTTAACTTCTGCCAGCAGTACGGGACACAACGACAGACCTCCAAATGAATACCATATTGCTGCGGTTTGGCAGGAACATGTGGAAGAAAAATGTTTTTTATCAGATACAAGATTGTCATCTAACCAAAACAGAAAAAGCATGATTTGCCCGCAAGAACCTTTCAAAACTAATTTGGTGAGGCTTGATGATGTTCCCCTCTCGTTGGCTGGACAGAAGACGGTGCCTGTTTTGGCGGCCAGAGATATTACACATCAACCGGGTTTTATACTTCCCGGGGCAATGAAGTACAGCTCTGTTTATACGAGGACAGAAAAACTGCCACACAAAAACAGCCAGAACGTGTGGCTGCTCAAGTTGAGGCCATCTGATCTGGAAACAAAAAACGTCTGGAAATACCATGACAAGACGAGGGCTTTCCTTTCCTGCTCTTGTTAAAAACGAACAGAGAAAGATGGTAAATAATGATGCAGCTTACAGTTCACCCCCAAAACACATTCATCATTTTAACCTGTTCAAACTCAGAGTTAAGGACAAATTCTGACATCATGTTTATTTTGACCTCAAAATCATTTCCTTTAACATAAGCGAGTCTTATCTTAACGGTGGAACAAAGACGCGTAACAGCCATAAACTAAGCTTATTTAAATTATCCATTAGCAAAGCAGCAAATAACAAACATGTCAACTATAATGCATCCAAAATGGTTTCTCTGTATTCCTACAATTTTTCCTGTCAGCTCATCTCCCCTTGAAGCAATCACAGTGGTACAAATTTGCTCAGAGAAATTAAATGAGATTTTATTGCTTCATAGTTGATTTATAAGAGCGGAGGATGGAATGAAAAATGCATAAATTTCATTTCTGCCACTTGCTCCTGTCTAACAAACCGCACAGGGACGAAGGAACATCGCATTCTCTTCTAATACAAGCCAAACAGCCCGGGCTGTTCCCAAATATTAGCGCTAAATAAGCCTGATAGATCAGATATGGAAAATTCTCATTTCCACAAAAGCATCAATTTCCATAGCCTCTGCGAGCTAAGTGATTTGACGACTTCATTTCGACGTTTTTTCGCTCGTACTCTTAACTGACATTTTATCTGCATACTGGCACAGCCGTAGATTGAACGTACCCGGAAGACAATGACAGGCTCTTCTAGCGTTGTCACTTCTCATTTCAGCAGAGAGCGATGCGTTTTACTGGCTTATGCCAATAATAGCCCCATCAAAAAAAAGAGACTCCACCTTGCTCTGATGTTGAGGGAGCACTTCATGTCGCCGGCTCTCATTTGTCAATTAACAGGAGCCTTCTGGTGTTGGCGCGCACGGGCTTGAAAGACAAAGTCTCACCCATGACGAATGAGGAGAGACAGTTGAGTGAAGCATGAGCTGCGGTATAATACTGTAATGTGCTTTAGATATGAATATAAAACGACACTGCTGACAGTCCATACAAGGTTATATTTCATTTCTCGGTGTACCCAGCCACCGTACTTCATCGTCTTTGTTCCACTTTCATCAGACTAGTCTCGTCTCATCGTGACAGGCTGTCTACATTTAAAGTGCTTCCAATTGAAAATGCAAGTTAGCATACTTGATTTGCCCTCAAAACTATGAGAGACATTTTGTGCGGGTTTAATGTGGAAACTCTTATGCAGTGGAGGATTACAACAGCTGTCTTTAATTTCACTTAACTCAACTTTTTGGTAATAGCCAATCATCTCAAAATCATTTTAAAATTGAAATTACATCTGACACTATGAACTTAAATAGTTTACGCAGTTTGTCTTTGAAATATATTCTTCTCGAATTTGGAAGGAGGTATCATATGCCAACTTAGAGGATGGAGTGAATGTTGGCCCTGTGTGACAGAAAGTGACACAGGAAAGAGGAAATCATGGTCGCCTCGTTCCTCAGCATGACTGAGGCCCATCATGTTTACCTCTCTTTTGGACAGGACCAGACAAGACAATAAGATTCCTTCCTCATTCCCCATCCTGTTGCCACAAGGCCACGGACATAGAGAAATGGAAGGGACACTTTGACAGCAATCCCCAACCTGGGATTACTTCTCCTGTCTAGGATCTAATACCTTTTCACAAGCAGCCCTGAGAAAGGTACTGTTTCACTTTCACGCCAACTCAATGTTTAAAGCACACAAAAGGCACAGAGTGAAAAGTTTGATAAACTGAATGCGATTCCACATGCATGTCTGCAGAAATTTCCTCTGACACGTCTCACATCAGGTAGCGTAGCTCACTAGTGCATGCAATGGTGCGGGACTTTGTCTGCTCATTGCACATCTAACTTCCACTTTGAGAGCTCTCAAAAATATGTCTAAAATAAAAACAATGCTTGTAAGATAATGGATGCTGTAAGCTTTGGTAGCATATGAAATATTAACTTATACAACAATTCTCTAGATTCTTCTATTTGAATGCACAGTGCCATTTCAAGAACCTGAACAAAATGTACCAAAATGAAACTAACTTCTTTAAGCAACTAGAAAGAATGGTCCTATACAAGAAATATCACATCCACAATATCAGTACAATTGTGACTACCAGTGGCATGATTTTCTGTACAACAGCATAATATTTAAATAACCTAATCAAGAACAACAAAATACATATGATAAATTATTATTGCATTTGGCAGTCAGACACTTGCTGGATGCCCATTTCTGAACAAACCAGAATGTCTTTTGCCAACCCCGAGGACAAAAAAGAAACCTTTCCATCACGTTGTCATTTTCTCATATTTAAGTGCTCATGCTAGAGGGCAGGATGTCTGTCTATTAACTTCTGACTGTGAGGCCTTTGTGTGAACATGGCAGAAGAGACAGTGAAATCCTGACTGCAGGCCACATCCTCACTTTATTCTGATCACATGCCTCTTTAGAAATTAAATTTCACACTGAATGCAACCGTAACCCCAACAAAGCATATGACCCAAAACAGCTCTAGTAACAGAACCTTCTGTTCTGCTCAAAAGCTCTGTGAAGTGGTTAAAAACCATTTCAGAGCCAACTTTGGCATTCTGCTGACATGTTCTGTTGCCAGAACGCATCTTTATTGGCAGAATGATTCGGAATGAACCAAACTGGGGTTAATCCAATACAAAAGTGGTTAAATCTCATTCTTTTGAGTGTACATGTCACTACATCGGTATTGTTAATGCTTGAGGGTTTAAAGGGACAGACTATAAACTAGACCTTGTTAAAGAGATATTCCCATTAGGAGTTCATCAATACACTTTTACTGCAGTAATTATTTTAAACATAAAAAGATGACAACATATATTGGTTCAGAAAATGCCACAAACCACAGAGCACAACAGTTTCTATCTAAAGCATTGCTACATTACACATATGGTGAAATTATCAGGAAACATTACAGATGATACTGAGGCACTGCATTAAAAGCAAACCAACTTCATAAATTATAGATTCATAGTGTAGTTTAACTGATCCCTGACATTTCAGTCATTATCTAATCGATTTATGTCTATATCATTTATGCTGACCACACAGTTAGAAGTGAAGCAAAAATTACAAAATTCTATTTTATACCTAAACATTAATGACTCTGAGGTCTTCCTCAACGCTGGCTCAACCAGTCACAAGTGCTCATTAGGAATATTAATGCTCTGATAAGCGTACATTTATGTGCGACACATCGACGCAGCACAGGATTTGGCAATTATTAATGTGACAGACTCCAGTGCAAAGCGAATCAATTAAATGGAAGAATCCACATTTTCGGCACAGATAACTGCCTCAAGACGACAATTTTCACATGACAAAAAGAGGCCCATTCAGAGTCCTTCAAGGCCTGACAGGTCAAGAAAAGAAGTCTGAAACAAAGGCACCTTATAACCATCATCTCCTCTCTTTTAGTTGTCAGATCAGCTTTACTAGTCCTGCTGGTGAAATGGCATCCCCCTCCCCAGCTGCCATAAGGTGCTTCTTCATGTCCTGTCAAAGGAATCTTTTATTCCATTTGCTAAGCATTAACATGTCACATTTATTGATCAGGCTTTTAATCTGGCCGCAGCACGGAACAGCACTACTGTACCCGCCGCGCTCTGATGTCTTGATGACACGGCTGACGACGTAAAGCATGTAATGCATGTATTAAATTGCACTTAATGCACAAGTGTGACTGTATGCGCGGCAGGTAGATTGACTCAGACGTTATATCCAGTAGGGATCCTGTCACTTATGACAATATACTAGAACGTTTCGTATGACAGCAAGATCCTTCAAACAAGGGCATTTTCAAACTCTTCAAGCATTTGTGTTACACAAAAGGAGAACTGCAACTTCACAAAGATCACCAATGAAATAAACATGAAAAATATGTCTCTGCATAACAATACAAAAATCAAACAAATATTATAAAAATTACATGATATGCATTGCCGATGTTGGCTGACAGCAAACAGCAACATGAGGGGCCTGACAGAGACGTAATGAAAAATTCAACTAGCAAAACAAAAACAACAGGTAAAATTAGCTATAAAAGCAATTCTCCATCTTTACAGAGAGAAAGTTGGTTATTAATTTGCTGAAAAAGCCCAAAACCCTCCTTACATAAATACAGACATTATTTGGATAATAAGACACACGGTTGTCTACATAATTATCGATATCAATCTAGTACTGTTAAGAGTTACACTTACGTCAGCCGGTTGAAGCTGAGATCTAATCTTCTTGCCATTTCTCCATATTTTACCCCAAGAAAATCTGGGATTTCTTCCCAGTCATGCCCAATGCATGACACCTGTTTCAAAGCATCCGTCACAGAGGGAATAACAGACAACAGTCATATTACATATAACCAGTGCTTTAAATGCAGACAAAATGTCAGTTTTATTAATATATAAAACATATTAACACATTTTATTACTGCTTCATCGTTGTTTGGCTAAAGTATTACACAGAAAATAGTCTCTTCTTTAAAACACGTAACACACTTAACACATGACATTGACAAAATCAAACAAACACACATTGTAAAAATTAATGACTGTTGTATGAATTCATAATACAGGTCACAGGAAAACGCGTGTGAAATACATCACTTACCTGACTTCCATTCACTACAACTACTGACTCGTTGTATGCCATTGCAGCCAAATGACAACTCAGGATTTATAGCACCTAAGGAGGAAGACCACAAATCCTTGTTTGCTGTGTTTTTAAGAGTGAAATGTTTGCTTTTTGTTTTCAAAACAAACTTTAAACAACCTCCCTGGGAACTTGGTGTTTCTCGTATACTTCTTCCGCGTGCTCGTGTCAGCTGATCTCACACGAGAAACACGCGCCACTGTTGAATTGCTCAAATCTGTTTCAGTCAGTCAGACTTATTGCCATGAAAACATCGCTAATTATCAAGAGGATTTGCAACATGACACAATTGTTTTTTTTTTTTAATTACCACTAAAGTTTGGATTAAATCTGTGTTTATACGTTAAATAACAACGCAATACACTTTAGAAATCGATTTTACCAAGCTATGTACTATCACATTATAACTGTTCGCTATAACATTATATCGCATTCGTGTGCTAATATTATCGTTAAGGTTAAAAAAAACAATTTAAAGGTTTACGTTGATTACATGACAGGACAAGCTGAAAGAGAAACACTCTGACGCGCCCCTGAGGGGAGGGCCATGACGTCACCGCGGAACCGCCCCTAGGCGGAAGTTGTGGACGCGCAGACGCTGCAGCTGCGGGACGAGTAGGATATCTTATAATGATAGAGCACGAACACTCGAAAAATGTAGCTAGTGTACTAAAATAGTTAATAGTGTACTAAAATAAACTTAATAAGGCGTCATTGGGAAATGATTTACATTGTCATCTCTAGAAATTAAGAGGACTGTGCTTATAAAATATATCTTATCTGTCGTTTCACACCGGAGTGCGTGTGTGTAATTTCAGGTAAAGTGGTTTGTTGTGGTCTATTTCACAAAGCTTAATCTTATAAAATGTTTTTAATGCATGTTTAAGGTTTGTGTGGCTAAGAGCTGGGTTTCTTTATTTTTAATGCATTATCCGTGGTCAGAAAGCACGCGTGGCGCTCCAGCATGCGCTAAACTGCACCCGTACCAGACACACAGTAACTTGTTCTCCTTATTTACAGTTGAACAGTTGAACTGTGCAAGTGCTTTTGTAAACACAAAATGTATAAAATATTGTACACCAGTCTTGAAATGGACAGTATTTGTGTTGTTTTTTTACCGAGCAAATTTACGCATCTCTTAATATTTACACGCCTTCAATTTTATATGTAACCAAAGGGAAAAATATATGTATAATGTAAGTGTTATTGCTGATTTTGTAAAATTGGAGTGTGCCTTATGTTCTACAACTTCATGTTTCTGCTCAAAAACAAGGTTTTCTGGTGCTTGATGCAACTCTTAGCTGTAAATTACTATATTTACTTACAGAGAGAAAACATGCATAATTTGAAATGAAATCCATAAACAATTTAACATTATACATTTTGACCCACAAAATTGGTCTGGCATTTAACGGTAATACTGAGTGTTTAATGTGTGGTTCAGAAGCTCATTCGTCATGCAGACAATAAAGATAAGTTTTTTGCCTGATGATGGAAATGTATGGTTGCCCTTCTATGCCCTAATAACTCACGCATTGTGTCACGCACTGACAGCGTCTGCAGAAAACAGTCACGCATCTTTACATACTGAAGAATGATTCTCCATTCAACTCGGTACAATGGTTGTTATTGCATCGTCTCTTTATGTGTTCTGCTATGAAACAAATACAGCAGGCCGTATTTTTAATTTTAGAAACTTACAAATATGAATATGTAATGATCATATAACCCAAAAAAATTATGATAGAAAAAAACTCAAAGATATTTTGCTTTAAATCTTTTTTATTATCTAAATTGTTCATGTATACAGTTAATACAAATAAAGTCTGTATGCACTGGCTGAATTACATAAAGTTTCTAAATATGAGAACATATTAACTTACAAGTTAAAAAAGCTAAATGCAAGCAGTAAAAATAAATTTTTGGAGTGTGTGTGTGGGAGAGTCGAATAAAAAAAGTGATGATGATGATGATGATGAAAAATAGGTTCACGCGTTGCATTACAATTAAATGTTTACATTTTATTTTAAATTTTAGACATGTTGTTTAAGAAACATATTTATTTTAAAAAACGGAATGTAATTGGGAAGTAAGGGACAAAAGCAAACGTTTATTGTTTCTCATAGATCATGGTTATCTGTTTCAATGTCTTCTTGATGCTTCCAACAATATATATATATATTTTTCTTTTACGTTGATGACTGTCCACTCCTGGTTTTCTTGCTCTCCACGATGACCTGTCAAGCGGATTACCGCAGAAAGAGATTAATGGTGGAGGCGGGTTGCAATAATAATCGTTTTGTTTGATGTGACAACTTTGATAGGCGTTGATTTACTTACAAACTGATAGGCTTTTAATTGAGCGCCTCCATCCAGTGAGAGATGAAAGGCAAAGCGCATTGAAAAGCTGCCCGATTGCCCCGGAGCCTCAATACTGATTAGCCGTCTCAGTGGTGAATAGTTCAAGGCATTTTAAACTTCTTTATTCAAAGGTCTGACAGACCATTTCTCTTTCTTTTATGTCTTTTCGTATTGTCAAATAAAATGATTTTTTTATTGTGTGTAAATAAAGTTTAGTTGACATGAATGAAAAACTGTCTGGGCTGTTTTTATTATTATATTCTCTTGTCTCTTTTAACACTCCAAGTAAGTTAATGTTTTGTTGGCATATGCCCGAGGCAGTGTGCAGTGATACTAGTGAAGTTCACATTGGTGCAAAACACGCAATGTCCGGAAAAACCTGAAACGCTACGTGAGAAACGGAGAATGTAGTCTGAAGTAACTATGATGTACACCTGTCTGAAATTTAGTCTCAGCGTGTTTAAAACAGGTCTTACCACTGCTCAGCAAAGTCAGATCAAAGCACAGCCCACTAGCTTTCTTTTTGTTTAATTCAACATGTTGCCTACTTGCCGAAGAAAATAAGATTAATTGTAAAAAACAATTATGATTATAAATATTTAAACGATAAATGATTATTTACTAAAACGCAATTACAGTTGCGTTAGTTACGCTTAAAAAGCCTTTTAAATTGGCCTGTATATAAGAAAATATATATAAAATCAATTGCTTGATTTAGGGCCTTAATTCAAAGATTTGTGTATTTAAAGGTTAATCATTAATATATATATATATTTAATTTTATTTATATTAAAATGTACATTAAAAAACGGTAATGTAAAAAAATAAAAGTTTAAATGTACAATAATAAACAAATAAACACGGGTACAGGTTTATTGTCTAACCGCAGGTCTTAAACAAAAACCTTTCCAAACTGAATAAACAGAGAAACCATGTCCCTCAAATTAAGTGACTCTTCTCCGGGATGCTTCTTTTGCCCTTTTCTCTGTCAGTGGCGGCACATAATCAGCTTCAAAAGCTGACGTGAAGTAAGAAAAGGATTGACAGCGACTGACAAATAACTGATTGATTGCGGTCGAGCAGAATTGACAGTTGACGGAGGGGTGGGAATAGAAATAGAAGGGCGGTGTATATTATATTGAAAACATGTGACATTCACATCCCTCTATCACTGCATTGGTCTGCTCTTGTCAACGCTTGTCTGATTGGGGAATTCAAACACTAAAGGTCGATCTTCTGTTTGACGTTTCGTGTTACGCCATGAGGTAGGAACGATAGGAACGAAAAAACACAAAATTCGAGGACAATCATTTGAACGAAACAAAGCGTTATGTTTCTTTGTAAAAACGGTAGTCGTCATACAAAAGACTGTATAGCAAAATAAGGGACATATTACAAACTTTAAACTTAAACGTTTAGGTTATGGTGTTATTCATCATAAAGATTAAGTTTATCCTTATATAAAAGCCTATAAATAACACAATGTAATACATGCACAGTAGCCTACACAACTGTCCTCAGTTAACATGCATGAAAAGATGGTAAATCAAATGCAATATATTCATGAAACTGAAAAGCGTCCCGTTTAAATCTCATTTTCGACAGAGGCTGCGGCGTGTACGACAACCTACATATTACGCGAAATCTCCGCCCACAAGTTGTCAAAATAGAGGCGCTCGCAGAAGGAGGAACGTCACATCCCCTTGACCCTCCAATCACCTCGGGGTCCCATTTGATTGGAAGGCGGCAAGGGCTTTAATCTCGGACTAATTCAGATGCTTTTGAAGTGAAAATTTCTACCAGTTCTTGGTTTGGGAGGACAAGCGCGCGGACCTACGGGAAGAGACAGAGCGCGCGCTATGCCTGTGGTGTCAGACGCAGCCCCGGAACTGCGATAGCCTCGCACTGTGCTCCAGCTCTCAACGCCGAACGGATTATATTATTTATCTTTATTTTGTGCCATTTGAAAGAAGATTACTTAGTTTTTATTTATGAATCTGCTAAATGAAATACCAACAACATACATGAGAATTGGGTCATGATCACATCGCCCTCTGCTTCAAGAAATAGTGATACTGATCTAGTGTGGGTAAGCAGCAGCAGCAGCTCTCGGAATAACAGCTCCGCGGTCGTCGGCAAGCCTTTTCTCCATTCCGTCCCTCCGTCGGACCCTTTACGGCAAGCTAACCGACTTCCCATAAAGATTTTGAAAATGCTTACTGCACGCACAGGACACATTTTACACCCTGAATACCTTCAGCCTTTGCCGTCCACTCCAGTTAGTCCAATTGAGGTAAGATGAGATTTTTTTACCTAATGATTTATTTTATTTTAACTCCGTATTCTTTTTTGCGAATAAATGACGGGACACTGCGGGAATATACGTAGCCTTTGGTGGAGTACAGAGTAAACAAATGTAATAAAAACGTAAAACATCGTATTTTATTTCGACCATTATTCTCTTTTAATCCACATAACAATAAAAAAAGAAACATGATTGTAAATGTGCACTTGGCAAAGGTTATCTATCGTATCAGACCGAATGCGCTACGCGTAAATTATCGAAACCCTTGTTATTTAAAAACGAAGAAACCAATACGGTTTTAATAAAGTGTATTTATTTCATATGTGTTTTGACAAATATGTGTTTACAACTGCTTGCAAACGTTTGAGGTATCTAAGTCTTTATTTATCTGTCCTCGCAGCTCGATGCCAAGAAAAGTCCTCTGGCTCTTCTTGCGCAAACATGCTCACAGATCGGCAAACCTGACCCTCCGCCCTCTTCCAAACTCTCCTCGGTAACATCAAACGGATCTAACGAGAAAGAGTCCAAATCTGGTCCTTTAAAACTGAGTGACATCGGTGTGGAAGATAAATCCAGCTTCAAGCCCTACTCGAAACCATCGGATAAGAAAGACTCGTCTTCTGGTGTGTCCAACGGAGAGAAGTCTGGTTTCCGAGTGCCTAGCGCCACCTGCCAGCCGTTCACTCCCAGGACTGGCAGCCCGAATTCCAGCACTTCTGCTTCCCCGATGCCGTCAGACGGGAAGGGGGAAAGAGATGAAAAGAAGGAGTCTGATTGTAATAAAAATTGCACCGCAGATGGATCTGCACCCACCAGCGTAAGCCACAGCAGGATAAGCGTAAGCTGTGCTGGAATTAACGTGGAGGTCAACCAGCACCAGGAGACCACATCAGGATCAAAACCAACGACGTCGGAGTCTGCGTCTGTAACCTCTTCTTCTTCGGTGCTGGGTTCAGGACTTGTTGCCCCCGTTTCCCCATACAAACCTGGCCAGACTGTTTTTCCTCTACCCCCGGCTGGCATGACCTACCCTGGAAGTTTAGCCGGGGCCTACGCTGGCTATCCTCAACACTTCCTGCCCCACGGTGGAAGTCTGGTTAACGCGCAGCTCGCCAGCTCGCTGGGCTGCAGTAAAGCTGGTTCAAGCCCCCTAGCCGGGGCATCCCCTCCGTCAATAATGTCCGCTAGCATTTGTAGAGACCCATACTGCTTAAGTTACCACTGTGCCAGCCACTTGGCCGGCGCAGCCGGTGCGTCCTGCACACACGAATCGGCGGCTGCAGCCGCTTTGAAGTCCGGATATCCACTCATGTACCCGACACACCCTTTGCACGGTGTTCACTCCTCGCCGCCATCTTTCGGCGGACACCCTTTGTACCCCTACGGCTTCATGCTCCCCAACGACCCTCTCCCACATGTCTGTAACTGGGTGTCAGCTAACGGACCTTGCGACAAGCGTTTCTCCAGCTCCGAAGAACTTCTTAACCACCTGCGGACGCACACCGCGTTCACCGGGACCGAAAAGTTGATATCGGGTTATCCCAGTTCGTCATCGTTAGCTAGTGCTGCCGCCGCAGCTATGGCGTGCCACATGCACATGCCGCCCTCAGGAGCCCCTGGGAGCCCCGGGACACTGGCACTTAGGAGCCCGCATCACGCGTTAGGACTAAGCAGCCGCTATCACCCGTATTCAAAGAGCCCATTGCCTACTCCCGGCGCACCGGTTCCGGTGCCTGCCGCCACCGGTCCTTATTACTCTCCCTATGCACTGTATGGTCAGAGACTCACCACAGCATCAGCGCTTGGATACCAGTAAAACGGACTTTCTCCAAATTTATAGATTATAAAGATTCAAATATAAAGACTTTTATATCATCGCGCCACTGAAGGACTGGATCCGTGGACTCACTGTATTTATTTATGTCGGCTTAAAGCGGACGATAATACAAATGAAAATATTTGAGCAACTCAAAAGTGCATTACATTTGAACTGAACTCTGTAGATAAAGTGAAACACATGTTAGAATACTAATAAAATAGGGGTCTTCAGTTGGATGTTGATTTGGAATTGCTATGATTGTATTGTTCGTTATTATTTAATGTCTCATTGAAGAAAATAATTTACATGCATGTTTGTTTCTTAAATCCCAAATTGTCCACATGATTTAAAATTGCCGTTATTTTTCAGGTGTACACCACGGAGAGAGAATTGGTATTTTTTGTATGTATTCTGAAAAATAAGAAACAATTCTGTTCCATATTTTGTCTTCCGTATTTATTAACCACAATTCACCAAGAAAAAACCCTCAAATTAATTATTTACGTATTGGTTTTTATGCTTTAAAATTATTATTGAATTTATATTGCATATATAAATACAAATTATGTAATTCGCACCATTTCCACTTTTTCAGGTACTACAATTCTACAAAACTATTTAACTATAAATGTAATATCTTAAATGACGAATTAAGAATTCAAATTGTGAGTTCATTCGTTGGTATCTGACAGATGTATTAATATATATATATATTTTTTAATTATTGACCTTCCAGGTAGCCTGTTTTAAAAGTTTAGCATAATGATGAAAACAATGAGAAATTATGCCAAAATGATCCAAATAATTTTAGGTTAATTTCAATGCTTTTAAAACGAAAGTTCTAAATAAATAAACAAGTAAAATGTAAACATTGCTATCTTGTATTAGCTTTGTATTAGTACAAATTATTTAAGTGGAACCCAAAATATTTTTCGAATTAAAAAAAAGACGAAATTTAGACCAAACCTTTGCAATGAATGATAAGGCGGTGTTCGTTTTTTTATTATCAAAAATGTACACATATCACCATGTCCATCATGACTCTATTATCTCATCATAAGTGGCTTTGTTCCACTCTGGTTTTGTCACAGATTTTTGTATTTTGCAATGCTGGGCTCAGTTGTAGGTTAAACGTCAATGGCTTATTATGGCCAATGAGTTATATCCGGGAAACTGTAAAGTAGACTACTAGGCGATATTGTAAATATTTCTATAAATATGATAAGAAACTTTGACTACAGTGTTTTAAACTATTGTTATTTATTAATGGCCCATTCATTGTTTGCATTTTATTTCTTATACTGTTAAAATAACCTGTTAGGAGTTAAAAGCCTCGTTTTATGTGAATCCCTGTTGCGATTATTTGTGCATTTAAATGCATTAGCAGCTTTCGAAATTTTACAAGACACAAAGTGTAGACAAACATTTTTATTGTTGCACAGTGAACAAAAACATGGCCATTACACCAACTTCAGATGTGAATCAAATTTGTAATGGAAGACTAGCTGGCAGAAAAGAAATGCAGGCCCGTTGTTAGTTTATGTGCTCAGCAAATAATATCAGTTCTTGTTAAAAGCACACACCTTATGTTTACAATGAAATTTATTTACTATAATTACTCTAAAAATTAAATGCAACCTAAAAGTAAAAAAATCAAACTAAAACCGAAAGTTCTATAGAATAACATTGTGACTGCAGAAGAATTACTAAAACGCAATGTAGTGCACGTGTGAAGCAGTAAAACGTTGAAGGTGGGGAATAACGCGGAAGGACATGCTAAAGTTAAGGAATGAGCAACATTTTTTTATCTTTTAAAAATGTAGCTTTTTCCTATTTCACAGTAAAATGTTGTGTGTCCGCCTCGATTAAATTACTTAGTTGAACTGCAATTTTTTTTATATATGCAGGCAACGATAAAGCAACATATTTGATATTAACAACGTGTTTTAACTAAAATAATTAATTACCTACATTACATAACGTAGGTCTGTATATAACAGGTATGTATATATAGGCCTAGGTCTCACACGATTTTCTGCGTATTTTCATTTTCCATTCGTAACTGTTGATGCACTATACCAAACAAATAGCGTAAAATACATTTAATATTTTTTTCCGTTTAGTTGGGCAAAAAGATTTATTTATCCTTTCATAATATTCATTTGGTGGCGACGACAATTAATAGGCATGTTCAATAACATGATATAAATTAATGAACTTCTTGAGTTTCTTGAACTTGCAGACTACCTAATGACACAAGATTAATTAATGATTGTATTTACACTCTGAAAGCTGTTTATTAAAGATGCAAAACTTCATCCGCCCAAGAATGTCATACACGCGCAGCAACTAGACTATGTTCTGGAGGCCCACACAAGCTTTAAACTGATGTAATGACGGTGAAAGAGAGCAATTTCCATTTTTACCCACATCATGGTGGCTGTGAGGAGGTCCCCGATGGAAAGCCATTCATCATGTGCCCCTCCTCCCGGGCCTGTCATCAGAGGAGCTAGCAGGCACATGTGTGCATAAATTACCCCGCTTGCCTTCTTCCACTGCTGTTCACTGTGGCTAAGGAGTATAAAGAGGAACAGAACTCCACTGCCTGCTAGTAAAGCATGACTTACACCACTGATCAGCCCTGCAATGAGCATGTTTATAAGGGTGATAAATAAAGTGAATACCTTCCACAGTGGTCTCATGTAAGGTGCCAGGCAACCACAATCTGGAAAAGAGGACGCCTGGAATGCCAGATTAACCTGTGACAACAGAGGCTTGTTATAGGAGATGAATTTGAGTCTCGCAGCCTCATTTAAGTGGGAAAAAACATTTCATAGATCAACAAAATGCACGCTGCATGACTTTTTAAAATGGAAAATTTTAACCCTCAAGGACCCTCTGGTAGCTCAAAGACATACTTAACATTTTAGTATCACCAAGTTCATTCATTTTCCTGATCTTATTAAAACTTACTACAAGCAACATTGTCAACATAAAAATATGTATTAAACACTGTGTTTGAAAAATGAAAAAACCTTCTATGAAAAATGAATAACATCCTAGGTTTTCTGATTAGTGTACACATTTTGAAAGGTTAAGGCTTGAATAACATGTGACTACCGAGTTTTGACTAGGTAAGAGGAGCATATTAAGATGTTTTAAAGGAAAATTATCTAATTATTTTCACCTTATTATTTTTAAACATATCACAAGGGTCTCAGGTACCTCAGACATAAGGAATCTGATGTGAATTTTAAGAGAACATAAGGTTTAATAATTAGTCTTGAAATGTTTTCATGTGTGCAGTCCACAGCCACACCTCATGCCTTTATGCCAGAGGTGCTAAAAAAACTAATTGCATTGGTAGAGATGCATGGCTGATTTATAGACCACGCTAGGAAGGCCGTGCCAAGGCATGCTGACACACAAGGCCTTCCTGCTCTGAATCTAGCCCTTTACTGAAGCTGCTATAAACCCTGTCCCCACTGAAAGCTGAACTTTTGCAGACACCTGGATTACCACCACTGATTTGCACTTCACTCTCTTATTAAATAGCACAAAATTACTACTGACACCAATGTAATTACTAGGCGTGTGATAAAATAAACAGACACGCAAGTCTGACATGGCAATCCTATGCTTTGAGCAACAGCTGTGTCAATATGCGAGTGCCACGCAAATGCTAAACTTCTAGACATAAGTCAGAGACAATTATCTCCCTCTCTCACGAGAGTGGCTTGATTTATGGGATTAGGATAATAACACAACATTTTTTTGAGCTGCAATGAGGACGCTTATCGTTACAATCTCTCATTTTATGTTGAAATAACGCTCCTCCAATCTCACAATGAGACATGCAATGTTAAATACATTAAAAAACAATTAGCAAACAAATAATAACCTAAAAAAAAGTGTAAAAAAAGTTTTCAACCTCTTCATCAAACGGTGCTCTGTTAAGACATCTTCAACTGTGATTTATGTTGACACATGATGTGGAAATGACCACAGCTTTTGTGATCGCGGTAATGAAGCCATAAACCAAATAGCATGAAATGAAGCAGGAGCTCTGCGATTTAATCAGCTCATAAACAGATCCACTGCATCAAGCAAATGACATTATTACCCATCTGAAGTAAATCTTGCTAATCTCCAGAGATAAAATCAACATCATCAATGGTCACATGTCATATTCATCAATGCTAAATCGTCCCCGTTTGACAGATTAATCCCAGCCGATGCTTTCCAGAGAGAGCGGTAATGGAGACCCAGGCAAACAATTCGCTCATTGAACGCGGCAGGCTCCTAGTATCGCTCAGCGCTTACTCTCTCCCTCATTGATTTACAAATTCAAAGTGCTCATCAAGGTGAGACAGGCTCCGAGAAAAATGGCTTCAGTGACGGCTTGTCATTCAAAGGGCCTGAAACGCGAGGCACCTTCTTGTGTTTTAAGTGCCTAATTGAGGTCATTTACAGGAGCTCTTGGGGCCCCGCTATCATATCTCAATGCCTGTTTCATTTGCACATTTTGGGGTTTTGACAAAGAATATTTTATGGAAATGAGACCGTTCTCTGAGAATACTTAATGGCTTTTACTTAAAGAGCCCGGTGACGGCTCGGATGTCTGTCGATGATAAATAGCTGAAGTGATTTTCTTTAAGATGGGCTTATATTAGTCAGTCCTTGTGCTTGCATGTAAAACGAGCTGTGTTTTTAGCATGGTTGACCAAACTTTTTCAATGTGTCATTATCTGAGACCTTCAATCTTCTATTAGACCTTCTAAACATGTCATGTTTAATCTTTCGATAATGTTGTATGTAATATAACACTGCTGGATGAAACATTAAAACAGTAATACTATGATATCAATTAATAATTGTAAGTTATTTGTTTGAAAATCTCATTGAGGTATGACATTACTCCTAACCTTTTACTAAATATTGCAATACAGACATATATCTTTGTGTCTAGAAGATTCTCTGATGTCACCTGTAGGGGCACTAGAGAGGCGAGTCAAACAGAAATATTACAGCTCATTGAATGTGTTCTTTGCACTAGTGCACATTGTCATTCTCAGGAGCGCTTTTTTAAGCACACTCCTGATTATAATAAAATTACATGCCACGCTCTTTGCGGGGTTGTTAAAACATGTGCGCGGTGCGATGAAAGTTCATTTTCTTGAGCAGACGCTGAATAATATTAGCAAGCGCATTTCCATTCAGGACGGATGCCATGACAGACCTAATGATGGACTGTCAACAGGCCTCGCTGGTGATGCTAATATCAGAGATGTTGTGAGGAATGATCTTTCTGATCCTCTTAGATATATACAGAATAGAAATTTGAATGTGCAAGACTAAAGTGATTTCTGACAGCCTTATCTGGCAACGTGATATCGGTTATTAAACTACAGTATAACAAACATCACTATTTCTGTTCGGATTCAGAAGCTTGACCTTAATCACGAGACACGGCTTTTGTATTCTAACACTGCGTCTAATCAAAGGAAACAACCCCTGCAATACATCTAAGCTCATTTCCGTGGAGTCTGGTGTTGATGCCGTTACAGATCACAGAAATATTTGAAGATGCTGGCCATGTTGAGCGTTGTGTAGCCAAACTAATGGATCTGACCAAGAGACAAATGGGTCCAGACACACAGCAACACAGCCTCAGGAAATATGAACCTTCGCATCATTTTTATTGCTTTAATGCATTTTAGTGTTAACTGCAAAGTAGGAGCGCAAAATTACTCTCAGTCCTGCTTTACTCTTGCCCTACAGACAAAGACGCCGCTTGATGAAAATAACACGAGGGCCACACGGGGGTTTTGCATGAAAATAAACCAATTACCTTTCTGAGAATGCATTGTATGAGCAGAGGAAGACTTAGATATGTTATTACTTATCTCATCTCTCGTAATATAATTGGCAGGGTGTGTGCAACTTGGAAGAAAATGTAAAAGCATTCTACCCACAATGCAATGAAAAGCAGTTACAACACTTCCTGAGGGGACAACATTATGCCTTCTCAAAAGGTTGAATTCGGCTGAGTATATTAGCGTATGTGTTGTGTTTTGTAGCGAATAAGAAAGTGACACTTGATACATAACCATAATTCAAGAAACATGAGTGGTAATTTATCAAAAGCCAAAGGTTTATCAATCATCTGTGTCACGACAATAGTGTTGGCAGGCTCTGGCAAACCTTAAAGCAATACTGTTTGTGATCATTCTCATACGGTAATGAATTAAACAACATGTATTAACATGTGCATTTCTAATAATTATAAAAAAAACTGATGTGATCTTTTCCCGTCATGGTGCTTTTCGTCTCTCACCGTCCTCCTGACAGTTTATTTCTCTCGGCTGTCTGGGGCAAACACCTGTGTCTCGTCTTCATGCAGTCTGCTTCGGACAGGCTGTGTGGAGCTTCTCCCTTTGGCTTGGACACATCTGGTGGAGAATCACAAGTCCAGCAGTGTCTTTATACACACATCCATCAGCTCTCAGCCACATGCTCACACATACACACACACACGCATGCTGAAAGGTCATATTCCAACATGGCTTTAACTGGCTCTACATTGTGTAAATATAACCATTTTTGCAATGTTAAATATTTTTTCATGGTGCAGCTTAATGGGCAGAATAAACTATAAATAAGCCATTTTTGTTTGCTTTTAGGTTGTGTTGAAAAGTCTAAACACTTTCTGTTTGCCTGACCAATGGCCAATGGTTTCCTGTTGGAAAGAAAATATTTGTGAAGTTCCTGTTGGTGACGCATTAATGTTTATACTTTAAAAAAAAATTAAATGTAAAAATTAAAAAATTAATGTTTATACCTAAGAAAGATTATTACACTGCACTTAAGAATACTTTCAAGTTATGTTATTTCCAGAGAACAACCACTCAGTATTAACACAGCTCATCCAGGTACTGCAAGTGAACATGACCATAAAAATGATTTACTTATGAATAAATTTGATAGAAATATGCCTAATTAATAACATATATGAAATTTGATTACAAATGATTAAATCAAATTGCATGTCTGAATAAGATAATAAACAATTTCAAATTAATATTTCATGTCCAGTATTTTATTCATGTGGCAAGCCATGTCATAAGCAGGAAAATGTACAGCCATCCACTTGTTATCTTATTCAATACAATGTTTTCAATATAAAACATATCTCTTACTTAAAATACACATATAATAAGCAAAAAATGTATATTAGTGTTAAAAGACATTTGCACATAATGGCACCTTTAATTGCTAAATATTGCAGCTTTGTATACTTGGCGTGCTTGAATAATTACCTGAAGGGAGTACAAGATATCTGGCCTCCATACATCATACACATGTCTCCCTCTCAGAGGGAGGCGGACGGGCCTCCACCTGCTATGGTATCCTTGACCCCCATCACCCCGCGTACTTCAGCATGGTCGAGCGCTGGAACTCAGAGGCCGTCTGTGCACCATGACCTCCCACAGATAACTGCCGTCTCTCTGAAGAGTACAGCCACAATTCACAGACCTCTGCAGCTGCATGCCATATGGAGCTTGCTCTGGAAGCTTCTATTGCCTGTTCAAGTGGGCATATGTGGGCATATAAAACTTACAAGCAGTAAAAATAATGCATTATGGTGTTTTGAGTTATATATCATGGATTCAACTTATTGCTAGAATTGATCTTGATAAAAGAGAAAATTAAGTTTAGGAAGATTGAATACAGAGATGCGTGTAAAAAGCACTGGCACAATAGCTCCTCCTATAGGTAAAGTCAGATTTCTTTAGGTTTCAGAGCGCATAAGCTTGTCGAAGAGTTTAGGCAATCTAATAAAAATAAGGAAAGAAGAAACATATATATATATTTGTTAATTCACGTCTCATGAATCATTTTAATCTAGTTACACAGTGCTGTGCTTTTTTCAATTTTAAACCGCGCCAATCTTACATCATACGTCTAGAGTTATTATTTTGCATTTGCAGTGGCACAGATTTGAAAAATGTCCAAAGACAAATTCCTATTTTGACAAGCATCACATTTCCCCTATGGGTGGGTGGAAGAGATTGATGGGCTGTCACTCAAATGGAGCGGATGATGGCAGGTTGTCATGTTGAGGCGTTGACATGGTACGGGAATAAATCAGAGCAAATTATAAATGTAATATTTGAACACTGGCGATAAGAGAGAATAATATTGGTGCGGTGTAATGTTTGGTTCTGCCGCTTATAATTTAATATTTAATTTAATGCAAATTTAATGAGGCCTCTCCTGTGTTAATGTCACATATATTCTGTCTGCGCTTTATTCTTCATCCTTCATCTTCTCTGAGCAGAACAGACTTTTTTAAGGTGCATGCAGATCTCTTTCAAGTTGTGTTTCTACAAAGCCAATACAAAGTACAATGACATTTGTACCTTGTGATTCGGTCCAAGGCAGCATGCCGATAACCTTCAGCAGGAAAAGCATCCGTTGAGAGCACTGCAAGACAGATCATTTATAATTAGTCTTGATGAATTACTATAGAGTACAGAGCGGGTTTAGCTGGTCTCTGGCTTTAGCATGTAATGCACTCAGTGTTAACAGTGTGTATGCTTGTTCTGTACACATGTTGTACTAAATATAAGTGATGGATTGGACAAGCTCTTTAATTTGCTACATTCCACTAAATAATTCACCACTATGTGCTTTTCCACAAGCATGAATGTTTTCTGTTGAGTGGATTGGGGTGTTAGTGTCCTGGAGGCAGGGCCAGGGTTCGGAGGTGGACTTTAGTTGTGATTAATAATCCGCCCCACACCTCATAAACACAGTATGTATCGCTAATTACAAACACGCTCATCCAGATACACATGTAAGTTGTGTGCCGAGATCCAAAGTTAATAACATATATCCTGACTGTGGAATATAACACACACAAAAATATCTCTTTTAATAGTCGATGCATGATTTACCTTCATAAAAAAACAATAATAGGACTGTTTTTTCTAAATGTTTGTTTTTGTCTGTCTAACAACGGTTAAAAATATATATGGTCACTCCACAGTTGGACTCTTTGGTTGGTAAATACAACAATATATTATATTATTCATCATGAAGTCATTTATATTTTTTCATAGACACTGACAATCAGGGGCCATTGTTATATCTTATGGCATAAATTTTGGGCTAATATTTAACCTTGCTACTAGGGCTTGTTACATGAGGAATAGCTTGTGGTAACAGTGAAAAGTGAATCACCAGGTGATCATAAACACATTAGTCAGTGGAAAGGCACAACTGCTAGAGTAGATTGGGCCACTGGGACGACATTTTATGTGTTTTTCTCAGGACATTGTCATAAAAAGGTTTGGTGACTAAGGAGAGTGATGGTATACTCAACGCTGACTTTCCATTCTTTGCAGTTAGTGTATATAACAGATGGGTAAGGGGTAAACTATGTCCAGATACATTTATAATGGCCTGCATAGAGTAAAATAATCAATACACTGACTGTGTTGCATCTTTTGCTTACAGAACAAAACACTGTTATTCAAAATACAGACATCACAATGAAAAAAGAATAGATTTAGGAAGGAAAAATATTTTTCATCCAGTGTCCATGAAAACGTGCAATAAAAGTCTAAAAAGCACAAACATTTAATTCTACATTATAAATGTTACCGCAGATATATCTGCCTACAGCAAAATATTTTCCTCATCCAATGGTTAGCTTTGCGTCAACATTTTCAAAACATTATTCACATGTAAACACAAACCTACACAGTGAGCAGTTTCTTTCTCCGTGATCATAACCGATGTTGTCAAGACATAAACACATGCTCCTGATTTGTTATATTTTGTATATAAACTTCTCAGTGGATAACACTCCTTCAACATTCCTGCACACTCAAGCGGCTTCCACATTAACCAGCAGCACGACTGCACGGACTGAAAACACAAAGTCGTACTGCACGCTTAATGAATACAGCACCAGAGCAGGTTAATAGCAGCTCCCAAAGTTATGTTTAAGCTTACTAACCGTTGACTCTTTCAAATGAAATGGAGCCAATAAGGGTTTTTTTCTATGAGAGCAGCATTTACAAGCAGTCATGCTGAGAGAAGACCGCAAACAGTGGAGTTGTTAATCGGCCTCATCCACAGGACACCAGATGCTCAGCACACCAGACACCCATCAAATACTTCTGACATAGACATCAGCTCATCTCACGCAATGCATTCTGTGTCCAGCTACTTGTCTGGCTGTGTTTATAAAAAGCAATGCAGATTTAGCTCCTTTATTAGCATGAAGCTTCACATAAATAGACATATTCACATTATGTGATTAAAAATGTTTTTGAAGATGAGATATTGTTAAAATAAAACAAATAATAACAACAATAATAAAAACAATATTTTGTATCTTGCTTAATTATAGTTTAAAGGTTAATAATTTGTTGTTAAGTTGCTTTTAAACATAAATGTATAAATATTAATAATTAAATCTGTATCTTTAATCTTTAAATGTGTAACTTAAAATAATTTAAAAAATAAAAACAAACAAAAACTACTCATTGAGCAAATACGTATAAAGTCAGTGTTGAAAACTGTTAAACTCTGCTTCACAACAGTAAGCTTATAATAATAATGTATAAGTTAAGATTTCACTGAAAATGTCAGTTTGACATGTTTTGACATCAACTCATGTATGAACTAACTTCCAATTTTATGTTTTAAAAAGAGATGGCGATATAGACGCAACAGTTACAGACTATAGCATAAATAAATAAATAAATAAAAGATGCACTCATTTATATAATTGCAACACAACTTTCAAAATAAAAGCCTTTCATTATTTATGCACCTGTTTTCACAGAATGTTACTGGCTAAGAGTCTCCCATTTACTTTATTGTACGTATTCTTTTACTTGTAATTATTTTAAAGAATTCTTCTCATGTTCAGAAGGGCATTCAGGTGAGTAAATGACAGCAGAATGGTAATATTAAAGTCCTCAGTTGTGTATGGCAGGGCGCTGGCATTACTCCAGCATAAATCTGCTTCTGCTTCCACATGTTCTGTTGTAGCTGTGATGTATAACTGTGCCACTGCATACTGGAATATATTAACACTATGAATTACAACCACCCAGTCCCACTAAACAAGTTACCAGTGTTTTCTCATGTAGCACATTTAGTCAGACTTAATAATACGACTATCCTTGATGAAGTTATCAAAAACAAATCATTTCGCTCATTTGTCACTGGGTCACATGCAGACAGGAACGAGGTAAACTTGCATTACATCGGCTCATTTTAAGATTGTAGCCAAAGGGTGCAATACATGTTTAATGATATGCAAACTGTGGCAATGATGCATGTCTTTCATGTGTCCTGCTAAACGCTTTACGCTAACATCTATAGAAAAACATTCATAAACCCCAGTATGACGTTTGTGCACTGATCTATCAAAATTTATGTTACATTTGTATCATATTTAACCTTGCAACATGATATCTCTATCACTAGGATAACTCACGTCACGTCAGTAATTTGCTAAATCAAATAGTATTTTAACTTCCATATGCACATACCTCGACCCCTGACCACAAAATGATATTTGCACAAGCGTCAGACTCCTGGCTCCCTGCGGTCCACGAACGCAAAATTCTGTTTTTCACCATGACCGGTTCAGGAAAATCGCTTTCGTGATTTAATTGCTCTCGCTTTCAAAAAGAGGATTTACTGAGAATTGGATCCCAGGTTATTGGACATTCGATGACAGCGAAAGAAAAACCGAGAATTTATTGTTTGCTTTTACAGCCAGATTTCAGAAATAATTGTTCTGGGACAAGACGGTAAGTTAGTGGTTATAAACCTGTCCTCCATATAAATTACCTAATCAAGAGATCCCGCCGGTTATATAAATTGCGGCAGTCATTCGTCTTCAATGGCCTGTATGCGCATATAAACCCACAACGATGGTCATATACTTCAGTGGAAAGAGGGCCCGCATCACTGTTTACAGAATTCAGGGGAAATGGATGACTTCTTGCACGCTCAATCAACTGTGAAATGTGCATTTAATCATCCTGAGAAAGCCCCTTGGTTTGTTTGTGTTGCAGCAGGGATTTACATTTCCAAACATCCCTCATATTAATCATTACTTCATCACTTCCCCTGTGAGACAAGGTGAATAAACTCCTTAGTGTGCCAGGGCTGAATGTGCGCTTAATCACACCGAGAAAGAGAGAAAAAAAAACTTTAATTCACTTTACCTCTCACTCACAGACCACTAGACGGGTTGCATTGGACTGACACGGCTCACCCAATCTGTATTCATTCTCACTGTTAGAAGGACATACTGGTTTAATATGACAAAAACTCTTTGGAAAATGTTTCCTAATGGACACATTTGAATGCAAGAAGGTCTCTCTCTCTCTCGGGTTTGTGTCACTTGGACGCTGCTCCCTACAGACAAATGATGAATGATGTTTGAGAGAAACCCGTGAAGTGAAAGGCAGCGCAGACAGAGCCAGTGTTTGCTTTTACAAGAAGCGTGTGTGGGGGCCACATTTCCACAGAAACTTCTTACCGTGCCGTTAAAATAAGTCAAACCTTCATATTAAAACGACAAGACAAAATTGAGCGATCCTTTACTAAGTGACACCTGCCCCGCAACGCCTTTGACGCAGAGTTTGAAATTTCACACCACAATGAGATGTTGAGTGATTTCCTCAGGCAGACCTCTTTTACATATTCCACTCCGGCTTATTATACTGATATGCAGAACATTTTGCCATCAACAATGAATCTCTCACTCAAAGAGTACAAAGTGTAACTTTATCACGGCGAATGAAGAACATGTTACATTTGCCACTTTAAACAAGATTAATGGGTCACTCAAGCATTTACATTCTCATACATTTTTATGACTGCACTATGAAGTGAGCTTGAAATATTTGTAACAAGATAAATGATTGCAAGAGAGATTCGGCAGCTCTGACTTCAAACAATCTTTCATTTGATGTCACGTCTTTACGTCAGTTAGGCTTTGAAGTGTCTAATAGGCGAAGAACACTACATGCCGGAGAGGACGGTTGGCACAAAGGTATCTGACGTGTGCTTTAACTGTACTTGATATACACTTTAACACCAGAACGACTGAACTTGTGTATTTCAGCTCTGATTGGCAATTACATACTTACTGTACCCGCAGGAGCATTTCTTTTCCATCCCTGCCCTCTCAGTCACAAACTAAATTGGCAAAGTCTACATTTATGCACATGCATAAAAATCAGCTGAAAGGTTCTTTCTGCGGTTGCCAGGTTTTTTCTTCCTTTTTTGACAATGAAACATACATTTTGGCCCTATGTCTCAGCTGAGAGGGGAAACAGAGTTAGTGGCAGGAAATATTCCTGTCACACAATGAATCAGGAATGGTAAATGGAGCTGTCGGAACATTCGGCATGACAGGCTTGGGAAGGCCTGCCTCTCTCTTAATAGATTTACAACTCGCACTGGAGGTAGCTGTGGAAAATTTTCAGCCAATGAATTTATCAGCAGCCGACAGGTAGACGGACGCTTTTACCCATCCCGAGCCAAGATTAAAAACGTGCACGTCAGGACTTTGGAGGATGGATCGGACCTTTACACCGGTATAAACAAGAAGAACCTTGAAACTTTAGGTCAAGCATGGGCAAGGCCGTCAGCCGGGTGAATGATGCATGCTTGGAGTAGATGACGAATTAAAGTTATCCCCAGGATTACATTTCCACCTCATCTCCTTCCCTAAATATATACAATGCAAGAGCTGGAAAGGCTGAGGAATTACTTTGGATCTGGCAGGATCACTGTGCAGTATCACAGAGCTTTGGCGCTGCGTGACGTGACATTTCGCATCGGGCTCGGCGCAGACAAATGTGTGCGAGCGTGTGCATGTGTGTAAGCTTTGTTTAAGGGGTGAAGTCATCTTTTGTTGAGCGAGGTTTAGGAAAAGACCAACAGGGAGCCGAACAGTGGGCTCTTGTCTGTCAGCTCCATGACAAGCCTTTTCATTTCCAGCCTAATGGCCAAGAAAGCCAACGCCAGGCCACGCTCAAACCCTTCATGGAAAACAAAACTTTTGTTTCCAAATGTCTTGGACCGGGCTGACTGCTCTACGCTAGTATGATTAATGACTCGCAGCCACATTGTGTGGAAGCCGCTAATTAACTGCAGACTGATTAAAGACATGTAAACTTTCGCTGATAACCTGCATTTTCTCCTTCCCACAATCCCCCTCTCTCTCTCTCTCGCTCTCTCTCGCACAGACTTGGCATGTGGAAGTGCTTACTGCCAAAATTGTAAGAAACAGACCAAAGTTGAGTATGATGAATGGCGTCTCCAACAGGCGTATACAGACTCTAATTTAGAACTATTTAGTGTATGACATATTGGCACGGCGCTCCTGCTTTCACTCTACTTATGTTCTTGGTTTACAAGCCACATTTCGCCACTGTTGTTTTAAATTTATACTTGCCATATTCATGAGCGGCCCTGTGCGTTGGCAATCGCAGAGCTCTTAGGATTATTTCCCTTTCGATTGTTCTTTAAAATTCAGACATTAACATTTTATACTTTTGCACAAGCCGGTAGCATTCAACCCTCAAATCTCAATCAACCTTCATAGACTACAAACGTGTACGACGTGAGCACATTCTGACACTGTCGGGACATTGTAATTCTAAATATAAATGTTATCATGCAATGCTTGTTAGTGCCGAGACATGACCGAGCCACATTCATCAGGTCCAAATGTCCAAAGGACTCTCAGGAATCTAGACTCGTGTCTGAGAGTCCCATGAAAAGGCTGTTTCGCTAACTCAGACTGATGGAGCAGAGACTAATGGACTGCCATCATCAATCCAGCCATGCCATGCTTCTGACGGCAAGTTCCACTGCTGAATATATAATCCGGTCCCATGGGGTGTCTTCAGGATAATAATTTCTTGTCATGGACACAAATGAGACTATTGTTGACATACAGTAAGAGCAGAGTTGTGGAAAGATATGATGGGAAATGTTTGACTTAACATTGACATCTATAGCTTTTGATGGCAGACTATGGTGTCTGATCAAATACTGGGGTTCGATTCTTTTTGAAAGTAATATTTAAGTAAAATGTGATTTTAAAGTGTCTTCCCATGTGTCATCTTACTAAAGTCTAGTATAAACAACTAATATTGGTTCGGAGATTTGTCTTTGCTATAAGATGGTCAATATTTTGTGCACATAGGCGATCCTGCCTGTAAAAACCTAGCTAAAGTCATTTTTTGTGATTTTCTACATGAAATACATAATATAAAGAACATTCTGTAAAAAAAATATAACCTTAATATCTTTAATATTATGACATGTCAAAGATTAAAATCATAGTGATATTTATATATAGGTGAAATTAAACTTTTATGTTTAAACTCGTAATTTAATTTTAAGACTTTAGCCTTGTTTTCACAGACAGGTTCACATATGTAAGGATAGTATATCTTCATTTGTAGGAAGCCAACAGAAATTAGCATTACTAATCCTTGCAATGAATTTTCATACAGAACGCACACAATTACAGACCTGTCATCACTGAATAAAACATGGAAAGAGATACAATAACCTAAACCTCTTCTCCTACTATTTTTACTATCTGTGTGCGTGTGGTAAGCGTGCCTTAGGGATTTAATCAACTAACCTAATTTCAACTAAGTGAAGAATTGCTAAAGAAATTCATTTGCGAGACACATACAGCCGTGCAGATAGAAAGAAAGCAGAGGTGCGGCGTGACAAGAGCGCCAACCGCCCCTGAGGGTAAGTGGGTATTGAAGGTCACATGACCGGCCTCAGAAGACACCTCCTCACAGGCCGCTTTATCACCCCTCCTTACCGCTCCTATAATTAGGTTGGTTAACATACTGCTGCGTATGCAGTCATCTTGACTGGTAACTTAATCAAGTTACTATTGAATTCTGCTCTCCTCTCCCCCGTGGTGACAGTTTTAGTCGTAGAATTATAGCAGTGACCTATAGACAGAAATTAGCTGTAGACACAAGTTTGTTCTTTTCTTTATGCCCGTGTGAAAATATTTAGCAAACTGTTGACAACGATAGGACAAAACGTTCGACGCGACAACAAAACATGAAATATGCAGCGAGAGCGCGCGGCGGCGGTGCGTGTGTACCGTCGACCGACACTCCATTAGGCATGATAGACATTTCACTTACCAAAGTCAAATATAACAGTCTAGTATTCATTAATATAAGGAGAAAGCCCCTGAATCAAACCTACCATCTGCTTAAAACGACAGAATAATCTACAACTCATGATTAGGTCTAAGGAGTGGAATTTCACTTTAATCTTTTTCAGGCCTGGAAATTTCCATCTGCACGGTACAGCACATCATTTTTCTTCAAGACAAATGTGCTGTTTTTCATGTTCCAAAATTAGATCAGAAGAGAACGATTAATCATGTCATGGCCTGGGAAAGGAAACAAAGATCTGATTTTTCTCCCTCTTTCTCTCCGTCGCTCTTTCCCTCCCGATTCTGGCCCTTGCGTTCGCTCCTTCACGCTTTCTCCTCTGGCTCGACATCAAAGACGAGATACGTAGCGCGGCCGATTAATACGAAATTACGACGTGACTCCAATTAGCCGACGCACCTCCTCCCTCCCTCGTCTCGCCCCCTGGCACCTAGCGGCAGATGGTGGCCTGTTTGTTTGTGACACCATAACCAAATCTAAACTTGGGATAGGAAGCCACTGGGGCTGCAAATTAGTGCGACCACACAACTGTCAGGTGCTGGCCTCCATTGACAGTTGTAGCCCATTACGGGGACATTGATGTTTTCACGGTGTGACAAAAAGGAATCCTTTTTTTCGGTACCAGAAGAGCTGTCTGTCAGCTGGCTCTCAAGTCATAACAAATCACCAGCACTCAGCTGAAGTTGAACACTCACTGCGTCAGGGGAAGATAAATGACCCGCAGGCCTTTGAAGTGCTTTGGCAGTTCAGATGGGTCCGCAGCGCTGACAGAGAAATATACACAACAGCGCAACCAATAATGAGAACATTAAACATTCCTGCCTACTGACAGCCTGACAAAAAAGCCCAAGCTGACATCAATCATCTACAGAGACATAACCTTGACAATTAGTCTCTTCTCTAATACCAGGCCTAACTCTGTACCTTTACCCGCTATGATCTCGGGTGTGAGGAGCAGGGCAGACCAGATGAGATTTAGTCTCCATTTTGTCTCTGAGTGAAAAAAGTCTTTAGGGGTTTCTCTGAAAATGTGTTTGCAAGACTATAGCATAGGTAAACTGAGACACCATCTGCAGATCGTTGATGTTATCGTTGACTATAATGTCACCTGAAAACTGTACCGTTATTACGTCATGCACAATACAGAACTATACTTAAACTCGGCCTGGGCACCAAGTGAGCCAAAACCGCCAGGGGTGCATGTGGGTGTTTGTTTGGGCGAATGCATTCTACTGTACAAAGCTTTAAGCTGCACGGGATCGTCATCGTAGCCTTCAGTGTAATTAAAAATCTGATCTCCATAAGCTGTACATTTATCCTTATCCACCCGGCTTCCCCCCTTGTGTTTCTCAAGCTTTTTTCCTTTTCTCCCGTGTCTCCAAGCAATAAGGAACGAGACAAATATAAAGTCATTAGCCTGAGAAAATATGAGGATGTTTGAACTCCAAAAATCATTGCAGTACCCTGCATACATTACAGATCTCTGAATATGGGCATTAATGATGCCCTTCAGGCATTTTGGAACCATATAAATATTTCCATTTGAGACGCCCTTCATGTTTCCAGTGGCTGAGAAGGAAGAAGCCCAGGCTGCAAAACATTATTTGTCAAGGGCCCTCATAACGCTGCTTAACAAGACTACATGACTCAAGCGAATAGCTTCCCTTAATCTGGTATTAAATCACATGTTTTCAATCTGAAAGAAGGTTCGGGCAAATGCAGTCGTTCCTTATTCGGATGATGTTAGCATAACATGTCAAAGACCCTAACAAACACTTTCATGCATGCTATAATCACAATCATTACGCATCTACAGTAAGAAACAAGGAGATAGGGAAAAAAAACTTCCTAGACATTTTGCAAATTCCTGATGTAAATCATGGAAGAAGTTACGGTGAGAAAGAAGTCACTCTTCACTCAAATTAAAAACAAAAATTATTTGGCTGAATTGAATTGAATTGTGAACAGCGGTTCCAAACATTGGAAATAGGTTTTCTTAACATTAAATTAAACTGTAAATGATACTCAAATACCTGTAGCATAAAACTAACTGAGCCAGGAAGCCAAACAATGATGTCATGTTTAAGTAACTCATTTGAACCACACAATCACTAGCTAGCCACATTTGTTTTAATTCGCTATTTCTGTCAATTAAAATCCACAAATGTAAAGTTATTTTATATTAATTTTAATTTGCACATTTATGAGGAATATGGACTGTTATGGACGTGACAATTCTGAAAACAGCACTTTACCTGACTATGAAAAAAAATCATTATTTAAACATAAAAAACATTTAAAAAACTTCAAGAGAGACCTCACATGGGTATTTAAACCACCAATTATTAATATCTGAGCTAGCAGTATGGTAAAAATGGTTAAGTGAGGTTGGATACTATTTGATAATCTCAACTCGAGAGCACATGAAACACATTTAAAAACAAAGATGGCTGGCAGTCCGTTGGCATTCCCGTCTGTATTCCTGAATCTGAATATTATTCTCTAATCAATCACATGCAAAGCATGCTGATAACTGGAAATCCCCTGCCCAGTTACAGCACTGCTATGGTAATGCCAGTGACAATTACTTATGAGGTCCCAACGCAAATCGATTAGATTTGTGTTTTACAAAATTAAAGGGATCGAGCACGATGAAATTAAGTTACCGTAATACTGAGCAATACTAAAATTATGTTAAGATAATTGTAACAGAATTGTGCAGCTCACAGGAGAAAATTAAGTTCAATATGCACAAAGTCTTTCCTGGAACTAAAACAACAAGCAAGTGTTATATTAGCATAATAAAGCTAAATAAAAAATATGGTAATTTTAACTAAACCCCCCAGTAAGTAGCAAGTATTTATCCCATCTGTATAAAGAAAAATACAAATGATTGGCCAGAACAGTTCATCTGCCGCACGCTCGTCTCTCCCGTTCATTCTCCATCTCGTCCTGGCACTAACTAACTCGCATGTAAATCTGCGGAGACGCTATGACCCCCGCTGCGCGTCTTCTCCGGTTTCCGGCACTTGTGCAGAAGCGCTTTCAGAACGCTTCGTTACAGCATGAAAAATGAGTTATGTGGAATGAAGACATTTCCCCTTTGACTAGCACATTTGCAAAAAGGTATGTCAAGGATGTGAGGCGAGGGCCGTGGGCAACCTTTCAAGAGAGTATTTTTTACTTGCTTATTGGAGGAGCAATAAATATCAGGGCGACAGGCCCTTCTCACTGTTACAAAGCTACCTGCAACCGTGCTGGATAATTAGCAGCCTTGAAGATGATATATGACTTTCATTACCCTTTGGGACTGGAGACTAAATGAGGACAGAGCTAATTGCCGTGCAAAGCAGTTTGGCATGAATGAAAAAAAACGCAGGGCCGGGCTCCAGCCCAAAAAGGGCCCTGTTGCCGCTCTGATCCCCGACTTGCTTTTTCGCCTGCAGGAGTTCACTTGCTGTCCATAAATCAAAGGCTGCTTACAGCTCCAACAGCCCTGAGTCATCAACATGCAATAAACTGAGTGACAGATTCCATCTCCACTACATTAGGCCTCCACTTCAAACATAGTTGTTTCTCTCTCTCTCTCTCACTTCCAAACTCATTCAAAGCTCATTTTTTCCTCCCCCTCTTTCTCTTTATTTCTCAGCCCCCCTCCCTCCGTCGGTCTCCGTTTCGCTCTTTTTCCGTGTCCTGCACTTAACTGTAAATGAAACCCAGACGGGACGGACCGGATTACAATGTAAAATAAAAGCCCCTGATCACGTGACTGATAAAACTGCCAGGATGGAGAAAAAATAATAAAAATGGTGCAGGGCTAAGAGGTATGAAGAGGCTTTCTTTGTCACGAGAGCCAGAGGTAGCGGCTAATGCTTTAAATGGTGAGGTTAAGTATGCTGGCATCCAGAGCGGGGACAAAGCGCTACTCTCCTGAAGACATGTCAATTCAATTTAACCAGCTCTGTGCTTGTCAGGGTGAAAGGCGGTGGCGGGACTTCTTCTAGATCCCTATACTGTGGGGTTTTCTTCAGGTCTAGTCTCCTAGCAAAAAAAATCCTGGTAAGATTTCAACAAAAACCTTTTGACATTGTACTTCCTCTCCTAAGCTTACCGGCCCCTTTTGATGCTTAGTCTACTTAAATAAAAGCAGATACTTATCCGCGAGTGTTGCGAGACAACTGCGGCTGCGCTTTTGTGATAGCGGAATGACTTGTTGCTACCATATTTTAAGCTCGGCATTATCAGTCTATAGGTGGAGTTGTGATCAAAACAAATTGACTTTCTCCGGGCACGCTAGCAAACGCAGGCGCTCCTCGCCGGCAAATTATTCAACCCTCCAAGGGCGATACAAGGGGCCTTTGTGACAATGATAAAACTGCTTCCTTTCTCTGGATTTTCACTCTTGCTTGACTGTCTCTTTTCTCATCTCAGTTCCATTTCCAGGAGTGTCTCTCTGGGGTATGACAGCATTAACAAGCATTGCTTGAAACTCACATTCCCAGCAGAGGCAGCACAGTGTGGAGATGCAGGTGTTTCTGGACAGGTATGGAACATCTCTTGTGACTCCTGGAGAATGTGCACCAGGGGCCTCGGGGAAAGCATGCACAGGATCACATATTAATATAGAGACAGTACAGCGGGCCTGTGGAAGATCTGTCATGTTTAGGTCTGGATAATGCAAGACATCCAGCCCTTTTCCATACAGAAAGGCTGGACAGTAAGATCATGTCTGTGAAATACTTCCAAAAATGTTCTGTATGCTTAAACATTTAATTGCACGTATTACAGAAATCACATGTTCACTTATATTTGTTCAATCTAAGGGTGTCACAATATACAATACTGACAATAATCGTAATTTTTTTATGGTTACAAACTCACTGTCTGCCTCCCTACACCCAATTTTTTATATGATTCATTGCCCAAAAAAGAGAAAACAAACAAAATGAAAGATAAATTTGACAGGTAGCAGCATTGATTTATCTAACAAACATTTCAACAGATATTGTAATATTATTTTTTTTCATAAATTCTATTTACCATAATAATCGTGTAGTGAAAATCTGATATTGTGTTTAATCCAAAAGAGTTTTCAATGCACTTTTCTATACAACACAACTGTTAGCTAGTTGCTATGTTGCTTGGTTTATTCAAATGAGAATTAGGAAATTATCATTTGAAGTGTTTTATTTAATTATATCTATTGCATAAAGGGTACAAAATGAACAAGAATTGATGGCATTAATAAAAACACTCCTTGAGTAAGAAAGAAATTTGATTTAATCTGACATATAAAACAATACCCTAATGCACTTTATGAGAAGAGGTCCTGTTTATTGCAGAAAAACCATCAAAGATTCAGATACGACACATCATTAAACTATTTTGTCAGCCATTAAAGCCAGAATCCAAAGCCTATATATTAATACTGCACAGCATGACATCAAGATTTTACTCCAACTAGCTTAAACACAAAGGATAAGTTTCAAGATATTTAGTTATATTCAATGTTATGTCATATTATGTTATATATTCATACTTGTATAAACAGTGTCATTTCAGCTTTGTGTAATGTGTTTTTCCACTGAATACAAACTAAAAGCGTATATAACAACAACTCGACGCAGAGCAAAGACGAAACTATGAGCGAAGCCCATCTGAACAGACCCCAGTGCTGCAGCGTCTCCCTCAAGGTGAGAATTGTTTTTGTTCTCACAATTCACACAACATCTTTTGTCTTTCAGCTTTGAGGCCAAACATTAGCCGAGCTGTGCCTCGAAGTGTGGGATGAAGGGAGAGCAAGGAAAGTGTGTGCGTCGTTCACAGGAGGAGTCTGGGTCTTGCTGCAGAGGTGTTTAAAAACCCATCTGGCTCTCTGTAAACACAAAACCTGGATAGTGCAGCTCACCCCGCAACACTTTCCTCGCTACTTCCTGCCATTGATCAGAGGAAACAGGAAGTGTGGCGCTTCTTCGGCCTGTTCCCTCTGGAATAATAATCAAAATAAAAGTCTATTTTCTCTGCTCACTAACTATCGCTCAGATTAATACTCAAGAGCACCGACGCTGATGTTTGTATTTACTGTAGGGCAGGAGTCAGCATGAAACATCTTCTGTTTCACACCGGAAACCACCACAGCCTATCTGCAAGATTTAACTAAACAATAAAAGCAGTTTTACTAGCGATTAATCGAGAAAGAGAGTTAAAAGTCTGACCACCACAACCTTATATGTGTGTGTGCACAAAATGATTAATGTAAGAAACAGCATCCTATCTATGAGTCTGATCAGGACAAACAAAGGCCAGCATATTTAACACAAAGAGCACCTGTGCGGAGGCACAGAATCAAACCTGCGTGTAAACGTGTGTAATTAAATGTTATATTTCCATGTCGGTAACATTCTGTTATCTGTCTTCAATTTTCTAAAAAATATGCTTGCAAAAAATAATGTGATAAAATATCATTATATGATATAAATCAAGCTAAATTAAAGAAAACAAAAGAAAGTAAATTGTTACTGCAAAAAAAAACCCAAGTTAAAACAACGGAGAAAGGCGAGGAGGCAAAAACAGCAACAATAACAACAAAATCAGCGCTCCTCATATATCAAAACTTTGTTGGGCATATTATTCTCTCTTTGCCAAAATGCATGTTCGCTGTTGAAATGAAAGTTGTGGAGTTCAAAATGAAAGCCGACAGGCCCCAATAAATCAAGCTAAATCACAAATCAATAACAAATACCATCTAAATTATGACTAATGGCATAGCAGTCATAAACTAACACCGGCACAACTCAGCAGGCCATTAATTTCATGGCAATGCAAAATAAACAGACACATTTCTTTCATGGCCCTAATAAATTTCCATGAAAAACTCAAAGAACAGTCCATCTGCTTCCAATAATTTTTAATTTCCCTTTCTGTCCCATTCTTATTAGGTATTCCGCAGAGATATTTGTTCATTTACCTCCTCCCATCTGCATTCAATTACTGTATTCCCAAACACGCTTCCTATTTGTTTCTCTCCAGTACTGTGTAAAACACCCCCACCTGTATCTTAAGCTAACTTTATGCTTGTTTTATTATCTGTGAGGGGCCATGACTCATTTTGGCTCGACTACGTGCCGGTGCTGGGCTTGGACAGAAATTGGGTTTTGATGTTTTTTGGCTAGGGCCGTAAACACCTGCACCTATTCTCTGGGCTAATCTATTAGACTGGTAAATGGCTGAGCAGATGTTCTAGGATCAGCGGGGACTCCAGCCCGCTCTTTATGACCCGTTCCCCTGTTCGCCCATGGCTTCTGAACTCAGATCAGAGGACAATTGTGTGTTTGCTGTATTTTCCTTGTAAATCATATTTTCAATAAAAGGAGTCCCATGTGGGCCATTTTTACCCCTTAAAACATACAGTTTGCTCCAGCGGACTGGATAAAGTGCTGCTAGTGGGGGTAATTGCATTCCTTGGGCAATATTTATATGTTCAAGCTTCGGGTCGGCTCCTTCTTTCAATAAAACTTAAATGATGAGAATCACAGATTGCAATAGCAGTTATCCAACAGTACTCGAAAGGCTTCTCCGAGGCATTATGTTGCATTGGAAATGCATTCGGTGACACCCTCGCGTTTAAGCGGCATATTTTTTATCACACTTGTGCCATAGCTACTGCAGGCCCTAAGGTCACCCTGAATGAAAATGACCCCGCTAGACTTTCAGTGACAGTTTAAATAATATGATCTGACAACTACTGCTCAGGAGAAATTGTCCTCTTTCCAACCGTGTGCATGTAAAGGGATGCTTTCCTAAAAGACAAAGACGTTGCTCTCAAGAGAACTGCCACAACACTACAAATCAATCACGTTCACACATGACAGCTTAAGTTGTTCCTGCGTGTCACAGAACCAATAAGCAGAGATCAGAAAACCATTTTAAGCACGGGAACAATAATTTACACATGTTCCCATGCCAACTATTAATAACCGACTGGTTTATTGCAGACCCAGCCAATCACGCAGCTCTTGAAAGGAGACAGAACATGTTGTCACTGGTGTTTTCATAAATCCTGCCGAAAGGAATGTGGCATTAACAGGGGACAGAAAAACACAGCCCTGTGCACCATTAATAGGACTGACATATGACTGTAATTTCCTCTGCCATTGACATAGGTCATAAACATGGGAAACAGCGCCACCTCTGGATCACCTATGCATTGCGGTAGCGCATGACAACATAATAAAATGAGCTGAGTAACCTGTAGCTCCTAAAACACTGTATCATGTTAAACATCCATCTATAAAGCTCATTAGAAGGGTCTTAAAAATAAGATGTCACTGCCATGTCCACATTTTCAATTAATGTCACATTTACTTTTTATAACAGGAATCATTGCATGAGTAGAAATAGATCAGGTCCGAAACAAGTCGCTTGTCAAACTGATGAAAGGGAACAGGGAAGGCGAGGGATCAGTTCTGGGGAGAATTTACAGTTTCCAAATACAGGGATACAGGAGAGGGCCAGAGAATAACTCAGGCTGACAGTTTGATTGACCTCTGAAACCAGAGAAAGATCATTTTGGTTTGTTTTCAAGCAGTAAATAAACTACCTCAATCTTTTCTGGGGTGACATGGGGAGACAAATATGAAATGCGATGATATTTGAGAAGATCATAACAAGGATAACATTGATTGGCTGAAGAATAAGTTATTATGACAGAGAGAGAGAGAGAGAGAGAGAGAGAGAGAGAGAGAGAGAGAGAGAGAGAGAGAGAGAGAGAGAGAGAGAGAGAGAGAGAGAGAGAGAGAGAGAGAGAGAGAGAGAGAGAGAGAGAGAGAGAGAGAGAGAGAGAGAGAGAGAGAGAGAGAGAGAGAGAGAGAGAGAGAGAGAGAGAGAGAGAGAGAGAGAGAGCGAGAGAGAGAGAGAGAGAGAGAGAGAGCGAGAGAGAGAGAGCGAGAGAGAGAGAGAGAGAGAGAGAGAGAGAGAGACACAGACACAGCGGGTCAGTCTGAGCTGCGGTTCTTGCATTTCGTCTCATCGCTCTGGCTGTGTGCAGAGTTGAGACAGATCTATTGTGATGGCAGGATCACCACTCACTAATAATTAATCAGATTCTGCAGTCTGGCAATGGTGCGACACCCAATCCTCCGCTGGCCCTCAGATCTGTCTGTGCTGTTGAGAACTTGTTTGGCATGAGAGCATGAAGGCCCAACTACTATATTTACATTTCCTGGAGCCGTTCACCTCGACATGCCAAACAACCACCCTGCCTGTGGTAGGAAACACAAATATAAAAGTTGTAATGTTGACTGTTAAAACAGCAAAATATGTGTCTGTGAAAGTGAGCCGTGCACCTGCATTAAACCTGCAGGAATCTTCGAGTTTCACTGGCTCGGCGTCTTTAACGTTCAGTCAAAATAAATCAGGGTGGTGTTTTAGGGATGTCGTGCTTTCATCAAGCGATCTGATGATCTGGGGAAAAACAAGCAGTCCTGTTGGGTGGCAAATGCCACACTGTGCCATTTGGCTATATTTTTTTAGCTTGTGGTGTGACCCGGTGATTTCTTTTCAGGGGTGTGTGTAACCCAGTGGGTACTTGTAAGGTTTTAACCTGTTAATTGTCACCGTTCTACAGGAGGAACATTTAGCTAATTTCCCTATTAATATTTCAAAGTTGAATTTTAATCGAATCATGACAAACTATATATTGATGGAAAGGTTCAAGACTCAAGAATATATCATACTTAAAAATAAACATAAACTTAATAATAATAATTATTAATGAATGTTAAAATTATTTTTAAAAATACGTTTAATTATTATTATTATTATTTTTTATTGTAGTTCAGTGCATTTTTATATGTGCAGTAACAGTTATCAGGTTAAGAAAGATTACCTTAAGTCGTTGTTGTCTCCGAATTGTATCTTCTCATTAAAATTTGTACAAATGACAGTGTATTCACTCGGGGGTGATTTCATACCTGTGCATGTCCTAATGTACTAACATTCTAATGTACTAAACGCCCATCTGGATTTAGTTTAGCAATAAATTAGCTTAGAACATTTTTCCTTTGGTTGTTTGGTGTACTTAAAAACAACCAAGAGTCAATGTCTCACAGAGAGAGAGGTATCTGGCAAATCTTGCTTTTTGTAATGATGGTCATATTAATAATATGATATCCAGTTAAAAATTAGCTAGTAAAACACACGTTTTGGGGTGGATAAAGGTGTAGGGCTACTAGGAGGTACAAAAAAGTAAAGACCGGTCTATCAGTCCTCATCAAGAAGATACTAGGCATGAACTTGGACAGCTTGAGCTTGTCGACAATCATCCATTATTTACTGTAACAGGTGAAAGCTTGATGACCAAAAAAGAGATGCCAACAAGTGATGCCTCCTTTTCTTTCCAATAAACTCCAAGATACTCACATTCATTCATATCGCACTGATCCAGCCAAACGTTAAAGCAGCAGAAGCAACTTTAGCCTCAGCGGGGGTGCTAATCCAGAGTTCTGGCATTCTTTTCCGTTTCACAGGACAGATGTCAGCACACAGAGGTGCAGATGTTGAGCTGTCAGAGCTGCTTCATAATGGACAGAGTGTTATTCGTGTATGACACTGGAAAAACAGAATCACTTCCAGCCCCTCTCGATGTTTCTTTAAGAGTTTTCTGAGTGTTTGTCAGTGTGGGATACAGTAAGCCTCTATGAAAATAGGGCATGGATGAGGTATGACTTTGAAAGTCAAATTCTGGACAGCCTAACATTTACTATAGTTCAGTGAAAATGTTTATCCTTGCAAAATAGTAGATTATGTAAAAAAATAGATTTTTAAACACTGGTTTAAATGTTGATGTTCATATTGTTAGTAGGTATATTTCAAATACTGGCCAGGGATTCATTTTACTTAAACTAACATAACAAACCTTTTATACAAATAACATTAAATATCTTCTTATTTTTGTAAATGAACAACACTTTACAAAAAGGTTGTAATTGTTAATATTAGTAAATGCATCAGGTAACATGAACTAATAGTGAGCAATATAGTATTTCAGAACTGTATTAATCTTTGTTAATGTAAATTAAAACAATTGTTCATGTTAGTTCCTTGTGCATTAGTCAACATTAACAGATACAACTTTAAATTTAAAAAATACATTAAATGCTGAAATTAACATCAACTCAGATTAGTAATCGCTTTAGACGTTTATTGTTAGTTCATGTTAACTAATGTTATCAAATACAACCTTACTGTAAAGTGTTATCACATTTTCTAAAACAAACATTAAGATATATTTAACATACATTAAAAATAAATTAATCAAGATTTATTTTTAGAGTTTACTTTCTAAAAGTCCAAAAAGTTTTGAAAAAAACAACTATAAAAGGAACATTAACCTTGTTTTCAAAACTGTATGTTAAACAAACTAATCTTTACTCTGCAGAGCACATATTGACACTGTGTGTTGTCATTAAAAGCTTATAAAAATTATTTGTATAACATACTGATATATTGCTCATGTCTATTTATTGGCCCTCTAAATTTCCCTCTGAATTTCCGTCCTCGTCAAGTATTTCTGCAAGGTGAGATGCTCAAAGTGAAACGCAATCCATTTGTCAAGGAAGGAATAAATGATGAGCCCTTACACAGGCAGCCTGCATGTAAACAGAGCTATAAAACACTAACATCTCCTTTTATATTTATGCTTTCATTTATTGCGGTTTATTTTTTGCGCCTCTAAAGGTTAAACACACTAATCTCCTCTCAAAGTATCAGTCAAAATAGTAATCGGTAAGCACCAGTTGACGCGGAAATTGACAGACCACACCGCGTGCCTCTTATTGGATCCTGTTGCCTATCTGCATGACTTTGCTGCCATTATGACAGCTCCACCTGCCCAGAACGGATGACCAGCTGGTGGAGAGTGTGATTTACAGCCAGCGTAAACTTACTCAGCAGGATCTCCAACACATTTGTGCATTCACTCACACGCAGAAGTGTTACATGACGCTGAAATCGCAGGGTGCGGGACCCAGTGACAGCAATAAATGTTTAGAGGCGTACTTATCACTTTTCAAAGGAGAGTTCCTTGTCCATGTAGAAGATTCTGGAAATCACTGTAGCAGATTTATGTAGTATGTGGGAGATTACACCAAACTGGATATCTGATCTACTTTATTGCATTCTCAATACCGTCCCACTATAAAAAGAAAATGACATAATAAAACCATCTGTTCAACTTGATACAGGGCTCCTGTGGTTAATCCCAGGTTTTGATGCCTGGTTTGATTTTCATTTCTCAAGGTTAGGAGATTACTCCAGCTCCTGTGCCTTCTTTTCTGTTTACAGGTAGAAGGTCTTTACTTTTAATACTAAAAGACAAACCACACAAGATTTTGTCAAGTATGAGTTTAGGTTTGTGTTGACATTACTCTTAGGACTCTCTCTTTAATATTCAGTGTTACAAATGCAAGACTGAAATGCCCAGGTTATGCTGTTGGCCTGACTTATGATACCAATAAAGTTTTCTGATTTAGTGCGCACAAATGAAACAGCTCTGGGTCTTGTTATGAGAGGGGCAGTTTGAAAAAGCTGTTTGGAGGTCAGTATGCTTTTGCAGCAAAATCCTTTTCTCTGATATACTCAAAATCTCTGCTCCAAAACTTCTTCCTATGTGTGCAATAAGCCCATAACTGCCTTTAGTGGTTATGAAACCTTACAAGTGAGTGATTCGGAATGGTCTACATAGGGAACAACTGCAGATGCCACACAAATAGCACTCCACACTCAATGGATTTCAGTAGAGCTCAATGTTAGCGTGATGATAAGCTACCGGTGCGATCAAAGTCCCTTTAGGGAAGTCAGTACACTCGGCAGCCATGTTTGCAACGTCTCGGAGCAGCTATTTCAGTCATAGCAAGACCACAGTCCAATCTGCTTGAATGGAGGAAGACTGATATCTCTAAAAATGATGACCAAAATTAAATATACTTCCGACCAATAGTTTAACCTGACATGATAATCTACACAATCTAATCATGATAAACTATATATTGATGAAAACGTTTAAGACTTAAGAATAAATATTTGACAAATTTTAATAACAATAAACATAAACTAAAAAAATAAATAAAAAATGTTAACGTTAATGTTATTTATAAAAATACCAAAATAAAAAAAATAATATCGAAATTATCAAATATTTTGATAATATCAAAAATGTAAAAAATGTAAATAAAATGCATTTTCATGTGTATGCTCAATATGTGCAGTTACAGTTATCAGGAAAAACACTTTTTTGAGGTTGCTTCAGCTTCAAGAGTCTCCCACAGAGAATGTTTTTATTCGTTGGCGATTGGCTCGTTTTACAGGAAGGCAGAACTATTGTCGCTAGAGCGGACATACTGAGCGTTGCACTCTCATTCATAGTATTCATCTATATGAATAGCACTGGTGCAACTTCTTATCTTTTAGTGCAATACAATAAGCATTAAAATGCATAGCACATATGAATATTGGGTACAATAATAGTTATTATTAATTATTTTTAACCCCTTAAGTTTTAGTGTTTAATGAAATGATTTTAAAATCAACATTTATTTGCAACAGTAGAAAAAATGCTATCATGCAAAAAAAAAACTTGCTCTCTCGGTTATTAAAATTTGTACTTATTAATAAGTGTTTCAATGGCAAAGGAAAACTAATTAATGTAATACTAATGCAAACTGATCTCTAGAGGTTTCGTAAGACAGCCGGACTGAAGAGATATACACATTCTTAGGCAGTTTCTCTCCTGAAGGTGTCGTGACTAGAAATGAGTAAATAAAACCAGCAGAGCGCTGTGCGGCCCAGAAGAGCTGATACATCAGAGACCCTCCATCTTCCTCAGCGCTTTTATTTTCTCCATTATGTCCCTGTTAATGAGTCGCTGAGAACGGCAAAGCCAATATATTGGGGTAATGCATCCAAACAGCCGATATAATGAAATGGAGTTTATCGCTATGGCTGTCCGTTAATGCGTGGGTTCTGGTTGCCTTGCGAAGAAAAAACAAGGCGAGGTTCTGGCACGGCTGTGGATTTTAGGTAATAAAATGAGGCCTGGGTACTTTTCCATTGGCTTGTAACATTTCAGCTGAAGTTTTTAGGTAAAGACGAAGACGTGACTTTTGAATGATTCCAAAACGCATTCATATTGTTGTTTTATACAAGTGTCAGGTTTGCAACAAGCATCCATTACCAAACCAAACAAAAGCTCTTTTAGTATATTTATGACCACGCAAACAGGGTTTAAATTATTAAACGTAATGATGTAGACTCCAAAAGTATGTTGTTCTTTATTTTCTCCGCAGAGAATCAATGTTATGCATTAGCAGTATAAATTAAGTAATACTTTACCTAGACATGTTGCTGCCTTTGATACATTCTCTTAGTAAGATATATTCTCCTAACTGAGCGCTCCCAAGGCCTCTTGGGGGAAGGATGATATAGTTCATTCTAATGAAAGAGCTTGCGGCTGGTAATGGCTTAAATGATGCATTCGCGCGGAGGAAAAATGTGCTGCGAAGATCTCGCCAAAACAGGATCGTTCAGCAGATAACTGAGCGGTGATGTCATATATTCTCGCCTATTTGGGTATTTATATGAAGTATGCTGAAAAAATGAGAAAAACTATTGGATGTATAATGAGAACAGGCCACATTTAAATCTCTGAAATGTCTGCCATAGTGCAGCATTCATTATTGATGAAAGAATGTATTGTTATCGAACTTTTATGCCAAATGTTACTCAATTTAAACTGCGGTCAAGCAACTTATTTAAAAGTAGCTATGAGCTACTTACAAGAATTAAGCTATTTGGGGAAATATACTTTTAAACATAAACATGCTTATACATAATTTTAAATAAGTTAAACAGACATTTATTTCTGGCATGTCTGCAATGAGAGTTGTAAGAGATGTAAACATTTCCAATCTGCTTGTTAAGTCTGACAGATTTCATCAGAGGCCATGCTAATATACACTCATGGTGTACTGTAAAACTACAAAACAAAAACAAAAATCACAATCCTATTATTTATTTTCATAAAAAATGTCCAGACAATGATTTATTTAGAAGTTTAGCTTGAATTTAAATAAATAGTGCACATAAACAGCTGTTTAAATGGCGGTCTCGGTTGAAAACAGTAAAGGCTTGAACCTGAAAACAGTATTTCTTACATCATGAATTAACAAGCAAATTGGATAATGTTTTTAGATGTTAATTGTATATTTACACTAAATACAAGAACAAAAATGGTGAATAAAGTGAACAACTATTTTTGTTAAAAATGAAAAAAATGCAAGAGCTATGTACTCTTTAACCTGTACTGCACAGCGCTTGATGTGAACACTTTCTGTCCCGTTCAGATTTCCATTTTCTGAGCATCTCCATAGGAACAGATAGGTGGAGAAAATGGCCTCATTGAGTGTCTGCATGCTTATAGTGATTGGTGGTCTCATCTACAGAATCCATTGCGTTAGTATCTCCCGTGGCCCTCGCTACACTCACCGGCCAAAGAGCACTCACTCGAAGGGAAGATAAACCGAGATTACCTCTCTCTGCCGTTCCAAAAGTGCCATCTATCACCGGGGCCTCCATGTGACTTCAATTACATTAACAAGCTTAATGTTAGTGTTAAAACACAGTTAAGGACAGGCCAGGGGCCACGGCTGAGCTAGAGGTCTGCCCATGACTAATGTCTCACCTGTCTGTAAAACACAATGGAAAATTCCTTTTGGTCAACTAGATATTTGAGAAGAGGTCCAATCCCGTTTTCTCCCGTGTCTTAAGGTATAACCTCTGTAATCGCTAATTGTGTGATTTCTCTTGTGTACTTTAAGTTCATCCAGACAGGTTATTTCAGCTTGTTATCGGGAAAGCATTTATCCACTTGAAATTATTACTCCACCAGGCCCTCCCACAGCAACATAAACAGTAGTGAATCTTTTAGAGTTATGGTTAAGCCTTTCCTCATTAGATGGGCAATCGACTGGCGGAGAGCAAAGCCCAATTCCGGCCTTTATTGAGTGTAAAGGAGAGCCAGACTGACATTTACATCTCCTGGTTCTTCATGACTGCGTGGCTGGGAAATCGGCCCATAGATCTCCCTTTTGAGGAGGGTGCTGGAGTAAAAGACCGAATCCAATTTAGCGTCTTGAATTATGAATCCTGTCTGATATTTAGATCTTTGATAAAGAGCACGCAAGAATAATAAATTCAATTTTGATCCGCACCAAACGAGGACAAATTCATCTTCTGTGAGAAAAATTTGAAATTGGATTTTGAAGTTTCTAAGCTTACTGGCAAGGAACTTTTAAAACCGTGTGAAGAAATAAAAGTGAATCTTCACCAAGGGAAACATTTGTCATTTAAACATTTAAGCAAATATTTGCCAACGTTCACGGCAACTTATTCCGTCACTCCGTGCATACATGTAATATCGCAGCATTCAATGTCAATGGGGTCTCTGCGCTTTTTGCAATAAGCTACGGAGTGGTTTTCTGCTGACTCTGCCGAGGCCTTAGCGAGATGCACTGCAACGTGGACAAAACATCTCCTCGCTATCCCAGGCCACTATGCATTGCATACATCAACAGATTTGCTCTTTTCATTCACCGGCAATTACGCTTTATTCTCCGAGATGGAAGGTGGCATCCCAACGCCTAACAATGTCACAGAGGAACTCTTGTCTCTAAAGTGTGTGCCCTAAATTGGCTTTGGAGCCATCGTCCAATTAGGACTGAAATATGGTAAGTGCCACAGCTATTATTGTGTACCAAAAGGGGTGCAAAGAGGCGGCGGAGGCTGAAGGCAAAGAGTAGTTTTCGGGAAAGATGTGTGGTTTGTTGATTTGTGCTTACAAAGCAGAAAAAGAGCGCAATGACGAGAGATAGTGAGGCACAGCCGCAGGATAATAAATAAATACACTTAGATGAATCTGTCTCACGGGGACATATATTACACCGCTAGCAAATACAACAGAAAAGATCAGTGTCTTCCAGACGGAGTGGGCACTGGGAAATCAATGCATGACTCTGCAAAACCTATTCTTTAGGATGCCGTGATGAACTATGAGCAATATTGGGCTTGAAGTACATTAAGAATTCCAAAGGTGACAAAGTTAATAAACATGACGCATGGCTATTTTCAATAGCTTCAACTGGCAGAAAAGTCACAACCGCGCTCAAACCGAAGGCCGTCCGAGAGATTTTCACAAAACAAAAGGATCAATTTTTTATTTCTTTATACACATAAAGATTCTGATCACTCAATAAAGCCTTCACAGAGTCGTAAGGCTGTCTCTTGTGCATCAAAACCAAAGAGAGGAATAGCAATCTGAAGCCACCAATCAAAGTCTGTATCATGTGGACGAGGTGACTGCAGAAGGCGATGTCTGATTTATATCACACACTCACCGAATAGCACGCTAACCGCTGCCTCTGATGGCAGCTAAGGCTTCTAGTTTGATATAAGCTTTCAAAGCTGTCGGCTCTGAGATGTAGCACGGCTCGACTGACAGCACGATTGATTTTCATGGCTCTTAACTGCAGCCTATGCAAGGAGAAGCAAGGACACTCCTTTTCTCAGGTAATGACAATCGTCTTTAAGAAATAATGGCCTTGATGACGCTTTTGAAAAGTTTCCAGGTTGCCTCCAATAATGAATTCTCGGTCGATGACACGATGATAGATTCCATCCGTCTAAAAGGACGCTGTTGCCACAATTTAATTGACGAGGAATGAATCCAGGAGGTCACGTAGGAGCCGGCTAAATTTCATGTGATCAGCAAGGTTTCAAACAATCATTGGCGAACTGATGTCTGCCCCATATCTATAAGTCATTGTGTTTTATAGGCCATTAGGGATCTCTGGAGAAAGGCTGCATGGGGAGCGTGGCTTTTTGTCGAAATTAAAATGTCAGAGAGGAAGAAATAGAACAAAACAGGGAATCTGTAATTAATTACATGGCCATAAAAATTCAATAATCAGGAGGCGATTCCACTCTCTAGCACAGCAGTTTCTGATCACAGCAAGCTCAAATAAAATACATTAATCTCCCTAAATTAGATTTTTAATCTGAAAAGCAATAGTTAGAGATACAATATGCTTCTTCACTTGCAGCCTGCAGGAGCCTGCTGAGAAATTAACTTAACTGACGACGGTTTCATACGGAAACGTTTGATCACTGATACACCTCGTCACAACTGTTGCCAATAAACAGCTGCATTTATACTGGAAATTGGAGAAATCATAAAAAGCAATGTTATGAAAAGCACATTAAACTCAATAAAAAGGAAAGGTTATTCAGACCTTTGAGTTCTGCAAAACATTTTGTTATTGAGTTGGCTATGTTGTTGGTAACATTTTACAATAAGGTTCCATTTGTTAACATACATGAATTACCAATAAATATTAATTTTATAGCTTTTATGTATCAAAGTTGACTAATGAACAACTGTATTAACCTGATATCAACAAAGAGCTATTACATGCTGTAACATGTACATCCTTATTGTAAACTGTTACCGTTATTCTGGAGATGAAAAATGTGTGATTTGATGCTTCTTCAGATGTATTGGATCTTTTAAGCATCATCTGTTAACAGAGGAAAACAAACTGAGGCACAAATTTATTTATTTTAGTGACAAGAGAGTGACAGACTTTGAAAGAAGATAAAGACACAAACAGTAAGTGACACTAACTACTACTTTCGTGACAAATGGGAAATGAGACGGTATAGATTAAAGTGTGCTGCGCAGAATGTGTTCAGTAAGAAACAAAACTGCTCTGTGCTTCTAATGATTTGCCAAATAATATGCACCCGGAGGATATCTATTGAAATCCAATAGCAAATGTGTCGTTATCGTGAAAGACGACACAGTGTTATGTGGCTTTCATTGACTTGTACATCAGCTGGATCAGACTGAAAATCACTCTTTATGTGTCAAAGCAAAGGTAGCTATGAGAGTTATGGAAAAGCAAGGACTGTATTGATTGAGGAAGATTTCTTGCGAGCAACGGGACAATTAAAAGCAACATGCAGATATAGTAAAACACATTGAAATCCAAATCTATACAGTCCGACATTTGTTATTAAATCCCAAGCTTACTCATAATAATTAAGTAATTTGTCTTTTAAAATGTAGTTGTGCTAACTCTACAGGGAATCCTCTATTCTCGTCTCATTCATTAAACTGAGAAGAACAGACTCCTGAGAGAGCAAAATAGTAGAGATTCAGTTTACCACAAGGTCCTCCACATACTCTCGCCATAAATTTTCTGTGTGTAATACATCAAAAAACATCCCAATGTCAAATAAAGTGGGCTGGTCGTGGTGGTGGTTAAAAATGTGTGGCAGGTAGAGAACCTGTGCTGTGAATTATGTACAGTAATCTGCAAAAATGATTGCTGGATAACCGCCCCTAATGAATCCAGCCAGGTCAGAATGGATTACAGCACTAGCGCAGGCATCTGGTACAGTCGATGGTGATGCAGATATAAGGCTTAAGGAAAGCCTTCAGTATTCAATACATTTAATGCTAGTTTCAATCAGTGTCTCTCCTGATGACAGGTTTATATTAAGACAAAGACGTCTAGGCTGATGTTAAGACTAATGGTATGCGGTGATGAGAGGATATTATTGATCAGCTGGATAACTGTATTAAATGGCAATCATTCAATTAGCCCCCATATTTCACTGCCCTTATTATCTGCCTCGCTAATTACAAGACAATCATTACTTACAGGGCTGTCATGAGTCAGCATAACCAGACACATCTCTCTCACTAATGCAACAAGGCAATTTGGCGTTTAATTACTGTACACAAACCACCAGTGTTGAGGAAGCTGCTTTGAAGCTGTAGATTGTCAAACTACAAACTAGTCATCATTTAAAGTAGTTCAACTATAGTCAATCTAGCTTATGAAAAGGCAGTAACCTACTTTACACTACAAGCTCTATAACAAAAACCAACTAACTGCAATAAGCTGAAAATGGGCGCTTTAGTTTTTGTTGAATATTTAAATATTCAAGGCCTGCATTCACAAAGAATGATAATAACTATATACTGATGGAAGGTTATAAGATTACATTTGACAAACTTTCATAACAATAAACATAAACCAAAAAAATGTTCATGTTCAGGTCATTTTAAAAAATACCTAAAACGTTATAAAAATTAAAAGACTGTTTAAAAAAATGTTTAAAAATGATCTAATAATATAGAAATTGTAGTTCAGATTTTTATTTTTATATGTATACTTAATGTGTGCTGTTACAGTTATGAGGTTAAAGATTTTATATATATAAAATCTACTAAATTATATATATATATATATTGCTTTTTAAAAAACCTCCAACCTCCTACATCCAAGCTGGAAATAAAATGAGATGTGTATAAATTAAGGACATTTTTTATAATGCTGCTGCTTTATCTTCACCAAGTTTAGTATTTTAAATTATTTATTTAATGTAAGAGAGTAAGAAAATTAGATATTGGATTTTTACTATTGATTTTAAGTCTATTCAACAGACACAGCAGTTCTTCCCCACCTCCAGCTCCAGTCCAAATTTAATTCCCGTATGCACAAAAATATGGGACATCTGCATTATTGAGCCTTGAATATATTGCAAAAAGACTACGTCTGTGTTTTATTCTCTTGTCTCTTCATGTTTTCCTTTCTTACATAAAATGTAACTCAATATCCCCGTGTCAGTGATGTCAACAAAAAATGTATGCTAAGGCACACGTGCTAACAGCTGTAAACTAGCCTTCCACGCGCAGGACCGGGAAGCCTTTTAATTTGAGGAATGCGGCAGCGTTATATTTCAGCCGTTCCCGGTGTCTCGCATTATCTTGGTAAACATCCCAGGTACTAATTTGATATATTGTGAAGCATTCTGTGCTCCATCCAGCTCCCAGCGTGATAGATGAATGACTGCGAGATGAAATAGCGACTGAGATTTATGGCCTGCCAGCACATAGAATATGTATGATTATCTCCTGCACCCTGAAAGCTACTTCTTTTGAGTGATAAGCGAAGGCAGAGCGATCTAGCAAATGACTCCCTCTCCCTGGTGGGAAGGGAAGAGCAGGGGCTGCGAGCTGGGCTCGTTTGTATCGCGGCTGTAGCCTTCGACGCCAGCAGGCGCGGCGCACTGTCCTGCAGATTGTTTATAGAGTTATGAATCTCATCTCCCACAACCACACCAGCAGTTTTCCGTTCTTTCTCCAGACCTCCGAACAGCCAACACTGTAACTCTCTCTCGACTAGTTATGCGGTAACAAACTGTAGCAATTTCACGCCGGTGTATTGCGTTTTCATTTTGTACCTTGGAAATATTTGACTTCTGATTTGGTTATAATACTCTGCGAGCACTTAAAGCGAGTCCGTCCCTAATTGATAGATGGCACGTCGTCGTAAATCCCAATACCTGGTGCCGTTTATCGATCCTGCAGGAGCGCTTGTACCTCTCAGCATGTGTCACCTCACGCACTCATAGGCTGCTAGGTAGGAAACATTTTTTACAGTGAGGGTATTATCATATGCACACTCTGCCCATTGTTAACCGCATCAGTGATTTAATGTGAGGCAGCATGACTCGCATGGCACCCACGAGAGGGCTTGATTTGGTGTGTGGCCCAATTTATATATTTACATGCCGGCTATAAATAACCCTAATGCACCTCGCCGAATTGCTGAGAGTAATTGTTTATCCACTTCCTAGCAGACATGCTTGACAATATCTGTGATGAACAACCACCAGCCTTGTTTTAAAGGATTGCTTTGGCTGTGGTGGCTTCAGACTGGGGTGATTTGAGGCTCTGCTCAGCTGTTCCTCTGTATTTTACTTAAATCTTACCCAAAATCCATTGCACAGTTGGTTATGGACCATTATGCATTCACACTCCCATGAATACAGATGCTGGTAAGACCAGCAAAACCAAGCTGTTGACCAAGTAAATCATGCTGGTTAAGATAGTGGATTATCATCTACTTTTTTAGCAATGTATAAACAATGTTTTTCTTTTTCATTTATTCTAAGAAGACATAACCTGCTGTGAGATCTTTATCAGTCTGGTGCTGTAAAAACCGGATTGCACAAGCCCTACCAACACACAAATCACCATGTAGGTGGGATGACAGGTCAGCCTTGTTTCCTATGCACGGTGTGGACACTGTCATGCTGCTAAGCCAGACCGGGCTGCTTTTCATGCTAGCTATGAAACAGGAGATGATGGCAAAATGAGACAGGTCACATACAGTCATACAGAGCTGTTAAGTACATACACAACAAATGAATATCTTACAAGACCTCCAAAAAGCAGATACTAAAATATAGACGAGTATCACAGCATCATTAGATCACAGTATAATGTCCTATAAGAGGTCTGCAGTACATTCCCCTAGAGAAACAAAATGTGCCAGCAGGTTAAACATGGCGTTAGGTTTGTTTCTCTGACTCTTATTCCCCCTCCTGCAACTGATGTATTGCAGTAGCCTGACAGGAAGAGCTCCAGTAAAACCTCTGTACATGCCAAAATACGTTTTACAAGCAGTATCCTAATCAGCTAGCAGCCAGTGGCCCATAAATCCTGCCTGTGTCTGCGCAGTCACCGCTGGGACTGAGGGAATGAATATACAGTACAGGCTGTATCCTGACCAGGCCAGAGAGAGGCAGTGCTGTCAGCCACAGGAGGAGGGACCATGTGACTGACTGTAGTCAATGAAACAAAATGATATCATGCAATAATTTATGCCACTATTTTAATCCAACAAAGTGGGGCCATGCTTGCATACCGCACAGGATGCTAGTTGTAGGTGTATACTTACTCCTAAGATATGTATTTAATAAATTCTTAATATTCTTATGTGTATGTGTGGTTATATTTCACATTTTTCTCTACTCATTACGGTCAATAAAAGGCAGTCCAACTATTATAATAAAAAATATTGTTACGGTAAAACTGTTACGGTAATGAGAAGAGGGAAAAATGTTTTTACGGTAATTTTAAAATTTTGCATAAAAAAAAAAACTGTACAACAAATAAGCATGAAGAACATTTTATAGTTAACGTTAATACTGTATAATAAAAATATTCTTTTGCATTATGGTAATGAAAATGGAAATATAAATGTTTTTTCATTGTTTTAAAGCAAACCAGTTCCCTCATTTCCATTTTCTGCAGTGAAATGAATTTTGGACACACAGTACTTGAAACTACTTGAAAAAAGTCTCTCACTGACTGTATAAAAAAAAATGATTGTGTATGATTGTTGGAGCATCCGCCTCAAGATTATACTGGTGACATCAGAACTTGTTTGTAAACTTAACATGGCATTGTTCATCTGCAGACAACATGGCTAATAGCACAGTGCCCTGAGCACTTCAAACAGCCAAGAGGCCAGCAGGGAGCAAACAGATAAATGAAATGATACTTTGTAGAGAGCGCACTTGAATCCCAAAATGACTTGGGTCTTTAGATAACATCTCAAAATTAGATAAAGGCACCTCGGGGGGAAAAGGGAGGGCTGGGGTAATCTATGGCAAATAGGGCTATTTTTCTTTTAGAAATTCGTTTTGAACAGTTCAAACCAAAGCGATATCTTGATGGGGGTATTAATGAAAGTATTATTCAGGATATCCCCGTGCACATGTGGCAGCCTTATAGCCTGTGCAAAGTGAGCGAATGGGTTAGGTATGTCCACAGCCCAACTGTTCTGACTCACTTAGACACAAATTGTCTCTGTCCACTGAGTTTTACAGCCTCACAAATACATTCTTACGCTGTGGGATCACCAGCTTAAAAACAACAAAATGCAAGTTATACTCGTTGCTTTTGATAGTGGTCTCCTATTGCTTTCAGTAACAACATTGTTTCACAGTGGATAAAAATATCCACTGCCTTAAACAAGCTGTATAGTATTTTAGTTCAATTATATATTGGTCTCCCTCAAAAATAAATTCTTATTAATGTCTTATTTTTAAGTTTATATACTGTAAGACTTCTCTTCATATCATCTTCGAGTTAAATGCTATTATAATAGTATTCTGTTATAATATATAATATATATAATACTATTCTATTTACTGTTACTCTTATTAATAAGATAATATTTCTGTTGTAGTTTATTGTAATGGTGGTATATTATACCACATAACACTATTACAATTATACAGCGTTAAAATATATATATTTTTTCAATGTAACATTTATGAAAATGCTAATTTAATTGCATTTAAAACAATTAAGTTTACAGACAGGTCCTCTTACTGTCATAGCATGATGTGACTGCAGTGAAGTGTGTACTTCATCACTGTCTGACCCTGAATACTATTAGTATATAATCTTGGTAATTTTCACATGTTGGCCATCAGATGGCAGCATTGAGAGCTCTGTAAGACTTGCATGTTTTACTTGTCTACAGTTAAAACCGTGAAAAACAGTTTGAAAGCAACAAACTTTGATGACTTTCCCACATTTTTCCTTTGAAGATATGCCTGGTTTAGTATTTTAGAGAAGCATGTTTTTCCCAGGCTAGATGATACACTTCATTCTCAGATTAGAGTATTCCCAGGACTTTAGGGGAGCATTTAGAAAGATTTTAGATTTGCTTTAAGACCATCAATAGATTAAAATAAATAAAAAACGTTCTAGTTTTCACCCTTTATATATGAGTTTAGGAACACATGGAGGATGACGTGATGATACACATGGTGACGCACAAAGCCGAGTTACTGACACGCACTCCTAAAGAATGCTTCTAACAAAGCCTTCAGTACAAAGTGAATATATCTCCCGCGTGTATTGTGTCGGTATGAGGGAGTGGATTACTGTTTTCCTCCAGAAGATAAGCTTCAGTGTGGACACACACATCCACATCTCGGTCTGACAGTCACAGGCTGTGAACAGGGCCGTGGCTTCATGCTGGAGGCCCTTATTTACAGGACATTTGTTGCACTTGACATTTATCATTTCTTCAGGGCCGTGAACTTCATGCAAACAGCATTGAAGCGTTCGATACGCGGGGCTTTGGGCCTCATCCTACTGGGGCATTATCACAAGTCTTTTCACGCTGAGATAAATCACTTCCACTGCGCCCACAGACAAGAGCGCAGACGTTGGGGGTGGGAAGCACATCCTCGGGATAAGGGCAGACAGTCAAGGCTTCATCTTCTTCTTACCCTTGACTAATTGTTGTGTGCATTTGATACAAATATCACTAGCCATTACAGAGAAGTCTTTGTTATTGTGTTGACGCCTGAGGTACATATGCAGACCAAGAGGACTGTTTCTAATGGGCGGTGAGCTGCATATATTTCCTTTTTGTGTGTAGAAATGTGTAACATTACTGAAGTCAAACTATATAAATGTTCTTTACAAATATAAGACTGAGTAGTTCTTTATTATGAATTATTGGGATATAAATTATAATTAATCCAAAAGGAACACCATAAACGCACCATGAAAGTGATACTTATGACTATATCACATGGATTCAGTGAACGTGTAATAGATTTGTGTAAGCAACAAACTAGATTTAGGTCAGTACTGACTGAAATTATTATTATCTTTTCCACATATTTGTACCAGTGCACTACTTTATAAGTAATGATATACAGTATTCGAGAACAAGTGAAATTTCATGTTATTGACATCAAACCAGGCAAGGCAAGGCATGTCAATGTGGCATTTTTAAATCTGCATGTGGATGAGACTTCAGTAAATCAGTAAATAAATTGTAATCTATTCCTCACACAAAGCAGTGTCATTCATACTACAGTAAGTCATCTGAGCACCCACTGGCCAATCAAAATAGCTCATTTCTATTGTCAACCTCCAATTAAAAGCAACCCGCAATTCCTATGTGAAATATGATTATTGACTGAGGATCATTTATGGATGGGGATGCTCCTTAATGTTAGTAATAAAAAACAATCCACATTTTTTTCATGACAGCTGTGTGCAGACTCAAGCCATTCAATACCCAGTGAAAACTCATTGATTAACAGGCTAATGCTTTTAAGAACAGATTACTATAACCTAAAAAAGCTAAAAGGTCATATGGGGATAATCTGTATGTTTTAAAACACCTCGAGGGCAGGTAAATCCTCACACAGATACTGATGACCTTGGCTGATCAATAGGTTAGCATGAGTAGATATTACTCAGATATTCACCTTTGTGACACATAACCATAAATGAAAGAATATGTGACCCAGTCTGTGAAAAACCAGCGTAAAGTCTAAAAATCTAATTCTGAGATAATGAGCATCAAAGTCTGATTTCACCTATTAATTTCACTATGATTTAAATCTTTGACATGTCATTACTCAGTCAGTATTAAAGATATCAAGGTTATATTTTCACAGAATGTTCCTAACAATATGTAGGATGATTTTATGTAAAAAAAACAGTAAATCACAAAAAAATGACTTTAGCTGGGTTCTCACAGGCAGTGTCACATATTTTACCCAAAGTTACAAATTTGTCATCCTGTGTCTTCTTCTGAAGCTCAAATTGTTTTTCGCAACGGAACACAAAATGTGTTGGTTATGACAGAATGTACAAAATGTTTATTTTTATGGAAGTAAATGGTGACCGCAGCTGTCATACAATAATTTAGTCTAAGTTTTAGTCTGTTCCTCGTAAGACTCAATTAAATTAATTAATCAATTAAATTATCCCAACGGTCACTATGCCTCTAGTCACTATTCACTTTCATTGTATGGAAAACAGTTTACATTCAAGCTTTTCAGTGACAGAAAGTAAGCTATTAAAGTAATTAAACTAATGAAACTATTTTCATTTTTGGGTGAACTATCCCTTTAAATCATCTGATAGTGTCTGACAATTATTTGCAGTTTGCACTCACAACTGGTTTTCAGATCTAGAAGCCTGACCATATTTGACTCCACGCTTCAAAAAGTGCGTCACATGCACATGCATACGCCCGCCTTTGAGCGGGTGGTCCGCCCGGCCCGTGGTCTGCGTCTGGACTCATCATGCAGATGTTGTGGATTTCTGTTGCTATTTTTGGACTGGTGTGATGACAGTGTCAACTGAAATACTCTTCCCACTTCACAGCGAAAGGTCAGAGAAAATTAAAGGCTACACGAATGTGTAAGGAACCCCCTTGTCAATAGACATTATCCTCTAAGCCAGAAGCACTCAACCTGATGAGAGCCGGGCGGCACGCAGAGGCTGTTATTGCTCCAGCGTAAACATTTCACCGTTTCGCCCGCTCTACTAGAAACGGGAACAGAAGTCGAATTTCGCCCCCAAAGTACACCGGGCTTGTCACAGCAATGTAATTCAAACACACCCTGGGTGAATTAATTAATTACAAAGCTGGCTCCGAATCAAAGGTAAATATGATTTAATTATATTCCTGGCATCTTTGTTAAGGAGCCAACTGTCAAGCATTAAGTGGGGGTTGACTGTTTGGGCTGCCTGGGGCTGCCGGTGACGGGCGTCCTGCTCAGCCGAGCAGCAGAAACAGGAATTAGCAGGTACACGGAGACAGTTGGATAGAAGTCTCTCCCTGCTGAACACATTCCTGTGAGTGGCACATCGCTGACAGTTCCAAACGCCAGACAACAAGAGCTCTCTTTCCTTTATTCTGCAGCCAGGAAAACACACGGGCACCCTGTTGCCTGAAGACAATGAGCTCAACTTGACAGCAGACGTAATAAACTGCTGCGCGGAAGACGTGAAGCCGAAGTGACGCCTGATTTACAGTCGCATGTTTACGGCCGCTGCTGATCACTGCGGTTGTCGGCGCGCTAATTCTGATTGAGGTCAGCGGCGTGACAGCTATCCTCGATTCTTCAATGAGTTCCCGGGCTCGTGTTTATGACATCACTCTTCAGTGTGTGTTTACTTCGATGCCACCCGTATTGATGAGGCGTCGCGTTTAATGGGGTTGTTTATGGAGATTAAAGGCATGTGAAACGCAGGGCTTCCGGGACACTTAATCAATCCTATCTACTTCCTATAGGAACACGCTCGCTATATTTAATGATTAAGGGTCTGAGTCAAGTGGTTTTTGAATGTTATACGCAACGCTTTTTTGATAATGCAGTTGTATGATCGGTGTATGGTGGGCATAAAGAATTTGACTAAAAATGCTGTGACAGAAATCAGCTATTTACATTCACATCTGGTCAGTCTTATCAATTCACAAATCATTTGGGCAATTCCAAATGATTGGGCAAATATTGAATCATCTGTTTATCAGCCCTGTTGATGGAATACTGATAGAAAAAAAATGTAAATATACATACGCTATATGGATGTAACACAAAAGAACACACGTTACTTTTTAGGATTTCTGTGAAAAAAAAATGCACAAACCAGAAGCAATAATATCTAATAAATGGAGAAGGGATGACTCTTTAAAAAACATAAAAGTTGTTTTAATTTTTCTATTATGAGGAATATAGATATGTCAATTGTGAAAGAGACCCTGACTATGAAAAAAATCATGCTTAAAACATAAAAACATGCTTTAAAAACTTTAAGAGAGACCTCACATTGGTATTTAAACCACCAAATATTGAAATCTGAGCATGGAATTGCCTATTTAAACAATTAAAAATCGAAATATTTAAATAAATCCAAAACAGCACGATGCAATCCTACACAATATCCAATAACTAGCAGTGTGCATTTACTTGTTTTATGGTACAGTAAAGTTTGATGAATTAACCTGTACTGTGCAGTGCTACTGCTATAACATAACATCGGTCCCACAGCATATTTGCTTTCTATCAGGTGAGGAGTCTCATGCGCACACAGATAGCAGCAGAACCAGGATGATGCGGCCAGCGGGGGGGCAGGAAGTACAGCACAGGGAGCTGTTTGGAAAAAGTTACAGGCGAGCGGGCGCAATACCATAAAACTGTTGTGAATGTGCAATAGAGAATCAAAGTGCGTGTCTAGAGCCGTGTGCAGGGACACATACATATGAAATGCTGCCTGTGTCGCTTATGCCAGAAGCCACCACTAAAGCTTAAATGGGCACAACTTGATAACATTGCAACTTTGATATCCTTTACATGTCTGTTGTGTATATATAAAAAATGTATGTATACAAATGTATGTATACATGCACGACTCTACCAGGAACCATGTGTGGTGTGAATTGGATATACAATCTCTTATGGGCAATAGCTGCAGTCTTTACATGCACTGGAAATAATGTCTTCACAATAAACCAGAGCAAATAAACCACTTGTCATAGTAAAAATAATAATCCTAAACATCTCAAATGAAGAGTAATTTAAAGCGTATTTGCAAATTTGATACTTTTTCATTTGACAGCGTTAAAATCGGCATCTTCTCCACTCTGTAAACCTGAATCAAATCCAACGCTCAATAATTATAACATACTGGATCCTTCAGGAGGTAAAAAAATCAATAGAGTAAGGACAAAGAACCAATGGCCATCACTTAATTCTCTTATCGCACTGATTTAGTACAGGAGAAGGATGTTAAATAACTCTAAATCTTTATCTATGACTTTGAGGGTGCTTTATGGCAGTTCTAACAGCAGTAGTGAGACAGAATGTCTATACCTTCTGCAGGACACACAATTTATAGCTTTATTACCCTTTGTCTTAAAGAGCACAGAGACATAGCACGGAGGAAGAAGATAGCAGCCGGTATTGAGGTTGGGGAAAAGAATCGGCTGCCATCATGGCAGGAGGCATATCTCAGAGACAGCTTTATAGGCGAGGAGCCAGCCTCTATTTTGGGGCCTCTCAACCTTCTCCACCCCAGCCCACATGAAACGGGGCAGATTGAGTCTTCTGATTTATCTGCAGGACGATCATATTTACCTTAGTGTTCGCACACGTGTGGAAGCAGAGGTCAGCGAGAGGCCGTCCTCATGAGGAGACTAAAGCTGTTTTTTTACACTGGAGAGTCATGAGTTCCTGCAGCCAACAGATGCTTCCTCATATTTTCTGGTCCCACTGACAACAGGCGTATTGTTTGGCTTGATAAGGGTACAGTGTTCCCGGTAATGGGAATTAGACAGAGGTGTAAGTCAGCGAGACGCTGGGCGAGACGGAATCAATAGATAATAGGAGATTCTCATGAATGTTAAAGGGGCCATTATTATTGGAGCCATTAAAAGAGCTAACGCTGTTTGTCTTCTCTAAGCATGGCTGCGTATAGGTTTAGCGGGTGGCTAAAGACACTGTAATGTCACTGGCAGGTGAGGGTGGACTATTCAGACCGAACTCTCAGCTGAACATGCAGGCATTTAAAAACTCCTCTGACAGACGGCTTGGATTTAATTAAGGATCGAAGCCGGAGATAAATGTGTTTGTGTCGGTGATTTGAGTTATGGTCTCCATCTGTCCGGATAAAGACTGTTCCTAGAAGTGCTAAGCTTGTGTTATAATGCACAGTTGAGTAAAGATGAATTAAGTTTGACACTGATCCTCGTGTAGCTTTGTGACTTTTTGTGCAGTAATCTTTAATAGAATACTATAATAATACATGATTGGAAATTTGTGAAAATAATTAAAACCCAGTAGTATAGTACTTAGTATACTTTTATTAAAAATATATAATTTAACCTGTTAACGGTCACCATTCCAAAGGAGATACACTTATGTTATTTCCCTATTCACTTTAATATTTCATTGACAAACTAGATTAATGAAAAGGTCTAAGACTCGAGCATAAATATTTGACTTTTTTTTTTTAAAGTAAAAAAAAGTAAGAGTAAAAAAAAATTTAATATCTAAAATTTAAAAAACTGCATTGCATTTTTATGTGTAAAGTATGCTTAATATGTACAGTGACTGTTATCAGGTTAAAGTTCTAAATTAATTTACATGATTATTTTTATGCAAGCCAAAGTTTTTAGGAAATACCCCAAAACGGCTGGTGTTGTTCAGAAGCGAATACAAGCGAACGTAAATGTTTTTACATTGTTTATGACAATACAAGTAGTGCAGATCTGTCAATCTTTCCAAGATTCAATGCACAGTAGTGTTTAAAATGGATTAAAAAAGTGTAAATCTTAAGCTAGTCTGTGTAAATACTGCACCCAAAAGTGCTCCAGCTCCACTAAATACAACAGTGCTTACCGAACACTGGTGTAATTCAATACTTCTCTCCTTAAAAAGGTTTATGTTAGCATGTAACCATGCTTTCTGAATTATCTCATCAAGCTCCATATGCTTTGTAGTGCTCAGATTGAGAGCGGTGTGTTTGGATGGACATAGGAACGGACAGCTTAGTCACAGCCTGTTCCCTACAGTACTGGAATATATTAGCTGCCATCTTCAGGGTGTTTGAAATAATTACTTACTGGGGCCATCTGACACTTTCAATAAATTAAATCACCCCCTTAAGTTTTAAAGGCACATGCATATTGCGGCCATCACTAATGTCTGCCCTGTCCCAGGAAAGAAATAATTTGCTGTAACAATGTGTTAATGCGGCTTGATAATCAGACCCAGCAGTTCAGCGCAGCCAATAAAGAAAACTACAGAAATGAATTCAAGAATTAGCGACGGCACGTGTATCTTCACAATTAATAACTTCCACTCCATCAAGTGGTAATCTAATTATGAATTATGTATGTGTCTTCCATGAATCATTTATACACTTTATTAGCTAAATTGGAAAATAGAAGCTGGGCACATCGTAATGATTTAAATTAATGTTTTCTCTATTCTGCAAAGTCGAATTTCCAGAGTTACTGACCTAACACAAACTGATTTTGAGCTATTCTGCTAATGGTGATAAAGCAAATCCAATCATGATTTCATAATTAACAAATTAAGCCCGGAGAGACTTTTGTTTTCCAGTAATAAAACCCATTTCTCCAGCAGATGCACAGTAAATGCATCTTTAGTAATCTATCTAAATATGATCTGCGGTGTGGATTATAAGAGATTACATATGTAAAGATGATAGTGATCCACACAAAGTCAATGACACACTGTGCATAACAAAACAATGAATTGTTACTTAATAAAATATTACTTAATTGCACTTAATTACTGTTTATCTAGTTCATACTCCAATGAGAGAGTTTTTACTCCAAAAAGTTTATATTTATAAGATAATATTTTCATATCATGTCATTCATTATATCATTGTCATCCCACACATCAGATACAAGCACCAACACACATACCTAAGAAAAGTTCTCAAATGATTTATTATTTTATTTTACGATTTATTATTTTAAAATGATTTATTCATTTCTCACCGATTTACTGTTATTATCATAAGGATGTTGATGGGTTATTTTAACAAATATCTAATTTAACTTTTCAGTAAAGGAATTAGACAAATGATGCTTAAGCAGCTCTGAATGCTATGCTGTTTTAAACATCCACGCATGTAACACCATCTGTAACCATTAAAAGGGTCATATCACACGCTTTTAATTTTTCTCCCTAAACTCCACTCATAAAGCTAGTAAAGTTGTGGCACTTAAGAGTCAATCATTTCATTTTTCATGGTCATTTTCCTCCCTTAAATGAAACGGCTCGTTTTTTAGCACTGTGTCTTTAAGCCATCTATGTAAACCCTCTTTTGACATGTGAAATGAGAAACAGCGCTTTGCCTCGCTCACACATGGATCACAGGGTTTGCTGTCAGTCCAGATTTCATTTTTAACGGCTTCATCCATCAATAAAAGCTTCTTTGCACAGACTGCATTATATTAGTCACTGGACAGGTTCACAAAACAATTCACACTGAAATGTGCTGCACAAACCGTGAAGGTCAGACTGCAATGATCAGGGATCTAGTTAAAAACAAACTTTAGTTACTTTTAATACTGGGATCCTTTGATGCTATGGACAAGGAAAAGCCATGTAAAGTTAGACAGACTTTTCTACTTGTGTAAGGAATTACATGTATATCTGCACTTTTTGGTTACATTGAGTGATCCATTCACAAGTGAACAGAGGAGATGCAAAACTGTTTACACCCGTTTAGATTTTGTTGATAAAGCACAAACTGTAAATTGCCACACCACTGCTTTCAAATATACCTGAATTTCAATATCTCCACAAATATGATGCTGTGAGTTAAATGCCTAATGCTAGTGCCTGTAAAAACTGAACATCAAATGTGTGTTGGCTTGACATGTTTTACATGCATTGTGATTTAGCAATGCTTTGACTGAAAACCCCATCGAAGACATTGGACTATTCCTTTTGTTTTTTAAATTTGAACACTTGTTTTGGTTGATTATTAGGTGAGTAGCCTGTTTACATGGATCACCTGAGACAGATCATATCATTCCTCTGCATTACCGTACTGTTTCTGTCAGGTCAAGTGAGTTTTAATAAATGCTCTAATTTAACTACAGATGAAGTTTTGAGTTCTCAAAGTCACAGTATATTTTCATAGTATAATAATCTCTTTAATCCCCAAAGATCAAGAAAACGTTTAATGGTTAAAAGCTGTTGGATCATTTATAGTAATTTTCTGCCTATTTTATATTACTTTAAAAAGCTAATTATTACTCATTATCACACCTTAAACTAATGGACCATTTGTCAAGATGTTCTTTTCTGATGAAACAGCAGAATACAAAAACACGCGACTTTCTAAACCTGCATATTCTTTAATCCATTAAGTTATATTTAGAAGACCAATAGACTATTTATTATTCTTTTGCAGCTTGTAAGACTGTGATTTTTCCAACAACTTTCACACCTGCAGTAGTTTACACGCCATTTGCCGCATTTAGACCCAGACAGGAGATTAACTTGATAACTTCTCAGTAATCAAGTAAAAGTGTCAACCTGGAGGGCAGAAAGGCAGAAGGCACTTTAATATCCCTAACACACAGACTTTACAATTACAGCTTCATGATGATTCATAAAGCCACCATTTTCTTATTAGTTATATTGGGAGACCATGGCACTGGCTGTAGAGAGAGAAATGTATTATTTCCCTTGTGTCAACATCACATTTCAGCATCCTGCTGTCAGTCAGTGCTCGACTTTGTACAGTAAGAGATGTCAGTCTGGGTGAAATATACAGCACTGTGTAGCAATGTGGTTTTCAAAAGCCAGCAAACACCAAGACGTACGCTGAAAGAAGCGGACAGGGAGGTGCTATATCTGAGAATTCAGCTGTCTGCAATAACTCTAACAGTAAATCAATACATTGACTCGATGAGTGATTTAAACATTTTTGGGTTGGTTTAAAAAACAGCCACTGGGAGCTTGATGAAAGAAGTTAACAACCCTATTTCTTTGCATAAATAGTATTTATATGAGGGCCCAAAATGGAACACAAATTTAGCCTTTACTTTAAATCCCTTGAGAACGTTGGCGTTTTGGGGTGGGTGTCAACTTGGCAGAAGTAGTGATGTGTCATAAAGTTTTTTTTTTTTGAAATGAACGACACCATATTTCACAAGTCCAACCCGAGTCAACTCGAAAGCCCAATGCGAGTTGACGTGGTCCTTTTTTCAGCAAACAGGCCTAGGGCTGTACACACAACGCTTGTCTTTTCAGCTTTAATTAAATTGCTGAGAAGGGCAAAAATGAAAAGAACCCATGTAATGTTTTTGAAAACATATCGAATGTGAGAGCTACACTAAGTGATGGGGCTGCGGGGCAGACAATCCAGAAGGTGGGGTGTTGAGACGGTTCTGAAGATCCAGACCGTAGGTAGATGATGAAACCTCACAACAACCAGGGTAATTTAGAGTGCTGCATTTAAATATATAACCAGTTCCAGAAAAAGTTAGTAATTTCTGAGCCCTCTCCTTACAGCAACACTGCTCAATGATGTGACTAATGACATGCCTATATTTATTTGAATAATTCTATGTGTAATGTACAAGTATACAATAATATCTAGCTGATTAGCAAGTCTAGAAGACCGAGTAAACAAAGGTTGTGTTTTAGCTGTGCACTGCCTGAAGACAACAAGCACGTTCCATTGAGATTTATACTGTGTCAAAACCTAAGAGGTTTGATTTTATTTGGCAAAAAAAGTGAGTCTGCCACTAATATTGTGACAGTGGGCATGTAACAATTTACAACAAAAATGTGGACCATCTTATTTTATCAATATTTCCTTTTTACTTTAAATGAGCAAGCGCTTAACCTGATGCATTACTGATTCTACAAATTAATCCTATCTTGTGAACTTGTTGTTTTTTTGTAATGTGACAGAAGGACATCTGCTGTATGCAAGTTGTCAAAGTTCCTATGAGGGTAAATTATTTCACTCGGGGTCATTCTGGTACCAAAAACTGTATGAGCAAAGACCAAAATAATTAAAACCTCTGTCAAGGTTAGGCTTTGATAATGTGGTCAAATATGACTATACATGGACAGCAAAAATGTTGTTTGTGTCACACTGCCCAGTCTTATAGTATGTGCATACATGTTCTAATGAATAGTTCACAAATAAATATTGAAAACAAATAATATTTATATGATAATTAATTCACCCACATGCCATCCCAGTTGTATATGACTTCCTACATGACTTCCTTTTAAACAAATAATTGTATATACTGTATATAATGATAAAGTTGAACAAAGGTGACTAAACTTCCATTCATACATCACGCCAGTGTTATGGAATCCTGCATTTATTTTTCCACAAATGTTCCATTTCTTACTTCTTATAATGTTTGGTGTGCTCAAGTTAGCAACAAAGCTAATGTTTTGAGAACATATAAAGACACAACCCCAGATAAATCTCAACGGCGGCATGTGCTACAACCAGCATCAACAAACATTGAAAATACGGCCATATTAAGCATTTCTGTAGAATTGGGACGTGTTGGTGCAACCTGTATAATAGAAAGCATTTGCTTTGGAGTGTGCTTCAGAGCTGACAGCGATATGATTGATGTATTTGTTCTCTCTCCGGGCCTGTCATTTTAACATATGGCACTGAAATGCCGAATTGACAGTTCTCACTCAAACCCGAGTTCAAAGTAAACACTGTCATCCTGTCTCAGTGCTCACGGCGCATCCGTGCTTTTATCCAATGACTAAAAACTACACCAATTGATTTCGATTTTCCCTTTCATCATTTTCACACCACAAAAGAATATAAACAAAAACATTTAACATCATTTATTTCGATTATCAGCATCCTCTGTCTACCCAAGATAACACCCTGACATCTATAAATGCCCACGGACCATCAATAGACCTCCAACAACAATTATGATTTCTTGCTCCATCATGACCAACATGTTGTCAGGCAGTGACAGGCTCACCCTGCCCCTCGTCCAGGGATGTCTCTTCATTCTACAGGGCTGAAAGAAGGAGAACTGGGAGCCGCTGCAAATTCAGACAGGAAGGCTGTCAAGCAGAAGCTGTCAGACGCTGCTTTCTGATGCCATCGTCTCATCAGCAGGGCTGTCAGTCTCGCAGATTCTGCTCGGCTCTGAGGAACTAACACGGGAGAGAGAGGATACTAACACATCCCCCATATGGAGCAGGAAACAACAGACTGGCCTAACAGTGCTCAGGATATGGATGAATGTTATTGATCCAGCTGTCTATTTACACACTTTCACTCACTGCTCAAGTTTTTGTTTTTGGACAACAGGGCCGTACTAAATGGCACTTACCAAGCACACAGGGCACTTTGGTATTCAGTGACATATTTTTTTAGGCTTTTTGTGAGAACTACGAGAATATGTCTGGAAAAATATCGGCCAACATAAATAAACCTAGCTTGAAAATCTAGCTGGTTTTAAACATAAAATGTCTTGACATTTGACATTTACCACCTGAGGCATTTTGACATTCTTTAGTGATTCCAACATTTAAAAAGGCACAATATCAAACTTTGACATAATCTATCACATCAATACAGTATAGTAAAGTCCATTTTGCAAAAAATTATACTGTTGTGTTGACTGTATTTTTCAACCTCACTCATTTAACACTGTTACCCAAGTTACTGTAATTATTAAAATTATAACATTTTGTCCTTTTTAACGAAAAATATAAATATAGTATATGTGACCCTGAAAACTCAGTCATTTTTTGGTCATTTACTGTTTTCTATGTAATATCATCCTACATAATCCTACATAATATAAAGAACATTCTGTAAAAATATAAAAGTAAAAATATAAAAGTATCTTTAATATGACATGTCAAACATTTAAATCATAGTGATATTTATAGGTAAAATCAAACTGCTGTTATGTCATCTCAATCTGATTTTGTGACATTAACCTGTTTTCACATATATCTATCCAACACAACTCAGTATGTGGCTCAAGGTGGCTAAAATAAAATAGAATCACATTCATATGTTTTAGTAGGATCAGCTTTCATGCCAGTCACAGTTATGTTTAGGGGTGGGGTTTCATTCAACAATTGTATGCTTTTGTATGATTCACATTGTACAAATTCATATAAATTAGCCTTCCCATAATTTTTTTTTTACAAATTTCGATTAGATCATGCTAGTCTATCGAAAACTATAAGCCCCCAACTCAGCCGGCACCTACTATTTAATTCACGTTTATATACACCTAATACAACTTCACTATATTTAGACTGTGCAGGTAACAAAAGTAATACAAAATAACAATAAACAATTGTAATAAAAAAATAAATAAAAGTATTAAAAAAATAAATAAAAATAAAAATAAAAAATAAATAATAAAGTTTATTAATAGAGTAATAAAAAAGTTTGCATAATTTCTTCATTGTCTACTTTAATCTACAGTGGACTTTAGCTGTGAGCGTAGTAATTTGCTTTGTGTGCTAAGCATACTTGAGAATCTGTTGTTGTTGTGTTGCAGTTTGTTCAGAGGCGGAGTGCTCCAAATGGCAAGAAGTTGTTTGCGTTGCTCTTGCCCTTGCTTGTCTATCTTGGAAACATATGGCCCCACATATGTGGAGATGTCAGGAGGGCCTTTCACAGCGATCATGGAGTGCAGAGTGTACAGCTGACTGAAGTTCCCCAGGCAGAAAAAACGGTTTCGTCCTTTCCTTTGCCTGATCTATTAAATGTGCCACGCATAAAACAATGTTTGCCTCTCGCATGCAACGCTATGCACGCGACTCAATTTGCAACTTTCATCTGATAACACCTCTCTCAGCAAGAGACGAACAAGTCCACAGAGCGTATTTAAGAGTGTTGTACAGACTGCGAACCATAAAACACAATAAACGGTAAATTGGTGCAAACAAATCTGAATTGTAATAACCTGAGGGTAAGATATGCAACTGCAGATGGAGCACTTGCCATAATGCATAGCCTCGAGACCACAGGGGGCTTCATTGTGATAGTAATATAGTCTTATAAACATACTACAAGAATCGTGCGGCTAGTTTTATTTCCTCTCTCTGGGTTGCTAAGTGCTCAGGTAATATATTGCTTTCATAAGAGCACGCAAGCTGTATTTGCCTTTCGAAAATATGTCTGGATCCTTTGGGCACTGTGATTAAGAATAAAATAGTGAGTGCATTACTTCCAAATAAATTCAAGTAATGACATAAGCAAAGCGGTTTAACGGTGGAATTTTTCTGCGGAAAGTCGCACGCGGAGTACTGACACAGAGGACGAGGCATTCGTTTCCAACAGCGCATCCCCCTGGCGCGCCGGCTAATGCATTACTTTTGGATTACTCCAATATCTGTCTGATGTATGTTTGCTGAGCAAAGCAAGAGCCCACGGGTAGCCCCTGAACGACAGAACAGCTGCACAAAGACCGGCTCTTGAAGGAGTTCTCACAACCACCAGAATCCCCCCTTCCTGTCGCTGCAGCCAAGTGCGTGCCGGATGTACCGGGCCGTGAGCGGCGGGTCCTTTGGAGCTCCTGGGACTCACTAGAGCCTGCAGGCCGAGGAGCTGATAAGTCAGCCAGCCATTCGTCAGCCCAAATGAAGGCAGTAAAGTTGACTAGTGAGAATGCGGCTCAGCCGGGGGTTGGCAGACTGTTCCTCAGCGGAGAGCCGCTGTGACACTAACCCCGTACACACGCTCATAAACACATACTCCATTTTCCCCCCTCTGACACGCGAGCACAAATATTTATTTTTCTTGATTCTTTCAAGGAGTACAAAAGAAAAATCACACCTCTCTCTCTCTCTCTCTCATGCCAAAATAATCAATGCTATCCCGAGCGGGCTCGGCTGTGCTGACGTGCAGGAACGGATACACGCATTGCTCCGGAGCTCGACTAAAGATAATAAGCAAGGAACGGCACTATGTTTTACAGCTATCAAGACTCATCCTATTTGACATGCATTGTGGTGTTTACAAAATCCCAGCAAAACCTCCAGCTATATACTTAACAGGGTGCTCGCAAAACACAAGTTCTGAGGGCGTTTGGAGAGAGAAAATCCAGCCGCCCTCTTATGCGCGTCCCATTTCTTATTCACAGCGCTATTCTCAGTGTTAACACCTGTCAGCTGACTGACTTCTTGTTCCCCACGGCTTATGAAAAAATCATGGCTATGGAGTTCAGAGTCAACAGTCCCATCAATATAAATCCACCATGGTCTTCATGGAACATTAGGCGGATCCTGTATCCTTACAAAGGCCTTTGCCTCTCCTCTGCGGATACCGACACAGAATAGAGAAAAAACAGAAATGGCTCTTTTGAAGAATATTTTTACTCACATGCTCTAAATAGGCCATAAAACATTTATTTCAAAGCACTGCCTTTCACAAGCCCTGTATTATGTGGGCGTAACAAATGTTATGTATTAATCCACTCATAAATCATTACATTTGTGCTACAAGTCATTGAACACATTTTCCCATGGTTTCCATTTTTCTTGATTTTTTTTTTAACTACAGGAAAAAAGGACCCTGTAAAATAAGTGCTTAACCTAAAATTGCAGTATGTAATCCTTTGCAAAAAAAAATGTATTCATATGCATATTTAACTACTACTGTAAATAATACAGAAAAAGCTGTATGTTATGACTAACAAATACCTCTTGCATTTATACTACACATGTGCAAAACATACTTAATAGCTAAAAAGTAAGTTTAATATTTACTGTGGTATTAGGCACAGTTTTATAGACTTGAAGTGTAACTTGTTGCCCAAAGCATGAGGCAAAGTATCTAAATATCTAAAAAAAATAATCCACAATTGTCAACAAAAACAATGAACGTAAATAACACAAAACACACAAATCCATTCAATAACCATTAAAGGCAAACACTGAGGTATATGTACTGTATTCACAAACTATTCAAGGGTAAGAACTACAAAAGAACATGGACAGGACCATCAAGTAATTCACGCACAATTATGAATTACACGCACATATACTTCTTCATGTAGTCTTTTAACTTACTGGCGGAATTACACTTTTTGCTTCCAACAGATTACTGTAAAAAAGGGCCGTCACTCGGAATGAGAAGGGCAGTAAATGATACGTCTCGATATACAGCCAAAATGTTTCACCACCTTAAAAGACAACAGCACACATAGCGTTACATTACGGATCTCATAATAGACATATAAAACATTCAAAACCAAAGATCTCCAGCTATTTCTAGCTGGTAATCAAGTCGATCAAATCAGCAGGCGGTCGCTGTAAAGCATGAACTCCTCACAAGCACAATGGTGACATGACAAAGACCCGCAGTCATGTTTTCCTCCCAGTGTGTTGCGAGTCATCAGACATACTTCACCACAGAGACATGTTGGCATTTCTGCTCCGTTTGAGGTGATTCAACAAGGCCGTCCATTGCTCCAGACGCATAACGGGCCACGAATAGGAGCAGACATCACTCCCATGAGTTCGACATCTCTGCTGTTGTTAAACACACGACTGCCATCCGGTTTTGTTTTACATAAAGACGGCTCACTGTCGGGGTTTCTACCGAAAGTCAATTATCTACACCATTTCTTTCTGACATCATTGTGCTAATACAAGTCGCTCTTGACCTTATGCTAGTGCGTTTGGGGCCGATGAAAGTATGGCATGTCTTCATGATTGGATTAACTTCAGATGTGGCGAGTGTCTGGGAATATTACAGTGGATGTTCTGTGATCTCTCTCCTCGTCTATTCCCCCAAACCCTTATCTCTGGCCCAGGGCACTTATAGCCTACATTACACACATATACAGTCGACCTGAGGAGAGCTCTCGCTGTAAGCTTCAACACACACGCGCTTGATAATCGACTCAATTAAAAAGGTCCAATTGCCACAGCAAATTGATCCGAGTTATAACATTATCATTAGCACTTCAACTATGGCAATTATAGGACATTCACAGGCAGAAGCAAGAATAATGGGGAAGGAAAATGAAGTGACTTTGTACAAAAGGACATCCATTTTCGACGCACTGGGTGGTGTAAATAGCCCTGGTGTCAGCAGTATGGAGATAAAAGAATCGAGGCTTCCCATCACATACGTTGCTGCTTTCTGTGAGAAAAAGCCACACGGTTCTTTATCAGACAAATGGGTGTGCCATGTTTTCTTTGAACTATTTGTTTTAAATGATGTCTGGATTTATTCAGCAATACAACGATATTTAAGACAAACAATTATGTAGGTATAGGTAGTGAGATTAATATTTTTTGTTTGTTTTCTGTACCTTCTAAATTCACATTTAATTGAATGCATTTAAAATATAATATAATGCAATATAAACAGAACCTACACGCTTCTGCTATAAAACAAGAGAATCAATTTCTCATACTGTATTCTTCTCTAACATTCCCAATATATACAGAAGCTTTAAAAAGCAACAGAACTCTCAGCATTGTTTAAGATTCACATAAGAAAGGTTTTCTAGCAATAAAATGTGTATACAGTATGTGTGCGCAGCATTATAGAGGCCTGAGATTGGTACAGACAGGAGATGTCATATGGAGTGACATAAGCCAGAGCCGCACAGCAGCCTTGCACTGCCATACAGAGCCGCCGACAGCCCGAAAGACGAGCCGTCCTCAAATCCGAGGGCTCTCTCGCTAATTGTTTCTGAAAAAATGACATTTGTCTTTTTTGCACCTTGTTTCAGGTGTCACTGCCTTTAACATTAGAGGGCTTGCGATGGTGTGATTGCCCTCCAGCAGTTTGTTTGATGTTTTGAGGACTGTCATTTCCCTGTGCAATTCCATAGAAATTGAAATCTGTATTTATTTACATGCGAGGTTAATAAAAAAAGATGCATAAGTGATTTGAAAGTCAAACAACTGCACCTGCCACTCAAGTGTAATTTTATGCAGAGCAGGTACATTGTAACAATGAGGAGGAGATATAAAATAAAACAGCGGTATCAGCTTACCTCACAGATGCATAAAGGCTTCACAAAGCCTCCTGATTCAGTTTGTATTTATTAGTATTGCTTATTTTTTTATTCCTTATTACTCTCTAGCAAACAAAAACCTTAATTATTGCATGTTAGAAGAACACAGATAACAAACTAACACTAGTGTAAAAACATTGTCTTATGTTGTAGCAATAATTGTTAATATTTCATATAAATTTAACTTAATAACAAAACAATTTAATATTACAATAAAATATAATTGTAGTTTACAAATCTATCAGGTTTATAATCTAGAGAAATTACGTAATTCATGGTTTATATACTTTCATGCGCCGCTGGTTAGACAGAAAACTGTGTCTTGGTGTTACACAGATCTTTCACAGTGTGTTGTCAGGTAGGCAATGGCAAACTGCAGTAGAAATATGACATTACATAGACAACACTGCCACTTGCTGCAATACAGCAAGTACCGCATACTCTGCTTCTGGACAGAATAGCAATATTTCAGATTCGGATTCAACAGTATGGCCTGACAATTTATGACATTAGTTTTATTATTAAATATTACAATACTAATTTAAAAACAAACCTATACTGGTTTTGTTACAAGCTTTGTTATTTAGCTGTACTGTATGTTACAAGTGACTTTAAAATGTGCAATTGTGTGGAATCTTCTGCTTGTATTATATTCAGTAAATTTTACAAAAAATGACGTGAATGTATCGGATATGGGAAAGCTGACAGCTCAAAATGCTAATTATTAAGGTGGAAACAGCTCCTATGTATAAAAAAAACATTTCCAAAAAAATATGGAGAAAAGAGCAACCTCCTGAATTATTTTGTTTCTAAAGAAGAGTTTTGTGTGTATTTTCCTGTCTTGTTTTGGTAGTAGGGGAATTTTTCCTTGTATTCCTCATCCGAGCATATATCAAGGTGATGCACTGACAGGCAAAAGAAAAGCAAATACAATCAGGGCCGGGAAGAGGAAAACAGGCACTTTTCACAGATGGCAAGAGGCATCTTTTCAGTCCTTAAACAGACACCGAACGCAGTCGAGGGACCCGGGCTCTGTCTGTATAATGTGTTGAAGAACAGTGGGTACTTGGCACAAGTAGCAGAAACAATTAGCGTCACATGCGATTCCCGGAGCAATGGGAGGAAGAGGCATTTTATTTTATTTTCAATCGCACATTATTTACAGGCACCTCTCCTTGTCATCACGGTTAGCATTTGGAAGATTCAAAGACAGCGGTAGTCATGGCCCATATTTCACTGTTGATGACTTATGTGTGGGCAGAGAGATTTGTTTGCATCCGTGCATGCCTAATTAATGAATCGACAGAGGAAGTGCACTTCTCCTTTGAGAATCTATGATAGTGAAAATATTTTCTAAGCATGTGAGCTTCTTGTCTCATTGTGAAACACACACAAAGACAAACATGCCATTTGAAATGCCAGTAATGAGTTGAAGTAAACAACTTTACCACATGACACACTTACACTTTATTTAAATGTACTACTATGTGTTGATGTGCGTTTACTACAAAGACTAACAATTAAAATGCATTTTTAACTTTAACTATATGAATGTCCTAAGAAGTACAGAACATAAGCTGAAATAAGTCCAAGAGCGCTTCTGGAGTTCTTACTACACTACAGATAATAAACATGCAGATAATGTGAAGTCCACTAGAGAGCAGTATAATACAACAACAAACACATTCAGGACCAGACTACACTATGCTTTGAGTAATGTGCACACATTTATTGACACTACACTATATTGAGACTGTACTGCGGGAGACAGGTTGTAGATCGATAGCCTACTGTATATACACAGACAAAAGATAAAGCAAGAGATCCTGTGATATTCACTCTGATTGAACATTATTTCGTTATCTCAGAACACATACTTATAAAGATCAATGTGCTTTTGTTTTGGAGTAATATGTAACAGTAATTATCTGTAATCTATAAACGAGATAAACAAGTACTATGTATTCAAATAACAGCATTGAAAATCTACAAAAAATAAATTTAAACAGCCTAAAAGCCTCTCAAAATGTAATATCACAGCTCATATCTGGTGTTGTATTCAGAGTATTATCAGCCTATCCCCACAACCATTGAATTAAATACTTGGAAACGCTGCTAAAATCAATAGCTTGCAAACAGCAGTCATTTTAATCTCAGAAGTCTAAACAAACAAAACATGGACTTTCCCTTTCAGCAAGTATAAAGTCTCATTAGCACACATCATAACGCCAGTTGTTTCTGTTGTGTCTGTTATTTAAGTTCGGCTGGAGAAATGAAGATACTTTGTGCTATTGGCCTCTTCTTGGCATTAACAGGTAAGTGTATTTGTGCTACCATTAATAATCATTTATTTATATATATTTATCAATGCATCATTTACAATAATATTTAACTGAAAATTCTAATTACAACACTAGTACAAAAACTCTCTCTTCTATTTTGATTTACAGCTTTGTATTCCTTATTTCTAAATTGGATAGCATCTAAAAAAAAAGTGTAAACAAATTAGTGTTCAATAATGCTGTCGTCTCTTTGATCATGAAATTCTTTGTGCACATCTTTCCCCAGCAATGGCTAATACTCTCAATAATGTCCAATGACTTTGTATATATAGGAATATGCAGATCTGCCCTTATCAGCAAAAGTCACAAAGGAGACAATCCACTGCTTCAGTATGTGGTGAATAACTCTCTCAGAGAGCATACAGTGCTAAACAAACTAAGACTGGTATGTATAAAAACACTTCTAAGACACCTAAACACTTCAGTGTCACCCAAACATTACAATAAAATAAAATAAGAAAGTTAACAAAAATACTATGTGAATTCGTCCTGGCAGATATATGTGCAATATCACATAATAACACTAGAGGTCAGCATATTCTCATTTTTACCTGTTTCCATTTTAAGAAAACTATGGAGGATCCCTGGCATCTAATGATGGTGGCACCCGAGCAAGCTCAGTTTATGGCTACTTTAGCAAAACTGATCCAGGTCAATAAAGCCATTGAGATAGGTGAAAGGAAGCAATACATATTATTAACATTATGTTTAATTAAATCAGTTCACTGTTCTCCTGTAAAATATACATTCTTTGGTCTATCTGTAGGTATGTATACAGGATACAACGCCTTAAATCTGGCTCTGCTAGTACCTGAGAATGGACGTGTGGTGGCTTGTGAAATTAATGAGGAATATGTGAAAATAGCCAAGCCCTTTTTTACAGAGGTATGCCAAAACAAACACATTTCAGCAGGTTTCTTAAATTATACCATAGTGTAATATGGTATAATTGTGACCCATGTCATGTGACCCTGCCTATGAAAACCCAACTGAAGTCATTTTTGTGATTTACTTTTTTCTAAATAAAATCATATCAATCATACAAGCATATATAAGAAAGTCACTTTGGAAAAAGGCGTCTGCTAAATGCAAAAACGTAAATGTTTAGGAAGCCAACGTCCAGTATTGCTTTGTGCAAAATAATAAAACTGTGAAAATGAAATAATTCATTTTAACATTTTAACAAAATTAATAATGTCAGTAGGATAAATGAAAATATGAGTACTACTGTATATCTAAAAATCTACCTTAAAATCCATGATTATTGCTACTACTTTAATGCTCCTTATCTCATAATTAGATTTCGGGACTTCAGCCTGGATTTCACAGACTCGGTCATATATATATATATATAAAATGCAGAGGCTGCTCAGTTTTAACTCGCATCTAAATTCATTGATTTTATTAGACCCATCAGTGCCGGTCAGATATCTGTATATCTGAAGTTCTTAACATAAACTCCTACACACGTCTCATTTTCAATATTGATTACTGCCTGCCACTGTGAGCATGCAGTCATCAGTTTAAAGCCAAATTGACCAGGAATAAGAAAAAGAGAGATGCAAAAACGTCAGTCAGACTTTACCATGTGCTGACCGAGATGAATGTGAATGCCCATTGGGTGCTGATATCTACACAAACGCTTTCTCTTTCATCTTCCTCTATATGGGTCTATAGTAGCTGTGAGAAATAGCACCTTGTCAAACACAAGAGATACTGCAATATTATAACAAATTACAATAATTGCTAATTCTTTTCTAGGCTGGAGTGGAAAATAAAATTGATATTCGCATTAAGCCTGCAGAAGAAACATTGGGTAAAGATGAATTACAACGGCAATATTATACAATTTTGGGTTTTTTTTAAGTTGAGTTTAAAAAACTATAAGATATTGTCTTGACAGATGAACTCTTAGCTGCTGCTGAAAATGGAACATATGACTTTGTGTTCATTGATGCTGATAAAAAGAATTATGACACATACTATGAAAAGTCTCTCCAGCTTGTTCGAAAGGATGGCATTATAGCTATTGATAATGTAAGTATGACAGACTCTCTAAATATCCTACAAGATGAACAAATAAAATGCATTTCTTTAAGATATTATTTTAGAAAATATACTGAAAGACTATTATTGATATTACATATTATAACAACAAGAAAAAAAATCTACATACATACATAACGTTTACTAAAATACACATGCAGGCCACACAGCTACACAATCCCATTTACTGTGCTAAAGTTCAGCTCTTTTATTCTAAATACTGTCGGAATGATAACGTAGTTACCTGTTTGTCTGTGTTTGTCAGGTGTTGTGGGGTGGGCGGGTCATCAATCCTGCTAAAGATGATCTCTCCTCCCAAACCATCGACAAACTAAACAAGAAGTTACACAAAGATGAACGGATTGATCTCAGTATGCTCACGGTTGGAGATGGCCTGACCCTAGCTATCAAAAGATAACCCAGACTATTTGGCAATTAGCGTAATAAACAGAAAACAAACGTTTACCTCTTTGTTTGTTGGGTTGGGGAAAGTCTGTCACGTCCATCAACACAAATAAACCCTTTGAAACCAATGCTAAATAGATACCTTGTTTATCACTGCTAATTTGATGCAAATATTGCAATTAACAATAACTTAAACACACATTAATCTGCGTAAAATAACGTGTAGTTAAATGTTTTGCTAACTCTGACCCCACTCAAGCACGTGCTAGTGCAGGAACACTCTTTATAGCTTTATAGGCTTTAGCCACTAGATGGAGACATTAGCCATTGTTTGTTATTGCACAATTATTTAATTTATTGCCAAAAAATGTCCCGTCTCTTTTGTAATATTTAATATTTAAAAACAGCGTCATTACATTTTGCTGGTATATGACCCGAGTTTTCTGGACGGCCCTTTTTAAATGAACACGTTTAGCTATGTGAGGCATTTCTGTAAGCACAACTTACAGAAGCTGTAACTTACAGTTGCATAATTCAAGTTATACAGTTTGGGCAAGACCTTTCTATTTCAACATGATATTAGCACTGTGCACAAAGCTAATAAAGAAATAACTGAGAAATAATAAAGAAATAACTCTCTCTAGTAGAGTGGAAGAATTTGACTAGGGTCTATTAGAAGAGGGTCGTCTATGTACTTTTGGCTATATAATGTAGTTTACAAGAATTTGCACCGTAATTTAAAGTTTGTATGCGTGAATTAAAATAGTTTGCGTTTTAATGCGTTGTTTACAGACGTTGTGTGGCCTTACAGTTTCGTTTATACGTCTTCTGTGCTTTAAGCGGAAAGTGAAACTTAACTAGGATATTTACCCCATTTGGTAAAGTACCACATGTGACCCTGCTATATAATAGTGTCCTGTGACAATGTGAAGACACATTAAGTTTCGAACAGCACCAGAAGAGTCTATGGTTGATTCATTTATGAAAAGGTAAGACTTTTATTGTTTTAATGCTTACTATGAAATATATTTTTCATTTACTGCACAGAAAAAATGCCTTACATTTTTTATTGTATTCAAATTGTTTATTCAAGTCATTTAAACTTGTTTACATTATTTTAATAATTTAAAGTAATGTAAAATCCTATGTTGTTTTTTGTATTGATCACATAATTCATAGCATTTTTTTTAATGTGTTATTAGAATTTTACATTTGCAATAATATGCTTTATAGTAATAATTAATTCAAATAATTATTTTAACAAAATTGACCACCACTGTTTAATGTATATATACTATAATGAAGCCTTTAAAATACTCATTTAAATCTAATTTAAGATTAAAACTAAGATTAAAAATAATTTTACACATTAAAAAATAATTTTTCTAAACATTTAATGTTTGCTGTATTATTATGTTTCTGTAATAATAAATGATAAATTGAATAAAGTATTGAATGGAACACATTAAAGTCAAAAGAAAGCAAATCTGTACATGTGAAAATTAATGTGAAACGTAAATGTGAACATTAATAATTTCATATTTTTCCCCATTTTAGAATGTCAGAGGAGAATCTAAAAAGTGTGCCCTGCCACTTTACCTGGGGCTTGCAAAAAGAAGATGCAGATCTTAATTTCCTCGAAGTGAAAGTCTGTGAAAGACTAGGGGTGCAATCTGAATATATAGGAAATTTAAAACAAAGAGATTATAACTTTTTGGCTTTTATCAAACATCTACAAGGTTTTAATGACAAAGCACTTGAGAACTTGGAACTAGCAAAGAAGGTACACTCGGGCAGTGAAACAAATTTGATTGTGACATATGGAAACTTAGCCTGGGTGCACAGTATCATGGGAAATATGACCAATGCCAAAACCTACGTAGAGAAAGTGAAAGATATTTTTAAAGCTTTTCCCACCCCATCCCTAACAGATCTTCACAGAGAGGTCCAGAGTGAAAAGTCCTGGTCACTTCTTAGGTTTTCAAGAAAATCCTACATCAGGGCCAAGGAATGTTTTTTAAAAGCACTACAGAAAGATCCAGATGACTGGGAATGGAACACAGGTTATGCCTTTTCTCTGTTTCGTCTGGAGGGACTGGAGGTTGGTGAGTACAGGCGTGTACGTTTTGAAGAATCTCCTGCTGTGGTCCAGTTAAAAAAAGCACTGAAACTGAACCCGAACAACGCAATGATCCATGTATATCTGGGACTGAAATGCTACAAGAACTCAAGGGACGCTGAGGCATGGGAATACATGAGAAAAGCCCTTAGAATGGCTCCGGATAACCTTGGCGTTGTTTTGCATGTTTCGAAGTTCATGAAGAAAGAGCAGTGTTATGACATGGCCCTGGAAGTGTTGCTGGGAATGCTGAGGAAAGCACCAGACTCGTCACGTTTGCATCACGAGATTGCCAACAATTATCGCTGGAAAGCCATGCAGTTGAAAGACATACACAACCCTCAATTGCTTAGCCTTTGCATTCAACATTTAGAAAAGGGTGCCAGTTTAAATCCAGGCTTCATATATCCACAGTTGGAGTTAGCGCTAAGGTATGCAGAAGTAAAACAATCAGCAAAGGCAGAACAGAAGTTCCAGGAGCTGCTGGCGCTTCCTGACCTAAAGCCGGCCGATCGTCAAGCTTGGCATCGCATGTATGGAGATTTTCAGCTCTACAGGTTGGGCTCAGAGGCAGCTGCAGTTGAACATTACAAACAAGGCATGATGCTGCGTCGGGTGTCAACTGAATGGATGATCTGTAGAAACAGACTGAGGAAGGTCCTTCAGCGTGACAGAAATGACATACACCAAATCCAGAAGTTGTTTGATTCATTTAAAACAGAAGAATTTAGCTGCTGAGTAAAAGAGAATATCTCTTTTTCCTGCTATTAGGTAACTAGCCTAAACATAAGAATTCAATGAGGAATGATAAGGATAATCATTTGGTTTATTTAAATATTTCTAGTGGTTTAAAACATTTACCCATTCTGTTCCTCTCTGGTGGAATAAGCCACCAGCCTCCACCTGAGCGGCTGAATCCATCACAACCTTCAAGCTTAAAACACACCTGACTAACCCCTAATTGTTATCTCTTTCCCTCTGTTTCTTTAAAAACCTCTTTGTTCAGAATTTTAACATTTACATTTATTCATTTAGCAGACACTTTTATCCAAAAAGGCTTACATGGGGGGCTCATTGCAGCACCCAGGGAGCAATTGGGGGTACTGTGCCTTGCTCAAGTGTACCTCAGTTGTTTCCTGCTGGTACTGGGAAACAAACCTTTAGAAACAGAAAGGTTCTTTAGATATTAAAGGTTCTTAATGTAACCGTACATCCATAAATGGTTCTTCTATGGCACCATAAAGATTAAAAAAATATGTGATTTGTAAACTGCACTCACTGTATTGTTGGATCATTGTTAAATTCTTTCTCATTTTTTTAAGTCACTTTTGATAAAATTGTCTGCTAAATGAATACATTTAAATGTTAAAATACACATTAAATTATTATTAACTAATGTTAATCTTCTTGTAAATTCATTAAATCTGTATGATATAAATTCTGTGTATTTGTGAATTATTTATAAAACTTCACCTGATATAATGCATGTAATGCATGTAAACATATAGGAGATTTAAAAATGAAGCTGACACCCAAGGGGAATACAATGTGTAAAAAACAATCAACAAGATCTCTAACTGAAGTGGTGATCTACCAAATGACTGAGAGGCATGTTATAAGTGTATCTTATTGAAGAATATATAAGAATGTATACTGTAGGACTATATGTGACTTGTGTGTTGTTATCGACTGCTTGTGTGAGAGCTGCACTGATCATTAGGAATAATTTTGTTTGCATTTATGCAATTTGTTGCATTGATGGATTTTTAATAAATGACTCCTTTTCAAAAGATGCCATATTTACTAATTGTAGCAGGTAAAGCAGTGCAGTGGATTTTAACCAGAACCAGCACTTTTGGCCAGTGGTAAGTTGCTTGAACTTAGTATAAATACATTGAAATAGTAATTGCCTTAATTAAAATAATTCACAAGGAGTTTTTACAGTGTATTAGCATTACATTTTTGTGCCACAAAAATAAAAAATAGTATATAAATCATCCAAATTGTCAGTCTCTAGTCCCTGGCTTGTCATTGCTCCCTCTTCTGGACTCATTGTCAATTTAACTCAAATTCCCATAATCCTTTGCCTGTTTAATCATTGTTATCACCTGTGTCTTGTTCTCCCCCTGTTATCCCTCTGTATATATATAGCCCTTGTTTTTCAGTTGTTCTTTGTCGTTCGGTGTTCAATGTTCTCTTCCTGCTCCTGCTCGATGTTTCCCGTTTCCCATTCTGGGTCTCTGCTTTCGTTCCTGTGTTCTGCTTTGTTTTATGTTTATTAAAGAACTGCATTTGGATCTGCTGCCTCCTTGCCTGTTCCTGCCTGCATCATTTATCTTTACAGAAATATTATTTAAATGAATAGAATAGTATATTTACTATATTAAATGTATAAGGTGAATTCAGACAAGTTTCATCTTAACCAGAATTCACACTTTGTGCGTGGCCTGTGTGAGTTTTCTTGCATTGAACGGACCCCACAGACTGGAGCCGAAGTGAGCGCATCTTTATAGTTTTTACCGACAGTTAGAGACAATACAAGTCTATAAAAACAGACATAGAAATAGCCTTAGTGAATATAAGCTGATTGAGAAGCTCCAGAAGCGCTTTCACTATAACACATGAGATGGAGAGAAAGCCAACAGGTCAGTCACATTTAAACAGATCAAGTGAAATATATGCAGATAATGTGTGATTTAGCAAAGCATCAGGGCTGTGTTTAGTGTTTCTGATACTGTTCAGCTATTTCCCACTGTCACTTATATCACGACAAACTTGAGATCTTTTATTTACACGTTTACACCCTATGCATGTCTTAGTACATTATTCTAAGGGATAGAATATTAATAGCATATTAATGTATTTTAGTTTCAATGTACTGTATAGCTTAAACTGACTTTATACTGTGCTGTTTACAATGACAGGAATGTCCAGCTGTTTAAGATGTATGATATTCAGCAAATTTGATATTTAATAGATTATTAATTAGATTTGCTTTTTAAAAAAGGTTTAGTTTTTTTTATAAAAGCCCCAAATTAACATTTTTGGTGTCCCTGGAAGTTATTTATTTCAGTGTTAAGTGATATATATTTCAGCTATCTGTAATGTCTATTATTTGTAATGTTTCTTTGTTTTTATCTTTTAGAAAAGCAGAAAAAGGATGTCCACGCCTGCTTTAATAAAGGATGCCGGGTTATAAAACACATCTTCTCTCGCTCCCAAAACAATGTAGTTGTTCCCTTTTCATCTGGCCTGGATCCATCTGATCCTCAGCCAGGTCCATCCGGCCAGACATGACTTTATACTGTGGTGTTTACAAAGACATGGCCAGCTGTTTTGAGAGATTTCACATTGAACAAATTTCACATTTGAAAGATTTAGTGTTTTTTTTTTACTTGTGGAAAACAAAACTAACAAGGCTTCATTAAATTTACTTTTGGTAGCCCTGATAGCTTTATTTATTCTGGTATCTGGTGATAATTTCTGATATTTGTCTTACTCTTTCTCTGTTTTTGTCTTTTAGAACAACAAACAAAAGGAAAGAAAAAGAGGGTTTCCATGCCTTCTTTAAGAAACAATGTTAATCCATTTTCTTTACCATCTGAACTGAATCAATCTGGCCCATCCGACCAGACATGTCTGCGTGTTTTTAAAACAATGGTCTTGTAAGACCCAGCTGATTGCCTCCCTTGTTCATGTAATTGGGAGCAAAAACCAAGTTGATCCTAAATCAGGTCCATCTGAACTCAAGCCACCAGCTCCTGCAGAAGCAGCTGACCACAACCAGGTCAGTCAGTGTTTGAAAAATTTAGAGGTTTATTTAACTTATGCAAAACAAAACTTACAAGGCTTAATTCAATTAACCTTTGGTGACCCTGATAGATTCATTTATTTGACTGATAGTAATATATTTCTGGTATTTGTTGATCATTTCTGATATTTTGTCTTTCTCTGTTTTTCAAAGAAAAGGAAGCAAAATAAAGAAGGGTGTCCGTGCTTGTTTTAAGAAAAAATGGCAGGCTATAAAGCATACCTTTTCTCGTTCCCAAAAAAATAAAGTGGAACTTCTTCCTGCACAGTCGGACCTGGATCCAGTTGATCCTCAGCCAGGTCCATCTAAACTCGAGACAGCTATTGGTATAACAGATATAGATATATAGCTTACTTTAGACCTTTAAAAGTTCCTCGGATGTCATTATATTTATAAAGAATTATTTAGCTGACGACTTCCCTCAGTCTTGGAGAAACAGACAATATTTTCTTGAAGAATTGGAGAATTATAGTAAGTATACTGCCATTATGTTCATATTAATTTTCATTCTGTTCTGCTTGTTATTTTTGGTTTCACACCTGTGCCTAGTTACCCTGTATTTATACACCATGTGCTTATACGCTTTATCCCGCCCTGATTTTATTTTAAAATAAATACTTGAGGTTTTTTAATGAACTCTAGTTAATAGAGTAATTAACTGTATTAGCATTGCTCTTGGTGTTGATGATGTGAGACACATTTTTCACATATTTTACATTATTGCTGTGCCAGTGTCATGAGCTCTGCCAAACGCTCTGATTTCTTCTGGTCTTCTAGGCTCATTTTGCACCAGAAGTCAACTCTAAATTTGCTTAATTCATAAAACACATGACTGTAATGGATTGCTCAGTAAAGTCAAAGAGGAACTGGACCCCTGTTTGAGCCTGGTTTCTTCTGGAGTTCAAAAGCTCTCCTAACCAACAAATAGCACTTATCTAAAATATATATTTAAATGAAATGCTCATATTAAAAATGTAAAATAATAATAAATAATTTTATTCTACTACTGTTGTATAATGCAATTATCTTGTCTACTAGTTTGTTATTTTTCCTACACATATTTAGACAATGTATTATGAAATACAATGGATAAAGGAAGAACCTTTAATGGACATACACCCGTTGTGTTTGAGTTTACTGGAGTTCAAGGACGTGAAAACCTACAAAAGGCTGAGGAGCTGACCAACACTGGGAATACTGAGACCAGCAGTATCCCCTTAAGATCAGCTGAAGACAAGAAGCCTATAAGATGACTACAGCTGAAAACTGTGCTTGTTGCATTTTAAACTTTAATTGTGTAGTACTATTAACCTTTACTTTTTTTAATTATATAAAGAAAAGTAACCAATTAAAAGACATTTAATTCATTACCAAAACTGCCTACGAGGTTTAATTTTCAGTGTTTTTCATTGTCATACACAATTAAAGAAAATACAGAACACCTAAATGTGTTGATTTTTTTCTGCAACAATGCAATTCCACAGATTTGAGAAAAGTTTTAAGTTTTCCTGAATCTTTTCTGTGATACCTGACTGGCTGAGGAGGATTTGTTAATCAAGTCTTACCTCCTGTAAACTCTTCATCACTCCTTTCTGCTGACCTGCCCCTGCTTGGCACAAAAAATTCTGATGTCCATCTGCCATCAGTTTAGCTTCAACAGGCCTCAACACACCTGCCTGAAAGTTTCTATTCAGCCTAAGATGTTGATTAGTTGGTTTGATTAGGGTTGGAACTTGGAGCTAAACATGTGCAGGACTGCGGAACACTTGCCGAGATTAAGTGTAAATAAAAACACTGAAATTTGCTATTTATACTGGGGCACAGCAGACTAAAGCACGTGTCCCGGTAAAACGGGTCTAGTAGCGACGCCCCTGTGCCAAACATTAGTTTGGCATTTTGAAGCGTCAGTCTCCATTAAGGACTTTATTAACCATTTGGTTGCCATCACGAGTCTTTCCCCCATGCCTCATATTTATAAGTAAAAAAGATTGTATTAGCTCCCCCTTTTGTCGGTCGTCGTTATTTAATCTGACATTTTTTCTTTGATGAATCTTAAAATAAAAACTGAAACAAACGAGACAATTGTTAAATCACATGAAGAGTACGGAGCTGCAAAATAAATGTAGATTGTATAGGAAAAATAATCTAAATGAGAGCTGATACTGAAATCTTTAATAATAATGTTTTTTATTGCAGAGTGCAAATCTGAGCTCAGTTTAACAAGACTTCTTCTAAAACCTAATGGGGACACATCAGGAAACACACAGAATGAAGAATGCTGCTACATTAGTCAAATACGTGCAAATCTAACAATAATGCTGTAAATCAATAACACAATGCCTACACGGAAAATAAATAAATAAATAAATAAAAATAATTTGATAACAAACCGGGAAAGGATTTCTTTTTGCTTTCTTATACATATATTTTATTTAAACACATGTGCTTGTTTGTTAGATTTTACATGCCGATAACAAAAAAAATCACACAATAAATCTGTCTGAGTTTGCAGGAATGCGAGTAAGATTGAGTGGGTACTCAGCGCATCAGTGAGCGCGCGTGACATCACAGCGGTCCCCGGAGATCAGCGCAAGAGTGCGCGCGCAGGATGCTGAGCTGTTACAGCTGATTCTGTGCATTTAAACACTATGTACAGACAGATGTGTTTCGCAACCCTGGCATCTATTACGGTATATATAGACAGCACAAGTCCGCCACCAAACGCTGCGACTCGCGATGGAGCGTCTTTTTCATTCACCTGGCAGGACACGGAAAGAGTACCGGTACCAGACGACACGTCCTTCAAAACACATCATGTCGAGGACTGCCTTCACCCTTACAACACCACTGAGAGGACGTCAAATCGTAAGTGAATTCGCCGCTAAACCGGCGGATAGCTTAGATTTTGCGAACAAATTGTCAGGTGCGATGCCTTTAAGGAAAATGAGTGAGAAAGAGTTACTGCAGGGGCTGAATGACCGCTTCGCCGGATTCATCGAGAAGGTTCATCACCTGGAGAATCAAAACAGAGCCCTGGAGAGCGAGATCGGGGCAATCAGACTCAAAACAAAATCCTCTGCCTCTCTCTCCAAAGAATATGAATCTGAACTGAACGATCTGCGGCGACAAGTTCATGAGACGACCCTGCAAAAGCATCAGATTGAGATAAACCGTCAGAACCTAGAAGATGAGTTCAACACTTTACGAGACAAGTGCGATAGGGAGTCACGTGGTCGAGCTGATACTGAACACATCATCTCAGTGCTGAAGAAATGCATCAGTGATGCTTATCTAGCCAAACAAGAGATGGACAGGAAAGCAAAAGCACTTGAAGATGAGCTCAGCTTCCTGAAGGAAAATCACGAGAGCGAGGTGGCAGAAATGATGGTCCAGATCCAGGACGGTCAAGTGGGAGCAGAAAAGCTTGATTATAGTAGAAGTGATCTCACTGCAGCTCTGAGAGACATCAGGATGAAGCTTGAAGGTCACACCGGCTCTGACATCAGATACACAGAGGAGCGCTTCAGAGCACAGCTCGCCAAACTGACCAAAACTGCTGAGCTTAACAGAGATGCCCTCATGGCCACTAAAGCAGAGATTCATGAACACAGAAGACAGCTGCAGTCCAAGAACATTGAGCTTGACTCTGTGAAAGGTGTGAGAGAAGCACTGGAGAAGCAACTCTATGACCTGGAGCAGCGCCACAATGCAGAAATCCATCATTATCAGGTAAGCAACCAAGCTTTTACGCCTTACCAATTTAAAATAATGAAATAAGAGAAATAACATTTCATACTTTTGTGATCACTTTTGTGTGTTGATGCTATGCACTCTTTTAATGCAATACTCATTTAATAAATTATACATATATACATACATACTGCAATATTACAGTGCATATTGTGACACTGTTACAATAATAATCATGCTTTGGTGTGGGTGTCTATAATGTATTTTCATGTTTTTTCTTACTTTCTTCTTTGGTGCAGGACACAATAAGAGAGATGGAATTTGAGCTGAAAAATGCCAAATATGACATGAGCAGCCATCTCAGAGAATACCAGGATCTTCTCAATGTGAAAATGGGACTGGATGCTGAAATTTATTCTTACAGGTACTTATTTGATTGTTTATACAGTTACTATTGAAATACTTTATTTAAAAAATGTTAAAAATACATACTAATTAATCTTGACAATATTTTCAATAATTCCAATATCTGAGTTTGTTTATAGCGCTGCATAACTCCACAAGTCATTAAAAAAAATCAGTATTGCTCAACTGTTTTTAGCTTTAGTGGTCACCATAACTACTGTTAAAAAAGCAATTTATTCTTTTTTTAATTGTTTTATCCCACAGAAAACTTTTGGAAGGTGAAGAGTCAAGGTACTCAACAATTTCAGATGAACATATTTCAGTACCGTACATTTATAGACAGTCACCCATCTATACTCTCCCTTGTGTCACAAGGCAGGGGGGAGGTCGCAAGGCAGAGCCTCAGTACAAATTTGTTGAAGAGATCATTACAGAGACAACAAGAGAAGATGTGGAGATATCAGACACTGGTTCTGAAAAGAGCGGGGAGGGTGACAACCCGGATGAGGAGAGCGGCGAGAAAGATACAGAATGTGATGTTTTACAAGAAGCTAAAGATGACGAACCAGAACCAGCTGCGGAGGAGAGCAATGGAGGGAACACTAAAGTAGAAGCAGAAGAAAATGAAGTTAAACCAACTAAAGAAAGTGATGATATAGAGGACAAGCCAGCTGAAAACACGACAGATGCTTCTGAGGTACATCAAGATATAGACACTGCCTCTAAACCAACCCAAGAGAAAACTTTCACAACAAAGGAAATTGAAGAGAAAGATAAGGATGAAGAAATAGACATGAAAAAAACACAGCACAAAGATCTAAAGGAGGACATGAAGGGAGAAACAGAAATAGCACAGTCAGATGTACTTGGAGAAGACAATGTAAAGAAGACAGATGAATCCGATGAAGAAGCAAAGAAAGATGTCCCAAAATCAGATCTGTCAGAAGAGCTGTCAATAGTAGAAGCTGAAAAATCAGATGAAACTGGACCTGGGGACAAAACAGCTCAAGTAACAGATAAACCCAGTGAGCCGGTCATTGAGGTTGCTTCTCAAGGATCTCAAGATAATGGACACAAAGATGCTGAAGTTACATCGCAAGAATCAAATACTGCAAAACCAGCAGACAAAGAGAAAGAAACAACTCCAGTGAAATCTGTAGAGGCGGATGCTCCCACATCAGACCCACAACAAGCACCTAAAAATGCTGAGGATGGACAAAAGACAATTTCAGTAGAGGAAACCAAGGACAAGTCAAAGAATATAACTTCCCCAAAAAAGGAGAATCCAGACACTGTTAATGTAGAAGATAAGAAATCTGAGCATACTGTAAAACCAAGAGGATACCAGCAAAATAACAGAGGCAGAGAAACCTACTGAGAAACATCAAGAGACTCAATCGAAAAATAAGGAAAAGGAACAAAAACCTGAAGAATCCACCGATAAAGAAGACAGCAAAGCTGATGGACTGATAGACAGTGCGAAAACTGAAAAAGGAGAAAACAAAGTCAAATCAAATGAACCAGAAAAAACACAAAAGGAAATTTCAAAAGTTACAGAGGAGAAATCAAAGCCTGAAGATTCAAAGAAACAGGAGGACAGCAAAGACAGTGGCGCAGACAGTGTGAAAGCAAGCGAAGGAGAAACCAAAGTCACGGATAAGAAGGTTGATGAAACACAGAGTAATGCAGACCCTCGAGCCAAAGAAACAAAGCCTGATGTAAAACCTGTGCAAAAGGAAGCTCAAGAGAGCAAAGTGAAGTCGCCTGACAAAGCTGAAGTAACAACAGATGTAAAAAGTGAAGTAACTGTCCCCAAACCTGAAGAAAAACAAGCAGACCGTGGCTCACAAGAAGTAAAGGCCACAGAATCCAAAACGGCAATAAAACCAGAAGCAAAAGCTCCAGAGAAGACTGAGCCGGTTAAAGAGAAGAACAAGGAGGACAAGCAAACAGTCTAATGTAGTCTAGACATAAAGAATGTTCAAATAAGCAACCTGGAGGAATGCAATACAAGTTATTCACAACTGCATGATTATTTATTTTCAGTAAGCATGAACTGTAAGAAAGTGTTTTTGGTGGTTGTGTATGCTGTCATCTAGGTGTACATAATGAATGTGTGAGGAATGAATAATAGATTTTATTTTGCTACATCTCTTTGCTATCATCAGCCAAATGTATGTATTAAAACAATGCAATAACAGAATAAATATTTCAGCATATCATTCTGTTTTGTAGGTTTAATTGCCGTTTTACAAATCTACTACTGGATAAAGAAATTACATCAGAGGAAATGGTAATCAGGATATTTCATGTTGATGTTCCTGTTTTTTGATAGAAAGAACACTTGCATAACCTCCAACAGTTCACATTTTCCAGCACAGATTTATAATGGATCATAGGTTTTGAGTCGAGTGCAATCATGTCCTCTTAGAACACTTAAAATTTTACACCCAGATAAATACTGGTCATTGTCTTAAAACATGAAAAACCAAAACACTATTCATGTTGCCAAATTACCCTGGACAAGTGTGCAGTACAATGCAGGACTATTATATGTAAATTTGATGAAGTCATGGCTCTGAAATTAGCAGACCTGCAACCAATTTTTAGGTTGCATCCCACCAGTCGAGCATCCATTTTATTGAGTATGTAAAGGCGTTATGCTTTTATAAACTATTTGCTTTGCACTTAACAAGAACTGTATCATAAATGAGTTCAAATAGTTTATTGAAAAGTTCAAACATACACATAAGGACTCTGAGGTTTTGTGAAAGCATGGCCTCATGGAATCAGGGTCATAAACACTGGGAGCAAAAGGTAATGAACTCAAACCACACCCACAGGAGCCATTCTGCCATTACTGTATGATTCATATAGTCGTCTGCGCTGCAATTAAAAACAAAAGCCAGCCATACCATCTCTGAAGCACCAGCATAATCTTCTAACAGACCCTCTCCCCGATTAGACTACCCAAAAACTGCTTAGCTAAAGGGCAGACACCACATACAACAACAATTACTCTTGGAGTCTCGATGGCTGTCAAGGAAAATCAAAAACGTAAGCTCGTCCTTGCGTGTATGGAAAGAAAAACTGTAAAACAGTATTTAAATAATAGCAGGTCTAACCTTTAATAGAGATAAATGGTTGCTTGAGTCGCATTCAGACGACTAAGGAATATCAGATACAATACAAATGATGAAATCAGAGACATGTGCTTTGTCACAAACCCACCACCGTCCAGAACTGAGAAATAAAATCACAACGGGATGCCCAGATGCCCTCTGTCCCATTTCTTTACTGTGGCAGTGCTGGAGACGATGCTAAAATGAATTCTTAGCTGACCCAATGTGAGTGTCTATAAGAGAACAACTACAAACAAAAACAGGGCATTTTGAGCAGGAAGGGATAAAGAAACACCATGAGATGGTTTTTGGTTAATGACTGCTGTCGATGTAGCCTTTGAACACATCCCATCCCATCCTGAATTCCCCTGCTGGTTGCTGTTGGAGTTGGATTTAAGGCCAGATATCTCTGATATTCCCTTGTCCCTGATGTTAAGCAGGAGCGGGTTTAGGCCTCCAGCTCCAGGCCCAGGCCCAGCTTGTGGCCACCAGAGTTGATGCTCTTCCCATCAACCAGGGCAGACAGGGTCAGCTTGATACCTGTGACAACATAACAGTTTAATCACACATAAAAACATCTCTATAAAACAGAAGTATGATGGCTCATGTTTCAACAGATCTCTTAAAATAACTCGTTTCGGCAATCTTCAAAGCTGAAGTGAGTCATTCTGGGCTTGTGTGGGTGAGCAGAATACATTCCCAACCCTATTATGTCTATTATGAGACAATTTGTGGATATAAAATACTGTTAACACCATAAGTATGAATACTAAATCACTGATATCTTCACATGCTGTGTGTCAACAAAAGAGGAAATACATGTACAGTGTAAAAAAAGACTTTACCTGGTCTCAGAGTCTGAGTATAACCCACACCAACAAGGCTGGTATTGTTCACTTTAGCCTGTTAGGAAAGAGAGAAATGTTCGACTCAGCATCTCTGCAGCCACAGTACTTAATTATTTCTCCTATAGGTTCGGATTTCTTCTCCCGAGACCAAACATACTTTCGTGATTTATTGAGTCTTGTAATGCAGTGCGAGGGTTGGTTTACTCACACTGATGGAAGCATCTTTGTCCAGCTGATATTTGGCAGCGATGCCGAAGCGTGTGCTGTTGCTGCCTGCTGTCCAGGCCAGATTCACAGCAGTCTCCAGCTTGTCACTCACTTTCTGATAGATGGAGCCTCCGAACTCAGAGCCATCATTACTGTAAGATAGCAGAAGTATTCATTAACAATAATAAACCTTTACAGCAAAGTCATTTAATTCCTTACTAATGTACTCTAATGGAGCTGCATGATTGTGGGTAAAATCAGAATCACAACTGTTTTGCTTAGTTTCTCAGAATTGATTTTTAACTCTTGTTTTTATTGCCTAGGTATCACAATAATAATGCAATGCACAAATGCTAATGTCCAGATTTAATTAGACGATTAATCCCAGTTTTAGATTCTTATGTTCACACATTTCTTTATACTGCATATTTACGCCTGTAGGTGGCGACATGTGAGCGTCTTTTATGCATTTGAGTGTAACTCAAAAATAGGAATCTAAAACAAAAACATTATTAAACAAATTAATAGGGTATAAAGTTACTAAATATTTAAGCATAAGGAAAAATCACACAAATCACTGTGGTGAAAAAATTTCCACGTTTTGTCAAATTCTATGCTTAACTTTCATAAAAAAATAAATAATGCCTAGATGACTTACAGGCTGACCTGCCCTCTACAAACAATATAAATAATACACCGCTTTTGTTCATGAAAGAGATGTACTAGCTCATTCACAGCTCTCTCTCATTCAAAACATTGACCAATCACATCTCCTTTCATAGCTCGCTACACTCGAATGGCATTTGCTCTTTACACTGTCTCTCAATGCAGGAAAATACAGCTGCACCTGCTCAAATAGTGCTGCACTGTTCATGCTCAAGAAAACGAGGGAGAGATTTTAGAATGACCGTAAACTATTATCAGAACTATAAAATAACACAACTGCAACTATGGGAATTATGCTGCAACATAATTAATCCTTATAAAATACATTTTAAATGGTAGTGCAAATAAATTAAATTTACTTGTACAGTAAATTAAAAAACATCAACATATTCCAAGGAAACTCTGCAGTAATATTTATGTCTTGATCAACTCTATACATTTTTTCTCCTAACATCAACATTGCTTAAACTAAAATAAACTCTCAGCCTCGCACTAGAATGAAATACTGATGCTATAGGACTTACACATTGGTGTGCAGCTGGAAGTCGCCCGTCTTGTAGCCTACAGCAAAGTTATTCTGGGTCATCTTGGACTTTGCAGTGTCAAAGGACATCTGGTAACCAGCGAGCCATCCGTCATAGCCGACCACTGCAGCGCCGTGAATGGTTGGGCCTGCGAAGTCAAAGTCAACGTCGCAGCCCAGGTTGACGTACTCACGCTTGTATGCGGTCTTGACTTTTCCGCTCTTCTTTCTGCACATGAGGGAAAACACAATTTAGTGTCATGTTTAATGGAATCACATTTGTTTGGAAAGCAAGGCAATACTTTTAATTATGTATTATGTGCCTTCAAAAGAAAAAATACACTAAAAGCATATACCACTCCATTACCAAAGCCCAATCTTTCCATCTGCAGAAATCTAAACCGTTTACATTGTTAATCTTTCCCATCTAAATAAGTAATATCATAAACTTGACAAATGTTTCTTAAATCAACCTTCTTTAGACATTCAAGCCATAGGTTAAATATGAATTTCATGGCTTTATATAACATATTGAGTAGCATCTGTAAAAATTGCATGCTAGACTAAACTACTAAGCCAATTTTTGAACAGTACGTCTGTGTAATAATAGTCAAATTGAATGAAATGTAGAAATGTATTCAATTTAAATGTTACTTGGTTTAATATTTTTAATAGTGGCAAAAGTGTCCAAATACTCTTTAGAGCAGCTGCAAATAAGCTTTAGATATCGTTATACCTTCACCATTGTATTATTATATTCACAGCACCTGATTTCACTGGGACACATACTATTCTTCACCTTCTTGTTACATGAACTCTGTTATGTATAATGAGAGGATTGCCACATCAGCCCGGCTGTCATCTGAGAGCACAGACCCCTGGCACTCGGTTCAGGTGACACATGTCACTCTCTCCTAACTGATTTACAGTTCTAAGAACACACGTTGTCAAAGTGTGTCCCAATTTATGTGTGAATGTAACCTTGAAATACTGAACAGAACAGAAGTAACTCCGTCCACACATGACACCTTACTTACTCAATAGAGTATCAGGTTGCAGTTGAGCATGAAACACACGCCATACCTCATTTCCTAACTAAACCTGCAGACAAATTACGTCTGAAGGTATAAGCTTGATGCTAAAGAGCAAACCGAAGAGAATAAATTACCCTGTGTTTGGGGAGAAGGTTGTGTCAAAGGTCAGCTTCAGCCCCTTTGCAATCTGGAAAAAAGTGACATTTAATTATTAATAAAACAAAGACCACAACATAACTGATCATCATTCAAATCATCCCAATTCATTCCTACCTGATCTTCAATGATGATCTCTGTGCCCAGGGTGTTGTCAGTATTCCACTTCTCTGTGAAGGTCAGACCATACTCAGACCTCTTGTATTTGGTTTCCAGGCTGCCCACCACTTTGCTGGTGTCAGTGTTGGATGAACCAGAGGTCTTGAATTCCTATAGAGAAACAGAGAGAGATATTTCAGATCAAAGTACCAAACTGCACATTATATGCTGCACCAGCCTGTGGAATATCAGATTTTTACTTAAGATATATGGGATTTCATTGGCGATTTAAAATGTAATCCTGACAAGAGTTGTTTGTTTTTTCACATGTGAAGTAAACAAGGGCTTCCCTGCTGGGGGTGTTATCAAGATGGCCCACAAATAAACAGTCTAGCCTTACTTTGACAAACTAATATTAGACAAAAAGACACATGTAACATGTCAAAAAGCTTTAACATACAAATTCAACTCACCACTCCACTGCATGATTTTGTCTTGACATCAAGCTTCACCATACCAAAGCCTTTTAAAAAACACACATAAAAGAACTGATTACAATAGGGTCTTCAAACACAGTCAATGGCAATTTTTCTGGTTTTGTGGATTATTAAATACATTACCATATCCTTTGTTGAAGATGTCTTTGGCAGATTTGCCAAGATCAGCATATGTAGGGGGAACGGCCATTTTATCTATAGATAAAAAAGTGCATAGAAAAATTTTTGTTATGGTGAATTCCAAACAAAAAAACACAAATTACCTAATTTCCTTACACACCTTTACAGAATAAAGCAGAACCAGAACAACACTTTCAGTCACTGAACTAAAGTGGAGGAATGTTTTTTGGGTGGTCTATGGTATCTCTAACATTCTGTGGTTAATCTTAGTGAGAAGTGTTGTATGAGTTTGATAAATGGGCCAGTGTAAATGCAGCTGTTCTCCTCTGACACAGAGCTAATCTGAAGTGACAGCAGGCCACACCTAACCGAGTCACACAGTCAGGAAGTGAAAACTCAACAGGGAATCTGCACGCTCACACACACTCCATGTTAATCTACAAGGGTGGAAAAGATGTGCAAAAAAACCCTTTTGCATGTTCAGGTTTGGAACATGTAGATAACCTATAGCAGGAAAAGCAATGTAGAGGCATATGGTGGACCTGAGAAATAGTATTTCAGTTTCCTATTTGCTTAAACAGAAAAATTGCACAATTATTCTTTCACCACTTTCCAAACATGGCAAAAGAGATAGACTGGTGTATTGGCAGCCACAAGAGAGAAAGAAAGAAAATTTACAGTCAGTAACTTTATCAACAGCTGCATTACAAACCTTGCAGCAGTGTTTTTAATACCAGGATAATAAACAGAAACACTAACGTACTTACAACGTTAATTACTCAGAAATGCATCATCACAGCCAGCAATGAGGTGTGGAAGTTTGAACTTTCTAAATACTATATTTTTGCTGCCTCACAAACTTATGTTAAAGTTTACACTAATCCCATTTTTATCAATACAATTAAATATGAGAATTTAGAATGCAAAAGACAATTCAGAACTCAAAAAACATTACTTTGAGTTTTTTGAGGGTGCTGTAAGCACTCGGTAAGTTAATGGACGTTTTTATGAATAAAGTTTATGGAAAAAACAGAGAAGACTAAAGCTAAAATTATTTAGTAATGTTACCGCAGTGCTTTTATTATATGCAGGTTGTAACAAGAATGTCTACCCATGACAGGCGTTCCCTGTGCTTCCAGGAAGTTACAAAACACAAAGTATTCCTGCATCACTGAAACACCATGCGTTTCTATTACGAAAGTAAATACATTCAAAGTTAAGTAAGCGTAAAATTGTACATGAACTCTATTCAGTGCTGAATTCACTTCTATTAATAGATTAGAATTAGGGAACTGCAATTTTTTTAAAGGGCAAAGTAAGGGCAAGGTTAAACGAGAGTCACATCCGCAATCGACCTGTGACGAGGAAAGACGGAATATGAATAACTCACAAAAAAAACAGAGAAATAAATATGTCAGGTGTCTGATCTCTCCGACACTTTCTGATCAGGTCAACCGGTTGTAGAAGATCAAGACTGCACGCATATCACACCGATTAGCACGCGCTGCCTGCGATCCGACGATTACAGTAGGACCACAATTTCAGACTTTAAAGTTGCAGAGCATGTATGTATTATTCTAATGTCACGCGACAGCTGTCAGCATCTGTGAATCTCCGTAACTATTCTGTCTTTCAGGTTGTGACATAAGAAGAGGCCGAGCTGTGAGTGATTCAGCTAACGCGTGCTAACATGCTAGCGTAAAGTAAAAAAGCGAGACAATTTACGACTCACTATCTGAACTTTGCTCAAAACATGACCTCTAGTTCTCTTACTGACTTACCTGTCAGAGGGTGTGTTAAGATTGTATTTAAATAAGCCTGGTAAGCTTATTCCCAGTGCTGAACCAATGTGGTGAGACTGGCCAGTTGGAGGGCGAACTGAAGGAGACTGTAATGTAACGCCAACCGTGCCGATAGCCTCCTGCTTAAGGACCCAAGCTGTCCCATCAGTGCCTGATTGCAAAGATTAACCGAATAATCCCCACACATCACTTAAAAACAACTGTTAAAAATAAATAAGATGACAGCATTAATTAGAAAATAAGCAGCAAATAATGTAAATGTTGTTTTTACATTTTTATATATTTGAGAACCTTGGTAACTTCTGTATTAGTTAATAAACATCTATATAAAATAAAATCTTAAATGTGCCTTTAACTCTATCATAAGGTTATTTCTTTAATGCTTAATATACATAACAAGACAGTAAACAACCAACAATGTAAGGCACTTCCATTGAGACAAAGATATAAAGTTTACATTAAAGAAAAAAGGAAAAAACACATGGAGCATGGATGAGGACAAAGAGGTTGCCGATGTAGACATCATAAGGTATTATTTGCTTGTTCAATTATACTTTCAACTAAAATTAGATTGTAGCTTTTGATGTCGTGCAATACACATACAGGCCTCATGGGGTTGCTGTAGCATATCTCTAAAGTTAGCCTTGTCACAAATTGCTTTTTCTTACTTTACCAAGTGTACCAAATATTATTATTGAAATTATTATGTTTATATAAAATATTATTAATATGTTACATTATTATCATTTTAATGTGCAATTTTGATTATTTATAATTAATATGTTATTTATTAGTTAAATACTGCAAATCTTCATATTAGATAATTAAGTGGGCACCTTATAGTAATCTTATATTTATATTCTAAATAGACCTAATTTAAAATGACTTATTATAATTTGTTACTTTTTATGCTGATTTCATGCTGATTTATGCTCATTTGAGTTGTGGCAATACACAGTTCGTCCAAAATTGGACAGTGATTGACATCATAGCTCACAATGCTTGTTTTATGTTGAGATTATACACATAATTTGTTGCTCGTTGGGCTAATTTGTTACAATCTAACAAAGTAAGACATGAAATTGATCAGGCAACTATAAATGGAAGCTTTCTATTTTCTATGACCTTTTGTAAAGAATTTTACCTAACATTCTCATAGTACTCATGCTTATGTGTGTGTGACTAAATATATCCTAAGTCTATTCATATATACACTGCTGCTCAAAAGTTTGGGATCAGTAAGACTTGTAATGTTTGTTACAGAAGTTTCTTACGCTCATCAAGGCTACATTTATTTGATCAAAAATACAGAAAAAAACAGTAATATTGCAAAATGTTTTTTCTGTATTTTTTATCAAATAAATGCATGCCTTGAAGAGTGTAAGAGACTTTTTTTTAAAAATTACAAGTCTTACTGATACCAAACATTTGAGCGGGGGTGTATATTAATTTAGGGGAAAATGTATGTTTCAGGTCTTCAGAAAGTTCAATTCAGAACATTTAAACTCAAATGGACACTGGCTACTTGAAGAGTTTTTTTATTGCTCCACTCATTCTTTCCTTAAAAACACAACACAAATGACGTGATTTATATCTCACTGAAAAAACTAAAATCAACTGGATAAATGTGTGATAATACTGAGTGGGAAAAAATAAACATACATAAAATCAAAAACTATACATGTTAATTACAGCTTTTTCAGTTTCACGATTTTTTTCACTGAGAAAGCCACAACGTGAAATACTTTTACTTCATTGATGTTAACTATTTAGACACAGTGTTTATAAAAGGCATTGACAACACATAAATTATCAAATGATTTTAATTTTTCTCTGGGAAACAATTCTTTGAACATAGCCAGGCAGTTTTCAGACCATTAATCACCCTTTATAACAGCAATTACATAAAAAAAACAGCAAAACAGCTAAAACAACACAAGGCTGGAGAAAATAATTTCTAGAATTACTTTATTTGGTTGTTTGTATGCTTAAATGTGAAAAAAACCATTTTAAAATAAGCTATTTAATACTAGAGAAAATCACAGAAATAGTAGGGGGATGCAGGAAACAGTCATGTTATCCATGTTCAAGCCAATTCAGTAGTAATGCACTGCAATTTTACTAAAGCCTTCTAAAAGGAGCAATGAGACAAACAATTACTGCACTTTAAAACACATCCATACAAATATGATGCAGTGCAGTAACATCTACAAAGATTCTGGAAAATGGTTCAAGATAGCAAAAGGAGCCAGCTCCAGTTGTTTTACAAATACGCTATCAAAACAAAATTGTAAATGCATTTGATGTATCAGATTTACTGCCAAAAACCTAAACAAAATGTGACATACAACCAAACAGAAATTTAAATTAAGTTGGTATTGGGTCAACCTACGGGTCAAGCCACGTAATCAGTACAGAGCCCCTTACTGACACATCAACAAATGGCTTCATTTGGATGTTATGAGAGCTGACTGGGTTAATGCTGCACATCAACATTAAATTCATTTTTGTAGTGCATACAAGTCAGATATCAAAATGGGACAAATTACGCTCAATTGCACTCAGACAGACTCCACTAAAACAATAAAAGCATTTGTAAGTTATTGAAAACCCCCCCAAAAGTTATGTTATCAACAGAGTTAACATTAATTATATTTTATTGGCCAGAAAAAAAGATAAAAAATGAATGTGCATTGTCTGTGCAGTAGGCAGAAGGATCATGTACCTTTTGGAAAAAATCAGATCATGAAATATATGCAATATATGTATCATAAGGAGCAGTGCATGTGTATATAATCGCTGGGGATATTAAGCAAAGGTGCATTTGAAGGTCTTTAAAAAGGATCAGTGTGTTAGAATGAAGGCCAAAACTAACATGGCTATTTTCCAACATTTAAAGCCATTAAAAACACTACAACTGAATAAAAAACATACATACAACTGAATAAATACCTGAAATTACACCTATGGGAAATCCAAATTGCCTGTTTTAGAGACATAGGCCAACAAGCATAACATGTACAAATGTAATAAATCAGGTAATAAATTCAAGTAATCACATTTTATAACTAATAGAACATCATTGGAAAGATTTCTGTTATTCAAGCTATTGTTTAAAACCATCTTAACTTTTATAGAGCAACTCCGGAAGGTGCAAAACGAAAATGTGTTCAGAAAACATAACATGCAAATTTCCCATAGGTAAGAAACATTATTATGCAAGCCGATGAACACACAGATTCATTGCCATGGCTGCACAACGCTACACTGCAGTTTATTTCCTTTAGAAAAAAGGTCACGTGACCACTAGAAACGAAGCATTACATTCTCAAAGCCTTCAACAAATATCATAGGCATGATTTACTAAAGCCGTACACAAATGCAAAGTCTTAAGCAAATGCAAAAATCGGCAGCATTGCCCCTACTATTGTTTTTGCACATGCTAAATGTTTTGCGATTGCTTAGAGAGCTTCAGTAAATCTAGCCATTGATGGGATAAATATTACAAATTGTCTTAAAATTTTGCAGATCACTGAAATAAAACAAAACCTAGGTCATTTTAATTTTACAATAACTAAATGCTGATTTTTTTTAATAGTTTATGTAAAATGGAATGGTAACATAATAAGACATAAAAATTCCCTCATTACTCCTTTAAATTCCTTTTGTGATCCATCCAAAGGGGGCGTGGAGATACAAATGCAACTATATAAAACCTGACATCTTTTTCTCAAACCTTCAAGTCGGTTGTAATGTCTTTACCACATATAAAGAAACTTAATAATATTAAAAGAGGGGTCTTTAGAACAGGGAAATAAAAAGTGCTTATATGCATTGTCATGGACTCCATTAGAACCAGCGCAGACACATTCACACACAGCAGTACAAATGGCAGTAGTTGGAATGATCCAAGATCTAGCGCACACTGATTCATTATGGTTAACCAACAACTTACAAGAATAGATCAGACAAACAAACAAAGAGAAAATAACATCTAAACAACGAAATGAGTTCCATCTCAGTCCTTATATGCCCAGTCCTGTCTGGTAGACCGCCCCCTTGTGTCCTGGAGGATGCAATGCACATGTCTTTCCAGCAGAGGGGGTAAGGGGGTCGAATGCTCAAACGTGCAGAATCTCCATACTGTAGTCTTCTGTCTCTGTGTACTGCGAAGAGTTTGTGTCTGACTGCGCCGGTCTAAGTGCCTCTTTGTTCTCCAAGTTCGGCTCCAGAAGAGAGGGCTTGTCAAAAATGTTCTTTTTACAGGTCTCTGGACGATTCTGTACATATATTACTCTGTTGTAAGCCTTGAGTCTCCTCCACAACTGAATGTAGACTTTGCATTGCACATACATGAACACTAGTCCACCAGTGAAGCCTATGGCCACCACCACCAGCTTGGTCCAAAAAGGCCATTCCAACACCCCTGTACAATAGACATATAAGAGGAAAAATACATTTATTATCACACTGTATGAATGTTTCGCACAGTGACACATCAATAACCATTAATACATATTATCCGACACATGATATTTTCTTGTATGAATATATAATACTTTGTCATATATACATATAAGTTTTAAATGCCTTTATTACAGGATCAATCATATGCAGCAACTACAAGGCAAAGCTCCAGTGACCACTGCATCAATATAAATCACCTTAAAGAGATAGTTCACCCAAAAATCATTTATTCACCAACACATTGTTTAAAACAGTGGGCGATGTTGTTGGGTTACCAACATTCTTCACATCTTCTTTTGTGTTCTGCAGAAGAAAGAGAAAGTCATACGAGTCTGGTACAATATGAGGGTGAATAAATGATAAAAATGTTATTTTTGTGGTGAAATATTGCTTTAAATCAACATTACATGCATGAAGTGATTCTGGAATCACAACACACAAATCTAAAATATTTATATCAAGCACTATAGGGCAAACACAGGAGAAGTTATCACCACCTTAGTTTAAGGTAGTATGGAAATATAATCACAACCTAAGGGGTCAGGAATGGATATGATAAAGTTCTTTTAACCTTGACATTTTACCAGAAAACGACTACCGATTACTTGAAAAATAAAAGCGTTCTTAATGACAGCCAAAGCTAAGAAATTCAAATGGAAATTTTAAGGGATTTCATTTGGCGCAGGATGCACATTTGTACCCGCCAACCTTTGAGTTGTTTACAGTCGCTTGCCTATTTGGCACAGAGCGTTTGTAAATGTCAAGAAAGATCAAGTGTGAGGAAACTGCCGTGTGCTAAATGCTACGGTCTGCTTAAGCACTTGAACATGGAGTACTGTACTGTTTTCAGTGGCTCCGTATGAGAGAGCGGGGTGCAGCTTTAATCCACCTGACACGATCAGCAGAGGCAGAGAATGTTAGTTAGTATGGGACGGTTAAAGATTCACAGATGCCAACTTTTCACTGGTCTGCTGAGAGAACTGCCCTTTTTAAAATCAATGTCATTACAATCTGCCCTAATTATATACAATGGCCCATTCATTATACTGATAACTACATTTGTCAGTAGACCGGTTCGATATTGACGTAAAAGCTCAAATTCAATAAAAACATCGCACAGTCTACTGAAATGCTGTACTCTGTACTTTGTTCCAAGTGTTAGCCTTCGCAGCCAAACGCACAATCTTTTTCAGGACATATTTAAAGCACAAAAGATTAAAGAATCAAAAGTGGTCAGACTGTGATAAGTGGCCATCAAGCCTGAAATTGCCTTTGTCGGGCATATTCACAACTGTCTGTATGGGGCAGCCATGCACATTGCATTTGGAGCGCGGTCTGGCTGCGAAGGGTTGCTGTGATTGCCATTCATGCAAAAGATAGTTGATGAAAAGGGAGGGGAGGACCTTCAAAGAAATGACAACAATTAAAGGAAAGCATTAGAGAAAAGAATGATAAATGTAAAAGCGTTTACCTGGTATTCTCCCCGCTGCATGATTAAAAAGAGTTTGTTACTATTTTACTATTTTAGCAAATGGTGAAGCCACTGACACGGGTGGGTGGGGTCAGGGATGCAGGGGGTGGGATTGCGTCTTAGGAACGCTACTGAAACTCTCTAGTGTGGCACGAGATGAGAATGGATGTGGCTCAAAACCGGTGAAAACATTCTTTAAAGAAGTACAGGTTGGGTATAAATGTGCATGCACTACGGCTTGTCGGGTCTCTGCCTTACCATGTGAGATGAAAAGTCAATGGCGTAACCATGGTAACAGCCATCAAAGACCTCCCGAAAAGCTACAGTTCTCGGACAAAGAAGTGCGTGTGAATGGGCTCTTAATGTTAGGAGTGAATCACTAGTGCCCATGGTACTATTAAAGACCCAACAGCTTAAGGGTCAGCAATAAAAATAAAAATCCTGGAGGGTGGTAAAAGGAAACCTGTATTTTTACCCAAATCTCTATTATAAGAATAAAATCCATACTGTAGATAGTTCTCTGCATGCAACCCCACCCTGCGCTCCACAAATCTCTCTTATTAATGTTTAGCTTGAGAGATGTTTTGTAAGTAAGTCAACTTGACCGGACTCTACCGGTCTAACTCCCTCTCAAATAGAATAAAATCTGTAGAGTTTAACACCTACAGTGAGTTATTTTTATGATCATATGGATTAATCATTTGGGTGGTGGACATGATGGACACCGTGTTACGCTTTAGTCAGCAGATATGATGTGTTTTATGATGAGGAGGGGGACAGGAGGGAAGCAAGCAGACAGTGAAGCAGTGGAGATACTACTGGATTGGTTGAAGAGCAGGGTGGGCGGGGCTAACCTTGTTTGATTTCCTCGGCTGTACGGTCAATCAGGACGTAGAGCGACCAGACCACACAGGTGATGGCGATGACGTGGAAAGTGACTGAGCACATGATCTTTCTCCTCTCGCTGGCTGTCATCTGAAGCTTCTCCCACTACAGACACGTAAACAGTGTGTGAGAGAAAAAACAGAGATTAAAAAGACATACTCAATACAAACATACTATACAAATTGATCTTTTATTGCTGTTGTAAAAGAAGGATTTTCATGACTGTGATCAACATAGTCCAGAACAAACAAAACTGTTGATCTGGCCTTTCAGCCAAATACATATTTAATGCGTTTTATTGAGAGTGATTTCACAGCTGTGTTTTTAGCCATTTAGTGAAGATCTCTGTGTCAGATTATGATCCGAGATCATGCCCAAATCACCAGATCCGTAACAAATTCAAATTCATCATCGTGTATTTAAATGTAGTACAGTATAAATTAAAACAACCAAAATGTAATGTGAGGATATTTGGACCTGTCAATAAGAATTGTAAACAGCTGATATAAGACTGGTAGAGCTAAATCTTATAACATTTTCATCCCCTAGATAATTCCTACACTTTCACTTCCTATTTGACAGTTTAAATGGCTTCATTATTAGGCTGACACATTTTTAGAAAGATAGTATGTGTAGGTGTTTTCAAACTGGTGTAGAGGTCTAAAACCTGTAAAAACCTGCTTAAAGCCTTCTGAATAAGAGCAGAAAACCCACTGACAATGGGCACACTCATTTTAAAAGTTCAAACAGCTAAAGTGTTTAACATTTTGTATTGCTGTAAACCTGACACCTCAGCTATTTCTGTTTTGAATAATTTATCACATGGTGACCCAATAATAGCTTTTGAAAAAACTGACACCTGACACACAAACCAAAAGAGAACTAAATGCAGAACTCGCAAATCATTTACTTCAAATGATTTTCCATAGTACTGTACATATAAAAACACTGTACAAGAAGTACACTGTACATATAAAAACACAATCTTTAATCCTGTCCAGTATCGGAAATTGACATGTTGTCTTTATGTCCACAAAGCGAGTAATTGACAACACACAAAAGCATAAAAACATATTCAACAGAAAAATTATTGTACAAAAGATTGTACAAGAAAGAAATCAAAGAGTGTAACTAGGTTACTTGTCAGTCCTCTATGACTAAACACACGTCACAACGGTAATTATGACCATAATGTTTGTTTATGCAACTTGCAGACACCTGGGAATAACTCTCTCTGAAGCGGTGCGCAGTCAAGCACAATCTCTATGGTGACATGAAGGCTGTCCGAGAGATGTCCTATTTTGAGTCCCATTTGAGACCCACAACATCAGATATTTAATTAAAAGAAAGCAATGGACAAAAAGACTGAACACAGTCTGGACTTTCATTAGGTTTGTGCCACTTAAAAACAATTCATTACAACAATTAATTATTAAAACCTCCGCAGGCGGTGTGGACAAACTTGTTTCAGTCATCTCAAAGGACAGAGTGATTCTTATTTACACTGGTCAACAACTTTCATTTACACATAAAACACATCTACCTACCTATGCCATGTGGGTCAACTGACTTATTGCTTATATAAAACTGCAACAACAGCAATATGATAAAGAAAAACAATATTTTATAATTGATTAGTAAATTACATTTATTATTATTATTTAAAAAATACAAAAAAATAACACCTGAAGGGCTCTTTATGGATGGAAACTCTGCACATTATAAAAGTGCAAAATTGCAGCCACTTTCTAAGAGCATATGAATTAAATATTAAAAAACAGAACCAATAAAAATATCATATGTTTAAAATTTATTACAATACATCTTAAGATAGATATTGTTTGTAAGCATTGAAAAATAAATCATTTATGTCATTTGCAATTGTTTATGTTGATTATGGGTCATTTCTGCAGTTCCTGTTTCCACGGTAACAGTACTTCTCTGAATGATAACTCTTTGCTCAGGATTATGAGTTGTATAGTTCTTCAATAAGAAAAAAGTAATCACAGATGATTTTTAGTTCTTGCATCAACTTAATGACGACTTCTAACTTTTAAAGAAGCATAATGTAATGCTTAACAACATGAAGGATAGGGTTGTTTTTTAAGCCTTTAATGTTGCATAAAATCAATTCTTTCTCATTTTCAAAAACCTGTCGGTCAGTATATACAACTGATGTGCAGACAAAAATATGTGTATACCAGATTTTACACAACCTTTAAATGCAGTAAAACATTTTTGTTTTAAAAGACAAGCTCTGTGAATATATTCATGCAGCCGTGTGTTTTTACCTTGCGGAGGGGCTTGAGTTTGGTCTCCATAATGAAGTCGTATTTGCAGAGCTCACAGCATCGTGTGTCTGAGCTCTTGATCCACTGCTGCAGGCAGGACTGATGGACAAACCGCAGACTTCCAGTACAGTGGCAGGGTGTTATCAGCGGGCTCTCATCATCCCCCTCACAGTGACAAATCCTATTGTTTATTTACAGAGAAAGAGACATGTGTTTTTCTCTTATAACCACCGGAAAACAACACAAGCCAGCACTATTTCATTATTGTTATAGTGACAAAGGAGAGTGAAAACTGCCTTTAGTAAGTAAATAAAATTGAGTTATTTTATTACAAAAGGCAATATAATTGATTTATGATTTATGGTGACTTTGACAGACTCACAGATGTAAGTGGAATGTGTGAGTATATCTAGGACAAATAAAAGCTGTTTCTGAATTCAGTCATCATTGGCAGATGTGGCACCCTTGTTATACATATATACTGAGTGCAATACACCAATATAACATACTAAAATACTGTTACAGTACTGAACGGTTGGGGTGAGATAGGGGTAACTGTACTGTACAATGCAGTAAACATGCCACATATTCATGATCCAACCCATGATTCAGATAAGCACTGCACTATATACTGTACTTGCAATCTAACTGTTCCTTCTCCTGAAGATTTATGGAAAGTAATTTCTTACAAAAACATCAACAGAATCTACAGCACCAAACTTTAAATCACAGCAGCAGGTGGAAAGCAATAGCTGTTTGTTAGAGTCAGGGGAAGAGAGGGTGGATTTGTGAAGGGTGTCCAGAGGGAGATAAGACACAAAAAAAGAAAAGCAGAAGAAATAAAACTTGTGGCGGCAGCAGAAAACGATAACTTTTTTGACAGATATGTTTATAATGATGTACACTGACACGACGTGAAGATTCCCATCATATCAGTGGCTTAGAAATAATTTTGCTCTACACAAATACATGGAGGCTGCCATTTTAAGAGCACATGTTTCTTGCAAGTGTAACACAAATATCTTGTTACCAGATATTTTTAGTTGAAGAATAATTTAATAATAGCTACAAATGACAAATATATGTAATTGTATAATCAGTACTGTATTGGTCAGTAAAACAAATCACGTCAATGAATTTCTAGTGAATTTTCCAAAAGTCAGTGATTGCTGCAAATAAAAATGCTATTTTATTCATAAAGAACATTTTCCAGCCAATTAAATACTTTGTAAATTGTGCATGATAGACATTTCCCAACATTCCTCAAATTTCCATGAAAAGTAGTGAGAGAAGGCATCTCTCTCTCACAGATACACACATGCACGTATGCACACAAATTGAATTTCTGACTCAGCCTATGCTTAATAAGCTTAGCGGTCAGCTGGGAAAAGACTGAGAACAAACAACATGCACAACGCATGTCAACATTGATATTATGAAGATGTCTGAGGCATTGTGCTGCTGAAGCAAGTAGCTGATCAAAGTGAATCATAGATGAGTTTACACTGATGCTCACATGATCACTGAAACTGCAGTTTGTGAAAAACACTCACTGCAGCTAATTTTTTCACTGTTAAGAGAGTGTGACTTCAATCTGTGTAATTTATGCACCACTAGCAGCACCGAGTGAAGTTGCAAAAGTACTTATTGTTTCCAAACTAATCAGCATTTCCACCCCAAACTTAAGCAACAGAACCAGAGTATTTATACGATTCAGGAAATCAACTTGCAAATATGTTGCTTACAGTTGTTACACAACTGATCAGAAAAAGGAGTGCTTTCCAGAGAAAGTTATGAGGAAAAAACAAGACAATTAAAACAAAGTGCTCTAAGTTTCCTACAAACTTTAACTCCCATAACATTTTATTAATAGTGTGTTTTGAAACATCCATCATGTTTAAGTTGTTGCTTTACATTTGAAAAGCAACTATATCACTACACAAAAGACAATCATTGAAAATGTCTGAAAAAAGCTTATCTACCCTCTAACCTTCCTTGACTTTTACGTTTTCTGACAAAACTAGATGTGAATAAATGGTATAATGGTCATTACACACAGCTAGCCATTGTAATAGATATAACAATCATGCCATCCGGGCCCACTAAATGTTAACTAGCTGCTAGGGGCATAGAAGAAAGAAAAGATAGCTTCCGTGTCAGAGTCGAACAGGCTTTTCAAACTGAATGACCAGGATAATGACTATTTTCAGACACGTCTGATCCAGTCAAGACTCTACAAGATTAGCAAATGGCACAGACAAAGAGAAAACCGCAGCCTGTCACATCTCCATCAGCTGACAAGAGGTTTTACAGCCAATCTGAGCTCAGTGGGCGAGACGACGCTTTAATGGACTTCTTTTGTTTATGATCACTCATAGTTCCTCTGACTGCAATGGACTGAATTATTTTACCCTTTCTCTAATGTTAGTTTTAATCAGCATATATTAAGCCTAACACGTAAAGCTAGATTAGATTAAATTAGAATAGGACAAATCCTATTACTGCTTTAAACACTATATCAGGCCAGTTTTATGACCAGCTGTTCAAAAAAGTTATAGAGCTGTATTACAGTCAATATGAGTTTTCAGTATCAGTATTGATGAATGATCTGCTGCTATTTCAGCTGTTCTTGTAAGTTCTTCAATATTACACTGTAGTTTCTTAAGATTGGTGCTTGGCTTCTTGTAAGCGCCAACACATTAAGTATTTAATACTTTAGTTCTTTAGGTCTTCTAACACTTTGACAAAACAGGCTGTCAAACCCATTTTGGTTCCAACTGGTTCTTTTTTTTAAGAAAATACACATTATTGACACATGTGCTGTTTGTCCCCAGCAAACATGTGTCCTTGGCATGGATCATACACCTCAAGACACCTGAGCATGCCTTGTGGCTGATCTTCACGCCTGCTTTTCCAGCTCTGTTTTAAACCAGTAAGCTTTGCTAACTTGATCCCTAAATGTCAGCTATTTTAAGAGCACATGTGTTTTCACAGCACTGCATGAGGGTGGTAAGACACGTGGGAAGAAACCTCAGCTCACCTTTAAGAAAGATGTAAATGATCGATACAAAAAAGATGTCTAGTGAAGCTCAGGTACAGGCTGGGAGGATAGCACAGATACAGTCTTTATAAGCTATGATACAAAAAGAACGTCATTTGAAGTTGTCAAATGTACTTGCACTTCAAAAGTCGTTTTTATTCCTTAGATTTCTGTTCGCAAGCTGCGGCTCTAAGTCAATTACATACCTCATAAGTTACACTAATTGTTTCCTCGGGCATCTATGTAGCCCTGCAGATAAATACCAATAAAATTACAGCTATTTTTCCTGGTCTTAATTCTCAGAGCCAGAGAGCCACAACCAAACGGTAATCAGATCTCAGTCTCCATTCTGCCTCACAAAGCTTGGCTGATCCATACCAATCAAAGTGCTAACATAAGCATGTTCATTATCGACTGGACATCGACTCCTATAATTCTCTGAGGAAATCTGCCTGGACTATCAATGACAGTGCTGAAATACAATAACTACAGTATCATTATTACTCTAAAACACTGGATCACAGCATTCAGCTGCCAAATGTTGTATAAAATGCTACTATGGATGCATATTTGTTCCTTGTAAAATTCTGTCATCTCTCTCTTTTGATCAACGCACATAAGAACCAACACTGTATTCGGTGTCTATTATGTCACTTACTACAACAATTTTACATTTATGCATTTGGCATGCAATGGACATTCAAGTTATACTTTGTTTTTAGTGTGTGCGTTACATTTGGCTTGCTCATGCATTGCTTTACTGTATCAGTTAAACTACAGGAAGACTGTAATGGTTAGCTGCTGTAATTTATAATGTATAATGTGTCAGGTGTCAGTATTGAATTTAATATATACACTCTTCAATAATATACAGCCCACATAGCAGACTGCCAGCCCCGGACACTCAACTTCCTCTTCCACACATGAATCTATAATGCTGACATCTCCACCCACGTATGAGTCTTGTTATTGATCGCTAATAGTAGAGGATCTCGCGGCACAGGAGTTTCACAGCACACAAACTCTACCAGGAAGGAGAAACAAGGAAATTGGAAATTAATATCCAGGAGGGGTCTGTGGTGGGACTATAAGGATCAATCACTCTAGAGGTGAAGCCCACTGGTAAAAGGAGCTGGGTGGGAGTGAGGAAACCCCACCAACCTGCAGCAGTCCCCAGACAGAGAGTAAGGCGAGAGCGGCCCGTTTTTCTCTGACAGTGGAGAGGGACACTGATCCAGGTCGCCGTCCTCCTCGAGGGAACACAGAGGAGCTCTTAACCCCTCCACCTTGAGCTTCCATCGGGACAAGTCCTCCTCAAACACCTCATCATCTCCCATCTCCTCCATACAACAGGCCTCGCTGACCTCCAGCAAGGCGCTGGATGACTTAGGAATGTGCAGCTGTGAGGTGTAGCTTCCCATTTCAGATACTTGCAGCGAGGAGTGGGTGAACGGGAAGATGAAGCGTAGGAAGTTGGAGCTTCTCTGAAGATCTGATTGGGGAGGACCAGGAGGAACCAGGTGGTGCTCAGGCCCTGCATTTATAGTAGCTATGTATTTATAGTTGTTGAGGAATGATGGCGGTTGGGATAGAAAGGATGGAGGAGAGTGTGCTTTGGCGTTGAGGGCATCATCTTGCATGAGCTTCTCTTTCTCTGGACCTAACTCTCCATCTGAGCATGTGCGGTCTATAAAGTGAAGACCGCTGTACAGGCTGTCAATCTTTTGGCCCACGTCATTCAAAGACTTGGAGAACTTGAGACTGCCAGCCTCTGGCTTCAGGTTGACTGATGGTTTAAATAGGGAGAGCCATTCTGTGCCAAATAAAGTCCTATTTTTGGGTTTGGTGGGTGAGTCCATGCAGAGTGTTGTCATGGTGACACTCTGGGATGCTGAGCTTTTACCATTAGAGTTCAGCATCACTATAGTAGCCTGTAAGGGCCTCTGTGTGCCCAGATCTTGAACGGGGTCATGTGAACTGCATACGAGAGGAGAGGTGAAATATGGAGGAGAAAAAGAGAGAGAGGGGCAAAGAGATGGGAAAAGAAAAAACAGACATAAAGAGACATGCAACATGCATTAGAGAACAAATGGAGGAAGACTGCAAAAAAGTGGGAGGAAATGAGAGGATGTTAAAAACAAAATAATAGAATAAAAACGGTTGGCAGTGCTGACTCACTCATGTACAGTAAGAAACTACAGTAACAACTCAAACACTTTTAAAGAAACAACTTCCCCATAAAGGAAAAAGAACTATCAGTATATACCTGCGTTTATGTTATCCCAAACTTAAAAGATTTAAATATTAATCTTTAAATATTAATATTAAAATATTAATAAATCATTTAAAATTCTTCAAAAATGACTGAATCATGGGGTTTCAGTTTGGGTGCAATAATTCTTTAAGAGTTACAGTTTTTAATTTGGTCTCTCTCTTTAACTTTTACTGTACTCTTGTACCGCTCGTAGAGAATGTCTAGCTTGAGAATGTCTATAGAGGAGACTTACCTGCATATATCCTGGTTGGAAGGCGTCACTGAATGTCTCGGGAAGCTGCAGGGAGCAGTAACAGAAGTCGGACTTCCCGCCTATACACAAAGCAAAGACAACAAGAGAAAATTAGATGTGTTAAATGTTAACTACATCAGTATCTCCTGTGCTTGTAAGGCAGTGAAAGTTTTCCATGCAATAATTCAGTATTGAAATATGCAGTGACATCATTGCTGTTGGTCAGATTTTGAAGATGGTGTCCTTCACTAAAATGTATTTTCTAAAAATCGAAATCTAAAACTAATATGAAAATCAAAATGTGTTTTGATTCCATCATTCATGTCCCAGAATAATTACCTATCGATTCTATCTGTAACCAACAGTGAATTTACAGACCAGGGCCTGACAGTGATCAATACAGGATGGAGTATCCATCACAAACACACACACACACACACACACAGACCCAACCATGAATTCATGGTTCACACACACCATTTCTCATGTGAATGCTGTTTTTTTGGAACTAAAAATGTGATGTGGATATTTTCAGGACAGTTAGTTTCTATGTGTGTACTGTTGCAGAGATATGCATGACAACTGTGTGAATGTGTTTAACTCTCTCGAGTCACTTCAGCCAGAGAGATAAGGTGCATTTTATAAGTTGTAAAGATACATACACATACATTCACAAAAGTTAACAAAAATAACAAACTGCTGTCAGAAACATACAGCAACTGCTGAAAAATCAGACAGTAATAAAGCTCAGAGACTCGCACGTACCAACACACAATGTAACAAGTACACAAGTAACAATGTGAGCAATGGAAAACAGCTGAGCAGTGAGGAAATCTAAACGCACTTCAAAGTGTGAATTCTATCTAAAACTTGTGCAAGGAAATAAAACTTGTTTGTGTATAACAATGCCTTGGGAAGTTTATTCAGAAATTGTTTTCTACTATAAAACTGGCATTAGTATAGACCTCTGCATAACATTACTGAAACCAGAGCAAACAACGTTTGTAAGTAACATCTACAACTGAATGTGGCTTTTTAAACATTTACTATACACTGTATTGACAGAAAAAAAATTCTTTTTGCAACAATGTTCTGTACAGTAATTCAAATTGCTTGACATAATCCAGTCAAACTTTGTTTTGCAGATAGTATCCGCCTGGGCATGCTGACTGTATTCATACACTTTCATCCTAAATTTCCTGAAAAGGTCTAAACTGTGAGTTTCCCTATCCTACCAGTTCAACATTTATTTCTCTATTAGCACTGATTTATGCACTAGGACTGAAAATCATATTTTAAATGCATATTTACTGCATGCATAACTGATAAATATTAATGTGGCAGGTAAGAGTTTGTGTTTTAAAATGAGGTGTAAAACAGCATGTAAACTTTTTGGATGACTCAAAAAGCAATCAAAGGGAAATTAGGAAAAAAAGTTGTTTCGAAAACACAGAATGACAAGTAGGACGAAATACAAAACCATTAAAATAAGTGAGGTTTAGATTCCAAGCTGTTCAACCCGAACCAATATTCTGGAAGCACATTAACGCTACAGCTAATTGTTTGTACATTATCATTTGCTTAATTTGAAGTTCAAGTTTACAGAATGATTATGGAAATGAACACAGATGCTGCCAATGGGACGGTCTGTCAATCATTGCGCTTCATCACATCATTTGATGAAGAGCAGAGCTGCACAGCAGATGTTTCCTCATGAACCAAAGGCGTCCCACCCTCTCCAAAACTACACTTGAACTTAATATACGTAATTGAACTTGCAGTCTTTGCAGAGACGTAAAAACAAATAATGAAATAATAGCAAAGCGGCTTTCATAAAAAAACACATTTGTCTCTTAACCCCTTTTTTTGTCTGTATACAAATAATGTAAAATAATATCCTTATTGTCTGATCATATTTCTTGTTTAATATTCAACTATATGGAGCAAGATTTTAGACCAATCAGAATCTATGGTGGGCGGGACTTCTCTGCACTATGTTGCTCCAACAGAAACTGAGACGCTGCAATTGACTGTAAATTGAAGCCATGGCTGGTTGGGACAAAAACTTAAAAACACCTAGAATTTTGTATTACCTGTCATCTTATGACACTGTACCTTGAAACTACTGTGTACAGTTAAAGGTGAAGGATTCTGGGTAATAACGTCATTTCACTGTGATGTTTTGTTTCACTCATTAATGTGAGACTGAATGCTGATATGAATACCCCATAGAACCCCATTAGGACCCTGTGGGTATCACTGCAGTCAAAACCTCGTCAGACAGCATGCGTGCATGTCGGACACAGAATAGATAACAACTGTAATGGGACCTCTCGTGTTTTTATCCCACCAGAGATAAACCAGCTCAGAATAATAACACACTGCTGTCCGTCGGGGCTGAACACGGATCAGTCTGCTGCTTGATGCATGTAAACAGGCTGTTAAATGTACCATACTGTGTTCTGAATGGAAATGAACTTTTTTCTTGATTACTTAAAGCACAGCAGCACTAAATGACGACAAGCGAAATCACTGAAACTGTTAGTGGTGTTACATATTCTTTTACACTTGGCATGACTGCAAAATATAAAATGATGTCGAGATGAGTTGGAAATTGGTAAATTACACATTCACCAAATTAAAAATCCACATAATGTTTTTTTTTTTTTTTTAAAGAGTCCAAGTGTGGAGCATCAAATCTTAATTAACCAAGAGCAGCTTTGAATGCTTTATATTTTAAAGACACGTCATTTGGGTCACACAACTGATGAGAGCAGCTGCAGAGGAATGAATGAGAGAATCATCTCTCAGTCTCTGTGAGTTACCCCACGTGTAAAAACAACACACAAGACAAGTATGCTAATAAAAAAGCTGTTGCTCTGTGTAATGTGACAGACAACTAGTTATCCAGGTATTCATATACAGGCATGCATTTATTCACCTTACGCTGTTCCAAATCTTTATGACTTTATTACTTCTGTGAAACACAAAAGGAAAAGTTAGGCAAAGTGTTATGAGATGTTATCATGGAGGATTAAAGCATTCTTCTAAACTTCTCCACTTGTGCTCCATAGAGATAGTAAAGTCAATATTTCAAACATCATAATCTTAACAGGAGATTTTTGACATAAAACAAAAACCACATTCTCTGGTATATGATGAATGGCAACAACTAAGAAAAGATCAGACAGTTTCTTCAAGTGAACCACATGAGAATACAGACTAGAAGTGCTGTTCTAGAATCTAGATTAGTCTTCAGTAGCTGAACGGTCTTGAGCTAAATCAGTATTTTACAGAGCAGGTGACCCTGACATCTATTAAAGCATGTAAAGGGTTTATCTGTTAAGAGGCTCAATGTTACGCAGAAGTGCAGTAAATCTCCACTAAGAAGACGAGATCCCTGTACAGTGAAAGTGCAAAACACATCATCCCAACATGAATTCACTTGCTTTTATGTCTTTTAATACTGAAATCAAAGGAACACTGCCCAAAGCATATTCCTCTACATTCAAGTGCACAGTAACACATCTTTTTTAATGACAAGGTAAAAATGGTGTTGTTTACAGACATTTTATGTAGACCCTAAAGAATAGTACCAACTTGAGGAAGGGCATGTCACTGATATCAGACAAATACTAAGATGCCCTATTAAATGTAAAAAGTTGAATTATCACCTACAAATATTTCTAAAGATGAGAAATACACAGTATAACCAATGTGAACGTGTGTACATAAGCAGAGGAGGCCCACAAATATTATTTCTCTCTACATGTATTTTTGGTTCTTGCCCAGACAAAATGTCCAGACCATCAATTTTGTTTGCATGGCACAATAATTTTGTTTGAAATGTTTTGCTTTGAAATGCTAACGAAATAAAAGATGGAATAAAAAGTACTCGCAGACCCCCTGAAGAGCAATCCCTCAGTCACTTTGCCTTTCTCTCTCTCTCTCTCTATCACTTTCTATCTTTCTCAGCACAAAATGAAAAGGAAAGAGATTTTCATACCTTTGAAATGTTGCTGGACCTGCTTGCCGAATGACCGAGCGGCTTGTCATTCTGTGGGAGAGAGAAAAGAAAAAGTTTTCTAAGAACAGTGCTTACAATTCGATTCAAAAGGAACAAAGAGATCAAAAGGCAGAAAAACTACTTTAAGGTACGAGGTCTACTGCAACTGACCCCGAAAAGTGTTTTAATAACACTGCAACCTTCAATTGTGATTCTCAGTGCAAGCTGCAATTTTGTGCACTTTAAAAAATGAAATACACCCACGCGGGAAGACAATAATACATTGTTGGAGATCTTCATACTGGATATTTTTCAGCTGGTTAATTCCCCTTTAAGCATCCAGATGAGATGTCTGTGTTCCCGCTGTGATATTATTTATAGGTCAGCTGTGAGTGGGGGGTAAGAGGGTGGGTATTTTACACCACAGTATGTTTCACTCGGTGTTGACACTTATTGGGTCAGTTACAGTACAAGCATGTATGCGAAGCTATTGAAAATGTAAAAGAACAGGCATCTAAGTCTGCATCTTAGTTCTCTTTGAACTGACTGAAACAGAGACACAAAACAAAGAGCCCAGGAGCTTATAAACAACATGTACACATACATAATCATAAGTTGGATGGGACCAGTTTTCCCTCAGGAATTTCTGTTTCACTTTGTGATTTTAATTTCCATAACAAAGAGTAAGTCTGTGTTTTTAATCACACAACCTTAAAAATGAAGCAAATAGCTATATTTTCTCAGCTACTGTATAATCTAATATAAATCTAAGCCTGGACAGAAACGTCTGTGACTGAGAGAGATTTTTTCACACTTCCTCTCATTTATTCTGACCATTGCATACTGTAACTATACCCGAATTTCTTTCTGCACTACCTGTTGTACCTGCATTATGGATTCAGACATTTTTGCCAACTTTCTGAGCAGTTCTGAGTAGTTTCTGAGTGGTTAAACCACTGCTGGTATAACATCCAACGCAATACAAATCAAATCGACAGGAGAGTCTAAATACAAAATCTACGAAACAGCTACTGTAGTAAGTTCATACCATCTAATTCAATGCATATAACTGACAAGACATCCTCTGTAATAATTACAACATTGGGAAAATTAAATCCGTCCGAACAGTGCTATAAACACAGCTAAACGAACGCAAACAGGAAGCTCTTTTAAACAAAAAAACCAACCTATTATTTATTAAATATCTATTATCAAAACCATTTTTGTTACACTGATAGTTGAAGAAATAACCGGAGGAAAACATGCACATGGTAGTTTAATATTTCCGTGCTATATAAATGGTGGGACAGCAATGGCACTAATATCAGTGGTTGGCAGAGAAAAGCTTTGAAACAAAGAGGCCTTTGGCACAATGTGCTGTGATTAGCGAGTGGGTGAGTGTGTGAGAGCTCATTGTTTTGAACTGTAATGGTGAAGGGGTGAATAAGTGTGAGAGCATGTGCAGTAGCAGAAGGACATACTCTTTATCTTTAATCATTCCTGCTTTTATTCGCGTCTCTAGCCTTCAGCTGTTACCATGGAGATAGCAGCGGAAGGGGACAGGAGTGCTTAATCCCCGCTGGTTACTGTCTGTATTATTAAGGAGACTTTCAGCTGTGCTATAAATCAAAACAGTTCATCTACACTCACTTTCCATGCAGATGCACACACAAGAGATCTCCATGATGAAGGTCAATGCTGATATATCGTAAGAAATAATGTTACAGGGCAAAATGTGTTATTGAACCAATCAGACACATGTAAACAAAATGAACCTCATTTGTTTTGAACGCTTGATTTACACATTCACAAAATCTAATGCAAATCAACTTTACACATACTATATGAAAACTTTCACAAAACTCAACTTACAAATCTTTTTGCCATCATTGTAGCGTAACAAATCATTATGTTTATATAAAATTATTGAACAGTTATTTTACCAATCAAACAGATTGGATTAATTAGACTAATTAATTTCTCGATTGTTTGTCTTACAGTTAGTGAGAATGAATAAATGATAAATTGATAAATTCAATTTATTTCTGTGAATCAGTTGTATATGGTAATATTAGTAAATGCATAAGCTTACATGAACTAATGCCAATTGAATTGTTCATGTTAGTTCATTGTGCTTTAAATAATGTTAACATAAACAACTTTTGATCTTTAAAATGCATTAATAAAGGCTAAAATAAACATGAAGTGAGATTAATAAATGCTGTCCCAGTATTGTCCATTGTTAGTTTATATAAGGTAATGCATTGCAAACACAACCTTATTGTAAAGTGTTAACAAAAACACTGACAGAAGTATTTATGTGGAAGTCTTCATGACTGTTTTAATGCCAATTGACCTTTTGAATCTACTTTATCTAGTTAAGAAAAAGAAAACTCTACAACTGTACAATTACTGCAAAACAAATAAATGAATAGAGATCTAAATATCTAGAGTTGCAAAGCATCCAAATATTTCACAAAACATCCAGACAGCACCTGGGAAAGAATTTTGAAAGGAACATATCAGTGTCCACCGATGTGGTTGAATGTTCACTGATCACACACTGCACTTCAGGTGTGTAACATTAACAGCAGAATTGAAGCACTAATGCTGTTGTTATGTATCTGCAGCTCTTCATCAGTGAGTGGGCAGATCCAGAATAATGAGGCAAGCTTCAAGGTTTCCATGAGTGCACAGATAATATAATGAGATGACAAATGCATGAATGCTGCTTCAATGTAATACACCAGTATTACACCACTGTAAAGTTTGCAGTAGGTGAACGCCATCTACAAATCACTCAGCATGCTTAAATAATGCTCAACGATGAGCAAACGTTAACATAACCTTGCAATAACATTGTTAAACTTTAATATGTGCTGGGAATATAAAACTTTCCAGTAGTCTCACTTGCTTCTGTCTGCTGCTGTCTATAACAGGGGCTGCTGGGAAGGGTGCATGGCTCCTAAATAAATTATTTCTCGTACTAGTGCTGGACTTACTGTGTTACTGGGTTTAGTTTATTAACTTCCCATCTGCTTCTCTGTGTCACACGAAACTCGAGAAATTGCGCTGTCTCATCGCTCTGTGTGACAAGACCTGCTGCATTCTTTGAGACATTTAGAATTTACCTGGAAATGTGGAACGTTTCAGTTGATATGATCATGATGGAAAATGTGCCTGAAATAGTTTTGCCAAGTTGGTAAACACATTGCTCATAACTTTTAAAAACTAGATGAAGATTCACATTATTCGACAGAAATAAACCTTCTGATTGACATGTAAAGTGACAGACCGATCTCACTGGAATTCATAGGTGTTTTAAGGTGGCTAATTCAAAATTTTACCAAAACTTTACCAACTTTACCAAATATTAGCCAATAGTAAAATAGTAAAATACATAAAGTTCCTGTAAGATTGTGTTGAAAGTGAGCAGGCATCATTTAATTATATTTAAATATATTTATGGGGTGACCAAATCATAGTGCTATTGAATATATAAACAAAACTCTTGAATACCTTTTCAGGATTTGACAGCAGAAAACTTATGGAAATTCAGAAAAACCACAAGTCTTCTTGGTAGACTGATAAAACCTGTTAACACTGACTTCTGGGGATTTGGAACCAGTTATTCTGGTGTATTTTGTAAGCAATGTGAATCAGATGGTCTGTGAACGGTCTGCAGGAGGTCTGTAAGCATACCGTTCCATCTAAAACACCACTGCTCATAACCACCCAGAGTATTTCCTAAACGGCTTATATGCTTTTAAGAGAAAAGGTCTCAGGTGTGAAAAGCACAGCACTACCTCATAACACGGGCACCATAATTTCCACAAGGCTGCACTGCTGTCAGGTAAAGCTTTGTGGAGAGCATTCAAGCCTAACCTCATCCCGATATGTGGGCCGTCTGTGAGAAGAGGGCGAGCCTATGAATGCCTCAAACAGAAGATTGAATTATCCCACTGGCTGAGCAGAGGTTGTTATCGGCACTGAGTGTAGGACTGTGACAGATGGTCATTCTGCATTGGCTCATCTGACTGCTTTCTGTCTCCATCTCTATGACTCTTCATGTCTCATTGCCTCTACAGACAGCTAAACGCAGAAACAGCGCTGAGGAGGAACAGACATCGAATCAGATCACTGCTACAATCTCACCATCACTGTCATTTCTTTCACCCTCTTTTTTATTCTGCTTTTTTTACTTTCCTTGCGTGCAAAGGCAGCTTGGTGTTTTCTATTGGTTAATGTTTGACTGGAAGCGACGCTATTTAAAGGACACTGACAAGAGAAATGAAAAGGGAATGTTAAAGGATGAGATGTCATCGAGCAATAATACACTTCATCTATACACTTCTTACATATCAAACCTTTCGGGAAATGTGATGGATATTACAGTTTGATTATATAAACTGTAACACAATGAGCAAATTTTACTTGTATCCCATACAATAAAAACTTAAAATAAGCTATGAATTGTTTATATATGGTAAAAATGTATTTATTTTATATACATACATTTATAAATTTATATTTTAATATACAGGATATTTATAAAATGTATACAATTTACAGGATGAAGCATTTTATTATTATAACTTTGACAATTTATGATGAAAATATCAGTGGTTTCCATCATGTTGCTCTGTTGTTGCTCAAGAAAACTTTAAAAGTTCTACAAAGAAGTATAACAATAACATAAATGAACCTTAGTCAATCTCTGTGACACGCTGCATCATTTTTATTTAAGAACAGTGTTTATTTTGTCAATTAATATTAAGCACTATATAAATGCACCAGTTTGTGAAGGATAAACGTTTCTATTATTGTTGTTATATATGTTCTATTATTACAGATGCTTGCATCCGCCCTGGCCTGAAAGGACAGAACGTTGTTAATGACATAGCTGCTAATGCATTCAAGGTAACTATTTGTTTCAGAGAAAACGCGTGTCATACAAACAATCATCTGCGCTGAGATTATTGCTCCTGAATATTGAGAGAGTATGAATGTGTGGGTGTGTACACACATAGAGAGAGAGAGATGAAAACAGAGACAGCAGCTGAATTAAATCAACACAACAGACATCACTCTCTGAGGGAAAGATGAAAAGCTGTTTGAATATCAGCCTGATGAAATTTTGCCTTTCACATCTAGTTTAGGACGTTCAGAAGACAGTAATCAGAAGGGATGAATGGAGAACATCACGCCATGCTTTATATCATTTCTCATGTTTACTGTTTGCAGTACAGAGATACATGAAAAACACTGTAGGTGTGATTTGGTCATGGACAGGCAATATGTCAAGCAATTCATTTGGTTTGGCAATTGATGTACTCCTTATTGAAAGTTGGATTTGCACCTTTGCCTGTCAGAGACTGGTGATACTACAGAAACATGTCATTCTACAAAGTTTTTATCAGACAGACAGAACTTTACATGAACCTGAGTGTAACATGACTTATTAACATTTCTAGTCTATTGTCCTGGAACAATAACAGAGTACATTTGAAGTGCATTCATCTGCTAGATTTTAGGAGTATACGGATGGCCAAAAGGTTTACTGACATGGATTAAAACCCACAAAATGTTTATTTAATGGGGTCTTTGAACTTGACAAATCAAGACCTTACAACAACCTTCAAACACACACGACTGCATTTCACAACCTTTAGCACATACTTTTAAAGAAATCCACAGAAAGACACTTTACTGTTTCAACCATGTGTATTTTTAGTGCCTCTTTGTACAGATTTATTAGAATTAAAATGATAGTCACTCCTTTATAGTTTTTCTAGAAAACATCTGAGAAAACATCTGGACAAAACACTGCAGATAGAAGGTTTGTATTTATATATTTCTTAGAAATTTTGTGTCCATATTAGTATAGACCTTTATTGTTTTTGTTTCTTTTATTCAGTTTCTGAAGAAAAGGAAAAGAAATCAATCTCAATCTTCCAGTCATGTTGGAAAACAACAAGACTTCAGCGGTATGCGTGTGTTTTTATCTCTCAGACAGTCTGAGTGGACTGCTGATTCACTGGATGCTGTTAGTTTCTTTCAGATTATGAAGTGCATGTCAAAATGGAAGCACAGCTGTTTATCTGCCGGATCAGAGCGATTTTACAAATAGCAGAAATGAGAGTTGAAAAAAATCTTAAAAAGAAAATTTCAAAGCCTGTCATGTTACGAGTCAACAAAGCGTGCTGCGATCACCCACTTACACATTCAATTTCATGCAATATTTAACCGAACATCAAGAAGTCTTTAGGCTTAATGATCACTGTATCACGATTTAATCAAATGCACAATTCAAACTAATCAATAGCTTAAAATCACAAACATTACACTAGTAGAATTTATTTAAAATCCTAACAATATAAAAACGTGTGTAATAGGACTGAAGTAGAAATGATGCCATGAGACAGGGGGAATGTAATTTTATCTAGCAGGAAGTCTATGTAAATGCTTTTTTCCAGTTTGAGCACAAATTTTTTGCACAATAGCGTTTCATAATTCAATTTCAAAGAAACTGAACACAGGAAGGGGGGGAATTTACATGCTGTGGCAATGACAACAATTACAGGTCTTTTTTTAGCTGAGAGCAGCAGTTTACCCGTCTGACCTGTCAAACAAACCCCACCCCCATGAACCGGACATCACATTGACAATCTGAGTAAAGGTCAATACAGAAGCACCATCTCTACTGAATCACGAGAAACTGTCATATCTCAATGCCCACTTAATGTTTTACTTAATCTCACCCAAACCCATAGTATAAAAAAACATCAGAATGAGAAATTTGACTTGAAGCCCTGAAGCTTTTTGGCTGTAGTGTAAAACAACAAAAAGGCCTTTGATTTTATTTCTCTAAACTCTAAACAGCAACAGACACTACAAAATTACATGATTCTATGCAAATAAGTCATTTGATCTCACATCATTTTTTCTACAATTTAAGCAGTAGATTTACAGATTTATGTGTAAATGATTGTGTATGAAGGCATCTCTTCATAAAATCTCAAAGAAGGCCACCAAACCACTTTCAAGTTGGCGGAAAAATGCAAAATTCTGCAATAAATTGTTTTCCATAATCTGGTGTGAAAGGGATTTGTTGTAAAGGATTTGTGAAATGTGCCTGCACACAGATGTACTCTTTTATTTTACTCCAAAGAATACAGAAGATACTTGGGGCAATACAATATCACAACTGTTATGCAGCCAGGGACTTTTTCCTCATTTGGTGATGAGACTGATTTAGTAAAATGAAAGTGAAGGCAAAAAAGCAGAAGCCAGTCATGCTGAAAGTCCACAGCAAATCAATCATTGGCCGAACACATATCTGCAGTCACCTGCACTTGGCTGATAACATTGTTCTGATCTCAAAATGAAACTACACTCCTGTGCTTTTATAGTTCATAAAACCATTATGAAGTTGGATATAAAGCCACTATTAATAAGCTCAAGCCAGTCAAGCCTAGTAAGGTAGTTGACATTGGGACACTCTGGACTTTTCCCTTGTGTCGAAATGCAAATGAGGGGTTAATTCACAGACCATAAACAATTCACTACAGCCTCCAAAAGCCCATGATAAAACAGAACATAATTATCTACAGAACCACAATAGAAGAAGCAGGAAAGCACTACTATCATCAAACATATCATCACCGTTACTGTGCATATATTTCTTGTAATATATCAAGTTTGCATCAGCATCTAGAACTGAAACTACACATTTTATAACATGATATTGTGTATAAATACTCAAACAATTCTGCCCATTTCACTGCATCCCAGTTTGTCATGTTTAATATCGCCTTATCAGACTCAATATAAGCGGTATAAACTGAAACAGCACGGCCGTAATAGGGATAATCTGCAACACGCAGCAAAATCAGACAGACCCTCAGGCCTTTCGGTCCCTCTCTTCTCTCTTCAATCATGAGTCATACCTATTAAAGACCCTTTTATCTACCCATCTATCTCTCTAGTCTGGAACATAAGTCTGAATCTTTTCTTCCAACGTGTATAATTCTTGAGTCACACTTCCTGTGGTCAATCCCGACTTCCCCCCAACAGGTTTAAAGCTGTGAGGAGGCCATGTGATCACTAATCTCTGCCCCCTGCCCCGGACACCCTGGATGCCCCCTCCCCCCGCAAGGGGATTTCACACAAAGCCTCAGATTCTGCTTGTCCTTCAACGTTGCGATTTGCTTGAGCTGGGTCTGTATATTTCAGTTAGAACAACCGACAATGAACTTAATTCAGAGTAAACTGTAAAATGATGAAATTAGCCCAATGATGTGCCGGTATATTATCATGCAGTACTTACTGTAACTGCCCATCATTGAGATTTAATGACACATAATGACAGTAGTATCACTGGACTAATACATCCATCAGCTTAGATGAAAAAAATGCTAAACACAATTGTACAATTGTGTTTAGCATACCGTACATTCAAAAGGAGGAGGAGGTATTTTTTACCATTGACACCAAAGACTGTACTACAAAGTGTTTCGGCTAAATTCACAAGACACATAATTTGGCAGTTCGTGTCATCCTCTTATCCACAAAAATAAAAAATATGAGCCAAACTACATTAATAGGGATGAACATAATGTGTTGTGTCTTGTAGCATAATTTCATAGAAATTAAAGGGGCTATTTGAAAGCAAACAATAATTTTGCAGAATATTATTCATTTTCAATGACTGTAAAGACGCTTCTTCTTTATTGTATGATAAATCATTTCAGCAATGTTTTGGGTTTCAACTTGACACCCACAGCTAGCTGAGAACTAGATAACTCTGATAACAAGTTCATAACAGTCAGTGCCAAAAACTAAACAATAATCTATATTAAACACTAGAAGATCTTCTCAGGCACTTCAGGATTTTTAGAGTTTTATGTAACCCCCCCAAAAAAACAGTGTACCTGAAATTCCAGTCTCTATGTTGTAACATACACAGGGTTAAAAATAAAGGATGTGGTTCACATCAGATCAGGCCATTTGATTGGTCAATGCAAAATACGAGTGAGAGACACATCAAGATAATGATTTCACAGTGGTGTCATCTTGCCAGCAAATATAAAAGCCCTGACCGTAGTCCACCACACACAGATGGCAGGACTTATATGTTGTGATGGAGGGTAAAATAGAAATGGCATAAATAAACACAACCAACGCTGACTTTGTTGATTGTAGAGAAAAAGCTGCTCACAGCTGATGCTGCAGCAGTGGTGCACAGAAGCTCATCTCCATAACACAACAACAGGCCCTTACAAAAGCAACCATGGAGACGACAATCCCACAGATCCACACATATAAACACACAGCAGCTCGGCCATTTTCATTACACAAACAACAACAGTCAAGCATATTTACCTGAATCTTCATTTTCCAACAGGAATGCATTGGTGAATCCTTTAGGAGGAGGCAATGCCCCCGTTACACACAGACACACGCGCGTGCGCGCGCGCACACACACACTCAGACAAAGCCTTGTTGGAGAGGTTACATGTCCCTTATGTAAATCCAGTGGGAGAGCTGAAGCTGATAAACACGGAAGTGTCAGAGCAGCTCGCAGAAACGACAGAGAGGAAGGAACGGCGCTGAATCGTCCTACATCCACATTTCTCTTACACACACATGAACGGACGCAGACACGCACTCGCGGAGCGGTTCAGACGATACTAGCCCAGGCTTGCTCTCAGCCGGTACAGCCACTTCCTCCAGCTGACTCCAATCAGCACAACCCGATGCCTCATGCATGATTAATGAGGGGGCGGGGCCATGCGTGCTCTCTGCCTGTCAGTGGATGTTCACTTAAATCACCACCCCCATCCTCCAAGCACAGTCCCTCCCCCTACAAACTGTCAAAATGTCCCTGTGCTGCTGATATATAAAGTGCACCCAGCCTTTCTTTCTTAGCTTTTACCAATGGATTCACTGGCTCTAATGTAGTTAAGGACGGCACACTTCTACAGAAAGGTCAAGCGACCCCTAATACCCACCAGAGCAATTATTCTCATTTACTGAAACACACTGATTAGAAAAGGCACGCTTACAATAAACCCCAGAGAGCCAGACAGGGAAAAACAGAGTCGAAGAAAGACAGCAAAGAGGGTCATGAGGGTACAGAGCTAGGGAGTACAGACAGCAGAATCGAAACGGAGAAATTACAATTAGATTTATATTGCATTAATTCATCTACTACTGTTTGTAACATTATATATTTAAATAAAGTCACCACATTTGACAAATCTGTATTACATCCCTGGATAACCAGCAAGTTATATAAAAAATGTATTTGTTTTTTATTTAAATGTAAAAAATGGAACAATTGTACATAAAGATTGTATTTTGGTTCTGCCGTAATGAAGTTATATGCAACCTGAACTCAAGGGAATTTGTACCAGTTTTACAAGATGGATAATTAGTATGAATCTGTATGATGTGAATCATACGATTATTAGAAAAAACAATGATAAAGGTCCATATAAAGTACATATAAAGTCCCGTCATATATTGTTGGCTATATAACATAGAGTATTTTCTATTTCATATATGTTGATTTTTATTTTATTTCATCTATGTGACCTGAATAAATAGATGCATTTACACTTGTGTCTGTTGTGCCTCAAACCATGAAAAAACACAACGTGATTAAGCACAAATACACACTGTCTCTGTTTTACAGCTTTTCAGGGAAATGCTAAACTAAAAACAAACTTCAGTTTTTCCAATCTCTTATTTCTTTTTTTAATGCAATTACAGAACCCACAAACAAGAAGTAAACTTATAAGAACAGGCGTATGTAAACTTACTGCAAACAACTTTAAAGGTGTGAAAAAAGGAAACACATCAGTAAAACAGGGAAGTTGGGGTCAGGAACCCTGATGACTAAGCACTTTCCAGTAAAACATTTATAAACTATTATATGAAGGATGAAGTGTTGATAATATTACGTGCAGTACTAAGAAAATCGGTTTTGGAACATCAGGGTGAGAAAGAGGATGTAAGGAGACGGCTCCTCATGGCTGGGTCTTGTGCATTTACCTGAGGACTGCTATTTAAGTGCATGTCAAGCCATTAAGCTGGATAATGAAGTAAGTGCAGGCTGTACCTTCGCTTTCTGTAGCCCGGCCTGCTAAATGGCTTGTGTTTTAAAACCTCGGCCTGCTGCTATTTAAGCTTCCTTTATGGACTTTGCTCTGTCAACACAGTAAAGATTACTCATTAAATGACTGATAAACATACACTGTTTTCTTTGTGTGCCGTAAGGAGGAAAAAAAACTTAATAAATTTGTTGCAGCTATTGAGATGAAAGAGTTCACTGCTTTGGCATTTATATAGTACGAGAGGCTTTACATAAACTATTGTATTATAAGTCACAATTTAATATAAAATATAGCAACTATTAGTCACAGGGCTGTTGATGTTTCTTATAATCTGAAAAGCCAGTTGGTCTAATGATTATGCTTAAATACCACACATCCATATACAGTACTGTACTGTATATAGGGTTACGGTGAGGATTGAAGACTATCCCAGACCATCTCAAAGCAAAGGCAGGAAAAATCACACACTAGGGCTGCACGATATTGAAGCAAAATGTGATATGTGATATCAGCTGGCCATGAAAGCTTTGCGGCTTGTTGACTGTCTTGCATCAGGGCACGTGCACGGCACACTATTATGCACACATATTCCAACAAACACCTATGTGCCAGATCCTATATTATCCACTTCGGCCTAAAACTTTGACCATACGTTAATTTTTGAAGTATTAAAATTAAATCACTCATTTTTTGCAAACCATTGCGATATGCACATTTGCGATATTTCGATAATTTTTATATATTGTGCAGCCCTACATACACAAAACAAGACAAACAAAAGACTAAAAATGGGCTTTGACAAGTTACTAAAACAGTGGCTTGCTAACTATTTGGTAATTTTATTAGGAACTGTAACATTGTATTGTCTAAATAATAATGAATAATAATAATAATAAAGAATAATAATGTGTAATCTTGCTGATGTAAATGACTTACGCATTTCTAGTCAAACTGCAGATCTGAGCTTTTTCTTGGAGAAAAATTAAATGTTTCTTGCATTAAGCCATCAAAATGAAAACATACGGAACCAGTTAAAATTATTTGTTACTAGTGCATTTTTACAGACAGACAGAGACATGATTATCTTGTATATGATGTGAGTGACACAATGACTTGTGCTGTTAATTACATTTTGCAAAGAAAAGCATCTGAAAAAGCCTTTTTTTTAGAAAAACATGCAAATCACAGTTTTATAGCAAATACATTCTCTTAGCCATCACTGATAGATGTGGAAAACATTTTTTTTTGACCATGCTGTCAGTGTTCTGATGAACAGTGATAAAAGTCTGATGAAAGTGATGGTACCTAAAGCTAAAAAAATTAAGCGTGGTGCAAAGAAACAGCAAGACAATGACAGAGAAAGAGAAAATAAGAGAGAGAGAGAATAAAATGAGGTGGAGGGCAGAAATCAGGGAGGGGTAGGTAAAGAGGTATTGATACACTTTGAGCTAAATGTAGTGAAGAGGATATCAGATAACCCTTGGGCCATGAAATTGCAATGTAATAGTCCTTTCAGTTCATATTCAAAAAGAAAATCAAGCTCACAGCAGCCAGAGGCCAATCCCCACTAACCTACTATAAGCTCTGTGTGAAAGAAAAGAGTGCAACAGATTTAACAGTCATAAGCCCAAACTCATTTAACTTTCACTACAAGTGAAGACCAGCGTGGACTTTTCACATCAATGGCTATGAAATCTACATTTTGATCATTTAGCTCATTTGCATGTGCATTACAGGAACCATGTGTGGCTTTTAATATTCAAGCAACTTGCAAAGGTCTAAAGGTGAAACATGAATTATACCAAAAATAAAAAATACAAACTTTTAAGTGACCTCTTTTGATAATACAAACAGCTCTACTTTTTGCAGGCCTGTGCACATCTGAAACAGGTCACCCACTTCCACCCCAGTTACAGAGCTTTACTAAAGGCCATACAGATACGGATCAATGCCCATCAATCAATTCTCATGAATCAGTTCTTATCAAATGCCACACTATCAGAGAGTTCTCAAACCAGATAAAATAACACTAATACTTTCAACATCAATGCATGAATCTGTGACAATAATAGGAAAGGTAAATAATATAAAAACAAATATCTCTTGAGGGATGTATGATGTCTCTCTAATGTATATGCTACAATTAAATATCATGGCCTCATAAGCGCATTAATTCAGTGCTATTGAGATATTTCTGAAAAGACTCATTTCTGTCCATAAAGGATACTTTCCCACTTAATATTCCACTTAATATTACAAAATTATTTAAACTACATTGGACAGAAGAGATTCTCATAATCCAAAGTTTACATCTTTTGTCTCTTAAAAGCTTTACAATACAATATAAATTATAAAAGAAAACTAATAAAGATATTACAGAATGTTAAATGCTATTGCATTTAACACACTTGCCCTCATTAAAAATATTTTTTTAAATATTTTATATTATATATTTTCAGTATTTCTGAAGTGTTTTGACTACTTTACATGTAAATTTCACTGTGCCATGCAGTCCATGCATAACGCAGGGGTTAGCTGTGGTTAATTGGATTTCTTACATAATCTTTGGCACTGTCCTTTCTACTGAGGTTAACTCATTTTTGCCAAATTAAGTAGTGCTAAAAATATGTCGATCTAATTAAAAATCTAACTGTTTTATGCAAAATTTATGTCTGCTATGTTTTTATGCTAATTAGAGTTTCATAATGTTTAGCAGCATCCTAATCCTAATTCTGAGTCTTGTGTGCACAATGAATTTGACTAACTTTCAAACAGACTTCATACTGTTCGTTAGGAGTGGAAAATAATTTCAACTTCTTCTGCTCTTTACAAAGAGCAGATAACATCTCTAAAGATGCTGTGACTGCTGATATATGTGAGGACACACACTGGCCCATCTGCATGACACATATCTCATTTTAAAGTGAAATCAATAAAAGGCGGTGACAGTCCTGACTGCATATTTAACCTTGGCTGTCTATAAGTGTAATTACTGGAGATTAGACACCATTAAACGGCCTGCTTCTGCGAGATGAGCATAAACAAAGTTTAAAGATCTCAATTCTCAGGGTGGGCTGTACTTATCCTTTAGCCTTTATTGAAGAAAGAACGGACCTTAAGAGAGCTTTTCAAAGGCCTGCTGATGGGAATAGCTTGTAGGTTGGGTTCACAGATTGGAGAGTTTGATCTGTGAGTGCAGGCTGAGCAGTGTTGAGGAAACTGCCGGGATGAGGGTGGGATTTAAACTCGGGATGGAATTCCCCTCGAGTCCCCGTGGCCATCATTCAATACAGATGATGAGTCTCTCTGTAACGCAGACTTCATGCTCATTGTAAATACGCCTGCAGCTCTGCATGGCTTTTTCTAGGACTGCTGTGAGCTAGACCACTAATTGTGTCTAGCTGAACCACGCAGACACAGCCCGTGAATGAAAAGACATCCTTACATTTAAGGGGTTAGTGGGTCAGGTCTTGTTCTGGTTGTGATTATTTGTACAGTCCATTACTGTATAGAAAATAAATCTGTCCTGAATTTCATATGAACATCCCTGTTTACTGTAAACCACATGTACTGTGTCTAATTCAATATATAAACATACTGACTATGCACATAAAGCACTTCATATTATTTTAATTGTATTGTCTTTTTATTTCTAATATATTACCAGGTTTTTTAAAATGTACAATTCTAAACTAGAGTCTAAACTGCAGATCACCTGGTTCACTTGGACTTTTAAATAGTAGTAACTTACATTCAATCCTAAAAATAAAGCTGCAATATTTTTTTATACATATTGTCCAAAGAAACTACAAAGAACCTTTTGTAAAATGTGGATGTTAAAGGTGTTTTATGGAACCACACAGTCAAAAATGGTCTTCTGTAGTCTGAATTTGAAAGCAGAAGTTCATCATTTTGAGCTCATTTTTATTATTACGAATAATTTTTATTTTTTTCAACTGTACTTCCATTGCTTTATTTGGTGTTTGCCTGTTAAAACTCACCACAATAATGCTAAGCTGTTTTGGGAGATGACTTAAAAAAGTACACAATACTGAATTTACAAGGGCATAAATAATGTTCTGCACATACTGTCCTTTACAAGTGATATGACATTGTCTCTGAGATATTGTCCTTTTAGAAACATGATGTCCTATTCTGACAATCCAGCAGGAAGTGAAATAACATGCTTCATCTTCATGTAATCCAAGTCATACATATCTACAGGGAAAACCCATATCATATATACATTTCTAGCTCACTTCTAATGTCTCATTACTGTACTGGAACTGCAGATAAAAATAGTCGAAGAATCAAGACAACAAATACTCAGTAACCTGGCTAAAAATAACAACGCTGCAAAGCCGTGCAGAGAGCGTGTGTGTGTGTTTCAGTGAGCCTGAGGGCCGTGGTTTAGGATCCAGATTGGGTCATTAATTAAGATCAGTCACGAGGGAGAATCTGGAAGAAACCACTTTGATTACATGCGACAGAATCCTGCATTACTGTTCCTTGTTAAGGACCACACAGATGAAAAGGACTCCAAAGACTATTGAAGAATGAGCGGAAATAAGAAGACTCGCTTCCCATCAGCCAGAAAGTCATTTACTGTCAACACAAATTCAGTAACTTTCAGTTCCCATATTAAACTCTGCTGTTGTTTATGATAAGAGCCACGATGAAGCATATAACATCTAATGTGAGAGGGGCCTTTTCTCAGCTGTTAAATTAAAGCTGCGACTCTGTTTAAAACATGCAGGACATCTGCAGCGTTTACCATAAATCTGCTGACTAACAGTCTGAGAAGCAGCTGACTCTTAATAATAACAGCTGAATGACAATAGTAAGATTAAATACACAAAATACGCTTGTTTACTGCATTACTGTAGGTGTTATTATGTCCAGCATTATGATTATTAGCATTTATAATATTTTGATGTGAACTGGTGTTACTATAAACATACAATATAAAATATGGATTTGGTCTCAAATCTAAGATAAATGCTGCTTCATATGCACTAGTGCAACAGGGTAAACAATAAATGGAAATGAAACCTACGTTTAAAACCCAAACACAGAGCGAGGACCTCACCTAGTTTCTGAGAATCACAACATGAACGCAGCTCATGTGGATCCATATCGTCCATCCACTGCAGGGGTTTCTCAGTGTCATGACCCGTGCAGGACCGGCTGATCTTTGGTATACTGCAGAATTACACCTCCAGCAGATGTCTGATCCACATAATGCTGAGGAACGCCAGCATCCCACACGCTTCACATATGTGCTGCTGACTCCATCTGTTTATGAGTTTAGATTTCAGCCACACCATCACCAGTAGATTTCAACCAGTGGGTGAATTCCCATCAAGCCATTAGATATTAGTCTCGTCTCTGAGGACACTCTACGTGCAAATATACTGTATAAAGACCTCTGTTGTGAACCGATTTATCATGTGCATAAAAGTACTGATGGAAATGGTTGTTTATAGGGTTTTGAGATTTCATCAGTGATATGAAGACAGAACAACAAGATGCATGAGGGCAGTTATAATGCACTAGAACTAGAAGAAAAATGTAGGAAAAAAGAATTTAAATCCTAGTATGCTGGGATATTGAGGATTCAGATGATTCAACAAACAGCGGTAAACATATCTGATAACAAGCACTAGATAACAATGTCTACAGTGTAAAGAATTTACAGCATACAGTACAATATAAAAAGCAGCTAATGTATATTATTATAATGCTAATGTTTCGGGTTTACTCAATCAAGACAGTTTTCACATACTGCATCTTTCATCCATTAATACAAATAAATTAACAATTGCAATAAAATTTGCGAAACTAATTTGGTTAGTTTGGTCCATTAAAGTGTGACAAGGTCACAAGACAACTGCTGTAAATAATCTGGTCAGAGGTTTATAGCCAGAAGAACTAGTTACAACTAGTTATGAACTAGAGTAACACAGAGAGACATTGTTCCTCTTTCACTTTCACTTACTGGTGAAAAACACTTTGAATAGCTGGAAAAGAAATGTAAAACTGATTGAAAAAGGTCAGACGCCTCGTTTGCTGCAATTAATGAAAATAATGAACTAATCTGTGAGGTGTCACAAGCTACCAGTGATTTGTACAATGAGTCCAACTAAACCATTGTCGTGTTAATGTATGCAGTGCAAAAAGCTGAATGTTTCAGGAACAATCTGAATCAGAATAAATTGTGCGTGTTGCTCAGGCGAACAGCCGGTCAGTGTCGAGAAGACAGCTGGATTTGCTCTCTTTTGTTTGCTCACACCCAAAGCTCCATACTGTAAATGAAGAGTGCGGTAATGGAAATGTCATCTCTATCCCACAGCAGTCCACTCTCATTTACTATTCCTCAAATATAGTCTGCAGCGCAGCACATACATTTGCATTTAAAGCCCATTGAAAGTCTGAGGATAGCATGCATTAGCATTCTGAATGCTGACATCCAAAACTTTATAATTTATTTCTTTAAAAAAAATACGTATGCTGCTTATCACACTGTAAAGTCCCTGTGCAGAGGGAACAGCATTGCTTTAATGAATAACAAACTTGATCAAATAACTTCCCAGCACATGAATAAACAATCACATTCTTTAAAAGCCATATTTCTTCATGTCATAACCCAGACATGTCGTTATCTACTGATAGTGTCAGGAATGTCAGGTATGAGTTTGGTGCATGACATATGACTGAAGTACATGTGACGCTGTAATGGTTAGCATAACTCAATCTGCCTTCCTCACCCTTCATCTTGCATTGATGCACAGCCAACAGCTGATCTCAGCACTGTGCAGGTGCGTCCCAGCAAACTGATGCTGGAATTTATGTACTTTAACACATCCCAGATGTTTGCTTAGCTAAGACGTGGCATGCAAATGAAAATTCCCTACTGCGGTTGTGATAAAAAAATCTAAACTAGATTTAGTAGATTTTTAGTGGATACTGTAAGTGCAAAAGTCACTGGCACAGGCATAACTTTCTGTGTGGTTGTCAGCTTATTACGATGCAGTTGCTAGGATGTTCTGCATGGTTGCTAGGTGGTCTCACAGGCCCAAGAGTTCCAAGTCTCTGTTCTCTAGATATGGCTCAGTCCCTATTTCAAAGCAAGTCCATATGGCTGATTTATTATCCGCCAGGCAAACATCCGATCAGTCTGATAGCAAGTCTCTCCACAACAAGTTACTTAATGTAAAGTATCCTTCATGTCCTTTGCACGAATAGATGAGTAACATGACAAATTTGAATGACTTTGAACAACAAACATAGTGATACTTGCACTAGCTGATTCCTCTAATTATCACAGATAGGACATTACTTCTTATTTACACTGCTGGAATAGCTGCAAACAGGTGCATTGATGATTAAAAGGCCCAAGATTACCCAGAACAAAACTAACTTAGCGCCCCCTGCTGTCCTTAAACCAGAAACCACCAGTCAAAAATTGGGAAACACTCGCTGTTGTTTAGATTTTGTCAACATTTTAGAATAGTAGTAAACTCATCAAAACCATAAAATAAACATACTCTTGACATTTTATCATCCAGCTTCTTGAGGTCTTAACCTGGAAACCTTTCTAAACAGCACTGAAGAAATGTATGCTGGATTCTTATTGGGTGCTTTTTATTCATTTTGTTCAAATAATCCATCTAAAAAATATTTTTGTATTCTAATAAAATAAATTAATAAGTTGGTAAAAATATAAAAGTATTTTTGTACAACAAAAGTACAATTGCCTGGCGGATGATAAATCTTTAACAACAAAATTTACACCTTCAGTTAATAAATTTTTTAAATCATGAGAAACCTTTTGTCAGTTGTGTCTAAACTTTTGCCTGTTACTGTAGTTGACTCACAGCAAATATGTGGGTTAAGTCTCTACAGGGTTTCAATAGCATTTGAGTTTCATAAAGAACTTTTAATGTCATTTGAAAATTCTGAATTGTTTAAATAGTCTTACTGGGCCAAACTGAAACAAGCGAAACATGCCTGCTTCCCCTGCAGATATGAGCTTTGGGATGGGCTTGTGTCTGATTACCACTATAAAGATCCCCTCTAGGAAGACAGTTGCCTGGTTTTAATGAGATAGAACTTCAGAGATGTTTTTCTGTTGTAAAACAACAGTCAATGCAATAACTTGAAACTGACTTAACATCAGCCATAAAACTCAATCGCATTAGACCCGGATGAGTTGAGATTCTTATGTGTGACTCTAGGGAACAGCAGAAATTTTCTATAGCAGGACGTTCTTTACGGCCCCCCGCTGACTCTTCGCTCCAAGTGCACGTGAGCGAGCGTACACGCCATCCCTTTCAATGACAAATTGATGTTTTACAGTCACCTGGTCGCCTGGTTGGCCTGGTTGGTCTGGTTTGTGCTGTTTTCTCTGTGGCACATGATTGATGCCATGCACCAGGGCTGGGCGGTATGACAGTGCATGCATGGTACAAATGGGGAAAATGTGTGAAAGACTTTGTTATGTCGTTTATATCACAGTGGATATATCTGCTGTGACTATGAGCCATGACTGCTTTATCATTTAAGTGCTATAGAAATCTGGAGTAATGTGTCGAGGAGGAACTTGCTGTTAAAAAACGTTGTTAGGCATAACACAAAACAGGTTACGTGTTTGTAACCTTGCCACAATGACACAGAACTGCTGTCACAGATCAGCCGTTTAATAACAGCTTTGAATGTGGCTCATCCAATCAGAATTCAAGGAAATGTAAGTTCAAAACTTGAGTTTTGAAGGCTTACATAATGTTATTTGCTGTTTATTTGTTATCAAATTTAAAAAGGTATTTAATTTAATAAACTAAATTTTAAAAACATATATTGCCACATGATTATTCAATACTTGAAACAGTCAGTTGCAGTGCTTGATTCTAAAGGGTTTTATTCACGATAAAGCAAAGTTTTGAGCGCTTTACCCAACGATTCAACACCTTTAGCAACATAAGCATATATCACAGTCGCCCCGGGACTATTTTCCAGCAGAAGGAAGATGGAAGTCGCATTAATACATATATTTATGTTTTAATATTCGTATTGTGCGGTAACTGTTTTATAAAAGCAATATGTATTGACTTGCTAGTTTTTCTTCCACTGACAAGATAAAAATATATGTTTCGCCACATGATTATTAAATACATACGGTATATGACAAACATGACAAAATGGTGAAACTCTATCTAACTACACTTTTTCTCATAGATATCTGCCTCTTATTCACCAGCTCCAGACAGCTTGAATAAACAGACATTTTAATTCAGCATTCCAACTCGATTTCCATAGCAAATCTCTACTGACGGCTGAGCAGATGGTGATATTTTTTCCATTGACACACCCTGGCTTCCAGAATCATTCTCTAAACACTAAACACGTCTGCTGCTGGTGTTCAGGAGAACTGTGAGGGGAACAGTCTGGTGAAGATTGGTGCAGATATGGAGGACTGTTAGAGGTCTGATAACAAAATATGTCTATAACTCGACACAGACATGCATCGTCTCCTTGTACACTAAGGACTGACAAGATTTAAACATAGATTCAAACATATGATATGATGACAGAAGAGCTGATATTATTCAATAAGGTTTGATTTATTAACACTGTAGTTCATGCAGTCAAGATCATAACAAACTAACTAGTAAACTAATATATATCAGTATGGCTGTTCCATGTTTGCTATTGCATTAAGGAATGTTATTAAATCTTAATCTACAAAAAACATAAAGACACATTTTATCATGCTCATTAAAATTAATCTTGATAGAAACGAAACAAATTCAGTGGAAATATTTGAGGCAAAATACTAAGAAAACAGCATGACCAGTGATGAAGGTATTGTTCTATGCTTGTATAATGCATCAATGTTTATAACATTACTGCAAATATCTTTTAGAACCTCAAAGTTCAGTAGGTTTTAGGCAAAAGCTCTGTTGTTCAAAGGCCAACCACTAGTAATGTGATCTTAATGCAAAGATCTGCATGACATCATCCTATTAGCTGTATAACAGATGCCATCCACCGTCTCTACTAGGGCTGCACAATGCAAAAACATGTGATATGCGATAGCATGCTAAATAATGCGATATGCGATACGATATTCCTTTTTCTAAAGCCCATTTAAATGATATTAAAATATATTTTTCAAAATGATATAACCAACATACGTTTCATATTTCACAGAAAAGAAAGCATCAGCTGGCTATGAAAGCTTTGCTGCTTGTTGACTGTCTTGCATCAGGGCACGTGCACGGCGGACTATTACGCACACGCATGCATATGCCAGATACTATATTATCCACTTCATTACGATATGCATATTGTGATATTTCGATAATTTTATTATATTGTGCAGCCCTAGTCTCAACTTACTTAACTTAAGGTCCTTTATTAATCTGTTTCACTCTCTCCTTCCTGTGCCTCCTAGTGTCTACTTCACCGGCCCAATAAAGACAAAACATCCCAAATATGTAACTATAAAACCTTAGGAGATGTTCCCTGCAGTAAGTCCAACTCGATGTGACAGTAACTGCCCATTTACATGGTCTTACTGCAAAATACAAGGTGCAAATGAAAAAGGTTTCTCTTAGTGTCTGTTTGAGTATGTGGTTAGGTCTAATGCCTCCTTCTTTTCTATATGGGCTCTATATCGTCTGAAAGCTCTTCTTTAGTCAGCCTGTGTTTCATTTGTTCCATGCTTCTTATTCGAGCTTTCAGACTGTGCTGCGCTTTTGCATTATGGCGTGGACTGAAATGCCTTATAAAAACATCAGTCTGTATATTCAGAATGAAAATGAGAAAGTAAGAGAGCTCAGAGTCTCATCGTTCTAACAGAACCTGGACGATATTATCTATCTGATGCATGCATGAGTCTTACTATCGCTACTTTGATTAGGGATGGTAGTAACCACCTAACAAACAAAATACATGTTACACCTCTCTTCATCTCTCTCCATTGGCTACCGGTTGCTGCCCGCATTAAATTTAAATCATTAATGCTGACATTTAAAACCATCACAAACTCTGCACCCTCATACTTTAACTCTCTTCTACATACCTACAACCCATCCAGAACCCTACTAGCCTGCAACCCATCCAGAACCCTTTTATCGCTCAACCCATCCAGAACCCTTACGCTCAACCCATCCAGAACCCTACATTGCTCAACCCATCCAGAACCCTACGCCAACCCATCCAGAACCCATACACTGTTGTGGCATTATAAGTGACCTGCATCCAGGTTTTAACCATCCAGAACCCTACAACTCAACCCATCCAGAACCTTGCGCTCAACCCATCCATACTGAAATTGGAGACAATGGAAGCGGTAAAAGCTAGGAAAGGAGTTCTAAGAGATCCGCTCCTCAACCCATCCAGAACCCTACGGCTCAACCCATCCAGAACCCTACACTCAACCCATCCAGAACCTTACGCTCAACCCATCCATAACCCTACGCTCAACCCATCCAGAACCCTACACTCAACCCATCCAGAACCCTACGCTCAACCCATCCAGAACCCTACGCTCAACCCATCCAGAACCTTGCGCTCAACCCATCCAGAACCCTGCGCTCAACGAACGAACATCGACTGGTGGTACCCTCACAGAAGGGCACTAAATCTCTCTCTCGTTCTTTCTCCTTCTCTGTCCCCAGCTTGTGGAATAATCTCCCTAACGCAATCCGTTCTGCCACATCCCTCACCTCCTTTAAGAAACAACTAAGAACCTTGTAAACACACCTCTTCCACTGAACACCTGACATCATAAAACCCCCTCTCTTCTTTCCTCTACAGGTACTTATCTAGCACTGCAAAACATTGTAAACTTAGGAAAGCACTTCTTAGTACTATTGTTGCCGCTTTTGATGTGTCGCTTCATTGTCTCCTAATATTTGTAAGTTGCTTTGGATAAAAGCGTCAGCTAAATGCCTAAATGTAAATGTAACAAACTCCCAGAACAGTCTAGAAACCGGTTGCACAGCAACACCCTGGCAAACACCCACAACACAGTAGGAATGTGGCTAGGAAAGTTATGCACTGGCAAGACCTTGGCGCATCATTTTATTTCAATAATATAAATATCTACAGGATGTTTATCTGCTCTAATACATAGCAGCTTGAGGAAATTGGGTTTTATTATTCTGGTAAAAGCACATGAATGTACAGCATGTGGTCATTCAGGAAATTTTCTGATTTCCACAATTCGGCTTTAAAAATAAACCTTTTGATTTGTTTGTTTGTGTAAAAATAAATAACCATTTTTCCTGTTCTGCTGTAAATATAAAGCAAACAATTACTGTCCTCATTGAATAATAAATGGCTTTAGAAGATTCGATATATAAAACACGAGTCATATAATGTAACCTACCTTTTATGTACATTTTGTAGCCTGACAGTTCCTGATCACCATCTGTTTCTATTTCATTTGTCATCATGGAAATTTTACTAAATAGTTACATTCAGCAAAAGAAAAAAACATTGATAGTAAGTAGACAATGACAGGATATTCGTTTTTGTGAACTATGCCTTTAAGATAAAAGACCCCAAGGAAATGGTTGCCATGGCAATTTAGTCCTCTATTGCAATGCACAGTTCTCGGTCATAAATTGATACATTCCCATTTCTAAAGTGATGTTTTGAAACAGTGATGAATTGTGCACATCACTGGCAGCAGTTTTGTCCCTTCCTGCCTTTATGTTCAGAGTTGAGTGTAACATCCTGATTGCTGTCATTTCTCATGTGGAGACCTTGGGGCATGGGCATCGCTGTGTGAAGACAGCCCAGTCTATCTAATTTACCACCTTCACAAGTTACTACAAGCCTTTCATTTCTACTGTAGCTGGTTGAGTCTATAGAGGGTAAAGCAGCGGATATACAAACTGGCTGTAAGGTGCAATAATATGCACATATTCACAAAGCATGTATTATCATAAAATGTGAATTATGTCATACTGCTAAGTGTATGGTGGAGATGAAGAAGAATTTATATCAATATATTAATTTTAACAAACCAAAATCCCTACTGTTGTTTGCTTTGAATATCTTGTTACAATAATAAATACGAAAATGAAGAGCACCAAAGTCAAACGTCTGCCTGTTTTCCTATTATTACTTTTTCTTTCTCTCTCTCTCTCTCTGTCTACTGTGAGTTCCGTGAGTGTCAAGACCTGTGGATTTAAATTAAAGTCAAGTCAAAGTGTACTCTCTCTGTTGGACCTCTCTCTTTCTTGACAACAGGTCAGACGGTCAGCCTTGGTAACAAACAGAATACTTAACAATTGTCTAACCATTTATATCAACCTTTACACTGCACAGGGACCATGTTGTGTTTGTGTGTAACTAACTAAAACAAGATGTCTAATGTGTCATTAGTTTTACACACATCTACTTTCTTAACAATGTAACAATGTAGATAGAGTTGTGATTGTGATGTTGGGCCAAATAAAAATCATGAAAGAATAAACTCTTGTGGTCTAAAGCCCTGCAGCATACCTGTGATCCTGAAATACCCCAGAGGCACAAACTTACAAGAGAATATAGTGCAATCCATAACTAAACAGCCTAAAAAAGCTGCAGCACAGCCAGTGAGCATAAACAGAATCCGATGAACATTTAACATTATAAATTTGATGAGAATGCAAAGGTCTCATTGCGTTAATAATGGAATAAACAGTTTCTTGTTGTGAACAGAAACTATTATGATGAATAGGCAGCTAATGACTAATAACTGCACTTCAGTTGTTATGTCCAAGCTTAAAGGGACAGTTCACCCAAAAATAAAATTCACCCTTGTTCAAAACCTGTAAATGACTCTGTGAAACACAAAAGAAGATATAAATGTCTCACTTGTGTCCATACAATAGAAGTCAATGGGGGTCAATGTTGTTTGATTACCAACATTCTTCAGAGCATCTTTTTTGTGTTCTGCAGAAGAAGGAAAGACAAACAGATTTGCAATGACATGAGGGTGAGTAAATGATGAAAGACGTTTCATTAGGGTTGAACTATCCCTTTAATGATGAGAATGTACATTTAAAAGACATGCGTCAATTGCATTCATAATTGAAACAAGATCTGCATCTTTGATACACTGTTTATATTGCCAAACTTACAAACATGAAGTTCTTAAAATGACCCAAATCTTCTCAAACAAATCATAATCATAGTTATGTGCTGGGAAAGCAATGGACCTCCAGGGTTTGTTCTCTCAAGAGGCCAGTGTTTAAAGATGGCAGAAAAGCAGGGGGCATCTAAAAGCGTCTCTGTATTCTCCAGTCTTGGCAGATCGCTCGAGAACACAGCAATTGATCTTGGAGTGAACCAATCAGCTCGGTCGTGGGAGTCTAAAAAACGGCAATCAACATGTCACTGTTAGTTAGGCAACGCTCGGAGATGCCCGTGAAACCCGTGCTGCTGAGCGGGGCATAAAAGAAAGTTTGTGAAAAGGGCTTTTTTTAGAGCTGGTTTTGGAGAGTTGCCTGAGCTCCTGCGTGTGTTTTCTCCTGAGAGATAAAACTGTGGCTGTTATCTCAATGTCCCTGCCGCAGATATATCAGGGGTGAGGCAGAAGAACTGCAGGCGGTTCTCTACTGGACACCAGTTTAGGCAGGAGATAGAGGAAATTATGCCTTGGGGTTAATTATGGGGTATCATCATCTTAGTCAGCCTCTTATAACACTGAAATCAGAGTAAAAAGAGCTCATAGGACTCACAGGCAACAGTAAATGTGCTTACATGCACAGATTTGACAATCTGGATAGGTTTTTAACTGATTAGGCTACATGTTTTTTAAGAAAAATATATGTGCATGCAAATAGCATCATTTTCCATTGCCATTAGATTGTTAGTCTAGTCAGAAAAAAAACGAATCTGCAGACTCCTTGTCTACATCAGACATGTCCGATGAGCTACCACAAAACTATACTACAGAACTAGATGGTTCCCATTAAAATCAATAATGCTGTGCACACTGGAGGCCGTCTGTCTGTTAATTTAACAACATGCTTGTTTTTTATTTGCAGAACCCACCCCAGCCACTTTATTTTAGCTGTCAAACTGAGGTGAAATAATTATTTCATTTTAAAATATTCTATGTGTGGTTTGTGAGTTTCAATTATTTTGTTTAATTCATACCATTTTATTATTAAATTCTAAACTGGAAATTCATGCAAACTTGGGATCTTCCTGGTATCTGGTATATTAATTTAAAACACATTTACTTTCGAATAATTACTAGTAAGGAATCTTTGCATTTAAGATGTGCCCAAACTGTTGGCTCCTCATTTTGCTAACTTAAAAACCAAAAAAAAACAAGCTCAGGCATCCTGTATTGTGTAAACATATGGCACGACTATGTTTACACAATACAGAATGCCTGAATGCGTGTTGTTCTCGGTTTTTAAGTTCTCCTCAAATAACACCTCATCCCTGGATCTGAGTAGCAAATATTTTTTCGTCCATTTTGCATACAAGGTATTTTTAGATCCAATTGTGATCTAAAAGTACATAATGATTATTCTACTATTACACTCTTGTAAGGGGATAAAAATGTAATTTGGAGGTGTTTACATGAAGGCTTTTCATTTCAATTGAGCTATCAATCAGATTATAAATGGATTATAAGGCTGCATGTGAACGTATCTTTCAGTGGGTGTGAGAGAGAGACACCAGCAATGCTCACCTACACAATGATGGACGTCCCTGACGAGTCACGCTGACAACAATATTGCTATTTTCACACTTCATTTCTTTGCGGATGTCTGAGCAAAATATAAAGGGCACAATGCACATGTGGTTTATTTCGTTGTCTGACCGGCTTACTGACGCCATAAACCTCCATCAGGCCTGACAACACATACAGACCCAATGACTGACTGCTCTTCTATACAGCTTATAGATTTACAATATTATCAGTGATTAAAATGTCTTTGTGCCGTTTCACAAATATGCACTAAATTTAAATAAACTGAATGATCTATGAAAGGCCTATAAACTAAACTTTAGCTCTGGAAATATGTTGTGCAATGTGCATCTGAAGTCATTTATTTGTGTTAATTGGTGCCAATAGGATTTGAGCTTTAACTTAATTATGTTTTTCACCACCAGAAATCTCAAGAGGTTATACTGGGAACTTCAGAGAATTTTCCAGAATGTGAGACAAAAGCATAAACAAAAGCTTTTATGTTCCATCACACACTCCAGAATGACTAAATCACGAGTAAATAGGCACAGACAATACCAACAGCACAAGCATCACAACAAAAAACAGTTGGCTCCCGTGTTTGAGATTAAAACAGTCTAACTGTGTATTTACCTCCTCATCTATTTCCACAAACACCAGTTGTATGATTAACACTCTACAGGCCGTTACCTAAATCACTAAATATTTTTAACAAAGCAGATGTGCTTTTATCTTGCCATATAGTTTACAAACTCTAAATGCTCCCTGGTTAAAGGTGTGTAGTCTCATTTCTGTGCTTCTAATGACACCAAACGGGATTGCAATCTGTTCGAGCGGCCCAACTGGCTGCGACATAAAATGAACACAACCAAACATTAGCATTTGGGGAAAGATTAACCGTTTGCCTAAACAAAGGAAGGCAGTGTTTAAAAATTGTTTTCTAAAAAACATTAGGTTTCCAAAGCAATAATACACCTCACCATTAAGAAAACATTTAAAGCCACAGTCATGACATACTAAATATTAATGTGATTTTAAAAACAAAATACAATAAGCAATTATGTCACAGTTCTCTTTTGTTAGTTGTCGTATAACAAATTTAAACTTTCATTCATCACAGAACAGAACATTTTTCCACACGAGCATGCATTTCCAGTCTCATGCATTTGGATAGACACGATAAATGGAAGTCAGTGCAAAAGTTAAGTGTGACTGTCCCTTAGGGCAGCAAGTGTGTTATGTCTGAAGGTTTCCCCAGAGGCCATGCTGAGACGGCTGGAACTTTTATTAGGATTTTCTTGGTACAGTATAGAGAACTACAGGGCTAGAGGCTTCCCTTAAGCCAAGACGGATCATCTCAGGTCTTAAGATTGAGCTCAGGTTGTCAGCCAGTACTCCCAAAGGGCTTCCTCAAAAATATTCCTCATACTCTGACCTGCTAAATCAAAAGTGGGTCATCTTAGATTACAACAATTTTAATCCCTCATGTCAAATCAAGTGCAGGCTGATACAGTACGGCAGTGTCAGTGGTTAAAATACAATAGTGCAATTACAGCACAAAATAATAATAATAATTTTGTATATTATTGTTTAAATAAAATTACTTTTAATGTTAGAGTCATGGCACGGTGGTTAATACACGTTCATGATGCAAAAGCGAATATTTGGATTAAAGGGGTATGAGTTTAAATTCGTTCTGCATCATGTCCCAAACCTATTCCCTGTTTCTCCATAAAGCCATTAATAAGCCCATGGACAAAGTGTGAAGTGTGTAATTTCTGTGCCACTAGTGTCACCAAATGTAATTGCAAAAATAATGAATATTTTTTCACCAGATTGCATGATCACTTCCGTCTTTCACTGCTTGGACAAACAGGTAGTCCTGCCTCAAAACTCACACCCTGAAATGTTTTAAAAGCTTTACAGAGCCTTAATGTTTACACTTTCAGCCTACAAATGGCTTACTTACAGTTGTCTCTGCATATTAAGCTGGGATAAGAGAAAAGTATTTTAACCTTCAAGAATATTACACACTTCACATTTAACTCAATATGGGATGTGATCTTTCCCGGGCGGATCTAGCCTTTGAGTTAGGTAGTTAAAAAACATGCCTAAAAACATCTTTGTTGTTAAAAGATGGCATTAAGTTTAAATCAGTGCAGTAAACCTCAAAGTAAATTGCCATCAGGTGGTTATTAAATGTAAAAATAAGCTAGTCAATCATGCAGTACGCCTCATGCAAACGAAACTTTCAGATTTGACGGTGTACTGCAAATCAGAAGTAAAACCACAGTCTGAGTTGTGCTGATATAACATCAAATGTCAAACATCAACACAAACAAGTCGCTTTGGCAATCACATAGCACCTTGGTCTCTCTCTCTCTCTCTCTCTCTCTCTCTCTCTCTCTCTGATTAGAATGTTGACGAAGCTTAAAAGCGTCCTACAAAGATAGCAATGGCATTAAAATCCTGTCGCTTCTCAGTAAACATTTTTCCCTCAAGCGTCCCGGTGGCTCCATGTTATTTTACAGAGCTGCAAGACTCTTATCTTTATTAGCATAATATTACCATTTAAAACCCCCAAAGCACGGCAACCTACAGAACACAGATTTGGACAACATGACCATGTAAATGCTTGGCTGGTTTCTCTGCCCTTTGGGTTATGAAAAGCCTTTTCAATATATAGAGATTCATAAAATAATCACATTTACATTTTTACATTCATAGATGAATACAGGAATTACAGGAAGCCAAAATGACAGTTCACAAGGTTCACAAGCACAAGGTTAATTCACCTGCCATTATCTGTGAGATTTACAGTTGTGTTTGGCACTTTTAGCAAAAGTGACTTACAGTGCAAAGTACACATTTAAATCAGCTTCTGCATTTTTGTAGACTGCTTTTTAATAATATACATTTACATTTACGCATTTGGCAAAGCGACTTACAGTGCATTATACTATAAATTTTTTATGAGTGTGTGCAATCTCTGGGATCAAACCCATGACCCTGGTGTTGCCGAAACTATGCTCTTACAAACTAAGAAACTGAGAAAAAAAACTATTTTCTGAATTCAATTTGTTTAAGTACAATAAACTTTACAACTGTTGTTACATTATTTCATTTTATCAAATTAAGTTAAACAACTTCAACTCGTTTTTATAAGTTAAAGCAACTCATCACTGACCAAAATTACAGTAAGTTACTGTAAAATGACCAGTACTTAAAATTTTAAGGCAGTGAAGAATATTTAACAGTGTGGTTTTATTGTGATAATTATTTGCACAATATTGTAATCATGGGCAATTCAAAATACTGTAATTATATATAACATATTCAAAGTTGTTTACATTTCTCTAAAATAAGCTACAGGAAAAACAGATCACTGGAGCACAGCACCTGCTTAAAAAGCATTGTGCTGTATGATCACAAATGTTTATAAGAAATTATTGTACCAATGTTATAGGTATTCTGCACTGAATAACATACTGTACACATATATACTTCCTATACTACTATATGTTATAGACACTGTACTTTAAGGTACGGTGCTCCAAAAATTCCAAACTATTAAAACTGTACATGCATAAAAACATCACAGTACAACATCAGCCTATCAAACAGATCACAAATAGTCACATATTTAACACATTTCAGAGCAGCAATTGTGTGCAGGAAACTTAACAAGATTGCATAGTGAGGGCAAAGCGTTAATGACACGGAGCTGTACTGCTGATCTGCTTCAAGATGTTTAGAAGACACATGCTGTTGGATTTTAGAAGTCATTGTCACCCAGATCTTATGTGAAATGATCACCATGAAACAGAAACAAGTGCGAACAGACTGTACCAGAAAAATAAAACAAAAAAGTCAGTCTGCTTCATGTCCCTGATATTTCTGTTTGACACTCATTCGGTTCAGAAGATTCACCAGCAGCGCATCCGCAACGGCAGCTGGCGCTGAATCTAAAGCAGAGGGACGGAGGGTCTCTTTCCATCGAAACACAGATGAGGAGTTGTCTGCAACAGGCAGATGGGCTGCGCTTTCTTAGCCTAATGGCAACACGCCCCCGACTCATCTGTATTCTGAGAGGTAAATGCTGCTGTAGCTAATGCCAATTCTTCAGTCAGCTCTAGGGGTTAAGAGGAAAGATTTGCTTCTTTAAATCTCCACGAAATTCAGTATGAACTCAGTTCTAGGCAATCATCCATGGAAAGAAAGGATAACATAATGGCTTGTATAACGCATCAGAAGACGGAGTGAAATCTGCTTATGAAAATAGGTAGTTGGTTCAAATTTAATGAAAATGTCCTCAAAGTTGTTAAAAGATAGACATTTTGTAAAAGTGTAAAAGAGTTTGTGTAAATACAGTATAAAAGGGACTGTGTGCCCATCGGAAAGAAAAATCACAGATGAGATCTTTTTAATATCACAATTATTATTAATAAATGGAGATTAAATGGAAACCTCAGACACTGTAATTGTCCTAAAAGAAAATGCAGATATCGTACAAATGTCTCCATTAGTTTCAGAAGAGATCTCAACAATGTCACAATCTAATCTCAGATTTACCAATTCTGCAACCACAACTCAATGAACATTTCCCATCAAATGTCCCGAAATCTAAATTATTTTACCAATACAGTCTACATTAATTTTACAGCCTCATACACTTAATGTATTTCAACGCAGCATATTCCACTGATGGGGCTTTGAATGATTGTGCCCATTACGCTCACGCAGGGTTTGATTATCTTGTCTCTGTGACTTATATTTATGGTCCATCACCCATCCTTATGCATTTGAGCTTTAAATATGGCCAGAAAATTGGACCAACTGGAGCAATAAACATCAATCAAGGGAGTTGCAGCTAACCCACACCAGAAAGTGTCATCGCTAATTTAAGATGAATCCCACAAAGCTTGTCAAAAACATGTCATGGGTCATATTTCATCAAATAATATTCTGCATAAACATTAAGCCTGATGTAAACACCACAACGCTTTTTTATTTTTTCATATTATTTTCATGACAATTAATCCCCACGTTCTCATTACTTAAATGAAAATAATGAATTAAAAATTTTGTGACTCTATTAATGCTGATTATATGATAATTAATGCGCTACAGTAATGAGAATATAATGATAATTACAATCAAGTTCAAAACATCCTGTAATAAGAGTCATAACAAAATCCAACACACAATTGAACAAACTGAACAACTGCACCTATAAGGATAATATTGTATGAGATTCATGTCTACAGAGTCCTTCTCTCATACTCTGCCCAAGCACACTATATAACACCTATAGTCTACAGCTACAAGTAAGTGGGTAAAAAAAATCCTTTTGAGCAGCATGTTGTCACTGCCAGTCAGCCAGAAGCTTGTGAAGCCCCTGTTGCTAAAAAGAGAGGAAGCCAATGATACAGCAACAAATGAAACTGACAGAAGGCCAAGTGCACTTCTGATTACTGGCAGAAGAGATGCTGGACTCGAACCATCATACCTGGACAGAAACTCAGCGAGAAAGACTAAATTACACCTATATAAAAACGCTTCTAAAAATCTGCTGCCAAACGTAATTGTACAGAACTTAAGACCGGCTTTTAAAAAGTGCTCCAGGAGCGAAGATTGACACTCCAGCATTTAGGAATTAACAACCTTCCTGCATCTCAAGTCACTCGAGGCTGTTTAGGCAAAGAAAAAGAAAGAAAAACAAAGCAGCCTGTCTCCTGTTTCCTGCTTGGCTGTGACAAACAAACAGCTGATGGGCCGCCGGTCTCAGATCACCCTGTCACCGACCGATCACCTTGCTCAACAGAACTGTCGGACGAGGAGAGATCAAAAGCGCACAACTAAAGGGATGTGTACACTTGTATGCATTTAATATGAAGAAAACATCTATAAATCAGGGACAGACTAAGCCTTCAATCTTCAGACAGATCAATTGCTGTGTTTCTGTGTCATATATATCAGTCTTTCTGTCAGAAAGTCTTTCGGTTGATGTCATAAGCTGACAGGCTGTGCAACATCTGCCCTCACACCAGCCCTTATAAATCAGTCTTATCTCTCGCTTTACTGCAGAGATGAGTGTCTTTTTTTTAAATGACGCTACCGAGATACTGCCACAGTCTTTTATAACTGCATCATGCATGAATATCATGAGAAATCAAAATTTCCATTATCGCATAACATAAGTGTTTGATGTACTATAAAAATATGCTGTCAATTATTTGTTTATAAAAAATAAACGGTCTATAAAAAAAATCTATAAAAATTCTTGGATTTCTGACATCAAATACCATTTCTGATGGTTAAAAATACTAAAAACCCACTGAAACAGGAAGTTTTAAAACAGCCAATAGCGCTTAGTTTACGTTACAGGCTGGAATTTAATGAGAAGCTAGTGCAGAATGATGTCATAAAATGTTTTCGATGTTTTGGAGCAGAGATATCTTTAAGACTAATATATTCATATTTTAGGACTTTAACACCTACTGCCCACATTTACTGAACATGTCATCAGCACTTACATGGCATTTAGATACTTGGCACTGGAAACTTGGCACACAAACATTTAAGTCAATTTTGATTTCATCAATCAATTTGGGGCCATTTTAATTTCTTTCTGAGTAAATACAAAAAAAGCACTGACACTATTTCACATGTGAAGAAAGCCAGAAAGATGTCTTAAAGGCACATCACCCACAACAGGCCAATTTATTCTTACTGGTGTAATGTGTGATATGACCCCTTTAAGAGACAGCACAAAACCTAACAGGCGCCGTGATATCACAATCTGTTTTATAGTTTCCTCACACACATAACATTTCACACAGTCATTCCAGTCTAATCACTTACTGGAAACCAGCCCCCCTCACATGTGCCCACTCTTTTGTACGTGTCACTTCCACTATTTCACCTACTTCCTTTATCACCATCTGTGTCAGTAGTTTTTAAACTTTGGAGTGTTCCACAACAGCATCCAGTGTAATATAAACATTAATTATGATCTCAGAGCTGTCACTATACCATCATTGTCCACAAACAGCTGAAGAACAAACAGCAAACAGGTGTCTAAAGCACAAACAGAGGAGTGCGTGTATGAGTGTGTCTGTGAACTTCGTTTCTTTCCACACAGAGTTCTCAGAGGGCAAACAAAATGTTCATAACCATAAAAACAGGATACAGCCTTTCATGCCCAGTGAGGATGGAGGTGTCAGAGAGGACACAGATTATAGTGCCGTCTGTCATTGTTTTCAGTGTTTATTAAACGGAAGACCAACCTGTTTGTCTTTCTCTTTTGCCTTCCCACTGTTGGACACCCGGGAGGAAGTGACATCACGTGGGATGACAGAGATTTGGTGCAATGGCATGTTCATCCCCGCAGTTCAGTGGAGCTCAGACTCTCTGAAGCAGAAGCTTGTCCACTAGCTCCGGCATGATGGAGGGAACCGCTAATCCAAATCTAATGAAGAGAGAAAGAGAATGTAACATGATCAGATGGGCTGATGTAGGTCAAGAAGCAGCACATGTTGTTATATAGATATATGAAATTACAAAATGACAAAAGTGTCTGTGATTTGCTTTAACTTCTACTCTAACTCAGATCCTGAATCTAAAGAGGAAACCAACTACATTGTTCGTGCTGCTCTTAATCTATTGTCGTTCAAATATGGCGGCACAATTTAGACAACTAAATCTCATTGGTTCTTTCATGTCCAATGCCGAAATGCCTATATGACAACTATTCATGAGACACAAATAAAATTCACTGTTATTGACATTTGAACTCAATTAGCTCAAAATATAATTGTTTTCTCTCACAAATGTATTATTTAGCTTTAAAAGACATTTAATAAATCCATTGGAGTAATTTGGTTTACTTGTGCTTAATAAGATGTGCCTTATAGAATTTCACATCATTTTGAATCCCATGCAAAATAGCATGACAACATTTTAATATAAAATTATTTATTAGTGTTCAACTGAAGAATGGAAGTCATATACATTTGCGATAGCATGGGAGTGAGTAAATTATGAGAGAATTTAAGGGAAATAACTTACTCTAACCAGTAACAATGTAACAAATAATAAAAATAATAATAGGCTGATAAGAATGTTGTAAATCTAACCCTAACGGCAAAATCTAATTAGGTTGTTAAAGATTTTCCATAACAAACAGGACTGTTAATTAGAAAAGCGTATACTTGGCAAAATCACTGTAAGCGTTCGTAAACACACACAACCCAGTCTTATACTAATTGATGCACAAAAACATTAAGTTTCAAGCAGCGAATGAGAGGAAATGAGAAGCTGCAGTTAAAAGCTGAATCACCAATTTCTAACCATTTCCTATCTACTCCATAATGAAACACATTTATGGAGAGAAAACAAAGAGCTCATATCATGCTGAGATGCTGAGAAGTCTGCTTAAAAATAGGCTGTTCAACTTCTACCACCATCTGCTGCTACTATGACAGCAATTAAATCTTTCTCTCTTTTGTGACCAAATCAACAGCAAGACCCCAATACATGGGACTTTGCCACGGTAAACGCGGCCATCAGACCAAATCTACCGGTTCGCTGCCGCAGAATGCTGAAAGAAAATGCAAATCAGAGACTTAAAGACTCACTGCTGTGCGCTGTCTGTGAGCACAAATGGCTTGATATAACAGACACTGCAAGCTGCAGTATGACAGACTGTTGGACGGGAAACACTGCAGTCTGCTCTCATAGTATTCAGGGATAATGTTTAGCCATGCAGTGCGTTTCTTTTTCAAAGTTTTATTCATGAATACACAAATACTCTAAAATGAATTATTAACAAATAAATTAATAAAACACATTGGAATGGAAAGGAGCAGAGACATTGGAGGTATGGAAAAGTGTTATATAGGATTTCTAATGCAATTCGTGACTATGATGTATGTGACTGTGATGATGTATGTTGCTATGGGTGGTTATCATGAATAAAACACAGCTATCGTATTGACCAATCAGAATCAAGGACTGGAACTAATTGTTTTATAAAAGCACTGCAAGTCAGTTTGGATAAAACCATCTGTCAGATGCATGTAAATGTAAAAATAAAGTGGGGAAAAGAAAACTTCAGAGAACTCTAAGAAATCTTATAAAAATACGCACCGCTAAACTGTTGCTAAAAAATTAAAATGCACCAAAAATTTTGGAATCGGTTCATAACTCTCTCAATTAGAATCAAATTATGAGCATTTCTACCTCTAATAGTATTTAAGATCCCTTTGGAAATCTCTAAATCTAAAATTCAGACCTACACAAAACTAATTTCCACACTGTGATTATCAGTAAATGTAAATTATGATCTAATTACACAATATTGTGATAATGCCTGTCACACATAGAACTAAATGAATTTCTCCTCTTTCTGGTATCAGGAGCTGAAGCACAATGATCAGCCCACAGAACAGCTGGTCAGTTCATATGGATGGAGAGCTCACAGGAGGCTGGTGATCTCAGCAGAAACTGCTTCACATGACTGATCTCATGCTAATCACACCACATTAAAGCACAGTGAATGTGACTGCAATCACTCATGTGTCACTGGATCAAGAATAATTTACAGGTCTAAAACTAAGAATGCGGTAAATATAGATTGCTGCCAAGCCCACGAGGCCACAGGAAGTGCGAAACACAGATTAATCCGTGGTGGGTTAGGGACTGACTTGTGGTCAGATTTATGAGTCGCTACACAGGTTTTCGTGAATCCTGATGTCAAAAAATAACAATGATGATTTTGAAGCCTGTGGAGAGATGACAATGCATTGGCTTCCTGACAATTAGTGGTCTCAATGAGCAGTGCAGAGTGAATATGTCGAGGTCTAATGTCTGTGTAATGCACTGGGACGTTACAGCGTACAGTGGAGTACAGTAGCTGATGTCCTATACTGAGTATGTAATGTTTATTTAAACCATAAAAAACATTTATTACTATTGTTATTGCTTATACCTTTTGTTAATGCACTACAGTACCAGTCAAAAGTTTAAGATTTTTAAAATCTTAAAAATATATCTACCTGAAGGTGTATATTTCAATGTTTGAAACTACTTCTGTAAACAAAAATATAATTGTGCCAACATATTCATTTATCTTTTATTATAAAACCAAAATTTTGATTACTTGGAGCAAATAATGAATAAAAAGCAGTCAAAAAGAGTCCAGCATAGACAGAAATTTCTTCAGTGCTGTTTAAAAAAGATTCCCAGGTTGAGACCTCAAGAAGCTGGATGATAAAGGGTGACTACTTGAAGTGAAGATGATCAAATATAACATAGTGTTCATTTATTTTGGATGCTTTTAGTCACAACATAATTCCCACAGTTACAATTGTGTTATTTCAAGGTTTTGATGATTTTACTACTAAATAAATCTAAACAACAGTGAATAAGTAACTGGTCAAGTGCATGAATATGACCTCAAACTGTGCAGATTGTTAAGCAGGGCGCATTCTTTTGATTTGGGTTTAGATCCACCTATGACCGCCCTTGCAACAGGAAAGCAATGTACTGTAATATCACCACACCCTGGTCTTATCAACCACACCCTGGCAATCAACAACAACACCCATGTATCATTTTGCAAGGACAAACAACTGAGATTCTGTTGGAAAAATGTTTAAGTCTAGTGTCTGTGATCAGCGTTTGAACATTAAAGAGAAAAATACAGTTCTGCTAGTCTGTAATGCCTCAAAGAGCATAATGAATGTGTATCTCTTTCATCTTTCTGAGCTTTCAGAGAGCAAATCTGTGATAAAATATTGAAGATAAATAATGTACTCAAATACATATGTACAAAATAGTTTAGTAGTCTCTTTGAACAAAATATATAACAAAAGAAAAGCCCATATCAGAAACAGATAAGGAGAATAAAATGTTACAAAAAATTTGTCAAACTAATTAGATCAGCATGTAAAACATGTAAATCAACACAGTTTGTATTGTTTTACATGCCAGTCTCTCCTTTACAGAGCTCAATCTCCTCAAGTTTGTCTAAAAAAGCTTTTGTGATGGGATCACATCTGTATGATGCATTACAATACTGTTTATGTAGGCAGCTCACAAAGTTTTGTTAAAAAGAATGTATTTGTCTTCATACTCCACCACAAAATGTAAAACAGAAATACACAATAATAAGAACTATTTATCTTAGCGAATAACCATATGACAGAAAGTGTGAGTCACTACACTACACTGAACTGATCAGGCTAGTAAATTACCCAGCTTCCACAAAGAACCATTTATCAATGAGAATCTGCCATTGGAAATGACAATAATCCAATGAATCTATCTGAGATATAGTCTGTGTGTTTCTATCTGAAAAAACAATCAGCTGGTCTTTTGTGTGTAAGATGCGTTGAGTTTCAAGACTTAACCCCAGATTTATGTATAGGTGACATAGTTAGACGATCCCTATATGAACAAACAGACTGAAAACAACAACAGCCAGTCTTCTGCAATGAATGCTCTTTAACAGTGCATGTAATTGTAAACCTTAATTGCCAGTTTATTTAACTTTATTAAACTAGTATCATGTTACACAGCTATTTGTTGTAAAAAGTAGACTGTTATTAGAAAAGTTGCAGCTTTTACAAAATTATTAAATGGGGATTGCTATCGTCACTTCTGACCTTTATGCCATGTGCAGTACACAATATTTTTGTCTCTTATAATAGCTATTGTGTTGATTATGCGATTTTGACTCCTGATTTTGAAATCCAGTCATTACTATCAGTGCATGTCGTCTTTAATGGAATGCATGATATCATGAAGAAGGTGGAACTAGCGTCTTAATTGATAATTTCAGGTGGTATCATATGTGACCAGAGTGATGATATCACATAATTATTCAAAGACGCGAACAGTGCTGGAACATCATCACAGACTGAGATTAGAGAGATAAACCGGACTGATGCTCACACAGTCTCTGTTGCAAAACTCAATAGCACTTTGATTCTTTCATTTCACATTCAGAGTCTACAGCGAGAGAACAAATTATCATAATGTTTACGCGTAAACAACGTTCATTCAAATTGCTGTAATTTATGAGGCGAGGTGCAGAATGAATGGCTGTCCCCTTCCTGTTTCACTAATGCTGTGAAATATGACGCCCCTAATGCTGCATGAATATTTACTGTAGCTCTGTGATGTTATATGATGTTTAGATGATTCTTGACACTGATTCCAGATGTAAATGAAGCAGGTAATGTGTATTATTGAATGTCTGTCTTTTAGATAAACATTTAGAATTTGGGGATGGAACCTGGGATAATTTTTTTAGCTTTGAGTATCAATGTTAGCATCCCAAAATTGGATTGACAGAGATCATAGTCTTTACACATTTCTTACTAATATTTCTCCAGAGTCGATTGTAAACCAGTTGTTTTTGTGGTGTACTGTAATTATTTTGGATAAAGTCACACAAGTCTCAATTAGGGATGGGTATCGTTAAGGTTTTAACGGTATTACTACTTTTATCGATACCACTTATCGATCCGGTACTTTAACGGTACTCTTATCTGTACTTTTTGTGGTGTTTTTAATAAAAAAACAAAAACAAATTGAGAACAGAATTAACACTTTATTTTTTAAATGTAAAATAAAATAATTATCTATAGCCTAACAAACAGCAACGTTTGAGCAAATATATATTATACAAACAAAATAAATCAAATAAACAATTTCTTTTGTAAAAGAATGTCCAGTGCTTTAAAGCAACACAGTTGGGCAGGTAGACTGCAGAAGAACTGGACTTAAAAGTTACACATGTTTGGAACTACCTGCAATGTACACTACAAAATGTAAGTGTATGTATTTCATCACTACAAATTCATTATTAGGTCATTTCTACTTTGTCATTTCTTAATAAGCATAGTTTATTCTTATTCATCTATTTGTAAATGCAGTACTGTAAAGGCATTTTTAATGTCTATGATTTATTTTGCTTACTGCAGAAAAAATACGCATGTTATTCATAATTTAACTGAACGTGATGTATTTATTAAATGATTAAATACTAATTTAGAGAGACCTTATAGGATGCTTATGTCATTGTTATTTGGGAAGACTGCTAGTATATTTACCTGAGGAGGTGGATGATGAACTAACTAACCAGTCCTAAAATTTGCAATTCTCTGTCCGTAACAACTTTTCTGCATCCACTTTGTGGAATGTTGTGTTTACTTTAAAATCTTGTTGCACTCTTGTAATGATCATTGTCTGCATCCACTTTCGAGTGAAATGTAAACATACTTTAGAAATGGTTTGACTTCTGTCCGCCATAACGTTTATTTCTATTAATAAACAGGACATGTATTTTCTTAATTTCTCCAGTACTCAGGGACAGACAGGGACATTTAAGCGCATGATGATGGATAAAAATGCATACTTGTCTATTGTCATAAATAGGCTATTATAAATAAATTAGAAATGGTTGGACAGTTAAAATGCGCAAGATAACGTTTATCAGAGACATCAGACATGTCCAGATTTTCTGCATTAGTTGTAGTTTCTGTCAAAGATCATCTCTATTCACACATGAGCATGAACTCACAGCACACACAGAGAACAACGCAGAGGAAAACTGGACGGCTGCTGATTATATATTTTGCAAGAAGAGCAGGATGAGATGTTTGAAAAGGAAGATAAAACTGCAGATCGCATCAAAACTATAACAAGTCTCTAAACAGCACACAAAAACGTACATTATAAAACACAGCACACATCTGGGGGTTGTTTAACCCAATTACACGATTTTACCGCGAAGACAATTAAACTGGTAGTAAAAAAATACACTTGTTCTTTAATTAAAGGGTATTGACTGAATATACAGTAGAAACCATGTTAGCTAGAATCTGTTCACTTTCAGCAATGAAACTTACGCCAGAAATACACTTGATAAATGATCAATTTAGAGGTGAAGGGAGGTGAGGGAGGGTTGCGATGAGCAGATTCAGGATTTTTGATTTCTCATCACACACTGAAACTAAATATATTGTCTGGAATTTCCTACTGTTTACAAAACCTTTACAAAATTTAAGCCTCCACAACAAGACTGTAAACCGTGTTTGCACTAGCCCATAGATAATTGCATGTAAAGACAAGAGGAATATTAAAGGATTTCAGCAAATTCTGAACCTTTTAGATGGAAATAGTAAAAACAGCTGGGCATGAAAATATCGAAACTATCACTGAAATAAAAAAGAGAATCCAAATCCAAGGTTTTGGTGGTCGGAAAGATCTAGATCTACTCCCAGCCATGCTGATATCCGTTATAACAGCACTCTTGGTCATGTAATATTGCTCAATTATACAAATAGTACTTGTTGGTGTTATTGCTGTAGATATTAATCAGGCGAGAGCACATAAATGATAATGACTGAACAGCAATGCAATTCCTCACTCCATAAGTGGATCATAATTGCTTTTCTTTAAGTGGTCCATAGCGCTGTACACTTCATCACTATTAAAACTCATTTTCTGTACCTGAATGTTCAGATTCAGAATCTTGAGTGCAAAGGAAAATAATCGGCTTGGTTGAACTCACACAAGGCCAGAGACATTGAGGTCATGGTGTCATGATGAAACAGAGCAACACACCTCTTACATTATCTGCTAATGAATGTGTGAAACAGCATAATTTCTGGTAATGAACATACATGTGTCTCTTAAATTAGATTTTTATTTAAAAAACAATAGCATATACAGTATGAGATCACATCTTTCAAATACATTTTCAGACAGAATTATTTAGCTATATTTTTTATTTTTGTGAAGCTGCACATATCTATTGTTTATTATGCATACTGTACTTATTATGTAGCTGTACTAATGCATTAAATGTCTGCACATTTATCACTCTGCAATGTGTAAAAATTATAAGAAATTTTCTAATCTGTTAAACATTATCTTTGTCCACAGATGCACTGCTTTCATTCATTACAGACAAGAAAAACTTTCTGAACAATAAATATATATAAACAAATAGTTTGGAAGAGGTGTTTACTGCTACCTATCCGAATTTTACTACTAATGTAGTGACTGACTGTATATAATATTATTTAACACAAATAAAACACATTAAAAAGCTAAACCAAGTATATACGATTTACTCTCAAAATAAATTGATGCATTCTTTTGTCCAAACCCAAAGTAACCAGAGTGTTTACCAAAATCTAACAAGCTGGATCTCATCAGACAAAAGTTTGACAGCTGTGTCAATGATGTGTGATTTGACAGCTGTGTCTGATCAATACGCTGCTCAGAAGTCGCTTTTATTATTTATGATTCATTACAGAAAGCCATGGCTAGCACAGTCTTGATTTCAGTCTCTGTACAGTCTGCACTTATGTCTGGATATATTGTGTGTCTCTTACCTTCCTTTAGCTCCTGCAGTACAAGGTGTAAAGATAATATTTAACTCAGAAAGCTCTGCTCTGGCTAAATAAATGTTGGAGAAAATATAGTTGACTTTCCTTTAACTAAGATTTTATTTGCTTTGATGATGATGACACACATCTTTTGTTTTACACTTTCATTGATTGTAAAAATGCCTGGTAATTAAATCCAAAGTAAAAAAAACAGAAATTAATGAGAAACTAAAAAGAGTGACACATTCAGTTACCACAAAACAAGCATTTCCACTTTAGAAAATCACAAAGTATGACTGAATCTGAAAATAATTGGTGTGTCAGCTCAGTCATCAAACGCAGCTGTCAGGTTTTGAATAATGTCTTGGCATATAAAGCACAGTTCTGTACTGCTTATGATTTTAGAATTATACTCTGAGCTGTTAACGCCTTGTTTTCACAAACATATCGGGTGACTTGATCACAAGTGTACAGTGCTAAAAACAGGTGTACTGTAAATACACCCAAAACATCTGTCATCAGATTGCTCAAAGCGCAGAACATAGTCATGCATATGACCACACTACATCTGAGGCATTCAACCGCATTGCTAAAACAATGGTTATATATTATGCAGAGTTTTTATTTAGTCTTTCTTTAAAAAAGTTGATAAAAATTGTTAAAGTTTATAAGATATTGAAGATGCCTGGAAAATGTGGTGGTGTCAGAGAGTATATGGAAGAGCCTTAGAAGAAGATGTGTAGTAATGTAATAAGGTCCTCTCATCACATAGTGAATTACTATTAGATTGAAAATATCAACAAATCTCCTTCTGAACAACAACAAGGCTACAGGCGTGAGCTGGTCCACCATCAGATCGATGATTCTCAGTGCCACTAAACACATAAACAAAAGCTTTGAATACTGACAAGCACATTAAAATAAAAGGTTGAATGTCTGTGTTTTAGGTTTCATATCTGGGCAACTTCGTATCCGAATTCTAGACAATGTTTGAAATGGAAAAGCATCTTATTAGATATGTAATACTGTGGAGCATACAGTACATTACACTGCATACTATTTTATTCATTCCTGACTTTGGAAAAAGCAAGGTAGGATACAATATTTCACATCATCCAGGGTTTGCATACATATATAGTATGTGTATATTGTAAACACAGTATAATATAATATATAGTGCAAAAACAGAAGGAGTAGTATGTTTCTATGTCATCCTAAACTGAGAAGAAAGTGACTGAAGACAGCTAATGAATGCTTCTTTAAATGTTAAGTAAATATTAAAACCTGGAAGCATGTGTCCAGATTAGTCAAAAGGTAAATGTTCTCCAATCTGTAAATAACATACTATTGATTGGCTTGTCTTTGCTTTATTAACAAGAGCAAAAGTTCATGTTTCTGGATCTGGGGAAAAGAGCCAGTGAGCTGAACTACAATTACAAATCCTCTTCAGAATTACTGGATGCCCTGCATTAAGGATACATGGCGTCCTGTACACATCTTACAGTTTCTATAGTATTCAGCCTTTACAGTATATTGTTTTTTGTCTACTTTATTCAAAACACCACACCTTGCTTTAACAGCCCATCAAATCTGGTCCACCAAAATACCTCAAGTTAGGAGTTTGGCAACGGTAACTGTGATGATACTAACCTTAGTGAGTACAACTAATTACTTCGTGAGAAACTGAAGTCCACAAATCCACAAAATTATTGAAATTTGAAAAAATGCCAAAGATCGACTTGTTCTATACGTGTCGCTTTAGAGTCTTACAGGATTTTCTTACAGTCTTATAATAAATGCTTAGGAGGAGAACTTAGTGTCTCTTGGCTAATATTGGAGAGAAAGCACAAAAGCTCTGTCAAGTGCATAAAACACATTTTCATTAAAGCACAAAGATGAATCTGCTCGAATACATTCTCGAATACAATTACATGCTTTTAAGTCAGAAGTGACTCACTAGACCTGAAAGGTTGTAATGTTGTAATGTAGACAATTGTGCAAAGTAATGTCAAATAATGTAGATTAAAAAAGCGTCACAATATAATACTCTATAGTACTCTAAAATGAGCACCTTAATCATTTTGTATTTGGAACTATGTGGCATTAATGATCAATGCTGTTGTATTTCTGCAAGTGTAATTGTGCGGTATAGTTAGCATGTTCTTGCTGACTAGTTTAATGGCGGTGTGTTAGCAAATCTTGTTTGCTTCACTAATCCCATTGTGTGGAGCACACCCCTGCACATCTGGCCACATCTGGGTAGACTGCAGACACTGACGCAATAGGCGTTAACATAAAACTCTGACATCACCCTCTTCCAAACAAGGAATAGCTCTTTTTCATGCAGCTTTTTACAACACTTTTCATGCAGCTTTATCCTAATCATAAATATTTTATGCAGTGAGAATGGATAATTTCATCACATAAACAGTCCAACATCACATACATATTTGCATTCACATCAAACCAAACTTTCATTTAAAATCTCCTTTAAATATCTGGATAAGGATACTGTACACTGAATCTCTGTCTTCTGTTATCAGCTGTAAAGCATATGACCGTGTCAGATTAGATGATCACATGACCCATACTCAACTCCTGCTTCTATTCCCGTATGTAACGCCCACTTTTCATCACCCAATCGATTCTTGATGGAGCAAAGCCCATCCTACGTTTTTGTCATGTTTTGGAAATATGCCAATTCTTTTGATTTTAATAAACCCCAGAAAACATGTTTTATGTTTTTGTTTTGTTTATGGTTTCAAATCCAGCAAATGTCTGTAGTGAAGCTCAAACATTTAAATAAAACAAGCTCTAGGGTGACATATTTACACATATTTATAATAAAAAAATAAATCAGCAGACAATGCAACAGACGTTTCCAAGTCACAAACACAACCTTGAACCACCTTATCATTATTTACAGCTTCAACAAAGCCATGAAACACTCGAGACTAACAGAAACACACATGCAAACCTGAGATTTCCCAACATGGAAGATAGCCAGACCTTGATGATAATGTTTTCTCACTAATCCTTCTCGATAAACCGCACCAGTAAAATGGTTTCCTTATCTATAAAACACAACCCTACCATTCCTGATCCACATACCCTGACATGAAGCTTTTATAACCTTATTCAAAACAAGCAAACAGAATCAGAAAGCACAAGCTTGATAGTACAAAGCCATCTATTGTTTTATCTACTGGGACATTGTGTTGTCAAGATGACAATGCCATTGAAGAGCATATAAAAGACTGACAAGACAAATGTGTGACAAATCAAGAGACTAAAGCATACAGTAATAGTTACACTAGCAATATAAATATACAGTATTTAAGGCGAGATAAAACGCGCTTACCGCATGTGTTACATTGAAAAGTAAAGTGAAATTCCAGATCGTGGCCATGAACATCGCAACACATCACATTCAAGAGAACAGAGAAGTGACAGAGAAATAGCGCATAAAAGCATGAATGCGACTGACAGCAAACAGTCATATCCTCTCTTGAAGCAATTAATGGTCAAGCGGTAAAAACAAAACAAAACACAATAAAATTGTTAAAGAAACACGTCGTTGCGATCATGTGTATCAACTGAATGCAAGCTTACATCCCAGTGTTTCTTTGTGCACATCTTTCACTGACATCAGTTCATTGCCGTTGTCATACGACACTGTAATAGTTTTACATGTGACATGAACGATGACAGCTGCATACTACACTATACATCTGAAATCCTCATTTTAACGCGTTTATTTTTCGACGAGGAGCTAAAAACAAACACTATTGTCCGTATAAACAGGGTGACAAAACAAGCCCAAGACAACGCGAATGCTATGAAACAACAGCGACTGTTGGCATCACATATACTATTCATACCATAAACAGCCTCTCATTATCATCCATATTAATGCCAACGGCAGTGAATTGAGTTCAGTGTTGCACGACGCATACATTTAGATATTTAAGACGGATTGTCTTGACCGTACTGTTATACAAACACAAATAATGTCAGTATGAACAGTACAAGCCAAATGTGGTCAGTGAGAAACTGACAAAGCTGAAAGTATTCACGTGCGCTTTTACGAGATCCGTTCAGATATTCACTCACCTCGTCTTTCCGCGTGTGTAAAAAAACAATGTTTTTGTTTTTATTTTACGGTCCCCATCTGAGTTTATGCGTCATGTCCACAGACTTCCGCGTTCACGGAGGAGAAGCGAGCAGAGAAATGAAAATAAAGCGGAGCGGGCATGCGCGTCTGATCATGCGCGCTACTCCACTACTGAAAGAGTGCATACTATTTTTTACCATTTTGTTTTATTGTATAATAATTTGTATGATTAAATGTTGACTTAAAATTAATTTTTTATGGAGAATACTATATATTTTAAACTTTTTGTCCACTTGTGGTAATAATAAAGCGATCCCTATATGTACCAGTGGTTTTATTTATCATTATAAGACGAAACGCGTTTTAGGGTGCGAGTTCATGAACGGAATATAAAGATGTAGGTTTGTCAAACCACAAGACCCTTATTGTGTAGAGATGGATTTGTTAGTCCCTGCTTTAAAATAAATCCAACAATTTTTTTTTTTTTTTAAAGAAATTAATAAAAAACCTTTTTTCTAATCTTTAAGAGGAACACAGGTTTACTGTATGTGTGTGAATTGGTTGATAGTGGAACATCTAAAGAATTAACATTGTTCCTATTAAACATTTTCAAAATACCAGTGTACACAATGTATAAACATGTTGTGATTCACCATTATGTAATACTTTTTCTGTAAATTGCACGTGAACAAACAGAGCAGAACACCTTTGACCAGTCAGAAAGAATAATTAGCTATTTATTACTGTACACGTGTTTCTGTTTGTGCATGTGTCTTTGGTGTCAAGTCTAACCTGTAAAGCAAGTTCATCTAGATCTTGTATTAAAAGGAAAATGTATTTCCTTAAAGACTCTAAATTAAGCTCCAGAAATTAAAGAGTTGTATTCTTTCATGGTGTGAAATCAAATTATATGCATGCTTTTCAGGGAAATGCAAATAATACAGTCATGACTCATGATGTTGCACAGGAACAAAATCTCTGACCTATTTCAGTGTGCTGGAATATAGACCATTTCACAAGACAGCACTGGTCCAGAAGCACTTCCTGTCTCAGTTTTTTAACACTACACAAATGTCAGAACAAACTACAATCAAAAGAACATTTACAACTGACTTGTTTAACTAACATCTTTAAGATTTAATTTAATTTACATATGTGAAATACAAAAATCTGAAACAGGAAGTGCTTCTGGGCCAGTGTTGTTTACATCTTGTGAAATGGTTTATAGAAGCTTCTTACTTTCAGTCTTGCACTACAGATGCTCATTGGTTAGCATGCTATTTTGAATTCCTATTGAACGCATTGTGCAATTTTGACTGGCAGTAGAATAAAGCTTGCATCTAACAGAGCTTCTGCACAATACTGTAACATGACTGCTTTTGCTTTTTGTGCCATGTCTGATTCCTGAAATATTATAATACTGTATGAATCATCATTATACCATATGTTGGCTGTACAACTAACTGATGTTTCATAGACCAAGTAAAGGGAATTTTATGATAGCTAAAAAAAATGTTTCAGTAGTTGTTCTGCTTCTGAACAATCTTCTGAGCTGAACAACCACCAAGAAAGTGCACTCATCTAAATGGGTTCATCCAAAAAGTTGGCTCAAATCAACTTTCCATGTAATGCAATCAAGAGAGAGGAAAAATCATGTTTAAACAGGACCAGTATTAAACTCAATACAGTACCTGAAATTCTGACCCAAAAAACATACAGTAAAGCCCCAACCAAACACAATAGACAATCAGTAAAAATAAAAATGACAAAAACACATGTATATTTTATTAGGTTCATCACCTGACAGTTACAGAAAACATACCTGCTACCATTGCCTTAGCAGCGTTTCAAATACTAAAGTACAAAAAGGATCGTTTGCCATGGCAACCAGTCGAATGTTCGCATCTTATCATGCCAAGCCCTTATAAAATTGGTACAGAATGCTACATGGTCAAAACTGCATAGTGTGGTAGGTACAGCTGATATGTCCATCATATTAGTACTCAGAGTGAACCAAAGTTCAGCTTTTTATAACACGAGTGTGCAGTGCTTGGCATTTTCCATGATAAGAAGAGTGCTGCTGGATGTGATAAACTGAAGAGGAATACTGTGTACGAACTACAAGAACATTCAAACAGGAAACGTAACATATCATTAATTAGAAAAAGACACCTGCTTCCCTTCCCCAACCCATACCAAACCCATCTCCACGAGAGATATCCAGCATTACTAAAGTGCATCTCTGAAAGACGTCAGTTCTATTTTAGAAACACAACACACAGACATATATAAATAGATTTGCTTACAGTTGTGTATTTTGCTTCTTTACAAGGTTGTTGCGTGATAGAATTTTTTTTAGAAACTATCTATTTACATGCAGGTTTTGTAAGTCTTTTCGTATTATTATAAACACTAAGGTATGTTTCCGAGGCGATTAGTTGAGTCTCTACTGTGCCTCTCGTTTTTATCTCATTTAATATTTTAAGCAAGCGTGGTGATAAAAGCACACATTGGTGATCAAGGTTGTTTTAATAGTTGATCTGTGGAACTGTGAGGTCCGGTGCCTTTATATTTTGGGCAGCTTTGGAGCACTTATGATGGGGTTGGTCTCCTGTAGAAAGCGACGGCCTGCGCTTTTGTAATCGTAAGTGCAGTCGTGGGTCTCTGCATAGCGATGCGCAGAACAGAAGATGTTGCCACACCTTTAAAAGACATAAACACATATCTTTATGAGCACTGCAAACGATAAACACCAGTCTGAGATTACAATTAATCTGAAAACAGATACTTTGAGTAATTTAACTTTCTGTATTACAGAAATTTACACTGCTTTAATTTAATATAACAAAGACTAAACTGGTTTTAGCAAATTAGAGATAAAGAAACCATACTGAAATTTAATATGAAATTCAGTAAAATGTAATTAAATGAACAAAATATAAATAAGCAAATAATTGCTTTTATTTCAGTTTATCTGCCAGGGTTAGTTATGACACAGGACAGATTGATGAACACAGCAGAGACAGAGGATGTTATCATCAAAACTAGCATGTGGCATATACAGTACCAATTAAAAGATGATCGCCTCTGCACAAAAATAGCTGCGTCTGTTATGTCATGTGCATATGCTCACACACCCAAATGAAATGCATATTATTTCCCTTTAAGATTACATGCAAACACAACCTTTCCCTGTTGTAAAGTAATAAAAGCCTCATAGTGATGGCAGCAGTGTACCTGCATTCATAGCTGGTAGCTAAGCCAGTCTTCTTCCCACATAGAAAGCAATGCTTTGAACTCTTCTTCTTTGTGCCAGAGGGAATCTTCACGGGTGGTAAGTGATGTGTTGGAGTGCCTGAACCAACGTTTTCAGATACACAGACAAACAAAGGAAGAGAATATAGAGTTATGACAACAACACCTATGAAGTATTGCCTTGTGTTTATTTCAAAAACTGCACTTTTATATAATATAAAAAAATGGATATTCTCACCAAAGCATGCTTGAATATGCAGGGAACGAGGTGTGAAAGTGAGGCAAAGCTATGCATCATAAAAAAGTGTGTGTGATGTAATGTCAGGCAGAAGCACTCGGGCATAATATTGCATTTCAAGTCATGTACTTCCTGGGCTATCTCTTCTGTTATTTGCTATCAGCGTTGTATTTTCAAGTCACTGACAATCTTAGATGTGTCAAGACATTCAGACTATCTGAAAAACTGTCAGTAAAATGTCAGGCAACAAGTGCACCAGCAGCAACTGTTGTAGAATCATCATCTGGACTCTTACACTGTACAGTCACGGCACACTGTCTGTTGCTGGCCTCATTTAACATGCAACAGCTCCTGTAAGACAATACCCACACCTTAAGATGACCTCCTGGCCTTCCCCTTTCACTATATGACCTTACTGTACTGTGGAAATGGATTTAATATATGTCAACATAATATGTGTTCAATTTTAAGAGTATTCCACTTCTCCTAACAGCTGTGCTCCTAAATTAAATTAGCCCAAATATTTCATGAATAAACAGAGAGGTTGATCTTTATAAAGGACAGGTGTTCTGATAATCTTTTGTGGAGTTCTGCAGGTGCCGACTAATAAATATTGGCCCTCAAAGACTAGTGAATTTACTGATGTGTAGTAAGAGAATGGTAAAAAGGTCTTTTGACTAAGCAAAACAATACAAAAACTGAAGAAGTGAAAATAGCAATAACATCATCAAGAAAATTATGAAATGAAACACGATCAGCCTAAATTGAAACTGTGTCAATGCAGATCATTTTAAGATAATGAATTTAACCTGGGCATAGGTTTGAACAACGTTGGAGCAACGTTGAAACATTATTCACATATAACTCAAATTGTGCCATTTAACTTCGACATGCATGACATTAAAGCAGTGGCCTGTGAATTTAAAGATGGGTTTCAAAGGCCTGAGGATGACAGGTGTAAAATGTTCAAAGCAGTGATGAGTGGAAAAGTGTAACAAATGGCAGAGGTTTGCCACAGATGGCATTACTGTAAACAACTTTACTGAAGTTGAGAACATGAGATGGTATTTCAACCGGTTGGTTTCACACAAACAATACACTTTGTTTATAATGTCAACCCACTCACCTAATCTCTTTATTGAACTGGAGAGGCCGGCTGATGAGCTTGACGCCTGCAATGAGAAGATCTTGCTTGATGAAGCGTTCATGAGATTGCCGCTGTACTATTTCTCATTAGCTGAAATGCCAAAACTAATGACTCGCACTTGTAATCTGTCTTGCTGCTCCATAGTGTATAACGTGCAACATGCTTCTTTTATGAAGGGTTACACGCTTTACAAGTAGCACTAATTTGTATGACAGCGTTCGCATGTCATATCGAGTTAAAGCAAATAGCTTTTTAATTTGTAACCCGCTGAGATCAAAAGATTATGAGGTTTTTGATGCTGTGTAACAGGTAGGATGTGTAAAAGCAGAAGCCACGGATGCAAACTCACTGTGGAAGCGGCTGTTCTCTGCAGGGGAGAGATCCTCCTCAGCAGGTCCTCCTGCAACACATGCATGTTGGATGGTAGGTGGGTAGATGTGCCGCACAGCCTGCCCAACGCAAATCGGCCCCGCCAGGGACTCTTGACCCAACGAGGCCAGGAGCTCTGAGTTACTCACCGAGCACAGTGGCTCTTTAGTGGCTTTGTTGGCCATCTTGGTAATGTCCCGGGCTTCGGTCTTGGTAATCACCTCTGTGTGCTTATCATATGAGTCAATTTTGACCCCACGCACAGATGTGGACCGTGAAGGTGAGCTGGCTGGAAGTGCAGGGCTGTTGCTGGTTCGGAGTAGAGAATAAGATGGGTTGGGCTGTAAGGAGGACCCGGTAAACTCAAAGCTGTGGTATTTCAGGTTGCTCGCTGCCAATCATCCATGTGCCAATGGTGCTCGAGTTGATGGCTTGGGAAAGTAAAGGACCTCCTGTTTTTGGATCCGGCACAGCTGCTACAGTATTCAAACCTCTCTCACGCTGAGCGGATACATCCAGACTTAGGGGCTCGGGAATACTGAATGGAACTGGTTTGGGAGGCTCAATCAAAGTTGAGTTTTCCGGTACCGTTAGTCTGTCACCCTGCAGATCCACCTCATCCTGAATCCCCGAGTTGGACAGAATAGATAAAGGTGGGTACACACAGTCCCTCATAACTTTAGGCCCTCTCACATCCAATCTGGAGACTTTGGGAGGGAGTCTGATCTTCCTGGGGACTGGATTATCCCACGCTTCCTCCGCCTGAAGCATATATACGCTGGAAGCTGCAGAGGAAGGATGAGATCGCCTCGAGGATGTGGGGCTTGAGAAAGAAGCGAATGGCTGGCGGGAAGAGTCTCGGGAAGAGACTGCAGGTTGCTGCTGATCAGCGATTGGAGGTAGATGCGTTGAAGAGGCGTGGCCTATCTGGGGAAGGACACGAAACATTCGGTGGTGTCGGGCAGAACCGAGGGAACTGCTGCAGGGTCGGGGACCCACTGGAGGTCTGACTTTTAATTTAGCAGTCTTCTTGGGCTGAAAACACACAAAAAAACAATCATAAAATGGTTTAGTATCATTTATATTTAAAATAGGCATGTAGTAATGACTATTACAGAACTAGAGGATAAAACACAACAAATCAGATGGATGAACTATTTCTTTAAGAAGCCACTGTAAATAATCAGTATACATGAACATGTGAACAAACATCAAGTCAACATCAAGATATGACGTGGCTTTGTCTGTCGCTCTATTAACATTCTGTTTTTATCTTGAATTGTTTGGGACACATCAAGTTTAACTTTATCTCAGATAACTTCATAATAAATCACTCATGCCCACTAACAGCTACTCAAATATATCTACCCCATTATAAACAGTTTAGCAAAATCTATCTTGGATGACAGATCTGTAAATATACTACGTTGCACTGTATATACCAACACACCACATAGCACGACTTGTTATGTTGGCTTGTTTTCAAGATGCACAGTTATAGACAGATGTTCAACAGTAGAAATGTCAAAATAACAGATCTGTGACAACAGCATAGATCCTGACATCTATGCATAGTTATGAATAATTAACTTTGTGTGCCAGTCTGCTGAGCTGGTAGTTATTACTGTGCCAGTTATTAAGACACAGCGTGGGATGGGTGATGCTTCCTGAAGCCAGCGGGAATTCTGCGCTTTCCTTCCTACTGCTCCATCGACACAACCAATCAGATGTGTTTGATAGCAAGAACTCTTGCATACTTTGTACTTCAGTACTAAGGTGCACTTCTTGTTTTTCTGATTTATAAGTAGCGTTGCATATAGTCTGCTAGATGAACACATGTAAACGGATGTTCAGGTTTTGGTAGAATATGTAGAGGACGAAAGATAAAAAGATCTTCTTTACCTTTTTGTTAAGGTTCATGCTCTCCATCTTGGCCTTCAGCAGTTTCATCTTGTTCATTGTAATGGAGTTCTCCAGCATCTGTTGTTCTGAAGACGTGCTCTCCTCCTCCTCCGTGTACACGTCGTGTACAGAGCCGCCGCTGAAACAAAAAGCATTCAAGCCACGTTTAATGGCGCTGCTCATTTTCCTTATGCCGCACTGAATAATGTGATCTGCTGCATCTAAACACAATATATAAATGGTGGGGTTTTGTAAAAAGTCTCTCAGTTGTGTCGAGGGCTTCACTGCTTCATTAATAGTTTTGTCTAACATATTCTTTGGATGGTGTTCGATCAATGAGGCAACAAAACGCTGAACACCCTGCTCCTAATGATGCTAAAAGAATCGGTTGAAAGAAGAAAACTCGGCCTGGTAAAATATTCTGCAGATTGCTTGTCTGAAAGAAAGACGTGTATTTCACAGTGACACAGCCGAGAGACATATCAGGAAATGTAAATTATATCTTGAAGGTGAAGTGTGTAATTTCTGTGCCACCAGGAGCACCAAATGGAATTGCAAAAATAACTAGATTTTTACATTTGAAGGAAAAGAAACTTGTTGTCATGATAATAGGGTGCTGTGGGTAGTTGCCAGGGCATTGCTGTGTGATTGCTAAGGTGTTAGTGTGTTTCTTTGCAGTTGTTGTAGGATATTTCTATAGGTTGTCTGCCCAACATACTACAAATCTTGATGATATTATTCTCTTTTATATGGCTTAGATATGGCTTCAGTCTTTTTGCCCAACCATAGAAAAATAATAGAAAACTCTTCCTAACAAGAGATATGATCTGTTCTGAGATATTATTCATATGCTTTGGTACAAATGGTTAAAGATGAATTAGAATTTTTTTAACATGACACTTGCCTTGGCAAAGAATCTCAAACAGCTTTTTAAAGTGAACCGTGTCATTTTTTCAATAGTAAAATACAGCTTTTTATTCTCCTCATGTGTTTGGCTCACAAATAAGATGATCACTATTTTGGAATACTGTTTGGTGATGCTAGTGTCATACAAATTACACTCTTCACATTTTTAACGCGAACCCATAAATGTTGCTATCTTTATTAGTAACATAACATAAGATATGAATAACCTACTTCTATCTAAAGGAAAGCAGAGTGCAGTGTGAAGAGTACATCCTTTTTATGAACTGACCTTAATGATTCAGAGACGGGTGTAAGTGTTCCATCTCCTCTGTCCAGCACTCTGAAGAAATTGAGTTGATCTCCCTCCCGGTACACCAGAAAAGTGACCTGTTTATTAGGCAGAGACTTCTCCCACATCTCTTCTCTCCCCGTATCAATGCAGTCAGAAATATCTCTCACTGAGTCATCCGTCACTGTCACTGCAGGTAACCAGAAGAAACAGGATGCAGGTCACGCTAATCAATATCAAAGCGGTAGCTAACTGACTGTTGCACGCTTCCTGGAACAGTAATGAGTTTTTCGTTGACCTCAAATATCAAAAACATTGCACAATGAGGCACAGGAAGGATTAGAAGACAGGCTTGCAATGAATTCTTGCATTAGAGTTGGTACTCCAGTAGAAGTTGTGTTAGGTGGGAACGCACCTCGTCTGGTGTTTACTGGCCCTCCCCTCATGGCCAGGACTAGCTTGAGAGTACAGCCCTCTGTGATGCTGAAAACACAACCATAACAAAACTCAAAGTAGGCAGAATCACAAACTTAAAACCCACCAAGGTTTGTAATTCTGCCTCATACTGTACGTGACCCTGTCAACTCAAATGTTCCCCCCAATCTTCACATAACTTCTGAAGCACAATGAGTGTCGTGCAGCCACACAATATCTTCAATATCATCCCCGAAAGCCGCCATGTGGAACATTAACTGACAAGAATTTATGACAAATCCACCATCTGTGACCTCCAGACTGAGTCTGTCTGCACTTGAGAGAAGTGGCTGTCTTTAAACGCATAGTTCACCCAATAATAAAACTTCTGTCATCATTTATGCCGTTCCAATTTCTTTCTTCCTTCTGTGAATCCCAAAGAGACATTTTGAAGAATGCAAAACCTACAGCAGAGATTTGAATGAATAATGAATTTTACTCACACAAAGCTTTGGCTTCACACAACTGGCTTCAGAGGTCGATGTAGCTCATATAGACTAGTTTCATGGTGTTTTTGTCTTTTAGATGCTGTTATTGTATGAAAAAAGAATCATCTTCTTGCAAAACAGTTTCTTTTGTGTTCTACATAAAAGAGAAAATCATACAGGTTTCAAAGCGACACAGAGGGCATGTAATGAAAGAAATGTTATTTTTGGGTGAACTGTTCCTTTAACCGTTTTGGAGCAATCGAGAGCTCTGTGGTTTTGTCATACTTTCTGGATCCCGCTGCTTTTTGTAATAAAAGAGCAACAACAACCGGATGAAACAAACTCACCTGTAATCATGCAAGCAGTACTCATCTTCAAGCTCCATCCCGTTCCAAATCAAATGCTGCTGGGAGACGGGGATACCTGGGAGCAAAAATATGACATCAGATATATCAGATAAGTTTCTTTTCATGATGCAAAATATAATAAACATTCAACCACAGGCACAGAAAATTTTCTAATTTTCTGAGATGCTTTGGGGTTTTTTCATTAGTTGGGATTTGGGATTTTCATTAGTTGTCAGTTATAATCATCAAAATTAAAAGAAATAAACACTTGAAATATATCAGTCTGTGTGGAATGAATGTATACATTATACAAGTTTCACTTTTTGAATGGAATTAGTGAAATAAATCAACTTTTTGATGATATTCTAATTATATGACCAGCACCTGTATATGCTCAATATGTGCAGTAACAGTTACCAGGATTATGTAAACAAAGATATGGCTTTAGAAAAGTAAATACAGCACACATAATATGAGCTATTTTTACAGTACTGTTGTGGTCATTTCCAAAAGTTTGACAGCCCAGTCACAATTTATTTTTCTCATACAGAATTTTTAAAAAAATCAAAGATTGGCATGAATTGTGAGCAAATGATGACTAAACTTTCAATTTTATGTGACCCATTTCTTAAGGACATATTCAGCATTTATATGTTTAGGGGTCTGGCTGAAAGAGAATTATATTTATTCATGACTTGTTACTGGAACAAAATTACAGAGTTAATAGTGTTGAATTGCTAATGCTATTGGCTTACAGCTGTTTCTAATGGGCAGAAAGTATCTGGAATCTAACATGCTTGTTTTGTTAACCTGTTCATCACCCACAGAGGATGATAGTTCTGCCAGAAGCAGACCCAACATGACTCTGATCTGCCCTCTTGTGTACACAACAAACACACACAGTAAAAATACCAGCTACTTCTGACTAGATACAGCACATAATAAATCATGTCTATGGCTGTGACATCAACAGTGGCTCCTGGCTATTTTTAAGTAAGGGATCTTCAATATTTCCACCCAAGATTTCTGTTCAATTTATAATGAAGAATGTGAATGCAGGAAAGTAAGCAGTACCCTTCCTGTGTTATTCAGAATCAGGTGACATTTTTAGAGCTCACCTGCACCTGTCATGTGGCACACTCAGTACCATGAATGCAAACGTTGCACCTGGTCATAAAGCTAAGCTTACCGCTCAATCACTGGTGAGCACAAGCATCTGAAAAATTTAAGTAAATAGATGTGGTTTAAAGGGTGTAAAGGGTAATACAACACCAGAACATGACCATGCAACATAAAACTGGTATCAGTTCCCAGAGGAGGTCGTTTTTTCAGACATGATCAGATCAGTGAGAGGATTGACGCAACAATGTGAAGTGTCTGGTATTGTCATGACTGAAGGTGTCGCTTGTCCATTGTTCAAGGACATGTCCAATCATGCCCTTAAATGTCCATTATAACCATCAAATACTATATCTCCTACATGAATGTTTGCAAGCACATTCAGAAATGTTGTTGTACTTTCTCTGTACAGTACGTAAAACATTATGATATCATCACAGCAACTGGCCTGCACAAGAAGAAATGTAACAAGGAATGCCTGACAGTAAATTCAGTCACATCAAAACTCAAACTGTAACTGTACTTATCAGTAAATCAAACTGAACACAAAAAAACAGAACCAGAACCTGATAACCGTGGAGAAACTGGTGCTTGTTTTCTCTATTTAATTTCACAGTGAAGTGTTTTGAGTAAATCAGGCATGCAAATTAGGCAAACTTGGGAGACATTTTTCCTCTAATAAGTAATATAGCTGTACCCATGAAAACAAATTAAAGCCAGTTTATTGAAGGAATGCTAACAAAGCTGTTTTCAGCCTTTCATTAAATCCATATGATTAAAGACTGAAGCAAAGAGACACAATTTTAGTTACTGAGTAAAAACAAAGGCAGCGTATAATGAGATAGATCAAGGCAATTTATTCTCATCTCATTTTTTGATTGTTCAGGTGTTAAACTGATATAACATGTGTGCATGAGTGGATCTGTAAAACACACTCAATTACTCTGACTCTGACTGAGCATATCAGCTGTTAATAAACAACTCAATTTCTTCTAAAGCTCAGTATCAAAATGAGAAGCAAAACTAAGCTAATAAAGCTTAACTAAACTAAAGCTAATAGGAAAGAATCTGATTCTCAGAACTTCTTATTGACTTTGATTAACTCACGTGGGGTGAATCATTATTAAAAATGGATTTATCAACAACTTGACACTATTAAAAAACATTCAAGAATCCAAAATACTTCAAACTATCTACAGTAGATGCATTTGGTATTAGTATGCATCAATGTTAATATTAAATATTCACCCATTATTTACTCATCCTTATGTCACTCCAAACCTTTTTTCTTCTGCTGAATACAAAGGAAGATACTTGTTGGTTACAAATTGACCCACATTTAATTTTATTTTATAGACACAAAACCACTGAGACATTTCACATAATATCTTTCTTTGTAATCCACAGAAAAAAATCATATACAGATTCTGAATGGTAATTTATAACAGTTTATACTGGTTAAACTACCTCTTAAATACATGATAATATAATATAACAATGAGATTATAATAAACCAGACGACCTAGACTAAAATGAATGATGACTAGTATCTTATTATCACTATGATGCTATTAGTGTTTTGTAAGGTATATCAACTTGTATATCAAATTGTATTGTCTGATTGTAAGTATACTCTTGCACTGTGACAAATGCAGTACAAAGAAATATTCCATGTAATTTCTCAATAGTTACGAGATCAAAAAAACATTTTTGCATAATTGACCTTATAGGAAGATAAACTAATTAGCCACCACATTAAATATTGGACCTCGGATATCAAAATGAGGCATACTGCATCGCCTGAACTCCCATCTTGCTGCTAACATTGCGAGACCACACTTATGGAGAATGGAGGAAATATATCACCTCAATCACAGGGATGCAACATTCAACTTCACAAAGTAATAAGTGAGTGAAAAGTGGAAACATACCCTCCAGTCTCTGAATCTTGGCTTTGACTGAGATGACCTGCTCAAAGGGTGACACGCGCAGCTGGAAGCAGGTGCCCGTCAGAGTTTCTATGAACAGCTCCATGGTCTCGCGGAAAGGCAGCTTGTAGTGCACCATGCCTACATTATCATCATTATAAAAAGGTGGGTTTCTCTTGTCAGTCATTTCTGCGAGGGAGGCCACCAGGGCTCAGAGCGAGACAATAATGAAGCCTGTCCAAGGTGGGGGAACGAGGGCTGTAATCCCACCTCTGTCACTGCAGAAACACATCATGCATGAAGCTGAAGGCTGTGGGGCAAGAGACAGGACAAAGAGCTTTAAAATATATGCAGTTAAATAACAAAAGAAGCTTTGAAGCTGAACATATCACTGAAAGACAAAATAAGAGCATGTAAGTTAAATGTTACACATTAATTGTAATGGTAACTCTCAGGTAACATAAACTAACAGCTAACAATACTTATCTTAGTATGTGTTAATGTTACTAATACGTATATTGAAAATCAAAAGCTGTAGCTGATTAGGTAATAACTAACTAATATTAACAAAGATCCATAAATGCTGTAAATATGTTGCTCATTGTTAGTTCTTGTTAGCTATTGCATTAACTAATGTTAATGAATGAGACCTTATGTGTGACCTTGTAATAATAGTATATTAACGGGAAAAATACTTAAATTAATTAAGGTGTTATAATTTATATAAATAAAACAACCAATCTCACACTTTTGCAGTGAATTAAGCACAAAATGCTTACAATTTTGTCGAACAACACAGACATGCGTTACGCTGAATGCGCGCTTTCATCAGGAATATAGATTATGAATGTGACAATTCTGAAAATAATGCTTTAAATATAAAATTGCTTTAAAACTTTAAGAGGGCATTAAAACCACCAAATACTGACATCTGAGCTATCAGTATGATGGAAATCTTTGGTAAAACGTTATTATTTTACGGTAAGGTCGAGGTTGGTAATTTGCATGGGATTTCCCATATATAAACAATACAAAATTTACACCAGTCTTTAAAAAAACACTTTTTGGATATTCTCAACAGCTGTCGACCAACATATAAGGTGTCCAAAGGTGCAACCGACAAATAAAAGGTTTGATACCTTTTCTTGTAAGCACTGCTCGAGAACACCTATCTGTCATCTTACCTTGACAGTATGATGAGCGATGTGCAGGGAGCGACACCTGGATCTGATGTCTAGCCCTAACACACCCCAAAAGGTGAAGTCTCTCTTTTTAAATGTAAACGCGTCCGATTTTCTAAAGTCACCCGACTGTTGTCTGGCATAAACTATTAATAAATGATCGTTTAAGTGGCTAGTTGTTTTAGCGGAGAAGCAAAGGCAGTACAACGAACTATTCACAGATGCCGTCGATTCCTGCAGGAGTCCGGTCGCTTAACGAGTTCCTCATCCACATTCGCCATTTGTCAAGTATAACGCCAAAACCTTTCCTTATTTTTTCGAGGCACGACAATTGCTTTTGTTCCCATGTCAAGCGGCTCGGAGGCCCATTAAAACAGAACACAAATACGCGAAAAGGGGGATAGAGTCAGACTACAATGTTCTTGATTGACAGCGAGCAGAACGAATCATAGTAGCTGTTGTTGAAACAACGCTTATATTCATCCAATAGTAGCAGCCGGTGGGCGGGACCAAACGTGCGGCTCCGCATTCTGTCTCCCGGATGTTCACCCTGGTCACCCTAGCAGCGTCAAACAATTGACTACAACTGTACCTTTTCCAGACATGACAATACAAATTGTTCATGTACAATTTATAACATTAAAAGAGTTAAATATTTTAAATCTTAAAAAACAATCTTTGTGTCCTCATCAAATGTGTCTGAATTCCTGTTTCAGTAATTAATAGAGAAGACTTAAGCACTCGTACATTTCATAAAATATATTTTCTGGTTTCCAAAAACCATTTGACATGCAACACAAGAAACTTCAGCTCAAGTTATAAAAATGTCAACAACAGAGGACATAGCACTTACAGCGGGCTAAGAATTGGCACCACACTGGACAATGAAACCATACAGTTGAAAAATGTCTTCATTCTTAAACGAAACATAATTTTAAACAAATCTCATGTTTAAAGTGCTAATGAAAGACACATACACCATTCCAGATGTCAATGACAGTTCATGACAGCTACATCATTTACCTTACCATTTAGATGACTTAAGACATTAACAGATATATGATCTTTTATTCTATTTTTTCTTGTAAAAGTTAACTATTAGAGTTTAGACTATTAACAGACAGTGTTAGAGTATTTCTACCTTAATTTAGCCCATGAACTTTGCTACACAGATAATAAGATAATAGTTATGAAGGAGGCTTAATTTCCCCCAAACACATTCAAGGGATCATCAAAAATACTGTGGCCTGTTTCTGCAGTTGAGCTGGGATCCTGAGCAGACTGGTTCTTCTTAGACTTGGAGGGCGGCTTTACTGTAGATTTTGTAGTCCCAGTTGAGAAGATGTCATCTGTGGAAAGCAGACACCAGTGATAATTTGAGAAAAGTGTGTTTTATAGTGTTTGTCAAGCATTTGTCAGATAAACTTGTATTTCTTTTCAAATTAAAATAATTAAAAAAAACATTTATTTACTGTGAATTAAAAATAAATTTAGCTTACTGTGAGCATCACAGTATATAAAAAAGTTAACAGCATATTGCAGAGATAACTAACCCATGTCATCATCGAATATAGATTTTGTCTCCACTTTTTTCTTTGCTTTCTTCTCTTTTGGCTTTGTGGTGGTAGTTAGGTCAGCAAAAATGTCAACATCATCATCAAACAGACTTGCATCCAAAGACAGATCCTTAGTTTTTTTCTGGGCTTTGGGATGCTCTTCAACTTTGTCCTGTGAAAATCAATAATCAGGCAAAAGAACTGACTAGCCATAGTCAATAGACATACATTAAACAGCATACCAGTCCCTACTATTAGGACCATTATTAAAAACAGATCATTTTTACTATTTACCTGAAAAATGTCAGGTTTTGTAGAGCTGATCTCCATTTTGGGCTTTTCTATACTTTTTCCTGCTCCAAAAATATCATCATCATCTTCATCTAGGAAAGACATTGGTTTGGCTTTCTGAACAGGCTTCTGTTTCACAGTGGAGAAAAGATCATCCCCATGGCTGTCAAAAATAGACGAGGTCTGGTCCTTCTTTGAGGCTGTGACGGCTCCTGTCTTAGAGACTTTCTTATGGTCTTCCTCGGGTGGCTTTGCTTTGTGTTTCGATGAGGGAGGAGGCTTTGTGAAGGATGCTGTGTCAAACAGGTCATCAGAATCAAACAGGTCATCTTCAGCATAAGGAAGTTTCTTTGGCCTGACTGCTTCATCTGGGATCCTGGCTGCAGCAGGGGTGGTGACAGGTATAGTGAGTGCTGAAGGTCGTGGTGAAACAGGGTTTAAAGTAGGTAGCGAAGAAGCCGTATCTGATTTTTCAGCTTGTGTAGAGGAACTCTCATATTGGTCCTCCCCAACTGCTTCTTCAGACTGCTGTGCTGCCAGATGTCTTGCCACCCTCGTCTGGGGTCGCCGTCGTACTGCACCTTTAGCGCGACCCTACAGACCAAAGAAAGACAAATACTGCTGTAGCCTTCCACAAGAACATACATACAAGGTGTTTCAGGATGCATAAAAGTCTTCTTATCATGACATCCATGACATCAGCCTGTATCATTACAGAACATACATACTACTGTCTGACCTACCTTGTTAGCATTCTCAAGCGCATTGACCTGAGCTGGCGTGTCAAAACTCACTCCTCCCTCGCTGGAGGTCTGGCGATCATGGATGGTATCAGCAGCTGGAAGCGGCCTGGAAGCTGCAGGGAGGGAGGAGGGTGCCAGGCCAGGGATTACACTGACAGCTCCTGGAATTCGGGGAACAGCACCTGGCAGGAGGCTGGTGGGGTTGACAGCTAACCTAGCCTGAGAAGAACAGATAGGACTTTACATCTGTGTCATAAGCTAAATAAATACAGACAGACCCCTTTGCTCAGAAGCCGAGATCAAAGAAGAGCGAGTCTGTTTGGCACTATTTTAGCAACACAATGCCTGATGCCAGACTCCTGCATGAATGTTTTTCTATCATTCAAGATGATACAGTCGTTGTTTACAGCACTGGCAAGACAGACAATATTAAGGCAAAGCTACAGACATTCCGGATATCGGAGAATGTTAACAGGCGAGGATAATGTGGTGTGCAGATATAAGAGGTAACATGCATTCATTATACAGCTTGTGTTTCACCTATGAATCATGCCAGGAGAAAAAGTTAAAAGGCAGAAATATTGTTGGACAATGAAAAGATACAGAGAAAAAAGAGAAATTGTATTTTTTAAAAGTTACTTGAAGTTCTCCAATTCTTGAGGAGGATTTTTTAGATTTGAGAGGGCTTGTAGGCTCCTGTGCAATTAAATAATATACAGTAAATAACATTTAAGGCAACCAAAAAAGAAAACAATATCCTTATTTATACACTGTGGCAATGCAGGTAAGAAGTAGGTTTTACATGTGCCAAAAATGTACATGTGTGTCTAAAAAGTTACATGTTTATTTGCTTGTGTTTGTGTTTATTATATACCTTGTTTGATGCATGTGTTGATTTGTCAATTTCTTCTTTTATAGGCTTGACAGGCTTCTCTGGTACTTTCTACATTTGGAAATAATGTTGTATAAATAATAGTATACTTAACAATTACAATCTCCTAATTCAAACACAGATAAAAAACACTCAATATCAGTGGTTTTTAAACTGGTTTCACTTTAGATTTATAAACCAAATTTGGCTAACAAATCAGAATCTGTCCAACTTTTATCTAGTGATAAATGAACTGACTCCAAAATACATTTTTAAAGTCAACAAATTAACAAACCATATGGAAAACATTTATTCTCCTCATTTCTTTCTCTAGCCTGATGCACAGTTATATAGTAGTCTTCATTTTTTATTTGCATTGAGAATGTTTTTCCCCTGTCTGCAACTATATCGTAGCAGACATGTGAGCCACTAATTGAGAACCACTGTAATACACGATTGACTTGAATTATTTGTTTAAGTCACAGAACGAACAGTACCGGAGGAGCTTTAGGTTTTGATGAACCGAAGAGATCATCATCATCATCCTCAGCAAACAGTGTGGGGGCAACAGGCTTTACTGAGCTCTTAGATGGCACCTGTAAAATTGATTCATTTATATTTACTTATACATATAAATTAAGATTTTGCATTATTGTAGTGTCACAATAAAGTGACACTCAACCACATCTCAGATATCATATTTAGTTGTATGGGAACTGTGACAAAATTCATGATAGCGTAGACTCACAGCTGCTTTAGCAGATGTTGCGAAGAGATCTACGTCTGGATCATTGTCCCTCTGTTGCGTGTGACTGAAAAGAAGCTCCTCGTCTTGAAACACACCTGTGCTCTTGATACGGGATCCATGATCCTAAAAAACAAGCACTTTATTAAATATACAACCAATACAAACTTATACTGTCATACACAGCACTGAATATCTGAAAGAACTGACCATTAGTGTATTCTTTTCAGCTGGTTTGGAAATTTTAGAAGACACTATTTCACCCGAATTCTCATCTTCATCATCATCATCATCATCAAAAAGACTCAAAGCTGTTTTCTTGGCCTTGGTGCCCTTACTGTCCATTGGTGGTGGGCCTTCTTTATATAGATCCTCACCATCAGAAAGCTCCTCTTGTTGATTATTACGTTTCTGTAGAATACATATACAGGAATTTGCAGTTATGTAATCCTATTAATAAAAAAATCTGCTTTTAAATTAATTTGTAAACAATCTCACTCACTTTGCTTGTATCTTGCTTGTTTCCTAAAATGTCGATTCCACCAAAAAGACTAACTGCCCCTGCTGGCTTCTTCTTTATCTCAATGCTGTCATCAGTGGATGGAATGGATTCCTCGGGCTTCTTTTCTACAGACTTTTTCTCGTCTGCTATCTTGGCAGATGCTACACTGGGCACAATTTCTTCCTCTGTAGATTCAAAGAGAGACGAAGCACCAGATGCCTGGAATACAGAAACATACACAGGTAACAAACCAACTACAGGCTGCTGTTCTTAGCTACTACAAAGTCAAGCAAAAAAAAAAAAATCACAAAACTAACATTTCAATAATAAAGTTGCCCTGTTTGGGGAAAAAAATGGACAATTCTAATGTATTACATTACAAAGACCTCACTGATTTGTATGCAAGTAAACAGTTTACCTTAGGTTCAGATGGAGTTTTATTCGCTGGTGGTTTAAACCCAAAAAGTGGTTCTTTGTCTGCATCATCATCTTCATCCTCGAACAGGAGAGACACTCTCTGAGACGACGACTTACTGTAAGGACAAAAAATTAGGAAATTTTGCCTTACAACAAAATAGTCTTTTTTTTTTTACAGATTTACTGTACAAACCTTGATTCTTTTGTAGCTGCAAACGGATCATCATCAAACAGACCATCTTTTTGTGGCGTTTTGACACTGGGAAGCCTGGAGGGGGCGCTAATGCTAGACTTCATTCCACCAGACTTTACTTCTGGGCTTTCCTTACTGGGTTTTGAGCTCATCCACTGATCCTGATACAGACAAATAAACAGCATTTTACAGTTTTGAATACAGTTCGACAGGTATAAACCATAGTGTTAGTAATGACACACACACATACCTCCTCATCACTAAAGAGGGCACTGGAGACAGGTTTCTTGGGTGGTAGGGATTGCCTTTTGACCTGAACTGTCTTTGGTGCCGATGCGAAAAGGTCCTAAAAGATTCAAATATACTGTTACTGGAGAACATCACTAAAATAACACAAAACTAATTTTTCATCAGATTTTTTAATTTCAGGATTTTGAACCTTACCTCCTCCTCTTCATCATCAAATATTGAAAGCGAAGCATTACTGGGTTTGCTCTGTGTTGTAGGCTGTGATTTACCTTTAGTCACATTTGGGAATATCTTTACGAAAACAAGAACAAAACATGTGACATAGCGATAAAGCAATCGAATACAGAGATAAATATGAATCAGAAATAAAAAGAGGCAAAAATATTGTGCATACAATCAAGTAAAATTCCTAATTGTATATTGATAATAGGCTCTAAATGATGATAAATATTAAAAACTGCTTTACTTGTGAGTCTTCATCATCAGAGAACAGACTCTTGCTCTGGGCTTTCACTGATTCATCCAGAACAGGTGAAGATTTGACTGCTTCAGGTGGAGGTACACTCTGAAAACAACAAATGCATAAGCAATATTTAATATTTAGGGCAAAAAGTAAGACGGCGAGAGGTAGAGAGAGTGTTTTACCTCTTCAGATTTGCTGGACTCCTCACTGATTGAGGTCTTGCGTTTCTTCAGACCCTCTACCAGTATATTTTTAGTGCCAGGCCCGAACATGGAAATGGCTCCAGCAGGTGGCTGTAAGCAAGCCTAGTTAGTACTGTCAATGCTGTAAGTATCAAGTAATCATAAACAATTATTCTTATAAACAGACCTTTTTCTCAGGAGGGCGCGTTTCCTCCTCTCCCTCAGCACTTTCGTCCTGCTGCGGAGAAACTGCACTGGATTTCCCACTGAACATGGTGCCATCATCATCGTCCTCATCTTCATCAGCCTCTCCAAACAGGTCCACTGTTTTCTTTGGCATCTGCTTTTCTTTTCCAACTATCACAAAGATGCACATTATCAGTTTCTTTTAACAACTTTCATGAAGACAAAATGTGAGAATGAGATTTACCAGGGGTGGATTTCGTAAGAGTCTTTCCACTGAAGAAGTCATCTTCATCATCGTCATCATCAAAGAGCCCACCCCCAACCGGGGAATGTTTTGGAGCTGTTTGTATTTTGGGCTTCACTGGACTTTTATTGTCTTTGCTTTCTAAAGAATCTGAATTATTTGGTGAACCAAACAGGCTGTTTTCTGCTGGGCATGAAACTGATACTCGTTAGAATCTACATGTAAAAACAGTATAGTAAAATGCAAATGCAACACAGTTAACACTCACCAGGAAAGATGGAAACGGCGCCAGTGGGGATTTTCTTAGTCTTACTGGGCTCTAAAAACAAACAAGAGGCATGATGACTAATATGCAAATAATTTTATGTTCATACATCATTCATTTGGTAATGTACAATGAGACAGTTTCATTGATAGGCACCTATAACATATTACATAATAAACGGCAATACTTAAATACATACAATTTCTTTTTTGAACATTTCTGAGTGCGAATGACTGAATAAAAAAATAACAAAAATCTGAAAGGGTGATCATAGTAAAATCATACCTGTTGTTTGCGCTACAGTCCGTTCCCTGTCAGCATGCTCGGTTTTGGGTGCATCAGAAAACAAATCTCCCTGAAAAACAAGTACAATAAATTTCATCTAATCTAGTACCAAGAGTAGTACAATTGATATGATTAGCACAACATCAAACCCACCTCATCCTCATCATCGAAAAGTCCTCTGCCGCCACTAAACAGTCCACCCTTTCCTCCAAATGGAGAATATTCCTCATCATCCATTTTTGGTGGTTTAAACATCTCATCCTCATCCTCCAGCAAGTCCTCCACTGTAATAATATATACAGAAACCAAATATCTAACATTATTGTGTGATGCACAATTTATTAAACGAAACTATGGTCCAATTATGTTAGAAACGTAAAACAATAGCTGGGGACAAGAACTTGTTTTTGTAGCAATATAGATCTTTTGACTTTGCATACTGTAAACTTGTAAGCGTGATGTGATAAGCCTGTGCTTTTTTAAGTAAACACACAGTTTCTCATACCCTGCGGTTTGGTGTCTTTTTTCGTTTTACTCTTCTTCTGGGAGACGGGTGGGCCTGATGACATGGCTTGAGATATAAAAGAAAATAAGGGCATGCAGGCAAACAAACTTGAGAATGAAAACTGAAATGAAATGTGTTGAAAATGTAATTTGTTTGATCTTCTTTGAACTGTGTAATCTTACATGTACGATCAGTTTCTGGTTTGCTTGGACTCTCTCCCTTAATTCTAGCTGCCAGTTCATCTGCAAATGATGGCAGGCCCGTGTCCTGAAAATCACAAAGGAACAAGAAATAATATGTGAAGTAAAAGATCATTTCTAATCAATGATTTCAATTCTGTGAATCAAAATGTATTGTGTTATTTAAAATCAGACCTTTCTGAGCTCATCTTCATCCTTATCAGATTCTCCAAATATGTCTGAATCTTCATCTTCATTCTCTTCATCCGCATCGTCGTAACTGACAACAGATGGTTTCTATTGGACAAACAGAATGTTTAAACAGACCTATAGCTGCATAAAAATAAGCATGTTATAAAACTATTTAGCATGTAAATCCTTTTTGTAAATGATTTATTGTCATGTGACCTCTTTATACAAAATAATGTCTATTTTAATATCTTACTTTCTTAAAGTGGCCATGGACTTCTTCGTCCTGGTCAAAGTCTTCATCTGACTGTTTTGGAATAAAATTCAAACTTGGAATTACACATATTGAAATATTTATTTATAAAATGTATTTAGTTTGTTTGCTATAATTTTGATAACAAAAACTTGGAAATAAAATCTTAGCAATAGCAATTTTAACAATATATTCTTAAATATGTCATTTTTTTATGCTATGACATGATACAAAAATAGAATGTAAATATGTTTGTGTATCTAAGGTCATCATATCCCACCTCATCATCTTCCTCATCCTCACTCTCAATCACACTGTCTCTGTCACTGTCAATAGACATTTCTATAAACACATGAAACATAAACGAGTTAAAATCAACATACAATACAAAATCCTAAGGAGATTACAAAAAGGAAAAGACTTTGATACGTCACCATCACTGGAGAGATCTCCGAGACCAACATCATCCTGATCCATAAAAGCTTGAGAACCAATCAAGTATGGCAAAGGCCTGTCCACATACAAGTCCTGTCCACAGAAATATAATGAGGCACTAACCCTACAACACTCAATAGAACCATAAATCTATTATGTGATTGTCTAATAAGGGTTGTAGATAAACACATTACTTTTGCTTCCAAAATGGGCTCTACTTTCTCCAGTGCCTCCTCATCCTCAGACTCCGAGTTTCCTGCTTTCATGTCAAGCTGCTCAAAAGCAGATTCCAGGACTTTCAGACCATAAGTAACTGCCTCCTGGACTTTGGGAATAAGTTCAGCCTCCTTCTGCTCTCGCGTCTTCTCCTTCACATGTGTATAAAATGTTAAGAATACGTGACATTATCATATGCATGACATTATCAAATAGTTTTCATGTAATGACCCATTGCAGAAAAAAATCCCAAGAGTACCTGCTCAGGCTGTTTCTCCACGGTTTCAGATTTTGGAGCAGGCTCTTCAACCTCCTCATCATAAACCCGCTATAAAACAATACAAATTACATTAAATTTCACAATTAATGACTTTACACCCTTATTTCTGCCTGTAGCAGTTATCAGATCTCTCAAGCTTCCAAGAAATGTCTATCTCTCTATCTATCTATTTAAAAAGGTGTTAATGCTCACTAACAACTTCAGAATCATGTCATTTTGAGACTCACGAAAGGAATATTTATCACAACTGCTCACGCACATGTATGAATATCTTAAGCTGTTAAACTAATTTTAACTCTTCCACAAATTATCAAATGTTTCCACTGTTTCAAACTCAAGACCTCAAAATGAAAGTGTGACATGTTTGAAAAGAAGCCAGACCTTAGCAACTTGTAAGTGAAAAAGGCTTTATGCTCTTACATCCACCAACAAAGTGAATCTAATCTAATTTTCATGTTTAGCTGAATAGAAAAGAAAACAACCGGCATACATTTTCAATAAACTGTGTGTTGGACAGCATGAGAAAGTCATTAAACACTGTGTGCAGGCAGCTGTCTGTGGCTTTAGTGTCACGAATGAGACCGTCTAACTGTTTCTCAATCTCGTGGGTCTTGGACAACATCCTTTGAGAGAAGTCTTGCAGGAAATGTAGTAACTGCAGAGAAAACACAAAAAGGTCTTTACCACAAAAGAATCTATGAACAAGCATCTGAAACATGAATTTTAGGACTCCATACCCCTGAATCTGCTGCTAGTGACCAGTTTGTGCTGGATCTCTGCATCTCTTCTAGTGTCCAGGGTCTCTCCCATACCTGCTCAGTTTCCCCATTATGATTACTGGGACCATTCTCCATAAAGTTAGACATGTTGGTATAATCTGATGAAGGTGAGGAAGATCTTAGTATTTTATGTATCTTATATGTAACCAATATCTCTCATAACTTTTTATTACAGTTTACCATAGTAAATACAAACGTATACTACAGTATTTTTTCATACGGGATGTCACAGTATAATCCCATCACATCTTATATGACTATTGATGATTAATAAATATACTTGTCACGTGTTAAATGCCAGAGATTTACAATTTTACATCTTACAGACGCTATATAAAACAATTATTTCCTACTGAACTGTAATTGTAGGAAGGTTTTTAAATAAAAAATCTATGTGCCAAAAAACGAAAACTTCTATATATTTTTTATATTTTGAACGTCTCAAATATTAAAGTGCATATATAATTTATTTGTTTTGCAGTGATTTAAGCATAAATGTGTGGTTGCAGCTGTCATGAAGGCTAACTGTTGTGCCAGCTGTCCTCACTTTATTTACCGCATTCATTTACCTTGTATATGTACTGAGGTAAAAGATCCTCTAGTTTAATCTTCAGATGAGAATCTGTGGAGTGCAGCAGTGAGAAAGTGAAGGGCAGCTGATCGCTGTCAGTCGTCTCAGCATTACTTCAGTGCTTTGAGAGCTCCGCCATGTTCCGTCTGAAGAGAGTCAGCTGATTCCAGTCACCTGACCGCGGGGCCGCGCAAACTGATCTCGGAACTGTGCATGATGCGCGTCAATGGCAGTCTCTACACGCGTACATTTTAGAAGTGAATGTAGTAAAAAAGCACAGAAGATATCTGTTCTGTACATCTTATTTATCCTGGATATTTGGTAAACTATTTTTTCTTTTCCCCTGGTCACTGTTTTATAAGAAGCACAACTAACTAATTAGAAAACAATAGGTTTTAACAAGCATTGTAGTTATGTCTTAGGTGTCAAATGTCTAAATTTCTTATATTGCTACGCAACCTAAAGCCCCAAAAGATGACTGTGTTTAAATAAATTAATCAATCTTTTATCCATTTACAGATCATCGCTTGCGGACTTTTATTATGAAACACGTGATGAAATTATCTTTCTACATGAAAAGTCTGTGAGAGGCGCGACCACCGCTTAAATAAATTATTCCGAGCGGCTTTTGCTATTTATTATTACTGATGTCTTAAAAAGATAAAAGCAAATTGTTTGCTGGATATTATGTGCTCATTTGCATTAACATGATTCAATGTTGAAATGTTAAATCCAGCCCTCAGTAGTTAATTCATAGCAGACATCACCTCATCTAATGTGGCCTTAAAGTGTTTACTTCGGCTATTAGCGTTATTCTTTGACACATAGCGACTACTAATAAATCCTAATAGTTTTATATACTTGTATCTTGTGTTGTTAAGTCCCCTGACAAACTCAGACATCAGGGCTTTAACATGTGTTTGTATTTGGTGCCAAACCTGAAAAGTTTCTTTTTTGCTGTAACCAGTAAAATATATTTGGAATTGTGTAAAAGTTGCAAGTAATTAAAACCAGGAAGTGTGAAAACACTGAAATTATGTTTTATTTTTTTCCTCATGGTGAGGACTACATTCGAACTTTGTTGAACATAATGACTTTTTTATTAAAGATGTTATTATTAGTATTATACTTACACTTATAGGTGTAGCCTGGTGGTTAGAGCGTTGGACTAGCTGGTTTGATTCCCAGTATCAGCAGGAAACAACTGAGGTGCCCTTGAGCAAGACACCTTAACCCTAATTGCTCCCAGTGTGCCACTGGTAACTTGTAGGTCGCTTTGGATAAAAGCGTCTGATAAATGTAAATGTAAATGTAATCTCTTTATCATTTTGTCTCTTCGTTTCAGTAGATGACCATCCTCTTGCAGATCTGGACAACATGAAGGCTCCCTGGGAGCTGCTGGAGCTCAGGGTAAAGTATTAGAAGCAGATCATCAAGGCCATGTTGGTAAGCATTGGAGTTCCCCTTAACAAGCTCAAGTTTTTTAAAGGCACAGCATGTCTCATCAGCTCAGCAGGTAATGGCTTCTTTCTTTGTAAATATTGTAGTTCTAAATTATTTAGAATAAAGAGCATAGAGAATTTAGGATGTGACAATGCCTTGGTCTCAAATATATTGGTCTCTGTTTATCTATATACTTTGTAAATGTTCTGAAGTCAAAAGGAAATGGTCAATACAGTGGTTTAGCATGAAGATATCCGTATTTGGGATAAAAAACAAAGTGCACATTTAAGAGATTCGTGCTTCTTCACATAGGAGAACTGCAAAGTTGAGATGATGAAATTTTTGTTCCCATTTACATGCATGAAGAACTTCCTCTGTACAACTTTCGACAGCAAAAAATGTCCAGTGGCTTTCTTAACGCTTTTAAATCATGTTTTATGTCACGTTTAAATCTGTTTTCATGGCCTTTGTGGATGCTGAAAATAAAGAGTCCATTAAAAAATTATCTGGTTGGTTGTTATTAGACATCAATTATTTGTTTGATTCTAAAAACCAAGGGCCTGCTTTTAAAATGCAAAATAGGAAAAGCACTGACTAGCCTACTATACCTGTGAAACAGACTTTTGGGCTAAGGAGTAAAATTCAAAGTATGCAATTAAAAGAGAATTTTACACAAAGTGAGATTGTTCTTATATTCATTAACACTGGGAAACTGCTAGTTGAGAGTGAGTTGAGAACAGGACTAGCACATAACAAGATTAGGCAAGACCAAATTGTTGAGAAAAATGCCTTTTTCTCACCCAGTAACAGTCTCGTAATGCAAATAAAGTCTTGATTTTCAGATGAAATCATTTTTCTCACAATAATATTTTGATTATTTTTTAAAAAGTGTATACTTTACATATGAGTAAAATAAAGAACAGGAAAGAAAATGTGGCTACAATACAGTTTTTTAGATTAAAAACTTTTATTGAGCATTTCTATTGAAGTGAATTCTACAATATTTTGAAATATCTCTTACTTCCCTCTTAGGTCAATATAAAATGTTATTTGTAACCCATCTATTCCCCCCTCTGAGGATATAACACATTGTCATTTTCATTACTTCAATCCAGATATATTCCACAGTTACATTCACAGAAAATCATGTAGAGCAGGAGTTGACTGGATCAAAAATTGTCTTAACGAGTCATTTTCTAAGCATTACATCACTGTATGATAAAAAATTACAATATTCATTTGCAGTGAATCATGCATGTTTTTTAAAAAGGAAACAGAGTATATAGACACATAAGCACATAAGCTTGATAAATAAAAAAGGTTCCTGTTTGAAATAACACTCTGCTGAAGCATCGTGCCAATGGCACTTCTGGTGAATCAGACAGCCACACTGTTTGGGATTCGATCAGGAGACAGATAGTAATAGGGCAGCTTCTTGCCTTCATTTCGGTTTTTGATGATTTTAGTCACTTCTGCAAGATTCTTGCGAAACTTTTCAAAGGCTTCCTTCACAGGTTTCTCAATGAAATGCTCATCGCTATACATGCCTAAAAACAACTGCAAAATGGCATTGATATTAGTATGATTATCCCTTGATCTCTCAGTGTTTACATACTGTATACCACAACAAAGCATTTATACTCAATGCACTTATTTCTTCAAAACTTATTTGATTGGGAAACATTAATGAATGATTTTAAAATGCGAACATCACACCTCATTTTCTTGAAACTGACTGAGGGCCCACACGGCTCCAAGATGCCAGCAGGAGCGACCCCGATCGGGCAGACTCTCCACTATGTACTGCAGATCCACCTGTCCCTTTTTGGTTGGAGGAGGTTTACGCATGGTTGGAGGGGAATTTGGAATCCATGAACACCAGTCATACTGGAGTAAAAGACATGGATGTTACCATACAAGTTGCTGCTAATTTTACTTTTAAAAAAGTGTTGTAACCCACATTTTTAGTCTGTATAAAACTGGGTGAGGGAAGATTGATTATATATAACATAAATCAGTTAATATATAATCTCACCTGACCAAAGTTTACAGCAGCATGTTGTGCGGAGGCAGTAAATATAGCGATGGTTAGATACTCCACTAACTGCTCTTTGGTCTGTAATGTCTTGGGAAACTCTGCAAACAGCAACATTTCATCACTACAGTTCTCATTAAGTGGTCAGACATGAGGATGTGCTGGTATGCATCTAACAGGACAAGACCATTAAAAGTTTTGATATTAATTTGAAATTTGTTTTAAAGAAGCAGAACTTATCATTTAGCTATTGCTATTAGTAAGCATTGACATTATGCCTTGAATCTACTAGTTAGCCATCAAATCTTTACATGTAGTAGCCCAAACATGTCTGGTAACGTGGTATTTGGGGATTTATTAACTACAATTTGAGATTCAGATCAAGAGCTGAATTTGAGTGTTACTGGTGTCATAAAAATACTGTGGTAGACCTAGTGATCTGCAGTCTCTGCAACTCGTGCCTAATTGTGTTTTTGTTTACTTGTTTGGTTTATACTTACCACAATAGTCAAAATCTTGCATCCCAAAGCTGCAAACATCTTTAACAAATGCCTGAATCTCATCATCTTCCTGAACTGTCTCATCACTGTCATAGTAGATGTTTACCACCTCCGTCACAAAACTATGAAGAGATTGAATCAATATTAAATTATGATGAATTATCATTGGAGCTTTACATCATAAAGTATTAGCATATAAGTTTAGGAAAAAAAATCTCAGAATTATTTTTTAAACTTCTCAGACGTTTGGACCCCACTCAGTGTAATATACTTTGTCACAGCCTCCCAGACTCTGTTGCCATCGTCTCTGTAGAAGTAGTATGGCAGTTCCTCCTGGCTGTCCATGCCTCGAGCTTTAATGGCCTCTGGGAAACACAGGGACTTGTAAGTGAAGGTCTTCATTGACCTCTGCACAAGTTCCACATGACCTCCTCCACCTGTGCCATTAGCCTAGATACAAAAAACCCAGACACATACAATAAACACTACTGTACTGGCTGGCTGTTGCACTTTCTTGAGATGTCAATGACAGAGTTTAGAGTTTGTCTATGGGGCTGAGAGATCAATTTACCTTGTCAAAGAGTCCACACTCACAGATGAGTTGCTCACGAGCCTTGGTGTTAATGGCAATTGTGAAACGGATGTGAGGTACCAGCAACTAGAGGAGGAAAAGATGCTTAGAACACTATATTGTATAAATGTTATGAACATATTATATTTAGGAGAACATTACCTTAAAAACCGGGTGAACTGCAGGAAGTTGTCTATACATGGCTATACCAAAGACCTCGGATATCAAATGTGTCCTGAGAAGATGCGTCACTGTCTGGTGTACGTGGAAGTCTGAAGATCTCACCCAGATCTTGGCCAGCATCCAGTCACACTGATCATCAATTGGGAGGAATATTGGGTTATCCTCCCCTGGAGTTTGACCCAGCTATATCAATAAAATAAATGGTTGTTTAAAAATTCCTAATGCAAAATCATACAAGCAGAAATGAGCCATATCTTGAGAACATATATTTTTTGTATTGTTTTAATATTAATCCAAATATCCTGCATAAAACAGATACCTGAATTGCAATTGGCATGATTTTGTTTTTGCTGTTCTTATACAACAGGCAGATTGGTGCAGCTAAATACTGAAGGGTACATGGGTCTGTAGCATTCGCTGTTACACCATCCAATACATCATAGTCAGCAATGAAGATGTTTCCTTCCTGAAAATCAAGACAAACTTTAGTTGTATGTATTTGTATTTGTCTGTTTGTAAAACTAAACAAAAGGAAAATGCATCTCTGTTCACCATAGAAGAAACTAAAAGACAGAATAAAAAATAGATGATTGCTATTATTAAAAAACAAGCTTTTGGCATTAGTTTGAATACAATAAATGGAAATCTATGCGGACACATGCGGTCCACAAGCAACCACGAATAGAAATAAACTTTTTAATAGACTTTAGAGGGATTTATTATTAAACTATTTTTTACAGAAGGTATAAGACAGCTAACTAAACATGAATTTGGTAATAATTAAATATTTGTGAGATCAAAAATACCTTAAGCTCTTCCTCAAGAGTAAGACCTCTTTCCAGGCTCTCCTTCACAAGCTTATGTGTGACTGGAAACTTGTCTGGTATCTCTGTGCATTTCGTGATGACCACAGGATTACAGCCGTTCAAGAACTGATACCCAAACATAAAGTCCTCTTTCCAATGCTCCATCACATACTCTGTGGAATGGGACGATTATAAAAACAACAAAAAAAAAATTCTGTAGTTGGCTGTAGTTTCATGATCGTGATCTCTTATAATGAATTGGGATGTGCAGTAAAACCAGTGGTTCGTATTTGAAGATACATAACAGTCAATACTGTATATTACAATCAGCATGTTTGATTTGTTTCCAATATATCCAGTGTATTCAAGATCATAATAATTCCATACCTGATATTGTGTTTTTTATTCTCACAAATATTCGCTCAAAATCTGCAAAATCTGACCATGAGGACTGGAACATGTGCATGAACTGATTTACACAGAGGTTCTCTATCCTGAAAAATAGAACACAGGCAAATATAGAAACACTTACATATACTGTATTACATTATATTACATTCATAATAATTGAAAAGAATATTTTTTTAATCTCTGACAGCAGTAGTAATTGAACAATTTTAACAATAGTTTTATCAACTTTTATGAAAAATTGAAAGCCTAAGTAATTTATTAAACTTCTGGAGCATCTAACTCAGACTGTGTGTGGCAAGCCCAAGCAAGCTTTGCCCTTTTAAGGCATAAATATCCTAAAATTAAAATCTGAGAATCAAATGAAAATAAGTGAATGTGTCTGAGAGAGAGAATGCACAGTTACAAGATACTTTTTTATTTATATCAGCATTTCCCCTTTTTAACAGTCACACAAATTTCTGTGCTGACACAGTTGGTCAATGTACATTTGTAATACCACAGGAGCATTGCATGTTTGTATTCAGAAAAATAACATGCAAGGATATACATGCAAACAGAGTTATTTGAGACGCATGCAAATATGCATTAACACAGACACACTCTTTTTATGAAAATGTTAGTGGTCTGACCAATGCATTCGGAAGATAACAGCATTTGACCATGAGATGAATGCAAATCCATTGAACAAACTGGATCTTACGCTTTGCTGTAGTTGAGAACAAAGTCCACCCCTTTCTCGCTGTCAAACTGAATATCACGTGGTAGTTCACTGTGGGCTTTGGCATCGATACTCATGGGGAAGCCAGGGTGCCATTCCCTCCATCTTCAACATCAAGCATAACATCATGTTTATAAGTCAGTTTGTAGTACATCCATACCTAAAACGTCCCTTAAACTTCAGTATTGTAGCATTTATTTTGGGTGACCTGTTTCTTTCAAATTAGTCAAATGCAAATCTTTAACGCTGTGATGAATTATTTCTGTATGTGCTTTAATGAGCATGTGTTTAATGTGTCAAATTGTAACTAAGATCAAAAGATCTAAAATGAAGTCATCATCTACTTTGTAATACTAAATGATGAAATCTACACTAACACACATATGCATTTATGAGTAAAATCTTTTTAAATCTGTTAACTTGCTAAGCTGCATCAAACCTGTATGTTTTCTGTCTCTGTTCCAGCTCTTTGTGTCTGTGCTGTTTCACAGCCCAGGTCTTATCTTGCTGCGGCAATCGAGCTAGAAGACAGTAAATATTGAAACCTTAATATCTCATGGGAAAGTTTAAGAAGTTATTATGCGGAATGCACACAGCTGTAACATCAAAACCCACCCCTGCCGTCTCTGAGGATCACCTCCTTGTCATCCACTAACCAGCGAAAGCAGGGAAACTCAATGTAATCTCCACATGGCGTCTTGACCGTGATGTATTTGCAATACCAGTCATCGTGCATCCAGTATTTCTTCTTTTCAATTTTGATCAGCTCAATCTCACCCAGATCCTCTCCCACACTGATGTCATATGAGTCCACCTTAAACAGATGTAACATACAAGCAATGTTTCTGTTATCATTATCATCAATCTTATCTTACTCGTCGCTTCAGACTTTTTGGGCCGACATATACTCCTGCAAATTAATTTTGATATTTACATGAAAACTGTTCTTCTTTCTCTTTATTTAATTTATATTTCCGTTATATTATTTTATTACATGACATTGTAGTTACTGTATGTAGACATTGAATCTTTTATCATTTGAGGTAATTGTGCTCACATTTTTGCAATATGATATGTCAACTACATCTAATAATTTTAATAATAAAAAATACTTTTGGGAATTTACAGAAAATTACCCTTATTTTCAGTATTCTGAGAAGTTACTAGCACCAGGAACACAAAATGGCTACTGTGTTTGTGATACATGTGCAATATGCAAATATAATATAAATATAGTCAAGCCCAGCAGATTTTCCTGTTTAACCATGGTGACATTTTACTGGATAGAGTAATAAAAGTACATTCATGCATCCAGCATTGAGTCTTAATTTAATCTTAATCAAAATTAAGTACTATGTTTGTTTATTTATTTAAACTATATAATAGTACACATTGTTTTCCTATATGGCAGATTGAGCTAATTTTTGTAAAAAATGGAAGCATGAAGTTGCATAAAATGCATTTTTTTTAACCTATGGTTTGGTAAAATATGAACAAACCCAACCGTTGGTTTAAACTGACAACTGTCACTGCACATATTGAACATATGCATAAAATTTTTTACATTTAAGAGATTTTAATTATTTTAGGTATTTTTATATATAACCTTTTTATGTTTATTGTCATGAAATTTTGTCAAATATTTATTCTTGAGTCTTAGACCTTTAACAGGTTAAATTAAACCAAATGTCCTATCTCTCACCTCTAACCATAACCCCGACACTATGACTTGAATCTTAGAAATCATTATTCAGTCAATATAAATAAAGATATCAAGGTAATTTTTAAAAACATTTTCAATGTTCAAAATTTTTCTTTTCATCATGTTATGTAGGATGATTTCATGTAGAAAACAGTAAATTACAAAAAAAGACTGGGTTTTTGTAGGCAGGATCACATATTTGTCCAACACAGCATCTTTATAGAATCTGGTGAACAAATTAATTACACACTAAATGCAAATTAATGCTACGTAATGCATTACATGAGCTTTGAAGTTATTTCCCCTTTTTTAGTCTACACATTTTTTTTTGGTCAATTGTATTTAACAGCCATATAAGAAAGAACAAACTTAAAAAATGAAGTGAAGGTGAAAGAAGCATACAGATATATATGACAGTACATCTATTATGTTTATATAACAATGTTTCACATTGATTGTCACAAAAAGTATTAATAGTAAAGTAACTGTCTCACCGCTCCTCTCTCAAAATCATTATAGAGGGGTTTATCCAGAAGAGTTCTTTCACTGCAGTGCTCAGATCCCACCAGGGTCAGATAAATGTAATCATCTGTTCCAGCAAACCACTGGGTGCCTGTGGCAACAGTCACTGTGTAGTTGGGCATTTTAGTTGCGCTGGAGAACAGCACTGCAGTGAAACTCAGATATGGTGGACTTTTCAAGAATCTCACGACCAGCGTATTTCCTGCTCGCTCTCTCGCTCTCTCTCTCTCTCTCTCTCTCTCTCTCTCTCTCTCTCTCACATACATATAAGAAACAAAACATGCCCCCAGCTTCACACATACTATCTATAAATGTGAACTCGATAACCACTGTAACAAACGCCTCTTAGGCTTGAAGTCTGTGTGAACTGTATAATGCGTTTTATGTTTGATAATGTGTGCATGGAGATCAGTGCATTCTTTAGTGAGTGCATTGAGCTCCCCTGAATGAACATGTTATTTATTTGTTATTTACTTAATTGGCATGCATTTGCATAGCATTTTTTTTTACATTTTAGAAATAACCATGACAAAATATTATAGCAAACATGAATTCTTTACTTTCCTTGGGTCAGTTATACTCTGTTTGTCATGCATATCAGATGTGTTCTGTTCTTGCTTGTAAATGCAAAACAGCTTGTGTTGTATATTTTGAGCAGGCAGTTGCCTAACACTTTTTTTTAAAATCTGTTTCTTACCAACAGTTTGTACTGTCTGTGGTGTATCATCTCACATCCTGCTGATAAAGATGGCCACATTTAGAGGACTATGAAAAACTATGGGGATGTATGTTATGTGTTCTTATGTGTGAAAATACAGGCAAAGTTAAAAGAAATTTAGTTGCCCTGAGATCAATAATAGGATTTAAGTGCAAATAAAAAAATTCCATGTAAACGTTACTGGCAAAAACTGGAGCTCTACTATTCCTAATCCTAGATAATCTTAAATTGATAGTTCACCCAAAAATTTAAATTGTCTTACTTTTTGACCCCTTATGTTATTCAAACCCTGTATAGAATCATATACAGGGTTTGAATAACATAAGGGGTCAAAAAGTAAGACAATTTAAATTTTTGGGTGAACTATCAATGTGGAACTCAAAAGAAGATATTTTGTAAAACGCTGGTTACTGGCACCCATTGACTTCCATTGTAATATTGTAATAATAAAATAATTTTTATTTTTTGGTGAACTATCCCTTTAATAATTATGGCACCACTGTAACCAGTGTTTTGTTTATAACATATTTTCAAGTCAAATTAGACAACAGTACATCACAAACATATGAGGAAACAAATGCAACTGAAATGGAATGTGGGAGGTACAGCAGTTAATGTATGACCAGCAGGAAACCCTGGTCTTTGCTACTTTAGCATCTGAAGAAACTCAGGCACAAGAGAAAAAAGCTTAGAGTTTTATTCTATATCTTATATTCACATTAGCATACATAAAATTAACAATATTACATGTACAAAACAGCTTCTCTTTGATCATGATTTAAAAGCCAAGCAACCATTTCAGTCACAAAATGTACTGTTTTTTTTTTACAAATATGACACATTTTTAAAACACAAATAAATAATAGTGCTAAGCACTTAAAAATCTAAAATTGTGAAGCAGCAATAAAACTGTTTCCCTATTTTGCTAGAATCAGCAAAGACATTAAGACAAATGTTGTAATTCAGTGATCACCTCTGTGGCATTCTGTGCAAATGAACCCGGAATTCATTTTGACACTTTATGGATTACCGTTAGGATTGTGGTCTTTCATTCGTACACAATTGCATTTAATCATTCATGAAACGATATCCTCTGTCTATTCACTGCCAAGCATGTATTTTCACACAATGTTCCCTTTTATCCTCTAGAATTACAAGCCCCTTAAAGTGGCCATACAACACTATTTTAATCCAACAGTGCCACCGCATGGCAGATGAAAAAAACAAAAAGGCATTAACTATTGGGATACATGTAGTGACAAAGCACAACAGTAAGAACAGTACAGATACTCTGTTAAGATTATCTCTGACATGACAAAAGAGTGATAATCCACATCTAAATTTGAAGTGTGCTACTACAATAGAGATTTAGCACAGAGGAAGGAATTATTTCCAGGAGTGTGTACGTTCATATCATCTTAATCACACAAAACACATCTAAGGTTGAGAGAAACACTGTGCATATAGAAAGGCAAAGTAAATATTTTATTTAACGGAGTCTATTTCGTTTCCCTTCACAAATCAGTAAATAATTTAACAGGTTGACATACATATCACCTGTGATATGCACGTCACCACACACGTTCTCATCCAGTTTCATGCAAAATGCTGGATGCCATTAAACTTTAGCTGCAGTATCCTCTGCATACAAATATGACTCTCTGTAATACTGCTTCTCCAAAAATGGTAAACAAAAGTCACCAAGATATTATCAGTCAAACAGCCTAAAATAATTGACTCATATTTGATGAATTTTAAAGTTCTACCATGATTCAAGTCTTGCTATGAAAAACTGCAGTCCCATCTCTTGGAACCAAAAATATAAAAGCACTGTGTAATTTCTTAAATCATGGCTGACGTATGTCATTTCGTAGTAGCTTAAGGCATATTCTTCAGTGTGAACTCTTTCAGTGGTTTTACATACATCAGATGCAAATGTAGGTTGCCAAACTATTTCCATTTTTGGTTGCTACAGATCACAGTCCCAAGTCAAACACTAAAGAAAGCAAATACTCTTCCTTATCTGTATTTTTCAGGACTGTTGCTGGGGTGTGTAAAGCCACAGGTTTTGCCATCACTGTGTGGAAGTTTCAAAAAACACATGGCTGTTGATTGGGATGGCAGACAATGTTGCCAGGGGTCATTTCAATTTGTTTCTTTAAGGCTCAGTCACACATGTTCTAATTTAAATGAAGAAATTGCTTCATGAATTCATAAGTGGTGAAGGCAACGGCTTGTGAGGGTACACAGCGGATGTAGTTAAGAGACAGCCCACGATACAGTCCTTTCTTAATGCCGTATTGAGAGTACACATGCTTGAGGGTTTTGGTGAAAGTGCTGCTCAACAAAATAAAGCAAAAAGAATTAGTGATCATGTGAATAAGTATACATGCATAACATGTCTGAGATTTGGAAAGTCAACAAAAAAGTTTGTACTCGCCAACATTTGTCTGAATCAGGAAGTGATGCACCTAACTGCATTCTTCTCCTGGCGACATCTAGCGGATATCTTTGGAGTAAAATAAAGACAGAAATATATATCACAGAAATATTTAAATGTGCAGTGACTGAATACACAGATCTTTGTCCTATAAATGTTAATTTGACTTTAATAGCCCTTTGTGATATACGAACAGGTATTCCAGAACATTTCACAACATGTTCCATCATGTTAGCATAACACAAAAAATGTTATCATGATTGTGGCATGGGTTTTGCCAAGGCAAGCATCACTTATCCAGTTGTTTAGATATTGCACTAAAAAAAACGGAATCTACGTTCACTACAGAGACATCAATGACTTTTTCAGGTCATATTTCCAGGTTTTCCATGGCCATGCAAACCCTGTTATTAACAATTTACAAACATACACACCAAACCAAAAGAGAAAGATGTGAAAAACCAAACATACGAAATAGTTTGAGCAATTGCCCCAGCAACTCCACCACACAGCAGATTGACATGAGTCTTCAGCACCAGAACATCAGGATTGTCAAGAGACGGCTTGCCCAACTGCTCTGGAAAATGACTGAGTCCCAGAGTCTTCAATGTACCATATGTGAAGAAAGAAAATCCTAAAACAAACAGAGCAATGTTAGCGGTTTATCAAGTGTTTATCATTACCAACAAAATCAGTAGACACGGTGTGTTTTTTGTAAGAGTTACCTGCATATGGAGCCATGCCAATTATAGTGGGGATCAGACCACGGTAGAATCCAGGGATTCCTCCTTCCTTTAAAGATAATAAACACAATAATGCAAAAGGAACCTAAAAATATTCAAATCAAACCAATTTTGAGCCATTCGTACCGTAAGGTAAATAGTCCGGAAGGCGTCTCGTATGCCTGTGTAGCGATGCTCTCCTGTCACTTGAAAAGCCAAGCGAGCACGGATAACATCAAGTGGATAGGTGCAAATAACTGCAGTCATTCCTGCAGAAGAAATCATACAGAGACACCACAAAGTAAAAAATATATATAATAAAGGGCCATTATAAAACAAGTGTCATGAACAAAACAACAAACCTGCCATAGATCCTGCCATCAGTCGATGAACGTGCCCAGATATTCCAAGCCGTGTGCTAAGGAACTAAAAAGACATTACAATCATCTTACTGCAACTTCTTACTATCATCTAAAAAAGTATGATTTGCATTTGCACAGAGCTATGTACAGTTGTACAACATCAGTGTTGCCACTGATTGTGATTAATATATGATGACTAAAGATAAAACAAACCTTTTTGTAGTTATCAAAAGCCATAAACTGAATGGCTCCATATGGGAAAATCCTGATCATCATAGCGCCATTTCCCTTATATAGCCCAAGAAAGCCCTCCTTTTTTGGCACTGCTGTAAGTGTGGCAAACACTCCTACAAATAAAGAGAAACCATAATATATTCAAACGTTTGTTGATAAAAGCAGTAATTTAATGCACGGTTCACATTCTTCAGGTTTGACTTACCTAGATGTTTGTAATGAGGACTTTGAGCTTGCAGTAAAATTTTCACTCTGTCTAGAGGGGCTATGGTGGACTTTGCACAGCATCCTGCCACACCTTTTGAATGCAAAAACAGCATTTTATCACAGTGCTACAACTGTCTCATAACATTACTGTTAGTAACTGGTAGATCATGGCACTTGCAATGCCAAGATCATAGTTTCGCTTCCCAGTAAAAAAAAGTTGACAGCACTGTATACTACACAATATGTATGAGCAGCTGAACACATGTACTCAAAAAACTTTCTAAAATCATCAAAATGAATGGATTACAATTTTACTTCACCTCCTGCTACAAAGGAGCGGAGCCAGTAAGAGAAGTCCCTCTGAACAGGAGCTGGGATCTGAGCTCGGCTCCGTGAAGACACAGCTTCTGTTGTCATGATGTCTGTTATCGGGACTCTGATATGCTCATGTCTTCAGCACACTCTAAAATGTGGTCAAAAATACATAAGCATTCTTAATGTCTTATTACTATGCTTTTAACTAATCTGTGCCACAAACGGGACTACTCATATCTGCCAGAAACAGTTGTATAAGCCTACTTAAGTCTCTAGATTTGAGAAATGCAATTACACGCAGCCTTTTAAACTAGACTGTAGCAATAATTCTTTATTGTAAATGATCTTATATTTATGCTCGGACTACAAATTACTGCAATTTAAAAAAAACATAGTAGTACCATATCATGTTAACAGTATGCCACAGTATCATGGTAAACTCACAGTTCTTTTTGCTATTCTGTTAATGCCGTTGGCATGTCTGTTTGTTGTCCAACGCATTTAAACAATAAAATTTGTCACAATACAAAACACAATGATGTTTACACAATTGTTACCTCGGTTACTGTTGTTATACGTTGTCTTATCCTCCACGCTTTACAGTTCACGCAATTTGATAGCCATTAAATAGTATAGCATGTTTTGCACCAATCTGAACGCTTGTATACAGATAAAATACATTTTACACTGACGCAAGGTCAGCGGATTGCACAACTCCGACCAGCGTAACTACTGAAACTGTCAACTCTCCCTTCACCGCGACCGCTGCGATAATAAAACATTCACGTGACAACAACCATATTCATTCTAAATGAAATGTTTAAGTCTTTAATTCTTCAAAATTTAAAAGGTGTACTCACATAAAATAAAAAGTCAAGGCATGATGACACATTTTCACGTGTTTTCTGCAGTTTAGCCCATATCGTGTCCTTCACTTATTCGTTTGCTGTCGCAGGATTCATACGTCACCGCACCACGCCGCATTACTACATATTTGCTTAAAATAATTTTATATATAAATAAATAGTCTAATATATTCTTCTATGCTATTGTTTATTGTGAGTGTTATATTGTTGTTATTTTTCATTACTTAAATAATTAGTCTTAAAAAAATATCTGTATAGATTGTAATTGTGAGTTTATACAACTGCTGCCTTCATTTATAACTATTACTAAAATCCAACAATACATAATAAATGCACACATTAATACTAATAACAATAAATGCCCTTTATATATATGTAATCAACATGACTACTATTTAAAATGGTTAAAATCTCACAGATCAAGATACATGTGCTCATATAATATAGTAACTTACAGTAACAGTAATACAGTAATTTATGTAATAGCCTATGTGATATAAGAGATTTACAGACTCGAATGTTGGTGTCTGGTTACTATAGTACAACACTTCCCAAGTGATCTCAAGAAGAGTCATAGTGAAACTGACGTCATCTCAAAACGTGGTACAACAATTTCACGACATGTTAGTCTGAAGCGCGCTGAGTTATTAATTATTAACACGACAGACAGACCGACCGCCGCACGGATTGCCAGACTTCCGCTAAAGTCCAGTCCGTGTTTTCCCGCCACCTCCCGGACGTCCATTAAATAGCCTGAAGTTGACTGAAGAGTGTAGGTTGAGTCTGGCTGCGGTGTGAGGATTGACATGAGGAGGATTTGCCTTTGATCAGGTGCTTTACTCTCTGTGACAGCATGTCAGTGTTACAGTTCAGGGTTACGTTGTGAACGATGCCGAGCGATGTGTTGGTCACGCGCGGGTCGAAGGGAAAATGATCAGTCGTGTCTTACAGGCGGGGAATATTATTAGCCCTTCAGACATCGCGACTATCTCTCTGGTATGTAAAGTATTTCAACTCCCTTCAAAGTGTTCGCAACAATAGGGAAAACTACTGACTATATACGAACATGTTGTTCTTTTCATTTGTTATAACATGTATTGTTTTGTTGAGCAATTTGTCAAAACCGAAACAAACTGTTGGTATAGATAAGTGTGCGAGGACGTTAAACGATTAGTCAACCTGTCTCTAAACCTAGGAAGCGCACTACACAGATGCATGACAAATCGAAAATGCTGTTTAATTAGGGTGCTTACTATGTTTTTGAGACAGACAGCGCGTGTGTAAACTTGCGAGGTCCTCGAGATCCACTTGTCTTAACGTTACGTAAAAGTTATAGCGTAGTATTTAATAAACATTTACTCTTCACCTGTATTGTAAAGGTTCCCTACAAACTAAGACATACTTTTTTACTTTGTAGTAAGACTAAGTGAGCCACGCAAATAAACAATTTAAAACAAAGAAGTGAAATAAATATTAATGTATGTGTGACCATGTAGTTCTCCAAACAGTTTTGTGATGATATGCCAGGTTTGTAATAATGACAAATATATGTATTTGTTTGTATAACATTTTAAAGAGTCTAGAAAGACGTACAGTATACTATTTAGAATAGTAGTAAACTCATCAAAGCCATGAAATAACATAATTGTGGGAATAATGTTGTGGCTAAAAGCATCCAAAATAAATGAACGCAGCATATGATCATCTTTAAAAATCATACTGTTGACATTTTATTATCCAGTTTCTTAAGTAATCAACTTGGAAAGCTTTTTAAACAGCGCTGAAGGAATTTCTATCTATCTAAACTCCAAAGGTCATGGGTTTGATCCCAGGGAACATATATACATACATACTGATAAAATTAATGCATTGATTCCACCTGAGTATGCTTTAGATAAAACATGATGTTTCTTTATAAATGTGTATATGTAACATCCTTTTAATTACATGTTAAATGCTTTACAGAAAGATTACTTGTAAAGATACTCTGCACATGCACACACGATCTAAAGTACACTTTGAAAGTAGGACACCTCACACATAATCTGACATGATCTATTTACTATATGCATAACGTGACGCTTATTATCTTAAATGTGAAGTTATTAATGTAATCAGACATAATGCTATATATTCTGATAAAGTATTTACGGTTGAACAATTTAATAATGAACTGTTCTTTCCACAGGTAACTTCACATTTTCAATGTAAACTTACTTGAAAAAACGTAAAGTGTTGCTGTCCAGAGTCATCTTCTTACTGTTTCCCATGCCGGCTGTCCTGTACCTCTCCACCCTCACACTGTCAGCTCAGCTATGCCTCACACTCCCAAAGCGCCCAAGAGATCAACACGTGCATCTTTACAGCAAAATGTTAGGGGGGTAAAAGCTTTCATGACCACAAGGCAAACCGTTAACTCACTCAAAGCGTATGGCTCGGCCACATTCAGGAGGCAAGTTGACATCAGGAAGTCCACGGTCAAGAAGCAAGCGGTCAAGAGGGCCCAGAGGAGTGTTGTCAGCAAGCTTGGCAGGAGGAGAGTCAAGAATATCCCTGTTGTCAAAGGATCCAGGCACACCCGTGGTTCTTTGAAGCAAAATGGCTTGTTGTCAAAACCTAGAAGCCAAGGGAAGTCACCTCGGAACAATCTCTTGTGTCAGAGCGTTGAGTCTTGCAGGAAGTTGGTTACAAACAGAAGGGGAGGTCATAAGATCAGAAAACAGGATAGTGATACTGAAAGGTCAGAACCTCATGATCCTAATCGCGATGGCCAACAAATGAGCGCTTTTATTCCAAAAGGAGAAGGAATGGATGTTAACATCAGCTCAGAGGAAAATGCGGAGGAGCACAGAGAGACCGTTGTTCATGCTGACAAAGCAGAGGAGGAGAGGAGCACAGAAACTTCACAAGCTGTAAAATGCTCTGCACTTGTTGAACCTCTGAGGCATGACCCTGCCAGTAACACGGGCCTTGCCTACAACAACAATACCTCGAGCCGAACAACTCCTTCACCTCCACAGGTTACAGATCTAGCTGAGGAGGTCAGCGATGAACCACACATGGACTCCAGAACTGCTCCAGAACGTTCTACAGAAGCAGGTGAGATTTCATCTTTCCTCGTGTGTCAGTCCCCCAAAGAGCCAGCAGCACTTGAAAACATTGCAGACGCTCCCCAGGTGGAAAAAACAGAATTTCAAAGCACTGTAGACGTGGACACCAAAGATGAAACGGATGATGCTGAAATGAGAAAGGAGGGTGCGCTTTCTCTCCTCTCGCTGAGCACTAGCATTTACAACAGCACCCTTTGTGATACGGACCGTGGGCCTCAGGCAACAACGTCTTTTAACATTTCATTCTCCAGTAGCCCAGAGAGCACCCAGTCCTCATTTGACAGCGAGTCCGAGTTGGTTCTGGAGCACAGAACCTCAGGAAACCTCCAAACTCTCCAAGCTGAGGATATCCAGCTGCGTTTACTTCGGGTTCAGGAGAAGAAAAAGAGAAGTCATTGTGGAGTTTGCGCGCCCTGCATGCGCAAGATCAACTGCGGGAAATGCAGCAGTTGCCTGAACCGAAAAACGGGCCATCAGATCTGTAAGCTGAGGAAGTGTATTGAACTGAGGGGGAATCCTGTGAAGATCTGTACTGCTGAGGTAAGAAACCTGGATCCTTACACTTTTAATGTGCTGCTTTAAGCAGGCTGGATGCTTTTAATGAAAGTCTTAGGCCTGTTTCCCACTGCAAACGTGAGCTCTGTATGGAAATAGAAAGTGATTTCTGGGGTACTTTAAAAGTACTATACCGTAAGTGAAACTTAAGTGTCATAAAACATTTACATTTAAATGGTAATTGTTCAATGTGCAATGCAACACAAACCTTAAGTAGATATAAATTAAAAAGACATTTTTAATATAAAATCTCTTGGAGTCACATTGTGTTGGCAATGCAAAGATCATGGGTTTGATCACCAGGGAACACGCATATCGATTACAGTATGGGTAAATGGGGCAGATAAGTGCTGGTCGTGTTGATATCTTTTCAAACAGCCGGTGAGTAGTTAGCTCCCTTATTTTGTGTTTTCTGTCATGTGTTCAGAGCGCTACAGGAGCCACTAGGAGCTGTGCTTCTGTTATGCACCTGCAACCAAGCCTTGACTGCTTACATGTAAATACTGTAACCTGATGATATGGGTGCCCAAGTGAAAACGTCCAGTTTACATGTGGTATGAAACAGACCTTACAACTCTGACTTTGTGAAAATTCACATTAATCAATGACTGTCTTTCAGTTTGCCTGGACAGGGTTTGTTGTGTGAAAATGTCCAGATTTTGGCATTTACTTTCCATGTCTGTTTGCTGAATGCACTGCCTCCAGCAAATCAGAATGCAAAGCAAAAAAATACATGAGCTCTCTTATGAGTGCATCACATGACACACCGTGAGCTGTGCACGTGGCCTGTGGTCTGTGTGTGTGCACGAGAGCGAATGAATGGCACTCTATGTATGTAAAGTCACCATGTTTTGGCGTGTCCTACACTGTGTGTGTAGGATGTATGTAATTGTGCTTTGAAATAATGTGTGTAAATAAAAAATCTTTCATAGAAGCTGGTAATTCAGTAGTTTATGAATTTGTGTCATGCAAATTTCATGCATTTGTATTTTACAGCATAATCTTATTTTTTTATTTTCTTATTATTTATAATAATTGTATTATTTATAATTTTATATAGCTGGCCTGTATGTATATGCATTACATGTGCCTGTGTTATCATGTCAATATATATTTTTTGTGCAGTTAGTGTGTCATTTTTAAAGAATTAGTGAACATAAAAATGAAAATAATAATCTTAAATCTCCCATAATCTGGATACTTTATTCACCGTCATGCCATCCCAGATGTATATCATTTACATTCTTCAGCTAAACATGTTGACTTGAATTCTTGCAGAAAATTATGCTATAACTAAACGAAATTCACAAAAAAGAGGTCCTGATTTGGCACGTTTGCGTGTAGTTTCAGAGTGAAATGTTGTAATCTTAAAAGTCATTGTGTAGTTATTGTGTAGTAATGGTGGATTTATGTGTGTCGATTGCCTAGTATGTGTTTATTAGAAGACTGTAGGTACAATGTTGATAGCGAGATTACAGTACATCAGATTGTGGACAATAAACATATCGTTCATTTCCCTAAAATGTAGAGCAGTGTTTACCTATGATTACATCTACTGTATTAGTTAGTATTTAGTCAGGGTCGGAGTATGAAAACCCAGGATGGGGTGGACTGTGTGTGAGGATTATGTGTGTCTTTATCTTGAGAGGGTTAATAGCCTTCTGTAATTAAACTGAAATATAATGAGGATTGGTTTTTGCACCCATCTGCCCATAATGTACATCACATGATAGATGCACAGTGAAAATAAGTTTGTGTAAGAGGAAGTGTGAACACTGTGGACTAATACTTACTTCAGTCACCATCTGTTTGATGTTTGTATGACAGTTATGCCTGTACCTTATATAATAACTTGTGAAATTAAACCATGACATCGCAGCTAAATTACTGATAATGTGTTATGAAACAACATCTTAACATTTTCCATCAGTGTTTCTCTGTGTTATTGATCGTGAAATATCCAGGGCTTGTTGGTACAGGGTTCATTTCTATGTCATATTAAGGTACTGTCACAGAAATGTTAGTTTGGTTGGGGGAATTTTGCCTTCATCTCCATGCATTGTCTGCTGTTGTATCACCTGATAGTTTAGGTTAAAACACACTCTTCTCTGTTGGTTATTTGTCTCATAAAGCTGTAGACACAGATAACTGTGACAAACCAGTGCTGACCAGGTTTTTTGGAGGTTTTTGTATGTGTATCTCCCATTCATTTTTGTTTTCCAGTCATACAGATTGAATTAGTGAGAGATTTAAGTGTTAAGTTTTGCCTACTTTCCTCAACAGGTTAAATCAAGTCTGTTTGGGTGTATAAGGATGTAAGTGGTTGTCTGGACAGGATGATCAGGATTAGCCTGTGTCCACACCTATATTACACCAAACAATAGCAAACACAAACCGCTGCTTTTGCCAAACAGGATTGAATGGCCTGGGTAGTGGTTATGTGATTGGATAAGATGTGCATTCAAGCTGTGCTTGTCATTTTCAACTAAATTTGTGATTGTACACCAAATGTTCTTAAAGGGATAGTTCACCCAAAAATATAAATTATTTTATTATTTACCCTCATGTCATGTCAAACCTGTATGACTTTCTTGCATCAGCAGAGCACAGAAGATATTTTGCAAAACACTGGTTACCGGCACCCATTTAATTTCATAGTATGGACACAAAGTAGGGGCTACAATGAAAGTCAATGGGTGCCGGTAATCAGCGGTTTGCAAAATATCTTCTTTTGTGTTCCACAAAAGAAAGAGTCATATACAGGGTTTGAATGACATAAGGGTGAAAAAATGATGACATCATTTTTATTTTAGTGTGAACTCTCCCTTTAAAACTTCCTTAAAGATATAAACATGTTGAACATTTTGCCATCCAGTATGAGAGAGAGGGTGTCACTTTTTATGTGTATTTGTATGTATGTAAGCTACTATGTGCCTTTAGTAGTTATTTTATAACATGAGCCCTAGGCTAGATGGGATTACATACTGCATATTACAGCCTGTGCTACAACATGTCTCTATTACTGTAGTGTAGGTATTACCTAAGCATTGTTAGGCATGACACAAAGTTGCATTTAAACAAATGTGTGCTATATGAATGTTACTTATAAAGTAAAATCAGTAAAAGTTTTCCTTCCACTGGAAAAACAGTCCACTATAGTCCAAAATAGTCCAGTGATATATGTTTATTTTATGTTTATTTAACCAGTTTTAAAAACTGGTTGTTTAATTCTATATTTACTAATAATTATGGAAATACTAAATTCTTAATTCAAGTATTACACTTTATTATCCCATCCGTTTGCAGGTGTTTGCCACACATAGAAACTTGGCACATTCGGGTGTGTGTTTATGTTTACTAATGTGTTTATAGATGTTACAGCAGTTTGTAAACACCTGTCATCCAGTCATTATTTAAAGCCAGTATTTGAAATGTTTTCTACTGCACACCATGCTTTTTGCTTATGAATGGCACAAGGTTTTAATCATAACGAGACTTAGCAAGATGCTGAGGTAACTCAACACAGTTTCGCTTGATGTCACGAAGACGTGTTTTCATGACATCACAGGTACTGATATTACTTAACATTTTTCTTGTTCATCGGAAAGTTTTAAGTCATGTATTTATCTGTAGTTCTGTAGCTGGAGGATTTACGTTTGTGCTCCCAAAGGTGTTGGAATAGCCGTGTTGCCAGATTTTAGAAATGCAGTCATTTTGTCTGACAAAAAAAGGAATGTTTATCAAATCAAGAGGTTTGTTTAATTTCTAAATTAATGTTGCATGCAGTGTGCATGAAACATAATTTGAACAAGGCTAAATTGCATCTAAAGGAAATGACTTCTAAATAAATACAGGCTTTTCAAGTGTTTACAATAAATTGTCTTGTTAATCCATAAATATTTTTGTGTAAATGCACATTTATGTGGTAGACTGAAACATGGGGAAAAATTGAAAACAACATGATAATTAATAATAATTTTATGTAAAGTGCCGTTTTAACAGTAGATGGAGATATTTGACAACTGCTGGTAGTGGTCATTCATACTTTATTGCGCTATTGTGGCCAAGTACTAGTAGATGCAAGTAATTCACTGTATTCTGAAAATAAGTTCAAATGAAGCGTAAGCATAATATAAATCCAAATCTGTGATCCTTTTTATTTTCAAACAACTTTATGTAGAGACAATTTTGGAGTTGTGTATAAAAATGGACATGGCAACACGGGTTGCACAGCAGCCAGATCTGCCCTTGGCTCTGCTTTGTTTTAAAGGCAAACATAATGCATTTCACCCTGATTGGGAAAAAAGATTTTCTCTGAATACTGTGTTGACTTTCACTTCTACAGGAAGTGTGTATTTGGTATATGCTTATTGAAAAGGTGACCTCAAGTTCCCCATTTTTCGAAGCTAAATGCCAGAGCAAGTGTTTCTTGACAATCTGCAACTGACAATCTTACCTCATTTAATTCATTGTATTTGGCTCATTTTGGGAGTCGGGTTAGTCATGCTTTATAAGATACAGCACATTGAATAGGTGTTTTGTGCATGACAGGATATGCTGCAAGTTTTTGACACGTTTACCATAATGATAGCATATGCTTACAAGTGTTTTTTGTTTATTTGACTAGTTAGATGTGCTGCACATGCTAAATTTAATGATGAAAGTTAAAACTAGTAAGTCATAAACAGGTCAGTGAGATTTACATCAGCACTATGCCAACAGTGACAAATATTTTTTTATTTTGAAATGAATAGTAGGGTATCCATGATATTTAGAAATACTAGAATACCTGTAACCTTATTAACAGTACCTGTTCATATGTGTCTCTTTCCAAGGACACAATTGTGCATTAGAGATGGATTACATGACACTACTTTTAAAATCTGAACAAAATTAAAATACTAGGGATCACACATTTGGTAATCTTTTTTTTTTTTTCATTAAAAGAAAACATATTTTTACAGTAGTGTCACAATCAGCCATCAGATTTGTGTTTTATCAATATAAATAATTGTTTCTGACATGAGAGGTTAATTGAAATCAGTTTATTGATTGTACTTCTACTTTCTCAAAAGTGGCATTCAACTGATCACAGTGTATTGTACAGTCAGGACATTACTGATGTAAAAAGTGCCATCACTACATAAAAAAAAATCTGATCAGTTGCAGATCAAATATATAAATATATATCCCTTATATTCAACAGCATTGTACTAATAACCTTAAAGAAGATTTTTGTGTTTCTTTCTGAGTAAACAATAGATACAATTGACTGACATAAGTTATGATCTACATTAAATCAAAAATGGCAAAAAAATTCTAGTCTAATCATTGTTTTGTGGAATAAAGGCTATACTATGCCTGAAACTAATAGAAAAACTAAGATTTCTTTGATAGGTGTACACTACAGTCTTCAATGCAAAGGACAATTGGCTCTAATAATGACAGAAAGAGATGTTAAAGACCCAGATGAACTAAACAGGGATAGTTGGCGAAATGTCTCTCAATGGATGTCTCTCATCTATTGAGCTGACAACTTCATTGATTTACATTGAATGATAATGACTTAAAACAGTACTGCATTAGTTTTTATTTATATAAGTGATGTACACTGAAAATCTTGGCAGTCTGTTGAGCAAAGAAATGAGCATGTCAGCAAACGCAAACTGATTCATCTGCTAAAGCTCAGGGGTAACATCCAATTTCAACGATTTAACTTGGCACAGATCTCACACAACATAAACACAGCAGATTGAGGATATATATATATATATAACGAATATACAGCTTTCATTCAGTGGATAGTGTACTCTGCCAAAATCTATTCAAACTATCTAATATCATCAGTTTTGGTCAGACTGTACTGTAAATCACTTGAATCAACAGAAATCAACAAACCTCTCATTTATCCCCTGAAGTCTCTATGACCAAAGCTAGTTATAAATAATATTAAGCAGTTACTAGACAAAATACTAAATGGTGTAATATGCATATAGGAAGAATGTCATGGAATTTTTTTTTGACAAATTTATTTTACAAAAATTCTGAAAATTATGTCTTCAAGTACAGAACACTAAATACAATGCAATAGAGGCCTGTCCACATATATGTGCTTCATTTTTGATCTAGGAGATTTTTCATTTTTAATCTGTTATGATTCACGTGTTTCTTTTTTTCTTTTTAAACATGATCATGAGATTTGTTTTCTATTCAGCAGCACTTGCTAGATACTGTTTGATTAACCTGATATGGTTACCATGGTATTAACCTGTATCACCTTGACATCTAATGCCAAAGCCAGACACACATGCACTTTTGGTTAGTTATATCTTGCTGCTTCTAGATTTTCTCATAAAGAAATGTGTGCAAACGCCTCTAATAATGTTCAATAACACTTTGTAAATGTTAAATGGAGAAAACCATTGTGAAAAACAATGCCAATAGACTGACACACTGATTACACTGTGTTTCACCAAATGACACACTATTTTGCACCTCAAGAATGCATTATTTTTTCTACACTCAATTCAATATTATTTCTAAAGCACTTTCACAATATGTGTTGAGCAACGTCAAATGTACATGTATATTTTAGATACAAGTCCACAGCCGTCACATGATTGAGATACAAGTGTGTAATTACTCTTGAAGTGATGTAAACCACAATCCTTATTTTACTCATAAATCGGAAACCGCTGTAATTCCTGAGGTAACCCTGTGGCAAATTACTCCGTGGCTTACAATCTGACGTCATGACTTTACGGCTCAATGAGCTACAGTTCTGTCATAGCTATAATCATTTGTTTAATCACCAGTTAAATGTATGAGCTCTTTTCCTGTATCCTGTGGGCAGTGAATGTAATGCTGTGTCCGTGTGTGATGGTTGGCAGTAGCCAGTGTAAGTGTTTATGATCCAGGCAAGTGAGTACAGCTGGTAGGAGGCTAATGTGAAAGAAAGTGAGCGAATGAGTCGTGAAATGTCAGCACGAGTGAATAACGAGTGAGCATTCTCTATGACCGGTACGACGTGATCTCTGATCCTCTTCACCACCTCCTGATGCTGCTATCAGACAACAGCAATCTGGCTCTCTGTGAGACACCTCTGTGAACAGTGTAATGCTGTAATACGGTCCAAAGTGAAGGCCGTTTTTATTTTTTTTATCTGGATGTTAGTTTTTAACGGGATGACAAAGCTATAAAAAGCACAAAGCACTCATTATTATTCAAGTAATTCAAATGGTCCCAGTAAGTTATTAAATGTGTTCTGAAGCGAAACTATACGTTTGTGAGAGAAATCGATTCATATTTTTATGTGTATTCATAGTAACAAACCGTTCAATGCATTAAACTCAAATATGGCGACATGTTGAAAACTTTAAATCTCATTTCTTCTTCTGTATGTAGTGACTAAATATACATATGACAACTAATCATGTAAAAACCAATGAGATTTTATAGATGATATAGAGAAGTTATAGATGTTCTGCATTATATAAAATGACTGCATTGAAGGGTTTGTTACTACAGATACACAATGTATGGATCACTAAATCAGCTCAAATTATTAACTAATCAATTGTTAACTTCAAAAGTTGAATAGATCTTTTTATTAGTTTTTAAACTAAAGGGCAAGACTTCATCAGCATGTGCAAACAACATAAATTTCCTCTCAAATCCTTTTTAATCTGTTTCAGTATTGAACTATAACTAGACTACAGTTCAGACCCAACATGAAGCAACTTGTTTATGAGGTAACAATAAGCATCCTTCATTTAAAAATTTCTCATCAATTCTAAGTTACCCTAAGATTAGTGCCTCTCAAAAAAAAAGGGGGATATCTTAAAACGTTTACCATACCACATTAGTTGCCATGGTAGAGGTATGGCAATCCTGGAAAATTTCTTCAGTCCTTACATCTTTACAGTTAAGTAGTGATTTACATTTCAATGTCAGGCCTCCGAACGGATTGAATCTTTCAGCTTCTTTTGTGGAGTCCCAGGTGTTCCTACACTGTTCTTTCACACAAGCTAATCCTTCACCAAGAGCCGAACAGATTGTAGTGTCTAATATGAATCATCATAGCTTAAAATAAAGTCATGACACAAACAGAATGACGGTAATCAGGTGCCCTTCCGATGTATTTTTAATTACAGAGGTCAACTCCATCAGTTTAATTGTCCTGGTTGTGCTTTGTCGGTTTTGCTGTGTTATCAAACCAGCAGTTAGTCTTCCTGTGTTCACACACGCTTCCATCCTGCTGGAGGAAATATTGGGGAAGAAAACTATCTGTTCTGAATTAGACATGTGACCACTGTGACTGTGGGATGGTATGGTTTCCTACCAGATGTTTTTGTTTTCCATGTACACATGAATGCATAACAGTTTGTTTAATACACAAAATCACAAGTGATCATGTAGGATGTATGAGGGCGGTGTGAGCAATACGTTTTCTTAACCCACATCACGCATTTCTAAACTAACTTCACTTGACTCTTGAGTAAAGCCTTTCCAAGACTTACTCACACTTTCAAGGTTCATATTAAACTGTGTGTTATAGCCAGCAAACTTGGACTAATGAGCAAAAGCCATATTTGCTTCACTTAAAACAGGGTTTTATTGCTTTTATAGGTGCCTTGAAGAATGGATTAGGGTTCTCGACTCTATTCTTGTTCCTGCTGTCCCAGTCATTTACAGTGTGTGACTTCAAGGATATTTCCAAAGATGCAGTCAAACTTTCCACCTTCCCTCATTACCACTTAATCATCATTCTGCAATTATAATTGAGAGAATTAAATTTTTCCCAAAACAAGATTATGACTGGTGATCATGGGCAGTGACGCACCAGGGCTTGACATTATTCTTAGACTTTTACATCATGATCGTAGAATAGATTTATTAAACGTCATTACCAAATTGGTTGGTATTTAAGCATATTCATTTATTTTTATTTATTCAAGTTTAAAGTTGATCAAAAAAATTTGTAGGTACAAGACTTGTCTGACTTTTTCAAAATGTTTAACATCATTAATGCCCAAATTTACTTCAGGGATCTTTATTCAAGGACGTGTGATCAATAATTTAACAAGCATAAAACGTCCTTTGTTTGAGGATGCCATCTGCTACAAAACCCAATGTTTTCCCTTGTCAAAAACATTCAGATAGATAAAGTGTGAGTCTCCCTGAACCGCTGACATGTTCATTCGCAGTCTGTGTTGTTTCGGTATGAGCCATTGATCACCAGGTGAAACCTCAACACATTGCAGTGGTATAGGAGTCGAGCTTGCCAGAACTTCAGGAGAAGAGTGATTTATGCCTGAGTCGCTTGTGACTAATGAAGGCTGGGCAGCTTTTTTTAAGCTCTCCATATGGACATGTTTCAGCAATTGGCAATGAAGCTCATGTGAGAGAACACAAAGGAAAGAGGAGTTTTGGGAGGCACTGGAAAATCTGAGCACTGTCAAAAGTTTACATTTCTGTAAATAGAAGATAAAGAAGGTACTCGAGATGCTGCTGAGGTTTTTGAGATTGAATTTGATGAAACATGCTAAGAGTGACATTTTTATTAGTCTATTTTTATTATTACTTTATACAGTAAAGCTGGCTTCAGAATATTAACCAGATTCAGCCTCTATATCTGGTTTCAAATAGGATAGCAGAAATCCATTGTGTCTGTAGGTAAGTGTGAAGCAGGCTGTCTCAAGGTAGCTGACTCACTGCACGACTCAAACCCATTTCCATCAGCTGCCTCACTTGTTACCACACAAAGCACTGCAATAATACAGGGCCATCAGAGAACACAGCGGGCAGACTGATTATGGATGACTGGTTTAGACACATGCTCATAGAGATGGTCAATCTATTGTGTGGGTTATGCTTTGGAGGAAAGTTTCATCGAGGGGAAGGATTAGTTCAAATGTCTTAGTTTAGACTGACCCATGTGAATTTTTATAGCTTTACTCTTAGTGAGACAGAAACCTTTTATTTGAGAAAATAAAAGTAAAATCACTTCTACCCATAAAAAAGAAAAAGCAGAGATGAAATCTCACAAATGTCTCTATTAAAATTTCAGAAGAGGTCTCAACAATGTCACAGACTTAATTTACATTTGCCAGTGAATATTACCTCTATAATCTACAACAGTATTTTAACACGCGTCTCTTTTGTTTCCGTTTTTATTTCTTTTTTTCTTTTTTGTTTTACATAAGATTTAGTTGATACAACTCAGAACTCATCTCCTGAGCTATGAAAGAGCAACATCTGAGCAATAACATTTCCTCTGGTTATATTCATGTACGGAACAGGACTTAAGAGTATGAATATAAAGTAAGCATTCAAAAACTGGCAAAAAGCACTGGCCCATTTTAATAGAAGTAATCCAGATGGACCAGTTTAACATTTAACTGCCATTAAGTCAAAAACTAAACCTGTCTGACCACCTTATTCTCACAGTCGTTTATACTAACTCAGCATGACAGACACAGGATACTGTATTTTCAAGAGAAACCGTACACTAACTGTCTTTGGTACGTAATTTAAGCAAGATGTGTGCACAAGGCACAATAGTTTCTCTACTTATCATCATATTCCAATGCCTTTTGAATCCGCTTTCTATATCAGCATAGATATTGGATGCAGGGGCAAGTGACTGAATATTTCTCAGGATGTTTAAAACAAACATGTAAAACAGCATGATAGTGAAAACAGAGTTTGTGGAATTGGTATTTTGGCTGTATGTTGTACATTATACAATGACAAAATTAGCTTGTTAATAGGTTAGTGCTCTCAAAAGGTACATCTGTAAGCAATAGAGCGACAGACAGATAAATAGATGGATATAGACAGACAGACAAGTAGATAGTCTATAAATATGTGTATAGTTATCAGTAAAACACAATATACATATGTTTTAATATATCATCTATATTTGCATGCAGATATTACTAGCTCTAAATGACATGTCACAGCATGTTGGCATAAAAATGTAGCTGATCTGCACCAGCCAGAGTCGAGTCCATATTAAACGGCGTGTGCTAAAAGTAGCTGTCGGGTTCCCTTGTCCTCATGTGACCTCCTCTGCCATATGTCTGTCTGTGGATGACGGTGTGTGCAGGCAGACTGGGCTCTGTGTGTTCCAGCTGCAGTGCAGCGGTGAGAGTCTGCGGCTGCGCTGTCACATCCACTCTAAACACACGTCTCCATAGAGAGAGAGAGAGAGAGAGAGAGAGAGAGAGAGAGAAAGGGAGCGCGATGTACCCTGAAGTGTCTGATATCCTCCCAAAAAAAAGAGAGAGCGTGACGTGGCGTGACGTCTTCAAAAACAGCTGTGTGGCAGTACGCTTAGTCATAACTCCTGCACTTTGCCTTCGGTCTTTGTGTTGTATTCTGAATGCCTTTTCAGTATTACGTTGCATCATAATGGGTCATGCTGTTCTTTCATTCATTTTTGTGCACGAGTTTCTATATTTATTCGATATGGTTATGTGACTTTTGCTGCAGATAAGCGCTTTCCATAGGAAGGAAATATCACAAAAATATCTCTTTTCTTCTCCTAAGATAATTCAACCAAAAATAAAAATTTAGTCATCGGTTATTAAAACCTATATATAACTCTTTCTTCACAAAAGAAGATATTCTGGGAAATGTCTCTGTAGTGTTTGTGTCCATACAATGGGGGTCAATGTTGTTTGGTTATAATACCAGCATTGTTTAAAATATCTAAATATAAAAAAGAACGTCATACAGGTTTATAATAAAGATGAAAAATGATGAAAGAATTTTCATTTTGGGATGAACTATCCTTTTAATAATCCACTCTAGAATTTATAGGAGATGTCTACGATATCTCAAATAGTAATTTGACACAATATTAAAGTCTGCAAAAATTCTGAGATTTCAATATGAACACAAACATTGAACTCTAATGAGTCTCATGAGTTATGAATGAGCAAACTCTGAGGAATACCATTTTCTCCTGGGTTGTCATGGGAAAAACATCATAAACATGGTGGTGATGCACAGAAAACGGGATAAAATGACAAGTATGGGACAAAACAGGATCAAAATCACAAGTAGTTTTCTTACATATTCAGTGTGTCTTTAACTTGTAAGTTCGCCAGCAAAGATTCCTCCTCAGTTTGAACTCTGAATCACACGCTCCCTCCTGTGTTTGCTTTGGACTCCAGTCCGGTGTCGTGAGTGTCCGGACCGCAGCTTAACGCTCCCCCTCGTGCGTACTTGTAGAGTAAGAAACCACATAGGGGATCCTTTGTTTAGGAGGGTCTAGGCATGGCTGATACATTTACGAGCCGCTAGTCCCTACACGATTGGCTGACGGGGCGCTGTCTGCGTCTGCGAGAGGCATGCGTTGGGTGTCTGCGGCAGCAGCGATCCGAAGCCTCTCCTCTGTGCTGATCATGCAAACCTGCGCTGCTCGCTCTGCATCTGCCACTACGGCCACTCATTCTGAAGCTGAGGGAGGCAAGATGGCCACCTTTTAGGATTATGTTGCCCAAAACTGAGGGTCTGCCTCTGAGGAATGAGAAGGTACAACCCCAGGCTTTTAATGATTGTTGTCTCAGACAGACGCTTAAAATAGATTGTTGTGACCGTGTGTGTGCGCTGATAGCTTTGTGTGCTTATGAGTGTTTGGGTTGCCATTGCTCCCATTGATGTTTTGGTGCTTTGGATATTTCCAAACTAGGGGAAAAAGAAGAGTTTTTAGGGTAATACAACTCTTAACTTACAAAGTTTTTGATTTCTGTTTGTCTTGAACATTTTGTGCTTTAGAGTTTATTTCTTGAATTAGGATTTGAGAAATCAGTGTGTAAGAGAGTTTGGTTTGGCTGAGGGGCAGCTGCCAGTGTGTATTCACCTGCGCTCTGTCGAGTTTTTTTTTTTCATCATACTGAGGTTCTGAAACAGGAAAGCAGCAGTGTGTATGAATGAAGAAAAGTCATAACTTCAGAGAAATACACACACCAGGAAGGAAATGTGCTTTTTTAGAATTCGTGTAACAGCGAAGGCTTAACGCTGTGAAACTGTGCACGCAAACTCTTCTCTTTGATGTGTTTAGAAAGGGTTGACACTTTCGTCAGTAACCGAGTAACTCCACATAAAGATGCACTTATGGGAGAGATGTTATTATATTTTTAGAAAGATAATTACCTTTTTTTATACCTTTTAAAATAGAGGGGTGAACACACAAAAGATTATATTTACATGACAATACAGTGTATGGATTTCAGATGGTGTTCTTCTTCTGAATCGAACCAATAATCTTGCCGTCGCTACCGTCACACTCCACGCTCTTGAGCTACGGGAACACAGTGTGATATTGCTCCCATCTGTGTCATTCTCTCATAGATTGAAGCAGTACTTTGTCTTTTTGAATGAGAGCGTGGTGTGTACGATGGGGAGATACACAGGGTGTCAGATCTCTCCGCCCTTCCCTCTCTTTAGGTTTGATGCTCCCTTCTGTTTTAACTTTACCCTGGTAACGCTTCCTAAGGGAGGCTTCTTTGGGTTCTGGCAGTACGCACGCTGTTGCTAGGGGCGTGTATGCGTGCCGGTCTGTTAATACAGTGATGGGAGAAAAAGTCAAGTGTGACTTTTTTGAGTTTTCAAGGCTTCAGACACAACAGATCGGGAACAAAGACGCAGTGGCACGGCTGTGAGAGACTAACGTTTGATGTGCTACGAATGAACAAAAGGGCTAGAGATGTTTTGAATTAAAAGCACATTGTGTGCTGTACATGTTTCAGTGAAGTATAGAGATGATTGTATTGTACAGTCGTATGCAGGGTCTAAGGAGATTTCCTTCCTTAGGTTTACTTCCTTGACACATTTTTTTCCTTTGTTTAGAAATATTATTTGTTTTTGAGAGCAGAACTTGAGTACAGTTAGGTAACATTTAAAACTTGCTTTAAAATATGAGAAAATACGATCATTTAAAGGGACAGTTTACACTAAAATATAAGTTATTTCATCATTTAATTACACCGTTGTCAAACCTCTATGACTTTCTTCTGCAGAACACAAAAGATATTTTTGCACATATGAAGGAGTCATATACAGGTTTTGAATGAATTGAGAATGAGTAAATTATGACCGAATTGTTATTTTTAGGTGAAGTATCATTTCAAGTAAAAACAAACAATTGCAGATTAAAGGTTCTTGAAGCACAACTTTACTTTTTTACATTGCAGTCAGTAAGTTTTTATATTTGATCTGAATAGTTGATAGCTGATTTGAATTAGGTCAAAGTCATTAATCTCCAAACCTTTTGATTCTCTGCAGCTGTGTCAGTTAATAAATTATATATGGTAAGCTGTTCACACCCTGATCAGATGTCATTATATCCAGCTACAAACATCTGATCTGAACTCTAAGCATTTATTAGAAAGTGACACAATTGTTAAACAAAAGTTTATCCATGCTGACTTTCCCGGAGCTCTATAGAGAGCCTTAACAGCTTGAGCGCTACAAGATCAACCAAGTACTATTGACTTGTGGCTTTCATGTCTTTGGAGCCTAAAAGTGTTTATAGCCATAGCTATAAATGAACTGATTTCTACTGAATTAAACTTATTGTATATTAAAAAACATTGTGATGAGAAACTACTTCAGTTTTTAATTGATTTAGTTTTTTTGTATTCAATCATTACAGTGAATCTTAAATTCACCTCTATATATAAATATGATAAAAATCCAACTTGTAATTATGACCATTAGACCTATAATATGACATTTAAGACCAATCCAAAATGCTGAAAGTAAAATGAATCTGAAGGTAATTTAAAGGTAAACTATTAACACTTACAGGGTTATATAAAACAGATTAAAACACTTATACAGGCTTGAGTACATCTACAGTATTTTGATAGTAAAGGAGGTTTTACTCAGCATTTGATGATTGACTGATGTTTTTTTGTTTCACTATTGGACGGGGGCATCAGAGGAGCCGATTATCTCCCATTTCCCCCAAGTAATAACAGTTGCATCAGCTGCCAGGTTATTGCCTCACTCGTGTTTCGACCCCCGTGTTGCATCCGCACTGTTTTGGTATGCGTGATACATGGAGTTTCCTGAACACTGTATTGTAAGAGGTGCATTTATGTACACACGCCACTGCAAGCCTAATTTAACTTAGTTAAACATAGTTAAAAGCTAAAAACATAAAACCACAGAACCTCGCAAAAGTAACTGACTGGCTCCCTCACGTTTTTTTAATCTTCCCATGCATACTGTTTTACACCAGTAGTAAAATGGGTTTTATGGGAGGTATTTAGGTTATGGTGAGAATTGGGCATTATGAAGCCAGACACGCATAAGACTTTTACATGTACACTTTTCTCTACATTATCTCTTTTATGGTGTGGAAAACTGTTGTGAGTTTCACTTCCAATGATGTTCAAATGCAGTAAATCTGTTATTTATAATATTTATATATTATGTATAATATATATTTATATAATCAACTTTTATGATTAAACTTTTGCTTGGTAAATTTGTCTTGTTTGACCTGATAACTGCACATATTGAGAATACAAATGAAAATCTGAACTTTTACATTATTTTTAATTTTAGGTATTTTTAAAAATAACATTAACATTTTTATTAAGCTTTTTAGTTTATATTTATTGTAAAGAAAAAATTGTCAAATATTTATTCTTGAGTCTTAGACCCTTCCATCAATATATTGTTTGTCATGATTAGATTAGAATTCAGCTGTGAAATATTAAATTGGATACTGAAATAACCTAAATGTTCCACCTGTGGAACGGTAACAGTTTAACGGTAACAGTGTACGTATTATTACTGAAAAGTAAGGTAAAAATATAAACAATAATGCGTTTTTATTCTTTCAGGTGTTTTAGGTGACATTTTGCATTTCTTCTCTTGTAACTAGCCAAATTTAAATGGAAAGATTACAGATTACTGTGTTTGTTTGTATGTTTTGCTTAATCACCAAACATTCTTGCCATTTCATTGACGTAACTACTGATCTACACTGGCACCAGCTGTCACAAGTTATGATGACCAATTGCAGTATGTATTGCTTCACAGCACAGCCAAAACATGCTGAACCATCTCTATATTTTTCCACTGCCTAGGTTGAGTCAGACGGCTACTCAGTAAATGGCACAGGTTCAGAGCAGATGGAGGAGACCAGTGTGGCACCAGAGGAAGAGGCTTATTACATATCCCTAACACACAATGTTCCACCTGACGTTCCCACGCCTCTACACCATGAAAATGAGCCCTGGACCACTGAAAACAAAGGTGTTTCTCTTACTCACAACATCTCTGTAACCTCTCAAAATGGTGCTGAACAGAAGAAACCAAACACTGAGAAACATGTGTGTCTTACTGACCCACATGCCATGTCTCGGAGAACTACAACTTTGTTTAACAAAAGCCTTGGACAAGAGACGCTTCGAGACAAGATGGTTCCTCTGAAGAAGATCAAACTAGAGGAGCAACAGGTAGAGATTGATAACCAGCACTCGAAGCACTTAGAGACAAACGTTGAGTATGAGGATGCATTATCCACACTAGCAGCTGTAGTTTGCTTCTCCAGTACGGATAGGAAAGGTCTGGAGGAGAAGCTTTTTGGACCTCAGGCTTCAGACATAAAATCTGAGCCAAAAGAAGAACCATATCAGTGTCAGTCAAATCAAGGAGAAACTCCACTGGAACCTCCTCAGAAAGTTAACAATGCACTATCTTTACCCAGTGTCCAGTCTCTGGTCCAACATAGGAATATTAGCGTCGATCAGGCTATAGCTATTGAGGCCTTGACCCAGCTGGCAGCTACCCCACAAACAGTGCCCTTTGAGACAGAAAACCAGAGACAGGACTCTCAACTAGAAAGCACGACATCTACGTACTCCGCTTCGAGCGACCACATACCACTGCGAGAGGCTAAATCAGTTTCAGATGGTTTCTCCAACAAAGTTTCAGTAATCAGTTCATCATTGCACCAGACGTCTGTCATCCGCAGCACTTTGAACAGGCAGGCCAACTTCGCTCATCACTGCGCGTCTACCCCCAAAAAACTTTCCCTAAAAGATCTTCTGTTGGCCAGCTCGCAATGTGAATCATACAATGCAGAGAACCGGAGATACGAGCAAGCACTTTGTAAAGCTGACAGGTTTGAAGGCACTTTCAAGAAATATAAACAAGGTGAAGGGACTTCCATCTCGAGAAGGAGGGATGAAGAGGAAGTTGCTGCCCAGTTGGTTCAACTCGCATTCATGATCGAATCCAGGCAGGTCTCTGAAAACAGTCCCCCCAATGGTATGCCATCTCAGAACATGAAGTACAATTGTAATTTTGTGGGGCAGGCCTTGAAAAAGCAAAGGAAACCTAGAATGACACCATCAAAGCCCAGGATATCAAAGAAGAAAGCTGGTGAAGCTGAAGGTAGGATTCCATTAGCCAGAAGGACACCCAACTGCAAAACCCCATTCAAGGCCACCATCCAAAAAGCCATTTTGCAACAAAAGATGCGGTTTCAACACAAGCGGAGTCCGTTTCTTCCCCAAGCTCAAATAGACCTGAAAAAATACATAGCGGAGGCTCGTCGTGAAACCAGACAACTCCTATACAACAGCAACTTTATTAAAAAAGAGCACTTAGGCTTTGAAACCATCATAGGCTCTGGTAAACAGAATGGCTTTCACTTCAAATATGAACACGCAGCTCAAAGTGACTCTATATCGCAGCCAAATGGACTCTTTCACCATCACGCAAACGACCATCTAGGTGCTAGTCAGATGCAGAGGCATGAATGTGAACAACAAATGATTTCTCAGGTATCCAAAACCTACGACGTGCTAAATCACGGTGCTAAACAGCCTCAGCACACCATGCCCAGTGTACCCTGTAAAGACTTGTCGCAGAGCCCAGGGATATACCGTAAAGCAAACAGCTTTAACTCTGATTACCAATACTTGCACACAAATCAAAATGGGTATTACAGGGTGGAGAAATCTGGTGGTGTGACAGTGTTGTCCACACCCAATGTAAACTTGGAAAACGGTGACTTGGAGCAGACTCCCACCAAACATACTCTCAACAGCTTCTTGGAGTCTCCAGTGAGATTCTTAAACACACCAACCAAGAATCTCCTCAACACCCCATCCAAACAGCTATCAGACCTGCCCCCCTGTGCCTGTGTGGGTTAGTCAGATTGGTCATATCATTACTTTGATCTATAGGTGACTTGTAGTGTTCTTTTCATTCATGTGTAATCCTCCACAGAGCAAATTATTGAGAAAGAAGAGGGTCCGTACTACACGCACCTCGGATCTGGTCCGAATGTAGCAGCGGTGAGAGAGATTATGGAGAACAGGTAAAGTGGCCTTCAATGTGTGTGTCAGAAATGTGCATGTAGATTCAGACTTCTCTGCATACGTAGTAGCAACCGCAGATGAAACACTATGTAGAAGTTGAAACAGGAAGCCCGCGACTGGGTTCAGGAGGCCCACCGAAAGATTCTCACCACAGAGGTTGAGAGTTTATTGCTGATCTGCAGTAGCTATAGGAGGATGATGTTGATGTGGTGATACTGTTTCCAAGTAGCTCTACATTTATACTAAAAACGTAAAACCTGTTGCAAGTACTATTAAGAACTAGCATGTTCTTGTAACATTTAACATGTAACATCTGCTATAAAGCTGAACATAACTTCTGGGAGTATATTTGTGTATGGTTTGTCTTTACCAAAATGAAGAAAGTACTGAAAAATAACTTTCAATTTTTGCAGTAATCCAAGTAGCTTAATTGTATGTGCAGTAAAACAAGTTCTGAAGTATTGAATGTACAGTAATAAAAAGATTTGTGTGACATATTTGTTATGTCTGTTCACAGCAAGAACTTAACTATAAAGATGACTAAAAAGTTTTGAAAATGGTTATAAATTTAAGAGAATAGTAAAGTCTACAGAGGAGCAATATTTTTAGTATCACTTTTGTCAGCTGATTTTAAACAATGAGCTGTAACAGGCAATTGTTTTAAAAAAAAATGGTTTGTAGTATCTATCTGCTAATGTTATAATCGAACCTACAGTAGTGGCCAAAAGTGATTAGGAATATTTAAACAATATATTTTGCATTATATTTTAAATATTTGGCCCCCTCGGGTTAGATTAAACCATCAAAGTATGAGGTGTATGGTACAAAATTGACAAAAAAAAGTTTTAAGATGTTTATTTGACAAATTATTTGGCAAAAAATCTGACTACAGCATATCAGGAAATAAAGCAAACATTCAGTACACTTTTATCTGTTGTTAATATTTGTTGATTCTTCATGTAGTAATGCTTTGGACTATTCTTTTAGACTATGCCTTAAAAAACTTTGCACACCTGTTGTGTAATTTTTTGCCAAGCTGAGCTTTATCTTATACTCCAAACACACTAATGCAACATGCATACAGCATTTTAAATGCATCTTTAATAAAATATTTGAATAAAGAGCAAAGATGTGAATAGTCCAAAGTTATATGTCACTTTTGACCACCACTGTATATCGCTCACGTCACTGTTTTAATCACAGGTACGGCGAGAAGGGCAACGCAGTCCGCATGGAGGTCGTGGTCTACACTGGCAAAGAGGGGCGGAGTTCGCAGGGTTGCCCAATCGCCAAGTGGGTCAGTGACCTGTATGAAGCACATCGTAGTCTGTAAACAGGTTACAGAATATTAGTTGATGTATGTGTGTTTGTGTTATTCTCCAGATCATTCGTCGGGGAAGCGTGGAAGAGAAGTTGCTGTGTCTGGTGCGGCAGCGCGCCGGTCACTGCTGTCAGAACGCAGTGGTGGTCATTTTGATTCTGGCCTGGGAGGGCATTCCACGTGCCATGGCGGACAATCTGTACCAGGAGCTCACGCAGACTCTCTGTAAATATGGCTCGCCCACTAGTCGCCGCTGCGCCCTCAATGAGGAGTGAGTCACACTGACATGCGGACAGAGTGTGTGTGTGGGAATGAATCATGCGCACACTCCCTCACACAGATACAAAAAAACATTTTGGAGGTTGTTCTTGATGAAGTGTATGTGAGGCATGAGTACTTGATTTTTTTTACTTGAAGTCTTTGTGTGTCACTGTGAATTGCCTGCTGAAAGACCAGCTTAGGCCACAGTTAACGCCATGAGCATTTAAGAGCAAGTTTACCCTACGACTGCAACCGTAGTTATACGCATATACAATATATGGCAAAAAGGTACCACACATAAAACAGTTACCACACAATACAAATATAAAAAGCCTAAAAATATGTATCAGTGCAACTTTCATGAAGTAAAATCACTTTCGCTGTGATACACAGAATCGTTGGGTGAAGTGCTCATAGCTGTGCTTTATCATGAATAAAACATCAGAATCAAGGACTGAAACTAGCTGTTTTATAAATGTAATATATCATATATGTAAGCCTACATAAAACAATAAAACAAGACGAAGACATTAGCTAAAACAACATTCATCTTCATATGTTTTGTGTCTGTTTTAGTCGTACCTGTGCATGCCAAGGCCTGGATCCAGAAACATGCGGTGCCTCCTTTTCTTTCGGTTGTTCCTGGAGTATGTACTTTAATGGCTGTAAGTTTGCACGCAGCAAAACCCCGCGGAAGTTCAGACTACAGGGAGACTGCCCTGAAGAGGTGAGTCCTGACAGACTTGTATTTAATCTGATGTGTTATAAAACACTTTTCTTACCAAAAATCTGTAGCTTTAAATGAAACACTCTCAAATGATTATCCTGTGTGAGTATAAGGTATTACAGTTTACCAAAACGGTTTACCTTGTTGCCCTCTTGTGGCAAATTATCATTAAAACAGCCAAACTGAGTGTTGCATCATGGACATTCACATCTATTGTAACAAAATCAGCCATCTGAGTTTCTAATGCGTTTGATTTGGTGTTTAGGAGGAGATGTTGGAGAAACATCTGCAGAACTTGGCAACTGATTTGGCACCTGTGTACAGACAACTTGCACCTGAGGCCTTTCAGAACCAGGTAAAAATGATGTCATTGATCTTACGTTGCATTTTATGCCATCATTAAAAGTGTAAAAAAAAATGTAATAAGTCATATAACGTTTACATTGCAATTAAATTAATATATTGTTTCTGATGCATATGTGTGCTGTTGTAATGGAAGTGTTTTGATGATGTGACGTGTCAGGTTGAGCAGGAGCAGCTGGGGCAGGACTGTCGGCTGGGCAGGAGGGAAGGCCGACCGTTCTCTGGTGTGACGGCATGTGTGGATTTCTGCGCTCATGCTCACAAAGACACACATAACATGACCAATGGAAGCACTGTGGTGAGCCTCACTGCTAATACATAAAATATCACATCATTTGTGCCATGCCATCATTTTGCAATGCCATTGTTTTTTGTATTTTCTATGAATGTATATTTCTATGTATATTTTTTTTGAATGTCTTCTCGACCTGCTAATTTATGCTAGGCGAGGCTGGTCTTTCCAGTAGGGTTAAATGAGGCATTGAAATGTGATAAAATAATAGATTTAATAGACTGTGTTTGTTAAAAACTCCCACGTAAAGTTGACATCTGTGACCTACAGGTATGCACTTTAACCAAGGAGGACAATCGCTCCGTGCGGAACATTCCAGAGGACGAGCAGCTGCACGTCTTGCCTCTCTATAAGATCTCTGACACAGATGAGTTCGGCCACGTTGAAGGACAGTTGGCTAAAATTAAGACCGGGGCACTGCAGGTCCTTTCCGCTTTCCCGAGAGAGGTGCGGCTGTTGGCCGAGCCCGTCAAGTCAGCCCGCAGGAAGAGACTGGATGCTAAAAGAGCCCATGCTGAAAAACTTGCCCACGCTCTGGACAATAAGCAAGTCACTCCTGTGAAAGTGAAGAATGAGCCCCTTAAAGGTATCACCACTTCAGCCTGCTTTCATGCTAAAACAGGGTTTTCCAAAGCGTGGCCCATGAATCGCAATGGTGCTGTAAGTTCCTTGAAAAATAAGTATTTTGTGAGAAGACATAAGTAGGGTGTTATATATATATATATATATATATATAGACTTCTGAGCCACATTTTTAAAATAGTAATTGAAAAAGGAACAGATTGTCCCATTAACCAGTAAGCTTTGGGTGCACATAGTACAGTATGTGCTGAGCTTAACTTTTGGTTTACAGGGATAGTTCACCCAAAATCATTTATTCCTTCGTCATGTCAATGCAAAACTGTTTGACTTTCTTTTATTCTGCAGAGCAAAAAATATGATATTTTGATGAACTCTTTTGAAGACCCCATTGACTTTCATTGTATGGACACAACACCACTGCAACATTTTTTCGAAATATCTTCTTTTGTGTTTTTCAGAATAAAGAGTCATATACAGGTTTTAACGACATGAGGTTGAATAAATAATGACAGAATTTTTCTTTTTGGGTAACTATCCAAAAATAAAACAGCAGTGCAGCAACATCACCTATTATATGAGGTTACATGTTAGTTGTGGATTGTTTTAAATTTTGAATTCATAAAAAACTGATTTATTCTTCTTATTATTTTTCTATCCACAGGTTTCAAACCCCCCTCTGTTGAACATTCACCAGGTTTGGAAAAGGAACCTGGAAATGTGTGTTCCCCTATGCGTTTACCTAGGGTTCCAGAAATAGAAAGTCTTCAAAAGTTTTCAGACTTTCACTCCACGACTACGCAGTCCTCATCACCTCACTCCCAGTTTTATCATACCCAGCATGTTTCTTCTCTTAAACATGGTCCAGAACTGGAGGCCAATAGACAGACCTCTGTAGATGCGTCTGAGGAGAAACCATTCAGAAACCAGCTATTTTTCAGTGATCCCACCAGAACGAATTCCCATAATCCCTCTGATTACTCCCCCTCGTTCAAATCCGAACCCGAGATGCGGTGCTTCCAGGGCGGAGCGGCTCCGACATTGCTCTCCCCACCAACGGCCGAGGGTCTTCACAGTCAGTTGACCGGCCCCCCCAGAGCTCAGCCAGGCCTCGAAGACCACCACAACCCACCCGTTACTCCAGAAGTGGCTAAAGCAGAGGAGGTGTGGTCAGACAGCGAGCACAATTTCCTCGACGCTGATATCGGCGGTGTGGCCGTCGCTCCGTCTCACGGTTCTGTCCTGATCGAATGCGCTCGACGGGAGCTCCACGCGACCACTCCGATACTGCGACCCAACCGCACGCACCCCACCCGCATCTCTTTGGTCTTCTACCAGCACAAGAGCCTGAATGCACCGGTTCACGGCCTTCATCAGTGGGAAGCCAAAATGGCTGAAAAGGCCAGAGAGAAGGAAGAGTCTGAGCGTATGGAACAGCATAAAACATCAAAGGATTCAAGCACGGAGACTGAAGACGAGTACGAGACGTATCGGAGCGAAAGACACAAGTTTCAGGTCCCCACCCGTCAGTCGTTAACGGTTACACGAGACGGCGTTGTCATGTCGGCCCCTTATACCCTCACACACGTCACTGGGCCTTATAACCGCTGGACGTGACATTTTTACATGCTTTTTTAGCTAATGCCTTACCTCAGCTAGTTCTCATCCTATCCCAGCTGTTTTTATGTCTGCCCTCTTTGAGTTGTGCTCTATATGTCGGCTTTTACAAAGAAATCGACTACCGTTTGTGGGTTTTTAACTGTGAGTTTTGGCGTGTACGTCTGTGTTTTTTATCGTTAAAAGAGATGGTGCTCAGAACAGATGATGTTATAACTGGTTTTATACATATCGATGAAATTAGTGCATAGAAGATGTGATTATTTATTCTGATCTGTTTCAAAACTATTTTGTAATTTAATTTCTGGTCTAAGCCTGTTTACTGCAATAGGATTATGTCATCCTTTAAATGACGTGTGTAGTAAACACTCTGAATTGACATTGTCAAATGTGAATTCTGTTTTCTTGTTTCAGCCTTCGGTGCTTTAATGTCTGATACTTAGTTGATGCTTTTATTTTTATGGTGCCATAGTAGCGGTAAGGGTAAATGACCGTCATTTTAAATACACAAATTGCTTATTTTAAGATCTTTATGTTTTACATTAGGTTGTTGGTCATTTTTTAAAATACAGTTACAGTACAGTTTGTTTTGGCTTTGTCTTAAAACTTTTCTGAGAAAGTTCTCTTGGTAATGAAGGTACATTGTTTTTGCATTGTGAGACATAGTTTCCAGTACTAGACGTCCTTCATTCAGGGACGTTGCATCTTCACACCAACTTGATCTTTGACATTTCCAATATGCATGTTTGTTTTTATCATCCAGTGTCTATTATCCAAATATGTTTGGTTTTTCGGTCTGCAACTCAATCATGATTATGAAACTTTACATATACGAGCAATAATCACAGAGAGTCATATGCTGCATTTTGACATCATGTTACAAATTCATACTAAGATGTAAAAGATACATTTTACATTTATTTATTCAGCAGACGCTTTTATCCAGAGCGACTTACAAAAGATAACATTGCTTGGTCCCAATTTCTGTTTTATAACTCCCAAAAAATTTTTTAAACATGAGTTGAAAACAGTTGAATTATTTGATACATAATGACAACTATTTTAAAAGGCATGTTAAAATATGTTAAAAATAAATTTACTGTATGTTTCTCACTGGTGCTTTTAAAGAAATCTCATGAAACCTGAGATCTCATTTCATGTATTTTATTGCTGCATAGTACATTTTTATTTAAGATTTTAGATATGTTTATACAAACATAAAGGGTTCTTTTTTAAAGGTGCATTAAATGGAAAGAACTTCACAGCTATTTACAGGCCTAATCACATATTGGCTTAAATGAAAAATGAGGTTTACATTTGGTTTAAAGTGAACATAAAGCTAAGATATGTCTGTTTTTACACTCTTCTTTAAGGTGCTAAAGAGTGTGCATCAGTGTTTAAAACCATTGTATAACCAAAACAGCAGTTCTTATACTTAAGCACTTGAAACAAAATCTTTTTATGTAATTTTACACATCATCTCTGAAAATGTGTTTTGGTGCAAAGGTAGACAAGCTCTACAATAACCCAATGTGAACCTACAGTATGTTTTGGGCAACGTGAAGTCACAGAATGGCGTGGGGAAATACACGCTACTGTTTCTTCAATTAAACAACAAAATTGTTGTTTTTGTGTAAAACTATCATGTATAACAAAAATACTATATCATAATCCTGAGTGTCTACATAGATCAGGGTAATGGTTTTAGCTCTCGTCAAGTGGTGCTTATGCATAGTACCGGATTCGGCATGCATTGACAAATCATGTTTTGGTGCTACACTAGTTTGGATTATTTAATATTTGGGAATGTTCTACTGAGCTCACATGTCAGCTGATCTGTTTATATTGCTAAGTACTGTGTACCACACATAATGTTATGACCTTGCCTTCACCCCATGGTATTTCATTGAAACTTAAATTCAAATCAGTACATCTGGTGTACAAATGCAAATTGTTTCAAAGATCACACATTTTATGCATTTTGCTAAAATATTGTTTTGCGTTATTTTGTATTGTCACTGTTTAAAACCTGGGTTATTTGTGTACATTTGATTTATAATTTGTTGGTTGTTACCCTGGGAATTTCTGTTGTTTTTTGTTTGTTTGTTGCAGTTTTCGATTATTAAGTAAAATAAGGTCTGCAGGAAACATTATTTGAGGACTTTTTTGTTTTATTCTACAATATAAATTGCCCATAGTCATACCTCAGATGAGAATTTTAAAATGGCTTTTGATCTTAAGAAAACCTAGCTAACAAGTTTACATGAAGGCTATACAGTTATTGACATCACACACCTGTTGTAGTCTGTAAGCACTTTTTGCAATTTTTATTAAAAACACAGTCTTTATTTTAGTTAAATGCAAATAACAAGGTTTTAGGACTACAAACTGAATGGCATATAACTTGGATAAAAACTTCAGCCGTTGATTTGACTGATATCATTTGAGCCATCAAGAAGACAAAATTTGCCCTTAACATTCTAAATCTCTCCGTGAATTAAATATTGTTACATTCCTTTCAATCTCATATATTTACCTGACTATTCACATTGGTAATATCTTGCATGTTTTCCCCTGTTCATGTTGTAGTCTTTATTTCCCTCTTTTCTCAGGTAGTCTCTGTAACTTTGGACATAAGCTTTTAGGATTCTTGCACTGTCTTCCAGTTAAACTCTCAAAAATGTACATTTACTTTTGTTTATTTTTTATGAAAATATTGTTTCCCTTATTTCATCTTCATTTATATTACCAGTTTGTCAATTATGTTGCAACTATGTATAGTGAATGTCTATACCTGAAGCTGAAGTGTGTCATTTTTACACCAGAAGTGCTAAAGCAAGGATTGGTTTAAACAAGTTTCACATTCACCCCATCTGGAGTTAGTCAGACAAACAATCTTACTTACTTTATTGGTTAAGCCAGTTTTGCTTTGTTGGGCTGGTTGGGATACTCAAACAAGGCAATGTTTTAATGGCACCACAGAGACGGACTGTTTACACATTTGGTTGAAAACAAGTTGCTTACTTAGTTGTGTCTGCTTATTTAGAGATAGGAGAAGTATTTTACACACTTCAGCTTTAGGTATGAAAGTAAGCTATTACGGGCAATGGTTTATGGAATTTTACACCTCTTTTTTTTTTTTTAAGCAAACAAGATCATACTATGACTTGAAGACGTATTTGTTCTTTGTGTGACTTAAAATGTTTTGTCATGGAAAGAGAACACCAGCTTTTGAGATTGTTTCTTTTAGAAAATAAAATGCACAGGAAAGTTACATGTAAAGTGTGATTTATATTTTTTATTTGTCAGTATGAGTTTTCCTTCAAATTCTTACTTTTACTGCATAATTCTAAGAACTAATTTTAAGCTCCTAAAACATGCTTTGTAAGGATTATATTTATAAACACCAGTGTAACTCTGCACTTAAGTTTTATGTACTTACATAATAGAAATAAAAAAATTAGGTTCACTTTTTGTAATAACCGTTTTGAACCCTCAGTACATTGCAATCCATGCGTTGTCCATTGTACCACAGGGCATTGTAATATACATTCATTATTCATTTGCTGAAGTAGTAATCCATGAAGTGTACGAGATCTATTATAAATATTTTGCAACATACATACTTTAAGCAAAGCAGAACAGAAATAATCAAGAAAGAATCTATAGAATTCATGTTAATCCACACAGCTGTGAGATCTTATTCACTTTTAATATATAGGCAACTGGGGGTGGAATATTGTTTCCTACAGATGAAAATAATATTGTTTGAAGTTACATGTGACTTAGTTTGGATGGTTCCAGCAGAAATTGTGATCCGAGGCTCTCTTAAAGATAAAATTCTCCCCAAAATTAAACTTGCTATTGATTTAACTCAAAAGGTTAAAGTTAAAAAACATGTGACTCCATGTGACTTTGGATGACTCGGAGATTGTAAATTGTCTTATTGAAACAGATAGAGAAGAGATGCATGAGAACAGGGACAGCAGAAGATTCAGGAATAAATGAGCTAGTGGAGAACATGTGGACATTTACTGTTCATCACACATGTAGCCCTAATGTTAAGAGAGTGATTGGAGTGTTTTAACTCGTTGTATAAAATCTAAACTATTGACAGCTTGCTTTTGCAGTGTAGAACATTTCAAATGCATACATCAATAGAGCAAAGCTAAACAAACTATAAATGCTATATATTAAATTAAAATCACTCATGTTATTCCAGACCTGTATGACTTTCTTTCTTGTGCAGAACACAAAATAAGTTATTCTGTTAACTAAATAACATAAAACCAAAACCACTGAGACATTTCTAAAAAAAACAAATTTCTTAAGAGTCATACAGGTTTTGTATTTATAACACCATGAGTGTGAATAAATGATGATAGAAACGTTATTTTGGGGTGAACTAGATGTTTTTTGCTATCTTTTCTTTTTTTCCTATTTCTATACCGTTTTTCTCATGAATCTACTGTTTGTTCTAAAATGTATTTTCTGTATTTAGATGTGTTGTATGTTTGTTGCTGTGCTCAAAAAAGCGTTTTATTATTCCATCCAACAATTTGAGCACGCACGTTGCCGTAGATTATCGAGCGCGTGCGTGACGCAGTGGCGTCGAACGGTCAGAAGAATTTTCACAGGCAAGATGGCGACTTCGGAGCCGGTAAGAGTGAGCGGGATTCTTTCATTTAGGGCTTTCCAGCGAACAGAAATGGTAAAGCCTCGTCTGCCGTGTTGTCTATAAGTCTTGTCCGGACAGTGAATTGCACTATTTTAAACCGGAGGTGTTACAAATCCCGAATGTGGCATTCAGTGGGGTTTCGGGGTGGCACTTGTGTTGCTGGTGACTTGTGAGACAGGGAGGGTCCGGACCGCGACAGTTCCACATTTAACCCATTTGTTAACGGACCGATTCGGTTCACTGAATTGATCCCGTAGCGCTTTTGAAGTAATTGGTGTTAGATTGTGTGTGAGCTTGAGGGGAAGAAATGAAATCTACAGACATCTGGACACGTGTGTTCATAGCTAACTGTGTTACTAGCAGCTCCCGCTAGCGTGCTCAATCGTGGCTGCTCAATAGACATGAATAGCTCGATGTTACCATTACATGTAAGGTGTCTGTCTGATGTTATTGTTAAAATTGACTCTGTAAAGAAAACCAACATTCTTGATCGTTGAAAAACTCACTCAAGATGTATGTGATAGGCGTATGCCATAGTGGACAGTAGAGGGTGTATGACTTCAGATTGGACTGTAAATGAATCTTACTGAATGTGACTCAGTAGTGCGTGTACTGTAGTACGATACATAAAACATGGGCTGTGGTCATAATAATAGTCTATCTTATTAGTCTAATTAGACTTAAATATATACATATACCACAAGCTGCATTTAGAGTTTGACCCAAAGCATTAATGTTAAAAGAATGCCAATACATTTAAATAGCAGAGTCTTTTTTTATTCACTGGCTAGTTACTCTACCAATAATAAAGCCCCTTGATGGCTTTTCCAAGAGTAAAGACAATGTGTCCTTCGGGTCTGCACACAAAAATTAAAATTATGTCATACTTTTTTTCACCCTTATGTCATTCAAACCCTGTATATGATTCTTTCTTCTGTGGAACACAAAAGAAGATATTTTGCAAAACGACTTTCATTGTACCTTGTGTCCATACTATGAGTATGAAAGTGAATGGGTGCCGGTAACCAGCGTTTTGCAAAATATCTTCTTCTGTGTTCTGCTGAAGCAAGAAAGTCATACAGGTTTGACATGACACGAGGGTGAGTAAATAACAAAAAAAATTATTTTTGGGTGAACTATCTCTTAGGTTATACATACAGGAAAATCACGACTTGTTAAATGAATTGAAGATAGTGTATTTCCATATGCATGTGTGAAAATGACTCTAAACGTTCTGTTTTGCATTTATGCAGCGAGGAACTGAAAATGAAGAAGGCTGCGCTGATAGTCCTACGGCCCCTGTGACAAGTCCTGAACAGTATATCAAACATCCTTTGCAAAACAGGTATGATCATTTTATTTTGTACTTTTATGTGTGTAATCGTGTCTGTACTGCGTACAGCTGACATCATTTCGTTAGTATGGGATAAGGTTCCCTGGTGACCTTACCTCAGTTTAAGAGGGTTATGAATCACAATTAGGTTTAGAAGTCAGTGACCATTGCATAACAAGTTAAGTGGTCATTTTAATTGGAAACATTAAATTCATATGGCGTGTTTCATTGACGGCATACATTCATGCTGGCATGGGCAGCATATGTTTGTTGATATGATACATTATGAAACATTATCCCGGTATTATTTAGGATTATTTTAAACAACATCCTGTGTGCTTAATGAAATTTTACATCAATGACACAAAATAATCTGGTTATTGATCTCAAAGTAGTGCAGTCATGAATGCTTTGTTTTAAAATCAATGCTTTTATTTTTGTTGTAGTTTTTTTAAACATAAAACTTTGTTCACAGATTTAACATACATTTTAACCAAATTTCAGGGTGGTCTAACACTTGACCCCACTGTATTTGATTGACAAGCTTCAAAATAGCACAGTGGAAGATTGAAAGAGCCCTTTATTCATTTAAGGGACAGCTTGTATTTCCAGCATTTTTATTAAATATGCACTTTACAAATCTTTTGTTGGATGACATGGTAAATGAAAGTATCACATTGTAAGTAATAGTGTTTTATAAAACTTTATTTTGTAGTCATTCTGCGCTCAAGAGTGAATTGAGTGATACTGTGGCAATCAGCCAGTGTGCTGCAGGAGAACAGGAAGTGCTGAGCTCACATGTTCAGCTGTCTCATTCCAGTCCTTTCTGTCTTGTCATTGATATCTGGAGCATTGAGGACCTTCATTGTAGAAGCCACCCTCGCCCACTCTTAGACTAGTCTAACACTTATTTTTGTTTCAGTAGTTCATCAGCGGTCATTTCTGTTAGTCTAGTCAGTTATAAATATTGAAAGTTTAAAGTTCATCACATGTCAAGATGACAGTATTCTATAGATAAAGCTATAGCATTAGTCACAGACTGTCATGTCCCAAGCATCATGCACTTGCTGCTGGTTTAACAAACAATAGGATAATGTTGTGACCCATAACAAAGGCAGTTTAGCGGTCCAGTCATATCAGTAGAATAATAAGAGGAGAGCTGGATGCTGACAGTCCTGTTTTCTTCTGCAGATGGGCTCTATGGTATTTCAAAAATGACAAGAGCAAAAGTTGGACAGAAAATCTGCGTCTCATCTCCAAGTTTGACACGGTGGAAGATTTCTGGGCGTAAGCTGTTTTCCTTTGTCGTTTTTTGATATATTGCCTCTTAATTGAATTAAGAAATGTTTTTTCACAAATTGTTGGCTGCTTTTGTTTCCTTTTAGATTATATAATCACATACAGCAGCCCAGTAAGCTTGGATTTGGCTGTGACTACTGCTTGTTTAAGGTAAGATCAAGCTGAAACGTTGGCTGATTCTCAACCAGACGTGTTGTCATGGTGTGGCGAGTTGTTTCGTTGTGGAAATGATGTGTGTTTGAGTGATCATTACACTGTGTATGTCACTGCAGATTGAACTTCTAAACTGTCCTCATGTTGATGATGTCTCCGTTTTAGGATGGTATTAAACCCATGTGGGAAGACGATAGGAATAAACTTGGTGGACGGTGGTTAATGACCCTCAATAAACAGCAACGACACAATGATCTTGACCGCTACTGGATGGAAACAGTAAGTCTGTGTGTAACCTGTGGATCAAAGTAATACTTTTGTTTGCTTTGTATTGAACATTGCTAACTGTTAAACATGTGTCTTTCGCAGCTGTTGTGTTTAATTGGAGAATCCTTTGATGAGGCCAGTGAAGATGTGTGTGGAGCTGTGGTCAACGTCAGACCCAAAGGAGATAAAATATCCATCTGGACAGGCAACTGCCAAAACAAGGAAGCTATCATGACGATAGGGTATGTTTCTTGTTTTCTGCTTGTCTCTTCTTCTTTTTTTTACACAAGTACCACAATTGTAATCATAACAATGATGTTGTTCTTCCCATTCAGGCAACAATACAAAGAGCGTTTGAGTCTCCCAATCAAAATTCTCATTGGATACCAGTCACACGACGACACCTCTAGCAAAAGCGGCTCTACGACAAAAAATATGTACTCTGTTTGAAGAAAACTAATTTGAACTCATTGTAGGTTTATAAAATTACAAATTTGCATCACATTAATACTTTTGAGTTGTCAACTACTGTAGTGTCCTTCCTTTTTAAGAAAAGAAAAAAGTTAAATATGTAAATGTGGTGTTCTCCAGACTAACATGATCAGCACTGTTACGGTGACGATTGTTTTGACCCGAGAGAGCACCGCATCAGCAAAAGTTATACGAGTTGAGCTAGATGTTATCGATTATAATTTTAGAATCGGAGAGTTTAAAAGACTAATCAAAACTTGCCTAGCTGAAGATGTTCGAAGGCTTAGATCAAAGAAATACCATTCTTTGCTTTACACGATTCTTCCGCTCATGTGTCACGCTACGAAGTGTTTCTCACCATCAAACGAACAAAAAATATCGACATCCACGTGGAAATTTTAAGGGCCCAAACTGTTTTAACATGCTTTGGTTGGAGGTGTTTGGCATGAGAAGTATTTGCAGAGGCGCCTGCAGACTGACTATCTTAAAGGTTTGTAAAGGATTACCTTCGGTCACGCTCCAAGGTTAGAATTTGGAGTAGTGGTCATTTATTATTTCAGCTATGCTGAAATTGTGGAGTCTTGCTTGTAGATCTATCTTGAACAGCTGTGTTTTTCCCTCCCCTTTATCTATTTATGATATTTGCATTGCAGTTGAACTACATAGTGACATTTAAGCTTTTGTTTTCCTTTGTTTTCTTTCAGTTATTTTAGGTTCTTAGCAATGTGAACTGCTCTTTCTTTTTTATTTTACCGTGTATTCAATAAATGGCTAAACACACATGCTTGTTTAGGTTTGCCACCTCCTCTTCTCTCATATTATTACTGTAGACATTTTCTAGTTTGCCACAGTCTTTGGATCAACGACAGAAGTGAGGATACTCATTGTGAATTTATTTTGCTCATAATGTATCTTTATTAACTGTAATTCTAGGATGTATATTACCTTCTTTCAAAGTAAAGGTTATGTGCTTTGCATTAATATTTGAATGTTTTTCCCTTTTCTTCATTCCTGAGATGATAGAATGATATCCAAGAGTTCATATTATTCATTTTTACATGATCACTTAGGTCTTTGCTGAAATACAGCTGATAGTTAAACAGATATTGTAATAATGAAATTTGCCAGTATCTTATGACCTGTATGATAAAGGAACTAGATACTGCGCACAAAATGCCATTCAGTATGTGTAAATAACCTTTCCAAACAAAGTCACTCCTCTCTCTGGACTTTGAGCACACAGTTGAAAAGTTCAAACTAGCCTTACTGTAGTTATCTGTTTTGTGAGAGAGTGTTTAGTGCTACATTTGGTGTAACAGTAATTCAGGTTGTATTCCCCAAATAGTCCTTCACGAAAAATACATTAGTTATACAACACTACTAAAATGGATATTTTACTCCAGAAATGGACATTCTTGCATCATTTATTCATCCACGTCACTCCAAACTTGTATGACTTTCTTTCATCTGCAGAACACAAAGGAAGACCCTAGACTATAATATATATATATATATATATACATACATGCATACATACATACATACATTATGAGGTGGTTGCAAGCAGACACAAGCACATTTACACACCCCACAGGGAACATCACACATGCAGCATCTCAAACTGTTCCTGAGCATTTCTGATACATCACTTGCCACATATTGTTACATTTTAAATTCATTTCTTAGTTTTATTCTGAAACAAGATCTTTCAGCTATAAAGCCTTATGGCTTTAGTGGTGGTTTCATAGTAGCACAGTAAAATATATGTGTTGAAGGAAGTAGGAAGTACATTAAGTTGTATGATACAACATTTGAGCTGCACAGTTGCATGTGCAAAAACAGGATTGGATTTCAGCATGATAATATTGAGTTATGCATTAATGTAAGTATAGATAAAGACAAACATTAGTTGTATAGTTTTTGTTTTATTTTTATTTTACACAATGAATTTTGAATCCCAACTATACGATAAACATACAAAACATGAGACCTGTTTGTTACTTGTGATGTTTGTAAAGTGCTGTATATTGTTCTTTAGAGGTCTCTGTTTATTTGTTTTGTTTTTTCTTTATTTATATCAATCATCAAACATTTGTCTAACAAATATCTAAGATGAATTTAGGTGAATTAGGCATCTCTGCTATGTCAAAAATAGTGCAATTTACCTTAATCAATTCAACAATAATCACTGAACTAAAGTTATCATACAAAAAGGCATATAAGGCAAAATAACTTATGATAAATCTGTAAGTTTGTAAAAATTAAGTTATTCTAATCACTTACTATATAAACCTTATGAAACTTTCATCACTGATAAATACACATTGCCAGCAACTGATTCAACATTATCAAAAAATTTCACAATTAGATTAAATTGTCAAGCAAACACTGAACAATCCTTTAAGCAAACCTTTGACCAAATATATGTTAACACATACATTCTGATGAAAACATTCTGTAGCTCAAAGAAATGTCTCTAGATAATATATTGCAATATCAAATATTGCATTAAGGTCCTTAAAAATGTAAAATGGTGTTCTATTCTGCAAAGTTAAAATAGTAACTTGAAAGTGTCCAGTGTCCCTTCAACCCCACAATATCTTGTGCAAATCCACTGCTTGTGATAGCATAGAGAGTATGGTAAGATTTTATGATTCTATAACGGAAAAGTAATGCCAAATGTCAAATTGTGATTTTTAACATCAAGACAAAATCAAAGGGTTCTCTTCTTCTTTTCTTGCTAAAAGCACTGAAAGCATTGATGATGAGAAAAAGTAAAACTCCACAGCAAAGCTGAGTTCATAGAGCTCCAGATTGACACTGAGAATCCATTCAAATACAGCAGAGACGTGTTTGTAAAAGTAATCCATCTGCATGAAGAAGATGCAGTCTGATACACAGAGGGGTCAAGGAAATTTCAATGTTACATTTTTTTTCAATAATGTTCTACAATTTTTTTATTTAGATATTAAATGTTTTTCTGAATTTTTAAATTATCATTAACATTAAATTTGTATGAATTTTTTTGTTCATGTTTATTATTATGAAAATTTGTCAAATATTCATTGGTTCATCATGGTTTGTCATGATTAGAAGAAAAATCAACTATGAAGTATTAAAGTAAATAGGGAAATAACATGGGTGCTCCTCCTGTGGATCGATGACAGTCTTTAGGTACAGTAATTTATCAACAAGAAAAAAATAAAATGTATATTAATGCAACATTAAGCATAAAAGGATACAGAAGATGGTGGTAGTAATCTGTATTGTTGAAAAGACGATGCGTAGCGGGTAGAGGAACCGTTCGCACCCGGTCAGCATACACTTGCTAGTGAGGGAGGTCAGGATGGTTGTGTAGAGACAAACACACACAAAGCTCAAGGCAGCACCCAGATAATGAAGAAACACCAACTCTCCTGCCTAAAAACCAAACACAACAGCCAAACTTATTCTATTCCGTTCAGCTATAGAAGAGATCTTAATAATACATTTGGGATGCGTGTTACAATTGAAATTCATTTAAACTAATAATAAAAAGCTTATTTAAAAGATTTAAAATTTTTGTTTAGGTATTTTGCATACCATGCATATTTGTCATATTCAAAGATATGTCCCTGTACAGGTAACAGCCTACCAACCTTTACAACCTATGCCACACCTATGATCAACATGACATGAAACATTGTTTCATACTTGCCTTATAATATTTAAGAGGTTTTTCTTTTCTTTTTGTTCAGAGTGAGAATTAGATTGACATGGTAATGCTAGGAACTCTGTACTAAACATTTCTTTTAAAGAACCGTCTGCACTGAAACATTCAAGCATTCATAATCAGCAAATAATAATTAATGAAGAATATATGAATGTACTTACGTTACAGTTTCCAGCCACAAATGCACCTGCTGCTGACACACAGCCTGAAACCATAGCAATCTTACTGAGTAGAGAATTAATACTGCTCCTGTCAAGAATGTGTGCATGATGAAAAATGCAGAAAATCAAGACTGTGGGGACAAAGAAATGAAAGTGTTACAAAGCATATAAGCATCTTCAGATTGGTGTGTTGATTTAAACAACATTTATAAATCAGTATCGAATTCATTATTTTCCATTTTCATTTAATGACAACTAGAAAATAATGGTGGCATGGCAGTATAGGAATTATACTGTAAATATACTGTAAATTAGGAATTATACTGTAAATTAAAGTGTAAATATAAGACTTTTGATTTGTTAAAACATTTATTTTGGTCACTATAGTGACCAAAATAAATGTTTTAACAAATCAAAAGTCTTATATTTACACTTCCACAAAGTCATCCAGCTTTGCCTTGATAATGCTCTTCAACTACAAGAGATACTTTTTAAATAGATTTGTCAATGTCTTATGTAACTCTTCAATTACAATAAAAAAAATTATAAGAAATATTAAGTCATAAAAAATATTAAGTCATAAAAAAGTGTTCTTTTGTCTTGTGGTGTATATTTTATGGAACTGTATAGAACACCCTGTGTTTGATACAATATGAATTAATGTCAAGTATACCCACACAAAAATGAACCGGCATTGATAGTAGCTGAGAAAAGGGAGTTTTCTGGGAAGTTTGTTCCACTTGAGCTGTAAAATAAACAAAAAAGGAAATCATTTGGATTATGAAGTGATTAAAGCAAGTTATTTAGAAATATATGTGTAGACAAACCTTATGGTGGGAACGTTTAGCAAATTGCAGCATGGCTCTGTTTCATTTGTTAGACACGAGTTTCTATATTCCCTGTGAAAATGTTACAATGTTACAATGAGACATATAATAGAGATGTTAGTATTAAAGAATGCTGGTTGAGATGATAACTTTACCAGTTACTAAGTGAGCAGACATGATTGAGACTTAATGCAATTCCATATCTGTAAAAAAAGACCAGAACCATTTCCAAAATTACATTTCATCAAGTGATCAGTAAGAATACGTTTATATTACTAAAATTATGACCAAAACAGTGACAATACTGTGCTATAAGAGATGTGTAAGTCTGTTTAATAAGTAACCAGGAACCTATTGATACTGCATGAGTCAGATTGACAGAAATGAGTGCATGTATGTCCTTCCATATATGTAAAAATAGCTAGTAGCCATCGATAAATATATTTGGTAATAGACCCACAAGCTCAGCAAGACAAAACTAGTAATGGTATGAGGGTCAATGAGAAGTATTTGTTATTGGTCAGACTTCCCTGACAGATAAGATCAGCCTTGTTTAGTCTTTGACGTCTTCTGATCCTGAGTTTACAGTATAAGGTGCCTTAACATTTATGACATCAGCACCTACTGTAAATGCCTTGCATTGTTGTTAAGCTGGTTATGCAACGTTAGTTTACGTGTCATTATACTGATATATATATTAATACATTCTTTGAAGCTGTCCGTAATGTATATAATTAAACACAATATTGTAAAGAAGAAATGAATTCCTATTTGGTTTACATGTTTTCTACAAAGAGTAACACTCTTACTCTGGTTGATTGGTTACCAAACAAACTCTTAAGGGCTGATATAAATTCATTTTTTTATTTAAAAAATATATGTTGATTTATATATCATCCTTTTAGGTAACAGCATGTGGAGAGTCTTCTAAGCAACAGACACAAGATATAAAGTCTCACTAATCTTTACATAATATCATGGATAACAAACTATAAGAAATTCTTGTAATAGAAATTCTATTTAGATATCTAGTTGACAATAATCAGCATAAATGTGTAATTAAAATGAAAAGAAACTCACACTGTCCAGCAGCCGATGAATGAGATGGCACATAGAACAATGGGTAAGATCACCCAAACCCCCATATTTCTTAGAAAGCTGATTGAAGATCAAGATATGATGTTAATAAGCTGATGAGTGATCCCTTCCAGTGGTCCTGAATAGGTAATATTTCAGTCTGACAAAAACTTCCTCTTTAGCATGTTTCTTGTTTCTTCTGGACACCTAAATAAATTCTCTCTGTGGACAACTTTGCCTTACTTGGCTTTACTTTCTCTACTACCAGAAGGGCTGCATTCTTATAGTAACATGTGAAAGAAGGTTTGAGACAGACTAATTCATCCAGCCACTCCCTAATGGCAATCACCTTCCCCTTAAGAGAAGAAAATACTACAGCCACAAGGCAACTTGGGTTGGGTCAACCTAAGCCTTGTCCCAATGTTTACTTATTGACATATTAACAGCCTTCATTTCTGAAAGCATGTTAGACTAGAGTGACATTAAGTAAAATGTTCAGTAGTGTAAGATTGTATATTAGTTCATTCAGTTATTGTGTGGCATTGCAGATGTGAAGCATTACTAGGCATTAAATGGAAGTGAAACTTTACAAGCTTTAAACAGAATATATTCACATATGACAAAGAACCAGGATCATTCTCAGAGGTTCTTCAATGCATTGTGATGAGGGATGTCAATCAAAGTCCAGTCATTGGACAACCAATAAAAATGTCGCCTTGAGCCTTGTGAGTTTAATAAAATGCCTCACAGTCATTATCTTTCATCAATAACGTGTACCTTTTGTAGTGAACATTATGTATTCAGTTGGTGAGAGCATGGAGCAACACCAAGGTCATGGGTTCGATCCCAGAGATTGCACATACTCATAAAAAATGTATAGTATAATATATGTGGCTTAAGATAAAAATGTCTGCCAATTGCGTAAATGTAAATCAAGTATTTTAAAAAAGGTGCCCCTAATCCTCATATGTATATATAACAAGCTTAAATAATTCACACATAATTGTTTGTATTTATTTAATCTCTATAGTCTATACCATGCCATGTGTGATTTTTGAACAGGAGCCGCATTGGCCGCATCGGGGTCCTACATTTCAAAACAATCGAAATGGCGGCGCCTATAAGATGGAGTCTAAAGTTGTTTCTACGGTCCTCTTCATCAGTACAGCCGTTAAGGTTGGATGAGACATTTCTTAAATCTCATATATAATAATGATAACGTACCTGTTGTTTGATAATACAATGTCAGCTGACGAGTGAGCTGTAGGTTTCAATCACTAAGCGCTTGACGATCTGGTCTAAAGAGGTCACTCGTCTGAATGGACACTTGACCAAATCTTGTTACCGTGACACCCAGCGAGCCCACCCAATGTCATCACCCTGTGTAAACATAACACAATTAATTCACTTAAATCTCTATATGAATATAGTCTTATATATGTCTGGTTTGTTCGTTCCTCTGCTAAAATGATTGCAGAACAGTGCCCTTCAATTTAAGCTCACTACCTCAAATAGCCTAAACCCACAGTGTAAAGTTAAGCAGTTGTATGTTCCTCTGTAGATTAGTAAATGAAAGAAGACAGTGCTATTCGCTGTGGGCTGCCCAAAACTACAGAAGAAAGTCTCAACAGTATGAAAGCAAATCATTTTCAGGTGAGGCATTTTATTTTTTCCTGATGTTTTTTTTATTCTATAACTGCTATGATAAATGTGGGATCCTACAGCATTTCAAAACTATATTGTCTTTTTGTGACTGTTAGAGTTTATATGTGACTGTGTTTATAATGTGCGCGCGTGAATGTGAAGCACGTGGTAGCCGGGCCTAGCTCATGGCTATTTAATACGATTTTAGCCATGACAACATTCTATATTGTTATTTATTGTGTAAAGAGATATGAGTAAATGTTCTCACTGAGGAAACATCACAGCATGACTCCTGATTATTTCTCCCTGTTTTCTCAGACATTACATTTTCACAGTTCTTCTGATGCTGTTTTTATTGCAGTGCAAAAACTTACGGTTTCAACTCAGGATACACCAAATCCTAGAAGTTTAAAGTTTCTTCCTGGCAAGCCTGTACTGGGGACAGGAACTCAGGACTTCCCAACTTCAAACTCAGCTGAGAATTACCCTTTAGCTAGGTAAGTATTGTTTTATCTTTGCTGTCTCTTTCACATTATTTATAGTAAGCTATACTATTGCAAGCATGTGATTTCAGTATATCATTAAATCTGCTGCACTTTTGCTGGGTATTATATGAACACGTTATATCCAACAGAGATCTTTTCCAAATCGAAGGCATAAAAAGTGTCTTTTATGGCCCAGATTTCATCACCCTGACTAAGGTAACGTTTTATGATTGGAAAATTCATTTGAATATTAGTTTTTAAATGTAAATCTTGCATTTAACTCTGAGCTCATTGTTGGTTATTAAAGACGGATGATGACGTTGAATGGACAGACATTAAACGACATGCGGTTGAGGTCATCACTAAATTTTTTGAGAGTGGAGAGCTCATCACAGCAGGAGCAACACATGCAGAGAGCAGTAAGTAAAACTTTTGATTTTTAAAAATAATGGTTTGGTTGTTTTGTGTTTAAACATGAATTATAAAACTGCAATTTATATAAGTATCATTTTCGGATCATCAGTGTTTTATTTATTTTATTCCACAGCTGTTACAGAGGATGATGATGAGATTGTCTCTATGATCAAAGAACTTTTAGATACACGAATCAGGTTTGTATAAAATGTTTTTTTTGGATATAGCTATTGCTATGTGAATCATAAAGAAACTATTTTATCTTTGAAAGATATGAATTTCAATTGCATGCACATATTGCAAGCAGCCAGTAAGACCCCAAAATAGATGGGAACTACTTCACTGTTTTAAAAGCATTCCAGAGGGATTCCTTAAAAAGAAGAAGATTTTTGCTAATTCTGGGCAGAGAGTTGCTAATTTGATGATGTTAAAAAACATCATAGTTTTAATGTGTTAGTTTAATTCTGAAATGTGGGAAGAAATATAAACAAGTAAGTTCTCCTGAACTTTTGAATACCAGTGTATGTCAAGCCAGTATCTATTATATATATATATATATATATATATATATATATATATATATATATATATATATATATATATATATATATATATATATATATTTAAGAAGATGGCCAGCACAACACAATATCTGCTTTCTTTAAGACCTACAGTACAGGAGGATGGTGGTGATGTCATTTTCAAAGGCTTTGAGGATGGCACTGTGAAGCTTAAGCTGGTTGGCTCCTGCACAGGCTGCCCGAGCTCAACGGTTACCTTAAAAAATGGCATCCAGAACATGCTGCAGTTCTATATACCTGAGGTAGACCAGGTAGAACAGGTGAGTGATATAAATAAGCCTCCTGTTTTTTCTCCTTACTAAACTGTGTCATGATTACCTTTATTTTAACTGCAATAATCATTAATGAGTCTGTGTTTTATTCTGTTTAAAAAGGTGGAGGATGAAGTTGATGAGGTCAACAATAAAGTGTTTGAAGAACTGGAGCAGAAACTAAAAGATTAATAGATTAATAATCTCTGTATTTCAAGTTGTTGTTAATGTGTTTTAAATGCAGTGGGATTTAACTACAAACATGTTGCTCTATTTAGATTCCAAATCTAAAACATACATTTATTATTTAAGCACATGCAAAAGCTTCAAAATGTATTTAGCTATTATACTGCAATATTGTGATACACATACAACAGCACTTACTTAGCTTTTTGATTTATTTGCTGTATTTCTTTAGCTTGTCCTAAAGAAAAGGTTCAGATGAATACGGTTATGATTGTAATTGAAATATTTATTGTATGTTGCAATTTTACAGACATTTGGAAAGTGGCATATATATAAATGGGAATTTGTTTATGGTATCAGTAATTGCAGCGATTCTTACGTAGTTGCACTGGAAGACTTATAATAAAATTACAGCTTTGTACAAATTGGTAATTGTCATGGTATATATTAGAAATACATTAAAGTACTTCTGAAACAAAAGTTCATGCATTTTCCTTCCTTTTTTATACTTTAAAATTTCAAGACATTATTTTAATCAACATGTGCTTTAGAAACATTATTTTTTTTACAGAATGAAAGACTTGATTTTCTCTTAAATTGTGAGACTTGATTTTTTTTTAAATAGTTGTATAAAAAGAGTGCTGTTAGCTGTGACATGTTAGCTGTGTGGAATCTGGAGATAGCCTCAGCTGCAAAGGATTCATTTATTCTATCCTTTAAAGCCAATGGATAGAAGGATGCATTTTGAGACTGTATTTGAGGCCTTCAGTCGCACTGCTGTGACGCAGTCGGTCTTGAAATGCAACCTTCTCTTAGTTTTAGCTGTATATGCATTACACATGTAGATTTTTCAAATGTTTAAATTACACTGAAATTAGAGTTTTCCCAAACCGTTTTAGTCATGGGCTTTTAGTCATGGGTTAATGGTTACCTCTCCTAGAGAAACTGTTCTCTTTAGCCCCTCACCAAAAAAAATCTATATCATCTTATATATCATCACCTATTTCAGTAGGCCTACCTTTTGATTTTGAGAGAATTATTTATACATCGATCAGTCTGATCTAGTTGTTTTGTAAATCTATTTGCATTTTAGATGATGGGCATTTTGACCTGATTCAATATGAAGTCAAATTTGTACATTGGTGACAACATATGTTGTGCCGAATTCCGACTCCCTGCCAGAATCTGATTCCCCCCGTGTGTACGCGCATGACATTACTCGATGGCGCCAGTTGTGAAAACAGGCAGGCATGTACGGCGCAAGTACCTTAATACAAAGCCTTTGCACAATTCTTCTTCATTTTAAGTATACCAGCTACAGTGGAATTTCATCATCTTCTATTAAGACTGTTTTGCTCCAAGTCACCGGTAATTGTGCAATTTCAAAATGTCTGTCTAGATTCCACAAAGTCTGTTTTAACATTAATGTTAATGAGCTGAAGAAGTATGTTTGACTTTGTGGTTGATCTGCTTTAAACATACACTTAATTTATCCTGAAGATGCTCCAATCCACCAGGGACAATACAATTTCATATTTCTCTATCTTCTATTAAGACTGTTTTGCTCCAAGCCACCAGTGATCATACAATTCCAAAATGTCTGTCTAGATTCCATAAAGTTTGTTATATGGATAAGGTATATCCATAAAGGTTAGTCAGCTGCACAATTCTTCTTCAATTTAAGTATACCGGCTAAAGTGGAATTTAATCATATGTTTCTATCTTCTATTAAGACTGTTTTGCTCCAAGCCACCAGTAATTGTGAAATTCCAAAATGTCTGTCTAGATTACACAAAGTCTGTTTTAACATTAAGGTAAGTCAGCTACACAATTCTTCAATTTAAGTATACCAGATGAGCTTAAGAAGTATGTTTGACTTTGTGGTTGATCTGCTTTAAACATACACTTCATTTATCCTGAAGATGCTCCAATCCACCAGGAACAATGCAATTTCATATTTCTCTATCTTCTATTAAGACTGTTTTGCTCCAAGCCACCAGTGATCGTACAATTCCAAAATGTCTGTCTAGATTCCATAAAGTTTGTTTGAACATTAAGGTTAGTCAGCTGCACAATTATTCTTCAATTTAAGTATACTGGCTAAAGTGGAATTATATCATATGTTTCCATCTTCCATTAAGACTGTTTTGCCCCAAGCCACCAGTGATCGTGCAATTCCAACATGTCTGTCTGGATTCCATAAAGTCTGTTTTAACATTAAGGTTAATGAGCTGAAGAAGTATGTTTGATTTTGTGGTTGATCTGCTTTAAACATACACTTCATTTATCCTGAAGATGCTCCAATCCACCAGGAACAACCTTTTTCTTTCCTCTACAGGTACTTATCTAGCACTGTAAAACATAGTAAACTAAACTTTTTAGGTCGCTTTGAATGAAAGCGTCAGCTAAATGACTAAATTTAAATGTAAATACACAAATAAATACATGATCAAAGACAAATTGCAAAGTATTATTATTTAAAAAAATTTTTGCAAAAGTACAGACAAGTAAACAATTACATAAGAATACAACAAACAACAAGAGGGATTACATAAAGTTCAGGGGAAAAGGCATGTGTACATAAATACACATATTATACAAAAATTAAGAAGTATTAAGGTACTTGCGCCGTACATCGAGTGACGTCATGCGCGCGCACGCGATGGAAGTCAGTTTCTGGCAGGGAGTTAGAATTCGGCACAACACCGGTGAATGAGAAGACGGAGGGTGAGCACGATAATTACGGCTACTTTGCGTGTTCACATGTAGCATAAAGTTGTGTTTTATTATGAGTGATTTGTCATGCACTCGATTGTGTGTGTAGTGTTGTGCAGATTTAGTCCACGTTTAATGTGTAAATGAGAGCAGTAAGTGCACAGACAGGACACTAGACAGTGTGCTAATGCGTGGGCCTGAATCAGACAGCATTGCAGGAAAAAACAAAAACACTCCGGTCAGCCCTATTGAGCTGTACACATGACCACTGATGGCCAGACACCAAAATTCGGTGTTAATTCAAGCTAATTCACTTTTTGTGGTTTAAACGTCTGATTAGAGATGAAACATGTTTTGAAAGGTTATTTCAGTATTGTTGTGTTGCTGTGTTAGCCGGTTAGCTTGCTGCATTGCGAATACGTCAGTGTGCTAAGCTAACTCTCTGTTGCGGTTTTATGCTTAAAACGGAACAATTCTGTTTTTAAAACATACTATGGGAATGATAAAAAGTCGGATTCGCTGTTAAATTGGACTTTGATTGGGTTTTAAAGCAGGGTAAGTTTGTCTAGTGTCCTGAAGCTGACAGATGGTACTGGCTATGTTGCAAAACCTAGTTAGCTGACTACCTAGACAGCATTTGTAGGCGCGTTTGAAGTGAGTGTATTACGGGTGTCCTATTCGGGATGACCAAAATGCTTTTGATAGACGATTTACTACTTAAGTTTATGTAGTAAACGTAAGTAGTCCAGTGTTGTGTTTGTAATGTGTCGGATTCTGTAGTAAGCAACAGTAAGTACAAGTATTATTTCTATAGGAAATCATCAGCCGTCCGGTTCAGCAGAAAGAGTGAGCAGGTCACAATGGCCCAGTACGGAGGGCAGAAGAACCCTCCGTGGGCGGCCCAGTTTGCCGCAACAGCGGTATCACAGCCCGGCCACTCAGGGCAGTCAATTGACCTGAACAGTTTACACTGTAAGTCATTTCCCACAAACATTTACTGAAAGCATGCGTTACTAAATACAGTTTCCTAATTGTTAAATCATACTTTAAGATTTTTTTTTAGTTTACATAGATTTAACTTGAATTTACTCCTGATATATTTCTTTATTGTGTGAAATGTGTCCCCCATAGCTTTAGGGGTACAGCAGCCGTCTCTCTTGGGTGCGTCGCCTATGTACACTCAACAGTCAGCCTTAGCTGCAGCCTCCCTCAGCACACAGTCTGCAGCCAATTACCAGCTCTCACAGCAGACCGCAGCCCTCCAACAACAGGCCGCTGCAGCCGCAGCTGCTGCATTACAGCAGGTGGGACCGCATCCACTCTCAGTCTGGCTCACTTTTGGGGGGTTTTCCACTGTGTACCGTACCGATACTAAACCGTGACGTGTAAACACTGTAGATCACTGATTGGTCAGAGAGAAACGTCCCTGCCTGCATCATTGGATTTGCTACACCACACACCAAATCCACTATATTTAACTTTAAAAAAGGCACAGTGATGATACACAATGAGTATCATGGGTTTACATCGATTATGCAGGCAAATCAATGCCAAAAAGAACTGAGTGCAAAACTAATGCAGGGTGTAGGTAAATTAATCTTCGAGGGCATTACAGAGCTACATGAGAGGAAAGGAGAGCCCGTGAGCTCGTTTAAAACTCTCGCACATGCATTACAAGCCCTCGCAGGCGTAACTATTCTTTTATTTCTAATTTCAAATGTCATTGGTTATGTTTTCAATTCATTTACTTAGTATAATACACAATGTGAGTGAGCAAGAGTTTAATCCTAATCTCGCATGTCCCGTTATCCTCTTGTGGAAAAATTTTCCTGTGCGTGAGCACTTGGTTCTTTCTGGCATTGATTTGCCAGCATATATCCTCCATTGCTCCTGTGCTGTGTGTTTGTTTGTATCGTATTCGGTCACGGCAGTAGAGGCGGCATGACAAAAACCACAAGTCAATAATCCCACCCACTTCGAAGCGGTACCAAAATGCAATGGAAAAGCAACCGAGCTGTACCGATCCGTACTGTACCGTACTATGCAGTGGAAAAGTGCCTTATGTGGAGCACCATAATACTGTTTGTTGTAGACTTGTTTTTGCTGTTTAACTTAGTAAGTGATACTGTGTATATTGCATATTATTCAGTAGCAAGCTAGTATTCCATACGTAGTCATTACCAGACTTAGTCATTACGTAGACATAAACCAGACTTCTTTAGTTAAATTGCACTGATCTGCATTGGCGCACTGAGTGTTTAAATGCTGTAATCTAACCCCCTGCTGTGAGCAGCCTTGAGACTCTGCTGTGTTTTATTTTAGTCTCAGATCAATTCAGCCCTGCAGCAGTATCAGCAGCATCAGCAGCATCAGCAGCAACAGCAACAACAGCAGCCGCCGCAAGCCCCCCCACCACAGCCTCCACCTCAACAGACTCTTTATAACGTCCCTCATCAGGTATACATGCATGCATATCACACTGTTTCCAGTGTCGAATCTGTAGCTGATGCCAAACAGGCACTACTATTCTTGGTCAAAGCGTAAGACTAAGTCATTGCTACGGCTGTCACTTTGTCAGTCAGAATGCAATTTCAGTAGTAACTCCTGTATCCACTTGTAAAATAGAAATAGCGTTTCTGGGTCCAAGCCTTCACTGCTTTAAGCAAGGCTACTATTGAAACAGCCATTTATTTATGGGTGTTGTTTATTCACATCAGACATTTAATCTAAATTTAATAAACTCACTGTATACACTACAGGCTCACAGAATCTCAGACAGCAATATTTAAAAAAAAATTTATTGAACACATTTTAATTTAGTTGCTGTGTGTACATGGCCATGTAAAGTGTTAATGTGTACTGAGTTTATAACCATGACAGAGGAAGTGAAAGAACAGCAGTCAACACAGCGGTGACACAAAAGCACTGCAGTGCAGGATATATTTATCACACTGCCTTAAAAAAACTGTCCACTCAAAAATGAGAACTCTTTCATTGTTTATTTACCCTCAACTTATTCCAAAATTATATGACTTTATTTTTTTTCTGAAAAAAAATTTCAGCGTTGGTAGCCAAACAACATTGGGCCCCAATTGACTTCTATTACATGTACACAGAACCACTGAGACCTTTCCTTAAAATATCTTCTTTTGTGGTCCAAAAGACTAGCTCAGTTAGCTTTTTTCATTAAATTGTGGTTTGGAAAGGCTGATTGGTTCTGCTGTGAAACTCCTTATTTTAAATTAAGTGTAATTTGTTCTGCAAATTTGTTCTTTTTTTCTTATCACAGCTCCCTCAGCCTCAACCAGCCCTGCTTTCACAGGTACACTGCATTTGCATCAGATTTGTATCTGAGAAGACACATCTCAGAATAGATGTGCAAAAATAAGCAACAATTTAATAAAAGCCTGTTTATGTTGTATTTTGCAGCCCCCTGTTGGCCTGCCCACCAGCCTGAGCTTATCAAACCCACAGCAGACGGCACAGATCACTGTGTCCTACCCAACACCCCGCTCCAGCCACCAGCAGCAGACCCAACCGCAAAAGCAGCGTGTTTTCACTGGGGTTGTTAGCAAACTACATGATACATTTGGTTTTGTAGATGAAGATGTCTTCTTCCAGCTTAGGTTTGTTCTAATAAATCTGGTTTAGTTTTTTAGGCGAGAATTCAATTATTTTAAGGATCAAATGTATATTAATTTTTTCTTGTCACAATGCACAAATAAACAAAAATTTTCAATAGCAAGCTTGTTTTTTTTTTCAGCGCTGTTAAGGGAAAAACGCCACAAGTTGGCGATCGCGTTCTGGTGGAGGCCGTCTACAATCCCAACATGCCTTTCAAATGGAACGCCCAGCGCATCCAGACCTTACCTCAGCTGCCCAATCAAACGGTGAGCAAAGGCACATGCGCCAAATGAATCCACAGCAATAAGTTTAATAGATACGGTGCAATATCGTTCTGCTTCCACAGTGTGTCATGAAACTTCTGTTGATTCCTGTGTTCTTAATCTCCATGTAGCACCAGCCGCCCCAGCCCTTACCTCAGGTTTCCCCACAGCTGTCCAGCTTTTACTCTGATGCAGGAATGCCACGCTTCTCTGACATACACCCTGCGGTGGACTCAAGACAAAATGTAACCCGTGCTGCCGCTTGACCCCTATGCCCTAAAACCCCACCACCCTTTATCTTCTGCTTGACCTGTTCCTTCATTCTCCTGTTTCACAAACAGGCTTTAGTCACAAGTCCTTAGGTGTCCTTTCCTTTCGTTCAAGACCAGTCGCTGTTGCCGCTTTTTTACCATTCCCAGTATTACAGCTCACAGCTTGTGTGTTGTATGCCAGTTTTGTACTGTAATTATACTTTTTCTTTGCTATGCATAGGTTTCATCTTTGGCTTATCAGCACTTGTTGTGCTGTTAATGCACTTGTCTTGGGAGGATAGTTTAGTTGTTTATACAGTGTATTTGTGTAGTGGCATTACAGTTTAATTTTCTACCAGGGTTGCACAATATACCAAAATATTGCAACATGAATTATTGCAAGGGTTTGCAGTTCAAAACTGAAGCACACATTGTATATCGCATTGTTTTGCAGGTTACTGCATGTTGCTTTTTATTCAGGATTGTGCAGCCTATTTCCTATACAGTTTTGTAAATTTAATAACTCTTATGCAGTTATCTTGATACCTGATTAAAACTCTTGTTTCTGAGTAGGGTCGTCACATTGCCAAAATTGTTATAGTTAGTACCATTGTCAGTGAAATTTGGTCTTTCTATACCAATTGCCACAGCAACTATTATGCCGTTGAACAATTGAAAAAATCATATGGCAATAATTATGGTAAATCTGCAAATTTAACAGCATAATCAAGTATTTAATTAAGTCTTGAATGTGGTGCTGGCACTTGAGTACCAAAGTGGGTCAACAATTAGTGCTACCAATATTGTGTTGTTCCTTTATTGTTGCTCCCAAAGTACTTTTGACTTCTGTGAGCAGGTGCATGACGATAAAACAAACACAGACTTCAAACACAGAGACTGAAATTCCTTCAGTGCTGTTTAAAAAGCTTCACAGGTTGAAACATCAAAAACCTGAATGATAAAATGATTTTACAGATTCTAGACAAAGGGTGACTACTTTTGAAGATGATCAAATATAACGTAGTGTTCATTTATTTTGGATGCTTTTAGTCACAACATAATTCCCACAGGTACAATTGTGTTATTTCATGGTTTGGATGAGTTTACTACTATTCTAAAATGTGGAAAAAACGTTTTTGTTTACAAACGTAAACTTATTTTTTATATTTTGACTGGTTGTGTACTTAAACACCTATTCTGTTTTTAACAGGGGTAAAAAGAAGTTAATAATAAGGGCAGTGTTAATATTTCTAACTATTCTTTACTCATTATTAATATGCATGTTTGTTTTTATGATGTCTTAAATAGGGCTGGGTAATAAAATATATAGAGATTATTTAAAACAACAACAACAACAAAAAAACTTTTAAATCATTTCACATTACATACATGATATTCAATATGTGTTTTAAATTTTGTAATTAATTTTAAGCTGTATTGCCCAGCCCTAAACTTGTAATATCTTTTACCTTAGTGTTTTCTTTCCATACAGCAAACCAGTCTCATCTACCTCATCTCTTCTATATTTTAGAGTCAACCCCCAGGCCCAAACATGATGAAACCAGGTCCCACCATGCTGCAGTCTCTACCCCCACCCACCACGTTCAGCGTCCCGGCCCAGGGACCTCCTCCATCTCTTCTGCAGGCCCAGCTCTCCGCAGCCTCTCTGACCCCACTTCTTCATAACCCACCACAGCCCCTGCTGCCCCAGCCGCCCCCTAAAGGTACATCAATCCTCCACAGTCGTTCACAGAACCACATTTCAAAAGGATAGAGTCTGATCTTCTGTGTTATTCTCTTCCCTGTGTAGAGTCTGTGTTCACGGGGGGTTTGCTACAGCCTCCGGTGCGTATAATACCTCAGTCACAGCAGGTGAGACGTGTTGACCCCTCTCCTCGATTTCCTAGCCGCAGTGACCGACCAGAACTCATACTGAGGAAGGATGACCGCAGGTCAGCACTCACACATTCATGTTTTTTGCATTGTTTTATAAGTGCAGCCAGAAAAGTGTTATTGAATTATGATTGCACTGATTTAAGTAAATGTAAATCTAAATGTATTATAAAGTTGTTCACTTTAATAACTGTGTATGTAATTTACAAATCTAAAGTAATTATTGTGGCTGTGTTTGTGTAGTCGGGAGCGAGAAAGAGAACGGAGAAGGTCAAGAGAACGTTCACCCACACGGAAACGTTCTAGAGACAGATCTCCTCGCAGGGAACGTTCTCCAAGGCGCCCACGCAGAGTTGTACCGAGATATACTGTGCAGTTCTCCAAATTCTCACTTGATGGGTACGTTTTAAAAATTGTTTCGGATAAAGAATTTTTTTTAGCAAATTTTGTACATCATAAAATTATTTTGCATATGTATTAAATCATATTAAAATAATGTAGACACACATAGGAGTACTTTCATTTTGGGTTTTAAATGAGTATGTTATTGTTATGTACCAATGTGTTTTTGAATATACTAAACTCTTTTGTGCAGCTATAACTGTGACGTGATGGAACTGCGGCGGAGGTATCAGAGTCTCTACATTCCCAGCGACTTCTTTGACGCTGTGTTTACCTGGGTGGATGCCTTCCCCTTAACACGACCTTTTACCTTTGGAAACTACTGTAACTTTCACATCATGCATAAAGAGGTGGATTCCCTGGTGAAGAACACAGCCGTGCTGGATCCACCTGATGCCAATCACACCTACAGCGCAAAGGTATCACCATAAGTGATTACTGAGTTATGCTACTTACAGGACTATTTTAACCAAATATGAAAAACTTCTCATTTACTCACCTTAATCCCATCCCAGTTTTTTTTTTCATTTGACCAGTTAAATAAATGTCTACTGAAGCGAAACAGGTTTGTGTAAAAGGCTTAATATTCTGAGCTTATTTAGCGAAACTAGAAGCAGAACAAGCACATCTGAGCGCTAAATTCAAATATGGCAACACAACGTTAATGCTTAGTGTGTAAATTATGGGTAATAAATTATCATCATGTGTGACTATTCATTGATATGACTGTTGTAGGTGATGCTGCTTGCCAACCCCAGTTTAGATGAGCTGTATCATAAGTCATGTGCTCTGGCAGAAGATTCAGCAGAGCTGAGAGACTCCTTCCAGCACCCTGCCCGCCTCATCAAGGTACAACTTTCCCAATAACACTCCTAACATCAACTAACAGCTCAAAACAAGCTTTATTTATCTTTCTGAAGCAGTGGCATTGTGTCACATAAACTCACATTAACATAGTAAAAAAATCGTTTTGCACTTGTTATACTGTGTTGTACGGGAATGGACAACATAACAGTGCCTGTGTCTTTACAAGTAACTGTTAATACCTTCATACAGCAATAATAATTTTGCATAAACACTGGTAGACATTCAAGATTGTGGGTAATACATTTTGATTAAATCTCAATAGCAATATACCTGTAGCTGGATACTGAAAGATGTTTGTCCACTCCTGTATTTGACCTGGGGAGTTTCTAACTTTTGGTGATATGGATATGTTTTGTGTCACTGGTGTTGGGGAGCGGACTGTGATGTCTCTGTCCTATTCCATTGCTGAACGTGTTGTGTGGAATGAGCTTTACTGATGTCGTCTCTCCCGCCGTCACCGCCACCTTCTGCCTTTGTGGTCGAGTTTTTTTTTTAAAGCCTCAGATGTTGGCTTAACCCGTGTGCTTTCTGTGAACTCTTCTGTTTTCAGTTCCTGGTGGGGATGAGGGGCAAAGACGAGGCCATGGCCATCGGGGGTCACTGGTCTCCCTCTCTGGACGGGGCCGACCCAGAAAACGATCCCTCGGTCCTTATAAAGACAGCCATACGTTGTTGTAAGGCTCTAACAGGCATTGATCTGAGTTTGTGCACCCAGTGGTAAGTAGATTTTTGGTCGATATGTGCCGATGCATCTCCTGTAATTTCCATGTGTGCATCTCTTTAATAGTAGGCCTGACAGGCAACACCAAAACATCTGCGACCCGCTGCATGGTTTTACACAGCAGTGTACCTCCTGACATGTTTGATGCTTTTGTGTTTGGATTTATTTTGTTTATAATTTTTGTTTTTACTTTGTTTTGCAATGTTTACGCTAATGTTTGTGGCAGTCCTGCCTCTTTATCTATGTGGTGAATGCATTGATTCTTTTGCTCCGAGAGCAGAACCGGAGGAGTCGACCGCCATCGTTACTTTCTGTTCTCTATGACCTTTGCCTTGTGTTAAATATCTTACATATTTAACTTGCTTTCACTGTGTCTCAATCTGTCCTTCTCTCACACCCCTGGGGATTTGTAAGCTACGTTTTACAAGCAACCGGTTCAGATTCACTGTGGGTGTGCAAGTGGGAGGGGTCTGATGCCAGGGGGAGGGGCCTACATCAGTTTTTGTCTATATATTGTCCGTCGACCTCCCCGGTACGTGGCTGCCATTCATCCCGAGAAACTTTCGGGGGGGTGGCGTTACCACAGACGGGGTGGCAGGGGGCTCGGAGCTTTCAGCGTGTGTTGAGGGAAGTGTGTGAATTTGTGTGATGTCTCACAGAATGTTTATTTCCAACGCGCTTCTTCCTTTGCGACAGGTATCGTTTTGCAGAGATACGCTATCACCGCCCTGAGGAGACTCACAAAGGGCGGACAGTCCCCGCACATGTGGAGACAGTGGTTTTATTTCTCCCGGATGTTTGGCATTGTCTTCCTACCCGCTCAGAGTGGGAGGGGCTGTCCCGTGGACTCAAGGAGCAGCTGGCAGGGAAACTCTTGGCCGAACGGAAGGAGGCTGATGGAGAACAGGCACTGAACGCTAATCCCTCTCTTCTCATTTCCGCTTCTCACAGGCACAGGAATAGACAAACAAAACACTCAAAAAAACACAGACAAGTATCACAGGCATCATACCAAACAATCCACTTTTCCCATCCCTTCCTCATTCCTGTCTCATCCCTGATCCTCCACCCCATTTCCTCCTCCTGCTGTCCCTCTGTCACGCAGTCACACACAGCCGGAAGAGCTTAGGTCCTACTTTACTGACACCTGCTTCAACTGGTAAAACAGCTTCCAGCGACACAATCATTTAGAAGCCAATCTAACGGTTGACTTTCTCAATTTCCTGCTTAATTACAACAACTTGTGATTTCCAAATTCAAATGTTAGTTCATGCATGAAACCAATGAGATTTGAGAAATCAATGCTGGAATCTGGAGGGCCAGTTGCGGGTTGTGTTTATAATGTTTGTGTGTTTTTTAGAATGTTTTGTTTTACTTGTAATTTTATATCTGCCGAACTCCAAATACTCTCCGAATTACGTCTCTTGTCTGTGTCTCTTTTATTTTTGATTTGACGCTATTCTCAGATTGGATTGTGTCTAGACCCTATTTGGATGTGATTTTTCCTGGGAGGTTGGTTTATGCAAGGACAGTTCTGACTCTAGCTGGACAGTTAAGACACTGAGCTTAAAAGAAGCAATATACTTGCAAGATGTAGACATAGGCTGCCCCCACACGCATGAGTTTGGAGATGCCACCGGCCCCCATGTCCATCTCTTAAACCCACCGTCATTGATTATCTTTTTGTATTCCACAGAACTGGCATTGATTGGCTGATGGGTGAGATATGGATCTGTTTCTGAAAGCTAGAGAGCTTCCGTGTATCCTAGCAGTGGATATTTTTTTTACCCTGTCGAGAGCTCAGTAGGAGGAGACAGAGACACAGTTGTGACCTTTGCTTCTTGCACGGATCAACTTTTGTTTCAGAAAGCTCACGTGAGGTCTGAGAGTGGCGCTTTAACACTTTTGTCCCTTTCTTTCTGTCTCACGTCATGTGCTTAGGAGGAGGAGGATAAAGATGAAGACGATTCAAAGGAAGTCACTACACCGACTCACTGGACTAAGCTTGATCCTAAATCCATGAAGGTAAGATTACGCTGCACTTGAATAAAACTTGCAAACGACATGATATAAGTTAATTGGTCAAAAAGCATCATGTCCATAACCACAAAGGTAACAGAGATGGACCAAAAGCCATACAATGTTTTAATGTTTTTAAAAACGCAGGTGAATGACTTGCGGAAAGAGTTGGAGAGCCGCACGCTGAGCTCTAAAGGACTAAAGTCCCAGCTAATCGCTCGCCTCACCAAACAGCTGAAGGTGGAGGAGCAAATAGAGGAGTCCAAAGAGCCAGAGAAACCAGAGCCACCCTGCGTGGAGGAGGAAGAGGTCTGCAGAATAGAGGACGATAGAGAGGTAAAACAGGAAAGATCAGAGGAGGGATTCCGATAAGTCACATGTAAGCACTGAAAAATATTTGTGTCTGTAGGAGGAGGAGCGAAAGCGGCAAGAGGAACAGGAACGTCAGCGTAGAGAGAGACGATATGTTCTGCCGGATGAGCCCACTATTATCGTCCATCCCAACTGGGCTGCCAAGAACGGCAAATTTGACTGTAGTATCATGTCGTTAAGTGTTCTGCTGGACTACAGACTAGAGGACAATAAGGAGCATTCTTTTGAGGTAAAGAACTCTTTAAAGTGGGAAATTTATGATTTTTGTTTCAGAAAGGTTTCCCAAAATACTTCACTTTTATATTGATAGGACCAACAAGTTCTTCCCACAAAATTTAATAAGATTCCTTGTTTTAAATTCAAAAAAGAAAGAACAAATTCACTCTCCTGAACTTCTGCGTGTCTGTTCAGGTATCTTTGTTTGCTGAGCTGTTCAATGAAATGCTTCAGCGGGACTTCGGCTACAGGATCTACAAAACACTTGCTTCTCTTCCGAACAAAGACGAGAGAAAAGACAAGAAAGACAAAGCTAAAAAAGACGCAGAAAGGAGGGATATAAAGAAGGAAAAGGATGAGGAAAATGGAGAGCCGGTCTCCAAGAGAATAAGGGATGAGGATGAGAAGAGGAAGGTGGGGGAATGATTCATTTAAACCTTTTCTCTGTGGTTTGCTTATGTATCTGAGTTGATGTCTCTGTAAAAATCCTAGCTTTAGTATTTATTTGAACACAAGCTGAGGCCTATAACTTCAATGTTTGTGTCTCGAGTGTAGGACGAGGTGAAGGAAAGAGGTATTAGGAGAGAAGAGTCCAAAGATGACGATGATAATGAAGATGGGAGCAGCAACAACAACGCTGATGAATATGACCCCATGGAGGCAGAAGATGCAGACGACTATGATGATAATGGTGGAGATCACACTGGCTTACATGCAAATGAACGTTCAGTGGAGGCTGCTTTGTATGTGACTCTCTGATTTTTTTTTTTCGTGCTCTACAGATAAAGACGATGAAGACTCTAATGGAAGAGACAGAAGAGATGACCGCAGGGATGACAGAAAATCCAAAGACAGATCATCGAAAGATAAAGTAAGTAACACTTGGCTCCATTTGAGGAATGGTGGGGTTCATGCTTTAAATGATCTTGTCTGTCTGTAGGATGAGAAGAAAAAGCAGATGGTGACGTTTAACCGGGACCTCCTGATGGCGTTCGTGTATTTTGATCAAAGTCACTGTGGTTACCTGCAGGAGAAGGACTTGGAGGAGATCATGTACACGTTGGGCATGCATCTCTCCAGAGCTCAGGTGATGCTGCTCTCTAGTGTAAAAACTGCATTATGATGATGACATCTGTGTTGAAAATCTGTTCACATTTCTACCCTTCGAGGGGCAAATTGGGAAAAGAACTGATCTACCCAGCGGGATATTATTTCATGCCTAGTTAGGATACATTTTTGGTGGCAGTATCTTACAGTTTCTAGTTATTGACAGACTAAAGTGTCTTGTGCATTGACTTTTTCCAGGTGAAGAAGTTGTTGAACAAACCATTGGTCAGAGAGTCGTGCTACTATCGCAAGCTAACAGATCGACCGAAAGATGAACCCAGCCCAGCGTTGACCTCTGATGCTCAAATAGACAACCTTTTAGGTGTGCAAAGATGATCGCTGAAACTAAGAGGCTGATTTGTAACACAAGTGCAACCCGGCACTAGACTAAACCTTTTTGTGCATGCCTGCAGGTAACCAAACCTTGCTGCCCAGTCTGAAGAGCAAGGTAAAGTCAGAGGATGCTGGGGAATCAGGCAGCCTGATCGTCTACAACGGAGCCATGGTGGATGTGGGAAGCATGATGCAGAAACTGGAGAAGAGTGAGAAGACAAGAGAGGAAATCGAGCAGAAACTCATGCAGCAGGATATTAAGATGGGTAATAGTCTTGACCCGACTTGCTTTTATTGCTTTATTAAAAATCTTACTTTATAAAAGAATTATTTTAAAAATATTAAAAATAATCATAGATAATTACATTCAGGGAAATCAAGTTCCAAAATACATCATTAACTTGTATCAATAACCCTTATATTTAGCTTCACAAATTCACTTTTCACAATGTTAGTGGCTCAAATTAGGTTGGAAATTTAACCTTTCTGGCTTCAACATTAAGAAATTGCAGCAGAGGTGTTTTGATTCCTAATCTTTACTAAGTCTTTTTAAACACACCAAATAGTGCACCAGTTTAGTAGGCTTTTAGTCAAGTATGTGACAGTTGTCCTAACCACATACATTACCACATCGTCTTGTTACAAAAACAACTGTCAATCAAACCATTTTATTTTGTAGAGGAGGATTCAAAGCGTACGGCAGAGCTGGAAGCGGCTAACCACAGCCTTCTGAGAGAGCTGGAGGAGGTGAAGAGCAATCTTAAAAAGACCGAAAACAACCTGAGAGCCTCAGACCAGCAGAAAGGCAGTTATGAACAACAGCTCAACAGCACCGTCTCTAACCTCGACACCATCATGAAACAGATCCAGAGCGTCCTATCAAATGTATAAACTTTCATCCGTGTCATTTGTAGTATATTGTAGTATATAGGGCTCAGGACGTCCTTCATGTTAATCATCTCTCTCTCTTTCTCTTTGTCTGTACTTGTAACAGGCTGATCCCTCACAAGATGTTGGCAGAAAAACTCAAGCTAATGGCTCAGATGAATAACCGTCCCTGTCTAGCTGATCTCCCCTCAAACATGTAAATAAGCTTAAAACTAATACAATTCTTAAGATGAATTTATTTTGATTTTTTTTGTTTCTGTGTACAGTTAAAATGACAGCGAAAGGTAACTGTAAGCTAATTTCTTCTCCTTCTTGTAACTCTAATCTTAAAAATAATTCTTTGACAAGTTAATTTGAGTATTTACTTTCTTATTAGTAAACACTTAACAAGCTTATGTTTCTTTAACATGTTTGTTCAAATGATGTAAAAGTGTAATTTGGTTATAGTGAAGCATTTCTTGGCTTTCTAAGAGTTACTAGATTTCTTATTACATGTTTTGCTATATCAGCACATTTCCTTGTTGAAATGATACATGATTTGTGCCAGTATGTGTGAGTTTTTATTAGCAGAGTTTATTTAGCAATAAATGTGTTATTTATATTGAAATGAGTTTAGATGAAAGCAGGTATGATTTTATTAGAATTTACAAGGACCTGCTTTCTGATCCCTATATAATACAAACCGTGATTAAACGTGTTTTACTGGGTATACTTTGTTTTGCTGCCATGTCATCTGTACGCATGCATCTCAGTAAGTGCATGTATACCAGCTTGATTCCTGAATATTCCTCCTGCAAACCTCTTCTGTTTTATTTTCTGATGTTTACTGGTGTTCTTTGATCTTTGTGTAATCCGGGGTAGCGTGAATGTGCCCATGTTCTTTGTCATTGCAAACAAATCCAGGCCAGTAACCCTGTTAACGATGCACAAGTTTTATCGGGTCATGTCCGTTTTGAGTCTTGGATACTTTATAGAATATCAGAGCGATTGTAGAACTGATTTCAGAACAGTGTGATTTGAATACAGTATGTTTTTTTCAAGAGTGTGCTATCATGGACGCAGTGAAATTTTATTTGTTTTTCTTATGTTTGGTTTCTATTGTTAGTCCACTGAGGTGGAGAATAATTACATGATTTCAGTGGGGGGGGTTTCTGCTGAGTGAAAAGAGCCAAACTTAGTCAAAATGAGCCCAAAGCAGCCAAGTGCATATTATTTTTCTATTCTTAATGTACTTCATGGTTGTCCTGGTCAAGGAAAAAATAAAAGTGGTTCTTTTTAAACATTTCAATTCACTGAATTCTGCCTTTTCTTGTTTGTATTCACAAATGGGGTGGGCTTGGGTTACTTTGTAGTGCTGTTTTTTTCCCAGTAGATGGCAACATTTTCTTAAGCTGGATCATATGTGCAATTGATGCCTCTATCAACTCTTAATCCACCTGACAGCTGGTTAGCAGTAGTCTGCTGTAAAGTGTTGTATTCTACCAACATGATATTATGATCCCAAATCCAGGAAGGTAAGATTGTGAGCACTTGAATAAAATTTGCAAACGAGTGTAAAATTATATTAAAAGTTAATTGGTCAAAAAGTATCATGTCGGAAGTCACAACCACAAAGTTAACAGAGATGGACTGAAAGCCATGCAACGTTCTTTTCCCAACGAATTACCTAAAATACAAAATAAAACCGTATATACCACTTATATAGCAGATGCCTTTATTCAAAGTGAAAAATTTTATTACAAAAACAGGTTGCGATATTGCTCCTGTATCTCAATTGAACATCTTGCACAGCGACTTTGAAAAGCCACTTGTTTACAACACAATGTCACTGCTGCCCAGCTACAACAGGAGCAAGATCAGTGTTGTGAAACCAGAGCAGTCCAGGTAAGTCCACTCCTTCTCCCAGACAGAGGTCCTTTGTGCCCCCACATTCACCCTGCAGTTTGGGTAACTCGTATACACCAGAGAGCCATGAGACAATCACCCTCTCTTTGCTCCAGAGGGCCGGGCAACACTTCTGCACTGGGACCATGAAACATTCAGCTTATTTGACATCAAGCTTGTTTTTTCCTTTACTTCATTTCTGGGTGGGGTGTTCAGTTGTATCTGTAATAACAGCATTAATGGGAAGATTAGGTTACAACACTGCCCTGATCTAACAATTACCTCTCCAAACAAGTATGTCTTCTTATGACTTTCCTACAACAAACGTTTTCTAACGCCTTTAATGCGAGTATTTAAATAATCACACAAGGTGCTGATCACTCAGTGTTTAATCGTTTCTCCTTTTGTTTCTCAAAGACTCCTCTTGTCTGCCATTCCTGGGTGGCATATAGAGGCTAATGTTTCTCTTTTGTCTCTGGTCAGACTCATTATCCCCTCATCTATGTCTCCATGTCTGCGCTGGCATCTCCTTCCCCTCCCCCTGTTTTTGCACATTGTCTTTGTTTCCGGAGACCCCACACCATGTCCAAACCCCCGAGCTCCTCCTCCTCACACTCCTTTTCGTTACTTCTGCTGCTCGAAGTCTTCAACAAGTCACTTGTGCAAAGGTGTAATTATCAAGACAATGGAATGTGGTCTCCAGAGACACCTTGAGATGGCTTTTTACAAAATGTGAGCTTTATTTTTATCTGACTTCCTTCGAATAAGAGTGGTTGCTGACACTTTTATGTTTTGTCTGACTTTACACAACTGTATAATTTATTTTTCATGCAAAGTTAAGCCAAACAACTAACACCATCCCACTCTTATTGTTTATCATCTTTACCGACTTTCATAAACAGAAATGTGATGTATACTCGAGTCTGCTTTTCCTCACGTCTTCACTTGATCTTTGCCAGAAGCCTCTACATAACACAAGTCAAACAAACATGAAAATCACACACTTGTGTGACACTTTAAGCCATTGATACATGAGAGAGACCAGCGATGGGCAACTTTACTTCTGTCAGTTTTACCTTTAATGAGATGCCAGGCAGTGTGTGAAAAGCACTTGTGTGTAGTTCTTACTTTGACAACCCAAGGGATGGCCAAAGTGGAGCTGTTGTTGAGGAAATTATCCTTTTTCCTGGCTCTGAGGCAGAGGTATACTGGGTTACAGTGTGAGAAACCTATGCCGGTTTTGTAACTGGGTTTTTGGCATTTCCCGTTGGGAACACCACACCCTGGTGTTGTCTACATGGCTTTACACAGACCATTGCTTGGACATAGAGGTGCCTTGCCTTATCTTGAAGATTCCTTTATTATGTAAACTTAAGCACATTTTGTACTCTTTGCTTCGGTTTAATGCCTTAATAAAACATATGTAAATGTTTTATGTATTTACAATAAACAAGCACCTCAGTTTCCAAATTGTCCAGTCTTCTGAAGCCATACGAGAGCACACAGATTCACTCAGATCAGTTTTGTGCACTGGATCAAGTGATTTACTGAAAAGATTTCAATTCAAAAGAAGAATCTTTTATGAATGCTCATAAATGTGGTCTAAAGCAGGTATCAGATTTTCAGGGAATTACTTACATTTCAGTTTGTCTTTTAAGCAGTTGTTTAAGTCAAATAGCTTGGTTCTCAAAACTTAAGAGGAAACCGTTTCAGTGTTATTTACAATACATTTTCCGCCATGCATGTTTTAGTCTAAAGCACCAAGCAACTATGAAAACAAACACAGGAACACAACTTCTTTCCTGCTACTTGCTATGTTGATTCTGAGAGACAATTTCTGAGTTTAAACAGCAGGAAGATAGCAAAAGATCTGGAGAGAATAGAGATTTCTGTGGAAATAGGATCGTCATCTCTAACCACATTGAAACATTTCTGACACTCCGTCTTGCTGTTTGAGAAGAAAATGTCTGACCTTTTTAAATGTAACACTACACTGCACTGACACGGATATCCCTCTCATTGTAAAAAGCACTAACACCAAACAGGAAGTCCAAGGGAGGCATTTCCTGCGTGGATATAGTCACCCCGGTGCAGGGTCAGCGGAATCAGCAGGAGGTCCTTTAACATGCAGCGTTCACCTAAGTAACCTCCAATACACGCAAGGTTTGATGTGGCTTTTTACAAGGCGTTCAGAGGAGCAGTGGTCCTTTCCTTTGAAGCTGGATTTCTTTTAAATTCTTTATTAAAACAAATGAAAGGTAGTGCAGTCCTGCAACTACTTATGAAGTGACAGATGACAATGAACAGAAATCTGAGTTCATGACCATTTCTAACTTAAAGAAATGCATGTACATATACAGTACATTTATATAGAAATTGTACTAAAATGTACAATTAAGTATAAAAATTCAAACATTCATTATACTGTATAAAGCTCCCTAAAACATAAATCATCAAGTGCACCTGCAGTGCTCTCTCTTGTGTATTTATTACTTGTTGTACACCCTGTTATTACTCTGTCACTTGTGTTAAAACTGCATCTGGTCATCTCACACTTTGCTGTGAACATCAGCATGTTCAGGCACTCGTTTGAATCATTTTGGGTGGTATTGGACTTCTGTCAGCACAACTTCACTGATTGCTTTCTATTTGTTCCCAGATGTATCGTGTTTCAATGCTGTATGTGTCGTGTTAACATATTATGTGACACTATCATATTACAAATATCAAAGGTTTCCAAAATAGTTTAATTAGTATCTAAACCTAAGTATGGATTATTTTCTGGACACGAAAATGTATCAGTTTCCTATTTAATGTAATCATATTTATAAGAAAAAGAAAGCAATGATCTCTGGACAAACACATGTGCTTTGAAATGAAGAATCTTTTAGATCTGTTAGAATTGACCCAGGTGTCCACAATCCCGTCGAAGCAAAATAAAACATTCCTAAAGCAAGATGCAAAGTTTATGAGTGTTTGGACTAGACCAGACACATTTATTCAGCTCATTTTGATGTACCAGTCAGTACCACATTGATTTTTCTTCTAATGTCTAATGGCACTTTTAACTGCCTTATACATCAACTCACACCATAAAACTCTAACAGGAAGCAGTGAAGGGCGTCTTTGATCCAGTTTACTGCAGGACAGAGAGTACTTACACGTGCACTCATAATGAAACAGTAATGAAGGAGTCGCATTTCGTCTGGAAAGAAAAATCACAGTCAAAGGCAAGTGGACAAAGTTCGCACAAACTATTCTTGCTGTGAGAGATTCAATGAGAGTAAAATCTGTTTTTGCATTAAAATATTTCTTATATGAGATGCTATTAACTATTACTAATTTTGTTGATTGATTGACTTCTGAATAGCATAAATTAAAAAAATGTACAATGGTCACCAGATTATTGATTTCAATGTGAATATTTAGGTGAGTGCAGCTGTTCATTTTAAAACATACATTTACTCTTCTGTCTTACAGTAACAAATCACAAAAAAAGCTAAGAAAACTAAATATGTACACATTATATAGACATATATATACATTGGTAAATACATTTTTAAAACAATTTATCTAATCTCTATAATGCATGATGAAATGTATGCTTTCAACAAAACATGTGCACATTGGTTAGTTCAATAGAATTTCTCACCAAATGGTTTGAATCAAACTGACCTTGGTGAAATTATAGGTAACCCATATACAAAGAAAATCACCAATCCTGATGTGGCTGTGGTCAGAACAGATGCGTCGACTGACTTTAAATACAGATGTATGTTAGGACAGAGGGTCTTATTCATTGAACATAAGGACTTGCGGGGGTCTTGAAGTGTGTTGTATGGCAATCTTCCAAAAAGAGTGAGGTTGTGCACGTCTACCTCTAACATGATTAATGGTGGGAAGAGGCAATGTATTCTTTACATACACTGAGGAAACGCAATATCCTGTTCACTGCCAGACCTTCACCCTGTGGCCATACACACATTTCAAGCCACTTTTGATCTGTCTGTCATCATACCAGACCTCCGGGTTTGATTTCATTTATCTAATTTGTGAGATAAAACTAAAACTTTTATTATAGTAATTCAGATAACAGTCCAGGAACTGTAATGAACTAACAAACATTAACTATGATTTAACTATGGTACCCATTGTTTTATGGTTTGATTTAAAAAACAGTATCCACAAATTAACCATAGTTTAAAGGCTGAAATTATAGTTTAACATGATATGGTTATTCAAATGGTAATACAAAACATTCTTGCCATATTTTGACTATAGTAAATCCAGGAATTTAACTATGATGATAATTAATCTGCAAAAATATTTCAGGGTTTGTATGCATCAGTTTTATTCATTTAAATGTCATTTATATTTAATGTATAATGTTAAAATAAACATGAAAATATTCGATAAACGAATATTAATAATTTTAAAAAAATTAAACTAGCATCTTAATTTAATTCCACTTTATTGTTTGTTGCTATTATGTGATTGTTTTGTTTCTTAATGCTTTGGCAAGATTGTAAGTAAACACAATCGTGCCAATACGGTGCCTTTAAATTGAAAAAAGAATGAAAATGAAAATTAATTTTAAACATCCATCCATCCATCCATCCATCCATTTTCCTCCGCTTATCCGGAATTTTAAACATGAATTCGGAAATATAAGAATTATCCTAAGACTTTACTTCACAGAGTTTAATGACAAAAATGCAGCAGTCAAATCGTTAAATAAACCCCCATTAACCAGCAGTGTTTGTTTACTACCTGCAGTTGTCTTTCAGTAGGCTCGCCGTCTAGACGCGACCACGCCTCTATAATTAGGGGTCTTTTCTTATTGGTCAGCAGCTGCTGCGTCAGTCCGCTCGACACCGGTTGCCTTGGGAGCGCGCAGACACTGAAGTACACATGCAGAATACAGACAGAGCGGAGCGCGCGCTGCACTTGAGGAGTGTGGCACGTTCACGCTGTGCTTTTACAGTCGTCACATTAAACGAGCCGAATTATGTGATCCTATTTCCAAAACATTTAAAATGAGATTCATTTAATCGAGCTATTCGTGAAAAGGGGAAGAAATGTCTCTACAGCAAAGAGTGGTGCAGCTGTCAGCAGCCTCGCTCGCTGTTGTTCTGTGTCGGGACGAGGACAGCAAACACAACGCCGTCAGTACGCACGGACAGGACGTGTTTGAGGATTTTAAATCGCAAAATTCAAGAAGCTTCTGGAATAAAAGGCTTGTAAATGCGGTGGCTGAGGTTTACTTCCAGGGATGGATGGAGAACTACGTGCTTCTTGTCCAAGGCAATGCCAATAACTTGGAGGTGCTACGGGAAGCTTGGATGCGCAGGGCGCTCAGGTCACCCAAAGGATACACTATCAAAGCTGTGGGTAGGTGATCAGCTTTTGGCTATTTTAAATAAATCATTTGTTTGCTAAAATATGGAATGCCATGTGTAGAATTGCATTGCTGGGTTATTGTTTTGTGAAATTAATCTGGCTATCATACTCTTGGTAAAGCTTGCATCATTGTTTACAACTTAGTTTGCGGATGCAACTGAAAATAATCAGAACAAAGACTCTACTGCTAAATTGTGGTTACTAGATGGGGAATTAGAGGAAGGCTGTGGATTCAAGATATGTTTTCTTAACACTGTGTTAATCCCTAACTGTCCAGGTGTTCTAAAATGAATATACTGTCCATTATATTGCCTTATTTCAGCATTATGGATGGGACATTTTCAGTCAAAACTTGAAATATAAATTCCTACAGAATGTGTTTAGTACCAATAGCCTATATTGAACCATCTGCTTATATGTTAATAGAGTTAATAGAGTCCAGAAATATCAGTCTAGGTACGAGTTATCTATTTAAAAAAAATTAAATATGTGTTATGAATGTGACAAAATGTTTTTGAGAGACAACATACTTTGTAGGATTTTTGTGAATTAAAATGCACAAACCAGAAGCAATAATGAAGAGATGACTCTAAAGAAAACATGAAATAGTGATTTTGACTTTCATATGAGTAATATGGACTGGTGTCACTTTACCTGACTATGAAAAATCATGCTTTAAACATGAATAATGTTTTAAACCCTTTGAGAGACACTTTACATGGGTATTTAAACCACCAAATATTGACATCTGAGCTATTAGTATGGTAAAAACGTGGTTAACTCATGGTTAAGTCGACTTTCGTATGGAATACCTCAATGTGTTATACCCTTAATGTCTAGAGAACTCCACATCAATAGATGATCCAGCCTCTCCCTCTACTGTTTCACCACAGAAGTCTCCCGATTGTTCCCCTTGTTTCTATAATAGAGACCCACAACATGATTTTCATTCTCAGTAAAATGTATCCTCTTAACCTGACCAGTGGTTCCCTGTGAGACCTCAACATGCTTTAGGCATAACTGTCTGTGTGCGTGCAACATAAGTGCATTATTTCCAGATGACAGGAAATATGATTTCTGGGGAGCAGTCTAACCCCTCTCTCTCCCTCGGTCTCAATTTCCATGGCAGATTTTTTGGTGAGGTAGTTCACTACCAAAATTATGTGTCATCGCAATTTTGTGTGGGTACAATGTAGTGCTTTGTTGGTTATTTTTGTGTTTTGGTGGGAGGTAAAATTTTTGTTGGTCACATGTTGAAGTGACAGACCTTTTGTGACAGTGTGGATTCCTGTTGCTCCAGGTGTCGTTGATTCTAAGAGGCGTGTTGTAAGAACTGCCATTTGCTCCTGCTGTCGCAACCACAGAAGCGGTATGTTAACAAACACTGGGATTGTGGAGAGGGAGAAATACAGACACCACACAATACTATTGGCACTAGCACTAACGTACAGAGCGTTTTGTAATAGTATGTTTTTTTTCTTGGCTTTATCATTTGCATGCAAAAACTATAGACCTCAGGTTAGATTGTCCTCAGTGGTGACATACGCCCAGCCCCAATGTCTCTCTAATTTATTACTCATTCACCAGAGCCCATAGTCTTGAGTTATGTGCTGTCCACCAGGAGATTTTATAGCTGTGCCACTGAAACTGATGTCGCTTGTTTTATGCTTGTTGCGCTACCATAGAGCCTGAGTCTTTTTTTATTGTAGTCTGGCGAAAGTGCAAGGACATTGTGTTGGCAATGAACTGTCAGCTTTTGGATGAAAATTACACATCGTTTAATGTATGTATTAATCTATGTATCGACTGAGATGATAAATCGCTTAATTATAACTCAACCAATTAACAAACAAGGATCTTCTCAGAAGTAAAACTTCATGTTAAGAGAAAGTGTATATTTTAGGTGCTTTTAGCATTGGGCACTTTAATTGTTTAAAATAGTTGAGTATAGCAATTCACGCTGTAGGATCTGTAAAACCTAAGTTTGCTGTTCACACTTGGGCATTTTGTTTCACTTTTATTTACTTTCATGACTTCTTGCCAGGATCTCAAAAGCCCCATTCTGTTTTCCTGTGTTTAGTCAGTAGGAAAAGGTTACTGGCTGTGATTATCCATCAGCAGATGGGCTGATAAATTAGCTGGTCACCCTCTCTGTCCTCATGATTATCAGTACACATTAAGTGAAAAGACAGATTGTTCTCTGGGGTCTGCACTGACAAAATGAAGAGACCTTGTTTTTAATCGAAATGGTCTCTTTCTCACGATACCCAAATTGACCTTTTTAGCTCAAATTTGATATTATTGAGTAACTTTGGATTTTTCATTAGTCTGTGTAGTGAGGTTGCGTATAGTTAAGCACAATTGATTTCAAAGTGTTTCTTAATGTTGTGTGATCTAGGTAAAATTAAGTTAAATTTTGTGAAAATGTATGCTATCCTTAAGTTGAGTATCCTCATGTTGAGCACATCTCTCAGATCTCAGCTCATTAGGCATGACATGGCATCGTGCTGGTGTCTTTTATCCTAAGGTCAACACCCTGTGGTTCTCATGCATTGAAAGTTGCCCTCTTGGATAACAAGGAAGCAAAGGTCATCGCTCTCTGGTCCTTCCCTCAAACATGTTATGCTGACCACAACACTTCCAGGTGTACACCGTAAACAAAAGAAACACAGTTTAGCCAGCATTGGAGGAGAACAAAAGCAGATCATGGAAGCAGAGCAAAAAATGCAAGGAAATAAATTTGCTTACATAAAATGACAATTTTGGACTTAACTAAAAATTGATTAAAAGTATCATCACAGACAGAGACTGTTGTATGGAGTACATATGCAAGTTAACATTTATGTGTTAAATGTTTGTTTTGCAAAATAATCCATGTGGTCAGAATAAAAAAGTCATACGCCGTGTTCATGCCCAGTGTTTGGAGATAAAGGTGGAGCTGGATCAGGTTTCTAAGAAAGCAACCAATGGAATGTTTTCATGAGATAAGCAAACACCAAGCCAAAGCCTGACACAAGCAGCCATGTGTATTTCTCAAGCTCCTTTGACTAATTTAAATCTTGTATCTTTTATCCAGCACTGTAGTTAAACAACCTTGACAGTATAGCATGATAGATGGACTCTTGTCTTTAGTTTCTCTGTCTCTCTTCCTCTCTGTCTGCTGAGGCCAATTTAACTTTTAAGAAACGAATCAGTCCGTGTGACTTCAATTATCTTAATGCTGTAAATGTTCATGCTGTTAAACACAGCACACAAGACTTGCAGTTTGTTGTGAACACATTTGAGGGCGTGTGTATGCGTCTGTGTAGGGGCTTTTCTATGTGCATGAGTGATCTGGAGGTATTTAGGCATGTTTTGCACAATGTTTTTCCTTACGACATATGTAGCTGAATAGATTTCTTTAATTCATCTTGAAAGGAATGATATTGACTATTTATTTAAAAACAGATGTCTGTTGAAAAGTACACTCATACAAAAGTACACTGCAGCATCCTTTCCCCATTACACAGGAAATCAACTCTTGATGAAATCTGAGCTAGATGACATATTTATAGAGATCACAGCCAGGTGGAGATCTAAGCCAGTAAAAACAACTGAAAAGATTATTCTGCTCTCCTACCGTTAAGACATGCAGCAGATGTGTTTGGAATAAGTGAACGGTACTTTTTTCTCATATTTTCATTAGACTTCTTTGCTAAGTAAAGAGTTTCCTATCCAAAGATGATGTAAGCGGTGTACTCTTTAGTAAACATGAACTTAGTGGGAACTCTCAGCTACATACTAAACCCATTCTCCTACATGAATGTAATCAAGATATTGTAACATGGTGTTTAGCATGAAAGCTTTTTTGGGCTTGAATCACTATGTAAAGTTGATGACAAACCCAAAGTCTGAGCTCAGCCTTGGTCAGAGGAAACGGTTCTCATCTGGTGGAAATTACCAGTCTGGATCTTAATTGGTGGTGCAAGAACGCTCTAAACTGTGGTTCAAATAACTTCTGGTTGTGAATCTAGTATGAAATGCCTAAAATACTTAAACACCTCACAGAACAAATCTGGAACATTAAATGTCAAATGGACTATATCATCCATCTCTTGGTGTATTACATACGAGTGTCAAAATCAACATTGGCTTCACTTGTATTCTCAGTATGGCAATTCCAGTGTTATGGATGTGACATTTCAATCAAATCTTGAAAATATACATTCTTACGTTTTCGAAGGGCAACATACTTTGTAGGATTTCTGTGAATTAAAATGCGTAAACCAGAAGCAACAATACCCAACAACAAAACATATGCTCAATAATGAGGAATATGGACTTTTATGAATCATCAGTATGGTGAAAACCATTGGTAAAAACTGTATTTTGTCATGGTAAGGTTGACATTTGCATGAAATTGCTCTAGTAGCATTGTATTTGATTAAATACATAGCTTATAGATAATTATAAACAATGTTATTCCAAACATTTCTTTTCATAATATAGGCTGTTTGTTATTGTTGCTCTATAGAAACAGTGTTACTCTTCTTAAGGTAAGAAACAGCCTATTTGCATTGGTTTCAAACGAAACTTTAGTGTACTTGGAAACCTGAGATACCATAATGACCTTCTTTTGTGCGATCTGATACAACACGCCACAGAAAATGGCTCTCTACAGTGCAACAAGACAGTGTTCTGTTAACTTATGTTTTGCTCAGTGCTCTTATCACTTTTAACTGTGTGAAGCAATTTTTTCTGTTAATCAGTACATGAGACCATAGAGAATAATGAAGGCACACTGAATGTCAACATTGTAAAATGATCTTATAGGAAAACTTTGTATAGGGAACCAGAGAGTTAATTCATCATTTCTGTGTGGGAGGATCAGTGGAACAGGTTTATTTTCCACTACTTAGTTCATATTAAGACACCTTTTTAGCATCAGATTTCAAACTTGCACCTAATACAATCTGTGTCTTGAATGGTTGTTTGTGAGAGGTGTATTATTAACTGTTGTGAGTGGTACTGGGTAAAAGGGTTTAATGTTAGAGACCCTTTTCAGGAGATTTATGCATGTTTTTTATGTGACATGGTAAAAAGCATAGTAAAGATGTCTTAGTATGTGTTCAGGAAACATACACATACTAATAACAACATTTAACCTAAAGAATTTAGTTTAATTCATCCACATCATGAAATCTTTCTTAGATGAGAGTTTTAGGAGTTTTACTGCTGATTTTCCACATAATTGATGTGCTCGTATCTTTGCAATGCAAACCAAATGTAAAAATCATGTAAATTGACCAGCCAAAGTCAAGCCTTTAACAAATTAGTGCATGTTTTGATTTTATGCAGACTCGAATTTATACTGTTTTAATTGCTTTACTCTTATTCCATTTTCTTAGACTCATGAACTTGGAAAGTGCTTTTTTTTAGATAGTTGACCTACTGACCTTGTGATGTCATCCAGACATGTTATTGCTGAGCAAAGACCAATTTACCACCAAGGTCCCCAAATAATTGCCCATTCAACACCCGCAATATGCGGTGGGTTATGGAGTAAGATTGGACCATATGTTAACCATTACCTTTCGGTTTATCCTCACTTGGTATTCAGCTGAATAAGCATTGTTTAAGATTCCGGTATACAATATTAATTCATGTTTTTCTAAAAAAAAAAAAACTACACATATTTATAGAAACAACTTTGAATGTCTGACACCCTGTGTGTTCAGAAGCACAGAATTCCTCAAGGCTAGGAAGTCACCTACATGCTTAATGTTATCAGGTTACCTTTCACTATTCACTTTCTTTTCCCTCCTTCTTTAGAAGAATCACAGCCCACTTTGTGTTTTTGTTGTTTTGACCTCTCACAACGTTTCGGAGATATAATATAGGACAGGGGTGCTCTTGGAGATCCAGAGGGTTTGATTCCAGCCACCCTCCAACACACCTGCCTTTAATTTTCAAGTGAAAATTAAGACTGTTATTAGCTGGTTCAGGGTCTTTTATTAGGGTTGGCAGCTGGGTAGATCTCCAGGAGAAGGATTGACATGTTTAATGCTTAAAGACGTGATATATATTGTGGCTAACCACATTAAGATCTTATTTTATTAGAACAGGGACATGAATCATGTAAAAAGTTTCTGTGTGTGTATGTGGGTTGCTTGAATCAACAGTGCACTCAAATGTTAATTACCTCTGTGGTTTCCTTGTGTGAAGTTTGACGCCCACGTAAGACCTGGTCGTTTTCAACAGAATCTAAAACAATAATTAAGCTGTTTTGGTTAATCTATCTGGTAATTGAAACAGACTTTTCTCATTTTGAAAACATTTTCCCACTATTTAAGGTATCATTTGTACTGTAAAAGTTTGTAGTTGCATCATGTAACTTTTTCCCAAAGTTTCACTCAATCTTTCTCTCCACTATTTGAACAGTGACATGGTTACCATAGTATCAGTAAGGTATTCATGTGACAATGGTTTTAAAGTCATCAGAGAAGCTTCATGATACAATGAGCTCAGACTGTTTCCCTGGAGAGAGTAAGAGGACATGTGTCCTTAGTAACAACAACATGTCCCGGTCAGATGAATGCAACCCCTGATTGTTGTGCAAAACGTTTCTCACTTTCTCTTTGAAAAGACTCAGTTTGACGCACAGTAATCCCTAAAAACATTTGTGTTGTTAGATTCACAAATTTTGCACGCACAGTTTCTGTAATGTAAATGCAATTATGATCTCTCCTGTCCCAAGGACAACCTAAGGATGTGCTGTTTCCACATTCCAGCCATTTTCCTGAAATTAGAGGACATGGCTGGATATATCATATTCATCAGTTATTATTATCACACTTATCAGAAAGCACAAGGTCACAAATCATGAGAGGATTTCCTGTCTACGGTCGTAGACTGGTTGTGTTTTTCCCATGGAAAACAGTGTCAAAAGTGAAAACTGAGAAGAAAAGAAAGCATGTTCTAGCAAACCATTATCTCTAAGCTTTCCGTTAGGATTTGTTGCCAAGCACACAGGGAGGGAGACATTAAATGGGAATGGATGACAAAAAGCAACCCTGGAATAAAAGTGACTTCTTGTAAAATGTGTATGACTTAAACAGTATAGGATGTCTGTTATTTTGCTTATAAACCTAGTAATATTGGTAGTTATATTTTACCTTTGCAGTATTTTTTCTCAAGTTGTGTTAGTGGGAATGATTTCATTTTGCCAACAGACTGTGGGAATAACTTATGTGGTCCATATGCGGGGACCACAGATGTTTACATTATTCCACTGTAATAGTGTTTTCATTAGTGATTTCAGACTTCAAAGAGAGGCACATTTAAACAAACCTCCAGCATTAGATAGTAAGATGGCAAACATGAACTTATGAAGGACCTGCTGCATGCCACAGTTTCCTGAGCTGTATGTTTCTGAATGAACCTTGTTTCCAGGCCTGAGCGGGTTTGGCCCTGGGACACATTTTAAACATTAGTTACAGATGAACTCAGTATGGAGGATGTCGTACCTGTGCTCGGGTTAATGAATCAATAACAGAATGGAAAGACAGTGATGGCAGGTGTCCAAGATTTAATGAAACCATCCCTAGTTAATAGTTATGACTGCAAGCGTGACATGCATTACACTGCTTAACATTAATGCTTGACCAGAAAACCACAGACAAAAAAATTTCAAATGAGGATCGGACAACTAAATCTAAATGCAAATTCAGTACAGCAGAGATTTTTAGAAAAAGACTTCAAATGAGGCACAGATGTGGCACAAACATATTTACCCAGAAACAGTGTGGCAGAAACAGTTTTATGGTTAACTTTATATTCCTGATACTTTGAAACTGTATTTGAAACTGTATTGTTACGTGTTTTGAAGAAGTGACTGAAGCTTGAGGACAAGTCAACAGTCTGTGAATGTGAAGCTTTGAGAGGCTTTGACTTCTATGAAAGCAACAGAAACATTTAGACATAAAGCGTTACTTGTAAAACTGTCAAAGGATCAAATGAAATTCCTTGCAAATTTACAGATCTAGATTTAATTGCATTTCTCTGTTGTGTGTTGGTTCAAATGCCCAACCTGTAATTATGCTTCCTTTCACTTCTGACTGAAGTTTAGCCCACCTATAGGGTTGGTTGTTTCTTTCATCAATCTCATGACTTTAGGGGATGTTTGTATATATTATATGGTTAGTAGAGAAGCAGACCTGAGACTGTCTTATGTGCAGCAGACGAACCATTAACGTCTTGTTAATGCCATGTTTGATATTTTCAATCAGACTGTTTGTTTCCCATTCAAACATATTTTGTGCACACCTGTAAGAAAAATCACAGATGAGATATGTAAATTATTTCTCCTAGACATCAGTGAGATTACAACAGGAACAATAGGAAACTTTTGCTTAAATCTCACAAATGTCTCCATTATAGTTTCACAAAATAGCAGAGCAGTGTCTCAAACTGAGCTCAGATTTGACAAGTCTGAAATCAAAAGTCAATATTATGAAATACCCAAATACATCTACAATACAACCTACACTGATACTTAAATGAAACAGAAAAGATCTCCTCCGCTATGAAAAAGCAACATCTGAGCAATACCATATTCCTCTGGTCAGATGTATTTGAATTGAAAGGAAAATAGGAATACTATTTGATATTTGTATGTTGTTTTCACAGGTGATCTTTCCCCAGTGCAGATGTCACCGATCTCCCAGTCTCAGTTCATCCCGCTGGCTGAAATATTGTGCTCTGTCATTTCTGACATGAATGCTGTTCATGTGGTGGTAAATCAGGAAGCATTGATCAATCACATGATGAAAGCACACCCAGGTATCTTCACATGTGAAAATATCATATTTTCACATTCATATTTTGAAAACACATCAGTGTCTTGCTATACTGACCCCAATTTTGTCAATTCTCATTTCGTTTAGGAATGACCATTCCTACTCAAGATATCCTCTACAACGCTCTGGGTAATCTGATTAAGGAGAGGAAGATTTATCACACTGGCGAGGGCTACTTTGTTGTCACCCCTCAGACATACTTCATCACAAACAACATGGTAAAAGAGAGGAACTGGTGGAGTACCGCTGACAACGACCTGCCATCACCTCCTCCCATTACGTACCTGGTGAGCAACGAGAGTTGCATGGACGCCACGACTGAGGTACCTGGCATGGCCCACTGTAAGTCCTGCAGCTGTTTTACTTCACCATCCAACGTACCTCCATCTGTCCAGGACCATCAGTCCACCAGCATTAGTGAATGCACAGGCAAAAGCCTCAAGTGGCCAAAAGAGCACAAGCCCTCTGTTCAGCATCAGTCCACTTCTACAGCAGCAGATTATCAGGCCAGCGAGATCAGCAAATCCACCGCCACCAGCAGCCGTAAGGACAAAGAGAAAGCTGGCCGTAAATTTGGCCTTAACCTATTCCGCAGAAACACAGGGAAGAAGGAGAATAAGCTCAAGAAAGAATATGCCACATTCTCTGGGCAATTTCCACCAGAGGAATGGCCTGTCAGAGATGAAGATGATTTGAATAACCTCCCTAGAGACCTGGAACATGCCATCATCAAACGGATCAACCCGGAGCTGACCGTGGACAATTTAGTAAGACACACTGTGCTTATGAAGAAGCTTGAGGAGAAAGCCGAGTGGGGCACAGAGAGAGCTGTTGACAAAGGCATTTCCACCGAAACCCTTGTGGTTAAGCAAAGGCATCAGACCACAAGAGCCGGGGGCCGAAAATCTGTCCCTAGACATACTCGTAGTAAGAGAAGAGGGCCTTTATCCAAAGAGAAACATAAAACAAAGAACAAGATTCAGCAATGTGCTGAAGATTTAGAGACAGAAGATCCAATTATGCCTCGTCTCAGATCACAACTGGTTTTGGAGGAACCGGGCAGCTATGAAGAAAGCATGATTCTCAATCCAAAATGTGTTTACAAGAAGCAGATAGAGAACCCATTTCTAGTGTTGCCAGGAAGAGAAACGGAGCCAAATGCTGGACACAAAGAACAACGGAGGAGAGAATCAAAAAATCCAATCACAGGACGACGAGAAAGAGCAGGTCACAGGTCAAAGTCTTGGGATCCTCACCATGCCATAGAGATCACTGATGGTGTGGAGAACTCTCAAACATTATTGAACGCACCCTGTGAACAGCTCCATGAAAGATCACAGACTGTGAACTCCAACCTGGATGTTAAACCTATTAAAGAGCTTTGTGGAGATTACAGCTCTATCTACCCTCAGAGCAGCACTTTGAGGATAGAGGACAAAATTAAGCTAAGAGAGAATAAAGTCAAAAGCAGAGAGTTCAGAAGTGGCAAAGTGAGAGAAATTAAACATAATGCTTTTCGAGATGGAGATATGAGAAGTGTTCCTGACCAAATGAACGTTTTAGATCGTTCTTCTTATTTGTGTGACACATTAGAAGCTCCTGTCTCATGGCCCAAACCCACAGTTCAGCGTAGACTTTCTCTACATCTACTCAACGGCAATGAAGAGTCACATCACCATCCTGATTTGCTGTCTTCACACCAGCAATCTGGCAACGTAACAAACAGCCAACAACTGTCCAACGCTGAGAACAGAGACAGAAACACAAGCCAGACTGACAGTGAGGTGTACAGCGATGATGAACATCACATTTATCAAAAGGCAGACGAAGATGTCTGTAGCTCCTTTAGCCACAATGAGGAGTGTTTGCTTGAGACTGGCACATCTCGCTGCCGTGAGCCTGTCTGTCTGGATGGAGACTGGGATGGAAATTTCATGGAGGACCACTCATCCGGTGCTCATCACAAACCCATCAGTACCACACACCGACAGCATGAGTTTAGGTGGAAGTCTTCTAATCACGAATCTGTGTCTCTTCCTTCAGAAAGCTGCCAGCTCCAGACAGAATACCCAGGTTATGGGAAACAGACTACAGGAATCAAATTTGGTAGACGATGAAGCCACTGAAGCTCTGGAAAGCAGCATTTTTGACTACTGTCACACGAGCGAAGTGGACTCTGAAACAGAAACTATACACAAGTCTGCAGACGAAGCTGAGGGCAAATCCAGCCAATGGGTCTGTCACGCTGAATTTAAAGACTGCCATCAGAGCACAATGAAGACATCAGATGATGCTGGTAACATCCACAACAAAGGTCTGAACCCAACAGGTGCCTGCGCAAGAGAAGCCGCAGAGAGTCAAAGTAACACAGCAGATAGTGGAATTGACTCTCCAAGGTTAGTTAGTTGTTGTGATGTTTGATCTGAGATCAGTTTATTTCATAAAACGGAGTCACATTGTTATGTTAGTACAAACTCAGTATATTTGCACATACAGTTTAAACCTGCAAAGTTTTCTGTGTTTAAAAAATTAACATGTACCTATGTAACATTTATTTGTAGAGATAAAGTTGTTGCCTTTTTTGTTGATTATTTGCAGGACACATATGAGCTTAACCGGTAATTCATCCATCCTCAAAGGACTGAAGCATCAAGGTTTCCTGCAGAACTTAGAAAAGCTCCACTCCAAGAGTAACAACATTCACTCTCAGAGTTCTCTGCTCAAACTTACACCTGTCATGAATGTTTAAACAATACAACAGTTGTATAGAATGTATAGAATTATTTCAACAAGTGTAAATAAAATTTCTTTAAATACTAGGTATTGAATTTAAGTAGTTTTTATATACTTGCTGTATTACCGTTTTACATTTTAACTGATCATTGTTTTGTTTTTTTATTAAGAGAAAGTCTGAGCATAACAAGGGATTGTCTACTGAAAGTAATCCTTTACATTATCTCTGTATAAATAGAAGGTAATTGGCACAAATAAAAGTATGTTGACAAAGTGTCTTACTTATTTTGCTTTGAGTACCATCATCCCTGTTAGACAGCAATTCTGTTGGGGGTTAGAAAGTATCAACTTTAACAGGAAAATAGATATAGATTTACGAAAATACCTTAACATGATACTGTCTGATCCACCATCCCTCATAAAAAAGCTATTATTTAAGATGTCAATTTTATGATGAATACTGACATTTCTTTTAAATTGTTATTCTTTCCCATAGCTCTCAGTACAATGTCCAATTCATTCTAAATCCATGCTCTAAAAAAGCAGTCTTGGTTGGCCTCCAACAACAAAGCTTACCTTTGCAATGGCTCTGCCATTGATGGTCATGAAAAATTCATGAGTTAAGGGCCTAAAGCTATTCATGCACTTACACTGACAAAGGCAAGTAGAGGTAACCATAGCTTACTGTTATAAATGAAGATATTTCAAAACTAGGCTAACAGTAAGACAATAAACTCAGTATCATTTAGGATCTCTGAGCTATACCACACACAGTATATGATTCCAGCAACTTGAAGCAGGTAACTGAGGTGAAAAGCTGTGCAGGTTTAAACAGGAGCTCAACAGATGGTGTTGCTGAATGATAGGTATTAAATGATGGCTGACTGTGTCATGTTTCATTCACACTGTACTGGCAGAGAACAAAGAGCATCACCTCTCCAGCGTTTATAAAAGACAGCACAGGAATACTGTAGGCTATGAACCACAACTGTTCTTTACTAGGTCAATGACGGTGGAATGGTCTGAATGTATCTAGTTTGGTTTGTAATTTTGCTTTTTCAAATCAGATTAAATGTTTAAAAAGTTTTAGGATTTTTATAGAGAATAACTTAAATACACAAAGATTGGGGTTTTAGACAAAGATTAGACAAAAAACAGGAAAAGTTTATTTTTTCAAGGAAAGTGTCTTTTCATGCAGAAATGGTAAACATTCAATTTTCAGTATTTGTACATATTTTAAGGGTTACAGCGCACCCTGGTGGTAACACAGATTCAGGCACTATTAGTACTAGATGATGTGTCAAACCTATTATCCTGTCAAACCCTCATAAAACACACCTCAAGAAGCTCATTAAAATTACAGGCAGGTGTGTTAAAGCAGGATTGAAACTAAACACTCCAATCCTAGGGTTTGACTACATATTGAATAAGGAAATATTTAGGTAAATAGATTCTTAAATGTAATTCTTCTGGCCCACCCGGGCAATCAACATTTCAAAGCAAGCTTTAATATATTTGTTTCTGAACACGTAACTTGAACTACATCTTCTTAATACATTAATTCATACAAATAGTATATGTGCCTCTTTACATGAAACGGGTACAGAACAGGACCTCAAACTTGTAAGGTTTCTTGCAATTACCAAAATTTCACCAGTCTAATTTGTATACACATTAAATAGGATGACAAGATTATTTAGTTGTTGTAGATAGGGTCCAACAGGTTTGATTTCAAAACTATTAAAAATACAATTAGGCTTTAAACAAAATGTATTATTAAATATTTATTGAGTAAGTAAATGTTATGTAGTATGTTATGCTATATGACTTTGCATATCATAATATTATTTTAATATTTTTATAACATCCAACAATCATAAGAAAATAAACCCATTCGTATGGTAATCTTATGTACTCATATCGCACGTTCTTTTTCTCCATCAGGTCCTTGGCCTTGAACAAGGAGTTACATCATTTTTACAGTCATTCTCTCAGTGAATATCAATAACTTTAGAGGTATACGGGTTGTTAGTATGGAGCTTTGTAGTGCTCCAGGTCGTCAAGCGGCGCTCGTTCACTCGTTTCTTCAACGCTTTGCTTTTTTGCTCATGCGCCCAAACGTAGTTGGCGCCAGATGATCCGTGGCGCCATTCTGCAACGTCCGTGCGGAGGGAGAGAGAGAGAGAGAGAGACAGAGAGCGAGAGAGAGACAGCGAGAGAGAGAGAGAGAGAGAGAAGAGTGACAGAGAGCAAACCGCAGTCAGGCAGTGCAGACGCAAGAGCAGGAAGATCATCAGGCCGTTGAATTCACCGAACCTCCTAGCAGCGCATCTGACAAAACATACAACAAAAGACAACGAGGTCAGAGATTTTTAAATAAAATTTAATGTACACGAATGGTTAATGTATATGTGTCCGGGAGATTATCCTTGCTATTAAACTTAGCTGGCTAATTAGCGTGCTATATTTGTGTCCTTGTTATTGTATAAGTAGTGTTACACCGTCATTTGTTGTTTATTTTCTGCCTTGTGTGATATTTGGTACCTTAGTGTTGTGATGAGCGGCGTTCAGTCCGCTGTGGTAAAGCATTATGGACGTCACGAAGCTCAGGGTTTTCAGTAGCAATGGCGGCTAGTGTTCCGCTAGCGAGGCAGCTTAGCACGACGACAGGCCATCTTGTTTCACGCAGCTAAAATTCTGCTAAGACTATAGCATGATAAGCGCAGCATATAGCATCCAAACGCTCTTGACAAGCATAGCGGTTGATTCCAGAATATCATAGAGCCACAAATGACGCGAAATACGTCTTTGGTTTTTGTTCATTTCGACGCCACAAAACAAAAACGCGTTACATGTTATGTAAGATGGGGGGCGCCGTTCCCGGGCTTTCGCCAACAGCATCTGTACGTTGTTAGCCATTTTAATTAGCCACGAAGTTGAGCTTGATGACTTTCTTTAGTGTATGTTGCGTGACAGTATCGATTACAGTGCAAATAACTGAACAACTTTATTGATGACTCAGATTATTTGCATTAGTTCACGTCGTGTGTTGTGTCAGTGCGTGCTTACATGGCTCCTGAGGGGCGGAAGCTACTCGCGGCGGCCATTTTATAGCTAGTTAGCTGTTCCACCCCTAGTGCACAAGATGCCTACCGTGTTTTCTCCAAGCTGTCGTGTCAGCCTGTTTACAACTGTACAATACTCATAAGGTGAACTGTATCTGATAAATACGCAGGAAAATTTGGAAATAAATGTAAACTTTCTGATATGTCTATTTATGAAATGGCTTTACCGCTAGTTAGCCAGCTAGTTAGCGGATAATGCAAGCTGAAGGAGGCTAACTAGCAGCTATTTAGCCAGCTAACCTAGCCAACAGTGACAGATCAGCTGTCTATATGAGAAAGATGTAAACGTGAATTTAGTTTGGTCATATGTGTTGGACTTTTAAAGGGGTTAGTAGTTGTTCACCGATGTTTCTTTGGCAGTTAATGTCAATTTGGAAATACTTGAGAAAATGGAAAATAAGTGCTGTTTGGAAATGTATACATAGCCTGGAAAGTTAGCCAAATAAAACCAGTCCATAGGCTGGCTAACCGTAGCCAATTTTAGCAACAGAGATTTTTGCTAACTTAGCTTTGGTTGTAAACAAAACAAGACTTGTCCACAAACAGAATTAAAAAATCTAATTTGCTGTTTTGCCAGCTCCTGTTTGTCTAGTTATTAATGTACCCAACTACTGTTTCTGTTCTGCTGTTTCTATGTTAGATTTGTATGTACATCAAGTTATTCACTTCTCAATCAACTTGAAAAGAAGTTTTAAGGTGTTCCTTTTGGAGCATATTTAATTGAAATTGTAAATTTCCATGTCGGGTGAAATTACATTATTTCTCAAATGTTGATTGCTTTGTTTCTGAATGCCTTTTTTAATGTGGCTATATTTGCATTTAACATTTCTCAGACAAAAAAATACATTTTAATAAGTATTAGGTTTTATGTAAAATGTATCATTTTTAATATGCAAACACATTAAACGTCTGATGTCTTCCAACAGGCAGGACTTGTCCTGACTCGAGCTGACTGATCCTGAATCAAGCAACCCTTCAAGTTTCTTTGCAAGAAAGCGGTGCTCGTAGAGCAACGCTAAGTTTCACTTAACCGTAAAAACGGAAGTCGTCAGGCTGGAGTGTGTCCTGATGGCCGAGTCAGAGACTGACTGTGACACACCAGGTCTCGATACGTTGGGATCTGAGTGTGTCATAGCCCATACGCAAGTTGGTGACTTGCATTATGGGGCAGAAACTGAGATTATGACTCAAGAGGACAAAAGACTTGACCTGGAAGCTATTCATGGCGATTTAGGGGCTGTGACGTGTGTGGATGTGGTAACGGAGACGGACCATGACTACATTAAATCTGAAATACACCATGATCACCATCAGTACTTCAGCAGCGCAGAAATCAAGGGCAACGAGCATTTGCTTGGTGAGGTGCTGTTAAAGACAGAAATCGGTGGTGGAGAGCATATTGTGAAGGTGGAGTCGGACCATGGAGGGGAACTTACAGTGGAGTCGGAGAATGGTATTATTATTCACGAAGCCCAGGGCCTGCAGTGCAGCGAATGTGGTGAGATTTTTGGCAGCATGACTGATCTTCATGAACATTTTGAAATCCACAAAGCCACTCATCCCTACATTTGTGTCCATTGTGGTGAGAGCTTCGCTATTGAGGCCAGCCTTAGAAGTCACATGAAGATTCACATGAAACTTGATAAAAGTTATACCACTGGTCTTGAGATGGTCGGTAAAGGAGTCATTGATGCGTTCAACTTGAAACCACACCAGATGATGCATTCTCCAGAAAAACCACACAGATGTTCGGAGTGCGGCAAGAGCTTCGCAGCTGCCATTACTCTCCGCGAGCACATGAAAATGCATTCTGATGACAAACCCTATAAATGCACCCAGTGCAGGAAAAGCTTTGTGCGCCGACGTCATCTTAAAAAACATCAAGAGCTGCATGCCCGCGACAAGCCGTTTACCTGCATTCAGTGTGGAAAAGGTTTCGCAACAGCTTCGAATCTCAAGCAGCACCAGAAGACCCATGTTGGTGACAAGCCCAACAGATGCGCCCAGTGTGGAAAGTGTTTTGCGTCTGCGTCCACGTTACGAGAGCATCAGCGAATTCACTCAGGAGAGAAGCCCTACAAGTGCAACCAGTGTAGGAAGAGCTTTGTTCGAAAACGCCACCTCAAGAAGCACCAGCTGGTCCATCAGGGTGGAAAGCCCTACAGGTGCTCTCAATGCGACAAGGGTTTCAACCATTCCTCGTCCTTGTCGAGACATCACAAGGTCCACCTGGAGGCAAAGATGTATGCACAGGCTGATAAGGATTTCCCCTTTGATGCTCAAATAAAGAGGGAAATGCATGCAGGTGAGAAGCCATACAGCTGCAGACACTGTGAGAAGAGCTTCAATCACTCCTCGTCGCTATCCAGACACCAGAGAACTCATTCTGACGGAAAGTCTTACACCTGTGCTCAGTGTGGGAAGCGGTTCAATCATTCTTCCTCTCTTGCAAGACACCAACGGGTTCATTTGGAGAAGACCTCTTACAGTGCTATTTCACCAGGAAAGGGATTCCCCCACACTACCATATTAAAACAGAGAATCCTTCAGAGTGAGAAACCGTATAGGTGTGCTCAGTGTGGAAAGGGTTTCAATCATTCTTCATCTTTGTCTAGGCATCACAGAATTCATCTTGCTCAGTAAAATTGTATTCCTTTTCACATGTTGTGTTGTACCGCTCATCCCACCCTTGAGTCAGGCTTGCTTGATGATTGTGGCAAAAAACGCAAGAAAATACAGAAAGACTAAAGGAACTCATTCTGAATTCATGTCCTTTTAACTTTTCAAAAGCAATGCTTTTCGATTTGCTATGATTGACACTGATAACATTGATAAATCCCATTGTAATGTGCAAATACAGTTTGACTAAACACACCATGTTTCAGAATTAATTATCTCTGATTAAAACTGTAGATAAAATTTGAGATTCCATCATTACTGGCTTGTGTTAGTCATGTTCTGTGTGATGTCATGTAAGCTTCAGGAAGCTTTTGGGAGTTTAAGCCTGGCACAGTCTTGAACAGAGTATTAGGTCAAGTTGAATGGCAGATAATTGAGCGAATTGGATCTAGACTTAACTAGTCACTCCTTTAGTCTGTACCATTACCCATCTGTGTATCATTTTTGGGTTACAATGCTGATATCACCTGTAAATATGTGTTGATTTTCTTTTATATAGATATGTATAGGTGAGTAGTGTGCTGTTTTCTGAAAATAGAGCGTCGATGTATGATCCAGTTAGTCTTATCCATCTCTTTTAAGTGAAATTGGGATGGTGTTTTCAGGGGATGTCACTAGTTTTGAATGAACTGTGTAAGGCATAATAATCTCCATTAACCCCTTTGATGCACCAGATCATCACTCCTGTTAACCTCTAGCAGTTATAGGAGCAAAGCAAGCAGGGGAAAAAGCAACTTTCTTATAACATGGAGTCAAGTTTTTAGTTAATTTGGCTCAAAGGGTAGATCCAATAAAAATACCATACATTGTTGAGCAAACGTGGTTCATGTTATGTAGTGCAAAACTTGAGCAGCCATTATTTGGCTTTGTATAGAAATAATGTTTTAAGAATTAAAGTAACAACCTAAATATTTTTTCAAATGCCTACAGCGCTTCTCCCTGTTGCCCATCTCTGTTACCAATGGCTGACTGTATATCGACGAAGGTTCCCGCAGCCATTGCTATTGTCAGACAGCAATGTAAAGCATTTAGTTGTATACTGGATACACTCTGCAGAGTATCAACATTTACTAAATAATAGACTGTGTATACTTTAATGCAAATACAAAATATAGCTCGCTTTTGAAATGTTTGATTTCATTTGTTTCCCCCAAATTCCATGGCTATGTGCTTTCTATTTACAGTTATGTGTATGGAGAAAAATCTTTTACAAACGGATGTATTTTTTTAACAAGGTTTTGGTAATTGAAAGGGAAATGAAAGGAAAAAATGTTTTTATGGGAGTGAACATTGTGTTGAAACTGTTCTTTCTTTTCCATTGGATAACAATTGTGCTTAATCATGTAGCATAGGTTTATTCATTGTGTTAGTTAGGTGCCTTATTGCATGCCATGTAGAAATGTATGCTGAGCTATAATAGAAAAAAAGTTGTGGCTCCTGCTCCCTTTGTTTCTTTACATACTAATCAACATTTTAATTTGACTTTCTGTACTTCTTTGGTTCGCTGTACATGAATGTTTACACTGTTACTTCTGTCTTTTAATTTCCTCGTCTGTCAACTAGCCTCTTTGTAGACTTGGAGGTGAAAGAATTTGCAATGCCATTGATCCATATGTTGATTGCCCTCTATAGTGGTCAATTCTTGTCCCATTTGTCTGTTCCCCCATCTCTTGAGTGGCTCACATATATGGATAAATAAAGGTTGTTGACTATCAACAGGCTTTTTATTGTTTTCTTTAGTTTGGAAGAAGTGACTTCCTGCATTTACTCAAGGTCTGTCGTGTTTAATGTTTGAGTAATGGCAAACTAAATCATTGTGCATATGACTTTATTAAAAAAAAGAATACAACTGAAATCAAACGTAAATGTTTATGTAGTCAACAGAATTGTTTGAATGATAGATGAGATCACTGTAAACTTAGTGAAGATGATGACGCATTTAAAAACATGTGAATAAAGTGTATTGCATTTCATGTGTATGCAGCGACATCTGCTGGCAGCTCCTCAACTAATCCTATTCTCTGCGTCTGATCAATTCGATATTGCCATCAGTTCTACAACTAGGATAATTCGATGTAGAGAATTGCCCTTTAACATTCGAGTTTAGTCAAAACTATTCCTACATGTGAACATAGGTTTGTATGTTGCACTTATTGTTGGCTTGTTGAAATGCTGCTTACTCATTTGTAAGAATTGGATAAAAATGTCTGCTAAATGAATAAGTTAATAAAATGTAACAACAAGCAAACATTTTATTCTTGATTTAAATCTACCAAAATAACAATTAGCCTATAGTTACTAAACATATATGACATTTTCTTCACAATTATTTCCCATTGTTAAAAACCATGACATTGTTCCTCATATTCATATTCAAGTTCTGCTAAGGCTGGCATATGTTTTTATTACAGGTTGAGTGAATCTACATAAGACCACGGAAGATGAATTACTTTTCTTTAAGTGCTTTTATGATATTATTTTCTATAGGTGCTGTTGAATCATGCACAAAAGTAAGTTTTCTCAAAATTGTATATTTGTTAAGTTTTACTTTGCATGCATGTTTACTACATAATACATTTGTTCTCTACTTTTTAACTAATTATTAAAATGGTAAACCTTAGATTACTGAGAATGAGCACTACTCATGCATGGGAAGAAACCTCAGCTATATACCCGCCAGTATACCCTCCTCTGTTCAAACACTGGACTTCAGTTTTAACATCTTGACAGACTTACAGAAGACTGTATTCCCAGTTTTGCCTTTTCTGCTAGTTCTTGATCTATCAAGGTAAGAAATGCTTTTACAGTCTAAATCTTGTGTAAAAGTTGTGATGTAAGTGAATGTAAATTCATTCATTTGCTTTCAGGTGTAACATCATACACATTGAGGATGATTCTTTTTACAATGTGAAGAACTTGACTACTTTGATTCTCACTGGAAACCCTGTTAAACATTTTGGATTTGATTGCTTTAATGTCTTACATAATCTACAGCGACTAGTTCTTGTGGATGTTGGTCTCATTTCCTTACAGTTTCATATGAACAATCTAACCAAACTACAGGAGCTTAATGTTGGAACGAATAACCTTCAGTCCATGACTCTTCCTTCATTCATGAGCAACTTTACAGACTTCAGTTTACTTAATCTACATACCAATAATATATCCATCATAAAATCTGATCACACCGCTGTGTTGAGAGAGATCGGCAGAAACATGACTTTAATATTGTCCAGGAATCCATTATTATACATTGAACCAGGAGCTTTCAAGGACATTTATCTGAAAGAGCTGAACATACAATCTGCTTTTGTTTCATTGAACGCTGAAAAAGATGGTTTAAAAGCTCTCTACGGCCTTAATGTCAAAAGACTAATATTTGGAAAGTACAAGGACTCGTATGGCTTTGACTCATTGGACAATACATTTTTAGATGGCCTTTGCTCTTTTAATTTTCAGGAAATACATTATTTCATTAAAGAAAGACCTAGTGTGGATATTCCTACATTTCGTTGTATGATTAATGCCACAAATATAACAGTAAAGCATGGAGTGTTTTCTAAAATGGAGCATGTGTATTTTTATAAAATCAAGGAGCTTTATTTAATTTCTAATCATTTTCAGACGTTTCCAGGTAAAGAACTTTCACATCTCCATACATTAGAAAAACTAGTAATAACAAACAGCAACATTGTCCGAGTTGAAGGCTTTATAGACATGCCTAAACTTCAGTATGCAGATCTCAGTTCTAACCGATTAACATTAATACCATGCTGCACAACCCTGTTGTCTGACATCCCTCAAATCAAATACTTAAATTTAAGTCTAAATGCAGAAATCAGTCTTCGCCTAGGAGCATTTGATGGTCTTGATTCCCTTGAGATTCTGGATTTCCATCATACGAAGCTTCCAGATTTGGGACACCTTTCACTTTTATCTAACTTAAAGAATCTGAAGTACCTGGATGCCTCTTATTCAAGCATCACCTTTGATACTGTACATTGTTTTCATGGGCTGATAAGTCTTAATGTTCTCAAGATAGCTGGCAATAATTTTCAGGCTGATGTGGCAAGATATTTATTTAATAATCTTACATATTTGGAACATCTTGATATGTCATTTTGCCATATTTCAGAAATACATCCAAGCTCTTTCAAAGCTCTTCAAAAGCTACAGCTGTTGCGTTTAAGTGGAAACAAATTAATGATTGTAGATTTTCTGATCTTTCCAAAGCTGCAGAAATTAACATCACTTTATGTAAATAAAAACAGCATTACTAGTATTTCACTTGATGTTCTCCAGAAGTTGCCCGCAAACCTTTCAGTGTTTGATTTGTCCTCAAACCCCATCGATTGCTCTTGCAGCCACAAAGATTTTATTTTGTGGATCATCAATCATCAGCAGATTTTAGATCAGCCACATAATATATTATGTAAAACATTTTCACCAAACTCAGATTTTCCTGCAACAGATTTTGACGTTGACAGCTGTGTGCACAAGACAAGACTCACAATTGTGTTATTGGTATGTTTTCTGACAGTCGTAATTGTTTTATCAGTCTTGGTTTATAGGTTTCAGTTTCATCTGAAATACTGCTGTATACTGCTGAGAGGTTATAAATCAGCCAGACAACAAGACTGCTCTTATGATGCATTTGTGATTTTCTCAAGCAATGATGAAATGTGGGTCATGAATGAACTGGTGGAAAATCTGGAAAACGGCATTCCACCTTTTCAGCTTTGCCTTCACATGCGGGACTTTGAAGCCGGCAAGTCCATCGCCTCCAACATTATCGATGAAGGAATAATGGGTAGCCGTAAGGTGATTGTGGTTGTTTCTCAACACTTCATTGATAGTGCCTGGTGTCGCTTTGAGTTTGAATTAGCTCAGTCCTGGTTTGTCATGGAACGCAATGCCAACATCATCATCATCATTCTGGAGGATGTGGAGGAGAGAAAGACTAAGAAAGTGTTTGGTCTTCATAAACATCTGAAAAAGAACACGTACCTGAAGTGGAGCAGAGACCCTCTGAGTAACATGAGATTCTGGATTCGACTCCGGAGGGCTATTATTGCCACAAATAAATAATATGTACACATAAATTGTATATTGAAATTTTGTGAAATTACCAAGAATTTACTGCATTTTGTTTTACTCAATTACCTAATACGGCAAACTCTCGTAATGGCTTTTGTCTGTTGTAAACTATATAACAAAAAAAAAAAAAAATTAAATATAAAACTACAAACAGAGAGCTTTGTGTTTGGGAGTGCATTTCAAAAGTGAATAACTTGAATAACATGTTGAATAAACAAAGAGGAGAAGTGAAGTTTGCATGTACTCCTGTAAAACAGAATAGAGTATTAACAGATCTTTTTTTTAAATTCTGTGCTTTATTGTGAAGTAGAAAAGATATGTTAATTCAGTTCCTAATTGAATGTAGTTTTTTGGGGGGGTGGGTTGTTTGATGTGTTGGCCTAGGCTTAACCCTGAAGTAAAAATTTTTTTCCATGTGGTGATGTAAATAATAAAGGATTCTGATGTCAAAGTTGTGTGGTAAAGTTACTTTTAAAACAAGTCTTTCCACTCTACAAGCATCTTGGAAATGCTTCAATTAAAAGAAATTGATGTATTATTTTCTTTTTCTCCTTCATCAGAAAAGTCCCAAATGTAGTAATGTTCTACACCCCTCAGAGTTCTCGTTTCTTTTATTTAAAGGAAGAGCCTTTTCAACATCTGCTGTATTGAGCATTTTAATTTCTTCCTTTTCTTTAATACCAGCGGTCTGTATCTTTATTACACCCTGGTGGTCTTAGTCTGCAGATGTCCTTCTAAAATGTTATCTACCGTTATTACCTTTGGACACTTTTGCTCTGGAAAAAAGTATGATTTATTGTGTGATTTACTGAGGCACTGTCTCTCTTGCCTGCTTGGAAGAAATGCCACTGCAGTTGTCTATAGTTCCCCTTTGTTAAAAACCATAAAATTGTTCCTCTTATTTAGCAACTTCCACTACATCTGGCACACATTTTTATGACAGGTTTAGAGAATCCAGATAAGAGCATTCAAGATGAATTACATTTCTTTAAGTGTGTTTATGATCTGTTTTTCTATAGGTGCTGCTGAATCATGCACAAAAGTAAGTTTTCTCAGTTTAAACTAAAGCTTGTTTTGTATAGAACTTACTGGCTTAATTACATTTTTTGCTTAAAACCTTAGATTACTGAGAATGAGCACTACTCGTGCATGGGAAGAAACCTCAGCTATATACCCGCCAGTATACCCTCCTCTGTTCAAACACTGGACTTCAGTTTTAACATCTTGACAGACTTACAGAAAACTGTATTCCCAGTTTTGCCTTTTCTGCTAGTTCTTGATCTATCAAGGTAAGAAATGCTTTTACAGTCTAAATCTTGTGTAAAAGTTGTGATGTAAGTGAATGTAAATTCATTCATTTGCTTTCAGGTGTAACATCATACACATTGAGAATGATTCTTTTTACAATGTGAAGAATTTGACTACTTTGATTCTCACTGGAAACCCTGTTAAACATTTTGGACTTGAATGCTTTAATGTCTTACATAATCTACAGCGACTAGTTCTTGTGGATGTTGGTCTCATTTCCTTACAGTTTCATATGAACAATCTAACCAAACTACAGGAGCTTAATGTTGGAACGAATAACCTTCAGTCCATGACTCTTCCTTCATTCATGAGCAACTTTACAGACTTCAGTTTACTTAATCTACATACCAATAATATATCCATCATAAAATCTGATCACACCGCTGTGTTGAGAGAGATCGGCAGAAACATGACTTTAATATTGTCCAGGAATCCATTATTATACATTGAACCAGGAGCTTTCAAGGACATTTATCTGAAAGAGCTGAACATACAATCTGCTTTTGTTTCATTGAACGCTGAAAAAGATGGTTTAAAAGCTCTCTACGGCCTTAATGTCAAAAGACTAATATTTGGAAAGTACAAGGACTCGTATTCAATTCAGTCTTTCGATACTGAGTTTTTAGACGGCCTTTGCTTTATACATTTTCAGGAGGTATATTATTACATGAAAAGAAGGCCCAGTGATCTAATTAATATTTTTTATTGTATGATGAATGCCACAAAGGTAGTGGTCAAACGAGGACTATTTCATAATTTCCCAAATGTGCAATTTTATAAAATTAAAGAGCTTTACTTGATTTCTAATCTATTAGACACTTTGCCAGGTAAACAACTTTCACATCTTCATACATTAGAAAAACTAGTAATAACAAACAGCAAAGTTGTTGGAGTTGGAGAGTTTATAGACATGCCTAAACTTCAGTATGCAGATCTCAGTTCTAACCGTATGGCATACAGAGGATGCTGCAAAACATTGTTATCTGGCACACCTCAAATCAAATACTTGAATTTGAGTCTAAATACAGAAATTGAATTATCAGTTGGAGCATTTGATGGTCTTGATTCCCTTGAGATTCTGGATTTCCATCAAACAAGTGTTATAAATATGGGAATGCTTTCACTTTTATCTAACTTAAAGAATTTAAGATATCTTGATGTTTCATTTTCAGGCATCACCTTTGCTAACATATATTGCTTTCAAGGGCTGATAAGTCTTAATGTTCTCAAGATAGCTGGCAATAATTTTCAGGCTGATGTGGCAAGATATTTATTTAATAATCTTACATATTTGGAACATCTTGATATGTCATTTTGCCATATTTCAGAAATACATCCAAGCTCTTTCAAAGCTCTTCAAAAGCTACAGCTGTTGCGTTTAAGTGGAAACAAATTAATGATTGTAGATTTTCTGACCTTTCCAAAGCTGCAGAAATTAACATCACTTTATGTAAATAAAAACAGCATTACCAGTATTTCACTTGATGTTCTCCAGAAGTTGCCCGCAAACCTTTCAGTGTTTGATTTGTCCTCAAACCCCATCGATTGCTCTTGCAGCCACAAAGATTTTATTTTGTGGATCATCAATCATCAGCAGATTTTAGATCAGCCACATAATATATTATGTAAAACATTTTCACCAAGCTCAGATTTTCCTGCAACAGATTTTGACGTTGACAGCTGTGTGCACAAGACAAGACTCACAATTGTGTTATTGGTATGTTTTCTGACAGTCGTAATTGTTTTATCAGTCTTGGTTTATAGGTTTCAGTTTCATCTGAAATACTGCTGTATACTGCTGAGAGGTTATAAATCAGCCAGACAACAAGACTGCTCTTATGATGCATTTGTGATTTTCTCAAGCAATGATGAAATGTGGGTCATGAATGAACTGGTGGAAAATCTGGAAAATGGCATTCCACCTTTTCAGCTTTGCCTTCACATGCGGGACTTTGAAGCCGGCAAGTCCATCGCCTCCAACATTATCGATGAAGGAATAATGGGTAGCCGTAAGGTGATTGTGGTTGTGTCTCAACACTTCATTGATAGTGCCTGGTGTCGCTTTGAGTTTGAATTAGCTCAGTCTTGGTTTGTCATGGAACGCAATGCCAACATCATCATCATCATTCTGGAGGATGTGGAGGAGAGAAAGACTAAGAAAGTGTTTGGTCTTCATAAACATCTGAAAAAGAACACGTACCTGAAGTGGAGCAGAGACCCTCTGAGTAACATGAGATTCTGGATTCGACTCCGGAGGGCTATTATTGCCACAAATAAATAATAATCATTAAATAATGTTGCTAAATATGCAGTTGTTCAATACATATTGTGTAAATACAGTTATGCAATTTAATCCAATCATATTAATAAATTATGCATGACACTCATTTCTTCTTTTTGTCTTTATGCAATGTTGGGCATTTCAGTAAAAAATCCTCTTTCATGTTAGTGGCTGTAAACCATCATTTCTCACTTCATCTTAACGAAAATATGTTTATGTTCTAAAATGTCTCTTGACCATTTTTCTCTCCTCATTCTTTGCTTTGACATCAGCTGTCACACCTCTAAACTGTAGGAGGTGTCGCCCTAACCTGGTAAACTGGTTTATCACACATGGTTCTCATTCCTCTATATAATGAATGTGTCGCAGTTTCATTGAAACTAGATGTTACCCAAAGAGTTTGTTACCACAAGAGCTTCAGCATGTCTCGGAGCAGCACAGCAGGCCAAAGCCGATACAGCACGCTGGAAAAACCCAGAAGGTCGGGAACATATGGCAGATACAGCACTTCCAGACCTAGTAGCCAGAACAGCAACAGTGAAGTGTTGTGTGATTTTTGTCTGGCTAAAAAGAACAAGGCAGAGAAGTCATGCCTGACATGCTTGACATCATTCTGTGAAACTCATCTTCAGGCGCATTATGAGTATCCCGCTCTCATGAAACACAAGCTGGTGGCGGCAACAGGGCAACTCAGAGAGAAGATCTGTGCCGAACATGATAAACTTTTGGAGGTCTTCTGCCGTTCTGATCAAGCATGTGTTTGTGTTTTGTGTATCATGGAGGAACACAAAAAACACGATATTGTTTCAGCTGCAGCTGAAAGGACAGAGAAGCAGGTGAGGTGCTTATGTCATGAAGAACTGTAAATATAGCTATACTACTGAAACACTGTTATTAAAGCTGCAATCTGTTACCTGCATCTATATCACCACCTCTATTTGAAACATAAACATACTCAATTTATGTGGGTTGAAGTCAAATGACGTCAAGAACTGAATTTCTCAAATTGTACCCAAAGGTAAAATTATGAATCATAAGCTAGTGTTGTGAATTATGGTATGTTAAGGAGAAAGTTTTAAACATTGTTTTTGTACCTGGTCGAAAACTGGATTGCACTTTTATTAATAGAAATGCATGCAGGGATGTAATTAGAAAGTGAAATTAACTGTACAAAAAACTGTTTTTTTAACAGAAAGAGCTTGGGGCTAAACTGATGTCTTCACAGCAAAAGATTGAGGAAAAAGTGAAGAAATGGCAAGATCTCAGACAGGCATTGACGTCTTTAAAAGTAAGGCTTTAAAAAATCTTATATAATACTTAATTGCTTGCATATTATTATACTGCTACAAATAAAACTGAACTGTTAAGCTGACACTTCTGATAAAACACTTCTGATTTTTTATTTCATATTTGTCTTAATGAACAGTCCATATATTAATTGACAAATCTTGATTGACTATTGGCACTGCATTGCCTCTGACTGTAAAAAATGGCAGCTGTGAAATTCAGTGTAAAAGTAGTCATCAGTGACATTGCTAGCACAACAAATCCTAATCCCTAATCATTTGCAGACTGTGTACAATTGTCAAGCACATAACTTTAAATGGTGGATTGCTGGTTACGCCTAACTGGTTACACACATTACCTCATCAGTTCCTTAACACAATAATGGATTGTTAAAAAAATTGTAGACTGACAACAGCTGCTTCTGCCAGCACAAAACTGAACTGAAATAATATGAAGTAAAAGAATGCCTAAGAGTGTCTTAAGCCCCCGAAACCAATACTTCACATGAACCATATCTTGTAAATGTGGTGCAAAGTGTTACTCACACAAGGATAAAACACCATAAGGATACAGTAGCACACATGACAATAAAAGCTGCAATTCAATAAATAGTAAGATAACAGCTAATAAAACATAAACATAAAATACAAAACACAGAAACAATGTATGCACCTAAACAACAAAAGAAAAAGAAAACTATATTTAAAACTGCTTGTAAATTTTTTTTAAAGTAAAATCATTGTGGAATTTTTCTGTACAATTTAAATTAAACTGTAGTATTGTATAATATTATGTTAAAAATACTATATATATATATATATATATACTAAAATGAGGTTCATATCTATATACTGTTATATTTTATCAGTATATGTTTTGTGTATTTCATTCTATAGCATTCTTCTCAGAGTGTGCTGGATGAAAATGAGCGTATTTTTGCTGAGCTGCTGCGTGCACTAGAGAGGAGGTATACAGATGTGAAAGAGATGATCCGAGCCCGGGAAACACTTCTGGTGTCACATGCCGAGAGACACCTGGACAGACTGGAGGAGGAGATTACACTGCTGAGAAAGAAACAGAATGATCTGGAGAAACTGTCCCACTCTGATGATCACATCCATTTCTTACAGGTTCACATCAGCCAGTGATTCAGTATTCAGTGTATTTCTTGCTTACTGTTACATACTGTTACCTACAGAAGTCATCATGAAATAACATCTCTGCTCATTTTTCCCAGAGCTGGCAATCTCTCTCTGCTCCTACTGGATATGAGGACTTATCCAAGGTGACATTATCCCCACACCACACTTTTGAGCATGCGAAGAAGGCCATCGCTGAACTTAAAATGCAATTAGAAGACCTAAGCAAAGAGGAAGTGAACAAAATCTCATCAGCAGGTGACCAAATTCTTACATTTTAAAAAGTACAATAAATTAATTAGCTAGTTGTTTAGTAATCTAGTTAATTCAGTATCAGTTAGTCCATTAAAAACCGTGTTGGGTAAATTACTTTAATATTTACATCACAAACTTTTTATTCAATTAACTTGCTAATTACACTGTCTGAAAAGTCATTTTTTAATTCTTACTAATAGCTTACTAATAAAGAGTAATCCCTTAATGTACCCCCCATTTAATCTAGTTACAGTTTGTATTAATGGACTTGGGTTTTCATCCACAGTTAAGGAGGTTCAGATCCTACAGATCGTAGAGCCAGTAAAAAGGGAGGAGTTCTTAGAATGTGAGTTACTTCATATGTACAAACATCTTACCACAAAAACACAAAATGAAATCATGTTTTTTTTTGAAGAAATATACATACCAAGAAATGAATGAGTAACTGAGGAGACACTTAAACAAAAATAATTTTTATACATTTTAGATTTTATTATTCATACCACTATTACGTTTACTCCACTTTTACAATCCAATTTTCCATCCAGATTTCTGTCAGCTTTCACTGGACGCCTCAACAGCCCACCCGAACCTGCACCTGTCCGAGAGAAACAAAGTCGTGCAGATGAGTAATGAACCCATGTCGTACCCTGAGCACCCTGATCGCTTCGACTACTGGCAACAAGTTCTGTGTAGGGAAGGTCTGGCTGGTGGTCGCTACTACTGGGAAGTGGATTGGACCGGCACAGAAATAGATATTGCTGTGACTTACCAGGGCATTCAGAGGAAAGGAAATAATAATGTTGGTAGCTTTGGGTGGAACGACAAGTCTTGGAGTCTATACTGCTCTGATTCTAAATTCTCCTTTACACACAACAGCAAAAGCACCGCTATATCTGTCCCCAGATCCTCCAGGATAGGAGTGTATTTAGACTATGGGGCTGGACTAGTGGCATTTTATGGTGTGTCTGACAGTATGAAACTGCTTCACACGGTTCATACTAAGTTCACTGAGCCTATCTACCCTGGGTTTGGAGTCTGGGGGTATGGTAGTACTGTGAGACTGTAAATGTAGAGTAAATGAGTGTCTGTAAAAGTTATAGAGAGATTGGTCATGATGTCAGTAGTGACCTTTACTTATTTAACAGCATGTCAACATGACATTCATTTTTTAGCATGTTTTAACCTATTTAACCTATATTTATTCATAAAGATCAAGATATTCATAAAGATCTTAAAAAATAAGAAATGAAGAACACCTGTGACAAGTTACCTATTATTAGATTTTAAATGTGTTGATTTGTAATGTACACTAGCAGTAATGTGTTGCAGTGCTTTGTTTGTATAATAACAGTTTACAATATTATTTTACAATAAATTATGTTTCAAACCTTTCGTTAATGTTATTTAACTTTTATTGCAGTTTATTCAAATTCTTGACTGTTTGTTTTGGTCTTTTGATTTTAGTGAACGAAAGTTTAGATGAGAATGCACAGGCTAAATCTCACCACTAGATGGAGCAATGCAAAACATTTTGAAAATTGGAGATTTATTCAACCTTTTTCAATAACACCGAGTTATGCAACCCAGTCAAATTGGTTGCTAATTTAAATTTTTACTTTAAATTGTTTATAACATGATTTTGACGCTTGGATCTTTTTGCTTATTTTTTTCTGATAAAATTAACAAAAGCAATACAATAGCCATCAATAGTTTACTGCTGATAGACTTAACAAATACTCATATTTATAGAGTGAAACATCAAAAAACCTGTTACAATAATCAATATCTACATTCAGTCAGTTTTGTTTTATTCATATCACTCATCCTGCTCATCATATGTTCTTATCAAGGAATATTATTTTCATCATTCGTCACCACAGTATTATCAGCTGGTAATGTCAGAACATCAAAAGAACAAAGACATTGATGAAGAAACACACACAAACATGAACATTGATTAGACATTGATTAGACTGAGATACATACTCAGCTGACTAATAAAACTGTAAAACTGACTAAGGGTTTTGTTTTTAGATTGATTGTTGGGAATTAATAATAAACTAAATGTCAAATTGTATCTTGTACTTGGGTCACTGACATGACATGCATATTTTTCTATTGGATAAATGTATCATGTATCACTAAAACCTGTTTAGTTTAAATACATTTAAACGATCAATTGAAGTATGACTGTGTATAAGAGATATTTGATGAAAATGTTAATAGAATATTCTTTAAATTACATAACTCTGAAAAAAGGATGAAAGGATACAGACTAGCTAACTGTTGTCCTCAGCTACACATTACTCAGTGTAAGTCAGGCTGAAACAGAAAATATAGTCAAGATAATTATGATGAACTGTCATGCTGTTTGAAAAAAGTGCTTACGAGACAAGATGAACCACTTTTAACATAACAGCTGTAGCACATCTAATCAGCTGTGAACCTCAGCATGTACAAAAACTTTAAAAGATGTGTTAAAATCATGCGTAGTATATCTTGTCTAGCAGTGACACATTTTTTTTTCAAAACAAAGAATGACATTGTGAAATTGTTCACTTTACTTTTGTTCATATAGTGTACTTGAGGATATTAGCTATACACAGGAATGCTCAACAGTGTTCAACACAGAAATACACACTATTGTGCAGGCATTGCAACAATGTCTATGTTTACTAAAGCACCTGTTTACCTGAGCGATGACTTCACAGAACACTTATTTACAACAAAACAGCATCAATAATACTGAGAGCATAATCCTCTGACCTTTTATTAACAACTATTTATATCCAGTTCTTATATGATTAAGCATATTCCTCACAGCATTTGTTACTGATAATTGTATTATTTTTTATTAGTTTAAGGATTCTATACATTAAAAAGTTAAATGTATGCGTCCAAAACACATAATTGTAATTAATATTTAACTGATTATTTAAGTAAACAGTATTGGGGTTAACAGTGAGCATTCACTGGAGTTGGCATGAACTTGATGATCCATGTTATCACAGTATGATTTAAGCCTGTTCCAAAGAGCATCTTGTGTTTCAATGAAATCAGGTACATCTGACCTCTGGTATGAAGAGTTAACATGGTCAATGTCGTAAATTTGTTTACATTTGATAAAAGACCCAGAAATAGTGAAGAATTTTAAATATTTATTCTTCCTTGTAAGTCATACATTTTCCCCTAAAAACTTTCTGTTTACGTGTAAGTTTAAAACAAACTTTTTCAGATTTTCAGTATAGTCTCAGATGTTTGTTCTTACATGCACAACTGATCAATCTTGCAGATGGGTAAAAGATGTGCGTGTACACACGTGATAATCAACTAATGCCAAATGAATTATCACTTAATTCAGATAATGTTCAGCAAGCACGTCATGACATATCTCAAGCTATCTCTTAAAGCTTCTTACATAACGTACAGTATGTATAATGTAATACAGAAGTGTTGTGGATCAAAGACACGCTGTCATGATGTAGGACTGTGTGTCTGGAGGCGGAGCTGAGGAACAGCTGGACTCTTTTAAGTTTGCATTCGCTCCACACGGCGGGACACGAGATCACACCGAGACCCTGCAAATCTCCTGCAACCATCAAACCCGACAGACACGAAAAACGACAAATACAGAGAGAACGTCGCGGTTTGTTGGACATTTTATGGTAAACCTGTAGCATGTGGATTGATGTAACGTGTCTTTGATCAGTCCGCGGTCTCTCTCTCTCTCTCTGTGGATTTAACAAAGGTAAAGGAGACTCGTCTGCTGGACTCTATCAAACGGGGGGAAGGTGAGATACAACCGCTATCCTAAAAACACGTGAAGTTACGCTACAACTTCACTCGGCCATTTTGCCGTGTTACCAAAACGACAATTTGTGCATGCACGCGCGAAATCTGCGCTGTTACACAATGCGTTGCTGTTTGCTTTCTTCTCGTTGTAAATCAGATTTTCTGTTCCTCGCAGGTATTTAATCTATAACATGAGTATGTCTGGAGTCGTGCAGAGAGTATAAATGCACATTGATGAGCAGAGGGACGCCGGCTGGAGAAGGCGAAAGAAGTGGACGCTGTAGAGGATCAAGTGTTGGAGATGTCTCTGTGGATGATCTTACCCGTCAGCCTCCCAGCTCTCACCATCACTGGAATATGGGTCGTGTGAGTGGATGTCGCTTTGAACATTTATGATTTTCAGTATTATTTCAGACAATATTGGGGATATGGTGTGTGGAGTAGTTTGATTTTAAAAAACTAAACAAAGTTTAGTTATAGTGTAGTACAGGTGCTTCACGATGCCATTTTTGGCTCAATGCTTCCATAAAGAAACGTCTTAAGAGCCTTATTGTTTGAAATGTCTTTTTCTTTTTAAAATCATTGACAGAAAGGTTCTTTGGGCAACCAAAAATGTTTTTTTCTTTGGCAGAACCTTTTCCTTTATTTCAAGAGTTTTAAGAGTTTATGGGTATGGTAAAACTATAGTACACTCTTAAAAATAAAGGTGCTTCACGATGTCATACAAGAACCATTTTGAGCTGTATGGTTTCAAAATGAACCTTTAACATCCAAAGAATCTTTCTGTTTCATGAAAGGTCCTTTGTGGTGGAAAATGGTTGTTTAGACTATGAAAAGTAAAAAAAAAGAAGTGGTTCTTTTAAGAACCTTTGGCTGAATGGTTCTTTGGGGAACGAAAAAATTATTGTTCTATGGCATCGCTTTGAAGAAACTTCTGAAGCATCTTTATTTTTAGGAGTGTAGCCACAAATTTACTATTGTCTCACTATAGAAGCCATAGTTTAAACATGATATTTATACACAATTGGTAATCAAACCGCCAAAAAAGCATGGTTACCATACTTTTACAATAATAAAACTATGGTTGCATAATGGATACAGTGACCAGATTATTACATTGATACTATTATTAACATTTTCATAGTACAGTAATCGATAGAGAAGCTGTTATGTTCTGGAAGAGAGTTATGGATGACATATTAATGCTTGGAATAGACTGATAAATGATCCAGAAATCAGTGTGAGGGACCTCGGCTCCAGCTATGGGATTAATGTTGTTGGAAGACTCATGAAAATGAAGCATTTGTGCGGTTTCATATGCTTGAAGGTGCAATGTTGTCTCGTCACATGTTTCTACTTCCTTCCTGTGGAATGCATACAGGCTCCCTGTTTCTGAAGGTCTCCTTCCTCTCTTGTAGAGTCCTGAGAGTAAAGTGACTGAAGCGCTTACATAAACCCTGTGTGACGAGAGGGCAGCATCAGTTACTATGTCAGAGAGAGAAGGTTTTGGTTTATTATTTCCATGATTCCTGTAGTAACAGTCTGGGAGATGATCCCAATACAACATGGACTGAAGTCGTCCTGTTCCAGAGACTTTTCCCTCCATTACCAAAGCAAGAAAGGGCTTGTTTTCGTAGCAGAAAATGAAATCTGTAATTATGAGCTACAAAGGCATTGCCAAAAGACAAAAGCAGTTCGAACGTACATCTTAAAAATGTTTGGATTATTCTCTTATGATAAAAGTTATCTGTTAACCTGTCGGAAACGTTTTTTGGAGTCGATCACAGTACACAGCACCCAATTACACCACAGTGGAACGTTTCTTTGCGGCTTTGAATTATTCAGGCTACGTTGTAAAAATGTTTCCATCTAGGCCCGGTTACGTTTTCAAGGCACTATTTCCATTCGGTCCTTCTTTCTTTGTTTATGAATAAGGAGAATGTGGCTTACTCTTGCCACAGGCTTGCATATTCTCACAATTATGTGCTGTTCCCTTGAATGTACTGTTTATGCAAACAACACCGATAACATTTATTCAAAACAAAGGATTTGTTTGTCATTTTGTAAGTTTTAGGGCACAAGCCAACAGCTGAAATGTCAGTGTTACATCAGTGGATGTTAAAAAAGTTTGGAATAAACTTTCTGCCCTGTTTGGTTTGAGATGTGGCCTACATCTGCAATTAGACAGTGTCTGACCTTGTTTAATCAGAGCTGAAGCTCTTGGTCATTAATCTTCACACCTGCACAGGCCTTCTGGATGGACACTGGTAACGTTTGCTGTTTGATTTGGTGGTTTTGCATCTGATCTAACAGGTTTCTAAGATTGTGAATGTTTACCTCTGTTTTTAGTGAGATCTGGATGAGCCATTTTAAGGCTTTAATACTTATTTTTATTATTTACAAATTTGATATATATAAATATGTGTTTACTGCGAAAATGCCTTAAAGGTGTTTTTTTACTGTCAAAGAATTTTTTTTAGCCATTTTAGGCAAATATATTCAAAATGTTTCATGCAAGAAGTTACATTCAATAAAAAAAATCAAGGCATGTTCACTCATGTGTATTTTAATAAATGAAAAAAGAAAGAATGATTTCCCTTTATATGCACCGTTATAACAACACATAATATTAACAACCATATGTGCATATTTTTTTTTAAATTAAAATGTTATTCAGGCATGATGCAATGAATTTCTAAAACCAGAATAGGTTAATAAAACAGACAGTTTAAACCGATTCATGTAAATGAATGAAACTAATGTATTCAAAATACTACTCAAAATACTTTTTGCAAGTGCGAAACAGTAGTCCTATGCTCTTGTTTCAGTCAAAATGTGATGAAGTATCAAAAATACAGAATGATGTGTAAAAAGAAGTCACTTTTGATTCTGTCATGAGTATAAGTGGCCAGAATGTGTTCTGTGTCCTACCTGTGATGTTGAGAGTGACCTGGTAACGGCCTGCGTGATTATTCACAACACCAGTCAGGGCAGATGGCAGAATGTTTGTTTACCGAATGTAATTTCTAAGTGTAGCGCACGCTCAGGTGGTCTGTTTCTCTGTGGATACAGACACGCACGCGTTTACAAGAAATGAAAACAAAGCTAATTGCTGCTTAGCCCACCGCTGACCCTGCATGCTGTCAGATGCAGTTCCTCTAGACAGATGCAAATGTATTTGTGTGTGTCAACAGTAAGATTAACATGAGAGTAAGATGTGGGTTAGGGTGATGCCCTGGATGTATTTACAATGATTGCTTAGTAGTTTCACCTTATCTTATGTCAATTTGTAAGCAGCTTTGCTTGCTCAAAAGTGTTCTTCGTACTCAAACGTAAGTTGAGAGGCAGGAGGCTTTGACCGTTATCTGATGCCCCCGTGTTCATTGACTTCCTTTAAGGGTCAGCATAGAGGTTGTTGCGTGAGCAAATAGTGACACATAATGCCAGCGTAAGCTAAAGATGTCTGTCATATCGACTGTATTTCCAGTGCTGTCCGGTTGTTTGGTTTTATGTTGCAAGCAGAAAGTCACATCAAAAGGACATGCTCTCCTGATTTCATCATTGAGAAAACAGGCCATTGTGGTGTTCAGTATCCACAGCTTGTTTTTTGAAGTACTTTGATGTTGTCCATAATCAAAAATTGTGAAATATTTTATATATTTCACCTCTCTAGACATTGAGTCTGTAATGTATCCTGAAAGTGATCTCAGACCTCAGTGGTTTACATTGTTCTTGTGGTCAGTTTAACTTTTGTGATTTGAAACCTTTATTGTGATTTATTTTGACAGAATAATGGCCGCATTCAGAGCTTCAGGCACATTTTTAGTGCTTTTTAAGGCATGGGGTTTATTTTTGCTTGTTCTTGTCTGTTTTGTTTATATACTTGTTAGGATTGTGTTTATCATGAGATTTCCAGTAACAAATTTCCTGTTTATAAATTCAGCCATTTTAATCCTTTTAAAATAAAAACAAGCTAAGGTTAAATCTTTTCTCAAAAGTATGTTTAGGTTTACCGTTCTGACATTATTTGACTAATATGTATCATCATTTCTGGTCATTCAGGTATGCCATGGCCTTGTACAATCAGCATGTGTGTCCTGTGGAAAACTGGTAAGAACCTATACAGTTTTTAACTATACTTGTGTCCATAAAACTCAAAACAAAATATAAACAATTTGTAATATTAAATTAAATTTAACCTATGAAACGAATTATTCATACAGTATATGCTTTTCATGACTGTAGAAGTTAATGTTTATTTTTTTTATTTTTAAACTTTAATAATTTGTTTGTAACTGAAATGTGTAAATAAAAAATTTACTATAGCACATAAGATCTAAAAAAAAGCATGCATATTAAAGTGGCAACCGGTTGTTTCTTACTGTGTCTCCTACCCTGCGTCTGTTATTGTCAGATGTAATGAGTGATGTATTCGATGCGAGATGTTGAACAAGTGTCAGAATCTTCTCACATTAACTTTATTTGGCTCAAGCACACATGAACCAGTGAAGAATCGAACCCCCTGTTTTTCTCTGTTAATGGCAGGTTAACTTGTGCTTCGTACCATGAGAGCATCTAGTCAAACATTACCATATGAAGCACAACAGCATCTAGGCAACTGCTGTTAGGCTTTGTGCCTTTGTGCCTGTATTTTTTAATAATTTAAATTCGTAATAATGGCACCTGTGTGTGCGTCCATAACGGCTGGAAAAGATTTAATTAGGTCAATCAATAAAAGATTTCAGGAGAGAGCAATGACTTAAAATGAATGTGACGGTCTCAGAAAATGGCTAAAAAAGGTCTCGTGTAGGTTTTAAAAGCAGTTCTGCTCAATAAACGGGCCAAAATTTGATCTTGTTTGTTCAACTTCAGCTGTTTAAATGAAACGCTCCCAACTTTTACCATGCGCATGAGTTGAGCTTTACATTCCTGGATAATTTTTACATTGGGAACAACTGCCCTCTTTCAGGTTTCTTCAGCTGGGGGAGGAGCATTAGCTCGGTAGTGCAGGATGTGTTAGCTTTACAAATGAAGTGTAGCTACATTATGTTTGTCTTCAAGTTAGACTTAAAAGTTACACTAAAGGGACTGTGAAAACATGTTTATACTGGAAATGAACTGGAACATCCAGTGTGCAGCAGGAATACAGCGGTGTGTAAAACCCCTAAAATACACAGTCAAATATTGAACACATTTGTCTACTGTGAATTTTATTTATGGTTCGTGTGCATGATCTTAAAATAGGGACCCACAAACCTGATGGATTGAACTCTGTTATTCCTTTATAATGCATGTACATACATGTGTTTGTTTACATACAGGATGTATAACCAGTCGTGTGAGATTGATCTGCCCTTGCAGAGCGGACCAACCCTATGCTGTACTCTGGACAATGTTCCTCTCATAAGGTTTGTATGTAAATGTCTCACTTCATTCCCAAGTTGGTTTGGATAAACCTGTCTGCTAAATGTACAAATGACAATGGACACGTTAGAAAATGGGATAGTTTCGTTTTTTTTAATTGTCACTCTTTGCAAATAGGGTGCAGATTGGGCCTGAAATAAAAAAAAAAGAGAATAAAGAGATTTGGTGTGTAAGTGACTACCTATTTACCTATTCCCCTATTCTTTAAAAGTTTTTAAAAGTAGCTATTTTTCTTGTTCTGTCAGCCCCTCTCGTTTCTTCTGCATGCATCTCTTGTTTTTTTGTCTTGTGTGGCATTTCTATTATCCACCGTTTGAAGACATTGTTTGCCGTGACCTACCCTGCACCTTTAATTTGAGTTTAGAGATATTTTTCCTGCTGTGAGGGGAAAAACCTGGAGCGGCTCTCTTCTCTTTAATACAACTTTCCCAAACACCCCAAAAACAATAAAATGACAAGAACATTGAGACTTTAGCAAACCCGTTTTGTTCTTTTTTTTTTATTCTGCCACACACTTTTATCTTCAGAAAGAAATTTGACATGCATATATTGTGTATTCTGCAATAACTTTGTAAGATCTTTGGCCCGAGCCTTTCAATAGGTCCTCTGTTTTTTTGTCCCTTAGAAGTTGTGATTTATGAAGTATGAAAAGTTGAGTTTTAACTCAAGTTATGTGTTATTTATGTGCTCCTAGGCGTGTCCACGATCTGCATTTATGCCACCAGCAGTGTGTTTGTGTGTGTGTGTAGGGGGTTTATATTATAGTCTATAGTTCTTATCCCAGACGTGTTGTTAAGTGGGTGAAAGGTCAGACTCACACACAGGAACCGCATACATTCCTCGCTTATCTTGTTTAACACTTCAGTGATGTATTTATAGAAAGTGTACTATAAATGTGCATTATGATTTGGTCTTTACAGTAAGTCAGATAAATATTTAAGGTAGAGTTCCTGTAGGTCAGGAAATAATCATGCTAAGGTCAAAAGTTCGAGCTATGCTGATAAATGTACCCTAAAATCTGCATGTGCATAGATTTAGATGTTTACTTCATGAGTTTACAACTGTACACAACTGTAAACTGTATCTCCTTTAAAGGCTTCATGCCACAGTGACATGTTATGCCTGAAAAGGTCTTCAGTAATGATAACCTGCATGTTAAGGAGGAAGATTTCCTTTTATGGATGCTTGCATAGTTTTTCTGTCTTTCATCACTGATGATGTTGTACGCTGTTGTTTTTTTGTCATTTGTCATTTCCCATGCAGTATGAGAGCTGTGTGGTAAATGATAAAGGTCCTTGAGCCAGCTCTGAGCCCATTTTTTCCCCAAAATCCACAGCTGCCAATGTTCTCCCAAGGGCCAAACAAGCATATTTTGGTTATCTGCCAATGGGACTTTGAGATGTGTGTCTGTACATGTATGTGTGGGTTCATATTGCGGGAATCTCGGGTATCTAACCTTTCCTCTGTGCTTTAATCTGTAGTAAATGTGGGACTCTTCCTCCAGAGAGCTGCTTCTTCAGTCTCATCTGTAGCACCGGATCCTTCATGGGTGAGTTTACCATGTGCATCTTGATCTTACGTTCGTCTTTTGCAGCTCTTTTTAAAGCTTTTAAAGTAAAGTGTGCAAGTTAACACCAGTATTTTCAATCAGGTTTCTCCAAACACTCTCTTTGTCTTGCATTGGTTGGACAAACGGCTAATCCAACCCCAAACTCATTCATTGGTTGACTCAATGTTGCCATCTCAGGCTGAAAAATTACAAAATTTTTTTGTAGTTGAAGCTGTGACTAATCCTAGACTTCAGACCACAAAAGCAAAACCTGCAGGGCAATGCACACCTTAAGAGCTAAATTGCGAACATAATCTCATCCAATCAGCACTATTGAATGGTTAATTTCAGTTAAGCTCTAGCTTCCTGATTTCCTCCCGTTTAAACGATTCCTAAACGTTTTTGATTTCGGAATTTCGGATCAATCTGTAGTTCATTCCAGAGTAAATGATTCCCATCTGTGCTACAATGATTCACTGTCTAGGCAGCAATCAGCTCAGGAAATCACAGGCTTACTCTGTTTGCAATGTGTAATATTCATCACCACAGGTTGATTAACTGTACAATTATCTTCCAACATAACGGATGTTTTCTGTTGAGATGTCAGGCAGGTATTATCATCTTTATAAATGATGATACACCCTACTCATTACTAAACATTTGCTATTTCTCAGTGGAGAAACAAGAAAACATGTTACATAAAATGTCCTCATATTAATAGATAATTCTAAATTAATGTTCTTAAAGCTGCAATCTGTAACATTTGCCTCTCTATCAACATCTTTGTTTGAAAAATTAATAGTGCAGGTTACTTTACTCACTAATTGTTACGTTGGTTTAAAATCAAATTATGTCAAACTGACATTTCCAGTAAAATCATACTTTATTATTATTATAAGCTTACCATTGTGAATTGCCTGATTTTCTGATTGCCTGCTAAAATTTTATTTTAACAAAGACAATAACTTAACAAAAACTAAAAAAATTGGTTGCACTTTTAATCAGCATTTTGTCAAACGACACTGTTACATAAAAAGCAAGATTGCACAATAAGATTGGCACATTGAAAATCTGAACATCTGAAAATAAGTGTTATCTTACCCAGTTTTGCTTCTTAAAGTAAATTTGCCCTGTTTAGAGGATGTTTCAATATTTTTACTAAAGTATAGTCACACATGCTGAAAATGGTTATATTCGTCAGGATCAAATGAATACTGATGACTTATTGCTACGTATCGCTTGTCACACATTAGATTACAAAGACTCGCTCAAAAGTCTCACGGCACTTATGAGACTCATGTCAACTAACAGTGATATATTTGCTGTAGTCTGCGTGGCCAGTGCCCTACGCTGTGCTCTGATACTGTTGGTTACAGGCAAGTGCAAACTGTGCAGCAGGTCTGTGAAAAGACCAACTCATGGGTTGACTGTGACCTTTGACCTGAGCGTCTGGTTCTAGTGGCAGTGCTCCTGCTGAGAGCTGAAAGGGTGTATTGTTGTGTCCAGTCCTCCACCCTGTGTGTAACTCTCTGTGAGAGCGTTCTCCTGCTGTGAAACTCGCTCTCTGTCTGTTTACACAGGGAAGTTACCGTTGTTCATCCAACAATACAAGAAAGTGCCATTTTTGAACGTGTTTCTTACATAATTCTGCTATCAAACAAAAACCTCCTATTATGCTACGTGATTGTATCATGGTTCCCGGACAATGGGATGTTTGTAAAGTTGTTAAGACTAAAAAAGTTTACACTACACAGCACATTGAGATTCAAATCCTAACACCTCAATAAAAATGCATGCCGATCGTCCGATCAAGGGTGACCAGTGGTTCCCTAGGGCTGCATTGTTTTCCAGGTTATATAATACTCTGTGTTTCTGAATGTGAGTGTGGCATTGCGGGAAACATCTCTCAACATAGTAGAACTGTAACTGTGTGGAAACAGAGTAGAGAGAGGTCACTGCAGGAACTGACCAAAGCTAGTTTACACTCCCAAAGATCTTGTTAAAGGGCTATATTTTTACCTTTTTGTTGTTTTAACAAGTCTTGAACCAAGGTGGAAACTTACATATAACCAATTAGCGGTGTAAAGATGTATTGATGTATCACATAGCGTGTTACAATTTTTTTTTTAACAGACCTATTTCATTTGCTTACATACAGACAATTTAATTAAATGTTGTTAAAAATTAAACCTTAAATTATAACAAAAAATAACAAACGATATAAAAAATTGCTTTGGAAATAAATGTGTCATTTGTATTTCAGTAAAATTTGTTACATTTTGTTAACAGACAATATTGTGATACAATCAGTTAATCCAGTAACGAATCGTGCATTGTATCGTTAGCTAAGCGTTACATTACACCTCAATACATAAATCGAATTGCATAGAAAAAAAATGCAAAAAATAACAGATTTTAGCATTTTAGAAATGCTGTGTCCCATGTATATTATAGACCATTTCAGAAGGTATAGTCATGTGACTAAAGTTGTGTACAGTTTGATAGTTTAAGGATATGACGCATCCTACCTGCATACACGCCACTTTCCCTCACTTCCTCCATAAATAAACAGGTGTTTTCCAGTTAATGTGTTTGATCAAAGGCATTTCTGCCACATTTCACTTTTTGCTCTTACTGGAATCTTCTCAGAGCTGAGATACACAGAACTCAGGGAGGAGCAGCTGTCGCAAGATATATGACCTCTGTCTCCCTAAATCGATATTTTTTTAAATTAAATTACATTTTACATCACGAGGTTTCTGTAAGGACTGTATAAGTCTCTGTGCTGATGCAGTGATCATATCATAGCCACAAACTGTCTCATCGGTTATTATGAGTTTGCTAGCCAGAGTCTGTGTGTTCTGTCTATGCCATTCACTGGTTTTTCACATTGTGTACTTGGATCTAGAAAAGCACTGATGTATTTAGTACAAACATTATCATTCACAAAACACAAGCTGTGACCTCCAAAGTGACCTCATTAATCTGTTGTCATGTTGACACTGACCCAATGACATTCAAGGCACCTTGTCCTTGAACGATCTGAAATGTCTTGCACAATTTCAGTAATGCTAGAGAATACCATTAATGTAAGACTGGATATGTTTGGGGTGTTTTCTTTTAGTTGTTCATTCTCAGTTTGCAGGCTTTTTAACTGGCTTAGCTAACGAGACTTTGTTGATGAACCAGCACCACCACAGAGCTATGTTTTTGCTTGAAACCAGTATGGAAATTCAAGACCAGTTTGGACCATTTTTATTTAGTGATGTAATGGTGTCAACAGGAAAGCTTACGTACATCTAGGAAAGTTCTGATATAGTTTTATTTGCCCCTAAGGTGTGGCTGGAGCTACATAGCAGAATAATAATGGCCTGTGTCCAGTTGACACCATGTGTTTCTGAGACCCCACTTGTGTGTCCTGCATTCTGAGAGCATATTTCCAGGAAACACACACACACATTCACACACCAACAGACAGACAGTTGAAAACACAATAACCGTTCATGAACTCTGGGGGCTTTCATTATACCTAGCAATAACAAGCATGGGGTCTTGGGTTTGTCCAAAGCACAAGTAGATAAAGCTAACTCTGTCCTGGCATTATTTTAGTCATTGCAGATAAATTTAGCCCTTTACAGATTGCTGTGTATGCTGATTTTACATTGTTTCCTGAGCCTGAGACTCAAATTCACAAGGGAAAACTCAATGTGACTGACCAATAGTAGATGTTTGTGTATGAAGAGTACAGCTGACACCACCAGTAAACAAGCATATAGTCCACAGTTTGTGTTGCTATTGTACTGATTCAGCTGGATTTCATTAAACACAGTTACTTTAGTTTGCCTGCAGACATGTTTGTTTTTCCATGCTTGTAACTTTTCTAAACTGTACTATATTGGGCATCTTTGTTTTGTTTCTGCCACAACAAGTTACATACAGTCTTTTGTATGTAAAACTGGCTCTCATCCCGGCTAAAAAGACCAGCATTGATGGTCACCAGCACATATTTTGTTTTGATTCTCTGTGTGCAGGCTTTTGAAATAGCTTAGCCAGCAAAAATTGTCAACCAGTGTCACAACTAAGCTAAGGTTTGGTGAACAAATACAGCTGTGCTGGTTTGCCAACTGGACCAACAATAATTGTTACGAGTAACTCATACTGGTTGCAACTTCTTGACAAGACCAGTTTAGATTATTTCTCTTTTATGAAGTAGTGAAGTCAGGATAGCTTTTGCCTTGCTCTCAGAGTCTCCAGAAAAATATTAAATATTTCCTGGTCTCAACACTAAAAATAGTTTTCATCATCTAACTGGCTTTGACTCTATTGTCTCTATTCTATCAGTTGGTGAGGAAGAGGAAGAGTTTGAGGACTATTCTGCTTTTCTAATAGTGTTTACTATTGTCCTAGTAAACACACATGAAAGACTGATACTGTTTGTACAAACATCTACAACTTCAGTTAGGGCAAATCCAGTTACTGGTTCCAGTTGTGTTACATGAAGGTCATGGGTTCAAAAAACAGACATGCTGATAAAATATACATTGAGTGCAGTGTTCATTGCCTTAGATTAAAGCATCTACCAAAAGCATAAATATGATTTTGAGTACTTTGTAAATCCTGCATGATGGGGAGTGTCTAATACTGATATATTACAGAAGTGAAACATTTATTATCCATTCTCTCTATATTTTTACTCTCTCAAGAGTACACAGTTTTACCATTTAGTGTTGTTTGTAAGTGTTAGTTTTGATTTTTAGGTTGTTGTTGGAAAATATGTGACCCTTGCTGTAAAAACCCAGCTAAAGTCATTTTTTCCATTTACTGTTTTCTTCATAAAATCATCTTACATAATATAAAGTACATTATGTGAAATGAAAACCTTAATATGTCAAAGATTGAAATCATACTGTAATTTATAGATTAAATCAAACTTTGATGTTTAATCTCATAATTTAATTTGGAGGCTTCAGCCTGGTTTTCACAGACAGGGTCATGTATTTCAAAATTGAATTACATTGAACTACATTTGTGCTTGTCAGTTGTTGGTACTGCAATACATTTATTTAAATGTTTTTTATTTATAAATGTTTTTCTATTTCTCTCTTCACATTCAGTGATGGTTATAGTGTTGCTGCGATATGCTCATGTGATAGAGAAGCATCAAAACTGTGTATTAAACACAGCGAGTCTCTCCACCGGCTGGATCTGCGCTGCAGGACTCATCATGGTGGGCAACTTCCAGGTAGGGCATGACCCTATACTCTTCTGTATTATATTGTGGGCTTATAAACGGCTGTGTAGTCAGCAGTGTACACAGGAACTCTTTCCAGGGATTTGTTGGGCACATGACGGCAAGGGGAAGCTCTTCTATAGACCTCTGTTCTCTTTCACATACACAGTGGCTTCCTGCAAAAATACTTTGGTATGACCCGGCGGACTGTATAACTGACGTTCATGCTGTTGAAATGACCAGCTTAAACTAGTGTGAATTTCTACAGGTAGTAACTGGTTTGTTTGGTGCTGGTTTATTTAAGCATTGCTAATGAAATAGCGGATGTTGGTTGACCAAGAAAGTCATGCAGGTTAAGCTTGTTAAGAAGCCTTGTGGGCATATCAGCACACCAACATCACACACTGACAACCGCACACAACATTTTAGTGACTCTGCTGTTTTGTTTTTAGCCGTGAAGCTGTTGGTGAGGTCAGGGTTGCATCAGGGTGGACGGGTTCTGTTTTTTGACTGTTTAAGTGATGCAGTTACAAAACACTTGAATAGTTGTCGACTGGTTTTGGTGGCTGATGTTGATATTGAGAAAGCAATGATATGAGCCCGATACAACACAAATTTAACTACAGTAATAAGAGACATACTGGAAATTGGTGAAGCTAAAAAAACATTTTGCATTTGTTCTTATGTTTTTAGTGATAGCTTAACATCAAAACAGACTTGAAAACACGAAAAAGTCCACTCCACACGTTAATCGCGTACAAATATGGTGGATGTTGACCAAAAATACAGTATATAAATATATATGGAGATAAAACGGATGTAAATGTAGATGTAAACGGGACCAAAATACTACAATCCCATTTTAAAAAAAAACGTTTGAGTACTTTGACATTTGTGTTTGAGAGTGTACTGTATAGTTGTTTGCATTTGTATTTCTCTACATGTAGTGTGTGGATGAGTGTTAAATGTTCCTTAAGGTTCAGTTCTTCTTCACTCCTGTTCTACATTGAGTCCTCCTCTAGGGTGTTAAGATAAATGTTTTTGTTGTGTAATTTTAAAGGCAGACCGTATAAACCCGCTCATAAAGAGCCCTGTACTCCTCCAAGCCCTGTGAAACCACCATCCTTTATCTTTATTTATGAATCTGTGTGAGCCCATGGCGGCAGCGTTTTTGCAGGTTGACATGTTTGGACGATTGGCTGTGTGCCCAGGCTGCTAGCGATGTGGGGGGGTCGGCCAACAGGGGCATCGCAGGTTTTTATGGGCTGGTTGCCATAGATACAGAGGGGGGAGACAAACCATTCTCTTGATAATGTAAGCATCCACGTCTTAACTGTGCATCAAAGGCAATGCTTAATTGTTGCTGTGCGTGCATGTGTGTGTGTGTGTATATGAAGGAGCAGGCGCAAGTTCAGGCAGGTTTGTTCGTAGATTTGTCTCCTTCACTGAAGCATGCTGTATTTATGTTTTTTTGACATAGGCAGGTGTTTTACAGCATAAACGTTCATCCTTACAGGATTATAAACTTATAAATTCATCTTATCAGCTATTTTGTTATTAGGGCGATAATTTTGGTTCTGCTCCCCTGCATATTTGAAATGTTTTGAAATCCAGCAGCTACTCCTAAGTTTAGTTAGATTGGATTGCTGTGATACTGGGATACTGTCATTTAACGTCTCGCCTGTAAAGTATCAGTTCACCCCAAAATGTATATTTTGTCTTTTTATTAAACGGTAATGCATAGACTTTTTCCCTTGAACTCAAAAGGAAATATTTCCAAGATTCTTCACATAGATATTTAAAAGTACGGTTTATCATCTTCAAGTAGAAAAACACCACTATAAGTCCATTGTTTTATTTTTCAAGCCAAACAAAATATTTGTGTGCCAAACAGACTGAATTTAAAGCTTTTATTCACAGTTATTCTTCATCTTTGCTCCGATTTTTGATTTCATGACTTGGGTACACCAAGTCCATCCAGCCTAATAATAATAGCACCTATTTGATTCAATAGTACTTTGTTGTTGTTTTTTAGATTTATAGTCCATGGTCTCTATAAAACGTTGATGGATCTCTAAAAATAGTTCTATAAAATGTGATGAGAAAAAAATAACATCATGCAAGTTTACATAAGTGAGTAAATAATTGTCATTTTTTAGTGAATTATTACTTTGAGCCAGTTATGATAGATGGACCACCCGTGTGTAACAATGTGTACTAAGAGATCTAAGTTTGAGAAGCGCATGTGAAGTCTGATGTCCATTATGTCATGTTTGACCCTCTCCGCTCTGGTCGTCTGGAGCTAAGCAGAGAGAGGAATGAAGCGGTCTGCTCCTGAAGCTCCTCCTTCTCCTCTGTTTGTGTAAGAGAAACGTGAACAGAATGTTCCTGCCCATCGCCTGCCACACTGTGCTCCAGACTTAGGCCTTCATTAGGGCTCGCTGACATGTTGAGAAGGACGCTTCTTGCCAAATAAAACTCCCTTGGCGTTGGAGGAGTAAAAGCTGTATGCAGCGGTAGCCTTTTTTGCATATCTCTCATGTGAATTGTAGAGGAAAAACAAAGTCTGTTCCATGTCTCTTAGCTTTGAGGACATCTGTATGCTAGTGTGCTTCTAAGCACTTTACTTCTAAGCTATTTACTATTAGCAGATGTACATTTATGCACGTGCATTTTAAGAGGGAAAGGGTGGAAAAATAAAAGTGCTTGATGATGTCATCCAAAAAGGAAAGTTGTTTTAGAGGCGGAGCTAATTAATATTATTGAGTAATTAATAAGGCATATTTGTATCTAATTTATTCATCAGTATATTATATTGAAGGTCAAGTTGACTCACAGTACATGGCTGAGCCTGTGTTATTAGTTTTGAGCAGTTTTTATTGAGGAATATCATCCCTTGAAATACCGCAACTGGCCAATCAGAATCAAGTATTTCAAAGCGACGTGTAATACATTTTGATAACAGATTTCAAAGACACGATTCAAAGAAAGATTTTTTTCATTTTAGTTTGATTTACATGGACTACTGAATCTTTTCTTTAAGATGATGAATGTGTATTACATTTTTATTTTCATGTCAGGTTTAAGTGTTGTGCAAAAAATTTGCCCTCTCATTCACCAAATAGTCTATCTGGCCACTTCTTAAACTGCTTCATTACAGTTTTGATATCAAGAAGGACTGGTTCTATTGTATTTAACTAACACTCCAACCCCAAAGTTGGCATTTTTGGAAAATGTAGGATTGCGCCACCCCAAATTCTACGAAGAGGAGAGGAGTTTACTGGAAACATGGGCGAATGAGTCACGGCGTAGCATGCTGTGTGTGTGTGTGTGTGTGGGGCGCGCAGAGCTACCGTGATCTGACAGGCGGAAGAGACGGAACGAGCACGTGGCCCAGACGCCACATCTGTACCTCATCAACCCTTCCTGAGCGTTACACCGCCGTGGTGTAGGATGACAAGGGCGCCGTCAGACTCCAGTTATTACCATCAGGAAAACTATGTTATGTAACTCTGGCGGCACAGTTGCAGTTTTTGAGATTTGTTACAGTTTGATAGTTGTGATGACCTTTTTCAGTTTTGTTCCGGGAATGCTCTGGTGTGATTCCACACACCTAGATAAAGAAGTAGGTGAAGAAAGACAGATCAGGCAGGAGATCACAGAGGGTGTTCTGTTTGTATAAAGTTGAAGGTACAGGTGTGTGGGCCTCTCTCCTGTCTCAGCAAACCTGTCCGAGCTTGTTGAGAAAGCAGTGCCACGTTGCTCCCCCACTGCCTGGCCAATATACCGATTTTTCCACACAACCTGGGTGAAGATTGCAGGGTAAATGAATGCTTATTTGACTAATTTGGGGAAACCTCTGAATATTAAACCATGCAAGCATGGCACATGAATCACAGTCCTCTGTTAATAGTCAGAATTCAAAGGTCATTTACAAGATGAATGCTTTTTAAATAGTGCTTCAGGGAGTTTCTGAGTCGTGTAAGCATGTGTGCATTTTTAACACATGAGTGTGAATGTTTTTGTTTATATGTTTATATGTGTGCTTGTGTGGTCTCCTATAAACATTTAACTGCAGCCAGACGTCCTTGGTGGAAAGCAGGTTTCTTGCAGAGAATTGAATGGATGAATCATCATGCTCGTCCTGTGTTACAGTGTTAAAGTGTGTGTGGGACAGGCCTGACAGGTACATTTAGCGAACTGTCAGATTGTGAATGTGCAGAGGAATGAGACCGTGGTGGACCACAGATGACAAGTTATGCATTGATAAGATAAAAACAATACACACTTGCTTAATAGACAGTGGCCTCGAAGAGGTATTTGTGGCTGTGAAATAGTATTTTTAAAAGTATTTTGAATAGTCTTATTCATTGTTTATCCAATACTATTTTGAAGTGAAGATACTCTTGATACAAACAATATCCTTTGACCAACATTGACTACAGCACAAACGTTTCACAAAAAATGTGTGGTGTTTCACCCAAAATAAAAAATATTGGATAGAATAGAACATGTTTGGAAACATGTGCAGTGAACTATACCTGTGTTTGTTATAATCAGCAATAGAACAAGATTTATTCTGCAAACGACCTATTTGTTTATATAAATTTTACTGCATAAAATAAAATATTGATGGCTCCTGAAAGTATTTAACATTTAAAATGTATATAGTACATGAATCCCTAAAGGACTATCTTTATAAGACTGAGAGACAGAAACAAAGCTAAAAACACTTCTGTCGGGCAGGAATTCAACCACATGTTAAAGCAAGTCAATATGAGAGAGACTTTTCTCCTCTGTTACTAATTTGGCAGCCTAAGGCATGAGAAAAGAAGCTGCACACTTACATAAAGGCTTCTGTAATACAGTTAACTATGTGACTGCTTTATTGTTTTATCTGGAAAAGTTAAAAAATGTTCACTTTGTGCTTATGTGTTGAGCTGAGGATTGTACTTATCGATATATCCAGCACTTGCATTTTGTGTGTTTCGGTGACCTGGATCATATGATCACAAGCCTCCTTATTGTGCATTGTCCCTGTTATCCACGTGACAAGAATCCTCTCCTTACACTGCATACCCATTACATACCTTTAACATTACAGAGCTGAGAATGTGTCCTTGTCTTAATGACAGTGTAGCTCGGAGAACAGTGGCTCGATATTTAGACGTTGAAGTGAAGGGGAAGTCTTTGCCTTGGGGAAACATCCACAATATCATTTACTGAGATAATCTCTGAGTGGTTCCTGAACAATGACTGCAGTTGATTTATGGTTTCAATCGTTATTCTTACGACACTTGATACTTCGCTTTTCTTTGTAAAGAAGGGAAGTTGAAGAGAGAAAATACAGTTTCGATTTTAGTAATGTTATGGGAAAGAAAATCCTCAGGATAATCTGACCCATGGTAGCTGTTCTGACAACTTAGACTGCTATATAAACATACTAAACGATTTTCTTTACTGGAAATACACGAATGCAAAAAGGTTGTGCAGGTTAGGACATGAAAAGTGGTGCACTGTTTAAGCATGCAATAAAAACCTTCGCAGTGATAAATGCTTAAAACTAGTATGCCACATTCATCTCTAAATGTGTTTGTGTGAAGTTCACTGTAGATCTCTGTGGGTGTTTTGTTGCCCTCTGCTGGTGTACAGAATAACACACAATTGCAAATTAATTTTGCTTTGCCTTCAGCACTCAACCCACAAAGAAAACACACATCCATGTGTGGTGAGCACAGAAAAAAACCTGCAGCTATAGAAATGGAAAATCTTTCGGCTTATGTTCCATGACAATTTTGGGACTGTGGTTTCATAGCTGACTGGATTCAGGACTTGCTGTACTGAAACAATATTTCCCTTTGATGACTCTAACCCACCCTTCATTTGTTTCGAGCACAGAAAAACAAAGCTGTTCATATTTGTAACAAATTATAAAAATAAGCTAAATTATGGGAACTTGGAGTTGGAACTGTGTTTGCGAGTAAATACTGTTTTTTTTTTTTTTTTTTAAACATAAAGAATCAAGTTTTACGACTGATTATAGAGTACTGTAAATGTGTCATGTATACTTTATTTGACCTGCTAGTGTATAATTTGCTGTATGACTCATATGGTTGTTTATTCTGGATTATATTGAAGAGTTTGAATGTTGGGCTCTATGGGATTTTTCTTCGTAGACATAGTCAGAAGAAGAAGTGCAGGGAAAAACAATTTCTGGAAAATCCAGAACAGATTTTTTCCCAGCAAAAGAAGCTGAAAGCACCAGTGAACTACTAGCAGTTCAACAAGTTACAAGTTGATTTGAGATTCTAATGAATTGTGTCAATGAATATATGCTCGTCTAGAGCAGTCTGTCTGACTTCACATATTGAAATAAGAAAATAGTAAAATAATGCAAAAACACACATACTATTTGACATTTTTCCTTCTTAAATGAATTGGTAACTTCCCCCTAGCTTGATGTGTTGCAACTGTATCTGTGTTGTGATTGGCACAAAATCGTGAATTATGTCATTGTGTTGTTTACAGGTGGATAACGCAAAGGTTCTTCACTATGTTGGAGCAGGTGTGGCGTTCCCCACCAGCATGCTGTTTGTCTGTCTGCAGTCTGCGCTCACATACCGGCTGGCCAAGACACAGGGAGATTACAACATGGGTCATTTGCGCCTGTTTATGACCCTGCTGGCCTTTGTGGCCCTGGTGCTTAGTATCCTTGCCAATCTCATGTTATTGTATTGATTGTATATTTGTGTTATGTCATTGGCCAGACACTCTCACATACTCCTTATACATTATCACAACTTCTAAAAATGTTTCAGCACAATATTTACACTTTAGTTAATGATCAACGTAAAAATTTCTACACACATTTTATTGGCTGTATTCATTACTCTGAAATAATATTTTGTCTGTTCATTCAGTGTTACTGTAAAATTTCCAACCTTGTTACTGTTGAGGTTTATTAGTTACATGTCACACGTTGCTATGATTCCTTAACCAAACTTTCCTCCAGGTGGAGTGTTTTTCGTTCAGGAGAGTTTCGTCCTGCAACATACATCAGCCATTTTCGAGTGGATCTTCTGTATGATAATCATGCTGTTCTACGGCACATTCGCTTTTGAATTCGCCGGGATATCCGGTGACACAATGATGGTGCTGGCCCGCAGGCAGTCCCATCTGACCGCAAGCCGAGACCACAAATTAGAGTCACTTGGCGTAGCAAATCAGCACCAGCCGGAGAGCTTGTCCATACTGTGACCTCACTGTCCTACAGTATGTCTCTCTCTCTCTGTCTTGCTCTCTCGCTGGACAAATGGCAAAAGAAACAGAAACTGGACCCAGGATTTCGTACATCCATCCTACATTTACCAAAGAACCCAGCTCAGATTTTGCACATATTTGAAAGACCAAGTATTTGCCACATAAACTGTCCTACTTCAGTTTCTGGGGACCTTCGAATCCAACAGCTTCCATGCTGAGAAAAGACTTTATCATTTGGATATGTTGGAGTTTTGTTAGATCTCATCTGTCTAACTTGTTTAAAAACCAGTACAGACTGCCAGTGAATCTAGAGGAGCATAACTGCATTCGTAATGCAGTGAACCAGACCAAAACCTTTAAGCATTTTAACATAGTGCCTCAAAACAATGTTATTGTGCCAATTCCTGATATTGCAAGACAATGAATCAAAAATGCTGATCTTATCTTTGTCTTTTTGTTTTTTTAAGGCAGAGATATAAAATCTTTTCATGCATCTCTGATCTTCTCGCTGACTGATCAAGGTGTTTTATTTTTCTTTATTCACGTTATGGCATCTACAGTGTTTTTATTCAGCAGATTATCAGTACCAGCGTGCCTTACCATGAAGAACCAAATACAGCTATTTAATAGATGTATACATCAGTAGCTGTAAATGTATTTTATCATATGGAGCAAATATTAATACTGATTGTAAACAGCTAAGCTGAACGAGATCAGCAGAAACCTCATGCAAAACAGGCGCATAAGCTGATCACATTAAGTCGCCACTAATGAGTGCCATTCCAGAATGAATGTTGGAAGCTATGAGTATTGCTGTACATCGTGTCCAAATGTAATTTAATGGAGAAGTTGTTTTGTCCCGAGATAAACATACTTGTAGTTTCTCCTCTCTGTTACTGTGGGAGTGTTCATGTAAAATGATTACAGAGTGTGTAATAAGAAGACTGAAAAGCCCTTTAAGTTAAAAGATAGATTGTCGACCCCTGGTGGTTAGTTTGATGTGTTCACTGATCTACTGTAGGTCTCTGTGAACTGTTTTCCTTACAATTTGATATGCAGCAGGACTGCAGTTTCAGAATTGTTAAAAGAGAAAAGTGCTATACATAAAAAAAAAAGATCCCTTGTCTTAGTAGTCATTATCAATGAGTTTGTGTCATTTATTCTGTCAGAATAAAAGCGATGTTTGCATTGCTTTTCCACCTATCATCATCTAATTCTACCAGTGCTGTTCTGAAAACATATTTAATGTCATGTCAGTTTACTAGCTTTTTAGTTCTTAGTAATTCTCCACACTCAGGAATGTCAGATCTTGCTCTTGCTGTTGTGCAACATTTAAAGTAATTTTCTTGTTTGAAAAGTTTTATGATTTCCGTTCTTGTTTAGAGCGTGTTCTTGATGCAGCCAGTGATCTTACTTTATTTTGCTGAAACCTGCTCAAGCCTTGGTAATGTTTTGGAAAAATGCATTCTCTGACATACCTCAATTTGTATTTTGGAAATTATGTTATTGTTTTACCCGCTCTCAGACACGTTGTTTTTTTCTTTATGAATCACATAAAAAGTAAGTTGTTTGAAAAAAATCTATTGTAGATTCTTCAAACATTTTGGGTGAGAGTGAGTAAATAATGACAGAATTTAAAAGCACAAACTGTTCCTTTAAAACACTGCTAAAAAAGTCTATTTTCTGCTTTATCCGTTGCCTAGATTTGTGCTCATCAATGTTTAATCTGTTGGTTTACTCAAAGTATTCATTTTCCTTTAAGCTATTGCATAAACATGGACTCTGATGGTTTGTTCCTACTGAAAAACAGATTAATTACAATCAAACCCATGGCAAAGATCTACTGCTGAAACCTGCATCGGCATTAAATTACATTCCAGACAGCAAAAAGTACTTTCATGTGCCTTTGTTTCAATTAATCCAAAGATCTGATATTAGAGAAATGTTTTGTTTATGGCAGGATATGTTCGATTGTACTGTATATTTGCTAACTAAAACATATGGAAATAAAGAATCAGACATTACACTTAATTACTTTTTTAAGTCTTTCTTTCTAATAAGTGATGCAATTTAGATAAAGTTCACCCAAGAAAGAAAATTCTGTCATTTACTTTTTAGAGCTGTTTTTCAAGTTTATTGCATCATCATTTGTCATGTCATTTAGACCTTGTCTAAGTTCCTGTTAGTTGTCACCATGGACTTTAGAGTTTATACATGCGCAAATACACTGAAGTTGGGATTTATTGTTTGCTTTACCAGATAGCTGGTACAGTGGTGTGACAAAGTCACCAGATAGTCATAAAGTCACCTCATAGTCATCGTGGAATATCTTGCAGGAATAGTTTACCCAAATATGAACATTTTCTCATAATTTACTCCCCCTCATGCCATCCCAGATGTATATGACTTCCTTTCTTCAAAATTAATTTTATGAATAATTTTACTTTTTTTTTTTTTTTAATTATTGATTTGTGGCCGTATTGAACTTTGGTTTGATCTTCAGCTGATCAGTTTGTGATCAGTTTGCAAAAAAAGCTCTATACTAATAGTTTTCTTTCACAAACACGTAATTTTACTTCAGACCGGAGTCATTTGTATTACTTGGATAATAGATGTATGTGCTTTTCAACATTTTGAGTGCCATATAAGAAGATAACATGATGGCTTTAATATAAAAGTATGCATTTGTGTTCAGTTGAAGAAAGGAAGTGATATGTATCTTGCATGGCATGAGGAAGAATACAAAATTTTTTCATATTAGGGTGAACTATTCCTTTAATGTATCTGTTGTGCTTTATGTTTCTAGGCATCCACACTGAAATCACACAAATATGAAGAATTTTCCACACTTTAATTATTCACAATTATTTACATGTCAGATCTTAAATTCTAAGACAAACATTTGAAAATCAGAGAGAAAAGAGTAAAAATAAGGTTGTTCTTATAGACGAATGCCTCTGTAGAACGGATGTAGAAGCCTATAGAAAAAATGAGATTACATGGTGGCTTCCACATAAAGTATGCAACATAATTTGTCTTTACGTGTGTTATGAAATACACACACACACACACACACACACACACACACACACACACACACACACACTTGCTCGCTCGCTCACTCTCCAGTTGTGAAAAATACTGTGTAAGAGTAGTACAGATGATCTGTACATGTAAACATAAAGGCATTAATTATTCTTATGTTAGGATCTCCCCGTCCCTCAAAGCCATTTTTCCAACATTATTTAGATGAATAAAAAGCAAATGTACGTTTGATGCAAGAAAGAGACACGCAAATGAGACCCTTTTTAAGACTGTAAGTACACAATGCAAGGAATATGATTATTCAATAGCACAGCATGTGTAAACCTAAAGCTCACAATGGTCCACAATATAATGATTGTGTCTTTTAAAACGTCTCTGAATTATCTGTACATGGTTAGAGTTACAATAAAAAACAACAGAAAAAAAAACTAACTAGTCTATTTTGATTGAAAGTTAGATAATTTCAATAAAATGTCAATGCAATGAAGACTAAAAATTATATTTTGAATGATTGAAAGTGTAATTTCTGCAATTTGCAAAATAATGACTGTTTTCAATAAGATTTTTTAAAACACTTCACTGTCTGCTATTGGTAGAAAAACAGATATTCCCACCCAAACTCACATCATTGGTCAAGCCAATGTTGCCCTGTTGTAATGCTCAAACAAACAGAGCAATGTTTTGATAGCACCACAGAACAACAGTGTTTCTCTAGGAAATCAGCCCACAAATACCTTGTTTATATTTGTCTCTGAATATTAATCAGGGATATGTAGTGACTGTCGATGCTGATCAAGTTTTACATTTTGTGGTCAGCAAACTACACTAAACTGTAATGACAGATGCAAACCTCTAGACAGATTTCTCACTTACAGTATCTTTGTCTAATCTGCAATGTATGGAAGAGGAGAAGGAAAATAAACTAGAAGAAGAGAAATAAACTAGAAAAAGAAGGACCATATTCTTTAACAAAGCTTCAGTGGCAGAACAACTTTGGGATTAACCGGTCACATTAAAACTTGAGATCCTTGGTTATTTCCCAGGGGAACTCTGATCGACCAAAATGACCATAGCAAGCGGTGCTTTGGTAGATCGGCCTCTTCAGATTCAGGTCCCTGTTGGTGGAAATTATGTAAGTTAACTTTTTAGTAGTGAACAAACATTGAATCCAAACTAATAATTTCCCAGTTGTGTTGTTTCATAACCATAAACTATAGTGGATGTTGTTGCATGTGTTATTTATGGGTGACACTTGCAGCTCAAGTCCCAGGCTATAAATGTGTTGATAAAAATGCTTATGTAGTTGTGTATGGTGGCTAAAACACAAAATGTTATTATCTGTATAATTGTATAATTGTTTACCTAACAATGACACCTGGTCGGAGATCAAAGTTCTTGTTGACAATCTGTAGCAACTCTTTCTCTGTTCTTTCTGATGAGCCATAAGTGAAGAGGGAGATTGAGAGAGGGAAGGCAACTCCAATGGCATAAGACACCTACAGAAAACAGTAATGAATTGTAATAAATAATTATACCTACTCCCAATTAGATAAAATCAGTCAATAATGTGTTTTGGTGAAATTAATATTGTCTTTTATTTCTAGACAATTAGATATAGTTGTTGAATGTTACCTGCACCAAAACTCTTCTGCACAGCTTGGCCTTCACCAGGGATTTGGCAACCCAGCGTGCGGCATAGGCAGCAGAGCGGTCCACTTTAGTGTAGTCTTTACCAGAGAAAGCCCCACCTCCATGAGCTCCCCATCCACCATATGTGTCCACAATGATTTTCCTACCTGTAACTCCAGCATCTCCCTGAAAACAATGATTCATTTATGGTTTAACCTGATAAATGTCACTGCATGTATTGAGCATACACATGAAAATTTTAAATATTTGAATTTTAATATTAACGTTAATATATTTTTGTTTATGTTATTGTTATTTGTCCCAGGTAATTGAAAATTACAAATTTGGGCGAATCTTTTTTCCATTTCCATTAGCCATATTTTCAATTTGCGCATTTTTAAGGGTAATGGAAACATGCCTACTGACATACAACATTTTTTGTTGTAATCAAAACCATAACATGAATTTGTTGCTGTTAGATTCTGACAGCAAGACATAAAATCTTGAGTCATTAAATATATCTTGTTTTAAAGAGTTAACTGCATTGGAAAACAATACAAAAAGAGTCATTGTTGAATGATCTCACCTGAGGTCCTCCTATGACAAAGCGGCCACTTGGCTGCAGATGGTAGATGGTCTTATCATCGAGATATTTGGCTGGCACCACAGCATTGATGACCTTCTCCTTCAGAATGCGTTGCTGCTCTTCCAGTGAGATGCAGTCGTCATGTTGGACAGAGATGACCACTGTGTGAACACGCAGAGGAATCACAGCACCATTCTCCTGCTTGTAGTGCACAGTCACCTGAAATTTTGGAAAATTAAGTATGGAAGGCCATTGTTTCAATACACATTTTAAAACACAGAAAACATTAAAAACTTTTGACATTTCCTGCTCAACGCAGAACTCTAAAATAGACCAAAGGTTTCAGCTTCCCAGCTGCTCAGCTTGGGTTGCTGGCATGTTCCTGTGACTGACAGGTGCACAGCCGTGTCCTCCGTCCTACCAGGAAATGTAAGGACCGGGGCCCTGGGCGTCATGCAGAGGGCTCGTTTCTCAAGCATTAAAAGAGATCGCCTCATGGTCACTATCTTGTTTAACAGCAGTCACACCTATTGGCCAATGTACTGGTTCAATGAACACTAAGGCTGATAAGATAGCACGGTCAACGTCAGTCGAGGGTTTGCAACCTGCGCGCTGTGGTTTCTAAAGACACAGTCTACATCAACTGGTGGCTGTAAGTGTGCAAAATCACTTCTAAACGCAGTTCAAAATTGTAAAAAGTGGTTGAAACTGTACATGTATCAAATACTATGACACTTATACTATTACAGTTACATGCAACTTATATCTCAGTTTTACTATCAAAACTTTATTTAGGATGGCAAAAGTTTTCTTGTATTAGGCAAGCAAAATTAGAATCTGATGCTTTTAGCTATAAATGTCTTTGTTTTGAAACCTTTCACTGTTACATCACTGACCTGAGTTTTAGAGTCTGGGCGGAGCCAAGGAATAGTGCCATCCCGCCGCAGCTCGGCCATCTTGGAGTTAAGTTTGTGGGCGAGGACAATGGTGAGTGGCATACACTCCTCCGTCTCATCAGTGGCATAACCAAACATGAGTCCCTGAAACACATGGCAATATGAAGAATTTTTAATTAGCAGGTGAGTGTCATTGTCACGTGCACATTTTTACACTTTTGTTTTGTTCTAACCTGATCTCCAGCTCCAATGTCTTCCTCATGTCTGTCAACGTGGACACCCTGTGCTATATCAGGAGACTGTTGCTCCAAAGCCACCAGCACATTGCAGGTTTTGTAGTCGAAACCTGAACAGCAGGAAAAGAAAAAAGCAAATATGTGGATGAATAAGTAAACATTACACACTAAAATACTAAAATAACACTAAAATACCACAAAAAATCGATGTATTTAAAGGTCCTGACCTTTGTCAGAATTGTCGTAACCGATGTGTTTAATAGTCTCACGTACAACCTTCTGGTAGTCCACGTTGGCTCGAGATGTGATCTCACCGCACAGAAGTACCATGCCAGTTTTACAAACTGTCTCTAATGATTAAGTCAATATGTTTAATTAGTCATCTATCCTATGACAAACAGAAAGTATTGTTGCTGCAAATGAATGGTGTACAATCAACTGCTCTTGATCAATTATTTTTTATTTTTTACTTACCACAGGCCACCTTAGCATCTGGGTCCTGCTTTACGTGTGCATCAAGGACTGCGTCACTGATTTGGTCACAGATTTTATCTTTAAAAAAAAAACTTTATAAAATAAAGTTAGTATAATAATCCAGATAAAAGTTATAATTCTGGTCCAAAGAGATGAATGATTTTTTAATGTTTTTAAAATGTTTTCATAACGTTTTATACAGTATAGCACATGCTTCACTATACACAGAATCCCAACAAAGCAAAACCACAGATGAGCAGCGGGACGACAATACCGGCGCTCTTCTCCTTTCAGATTCATTGACTCTATAGTCTATATTTGGGCTGAAAGCTGAGGCAACAGCTTAGGTGGGTTACATCAGAAACAACAGTGATAATGCAAGACTGACAGACAGTCAGACTAGACCGTTCCGTCTAGAATTCAGTCCGATACATTTTGGAATAGATTTGTTTGGTCTTGCACATAATTATTGATTGATCTGCTAAAATATGTGCTGAGACAGATGTTTAGCAAGACTTAAACCGGTTAGACAGGGTTTCTTTTAATTTTAGTTAATTGTTAGAAGTACTTGTGCAGACTGTTGCAAAATTAGTCTTGGGAGGGAATTCTAGAGGGAATTAGTTCAGATTATGCATTTACACTGTAGTTATTTCGGCAATGTGATACATGTATTTCTCTGTAGTACTTTGGCCTTGTAGCGTGATGAGAGAACAGCAATATGGTTGATAAGATATGTGAGGTCTGGTAGTTTCCCACATGTGACAGGTGTACCAGTGATTGCTTGGATAGCTATTTGTTTCAATCATTATAGCAGTAGCATTATTATTCAATTAAGTGCATAGTAAAAGTGTAACTACAGTAAGAAAACCATTCCAGCAGTAGGGTGTAATATAACACGTCCTGTAAAACACATGACCTCTATTTGACTATTTTTGTCTACTACACTTTCACTCAATGAAATACCAACTGAGCACATGGTATTGTGGAAGGATACTTACTCACATAAATAACATGCGTGTCAGCTTTTCAACATTATTGAACTGTTGCTTAACTTTCTTACTTAAAGATGCTTCAATGACTTGTTGAGGCAGGTACAATAGTCTATAAGTCTGCACTTGCTCTCAAACATTTTCTTAGAGGTACAGAAGTAAAAATGAACTACTCAAGTTACTTAAATGCCTAAAATGCATAGTAATGATACAGAGGAAAGCATTTAAGAGCACATTTCAGAAAAACATTTAGTCTAATTTAAAAGTTTAGGTAAAGATGAAAATTCACCTGGATGGCCTTCTCCCACAGACTCAGAAGTGAACATGAAGGAGCCATCATCATGCACATCATTAGATCGGTCCATGTTGGTCAGCAACTCAGTACAGTTATAAAATCAACGGGGAAAAAAAAGATCTGTCAAAGGCTTTATAATTTCCTCCAAAGGTTTCCCCCAAAAGTAGGCCAGGAATGCAGATGGTCTCTAGGACTTTATACCGAAGATGGAAAGAAAGAAGAAAGAAAGAAGTTTGCAGAAAGATCACTGACTATGAAACAGACAACCCGTCTCAAAGTTTGCCCCTATATATGGCAGAAAGAAAACACACACACACACACACACATGAACATACACACACACATAGCTTTACTCATTCACTCTCTCACAAATACACACACGCACAAACACGTGTTATGTGAACCAGTGGGGTAGACCATTCCAGGGGGCGTTATTTTAGGGGAGGAGATTAAAAATCTCAGAAACTCTCTGTTAACCCCTCGTGCACTAAACTCGTACCGGAAATTGTGCCTTGTGGTGAGGGACTGCTGTCGATGTGTTGATTTATCATGCTGATGGATATTATTAATTTTTCCTTTGAAACTGTGTGTTATCAAATCATTGTACTCAACATTATCAGATCTGGAGTGTTTACAAACAGGTGATTTACCTATAATAAAACTTTGCAGATTGTGGGAAGCTGATATCAAAACTTAATGGGGTGTGGTGAAGCTGTAGATGTGATTGGATTACAAACCATTCTTCTTATTTAAAAGGACATGTGCTTGGCAAAAGAAGTAGTTTCTGGTTATGTAATAAATGTATTGCAAACTTTTTTAAAGTGTTGAAGATTAATATACAGCATTAAGAGCAAGTCATTTGCGGTGGTGCACTTTGGTAAATTTTGAGTTGTTTATAATGCTTAATGCTTAACTTGTCTGTTAGTTGGATTGCAAAGTATTCTAATATGCTCTCATTTCTTTTTCATCTTTTTATATTTTAAAATAAATTAGGACTTTACTATAAAAGACATTTATAGGTACCGCACCTGCAGCAATATGGGTCAACAAAATTATTTTTGAACGCTGTGGTTAATTTCTTTTCTCTTTAGCTAAATTGTTTAGGTCTATACTTCAAGGCCACGTGGCTACAGTACAACAAGGGACCACATGCAGTCGTCACCTCACTTGATCTAATCTATATAAATTACTTTCGTTTTGTAGCCTGATGTACAGTAGTCAACATTTTTAGAATACCTTAAGCTCAAACTTCACTATAACTACATAATAGGAAAAATCTCACTAATAAAAGTGGTTGTAAAATAGAAGGCAGGTTTGATCTGGCTTGATAGTTAATAATTAATTATCTTTTACTAGATGCTTCCAATACATGTAACTAATGGCATGGTGTAGTCAATTCCCGTGCTCTCCAAAACACAACTGTGACAGGATTGTGATCTAAGTTCATCTTGACATCAACCCCATTGGATTATACAGTATTGAAAACATGCAGAGTTTGGCTTTTTTATGGAATATGTTGTTTGGTTTTAAGCAAAAATATAAACAAATGAGGGCTTTAGTCAGAAATAGCCTATACACATATAGGAAAGTCTAGAATTAACCTATATAACGCTGGACAGTGTCAAGTATTAATACTGGAATGATTGAAGCTTTTACAGTGGATTATATTGGTAGTGATACTTAATGAAACTATTATTGCTTACAAATGAATTAATACTAAGCTGTGAAAGATGTTTTAACAAACAACATTCATAGTTATTCAAATGATATGCAACCCAGTTGTATTGAGAATTTCGGAACACATGACTCAGTGAGGTAGGATGAGACAAAGGTCAATTTTTGTCTTGAACCTTCAGCCAGAGAAAAATGTGGCACTTCAAGTTAAAATTTAGGTTAAAGGGGAATCAAGTCCATGATTAATTATTCTCACCAGTTCAATGAAACAAATAAATAAATAATTAGTAGTAGTATTCATTCTTAAATGAATACTTAATTAATTAATTAATTCTTAAATTAATAATAAACAAGACATTTTCAGTCAAAACTTGACAAATAAATTCTCACAGAATTTTATTTATTATATATATCTCTTCATATTTTACAAAAATCTGTTTAGGCATGAGTTTTATTATTTTTTTATGAGTTAATATTTTAAAAGTGACAAAAAAAGAACACACATTTTGAGAGACAACATCCTTTGTAGGATTTCTGTGAAATAAAATTGCTACCAAAAACAATAATGAAGGAAATATGACTCTAAAAAAAAAAAATCATTTTCATGTGCACATTTAGAGGAATATGGTGTTTTATGTTTTAAACACAAAAAACGCTTTACAAAAAATCCACTGCTTAAAACCTTTACATATGGTAATGAAGAATTGATTCCTAATGCTCTCTGCTATTTTTTGAGCTACACACAGATAAACAGACAAGGACGTGTACGGCCACGATTCATGGACTATGATCATTCAGCTGTGTGTAGATATAGTGATTAGTTTTAAACAATCTGAAAACCAACTGGACCAAACAGGATCAGACAGCCTTACTGAAGTGAAGTGATTTTAAAAGTTTGTGACTGATTGCCACTGACCACTGCATGGATTTAATATTCACCTGACTTTAAAGTTGTCAAAGGCTACAGTTAAATCTCAGTTCATAATATTTTTAGATATTATGTAAATTAGTGTTAATTTCGCAATGCAATCAACTTTACATCATCCTTGTTGATAAACATGTTCTTTTATGTCTTCGTGTCTCAATGTTGTGATTGATGTGGGGCAAAATTACTGTTGAAGTGTTTATGTTTGGCATTACGGTCTCAGGACAAACTGTACGTGGCTGCTGCTGGTTGGTTTCATTTGGTAAACACAACCAGTTACCTGCCCTGCCCCTTCACAAATGTGATTTCCTTTGATAAAATGGGAAGACAAGGGAGGTGTGAGGTGCGTCAGCCAATGGCTAACTGGCATGAATGTTTAGTAGGTGGGGTACATATGCTTACTGCTGACTGGTTGTGAAGCTCACACAATCCCACACAAATGTGTAAGAAATACTTATCATAAGTGACCCAATGAGGTGAACTTGGTTTTAAACAGTGCAGGAGCTTATATAAGATGGAATTTAGTTTGTGTTCTGTAATTATTAACACATTAACACACATTACAGCTGCAACTAAAGGAGGTTTCTCATAAGATCTCAGTGGTTTGCTGGTATTGCTGCAGGACAGGGAGGGATGTTGTAGCAGCTTTCATCTCAGCACATTCCAGCCTACCGTAAGCAACTGGCATCTGCTCCCCTCATCTAAAAATAACCATTACCACCAAAACAGAAATGGATCAGATCCACTAACCTAACTGTATTATCTTGCATAATCAAGGCTTAACACTTGTAAGCAAACACACTAGAGAGCTGTCAAAAGATCTATGAAAACTACATATGATCTATGAGAACTATAAGTTTTGTGCATAATTGAGCTGGGAAGTTCACTTTTGTGAAATGCATAACATTATGATTTTTGGGAAACATGACATACAAATCTTACTTTGTTTACAAATTCACTTGTGTATGATAAGTGCTCCCTTGTTTTGACATAAATCAATTTGGCATTAATAAATGGCATTATATATAAGTGTATGCAAGACTCTAGTAGTTAAACTTGAAACATCAGTACAAAGACAAAAAGTGCCACATCTTCCCATCTCTAATTAACAGGATTATCTTGAATAGGTGTGGTTTTTGTTTTATAGTTGTGCATTACATACTAAGTATAATTGCAGTGTTACAGACACACATTTTTGGATGTTACTTTATCAGTATCTAAAGTCATCCTAAGGAGAATATCTGACCCTATAAGTGTAAGAAAACAACACATTTAACAAGGAATGAATGTCGTACCGTAAATAATACCAGCTGTAAATATGCAGGGCGATATATTTGTCGACAGAGGGCAGTAATATCCCACATCAACAGATCAAACAAGACGTGTAGCTATACTGTATTTCTGTGAATATATTTTTTTTTAAAATAATTTTTCAGTCCATTTGACATTTGTTTTCAGATAAATGTATATAAATAACTGCATAAAAATAAGGGATCCAAAAAGCTGTCACCTCTAAAGCCTTGACCCATCTCATGATATATAATATCCTGAGGATTGTTTCTGGATGTGCAGGTACACAGCCTCACACTTTCTCTTTATGGCCCTTGTTTGCGAAAGATGCAACCAAGGATTTCTGTGCATTGTGGTGTGAATACATTGTTTCAGGCCTTGCGAAGAAATTAAAAAAAAAAATTAAAAGGAAGGATGCATTAATGGAGGGGTGTTTCAGTATATAAAAATACATTTCCATCAACCGTATCAAACTATTTATACAGATTTCCGTCTTTTACATCAGAAAATACTGCTGGAGCTTTGTGAGAGTTTTGACATACAGCAAACCTGTTGGCTGTTCTTAAGACTTTTGGTAAGATTTAAGGCAAATAAATCCACTCTATAAAATAGTTTTTGTTATTTTTATTGTTGTTTTTTGTTATGTGATGTATAAGAACTGAAATATTAATTTGTCAAGCCAATGACGTCTTAGTTTCGTAAAAGTTTTTAGTCGTCTGTCTCTTTAAGACGTTGGACAGTCCTGTGTGTTCGTTGCAAGCGTCACTTTCTCTCTCTACAACAGCAGTTTCATAACACAAATCGTTGAGCTGCAAGCGGTGAGTATTATGAATTATGAAGTCTTACAGTCTCTTAAAACCAATATTTTAAAGAAGATAATAGTGTTTTTATGTATAGTGTTTTATATCGTCCATGCTTTTATCTGTTAAAATGTGTCTGCCTGGCTAGATAAACAAGCTAAACCGGCAGGTGTTAGCTCGACACGTAGTCTACTGTATATTGTATATTACATGATCTCAATGCTGATTACTCGACATTTATAAAGTAATGTTGCAAATAAACATACTCAATTCGGTTAGCCCGCAGTATTAACGCTCAGACCATATTAATTTATGTTTGTCGATCGTGCAACCGGGTTGTTTGTTTGTTAATACATTAGTGAGCAATAAGTTATGACTTACTTCAAAGAATAGCACGGTGGCCTTTACACAATATCAGTCTATTATTGACTCTTTGTTAGATTTGTGATGATCCAGGTGTAATTACAAAACACTGCAGTAACCTAAACCCAACGCATGGAAAACATGTCAGAAATTGTCCATTTATATTGCAGGTGAACTGAATACAATTGATTTATTTCATCAGAAAGCGCAAAAATGTAAGTGGGTCTTACAGTTAAATATTGAAATAAAACAATTCAATATCCAAGTTGCTGTTGGAATAGTAAAATTCAACATGAGAACTTTTACTTTTAGGACGTGAGGCGCCATTACTAAAGACATTACATTAACCCTTCAAGCTGCGGTGTAGAAGGTTGAATTTGCTGCGAATGGCTGATAAATGTAAAAATGCTTGATCACAAATGGTTATTTACACTGTAACATTATTTATTTTTAATATATATATATATATATATATATAAAATATAATCATTTGTATACTAATAAGCACACATTGAGGGAGACTTTATTTCTTTCCTCTCCAGAATGTTCCACTGAGGTGATTTGGACTCACCCTGGATCTTTACAATGGCCTTTACACATTTACATCCCTTACATTTGATCCATTTGTTGCCTAAAGGATACATATCTCTTAATAGGAACAATGCTGTCATGTACAGAGTCCTTGTAAACTCCAAGTCAACTGTGTCTCAAAACAGACTAAACCATACGTTTCCTCCAAAGTGTGTTCCACCGACCATCTTGTGCCGGCCAGTATTCAAGACGTTAGTGTATCACACTGTGTGTTTTCGTTCTATTTCGACAAATGGGCAATTGTTGAGGGAGAGCCAGAACAGGCAGTCCTTTAGAAAGACACAAGGTACTGGTCTTGTTGCAGCATGTCTCGGTATAAGGTCTATTATTGCTAACAGATGGTTGCCTTCAGTAATTATATGAAGACAAATGTGTGAAGTTTACAAACAGGTTTCTGAAACTCTTATTTTTTGAAATGGGTGATGTGGTGAATATAGCTTTAACCCATTTGTTGTCGTTGAACCAATGTTTAATGCATCCTCACCGCAGTGTCGTCATCTATCCTGGAGGGTGAGACGCTTGCCATGGGCATGTGGTCGTTAGGTCTTGGTGCGGTGGGTGCTGCCATCGCTGGCATTATACTGGCAAACACAGACTATCTGCTGACCAAACCAGCACCTGCTACAGTGGAGTATCTGGAGAATGCTGACCTCAAATTCATAGATAATGGTAAGAAATGATGGCACTATAATCCAAGTGTATATATGTTTGGAAGGAATATTTCAATGTTTTTCATTTGTATGCATTCAGATGAGAAGATTTTTAAAGCTAAAAGTCTCTGGGAGAAATCAGGTGCCGTGATCATGGCTGTGCGGCGACCTGGATGATTTTTGTGCAGAGAGGTAAAGTGATCATATTCTTCGTAAAACTGTGCAATGCCGTGTCACTGAAAACACTGATGATTTGATTTTGTTGTGCATCTCCAGGAGGCCTCTGAGCTGTCCTCTCTGAAACCTCAGCTGGATGAGCTCGGGGTCCCTCTGTATGCTGTTGTTAAGGAAAAAATAGGTACAGAGATTGAGGACTTCAAGCCTCACTTCGCTGGGGAGATTTTCCTGGATGAAAAGGTTGGTAGACTTACTACTATAACAAAGCAACTCTTATTTCTTGCAAGAATTATATTGTGTAATAACCTATGCGTCTATTTTTATTTAATAGTCTGTGTGTCTGTTTGCCTGCAGCAAGCTTTTTATGGACCACAGCCAAGGAAGATGGGCGGGATTGGTTTCATCCGCTTGGGGGTTTGGCAAAACTTCATAAGAGCCTGGAAGTCGGGTTACCAGGGCAACATGAATGGAGAAGGTTTCATCCTGGGAGGAGTGTTTGTCATTGGATCTGGCAATCAGGTGATCTTTTAGATGTCATATACAAGCTATTACAAAGCAAAAGAGTGCAGCTTATTTTTTGTAACTTTTTGCAATCCAATTATGAGACCTCACACATTTGTTTGTTGCTGGTTTCAGGGGGTTCTTCTAGAGCACAGAGAAAAGGAGTTTGGAGATAAAGTCAGCAATGAATCTGTTTTGGAAGCTGTTAAGAAAATTGTTATAGAAAAGTAGATTGTCTAAAGTTTGATTAGTCTAGAGCTGAAGGAAAGTCTTCCCATGTTCTTGAGTCACAATCAATTGACATGAACCTCGACACACCTGATTTCTCCTACTAATGCTGTGAATAGACTGAAACGCTCAAGATTTATAGCATTCTTGGCACTGATTGGTAACGAACAAGGAAAATATTGTGCAATTAAGCAATGAACGTAAATAATTGTTGCACTTTAGAAGTAGCTTGTCATATGTCATTGCATGGTTGTTCTCTGTTTTCTTGGATTTCTTTAGCCGTCTTCTGCTGTACTGGTGATTTAATGGTGTATGTGTATAAATGATAGTCTGACTCCAAACTCCACGTTGAGAGAGCAGATTTGATGCCAACACGTACTCCATACCTGCTGGTATTTGGTCAGTGAGCAAATGCTAAAGGTTCAAGACAGGTGGAGTTTACATTCACAATGAGCAATAAACATGCTACTATATGAAACAAAATCAAGTCTTCAAATCACTGAATATATTATTTTCAGATATTTAAACAATTTATTTGTTGGTGTGTTTTCTATTTTATACTCTGTGTATAGAAGAAAAATGTTTGTTTCAGAAAAGTTAAAAGCACACATTGCTTTAGATTAATTATAAACTGGTAAACCGCTGTTAAAAGTAAAGGTCTAAGTAAATCAACTGGTAATTCTTTATTATTGTGTTAATGACCCATAGTCCAACACCTTTTCTAAACAGACAAACAAAAAAAAGAGAAGATATAGTCCCAGGCATTATTTTATATATCTTTATTACATTGTTCCAGATAAAACACGCACAAGGATGTGACATAATACAAAATGCTGGAAAAAATAAAACATGCAATGAGCACCAATAATAACCATAATAATTGTGCTAATGTGGGTCTTCCTGGTGCACAGTTATACCCATGTTACTTCACAATATTTTGTTTAAATTACATTTGCACTTCTATGATTGCCCAGGCAACAGGAGCTTTATCAATAAATATGTGCTTTAAGTGTCGAGCAATTTTGCATCAAAACCTTAAACAACTACTTTCTTTGGTGAGGTCTGATTTCTGTGAAAGGGCATTTGGTATAACAATTTTAAATAATTTAATGTCTTAAATAAATTTAGATCTAAGTGCGAACAAAATTTCTTGGTCATTCATGTTGGACAACCATGATATTATAATAATACACAAAAATGTACACTTTGATGACCAGTGTAGATTTTCTATCAAAAGTTAGCGGACTAGTGCAATTTACAATCATAAAACATCCACCTAAAGCACCACACAAAAGATTTGTTACTGGTAATAAAATACTCCAGACAGTAAGCTGGATCCGTGTGATTGTGAAAGTATTTGCTCGTTTCAGTACTGAGTATATAAAGTTTGTTGTCTGTCAGCTAACACCCTGGTTTATGTTTTTAGTCTTTTACGATAAGCATGGCTGTAAAGCAATACTGTACAGTTACTAAAGCATGACCAAGTGAACTTTGCTGGCAGATTGTGTTATTTTGTGAAGAACAGCATGACAACATGTGTTTTAAACAGGGCACCCAGGGGATAGGGAGGAGATAAGACAGTTTCATACAAATCACAATCAAATAGTCATATTTGCATAATATATTAAACAATACCACATTAATCATAGTAACAGGGAACAATGTGCGTTCAATGTGTTATAACTAAGCAAGAGTTTAGACTTGTGTCTGTGCTTTTCTACTTGTCCAGGGTTTACAGAGTATCATACAATGTGCTTACAGATTAGGCCTAACAATGTCTGCCTTCATGGAGCAAAATAGTAACGGCCTCCCAGATTACATGAAAGGAATAACAGAGAATAGTTTCGCTTTCTATCCAAAAGAGTGGCTAATGGTCAAAGCAACACTGCAAAGGTTTGTTAACTTCATCCACATAAACAAAACACAAAACCAAACAACAAAAATATACACTGTAACATTACCACAATATGTTAGGAGAGTTTGATCATATGAGCTCAAGTTACAGAAATATAGGGCATCAGTATGTTTTTGAGCCATATGATATTCAACAAGTTACAAATTATGATACACATTGACATCATCATATATATATATTATTGGTATAACACACTACAGATTCCCCTCTGATAAATAAATCTGATTGCTTGTTGTTTCCATAATTGTTAGATGTATGGGCATATGAAGCAACTCTTTCTCCTAATTGTAGATAAACAGGTATGAATCTATCGAGGCATTTTTATTCATATAGCCTAACTCGCTGTTACTAATTATGTAGCGCCTCTACATTTACGGCATAAATACTCTGACCCAGGGGAAGTATTCATACACAGTCACACAAAGATTATTATTATTTCTAACTCTTAAATGTTATTCTGACTACTTCAACATTCTTCAATAACAATACACAGTCTACAATGTCTACAGGACCAAACATGACTCACATCTCTGTAACATTTGCATTTGATATAATATACTTCAAAATAGTATAGTACAATTATATGTCAGTATAAGTTCCCCAATAGTTGAAAATGAAATGTGCTTGTGCGAAATGTGTCTGCAATATAAGAGAAGCAGATTCTAAGTGCACTTAAGTGGCACAAACTGGATGATGTAAGGTGGATGTCTTTATTTTGGCAGAACAACAAAATTCATTTCTATGATTGTTTTTGTTTTAGTGGCAGTGGGCAGATTTTTGAGATCTCTGAGAACACAAAAAGCATCTTACATATAATTTGCCTATGCTATAATAGCAGTAATAACAGATAAAGGGAGTGTAAAATGCCACTTAGGGTACAGCCTGAGACACTAAGCAACTGGAAAAATAAATGTAGATGGGTACACAGGGAAACTTGTGATGGTGCTTAAAGCATCAATGCAGCCTTTAACATTCAAGCCTCTTCAACTAAAACAACTAAATGCAGCAGCATACATATAGAGGAGTTGTTTAGGATTGTATAATAACATGGGTAAAATTGACAAAAATATATTTAATTCAGGACAGCAAAACAAAATAAATATGTTCTACTCTTTAAATTGTGCCCACTAACCTCCAGTGCAGTGGAGTACATCAGTATGGGCCGCCACCTACAGGTCGTTACAGACCTTTGTTAAAATAAACAGTGGTGGTATGAGGACTGCTTTGTCGTATCCTCTCTTGAAGCTCAGGCTCCAGACTGCTCACCTTCATAGAACTTCACATGGACAGAAAAATAGCAGTGTATTACCAGATTTATTATGATAATTAAAGCGGGTGAAAATCTATTAGTGAATAAGAACTAACCTCTTCTGTGGGAACAGAGCGCAGCACAGCGGAGTGGCGAACACAAGACTGTGGGGATGGATTTTAAAAATTACTTTCTGTAATCATGGTGTCTGGAACAACAACAACAAAAATCACTGCGCAAAGAATCCCAAACTCACCAGAATCCTACAAGTCCAACTTGTACTGGAGCGTTGAGAACTGGGAACCGCTAAAAAAGGAAAAGACATTTGTCACGCAGAGTTTAAACACACATCCATAATGGAGACAGTCTAATATCCAAAACGATGTGTTTGTGGTCCTTACCTTCATAAAGGCTTTCTTCTCCAAGGCATTCATGATTACTGGAGGAATAGCTGTATGAAAAAACAAATGCATAAAAACACAACTCTCAATTTCATATCTTAACACTTTTTAATAAAAGAAATAAGTGACCCTTTCTGTTCTGGAAAAATAAAAACTACTGGTTTAACATTGAACTGGCATTACCCATGGCTGGCACTGCCATGCCAATACGAGACACCACCACTTGTATGATGGCTTGTTGGGCAGCTTTAGCAGATTCTCCAAGGCGTTTTCCCTCAGCATCAGTGACAGGAATACCGTATTTTAGCTCTCTGTGAGGAGGAATCAGACTCAGGACTTGTGTAAAAAGAATAAAATGAACCAACAGTTGTTGACTCCAAGTCCAATTATTTAAAGCCCGGACTAACCTTGAACATTTTTTTTCACTTACCTTTGTCTCATGAAGGGTATATTGATACAGTTTGCTGCTGCCACTGCAGCAAATGGAACAAAACGGGCGATAATAGCTGGCAAGTGCTGGGGAGAGATAAGATGTCTTAGATAAACTAACAGACCACGTCACTATGAACATGAACACCTGAACATGTAAAAACAGCACAGCAAAAAGACCAGATAAATGATATATATAACAATAATAAACATAAGCTTTCGCAGAGTAGTATTACAATGAAACAGGGCTAACTTACTTTTTCATGTATAGACTGCAAAATAAAACTTACTAAATGTAACAACCACTACCAAATTTAAAGTGTCAGAAACTGACAAACAGAATACATGCTATATGTGGAAAGCATGCAAAACCTGGGCATCAATGTCTTTTATGGTAAATGTCTGCTTTGTGGTAAACTCTAAATATTGTACTAGTTTGAGAAAGGAACAAACCTTAGTCAGAGACTTCAAGCCAAGGGCTGTTACAACAGCTCCAGTAGTAGCACTGATGTATGCTGCTCCAAGTTGACTGCAAATGTTAAAAAACAAATATACACATGAGATAAGCAATACCATTATTTTTTTCTCAAGGTGCTACTACACTGACATGACATTAGAAGAAACATGAGTTTAGAAGACATCAATGATGTTGAATTGTGCAGCATGTGGTTTCATCCTTTAAGCACTTTAAGCTATTTAAGAAAAGCCTTTGGTGTATAAGCACCATAACTCGATGCTTATAGTGATACCATACAAGCAATGAGATTATTGGATGATTAACGTTTTAACAAGCAGAAAGGAAACACAAATAAACTGGTATGCTTAACACAAAGGTGACATGTCTCCTTCATGAAGAGCAGTAGCTTAATGGATTTCACCCTTTTTATCGTTATTGCAATGCGGCTCGTGTGACAGCTGTCACGATGCTAAACTGTGCAATATACCAACAGGCGTGGGTTGCCATGTGGCCTCCATATAGAAATCTGTAGTTAGATTGTTTCTAGAAGTGATCTTAGTAGTACTTCACAGTGAGCGGTGCGTCTCCACTGCGGTTAGTGTAGTTGACTATGGCGTTGAAAGACTGGTTAACCCACTGCCAAAACACAACTGCTGGGGTGGTCCTAAAAAAACAAAAAGGAAACAGAGAAGAAGAATTGAATACCATTGTATAAGTAAAAGCAACTCATCTTTTATTTAAACTGAGCAGGGCAAAAAAGCTAAATCCCAATAATTGGCTTTTTTCCCCAGTACAAGATTAAAATAGTTTAGTCAGAGAGAGACAACCCATGATTAAAAGCTCTTTTTATGTAAGCAAAGCATAAGAATCCCTACAAAAGCTTGTAATTTGAATCAGATGTGGTCTCTCTCAATGACTCATTCACATATGACTCACTGATTTAAGAAACCGTATTTCCACAAGACTAGGAAGAACTTTAATATAAATAAAACTGTACATTTTGAATCTTATTCCTAAGCTGTTTTAAAGTTTTTTATGTCATTATATGAGTACATCGCCCTGATTCAATCCGCCAAACACAGACTTTTGCTAGGGAAACTTTTCCATGATGACTCACTCATAAAGTATTCACTCTAGTGGGCAGGGACATGGAAAGTTTCCTTCCTTTAATGTGTAACGTTTCGTACACTTTCTACACGTTTAGCATCCAGAAAAGCAGACGATCTAGCACAGCAGTGCTCCTACCTGTAAAATGTAAGCATGGAACCCGTAATGGTCATGTTCATGGGCACTTGTGCAGACATGCGTCCAATTAGCAGCATTTTCTCCCCTGTGTCTGGGTGGAACGCTGAGTCGTAGATGTATTTGGCCCGCCATAGTTGATCCTCTGTTAGTCCAGGCTTCACGATTCCCAACCTGTGAAGACAAAAAAAGCTTTAAGACATCCAACAATACTAAACTGTTACTTCTGCTTTTCTGTTTCTGCTCTTTTTATAATAAACTGACTAATATATTTGATTAACCTTTCATTATACTCCCTATTTCATCAATGTGCATCAAAATTATTACCATTTATATACATAAACAAGAAAATACAAGATCAATGCTGCACAGATACACAGTCTGATCAGCATTGATTCGTTTTAAACAACACATCTGTGCTATTTTAAGAGGTAAACAACAATAACATTAAAATATACTGTTTACACAATAATTATGTAATTGGTATGGGCATAATTTTTAATAATGGATAGGCTTTATGCCTTGTAAATTGTAACTGCATCACAAGCTTTCATACCTGTAGTTCTCCACAGTTACTTTGGCATCCTCTAAAACCTCACTGGAAAGAAGCACATTTCTTGGGTCTGTCACCATGAAAAAGTGCTGAGCCCGGCCCGTAAATGTGCTCTGGTCCCATCGTGGTTCCTTAATGTTGATATTAAGAGGTATATCTCCAGACATCCTTTTCACTTCTGTAAGGATGACAAACAAGTCTGGGTTAATCAGTCTCCATCAATCAAACCCCTTTTGACAGTTCAAGGCAGTGTAAACAATATGGCTTACAAGGTCATCCTTTGTGTTAAAACAAAACAGTGTGTTAAAACAAAACAGTGTGTTAAAACAAAACAGAAGGAAAGCCTTTAACATCGAGGACTTCACGAGTAATACTCAACACACCTTATCAATAAAACATTTATAAAGTATGAATAAACAATATCAACACTGTCCTTGTACTGGTATATCGATATTATTATTGTTGCTCTGTACGTCGGTAAAATCTAACTTAAATAAATCAATATGCGAGATATGCAGTAATACATGACAAACGAGTAGAGACTAGTTCAACTTCAGTGCATAAACATCTCGAAAATTTGTTAAACATTTTACTTCTACAAGCATCTTGTTGATCTAGTAATTTAGAAAGCGAAACAATTCTTATGTCTGTAGCAGCTGTAGATAGCGCTAGCTGCTTTGCTGGTATAAAGAAAACAAGGACATAAAATAATAATTTTATAGCGTACAGTTAAATCTAATACCATTAACAGATGACAGCTGTCATGATGCGTTCTATGTGCAATTTTCATCTACATTTTATAAACAGTGCAACGATAATCATCGCAATTTCTCCCAAACCGGCTAAAGCTAGCTACGTTAGCTAGTTGCAATATAATCTCACTTTCATCGCACAACCATAGCACGCAGGAGAAACGTTTATTTTTGTTCAACGAGCCATATCCGACACATACTTACCCGGCTACACGATCACAGGTAACGTCCAGGTACACCTTAAGACACCTTCAAACAGCTGACCTCAGTGTTTACTGCTCTCCTCTGTGAGTGACGACAGCGTACTGCCTGCACTTCCGGTCTATCTAACATGAAAATCTGCGCGAGATGCTCGAAGTGATGAACGTGCGCATTTTGTGTAAAAAGGCGGTGTTTACAGCAGAAAGAGCTGCTGTTGGCTCGAGAGACGGGGCGTGGATAAGAGCTGCGCGGTGATTAGTTGTTGACTCCAAAGATGGGGCGTGGATGAGAGCAGCATTGTGGTTGGTTATCTACTTCTTGCTTTGGGAAAAGGCAGCCGGGTAAAAGAGTAACCTTTTTGGGGATAGTAGGTTCATATATTCAGAGTCAGATGTTTTCAAAAACGTCCGCTTAATTAGATGTCTCCTCCCTTAAACCGCACGCACTCTCCTCAAAACTCCACCCTCCAAGAAATATGTCTGAAAACGCGCGAAAACAGGAAAGTAGCGTTTGTAAGTGACTTTTGACTCATTCTGCATTCTAGATCCTCAATCCAACAGAGACAGCGTGGTTCCTTAAGACACCACGTTTTGTGATATATTAAAGCTAGCTGCTAGTGGTTTTACAGGCTTAAAACCAAAAACTGTGTTATAACTTACCAAAGCAGTAAAACAACACGTGCAATCTTAAAAAAATAAAGTTTCCCTTTTCAAGCTGTATGGTTTCATAAAGAACCTTTAACAACCTTTCGTTGCACAATAGATGTTTTTTTTTAATGGAAAGACTATAAAAAGGTAAGAAATACCTTCTTTGGGGAACCGAAAACCTTTAGCAAATTTATTTTAAGAGTAGTTTTACTAGGAAAAAGCGAATTAATGTACAGTACTCTACTGATAATAAACCAAATATGCTGCAATGTCGTAATTTAACCACTGTGCGGCAGTATAATCTCATGAAAGCCGTTTCTGATGCCCACAAGTGGATAAAAGTTTGTCATTATACACATTCCTTGTACATTCACCAGGAACATTCTTTGAATTTAGATCACACATTAGCTGAAAACACTCAAAATTGCAACTATTATACTATGCTGCATCAATAGGCTAATTGTTGTAATTTAACCACCAAAGAATGAAGCAGAAATCTTTTCAAAATTTTCTTTTAGAATCTGCTGTCATACCAACGTGAGATTTAACTGCATCTGTATGGTGCTTCACAATACCACTGTCTCTTATAATAAATAATACTCTTAAGCTATAAGAGACGATTGTCAGACACTGGACCGAATGAGTTTGTGCAATACATCTTGAGCTGCTCCACATAATCCAATCAGCTTGCTTGAGAGGCGGGTGCAAGGTAGTCTAATATTGTCTTGTCTCAGGTGAGGTCACGCAGCACAACATGGAGACAGGTAAAGACATTTAACTTTGTTTTTCTTGCATTAGGGCATCACATAAACAGTTAAACAAGTGGAATATCTGAAGGGTGAAAACTATTTTTATCTGGAGTATAATTAATATTACTGGCAGCGCAAGTAATTTACTACCAATTTGCTGATCTGTTCCTCAAGGACTTTTATTGACTTCCATCCATAAAGGATGATTTGAACTGACAGGATTACACGATATTATTCTTGATCTTTGTATAATTGTGGGATCGACTTACATTCAGTTATTTTTAGGAACGATTTACGTCTATGAATGTTGTAGTTGTAAAGAGTTGACGCACGCTTTACGCAACCTGTTGCGCTGTCCGAGGTGCTGATGATGAGCACGTTCAATCGACAGCGCCAACTTCCTGTTCAGAACTGTATTTATACCTGCTATAAATAATATGTTTATAAATATTAGTTTCTTATCTTACAGAATGTTATATCATATTAGCGGTTCAGTATCTAGTGCTGTGGAAACAGTGCAACCCTTAGCGTTACAGAATGCAATAATTGCTGATATCACTTTACCTCCCATGGGAAATTAGTCATTGCGCGGCTGGGTTCCTACAGATCTTTCTCTGCCGTCTTGGATCACAGGCGAGTAAAGGTGAGACACTGAGACCTGAGAGGACTAGATGACTGACTTCTGCCAGGCAAAGCTTCACAGGCAGTGAGGAAGGACTCCAGCCCAATGCCCCTCTCTTTAACCATCAGACTTTCAACTTTACTAAAACACCACATCATCTGTCAGGCTCTCTTTCACGAACCATGCACATAAGGATAAACTTCAGTTTTGGCCTGCTATTGTTTGGATAGTTGAATAATGCTCAACTATGGATCATGTCCTATGGATCACTACACATCTATCTACATTATGGCTTTCAAAATAAAGTGAACAATACTGGATCCGTAGCATCATTACCGTGCAGTTTCTTTTTGTGGAACTAATCCTAAGGACTATAATCCTTGTGATCAGACCTCTATTCCTCTCCACCTCCCTTCCCTCTTTGTACCTCAGGCCCTGGATGAGGGTTAGAGGGGAGGTTGCCACTTTGCCATGGCTCATTCGTCTGATACGGCACGCAAAGACATGACGAATGGTGCTTACCCCAGTGCCCAGGCAGGGCCCTCGGGCACCTCTACTTTACCACGCTACCTGCACAAGAAACAGCAGCGGAAGAGAGGAGTAAGATCTTCCTCCCCTATGGGTAGAGTCATCCTTATTAACGCACCTGTTGATGGTGAGTCTCCTTCAAGAGTTGCATCTTTATGGTGTATTCTATCTATAAAGTAGCAGTTCGAAGTTTGCACTCTCTTATGTAGTAATTATTATTTATATTTTCCACATACATAATATAGGTAATACAGAAGGTAAAAAAAGGAGATAAATATGTTTAGTTTTAGGTTGGGAAATTCATAAAGGACCTAAAACCTAGAACCTAAAACCTAGAACCTAAAACCTAGAACCTAAAAGCATTTTAAACAGTATTAAATACTGAAAGGCAAACATTTGACTAGTGTTGTAGTTGACAGGACTCTTCAAGTAAGATGCAGGGACATCAAGAGAATCCATAACAAGCAGATGTGATGTGCATTAATTTGTTTTCAGAAGAACTTTAATGTTATGTTTGATGTCTGTGCATGGTAGGTGGGGATGACAGTGAAGACATCCACACAATTACAGTGGATAAAAGTGAGGATGGCAGGCTGGGCTTCAGCGTGCGAGGAGGCTCTGAACACGGCCTTGGAATCTTTGTCAGTAAGGTGGAGGACAACAGCTCTGCAGGTATTCAACGTCATAACAATTCAAAGTGTTTAGAAGTGTTTCTAACAAATACAGAATCAAGACCTTCATTGTTTTTTTCTTTACATTTCTTATGACAGAGTATGTATTTAGTTATATTCAAGTGTATTCATTTTGTTTTCTGACTGGATGGCACAGAACTGGCAGGCTTGAGTGTTGGAGATAAGCTTGTAGAGGTGAATGGCATCAGTTTGGAGAGCATCACCATGAGCAGTGCGGTAAAGGTCCTGACGGGAAACAGTCGTCTGAGGATGGTGGTGAGACGTGTTGGGAAGGTGCCTGGCATCCGCTACTCAAAAGAGAAGACAACATGGTAAGGAGAAAGACATTTGTGGGATAACTTATATTAGATTTTTGTTATACTGGCATTCCTGTCCCTTAGACAGTACAGCATGATGATAGCTGAAATCTTCTGTTGGCTTTCTGAGGAGAAATACATTTTTCATCTAGATGTCTGTTTGAAACTCAGTGAAGTGTTGGAATTAATGACAGATCATCAGCACTTAAAATGAGTAAGAGAGTCCAGCACACTGTTAACTAGTAAACAATAGGACTGTCCCCTTCATTTCGTTTTTAAGAAAAGCTGTTGTGTGTTGTCATCTTGACCCTTCTGGAGGTTTTCCAAATCACTTCAGAGCTCATGTCAGATGAGAGGAGCGTGTTTGTCCTTGAACATTTAAAGTGGTCAGTTTAAAATACTAATGTTTTGAGCCATTCTTTTATTGGCAGGTGTTTTATTGTGTTAACTGAATGAAAAAATAAGCAAAAATTGTGACCCCTCTCCAACTCAAAGTTTTCTTGTGACTCATCTAGTGCATCTTAATTTTTTAATTGGCTCAATTAAAGTTCTGTACACTTAAGGAATAAACTGTTGGCACAATTAATAGTTGAGAGTTGTGCCAATTGAATAATTTACACGAAACAAGTCACTAGAATATTTAGTTTATCATTTTTTACAGTGATGTCCCCTTCATGACTAGCAGGGTGGAAACCCAGTGACTCTTGGCCTTCACTTGTTATCTGCAACTTCAGCTTCTGTTTCAGCATACAGTAGTGGTCGAGTTACCTCAGTGGTCTTTTCAAGCATTTCATTAACTGAATGAAAGAGTGGGCAGGTTTTTTACAGAACTGTATTTCATCTGTGACTGGAAAAAGTATGTCTGTAACAATAAATTTTACTTAGATGTAAGGTATAATTTTCTTCTGTCCCGATTTAATATAAAAAAAAAACAAGACAATAAGACATTCATGATTCCTTAATCTACACACATTGCTGTTTATTTGAGAATTCTGACCAGCCTAACAAAGACAAATTTGCCACCCAATGGCATGAAGACTGTTTTCTGTTCAACAAATGACAGACAGCATTGTTGCAAATAATATTTTGCAACTTTCATGCAGCAAAAATGTCAAACTATGACTGCAATTGTTGTCTCTGCTTGTTCGTTGTTTGTGAACATATATAAATGTTCTCTCGCAGGGTAGACCTGATTCACAGAAGGATGGTAGTGGAGGAGAGTGGTCGCACACCCTCAGAAGCCAGTTCAGGTGGAGCCCTTCGCAGAATAGTGCACCTTTACACAACCTCAGATGACTACTGCCTGGGCTTTAACATCCGCGGTGGCAAAGAGTTTGGACTGGGCATTTATGTATCAAAGTAAGAGATAATCTCTGAAATGTACATGTTGTTTTCTACTATCACTTAGGAAACATATTTATGTGATGATTTTCTTGATTCTGTGTTTAGGCTGGACCCTGGTGGGCTGGCAGAGCAAAATGGAATTAAAATGGGGGATCAGATTCTGGCAGCCAATGGTGTGAGTTTTGAGGACATCACACACAGCAACGCAGTAGAAGTGCTAAAGAGTCACACTCATGTGATGTTGACCATTAAGGTGAGAAAAATGTCTCATGTTTTGCCACAGTTGTATTAAATGTTATCAGAATCAATTTGAAATTGTAAGAATTTGAGCAATGAGACTAGAATTGAGAACATGCTTTTTGCTTAATTCTGATACAAAGTTGATACCTACAATAAATGGCAGACAGTCGAGATCTCATTTAGGTCTCCTGAAGTATAATAATTTTGAGAAATAACATCTTTCTTTAGCTTGTCTGTGTTAACCTCAGTCAAGTGTTGAATGAATGACAGATCATCAGCACTTACAATGATTAAGAGGGATAAACTGTATTAGAATATATAATGTTTAAAACACATTATTGTTTACATTAAATGTCCATTGAACAAACGGCATGACAAATGATTCCCAAAGTGCTATGACAGATTATTAGCCGGCTAATCATGTTAAACAACACAGCCTCTTGTTGCGTCAGGGAGTGAGAAAGCATAGCAAAGCAGACAGCTGGCATTTAGCCGTCACATTCCTGGTTGCTCGCTTTACTCGGGCAGAGCTCAAATTCCACCTACGAAAAACATCCAGGGGATGTGCATTATTCACCAGGCTTTGGAGATCAGGTTATAATCAGCAGAAAGCCTCGTTTTATTCCCTTTTCTCATCGCCCCTACACCTATCAAACATATACTGTAGTACTGCCATACCTATGTACGGGTGCTAAATGGCTGCTGTCTTGGCTATTGATGGCATTTAGTAGTGGTAAGTGTTAGCTCAGTTTCCTTTTAGGATCCAAGTGCCCTCTGATGAATAGAGAAGAGTATAAAAAGGAATATATTGTAAACTGAACGAGTAACTACATTTGATGAAGTCTTGTGTGCAACTTATATTTGTAAAAGGCGCATTAGACTGCCTGATTTTAAAATTAAACACTCAGCAAGTAAACAGCAAAACACAGTTTTCTTCTCTTGGAAGTATGGATGAGTATGTTCAAACCAATAATGTATCGTCTAATATTTTTTATGTAGGAGGCTGGACGATATCCTGCTTATAAGGAGATGGTGGCAGAGTACAGCTGGCTTAATAAATGTATGTAAACCTGAAAACATCACTTGTGCAGACATCTAATCTGTCAGATATGTTTTGCATTTTAAATGATAGGTTGTATACACATTACTTTTAGCATTTTATGAAACACAATATACTTAATTAAATTGATGGCTGGCACAGTCCCTGTGCAGATTAAAGCTGACTGGCCGCATGTCAAGCCTGATTATTTCATAACCCTTCAATTCTTTGCTTTCCATTTAATATGGTTGTGTCTGAAAGGGATTAGAGCCTTCAGACTACATACTGTGTCTGTAGGGGTTGTCTGGGGGTTTTAGGTTGATGTGTGGATATAAAATAAACGTAATTCATAATTAAGCATAATTCTGCTCTATATTTATGACTATTAATGTTAACATGTGTTCATCTCATGTAAAAGTACATCAGGACTTTCTTTGATATCTATAATGGTTTGAAAAGCTTTTAGTCCATGTCTGTAGAGTTCTAGCAGATGCATGTCTTTCTCTTCTAGGAAAAAAGACCAAAAATATTAATGACAAATACTGAAATATATATAGATTTAGAAATCCCATAAATGACATTCACTACTCTGAGAATGCTAGTAGTTTTATGTCTGTGCCCTTCGATAGGAAATACCTCAACACCCAATTTCATTGGATCTTTAAAAATCATTTTCATATAACATTTATGTACATTTACCCATTTGACAGATGCTTTTATCCAAAGCGACTTACAGTGCATTAAAGGTAGATGTTTTTTCAGTGGTTTACATTTTTACATAAGGTTTACAGAAAGTTTTTTTTTGCATACTGAAATGTTTTTACTGTTCTTACGGCGCTATTAAATAAAAAATGACATAAAATTCTCTTTTCTTTCTCTCAGTGGCTAATGGTGGTCAGCCCTCTTCCTCTCAGGGTTCAGACTCGTATTCCTCCACTTCCTCTCTCTCCTCTGGAACACCTGTCAGCTCCCTCAGCGGCCTTTCACAGGTCATGTTCCCACCTGTATTTGGCTCAGAGATGGTGGATGTCTGTATATCCACAGAGGACCATTCACGTCGCCCCAGCTCTGATCGGACAGAAACCGCAATCCAGACGGATCCACAGGAGCTGGAAGCGTCAGTAAGATCTAGTAGGATCATAACCACAGAAACCAGTCGATCAGTGGGTGAAACTGTTCTGTTGAAAGACACTGTGATCCGCAGTGGGCACACACACTCTCGGACAAGGACCTTCTCTGCTGGGGATAAAGAGACTCTGGATTCCCCTAAAACTGCCGTTCTGATGGCACTGAGCAAACCTCGTAAACCCATCCGTCGATCACAGAGTCATATTACTATATCAGGTACAGTAAGGCTAGTTTTAAGTGAAAGCGTGTCATGTTCCACGCTGGAAAAATAAAAGGATCCTTAAGGAACCATTTGAGGTTTTTCACCTGCCACACCAGTTTGCCATTGGGTGGTCAAACAGAAAGCCCTGCCCCAAACTGAAGACATTATTTGAGGCAAAATAATTAGATACAAAAATTTCATTTCAGTTTCTTTTTGACATTATTGAAATTAAATGGAGAGCAGGAGAGTTTCCTGCCTTTTCTCTTTTTAAGAATCAAAGTGTGCAATCATTATACTTAGTTTTTTTTAGCACTTAGGCTCAATAGTCTTGTCGTGTGTCAGCAAACATTTTTTAACCTGTTAACTGTCACCGTTCCTCAGGAGGAACTCTTTTCCCCATTTACTTTAATATTTCTTAGTTGAATTTTAATCTAATCATGACAAACTATACATTTATGGAAAGGTGTAAGTTTCAAGATGAAATAATTGACTAATGTTCATAACAATAAACATGGACAAAACAATAATACAAAATTTTAATGTTACTGTAATTGATAAAAATACCTAAAATGAACAATTTAGACATTTTCATGTGTATACGCAATTTCTGCTGTGAGAGTTATCAGGTTGTCTGTGAATGTCTGTGAAACTGGGCCTATGTCAGTTTTTAATAATCTTTTTTTGGAAACATTTGAGACAAAGTTGAAACATAATAGAGATGCCATTTTTGTGGCTCCCAAAAGCTATGTTTATATTTTTCAAAGAAATCAACCATGCTTACTTTTGAAAAGCTATAGTTTAAAATGATTTTAATCTGTGTCAGTGTTAGTGATGGCACATGTATCTCATATCTCAGTTAAAGTGCTCAAGGTCACGAGCATATCAGCGATGAGGTCATGTGATATATACACCATGATGTGAAAGCTCCTCTCTGAATAGAAAATGTGCTGTCGAAAACCAAGATCTGACCAGTGGAGTCACATTTCTGTGTCTGTTTATCAAATATATAGCATTGCAGTGCTATTGTATCTCTTCATTTAAATGACCTCTTTGAAATGCATAATACATCAGTATTACTGCTTGAGATCATCCTACGAAAGATGAACTGCTCAGACTAAAGAATCTGACGTTATGAGAAATGTAGCCTCAAAATCCACAGAGCGAACGTCATCCTGTTTTGTTTGTCAAGCTGGAGATGAATGACCGGCGTGTTCATAAAGACAAGTGGCCTTTACCAAATACATTTAATCACAACTTAACATAACATGCTTTATTTGCAACGCAACTTTCACTCCAACTTCTCTGCCTGTATGTGATGATTTGACATGTTTCTGTTTGTTGATCAGAGGACAAGCAGAAGAAAAAGAAGCATCAGAAGGCTAAAGTGGAAGTGGAGGGAAGCACCCTGCAGCGCTCCAAAACCTTTGTCAACCTGCTGTTTAAAAGCGCTCGCAGGAGGGAGAGATCTTCCTCCAGGGACAAGAAAGGAAGGTCCAAATCACCGAAACATTTGGATAATGAACCGGGTGAGTTACGGTTCAACATGCTTTGATGAGAGCCACGCTCTGTGTGATATGTGAATTTTGCAGAGAGCAGATGTAGATGAGGCAGAAGATTTGCATTTGAAAAGCCAGCAAGTAGCATAATGAGTTTTTAAAGAGGCTAAATGAGAGAAAGATGCTTTACTGTATCTCTCTACTGTTATGCAGTAATTCCCTTCAAGTGGCCTTGAATTCAGCCCCTGTGGTTTTACTCAGCTAATGATAAATTGCATAGCGGTGTTTATTAAAAGGACTGCTGAAGACAACAACATACAGTGACACATGCTCTTCAATAGGCTTTATAACTTTGGAAGTAATTAATCCAAAGTTAATTACTGTACTTTTCGTCTTGTCAGTTTTGTAAGTACAGAGTGCATTATTTTATAATATATCATTGAAGTCCACCACGTTGTAATTTTGTTATCTTGTAACATTAGATTAAACAGTAACTGTATGGTTTTATAATACTCTTGAAAACATATAGAACCTCATTATAAAGAAATATCTATTTATGAATGTGATATTTCATGTTTATTATGTATAATATATTTGCATATTTTCATAAAAAATTGTGTCTTATATTTACGTCTCTCCTGACTCTTGTGTCTTTAGGTAAGGAGCGGGGTCGACCCAAAATTAGCCTGTTAAGTTCCCCCAGAGAGACTCGAGCTGGTATGAGGGAACACAGCCCAATGCCCAGCCCAGAGACCATGAGCTTGATGGAGGACATGGCCCGCAAACTGCTTAATGAGGATGAGGTGACCGCTGTCATGAGACACTGTAAACGAGTGAGTCTCTTTTCCATTTCGGGCTCATTTTTCTTAGTACTGTGGGGTATATTAGTGTCAAACTGGTAAAGTCCTTTTTTGTCTATGAATACTTTGAATCAGTGAGCCTGGGGTTGTTGGGGGGAAAAAGCGTAACTGAGGCATCTTTAACTTTGTGTTCTTTAGTTTCTGGCAGAGCGTGTGGTTGAGGATCTGGTACGCCCCCTGCTGGCCATCTTGGACAAGCCCGAGAAGCTCCTGCTGCTGAGGGAGATCAGGTGAGACACAAAAGTCCTCTGTAATACTCCACTCATACACCTCTGCATTATTTCATTACATTCATTTATAGGCATAATGTTCGTATCTAACATCAACATCTAACATTCTTTCTAGAATGATCATCCCTCCTACAGATCTGGGTCGTTTTGATAGTATGGTCTTGCCCTTTGAACTTGAAGCCTATGACATACTAAAAAGCCGTTCTGGTAAGAAAACCCCTCATTTGAATATGTAACTTTCAGGTCTTCATCATATCTGCATGATGAAGACCTGATTGGTCGAAATGCTTTTTTTAGTACTGCTTTATTGTCATATGCTTTAATATACTCCAGAAAAAATGAATTAATACATTTTTTGCTGGTACTGTAAATAAATATGAATGTAGGCACAATTCATATTTGTCCATAATTCGGACAAATTATGCCTTTTGGTCAATATTTTAACATTAGTAAATGCATTAGCAAACATTAACTAACTATGAGTATTATCATCATTGAACTTCATTAGTTCATGTTAGCTAAAGGATTTACCAATGTCAACAAATCAACAACAAAACAAAACAACCTTGTAGCATCACACTGCAATCAACATGATTATTGTCGGATTAAATAGTTTAAACAGATTTTGAATTATTGTTAAAGAACATATTTCTGTACCAATAATTCAAAATCTGTTCAAGCAATTTGTATCTGAAATTATTATGTTGAATGCAGTGTGATGCTGTTTACTGAGTGTTTGTGTGCGTTTCTCAGTGAGATCTCCTGTTCTGCGTTCTCCTCGTCACGGTGGAACACCTCGTCGCCATCTAATAACACCCATCCCAGGTAATATCTCTAATGGTGTGAACTTGTTCAAGTCTTTCTTCTCACTCGCTTTTACACTCTGTATTCAGTGCCGTGCCGTGCCGTGTCCTCACTCTGATCTCTGTAGGACATTATATAAGCAGAGGTTTAGACTCATACCCTCCCCTGCAACATATTTCATAACCTAAAATGAATGTGAAAAACACATGCACGCATACATATTTAATCTGCCCAGCCTCCACACACATTTCCTTCTTATAAAGCTTACACATTCAAACCTCAACTGCATAAACTTGAGATTGAAAGTGGAACACTTAAAAGGTCTTTAGAAGTTGGTCTTTCATGTTGCACACACACAAACAATTCTTCTCTTTGTAAGGTCCTCATTACTGTAATCTTGCATCACTTTTATAATAAGCCTGAAGAGTTTTGATCATTGTTTGCTGCCATTTGGGAAACAAATGCATCATTTGCAGGATGCCAAACATGCATCGCTGCAGGATAAATAGAGGAGTCACCACGGCTGCTGACACTGCATATGACCTCTGACCTCTGAGCGCACAGTGTCTGCTGTCATTGTCCACAGTTTTGGCCCAATGGCTCCATATGTATGTGACTTTTGAATAGAAGTCGTTTCTAAAATGCAAGAAAGGCGCCTTGCATTGTTTAACCTTCAAGCATGCAGCCCACGCAGGTCTGAGGCTTAACGCAGCTCCTTTGTAATGTCCACAGAAGAGTAATTCAAAACTCTCCGCTGTAGAGGTCGCTGAAATCTGAGAGAGATTGTGCATGTACGCAACACCACATCGTAGCTTTCTCAATGGATATGAATGTGCGATTGTCGCTCAAATGTCTGGATGAAAGAGAAAGTGTGTGTGAGAGAGAAAGATGGCAAGCTTGAAAATGAGTTCACCATTTTGTATATTTTTGTGTAAATACTTGAGCAATAATACCCAAAAAATGGAGAAGTGATGACTCTACAAATTTTCATGTGCTCATTTAAGAGGAATATGGACTGTTATGGATGTGATCATTCTGAAAACAGCACTTTACCAGACTATGAATAATCATGCTTTAAACACAAAAAAAGTGAGAGACCTCACATGGGTATTTAAACCCCCAAATGACATCACAGCTATCAGTATGCTGACACCTTTGATAAAAACCAATTTTTTTGATAGTAAGGTTGACATTTGCATGAAATTGTCCACTTGTATCTTGTCACAGACTACAGGGGTGGATTTCACCTGCAGCCAGTTCAGGATCTGCAGAGAGAACGTCAACTCATGGAGGATCTGGAGCGTCTGCGTTTGGCAGGTCTACCGACCGGCCGCCTCCCTCCTCCTCGAGCTTTCACACCTCTCCTGGATGTACCGGTGGACACATACATCTCAGACTCAGTCCGTCATCGTTCCCTAAGCCCCGCTCAGCCCAACTGGCCACAGTCAGAGCGTCAGGGACGTTCACCTCAAAGAGACAATGGTTTGCCCCAGACATCACGCCATGACTCTTTATCCAGCGGAGGTGACTCTGTTCCTGAGCGTGGAAGGTCTCCTTATAGAAATGGGCATAAGACAAAAACTCCGAATGGAAAGGAGGTGAAGCATACTGTAATGAGCGCACACAGACGGAGCAGAACGCCTCTGACACAGGTGTTTGGGCCCAGCCCAGATCACGACTGGAAAGAAGCAGTGAATGGACACTCGGGCAGCCAAGAACGACCTTCAGATGAGGAGTATGAACTGACCACTGTTACTGTTTCAAAGACCAAACAGTCCTTGGGTGAGTTACTTAATAAATATAAGGATTGTTTTTAAGATATAACTTCAATGCTTCTTTTTATTGCAAAAGTAACAGGCGCAGTTCTAGGTTGTTTTGCGGGAGAAATGAGAAATAATGAAAAGGTCTGGTTGTCAATCGTACAATCACTGGTAGTTTAGCTAATAGAAATGCATGTTCTTTTGTTACTTACCAGCAGATGGCAGTGGATTGCCCAGTCAACTTGTACTGATAAATAGTTTAGTATTTCTCTAACATGACCCTGTCTGTGAAAACCAGGCTAAAGTCTCAAAATCAAGTTTTGAGATAACGAGCATTATTAATTTGGTTTCATCAATTAATTTCACTATGATTTCAATCTTTGACATGTCATTACTCAGTAAATATTAAAGATATCAAGATATTTTCACAGAATGTTCTTTACATTATGTAGGATGATTTTATGTAAAAAAAAATTACTTCACTAATCTTTACAATCTTTTATATTTTATGTCTTTTATATTATAATCTTTTTATAATCTATTTTAATATTTTTTATAATATATCAGTTAACAGACTGAAGCTATAAACTAATATTGTATAGATAATATGTGCATATAAAAAATATATAAAGGCACTTTGACTAGTCATACATACAGTATTTATATTGCTTTAAAGTTGAAGGCTGACTGATTTATTTTCTTTGTTCAGGCATAAGCATCTCAGGTGGGATAGAGTCGAAGGTTCAGCCAATGGTGAAGATAGAGAAGATCTTTCCAGGAGGAGCTGCGTCCACAAGTGATGTTCTGAAGGTAAAGCACGTGCTTCATTCTGTAATACCTGCTTCAGTGTCACTTTGTGTAAATATTTTGCTGTAGTGCTACAGTAAATCAGTTTTGGTAAATCTTAATTTTATTATGATTTTATTTTAGTTTGGTAATAACTAACACTTACTTACTGGATTTGGATACTTGTTAAGTATGGCTTGTGCTGGTTAAGAAATGGAGATATCAGCATCCAAATCACAAGATATGTATTTGATAGGTCTTATGTTCCACCTGTACAATATTTATGTCCTTGCATCTGTAATAATCAAAAGATCAGAGCAGGGCACAATACCTTGCGCTACTAAGAACACCTCTGTGACCCTGCACAAAGGTTAAAAATGCCATGTGTGTGTGCTTCAAGAGAACACATATCCTCATATCAGGTGACAGCATTTCCCTACCATGCTTCTAAAAGGCTTGTGTTGCCACATTTAGCAGATCAGGTGTCCGACCCTTGTGTAGACCTGTGGGTATTTCCATTCATACCAGAGACAGATTAATCCACATTCCACTCAAATTGAGAACAGCCACGACAATGTTGTCGCACCATGTGAGAGGCTCTTCAGAGCAGTTATCACCTCTGTCCACTACAGATTAACTGTCCCGTAGAGAAAAGTGTGCTGTGTGTCCTGTTGACATACTTCCTCTTCCTGTTGTCTCACTGATAACTGTATTATCTGAGCGGCATGCACGCTCCAGCAGCGTGGAGCTCGGGTTCCTATCACACATGGTCTGCAGTCACATCTCTCTTATCAAGAGTTTTTGACACGCGTGGCAGAATGAGGTCAGGTGTTGTGTATGTGTTCGGGCTCCTCAGAGTCTGCTCATTGAGCTTGTGTGCAGAAATGAGTCACTCTCTTTTTCATGTTGATTGTCTGAGGCCTAATTAGTCTCTGCAGAAACGTCTTCCTTCTGCAGTTTGCTCAAGAGAAACACTTTATTATTTGCTCATGACTCTTGTTGTCGTATTTTTTCTGTTGTTCGGCTTATGAATAAAGAGGTTTTGATGAGAGATTTAACTATACATTTTTAAAAAGAGAATGTGAGTGATCCTGCTAAATATTAGTTAAGGTGTCCTTTTTAATGTAATATTTTGGCATTCTTCTCATTTTTATTTGATATTTTGGAGAGAAACAGTTAATAATGGGAGTTCTGAGGGGTTTCTATGGCTTTGCTGTGATATTTTGTTTATTTGCTATGGTGTTGCTAGGTGGTTTACATTTTGCTAAGTGGTTGCTTGAAGGTTTCTTGGAGGTTATGTATTGATAGTCATGTAGCTAAAGGAAGGTGCTAAACACATTAATTCTTTCGTAAGTCATCATCTTTGTCTCTCTCTTTAAAAACAAACACTATAGCACCAGCAAGTCTATCATCCTCTGATAAATGACTCAACTTGTCCTCTGGAAGCACAGAAGCTTTGGTTATTTGTTTTAGGTCAGAAAGGAAGATGGCATGCAGAAAAATCAGTAATGTCTCCGAGGTCTCTTTCTCTTTCAAGTGCTATTATAAACAGTGATGTCAGGCTAAATCTATTTTAGGCCTTAAATAGCCATGAAGGGAGAAAAACATTGAAGTAACATTGAGTTTAATGTTATGAATTACTCTTCATAATGCTCTTAAAGAGAAGAATTCGGTCATCATTACTCTTATGCCATTCCAACACCTTTTGTTTCTTTTATGCAACACACGAGGTGATTTTTTTTAATGATATATTAATTAAAAAGTAATAGGTGGCGGTAAATTTCAATGACGAAAAGCTACATACAAAATAATTATAAAAGTTGTGCATGCAAAACTTGCTCTCCGTCATAACTTTTATAAAAGTGTTTATTCTGATGGATCTATGAAGCACAGGAGAGCTTCAAAACAAAACAGATCCTGACCTCTAAGGATGGGTGTAGTGACTTTAGCAGACAGGTGCATCCTGGTGTGAGATTGTGACAGAGGAAGGACTTTGAACCATAATGTGTGTTTGTGAGCTCAGCTGCACTTCGTACTGTTTTCCTGGACAAAAAAAATGTGAGTGTAAATAATTTAATCCTGTTCACACTCATTTGACAAGTTTTCTTCAATTTGTTTGCATTTATGCATTTGTCAGTTGCATTCATCCAAATGAACTTGCAGCGCAGTCTAGGAATACATTTATTTAGTATGTTGCTAGTGCGGCGCTCTAACATTTTAGCTTAATTTTTTACAGTTTGTAGTTGCTGATGCTATTCGCATAGTTAGAAATAAGAGAATTATCTAAATATGTTGGATGTATCACATTTTTTTTGCCCTGAACGTTTTGCACATCTGTGCTTCAGGTCTGCCAGAGGTTACAATCAGACAGTATCCGAGAGAAAAACATCCATTTCTGAAGTAATAAGCTGATGTCATCCACTGGCAGAGCTTTCTCTCTCTCTCTCTCTCTCTCTGACACACACATACTTTGTGTCTGAGGCAGAATGGATGAAATCATTCACAGGTATTAAAGACAGGGAACAAAGGAAATAACTGGCATCCTGTGTCTGCAGCTTCCTGCCATTCAGACGTTGCACGGCCGTAAATGCTTTGACAGAAATATACAGGGATGTGTTGAGGAAAAAGACATCTGCGTTAATGCAGATGGACTGTACTGAAAATCACTCTTATATTTTTGTGTGTGCAGGCTGGATTCGAGCTAGTGTCAGTTGATGGAGAGACCCTCCAAGGTGTGACACATCAGCACGCAGTGGATGCCATTCGGAGAGCTTTTAGCAACAAAGCCAAAGACCCCATGGAGTTCATCGTCAAAGTTCCCAAGAACCCAAGAGACTGACCAGAAAACAGTGAGACTTGACAGCTGCTGGGTATACACAAAGGTTTAGAAGTGAAATCATGCCATCATGTCTAGTGGGGTGAGAGTCAGACCCCTGAGCAAGAATTATGAAACAAATGGGCTTCCACTAAATGTTACTGGCCATTCACACACACTGATCTTTTTCCTTCCTCTGTTGAAAGTTGCTTTGTTAAATCTATTCCTTCATTTTCTATTTACAAAAAGAACGTCATAACTTTTAATTTCCACCATTAAAAGTGCAGAAACCCAGTGTTAATATGAGTGAGCTGTGGATTTCTATTTTTGGTTCAGCTTTAAGCCTGGAGATAAGACATGCTGATTATCAAAGTCATAACACCAGTCATCAAGGCAACAGTCACACACGAGAACTCTTCACATTCATGCCTCAAACAGATTAAACAAGGCCATGTTATGGATTTAGATCAGATTCTGGCTTGCTTTAGTTAAAGTCAAGGGGATTATTACAAAATGGAGGCAAACTCACTGAAGATTCATATCTTTCTGTAGTTCCTGTTCTATAAATGAATATCTATTTTTGGCAACAAACTTGCACGTATTCAGTTAACTTGCTTTGGTGCCTTAATTCTGCACATATGGATGGTGTAATTGAAATCTACTGTATACTTTGTGATAATTGTAGGATCAGTATTATATACTGATTTTTGTCTGAGAGACTGTAAGCATCTAAGAAAGCATGTATAAAGCATCTGCTCTGCACTTTTTGCAAATCATTTTATTACAAAAAACACTGTGTGATTCTAAATAAAAAGATTAAAGTCACATTAACCATTCTCTGTTGTGTAACCTTGAATAAAGTCACAAGTTGCTATTATGGATTAATGTTTCACAATATCGGTGTCAATAACATTGATGCACAGACTGGTTTTGCAATTATGAATGCATTGCAACCTGGTATTGTTTTTTGAGCATTGTTTGTGAAAACAACTTTTTGCAATTCTGTTTGGTGACACTACAACATACGGCATTTAATGTGATGTGACTTGCTTTACTTAAAAACACATTTTTACAAGAAATATACAGCATGAAAATATACATACATGACTACAAACATTATAGATTGACAAATAAAACAAGCACATACATGAGGGGAAAGATTAAACGTTAATTTGCTTTGGTCTATTCACAGTGGTTACAGTTTAGAAACAGATATTTTGTGTGTGTAAAAACATATATATTGATTATGTCAATAATCTTACAATATGACAAATATTTACATGTGTATTTAATGAAGAGATGTGATGGGAGAGATTGATGGATGCAGTACTGTTAAAGGGGAAATCATACAGTCATATGACTGATGAAACGGGTAAATTTAGGGTGAGAATAGTATGCTGTCTATTGGACAACTCACATTTTCCTATTAAATCACAGTGATTCTCTGGCCATTCATTATTATAATTCTCAGGTAGTGTCATTATAAAGCTATTGCAAAAATGATACATTACCAAAAGCAACCAAAAACAGAACAATCACAACCAATCTGACCAATACTAAAATGAATCTGTGGCTATTACAGATAAAGTGTCTTTCTGTATGAGAAATGTAAAAAGTACATTAGATTTTCAGTTTTTTGCTTGTAAAATGGGAAGCACTGGATGAATGTGTGAATGTACTTAGTGTTTATAGACAGGGAAAGGTAAAACAGCTCATGCAAGTATCTTTGGTTGCGATGGATTAAATGTCATTTTGCATGCTGTGTTCCTATTACACCATTTTTAAGCCCCTCACACTGTTTGAGAAACTTTTTACAATAGACAAAATGGCCATTTGTAATGATGCTTTATATTTTCAACATGGAGTTGTATACCATGAGAATATGAAAGTATAATCAGCTGTTAGAGCTCTCCATAAATTGCTGATGGCAAATGGTCCCTGTGGAAGACAAGTGTGCGAAATTTGCAATACAGATTGTTAAACCCACAAAGTTACCTGTGTTACCACAAAATAGCTTTAGGTGCTATATAAAAATATACATCATACATATTTATATATAATTTCATTTCTTTTTTGTTTTCCAAAGGATCTGTAAAAACAAAAAAGTTTATAGAGTGATTCATATATAGATATCCTTTTTAACAAAATGACCACAAACATTTTATTAGTATTTCTAGAACTGTATTCAAACCTTATACGATATATATATATTCATCAACTATGTCATTACTGAGCAGAACTGTGTAAGCAGTGGGATAAAAGGAAGTAGATCTTACTGCATAGTGCTGTAAATGTGCTGGCACAATGTTATTGCATACTCTAAACACCAGAATAACAACAAAAACACCAGAAAATAATGCAACACAACTGCAGTTTCAGGGACCTAACATGAGATGCTCAATCGACCGTCTTTTCCTATCAGCGTTACTCCAAGTACGAAAGAGGGAACTGAGCAAGTAACGTCTCCATTAAAAATAGCTGGCATGTTCCTCTGACCACTTCTTTCATTTTCAGGGTTTCAATCCTGGGACAGTAATGTGGCTTCTGTGCATATAACATTAGTACTGAAGAGATTGTATTAATCACACAAGTGGTTTGTCATTGAGGACATCCTTCCCTTCAACACTGGCTTCACCAATCAATGAACTGCTGTTTGCAGTCACTGTACATTCAATCGAAACAACTTTCTGAGGCAGTGTGAGGAAGATCATAAAGATAACACAATACAGCTTCCTTCTGAGCCTGGACATGCGACACCACAACAATACCCTGTCTTGAGTTAAAGTCTAAAGTGTTGAGAATCATGCCTGTGATGACTACTGTTCCTCAGTGAAGGTGAATTTTGAAAGCAATCAAACGGTTTGATGGCTGTTGGCTAGATTTCAGTAGCAGTGATCTCCTCAAAGTGGATCTCATTGCTACGCATGTCAAACTCCTCCATGTCCCTGTTCTCCAGCTCCAGACTGAGCTCCCTCATCACGCGCTCCAGGTCACGGTTTCTGCGATACATCTGGATGTAGTTCTGCTGCAGCTGTTTCTGGTAACGGATCACTTTGTCTTTCTCCTCCTGCCACACCCTGCGCTCCCCCTCGAAAGCCTCCAGCTGGTCTTCGCTCCGCCTCCTCTCGTACATCAGCTCCGCTCTCAGACGCTCCACCTGCTGACGGAGACCATGGAGCATGTCCACGCTCTGGCGTTGCACCTTCGCCTCATCGCTCTCATACGCAAGAAGATGCTCTTCACTGCTATTGTCCCGGAACGCCGGGCTGATCCCGTGAGCGATTCCCACGCGGCTTTGCGGCAAGGGCAGGCTCATGCATTGACCCTTAGACGGATGGGAAGTGGGCACCGCCAGAGCCTCTTTGAGCCGGAGAGACTCTTCTTCCAAACGTCCCATCTTCTCTCGCAAGAGCTCTGCTTCACTCTTACGCCGCTGTAGCTCGTTCTCGCAAACCTCCAGTTCTAGCATGCGGGTGCGGGCGGTGGCACTGGCCTCCTGTGAGCGAGCCTGGCTGGCTTGCAGCTCGGAGCGAGCCTCTTTTAGCTGGCCCTTCAGAGCAACAATCTCACTGGCCTTATGACCGAGATCTGCTTGTACGTCCTTCAGCTGCTGCTTTAACAAGGAGATCTCACCTGACTTCTGACACACCTGTAACAAACAGACACAAATGCATGAGTTAAAACTGATTCAATATTCAGTCCAGTCTCAACAATATCCAGATACATTTGAAAACAAGTGTAAATTTTTGAAAGCGTCCGTTTTCATAGTCCACACGATTACATGAAAACAATGTTTACTAAATGTATCCACTTTGGAGAGCGTCTTCAAAATGCTTTGTTTTCATTGACAAAAACACCATCTTAAAAGGCAGAGAGAAAAAGTTTTAAACAAAAATGTATTAGTGGTCCAGGTCTCACCTCCCACTTTGTTTCTTCCAGTCGGGGACCCAGTTGAGTCTGCTCCCTCTCAAAAGAAGCACATCTCTTCTCCAGCGCCTCCCTCTCCTGCAACAGTTGAGAAAAGTCCTCTTGCAATTTCTTCTTCTCCTGCTGGAGCTGGAACACCTGCAGCTGAAGAACCTGCTGCGCACGTTGAGCCTTCAACTGCACCTGCTTCATCTTTGACGCACAACTCTGCCGAAGATCCTCCAACTCCTGCTCGCATCGCTTCTGCTTCTCCTCATACACCTGCAGACATAGACACAATTTTCACAAAATTTATATTCTGTATCCGAACATACAAATAGCATTAACAACTTAATCATATGTTTGATGATCACCTGACAAATGGCTGCCTCATTCTCATCCAGGTTGTCCCTGAGTTGCTGTAGCTCCAGATCTCGTTCCCTCAGTTTCTCTTCTAGTTCACGAACGACCCCTTCGTATCCTTCTCCTGGAGCCGGGGATCTCCCACACGACCCGCTGTCTGACAAGGGTTGACCTCGGCCATTTAAAGACCCTGTGCTCTTACTTGACGACGATCGGCCGCTGTCAGAATTAGAGTGTCCGTGGCCGCCTGACCGTGTGCTTTCCATATTCCCATTGGGTACCTCGCTCTGTGCCAGACTATATGCAGTGCTGCTATAGGTGGGCAGGCTGGATAGAGAATTGCGTCCAGAGTCTGACATGGTACAGGATTGGCTACTCCGCGCATTGCGACCACCACTGTATGAGTTTCGCTTCTCTCCGCAAACTAACCCTGCTCCAGCACCAGGAAGTAAGAGGTTGAGACTGCCCTGACTTTCAGATAGACTGCCTCCTGACCGTGGAGACAAGTACTGCACAGAATTGCGATTCTTGGGCATAACAGGCTTAAAGGCGGTGGGACGAATCAGTATCTTCTCCATACTCTGTGATTAAAGAGAAAGAGGTCATGTGAATACTATTTACAGTACCAGTTAAATAATGAATAAAAAGCAGTCAATAAGAGTCCAGCATAGATATAAATTCCTTTAGTGTTGTTTAAAAAGCTTCCCAGGTTGAAACCTCAAAAAGTTGGATGATAAAATGTCAGACAAAATGAGTATGATTTTGCAAATTCTAGTTAAAGGGTGACTACATTTGAAGATGATCAAATATAACATAGTGTTCTTTACATACGGACTATCCTCATGATTAACAACGAAAGCAGAATAGCATCATCTAATCTTCTCAGCTTTGCCGTGTCCGGTCACAGTACAGTCTGTGTCTATAGATAAGATTTAAGGTCACTGTCCGCTAGCTTTTTACCCATTCAGCAAGCAGTTTTTCTAATGATTTTCTTAAGCTTCATTAAATGTTAGAGAGTGTAACTGAGATGTGTTATTGATTAGCTGTGTACAGTGAGTGATGGTGTATTGACGTATTGCATTATCAGTGAGTACAGAGATTAAAGTCTCACCCAATCAATAGAAAAACAGCCAAACAGACGTTCACCTATTGTGTTAATAGACTCACCTTCTCCAGCTTTCCTGAAACCGGTACGAGCTTAGGCGGAGGGCCACCAATGTTACCGTTCATGCCTCTGTTATCAGGAGGCTCTTCGGTATCGCTGCACGGGCTGCATGTGGTCACATGATTATCATTCCAGTCGCCCACCGGCTCATCACTCAGATAGCCATAGTTCCCATTTCCAGCAGAGATGTGGGCTGAGGACTTGGTTTTAGCGGGTAGAGGAGGTTGGTTGTTGAGAAGCTGCTCCTGTGAGCTGGCGCTGCGGAGTGTCCCTTCTTGATGCCTGAAACAGCTGGTAGCTGGTGTGGGTTTACGATACTTAGCACCATAGTCACTGACGGCCCGGCAGTGACGCTCCTGGTAGGTACGTCCAGAGATGAGGCTGCTGACGGAACCCATGGTGCCTGCCGCAGTGGGGGAAAGAGATACTGAGCAGCACTGCTGGACGTCAGCGCTGGGTTTCGGGTGATCAGTGGACACAGGCAAAGCCTGAACTAGAGCCATGGCGGACACGTGCCCAGGACATATAATCTGTAGAGAGAGAAACAGGAAGAAGAGCTTAAATTTGGGATGATGACAAAGTGGGATGATTTTCATGTTCCTGCAGATCAGTAGGTAGAGCATTATGACAACAATGCAAAAGTCATGAGTTTGAATAAAATAATTTGATTTGTGATATTATAAAAACAACTTATACTTCCTGTGTTATCTAAATATAATAATAATAATAATAATGAACACATTACATTAAATTATTAAATATTATTAAATATTATTTACATTAAATTTAAATAAAGTGATAAATAAAACAAAATTTTTTATATTATTTAAATTAAATAATAATTAACTAAAATAAATTAGTAATTCTTTTAAATAAAAAATAACACATTACATTAAATTATTGAATATTATTTAAATTAAATAATAATAAACTAGCTAGAATAATAATGCATCTAAATAAATAATAAATATTAATACATTAAATAAAAAAATAAAACACTTGCCAATTAAAAATAGATTGCAATTGCTTTGCAAGAGTTATGTGGTTTCATTTAGCGGATGGACAGTAAGGTGTATATATATTTAGCCTGCTGCTGTGTGCTAAGAGCACTCTCACCATGTGGAATAATCTGCCAAGAGTCTGCCAGTCCATTCAACAGTCCATGCACTTCACATCACACTCCCAAAGCACTTAGAATAACATTCCTTACTGCCACATGCAAGAGAAACCCACACATCTGAGTTCCTGACTGCAGTGACATCACAATGACCTCTGTCAGAGGGACAAGCCGGACACAACAGTGCATCAGCGTCAGTCTACCTCAAACTTTTCCTAAAACATTCACTTTTCTATTCATTCATCCATGTTTTTCATTCATCCCCCACATGCCATTTTAGCTGAGGTTTGAAGGGTCTGAGGTCTGATGAGGTTAAAGTCACAGTGATCAGCATGAGAGGACAGTGTTTCTGTTGCTCTGAGAGGCCTGTGACCAGCCATGACCCTCATGTTAGTCACGCTGTCAGGTTGTTTATTTCTGTTACACAGATTTCATTTGTAATGTTCTACTGACTTTTATGAATTATAGCTCACTTATATAAACACATGGCATACAGGTCTACTTATATACACCATAAACCTTCTTATACATCTCCTTTTCCATCCAAACAGCGCTGGTGAGAGGGTCAGTAATCTGCAAACCTTTTATAGAACTGGCCTGTGCTTCCACTGACTACATTACCACATAACGACGAATAATAGCACATACAACTGTCTATAAAAGTCTGTTTGAGAACATCCAGTTCATGATGATTTATTCAGCATCATTTAAACATAATGAATTAAAGCACTAAGCACTGGCTCACAGTCAGTCTAAAAAGAGAAATAAAAGTTCTGCTCTCTAATCTTTATTTAAATAAATCCAGGTGTACACTGACATGGCGATCTTTCTCTTTGAGTTAAAAATGTGGATATTACAGTAATAATATGGGTTTTTTAATCCACCTTTTTATCATTTTTTAGACAGGAAAGTTTAGAGAGACAGGAAGTGAATTAGGAGGAGAGAGAGGGTAGCGGGCTTGGAAAGGACGCCAGAGCCGGAATACGAACTCGCGTCGCCATGCGCAGTTGCGCTGTATATGTGTCTGGAGCGCTGTCCACGCAGCCACAGGCTCCGACATATTACAGTAATAATGTCAGAATATTTGGATGAGATGGTGAAGTGAATGAGATGTAACACAAAGTTTGAGAGACGTGTGGGGATAGCGTGACTGGTTCAGAGTAACAGTTTCCAGGGCGTCTCGTTGTGAGTGCTTACGCACATGGTTCCACTAACGTGGCTATCAGGTATTTCTGCTTCACTGCTTCTTATGAAGTATGTTCCTGTAGCTCTTCCAGCTCTCTAACTGCGCTGCGGTTGTGCACAAGAATTAGACATTAATGCAAATAAATGGCAGCAAATACGCAACTAAACTTACATAAAAGTATTTGTAATGAACAAGGTGGATCTATTGTGTTAAATATAGTAAGTATTTTGAAACTGTATATCCAAAACAAAGTGTTTTTTACTTTTTCTCTCTTTGCCTAGTATGTCACATATTTAAAGACTATTTTAAACTTGATTTGCAACCACTTAGAAGTCTAACAGAGCACAAGTACAGCCTGTGACAATATAATGAGAAGACCTTCGTGCCACAGGATCGGCAAACTTCAAACTAGTCGGTTTGAGACTCCTTCCTGCTGAAATGACCCTCAGCAGTCGCTCCTCTGTTCTCGCTCTTCACACTTTAAAATCACAAAAGCAAATTTTGCAGACGCTTCCCTCCACCTCTGTCAAGGTTATTAGTCTTTCGTCTATATACCCCCCTGCAACCCCCAATCATTTTAATTAGAATATCAATGTTTAATATATTTAAAGTCACTTGAAAGTGTTATGTAATAGGAATAGTTGGGACACAATATATGTAATACTGTAGAATGAAGAGTTTCATTGCTTTAGATAATACAATATCAAAACTAAATATCATGTAGCAAATTAAAGTACAACTTTTCTCAGATCTAACATTTTTTTGTTATTTTTAATGGATGTATCAATGTTAGCTCTCATGATACAGTAACAAAGTATCATACTGTACATCTAATTGTAAATTTGCACCTGTGGAGAGCTGACTTCATGATTTATGTGTAGTTTTATAATTAAAAATAAATTCTACATAAACGTAAGCATATTGCATAATAGCATTATATTCGTACATCTTTGCTTTTTAAATGTTTTTTGGACCCACTCAAAGTACTGTGTATCTGCATAACATATTATTATTATCATGTAACTTTATATGTTTAAACACATGTCATGCTTTATCATCATACAACTGAATCCACAAACAAATGCATCTCGCTCACTTGTGGCCTTAGTCTCTTTGATCTCCTGTGTTTGGACAGCAAGAGTTGCTGCAGGTGTTTCTAATCAAATTCCACAGTAAGGCCTGGTGGCTGAAATCTCACTATAAGTCTTAATAGCTCAGTCGCCCCCGGAAAGGATTAGCGGCGAGGTGTGAATCTCTATGGGATCATGGAGCTTCTCTGTGGAGTCTGGATCAGAAGAGGCTGGAAATGTCAGCATTGAGTCTGGAACCCAGCAGAGCTCCAAATCTCTGGGAAGAAATCCCTAAACCCTTAATCACATTTGGTCTCTGTTTGGTTCAAGTGTAGTTGCGGGGCAGGATATTTGATGTGTTCTCCGATCCTGATCAAAGTCTCTTCCCATGGAGACGTTAGACATGACGTTGGGGCGGACAACAATGAAGCCTTTGTTCTGATACTTTCTGAGTTGCTTTATCCTCCTCTTTAACACAATATAATTCTTCACTTATTTTTGGGTCATGTAGTTCTGTTAAAACAAGTCAGATTCAGAAACGTCATACATGTTACGCAACCCTTACATACACACATACTAAAAGGAATGAAACTAGAAAGCGGTGGAGAGGCACAAAACGGAAATGCTGACCTCATCGACTACCTCATCTGATTGTTGGAAATGAAACCACACATCCTCATTAGCGCTGTGTGTGCGAGCATATTCCCTAAAATAGACTGGACAAATGTACATGCTCGACTAAATTTGCCATCTAAACAGATGAGACGATTAATCCACAAAATATGACTCATTTGCTCTGTTCCAAAACCTTGCGAGCTGCCTAATGAGGAAGGATTTAAAGACATCATTAGGTGTGCTGCCGATCCAAAGTCTGTTCCAGAAGCTAAGCATCTTAATCATGCTGCTTCCTAAGATAACTTTTTTTGCAAAACTGTAAGCCATCACCTCATGCATCCTTTGCAAGACCAGTCAATCCCAAAATGCACTTCAACAAATTCCTAAAGATCTACTTCTGATTGGTTTCTTCTCTTCCCAGTTTTCCTATTTCTATTACTTTCCTTTGACCCCTCAATCTTTCCTGTTCTCTCATTATCACAATCCACATCTTTTTTATCAGGTCTTTTACATTTCTCCAGCATTTAAACAGGTGTCACATGCAAGTCAGAGTAAGTTATAGATAAGAATCAGTGTCCTGCTTCAGCCACACGTCTGAAGCCCCCAGTGAGCTCTGACCGGCTGTTCGGCAACCAGCGGTCCTGCTCAGAAACTTCCTGCCAGCTGCGCTTTTATTGTCCACTTTTATCAGATAAAACACACAATGCTACAAAAACACTCAAGGTTAGATTCACAAACAAACCCAAAAAAGATCACTGTCACATGACCACAGAGCCCAACGGTACATACTGTTAGTGATCTGTATCACTTTGAATCTCTGATTAGGTTGCTGCAATTACAAGGTGTGTGCTGCCACACTCATTTATTATTTAAATGGGATGGGGAGTAATTGTTGTAATTATGGTTATTTATAAGATTCTTTGTTATTTAGAAGAGGAATCTGATGCACAGTGAAAAACCAAACAGCATAATATATTAGTTGTACTAATTATCTAAGCCTCAGCCTTCTCAACCAGGTAATGTGTTATATTTTAGATATGATAAACTGCATTACGGCTGTCGGCCAGTCTAAACCATCCACTGGCTCTCTAGACAGGAAGAATAGAGTTTAGTCATGAATGACGCATAAGAAATAATGGAGTCAATGGAGCACAAGAGAAGGAGTTATTGCCCTCAGTGAACTCAGATATCCACCTCAACGTGCTCTGAAATCACACAGAAACACATGCACAACTGTATGATTCCTTTAGTTTTCAATCAGATGAATCCTGAACGACAACAATGACTCACTGACCACAATTTTACAGTCACCTTACTGTCTGAGAATGAGGATTATGCTGTTTGGCATATATACAATACATATATACAATGCACTGAATGTGTTTTCATTGATAATGTGTATAAAATTCTGTGTGAGGGAAACCAGGCAGAGCGAGATTAAGGAGCTGCCAAAGTATGTTTTTATGATTTATTGATAATGAATATCTTTAGAAAAGATAAGAAAAGTATTTTAAACTTCCTTAGGACATCTTATTCTGTAATGTCTCATTGTAAACATATGTTAAGAATACTTACTGTCTGAAATAAAAATGTTGAATAAAAACGCAAGCAGAGAAAACAGTGTGGATGTTTGATTGATGTGGTAATTTAAAATTTAAAATTAATTCTTGTATCAATAAGTTTTCAATTACTTTGTTTACTAATCTTAATTAAACATGAATGTTATTCTTAAATTTGTACTAAAAAACAAAAGCAAAAAGTTGTATACTAAAAAAGAAATGGTACAAATGCACTTTTTACTAATTTTTTCATACTTCTAATCCCAATGAAAGGAGAAAATTTAATTCCCATGTTATCTAACAACTACCTGTGTTTAATCTATTTGAAGAAGCCATTATATACATTATCCAATTTTGTTTTTCATATGACTAAAATTATGAAACACCAACAGCTTAAGGAGTCTCACAATGTCTTCAATAAGTTCCAAACTCCTTTAAAATCCCTTACACAACACTACAGCAGAGATTTACACCTGGCTGTGATTAAACCCATACTCTTTCTATATAAAGCTACTCGTTTTTTATGGTAAAATTAAATCCCTGTAGATCTCCTTTCCAACTCTGTTAATTGTGTCTTCCGTTGCAGATACGCTGGATCAGATTAAAAGCGGCAGGGAAACACTGCCTGTGGAAGAGAATCATTGGCCCTGCTGGTTTCATTGCCAACCTGTTGCAGGCTTTTAGCTTTTAGCTCTGTTTGGGGCTGTTGCCATGACACTTCAGGCCAACATGTGCACTGCCTGGGGTGAGAGAGAGAAAAAGAAGGGGAACAAAACTTTGTAACACAAACAAAGGGAGATGAGAGGAAAGGGAGAGACAAGGAGAGATCATGAGATAAAGAGAAAGGAAATTAAAGAGTCACAGGTGGAGAGTGTGTGACTGTGCACATGCAGAAATTAAATACAAGAAAAAGATTAAAGGAGTAAAAATATGGATTTCATAAAAGATTTAGTGAGCAAGACTAAAGGAAGACAGGGGGCTGCTCGGCTCTTTAGCATCTCAAAGCATATGGGCTCTATTAAAAGCCCCCTTCAACAGGGGCCCGAGTCACCGCACAAACCTTCAGAAAACAGTTAGGCTCTCCTCTCCTGTCTCACTGTCCGAGCCTCTATTGGCATCCAATCCAGCAGGTCTTTCAGAAGAGTGCCGGCTGGCTCAAACTCGAAAATGCGATGCAGCGGGCGCCGGTCTTCACACAATACCACACAGAGCGGCTGCCATCTGGACTGACACTACCTGCCAATCAACACCATACATTTTGTTTCACCCAGTGTGCAGTGCTGGAGCCCCTGGCACAGTCCCAGATGCCAGCCGCGGTGCCCGTTACTGAGCGTGTAACAGCGGGTCCCTTGTTCTGACTGGTATTAATTACTTTAAATGCAGGACACAAAGTCATTTTTTAAAGAAACTATAATTCCCCACAAAAAGCTTAAAAAGTGTAAAGAATAGTAACAGGAGAATTTAACTATATTTATGGCTGTACGATATTAAAGATAAATAGCATATGAGATTACTTGCTAAGTAATGCAGTATTCATACGGTATGCAATGCATTAGCAGATGCTTTAATATAGGCTATTTCAAAATGAAAATTATATAACCAACATGTTTTACATTCTATTGGACGGGTAATAATTTTCAGAGCATGCATGTGAACATTTGCAAACCAGTCTCTTTTCATCTCCATTAACCTAAACTTTGTCTTAAAACTTTTTTTATAGTATTAACATCATTCAGATATTGCAAACCTTTGCCATTGTCACCATATTCATGATTTTGGTCTTTGGAAATGTATAGATTTAGCTGATATTTCTTTTGTCAGTATATTATTGTCATATTGTACATTTTAAATAAATCCATCTCTAAAAGAAATGAAAAACCAAAACGTGAGTTGGTTGCTACAGATATCACCTTTCTAAGAACACAATTCTTAGCAAAAAGAACCTAAAAATAAACCAGACTTTGCTTGACTATGCAAAACGTATTTCTTCATATTACAGTATTCGATAAATTAAACCCATTTCAATGTCTGGCTTTTATGTGCATGTTTGCAAACAGCAGATATTGCAACAGCATGAGAACGGGCACGTAACATTTAGGACTCAGTTGTTTTCTGAGTCAGCTGCTCTTTGCCACGGAAGGAATTTTTAACCGCTAATGATTATTCAGTTCAATCCAGTGGTCAGAAACAGACACTTGGCACAACAGCAGCACAAAGAGGAGCTGTGGCTCCACCACACTGTTATTACTGCTGGAGTGGCCATTCTGAGGAACTGCTGATACCACGGTAATGAGTACTTGGTACTTTAGCACTAACTCAGTACTTTAATGTACTTGCTCCTGGTCACCGCGTTTGGTCTGAAAAATTATATTGATCCACCAGAGAAAGGAGGCGGCCACAGAGCCATCTGTTGTGAACAAGGCAAAGGACAGACTGTTCTGTTTTTAAAAGAATAGAAAGGACAAGCTATTGCCCAGCAGAAACGACTAAAATAATGCAGATGTGCAGCTTTTATGTTCCTCATTACAAAATATTTTTAATAATATGTGACCCAGACTGTGAAAACCCAGCTGAAGTCATTTTTGTGATTTTTCTTTTTTCTACATAAAATCATCTCAAACATTCTGTAAAAATTTAACATTGATATCCTTAACATTGTCTGAGTAATGTCATGTCAAAGATTAAAATCATAGCGAAATTAATAGGTGAAATCTAATTTTAAGGCTTGTTATTTCAGAATGAGATTTTTAGACTTTAGCCTGGTTTTCACAGACTGGGTCACATATAATAGCAAATAATCTCATATCTTTATTACGATTTGATTGTGCTGTGGTATACTGTACCATTGTATTAAAAGATTGCCAGATTATTATTATAGTTATTCAAGATTAATTGAAGATTTGTACCATATCCCAGAATCCATAGAAATAACAAAGATTGTTTGTTGAAAAAAACAAAACATTGCAGATATTTAAATGAGTAGGAAAACTATGTAATGTATTAAAATGATTAAAAATAAATCAGTCTTAATTCCATTATAAATGGACCTTAGATTACATTTAATATATAGATGGCTTCTGCGAATCAAAAAAGCTCTTTACTGCCTTTGGCCCCTGAATTTTCTCAAAATGGCTTCTCTCCATTCTTTTTAAAGTCTTCTCAACCATCTTCAGCACAGAGAGACAGATAAATAAACTTGTGGTTTTTCTGACAAGCCATAATCATTACTCTCACGACCAAACTAAAATGTGTGCAGAAATGAAACACAAACTGGAGTCTGGGAAAAGTGGCACAGCGCACATACCGGTAAATTAATTCCACGCCAATGCTTACATAACCAGCGTGACCTCAGACAAACTATGCCAGCATGAATATGTAATTCGTCTCAAAAGTGCAAAGATGGTGAACCACGCAGAAGCCACAAACAGACCGACACCTTGGAGCTGATTGTGTAAACTTGCAAACACGCCACAGAGGGATGAGGACAGTCAGACACACTGTCCCACCAGATTCCAGTCAAGCTCAGACGGAGAGGAAAAGAGTGGCATGGAAAGTTCTGATTCGGTGTAGTCAGCTGAGACCGACTCTGAGTTAATGAGCTCTCCCTCTGTATATACGTCTGCAGGAAGCTACAGGCTTATATAAATACTTGGCACATACAGGGATCTCATAAATGGAAACAGAGAAGAGAGAAAAAGAGCAGAGGAGACGAGATCAGGAGAAAAGAAAAAAGAGGAGAGATGGGTAAGTGTCTGGGAAGCCATTTTGAACCCAAACTTGTGTGACACATATAGTGTCATTACAAAAACAATGAGCTGACAACATTTACTAAGGCTTCATTTCAAAGCCCTGAAACACATGAGAGTGATTTCACTCATCTATTATTTTCCGACTCACTGACGCAAGCACCTTTCCCCCTCCAGGTGATCTCATCTGGAGTCTGTGTGCCACTGACATGCACTAACAGACGCCTCTATTTCTGGCTTTTACTGTATAAGAATGTACCGCTGAGCTGAGTCACATCCACATGCTTCAAACACAAATCACAGATCTCAATAAACTTGGGAGCGCCGGAATCAAAGCTTCATCCCATTGTAAAACAAAACGTCAATAGATCAGACGGCACGCTGTGCGGGAGGCTTAGTGCTGTTTGACTAGTTTGAAGAAGCTTTGTGTAAGCACTCAGTGAGGAGTGACTCAAGAATGTGTGTGTGTGTGTCTGTGTCTCTGGTCAATCTCTGTAATGCAAAATATCACTAAAAATGTTTCTGAAATAGTTTCTTTAACAGAATAGTTCTGTACACAGCACAAATTAATCATCTTTATCTTAACTAAATTGTGTAAGGCCTTGCTCACACACTCGTATTACAAACAAACATAAGCCACACATCATAACAAACAAGCAACAATGCTCATAACAATCACTTATCTACAGACATAAATACACAATGAAAACAAAAATAACAAAGCAACTCTTTTTTTTCATATTTCCTGACAGAAATAAGATTATATAGAGACTTTTGCTTGTCTTTTTCTGTCTGTCTGTGTATAAAAAGACCCCACAAGTCTCACATGTGTCTTCTGTAGAGTTTTAAAAGAAATCTCAACAATGTCACAAACTGTGCTGAGGTCTGACACCAAAATCTGCCTTTAACATCAGAGATCTCAATATAAACTGAATATTTTCCTAATCCTTAACAATTCTTTCAAGACTAATTTATCTGAGCTATGTTATCCACATTTTATACATGCACATATTTACTGTATATTTTTACTGTATATCTTTTTATACACACACATATTTACTGTACTTCTACTGTATGTCAACATCATCTGACATTCCGTTTTTCATTTCAAAGTGTTTTTTTAAGTGTTAACACTTAAATTATTAAAAAAAGAGACTAATCAATTATGTCTCATACGCGATAAACTTTTCCACCGGTTAGCAGCCAACATGCACTTTGTATGAGAAAAAGTGGGTTCACTAAAATGCAGCAGTCTCTGCTATACTCACAACACTCAATGCACCTAAACTTCAAAGACTTTCTTAGTAAATTGCAGACCCTCACCCGAGCCCCATCGGCTTTAAGAAAGTTAATCATTCATTTCACATCACTTCAAAGCCCTGAGAGCTTATTGTGAGCAGCAGTGGTAATCTGAACTCTCGTGCATTTAGAGGGAGTAATAAATACAGTTGTGTTCCTGACATACCCATGGTGCTCTGCATGGCTGCCTCCTCGCGTCTGTCCTGGAGCTACAATCCCAGTCTGCTCACTGTATGCTGTAGACTTGCTTCTTTAATCTCAGACAAACACGCTTCACTCTGTCTCTGTCTCTCTTACAGACATTTCCACTCTTCCTCCTCACGCCAAAGTTTCCTTTCGTAGTTCACTGTGAAACCCCTTCCTCCGTGTCCTGTCCTCTCCTCCACTTTCCTCTCTCTCCTCGCTGCTTGTCTGTTAGCTCCGCCCCCTTCTCCTGCTACCCTCCTCCCTCTCTGTATGTGGCCCCTTCCTCCTCAACCACCCCCGTCCTCACACACATTAATCCCTCCTCATACACACTCCCTCACTTTACTCTTTCCTCCATTTTTTATTCTCTTCTCAGTCCACTGCACTTAGTCTGTTTACATGCGCTAAAAGATAGATTAAGCTGGACTAAAACAATAGAAAAACAGGCCTAAATAATGTGACTGCACATCAGCTTCGACTGAATTTCTTTGAGATTGCTTTCGCTGTGAAAAACAAATACAACCTTTTATGATGACATCAAGGGAAGGTATCTTAGCAGACAGTGTAATTAACAGAGTTCACACATCAGCACATTTATGATGCCTTTATGAAACATAGTGTGGAATGAAGCAATTCATGCCAAGATTCTCATCATTATCCTCAGGAAAACACTACATGTGTAAGTAGCCAGTATTACACTAACTGGATTAAAGTTAAACCTCTACAATCAAGTCAAACTCTTTTGTCTGTTTTGTGGATTTTCCTGGGATATACAGTAATCCCAAAGCATGCTGGGAAATAAACTCTAAACACAGACTCATCATATGCCACTTTAATGTATTAAGAAACAAAAGACAGAAGTAAACACTTATAATCACCACAAATTCAATGTTTTTATGATGCTTTTTCATAATTTAAGATTGATCTAAATCTATACATATAAACATGTAAATGTATCAAACATTAATGGATAAGGACAAAATGAAACATTTCCAATACATCAAAGCTCAATGTGTCTTTTACATAAAATAGAAGTTTTAATTAAAAGGAAAAAAGACATAAAAGTGCCTGTGTGTGATGACTATTTGTCCGCAGGTTTGTATCTGCTCATTCATTTACTGGCCATTCCAAAACAAAAGCAAAGAAGCATGACGTGTTATTCTTAACCTGTGTGAGCTGGGAACAGTAAATACTGGAATCTTGAGTGAGTATGGGATCCTTAAGTAAAGTGAAGTGAAATGAAGGAGAAAGATGGGGCCAGGAGAGAGAGAGAGAGAGAGAGAGAGAGAGAGAGAGAGAGAGAGAGAGAGAGAGAGAGAGAGAGAGAGAGAGAGAGAGAGAGAGAGAGAGAGAGAGAGAGAGAGAGAGAGAGAGAGAGAGAGAGAGAGAGAGAGAGGAATAGGAAGGAAAGCTAATGAAGCGTTAGGAACAGATGAGCATCTGAGTGATTAATGTACACTTGTCCTCCAGGGAAGTTGTGATATGAACATAAACTTCAAATATATATATATAATTTCACTAGGGAGGCTTAACATGATACTCCTTACCACAGTATATATACACACACCAATCTAAAAGTACATCCGGTTAATTGCACATGTGTGCATGCTTGCAAAACACCAACTTCTTCCAGTACTGGGTCTGGGAAAGCCGTTGGAAGGAGGATTGGGGCAATGAACAGCCTTGATTAAGTATGTATGGGGGAGGGCGTTTTCCAACCCCCACCTACAACTTCCAAATCCTGCTGTTTCTATTCATCCCCAAGTTAAAAAGGAAGAAAAACGGAATGGAATGAAGTTGGTTTGGAAAGAGAGAGAAATTAATGACACAGAGGGACAAAAGGACCGAACATGAGCCCAGTACCGCCACCCCACGCACATACCACACATTGATCTGATCAACAGTGCGCGCACACACACGCAGACGGACACACACGGAATGAGAGGTCCTCAAAAACTTTAACAAAACACTTAACCCCTCATCTACTAAAAGAAAGAGAGAGAGAGAAAAAGTTTGTGCTGGAGTTTGGAGAGGCCAGCAGAGAACTGCACCTGCAGAACTGCATAAAGCTCTATAGAGTTTCCTGTCACATGCAATTTCATGCACAATGTGATATCACAATTGACCCTATTTACTTAATTTGTGTTACTGGTCTTACTGTGAATGATTCATCTTTGCTCTCTTCAAAAATGCTCCGTCTCTGCAAAGAATTTTCTTCACGGCTGACGTCACCCATTACATTTTCAACCCTTCCTCTTCAACCACTTATTATGTACAACCCACTAATCCTGATCCAATCAAATCACAATTCTCATTGTATATCCCGTTTGGCCTAATAATATGCCCCATTTTGAAATACAATGGATTGTGAACTTCAATGATTTCTTTAAATCTATTCTGCAGACATCCACAGATTTCCCAGCAGCATAGAAATGCTAAAAAAAATCTGCAAATAAAAAACTAATAACAAAATGAATATAACATCAATGTATGATTCCCATGAATCCCATGAAGCTTGATGACACAGAAAAAATGTGTTTTATCATAACAAACGAACAACGATTATAGCGTGCTGTGAAATGCACTTTATTCTTCATTAACCCTGCAGAGACAGATTACATAAACCATAAGTTGAACATCACGTGTGGGACTGTATATCAAGCCTTAAGCTCAGACCGCCCCAGAGGAGGGACGAGGAGCAGACCCCCCATTACAAAACACACCACATGAACTTTCTATAACACCACACTTGCACACCATCAGTGACAGATAGAAAAATGCATAATACATCAACACTTACAGTGCAGGATATGTCACACAGACCACAATCATACACGAGTGCTGTAATGAATGACATGTAATGAAATTGTATGTATGAAGCTGCCAGCAGATCTGAGCGTTGCAAGCCAATCTACTTTAACTGCTCTGTTCCTGCCATGGAAAAGCAATAAGGAGGTGAGGGGGGAGGGCAAGTGTACACTGTGTCCTTTTTGTGCACTATGGAGTGCAGTCTGCTAAGTGCACCTCAATAAAGACACTATTGTGCAGGACATGTGTACCTGACAAGATACATGGTTCAACTTTTTGTAATATATTTTTAAGGATCTCTTATTTAATACCTGTAATACCTCAGATGCATTGCTGATACATGTCCTCTGCAAGTATGCAACCTGCTTACTCTCATCTTTGCTCATGGCCTTTCAGTTCTAGAAATAGTCAAGGTTTGGAGCCAATCACCTGAGCTGTAAATGCCATATGATTAAGCACTCTGTGGCCAGCATCATAATGCTGTTGTGTCCACCAAAGCGTTTGTTCTGTGGCCAACATATTTTTTCACTTGTTAGCAATGGAAGCGCTGCGCTTAAAAAAAACGGCAGCAGCTGGCATTTTTTGTCCATGCTCAGCACCGGCGCATTTTTTCCACGTTCAGCATTTTTGTCCAACTTTGGGGAAAGCGCTTAAATGTCACTTTTTGCTCAGCCATATTACCACAATATTCATATTTTTGGACTGCTTAAATAAATTAATCTGCCAAATCAGATACTAGTAAGACATTACTTCAGCAGATACTCGGTATCATACTAACCAATGTGCCTTGGCTAAAAAACAGTGGCAACTGGCATTTTCGGACAAGTGCTTGATGTTTTCAGCCGTGTTACAACGCTCTGGTGGACACACGGACAAATGCTCTATATGAGGAAAGAAATGTAATATGTGGGACCTTGACTACCTTTTATTTTAAAATTTGGATCATAGAGGTCTGTAATACCTCAGATGCTTGGCTGATGCATGTCATCCAGAGATATGCAACCTGTAAGCAGTTTAAGATAAATCTACAAATTCAGACATTTTTATTATGAGATTGAAATGACATGCCACTCTACGACATAATTTGTATTACGGACTCTTCTGTCTTGCTACGATCAGTAAATCAAAGAAAGCTAAAAAGATATCCATCAAACACCTGTTTCTAACCTCAGTCATGAAACCCAAGAGCTCCCAATGCTGTTTTATGGGGCGGAGGGTCGAGTGAGGTCAAAGGTTGAAAGAGCAGCGTTCTAAAATAGAGCAAGAGTTTGTGGTCTCAGTCTTAATGTGAACTCGGGTGGAACACAGAAAATAGCATCACGATTAGTAAAGGTCACACTGACAAACAAGCTGGGGAACTCAACACATGAAATGAGCCCTTTTACGGGACAACACGAGTAAAATGAAACATTTTAAATGAAGTATAAACTGAGCTGTCTTCTGAAAATGCAGTGACTCAGTGTCAACACAAGGTCAGACATGCCTCACCACCACACTTTAATAGTGAATGGAAAGAATAATAGGATTTCAGAGAATAAAGGATTTACCTGCCAAAACAGTCACAGACCATACACTGAAGAGTTCTCTCTCTCTCTCAGCTATGGGAGAGTTGTTAGCATAAGCATTGAAAGACGTAATACATAGACAGCTATTTCCCCTAGCTGAACAATAGGAATTCATACAATTCATAGAGAAAAGACAGAGAGAGAGAGAGAGAAGGAGAGAGCAGGAGGCAAAGAGACATCTGATGCTGCTCATACTATTAAGAGCAAAAGAGCAAATCACTCTGGGACACAATATCAACATGACTGCTCCGGTTTTAAAGGCCGGAGGAAAAGAGCTAACGCATGGCGTCTTTTAAAGCGTGCACACACAAATCTCACGGCCGCCCTGAGCTGCTTCAGTAAATCTTAACAGGAGAAAGGTGGGAGCAAGCAACATGTCAGTGTCTTCTCATTCATTTCCTATTAACTCCCAGCATGCTCGCTGTTTTACTTCCACGGACATGTAGAGAAGGTCAGACCGGCTCTTTCTGCGAACGCGGCAGCGGCTTCCAGCTGTGCAAATGCCATGAGAGCTTCGTGATTACACAACAGACACACAAACACATATATTAGCCCAAATAAGCAGGACTCAGTTACTCGTGTGGAAATTAGCCTATAAGCAAAAAATCCCCTTTCTTTTATTTTTACAATAAAAAGAAACAAAAATAACAAGCCCTAAAACATTTTTCTCTTATAATTAAGAAAAAGGCATATTTTCTTCTGATTTAGTGAATTCAAACAGTTTATTACTCATTAAATGAAAAGAGAGGTCACATGATTCCACATTACTAGGCGGTTTCTTGTCTCTCTGGTCATGCCCTTGGGACACCCCATACACATCCTAATGACCTATTACCCCTCCCCTGTCAATACACTTTTTATACTCCATTTTTGTGATTTACATTTGATTTACATTAGTAAAAACACAAATTGGGCTGCAGCAAAGCCTCTGATGTCATTTCCACCACAGAGAGGAAGCAGAAAAGCAGGGATCAGTCTTCTGAAGAAAATAAACAGCTGCTCTCAGACGAAAGCATAGATTGATGCCCTGAAGCTCCTGAACAGCTGCTTAGACCACACACACACACACAAACACATACAAAAAGTTTGGGAGAAGAGTGCTTCCTGGGAAACTGACAAAAGAACTACAGTCCATGTCCAAAAACCGCAATATTACCATGGTTCCATATTAACACCAGGGTTCAAAAGAGCTTTTTGGATCCTATTGTAAGATCTCAGCTTTGACTTGCCACCCAGTCTCTGGCATGTCAACAACGATTCCCATCCTCCAACTGCTGCCCTTTGACCCCTACAGCCCCTCACATTTAGACCCAGGTCGCCCACCATCCACACCACCATCACAGTCACTGGTCATCCATCATAAACCTGACCCAAGGACAAAATGCTCTTTAAAGTGCTTGATGGGACCTTTATTGAAATTTACCAGTGGGTTTAAAACTCAGCCAGACACATATTCACACCATTAATCAATGTCTAGACTCCTGCAGTAGTGATAATCGGTAATGACAGTGAGGAAATGTTTGTTCCCGCTCTGCTGACGCCTGTAAAATTGACATCAACATGATTTTCCAAATTATTCTGTTTATCACAGTTCTTTATGGCAGGTTTGATACATTATCTCTACCTCCTGTGGCTTCTGCCGTGCATCTACAACAACCTATACACGTTTTAAATCACGCTATACGGATCATTAGCTTTAGTGTCTTTAATTAGCTAAACCTAATAAAAACCAACAGGGTGAGAGGTAAAAGTTATGCCACTGATGATGGGCTCCATTACGGACTGCTTGTTCACTATAGCTGTGATAAATTAATGATCGAAATCAATTGCATATGACATGACCCATTTCCACTAAAGAGAAGAATAAAGAAAAGGAAAGGCAGACTGGAAATGATCGTGGTTCTTACCTTTCACAGATGCCCTGACTTCAGCTCGTATAAGCTGCAGAGATTCAGGACTGATGAAGACTTTACACATCCCAAGAGTCCCACTGCAGCTCTGACCTTTGCTCACACACACACCTGCAGAGATACACACACATATTGATGTTAGATGAAGTTCTGATGCAAGCCAAATACAGACTAAAAGAGATATAGACACCCACAATAAAAGTTTCCATGTTTAATAAAACAATAACAAAGGATCTGGAAAATAAAGCACAAGGGCTCATTACACCTCCAGAGAGAATATGACAGGTTTCAAGTATGCAATATTAGTTGTTGGGTGTAAAGGTAAAAAGACTCTTATTCTGTTACTGTGAAAGCATGATAAGGTCAGGGGTTATAGTTTTGTCTTTTTCTTTGGCCCTGAATTTTTATGTTCACGTGGTTCTCAGAGAACTATACAGAAGAGGTGGAGATCACATCCTGCCTGGTGTAATCTGTAAAGGTTTAAAGTTCCTCTTAACAAAATACACATCCATAGGATTGGAAGAGCATAGCGCCCTCTGCTGGACAATAACCAACACTACTGATCTGTTTCTGTGGGAGAAAGTCTCGCACAAAACTTTTCAAGGACTGTCCTCTTTTGTATACTCAGTCAGGTGTGCTAATTACTGTTTACTGTTTAATAAACCAGTAGAGAATTAAGCTAAGATAAGAGAGGAATGTGTCTGTAGTTATCTCTACTCTCTTCAGCTATCAACAGGCTCATCTTGAGTGTCCTGCATGCACACACATGCATACAGAATTACATTTAACTTCAGTGACAAGAAAGGAAAAGGTAAGTTGATGAACAGGTAAGTAAGTAGTTGTTTGATGTTGTATGTTACACATTAGATTCAAGTGCAATACATTTATACATCTCATGTATAACTGATCCAATCACAAAAACTTGGATCATGTTTTTAGTGCAATGCACTAGTGATAAAGATACCCAATTCTTCATGGACAACCAGGAATGCACAAAGTAATCATTCACTAAGACACTGTCTGCAAATTAATTCAATATGGCTCATTGATTTTTCGCCATGACCTCAACTAACCTGTCGGGGATAAACAAGGGCCTGTTGAATGGTGTAGCTCTTTGCATCAAGTTTCTCTACTGCCATTTAAACAGATCTTTTCCATCTGAATAGGAGGCAGTACTTTTTCCAAATTAAAACACCAATCACTCCTGAACTGACTAGCAGGAATGAGTCTATTAATCACCATATTGTTTCAACACAACTTCTGGTCACTCTGCTATATCTGTGCTGTTTTTGTCTTTAAGGGATAGTTCAGCCCAAATGAAAATTCTTTCATCATTTATTCACCTGTATGACCTTCTTTGTTCTGCAAAACGCTGGTTACCGGCACCCATTCACTTTTATAGTATGGACACAAAGTCAATGGGGGCCGGTAAGGAGTGTTTTGCAAAATATCTTCTTTTGTGTTTCACAAAAGAAAGAATTATATACAGGGTTTAAATGACATAAGGATGAAAAAATTATGACATCACTTTTATTTTGGGGTGAAATATCCCTTTAAAGGAATGTTCACAAAAAATTGCTTATTATCAATTTAAAGCAATGTTGTTGACAGTAGATAGTTTCAGCTTGCACAGGTGTGACAGACGTCATCATTATTTACCTAGCTCACCTTGCATATTCAAGATACAAATCTTCCTCTTCTTTTATGATGTTGAAGTAAGCTGCATTTCTAACTGTATGTAAATATTGCCAGCGTATAATGAGTGCACCAGGAAGCCAGAGAGCAGATGGTACCTTCTGACAGCCGCTGACTGTCATCATCCACTTACATTATATAGAAATGCTTAGTCTTGCCATTTTACTTGATAACTCAGAATAAAGTTCAGAATAAAAACAAAGATTTATGTGAATGAACTCTTTAACCTTCCTTTCAGCCTTACATTAATTGTCTGTCTTTCTCGATTGCTCTCTTATGGCAACCATACTGTACTGCTAGACATAAATCTGACCCATTGAAGTCCCAGCGAGAAAGAGAGAGCCTGCAGGGTAACAGATGGCAAGAACCAAGAGTCAGAGACTCGATGAGATTGAGGAAGAAGAGCATCAGTCCCCTTTCCTCCTCCAAATTATAATAACAATACAGTACTTTAAATATGAAGCAGTAAGTATGAAAATAAGTTTTACCAGGTATAAAAAACAGCACTCTGGATTATTGTGCTATTTTCTATTTCCATTATTAAAAATCAGATTACAGTCCTGCCCGCTTCTGACCTCTGGGACAGCATTAGCGTTTTAATTTTCATAAAACTCACAACTGCGTCACATTAACTGACCTTTCCAGCCTTGTCATTTGGTTTAGGACAGGATACCGTCATGTGCTAAAATGAATCCGAAGTCATTCCAGATAACCTGCTTTGCTCCTCTTCTGTACCCTCTTATGTTTTCTAATCAACAGAGCTCATCTCAAAATCTGTTTACATAAGAGTCCTACGCCGTGATATGAACGCAGGTCAATCTAGAGGTTAGTGTCACATTACCACAGATTGCATATGATCTTAATATAGACGTAACAATGCGAGATGGATTTACTAAGCAGGCCTGAAAATCACACATTAAGCAGTGAAGTATCTTCCAAGCTGTAACTAAGCAATACAATGTTTCCCCAAACACACATAACATTTAATAGCATACATTTAATGTTTACATTTAACAGTCCAAAGTAGCTTATGACAAGCTGTACTCTTATTCACAGATCTACTTTACATGATCAGTGTCAGTAAGCAATTTTCCCTCTGCAGCTGATTAATGTGGTTAATCTCACGACTGTGTCATTAGCCGTGTATAATGGGCCTAACAGCAGTGTGGCGGCATCAAACTCGCACAGCGTCTTCCATCATCTCAAAGGCGACTCAAGGCCACAGGAACTCAACTGTGATGAGCGATGCTCAGTGCTCATGTTCATCTGCCGCTTTTGTGTTTAAGATCTGTGCTTCAAAACCACTAACATGACCTGCAGGAATCATCACACTGCTGCACAATCCAGAGAACTTCACATCAGTGTCACTGCAGTATATTTTCTAAGCGTCCACCAGCTTACATAATATATTTTTATAAGAATATGACAATCTGTAGTCTCAAAACAGCTAGAATACATATATCTGTCATTTCTAATGCATGTAAAACCTTATATCTTTGTTGGGTAAATCTTTGAATCTCAGTGTTTTCTTTCAGGGATAATAGTATTTTTCAGGATACTGGCAGCGGCTTTGTTGTTGTAATGCTCCGCTCACTGTCCTAGTTTCTAATGCTTTTATTTTGAAAGCAGACATACATAAAAGATGATTTACTGCTTCAATTTCTGACTTTATTCAATAGGATTTGGTGCCAGACGTCACTTGAGCTGAGCAAAACAATGCAGACACACAGCAGCGTTTTATCTTTTGAGGGGTGAATGAGTTTTGAGAGATTGTGAAATGAAATACTAATTAAATACTGTGAGAAACACAGCAGGTGAGAAGACTGGGAATTACTCAAGGTCTACATTAATTTTGGCACCAATTCATCTGTCATTAGATAGAAGTTTGTTTAATGTCTAAAAATGTGTTGAAGAAATGTCACCTATACTTCATGTCATCTTAGATCATAATTGAAATCTAAAGCAAAATCACTTAAAGTGATTTACAAGGATATATTTTAGTTAGAAACAGTAAACAATAAAAAAAAATATGAAAAAGTATGTTACACTTGTGATCACGCATAAGACCTGGAATAGATTCAGATCTAAAGATCTAATCTAAAACAAATAGCAGGTCAGTCTCACACCAGCAGGGGGAAGACAACTAAAACATAGAGCCCATATAGTATAAGTACACCAGTAGGAGCTCAGACTGGTTTTAACACGGTAAGGAAAAAACATTAAGTTGTTATAATAATGTGGTGTGCTGGATTAAATAGGGTTTTTTCTCCTTTAATCTGCTCTAGGAAATGGTGAAACAAGAAACTCATATAATGTAAAACTCTGAACAACCCTAAAATCATCCCCTTACAAATTCTTTCAGCTTTTTCCTCCACCATTCCCAAATACCTTACTCCTCTCAAACTGCCATTTTGCTGAAAGGCAGACAAAGCTTCTGCACAGAGAAAACACGACCAAACCCATCACAAACATGGGCAGACAATAAGACAGATTGTGTTCAGAGGCCAGTGTCTATGTAAAGTCTGGGCAACTCTGAATTGGTTTCTGGATTAACTATTGTTGTTGGAGGTTGAATCAAGGCCATGCAGATTGCAGAAAGAAAGGTAACATGCTTCTAGATAATGTTAGTGAAGCACAACCTGCTCACCTGTCAGTAAGCTTTATCTAAAATCTGAAAAATATACACATATAAGGTGACTTTATCAAGCAAAAAGGGTTGTTTGGAGCAGCATACATATCACATGCATTGCGTGCATGTGCAATATGCAAACTACTTGGATGACCTACTTAACCTCACATGACAATATACAGTAGAATACTACCATTTGAAAATGTTTATCGCTGCAGACGTCATACTGATGTGCATACTATTGTTAAAAATAGTACATACTGCAGTACACTGAGCAGTATGTACTATGGAGTACACAAGTTTTGTAGCATTCATTTCCACACGGCAAATACTGTACTGTAGCTATATGCGGTGTAAGTGTATTATCCCAAAACAGTAACACCCATTCCTGTAACTTTAATATTCTAGGCCAGTTCTTACCCTGTAATGTTTACTGTTTATAGTATAACGCTTCACTTATTTTCTCTTCCTGCATGCCTGTCATGACACAGACAAACTTCCCTCGGTTTTCTTTACCAGATGAGATCACACCAGAGTATTAGCCAATGAATCAACCCACAGTGCTGTGACTTCTTATCTGGACATGTCACAGTTGATAAGAAGAGGGTGGAAAATTAGCAGCATTTCTCTAGCAGAAGGACAAATGTCTGAACTACTGAATTTAGCCGAGGTCTAAGGTGTTCAGGCTATCTTTTGTTTATTGGATTTGCTATAGCTCCGCCAGCCACAGCGGAACAATCAAAGCCTTGTATAATCCACTTTCAGTTTAATGAATCTTCCAAGTCCTCATAACTGCCCAACCAGTAATCACATTATATGCTACTGACTAGATTTACAGCATTAATGGGCATTTGATGGGAGAAAGAGCACATCTTGGCAGCTTTTTGACAGTCATTTAAATACTAGACATCCCGTTCTCCTCCCAGAAAGTGATGTGGAAACTTACAGCAGCCAAAACTGAAATAAGATTACACTACATTACAGACATTTTTATCTTAATAGGGTTGGGAAATATAAGCTTTTTCCAAATAACTGTAAAAATAATATCAGAAAATCCACAGCTATGCTCCTGTGGTTGTACTCCTAAATAATTGATGGTACAAACTTTCAAAAAAATGTTGAAACCATTATAATAATGACATAAATGTTAAAAAAAAATTTAAGGTAAAAGAAACTGAAAAAAGAAAATCGTTTTCTGCACCCAGTAGAGTTAAGAGATTAATGTTTACAAAAGGCCTACTCATAGACATAAACTATTCCACCAATAATCACTCCAACAAGATCGTCACTTAAACCAATGCATTTTCTTAAAGAACAGATATTTTTTGTGCGATTTAAACAAAAAAGCCACAAAATAAAAAAATCTTGCATTAAGGCATATGAATAACCACAGTGCTTACCACTTATGTGTTCAGATCTTGAATAACTACACTTAAACATTTATTCTCTGGTTACGGAAAATCCACCACATAAAGAAGATGGCTACACTTCCTGGTGTTATGATGACACAGAGAGTGACAGTAAGATTTCCAACATAAGACCAGATGTTTGGAAAGCCAGACAGCGGAGGAATGCCCGCTCAGTCCCAGTTTCCAAAGGACACATTCAGCTGTTTCCAGCCTGGCATCCAATGTTTCCTGTGTTTGACTGGTAGGATGAGCCTCTCTCTCTCTCTCTCTCTTTCTCTCTCTTTCTCTCTCTCTCTCTCTCTCTCTCTCTCTCTCTCTCTCTCTCTCTCTCTCTCTCACCAAAGTACAAAGCTAATAATATCTATCGCAAAAATGTAAAACAGATACAGGATACATGTTACAGCTGAATGCAAGAAACATTTTTGTCACTTTTATGTGTCCGTCAGCTCATAATTTTTGTAACAGATGTGAAGCTCTGGTAGATCAAAGCTATGATGACACTGCTATGTTACTGCTGTCAAGCACAGGATTCAACATATGTACCAACACCAATGTGCAACCATCTGATGTGGTCAAAGACCATTTGTAATGGCTTCATGACTTACATATGAGAAGATCTTAAAGAAAAACATTTATCCCTATAAATCAGCAGATTATGGATAAGCTAGAGCATGAAGAACAGATGCTTTTGGAAAAGATGGACCAAAAAATAAAGCTTCTAAACATTCGTGTCAAATTGTACTCAAACTGAGATGAAACAAAAGACTTACCAAAAAAATGAGATGATTGCATGTCAAGGAGCTGTTTACTAAACAGGCTGGATGGATTATACACTTTTGTATTTTAGTATGATGAATATAAGGATGTGTTGGTGATAAAAAGCGTTTGTTTCTAGTTATTCTCCACTGTTTATAAAACAAGAGAGCTCATTGTATTACATAAATAGGAAGTGTGTTCGTGTATATGAGGATGGGGGTGTACTAACGCCTTTTAAGGCAACAACATTTGTTTGCATTTACATTTTTGGAGATGTTTACACTTGCTACAGGATTTACCTGCCACTAGGAGTTTTCTTGTAAATATAGGTTATAAAATGGTGTGACATGCAAAATCCTTTTAAATAATCTGTATTGTAAATCAAATTTAATCACAATATTTAATACACACTGTAGAATATAGATTGTATTTCTATATAGCAAACAATATTTGGGCAATTTCACGCAAATATCAACCTTACCATCAACAAAATTAAGTTTCTATTAAAGGTTTTCAGCATACTGATAGCTGTCAGTATTTTGTGGTTTAAATACCCATGTGAGGCCTTTTTTACAATTTTTAAAGCATTTTTATGTTTAAAGCATGATTTTTCATAGTCAGGTAAAGTGCTAATTTCAGAATAATATCCATAACAGTTAATTTTTCTCATAAATGGACACATGATAATTAAAATAAAATAACTATCTTCTGTTTTGTGAAGAGTCATCTCTTCTCCATTTATGCATTTTCAATTACAGAACACATGTTGCCTCTCAGAAGCATATGTTATATTTAATAGAAATAATACTTTTAATTTTGTAATGCAAAATACTTAAAATAAACTATTCCTTTTGTCTTCTGTTATGATACAAAATCACTCAGCAGTATAAATTGTTATCAAAATATGTTTTTGGTAGTTTTGTGATTATTTGGTATTAATCTGTGTTGCTTGTGTGGGACGATATATGTGCATGTGTTGTGCTTCATGTGTCCATATGGTGATCTGACAGGGTCTGACAGACTGCAGTGATTCAAAAAGACAGAAGAATACTCTATAAATAACCCAACCTCTGTTTCCTGCATCATCTCTGTTCCTCACGATGAAAGTAAGATAGATCCTTTAATAAGCAAAAGATGCTGTGCGAATTATGCATAAGTGTACCAAAAAATAATGACGTAAAAATTCTGCTCCAGACGGGCATCACTGAGGAGAGACACTGGGGGCAGTTACATAAACGACTCTAATCCCTTTTGCTATGCAGCACACAAGACGACGAGACGATGCTTTGCCATTGAATGAGGCAGGAATGAATAGTTATTCTATTGAATAGTTTTTCACTGTAAATGTTTCTACTTTACATTGTACAGAATACAGTGTCCCAGGATGCTATTGAGTAATAAGGTCTTATAACCTCAAAAAAATTCAGAAATACACTATGCTGAGTCACTGAATAAAACAAGGCTTTGAGTCACACATTTGTCAGGATTTTTGTACAAACACTGGCAAAAATCAATCAAGCCGCTCAAATCAATACTGCCCCACAACTTCAGCATAGATGCTAGTATACCAAGCACAACCCAGATGTCATGGTTTTGTTCATCTCTTCACATGTGCATTCTTTTGTACACAATGTGCCTATGTTTTATTATAAGTTGTGTTATATTATGTCCTATAAAGCACTTTGATCAGCATTGGCTGGTTTTCAATGTGCTTTAGCAGTAAATGTGCCTGGCCTGTTAGCAATTTTGGAAAGAATGCTGATAATGATGCATTGCAAACTGTGGTGTGAGAACTAAAGACAGCCATTTAAACTGTCATAAGTCAACTCGCTCAAACAATCACTTTCATGTTTTGTTTATTTGGTTCAGAACATTGATCAAAAGCATCGGTCAACTTCTGTTTTAGCTCCTTGTTGCGGAAATTGTTGTCCATCTGTCTTTTGCTTTGGTGAACATTTGTTAAAAATTCACTCCTGATCTCTTTAAAAGGACGCCAGTACCATAAAATGCATAATGCACAGTGTATATAATATTCTACTTTCTAACATTCTGATATTTCATGGACAAAATCTAAAAGCCTTTTTAGATTGTCATTAAGACCCATTTAGTGTGTTTCTTAAGCCATTTTCCTTGTCAAGAAACCATTGGCTACTACCCATAATGTGGATAATTTAAGGTTTACCATCATTGTGGGGACTTCTGGTACCTGACCCTCCCACCCACGCTAGAAATTCCTCCATTACCAAATCACCACCATCAATCAAAAGATGTCCCTAAACATAAGTGGGAAAAGACTGACACTTTAGTACAAATGTTACCATAAACATTGCACTTGAGAGAAAACTCGCTGCTCTAAACAGACTGTACAAGAAATGTCAGGGAGATTGTTGGACAAGGTGGCTGAAGTGACATAAATCTAAGTAATGTAGTGGGAGGAGAGGTTTAGTGTTTGCGTTGTTGAGGAGAAAGCTAATAAAATTACTGTGGGGCTTGAAACGGCCCCAGAGCTCGCAGAAAAAACATCAGCTATATCTCATTTTCTGGCTCCAGCGGGAAGGGGAGAATGAGAGATGGACATCACAGAGGAAAAGAAAACACAACTCAACTATTTCTCCTACATTTTTTAACTTTCTGCAATTGTGGTAAAATGTGAATAATCTACAGAGAGGCATGATTTATAGATGCAATTTATGATACACCCTTGCTTATCCATTTAGGACCACAGCAGAAACAAGAGAGAGTCAGCTGATGATGTGGGCAGAAGAGGAAAGTAAGAGGGGGAACAGCACCACAGGCTGTCTGGCAAAGTCATTCACTAAACTCTATCCACATGGAGCTCACAGCAACTCTATTTCCCACAATTAAACCAAGCACAACATTTCTCACACACACACCAATTCTTTATACAGTGAAACTGTTTAAGTTCATTTGAGTTTATGGGCTATGTGGAATTTAAAGTGCCAGACACCTTTAACTTTTTATTGCAGGAAATTAGATCCTATTGACCCAATGTCCTAAATTTGCTTCTTTGCAAGGTCTTAAGTGTTAAAGAAGCATTGAGAGCTGTGTATTGTGATGATAATGAATAACAGGCACTTCTTAAGATTAGACTTTTGAGACCAACACAAGGCTAAGCACTAAGGTTACTCATTTTGTTTCGACAACAGTGTGACAGCAATGTGATGACAAGAACCGAAACCAATTTGAATAAATAATTGTATTAATAAAAATATTTTTTTCCACCAAATTTTATAGAGTTAACCTAACTGTACTAATATATGCTTTCAGTATTGTATTGTATCATATATTGTGACAACATACTGTAAAGAACAAGTACTGTTGTTCAGCCAGTTTTGTAAAGCTTTGTAAAGCGATACAATGATTTTGTAAAGTAACAGACAAATACATCTTAATTTTGTGGCTCCAGGCAGCATTTTCATACACAAGATTGATTGCTTTAACATTCACAATCCCACATAAACGCACTTAAAGACTAAATGATGAGCATGCAAATTGAGACGTCTGGGGAAACACACATTGTTTGTGTGCCAATTCAGAAATTCCCAGCCAAAAAAGACAGATATATCTTTTACACACAAAGCTTCAGTGTAAGCGAACTGAATATCTGAAAAAATGTGTACGTAATTTAGTGAGACCTTGGCAATCTGTTTTGCTCGTTTCTCTTTCCCACTACTGTTCTGCCAACAGTTTTCTTCATCGGTCAACACATTCCAAGCTGAATATCGGCCTGATAGGGTATTTGTTGGTTAGCTGCCTGGACAACAATGGACCACACTGAGACAATATTGTGTCGTCTATCTCTTGACCCTCTGACCTCATCTCATGACCTTGTTTTAAATCTTACCATGTACCATCTCCATGTGCAGTTCCATGGTAGAGAGGTTAAAATACCAATTAGAAGAGGTCAACGACCTTGATGTGGTCACTTGGAGATTATGCAACCACGCTGTAGTTTTGAGACTTTTGAGTCTCTTTAGCGCAGACGTCTAATGAGTCTGTCTGACCAGCTGAATGTGTAATGACGAGAGTGGTTAAGGTCACAAAATGAGCACTGCGCTGTATGGGTGGTAATCCCCTCACAAGACCAGACGATCTTAGAGCCTGTGTGGCTCTCTTTAAACATGCCTGAGTGACTGTCATCATGGTTCAGCATGACTGCTCTGGATGTAAGCCCTTGGTTTCTGTAAACTGTGTTAAAGATAGACAAGCATTATTCTGTAGATCAGTAATCTTTAAACCGGAGGGTCGCATACATGCATCAATTATTCAAGCGACAAATTCCACTAAAGATTGATTTCTGGATTATCTTACACAGTCGGTAAAAGCCTTCAGAGGGGCAATCTAGGATTTCATCAGCTCTATAATTGAGTTGCTATCCCCATAGTGTTTCTCATGAACTGTATGTGAACTATGTTCACATAAGAGCTCATATGTACACCGGTCAATGACAATTAAGATTTTTAAGATAAGGATTTTTGTGGAAAAAACCATCTAGTTGAAAATGTCTAATGTGCTAGAGATGTTCTTGGCAATGTTATGTTTATTCTTCATTCCTGCTGGTTAAGTTTGTTTTTGAAATACCTCTATAAAATGGGCAATAAAACACACAGTCATGAGGGTCTACAGAGATCTTTGACCTCTCTGTGACACCAAATTCTGTGTTTAATGACTGAACTACAACAATGGCTTCCAGCATATAGGTCACATTACAGTAACGTTTGAGCAAACTGAGTTAGTGCTTTTGTTTAAAAAAAAACTTAAAATATTTTAATGTTCTTTGCTATGTATTATTATAATCATACTGAGAGACTTCTCTCTGCCTAAATAAAAACTATCCAAATTGATTCAAGGCATTCATCATATGTTTTTACATGTTTAGTAGTATATGTTTAGTGTTTTTGTTTACATAAATTGACAGAGACTGCCGTCTCTAACTTCAAATAACTTGATCAGCTACTTCAATCCTGTAGTTATAGTTATCGTTCACAGTGATAAATGGACCTTAACACAGAAAAAACAAGCGGCAAAACTCTACAACTCAAGTCAGAAAGTTAGAAACAAGACTAGTGTGACTCTGATACATACCAATGATTGTGACTCATTTTGAGCGAAGATGTTGACCATTAAGTGCACTTATTTTCATCCCCTCCCTGTTGGATTGGTCTTTGGAGAGGACTGGGAAAGGGTGTTGGCCACCCAATCCATGCATGCAACTGAATGTTCAGAGGCTGAAAAGCGTCTGTGCCTCAGGCCCTAAACTCCAAAAATCAGATGCTCTCTACATTTCCACAAAGCAAATTGCAAACTGGCATTCCCCTTAGCCATCTTCTGAGGTTCAACTAATGTTTAACACCTAATTACAGAACAGCAGAGGTCAAAATACATGCAAGACTTGACGTCGTAAACCAGGGTGCTCTGGAACGTCACACGATTTGCTTGTTTGCAGTCAGCGGGAGATGCTGCGGACCAGCCAGCAGCGGAGAAGAAAGAGGCGAATGTCACAGCATGTCTCGGGAGGAACGCGAGGCTTGTCTCCTATCATAACTCACATCACCGTGGGACACGCTGTGCATTAAAAACACTTATGAGCCGAGGACCCCTGCGTTGCGTCAGCTCGGATCTCTCGCGGGCCAAGAATCATAAATCAAGGCACGAACAAAATGGACACTTGTTTTCACAATGTTTCTCTCTCTGCGTGAGGGTGTGTGGATTTCTAGGACCCTTTGACAGGGCAGATTCCTGACTAATGAAAAGCAGGCAAAGCATGAGACGCTGCATTTCATCTACTTAAACATCTCAAGGAGATTTTCTTTGCCACTGTCGCTTTTGGCTCACCCGCTTGGAGGGAGATGGGGGGGTTAAGACACTATTGTTTGTACCGCTGCTCTAAAGTAAATTGCATTTGTTCCTTGTGCTACTCTTTCACCATAGCATGCAACATCGGACTATTGGACACAATCACATCACATCTTTGCAGGATGCAATATCACTATGTTCACCCACTGTACCTTTCTAATGTCAGAAGCTTGGATATGTCGGCAGTTGGCACTAACATCTTTGTTATTTGATTTATAGTCAACCTGGTCTCATTCTTGTTATTGTTAATTCAAATATTTTATTTTGTGCATTTATTTCTAATGTTCTTTCCAATTGGAAGAAACAGAGAGGCTGGTAATCGAGCCGAGCAATGGACATTCTTCTGCTACAACTTGTAAATCTATCAAGAAACTCTATCCATGCTGTATTTTGAGAAAAAGAGTAAGCTAAACCAGAAAAACATCTCAAAGGATGTTGATTTTATCTCCAGAATATTAATGGATGGCACAGATCAACTTCTTCCATGCACACACAGACCCATAAATAGACCCAAGGGCAGTCATAAATGCAGAAACACTAGATCCGCTATCCACACTCCATGTATTAATACTATCTATTTATTCAAAATACAGAGACCGCAGTCATTGTGAATGTAACAAATGGTTATGTTTAAATCGCCTCAGCAACAAAATAAAAGATTTACTGTATTCTCTGAGCCAGCACTGAATTTTTCCCACACTGAACACATCAGAGATAACCTCGTAAATTCAACGTCTCCAGGATGACAGTGTATCGATGTGCACGTTCAATCAGGAAATAAAATGCAGGCAAGGTTACAGAGCAATGCCTGCCAAAAGCCAGCCAATGTCCTATGAAATTACAAACTCTATCTTTATTTATATGGCAGATGGCAAATTTATTCTGACAAAAACACTTTTTAACAGCACTATTTAACAGCACTATACTAAAACCTTTTATCGCATGGTGGAATGTTCAACTGAAAAGACCTTCACATGCTTGATTTAGTAAACCTGTGAGAGCAGCTGGTCAAAGTTAAATGAACTATATGTCATATGACCTGTGATTACTAAGATCTCGCCCCTGATTCCCACAGCTTTTTAACACCGTTAGTAACAGCTGGCCTTTCTTAAGCTTCCAGCACATTAACTTATCAGTCTCTCATCATACTATAAACACAGACTGACAGTTCATTCATGTAGGTGACTCTACCCAGTTTGACCAATGAGGGTGATGTGCAACTGCCAGAGATTATAAACCAAAACCTTTTACAACTCCAGTAATATACAACATTTATGCTTTTTGGTAAAAGGAAAAATTCAAACAAACTGTATAAATAAAACTTACGATGAAATGCACTGATGTTTTTGACCTTACATGCAAGGACAGGGATTCTCTGTAACTTCAGGTTGCTGTTACGGTAAATGACACACAAACAGATTAGTCTAATTAATGCTTAGCAGTGGCAATGCTTTTCTTACCTTAAATGTGGTATTGCGTTTAAACATATATTTCATTTATACAGTCATACGGAAAAAAATAAAAGAAATACTAAACAAACTTTAAAAAAACTCTTAAAACTAATCAAAACTAAACTCCACTAAAGAAGAACAAATGTGTTTTCCCCATATTTAAATGTAAAAACATTTTGGTTGGTCGCAAGAAAAGTTTGGAAACTCCTGTCCCAAGATATCTGTTTGTTAATATTTCTCCTGTTTGCGCACATTTCTGCAATTCTTGAGCACATGGCTAGTCAAATAACTATGATGATTGGTAAAACTAATTGTGGGTGTGGTTTAGAAATGTATTCATCAATTTACAATAGTGTGTGCAGCACTCAACAAACCTATTTAAAAATGATGTTGTTCACAATATAAACACAGGTTTTGTTCACCTAACGTGCGTTAAATCATTCAAAAACTCACCATTTTCAATTGTTTAAATCATTAAACCATTTCTCCATCTATAAACCTACCCATCTCATTGATATTATTTCAATTATTTCCTCTCTGTCCAGACATCATGTCTCCTATAGCAGCCAGTGAGATGCCTGAAAACAGCTGGGTATGGCACACCATGTGCAAAGCCCCGAATCAGTGTCTGTGTGAAGAAATCTGCACTGGTGTAGATTCTTGAGTCATTAAGAGACCATAAAGCTATGAGAACATGGGCGTATTAAGGCAGCATATCCCCTTTCACATCATTTTTAAAGCTTTGGACAGATAAAGACTATTGATAAATGTATATATGTAATAATAACAGTCACAGTCAATAATGTCAGTCCACAGATGCTTCTCTGACAGTGTGAAGAATGACTTTATAACAGCAGAATCACATCTAGTTTAATATTTCATCTCACACAGATGGGGGGTGAGGGTATTGTGGAATCACAAGCAACTTCTAAGAGCTGTGTCCTGTGATAAGAGACTTTGTGTTTTCAGTTAACAAGAGAGCTTCTGCATGCTTTGTTGTTAGAAAAAACAGAACTCGACAGGTACAGAAAGTGGGTCAGAGGTACAACATGCTATCTTATAAGAGGAACAAGGTGAAAGTATGTTTGGTGACAAATGCTTAAATCATTACAATAAAATGAATAGATGTCCTTGTCCTTAGCAACTGGTTCCAATTATTTTCAATCTAGGATGTTTAGCTGATGAACAGTTTGACAGTCATTACAAACACAGGCTAAAATGTCCATATTGTATACTGTAGCACATAAATAAACAAAGAGATTTCTACTTAAAGGATTGCTTGGGAAAAGCTGTTTTTCTTAAAGTAAACAGTAAGCTCACAAAACCTGTCAAGAACAGGTCATAGTTCACCCATAAATCAAATAACAGAAATACCAGATAAAATAGAAATAAGATTATATTTTATATATTGCATAAAGAAAATGAAGGCAATATTTAGGACAATTACATTTTTGTATTGGCACGCTGATAAATTTGCAGACATTTACACCCAAACTGAAATGAAGGTTAAAAATACTGTGATGTATACCTAATAACTGAATTTTTTCACATCATATAATTTATTATTTGTTGTGTTTCCTTTAATTTATGCTGATTAAACATAAATATATGTTTGTAATTATTATTAGTAATAAGTACCAAACCACCAAAATCACCAGTAAGAATAATGAGAATTACAAAAAAATATAGATAATGACTCATCAAACTTTTGAAATCCACTGTCTCTACTGATTTCCATCTCAAAACTATGAGGGTGTTGCTATTTACAATTGACAACTTTCATACAGACACCACTGGCCAAATGTGAGATCTGATTATCCTACTGAGGTGTGAAAAAATGCAAATAGACACAGATAAAGAGCAGAATACAAAGACTGTTCACACAATGTGTTTGTCTTTAGCAGTAAATGATGCTACCATATGCTGTAATTAAAAAAGTCATGGCCTGGGATGCCAAAATTACTTCTGCTGGGATGAACTGGTGTCTGCGTTCATGCAACATAATTATGATCTATGAGCAAGAGAAAGCTTTCATAGTCTCACAGCTAAACCTAGAGCAAAAACAAATAGGATATAAAGACTAAAGAATAAAACAAATCACAACTTAATATCTACTGTCCAGAAATTAAAAGAAGAAAAGCTACTGTTGCTACTGTACTGTTTTAATGAAATCATATATCAAGTTAATAAATGAAGTAACAGAAATAAAGTCTAAAAAGGATTAAAAGGCCAATAATAATGTTTACGATTATTAACTACATTAGGGGAAAAGACCTCATAACACAGTCCTCATGCCAATATAAGACACCCAACTGTTTACAAAAATATCCTAAAGAAAAGGTAGAAAAAGACTACAGCTGTTACGATTAAAATTACAGCTTTATTATTTCATCCGGTTTCTTAAAATTGTCACCATGCTGCTGTAACACCGCAGACGGCTCAAACTTGCACAAAAGTTTGCAAAGCAGACTGTGAAGTCACTTACCGTTGACTGCGTGAAGAGCGATTCAGCAACGCCGTCCGTAAATAAATGACGGTTAGTATTAAATCTCCTAACGCCGTAAGTTCATGTCGTAAGAGTCGCACTCGCTTTACTCTTTAAAGTAATTCCGGTTGCTCAAAGAGACGGGCTTCACACATGAAGCCGCTAGCCGTCCATCCCGCTGGAAGTGAAGTGACTGCTGCTGTACACTGGCTCGGCTGTGTGCGTGTGCGCGCGCTGGACTCGTACCCTGCCCCCATCACCGGAGCGCCGCTGGCTGCAGCGCCGCACATTCGCGTCCCGACCGCTGATCTGGAGCGACAAGCTTCGGCTATGAGAGAGTGCGCATGCGGGGGGTTCACGACGGACGACGGGTTCAAGTTCATGAAGCAACGTAAACTGCGTGCGGTAATGTAGTTTGCAGTGGCACCAAAACAAGCCATAAGATGTTTATTGTTTTTTAATTAAATAGATGTATTAGTACATTAAGAATGCTAAATTCATTATAAAATATATTAGATAATTCTATTTAAATTTGAAAAATATTTTTTTATTATTATAAAATTTTGTTATATACTTTTTATTATTATAAAATAATTTATATATGCACAAATCTCCAAACATACTGTCAGTCCCACATATTGCTAATTGTATTATATTATATTACACAGTGTAAAATGGAAGTGTGATGTGTTCTATTTAGCATAAGTCGTCAAACTAGATTTGCATTATATTTTACATATTTAAAAAAAGTAATATTACTGCAACATTGTTTTATGTGAACACACTTTACCACTGTAGAATGAAAATGCTAAAATCAGCAAATATATCACAATTAAATTATGTAAACAAGTAAATCATGTGTGTAGTATAGGCTTTGTGTATACTGGCTGTGGCCTCAGTCTTGAATTTGTAAAGGTCTGATAGTTGTGGCTGAAGTTATATTATGAGAAAGGCTGTAGGGGTGAACAACAGGGGTCTCAGCAGGACGACAAAAATGTCTCATTTTTCATGACAGAATAATGGTCTGAGGAAGGAAAGTAAGAACAGATGGCTCCAATACACAATTATGTTTAACATCAAGTCTATTTACAGTGTAAAATAAAATGCAAACATGTTATTTAATGCTCATATAAATGACCCAAACCTAAAAAGTTTTTTTACTGTTTGTATACAGTGTAACAGCAGTTTTAGTACAGAGGATTATCATAAATAAGCTCTTATATGAGTTCAGTAACCTAAATGTTATGGTGCTCAATTAGAAATTCAGTTCAAGAGCAACGTTGCAAGCCTGAAGTGTTTCATTTGCATAATTCAAAAGCTGTTAAATCAGCGTGAGCACACTGCAGCATAAACATTCTTAGATCTACACCCTTGTACTGTACGACCTCTTATACAAAGCCCATCACTTTATCCACTCACAGCTTCTTAATAACTCTGTGGACAAAGCTGGACCAGCTATTTGCATGTTAGTCTCAGTTAATTGTTCATTGTCCTTTTCTTTTAAAGATGTGTTTACTAAATATGAGTGGTAAATCAAACAAACTGGATAAACTGGAGTTTTATTGTAAATATGCATCATAATTTTTCTTAATTTTCCTTACAAATAATTTATATCAAAATTTTGGTACTTTAAAAGTGTACAAAGAACTTTGGAGAGGAACTATATTTTCGAACAAAACTTTCATAACATTTTCACAAATGGAAAGATTATTATTTGAAACTCAAACAGCTGGCAATGTCTTTACCTCTCATTTTTTTTCAGACACCCCTTGACAAGTAACAGAGCTGAGTGTAAATGTAATCCATGGACCTGTTCCAAATAGGACAGGACAGCCAGGACACCTCACATCACCGGCCAACTGCTCCATCATTTGGACAAAGATGGATAGAATGACAGAAGAAAAGACAAAGAGCAAAATACAATGAACAGGAGTTTTCTTTCTATATTTTTTTTCAGGCTTCATTTAATTATTTCAAAGTGTCTCACGTTTAGAGTTTGATGGCTTTGCAAGTGCCAAATATCTAAAAAAAACATTGTAATATAAGTAAAAAAGCAAACTTCAGCCAGGAGTAAAGGAAGTGGCATGTTTAATATCCTCTGAGGGTCTTAACAAGGTTTCATGAATATGTATTTGGTCTTTTGAAGGTTGCGTAATGCTATCATGGGAGTATAAAATATAATTTTTCATTACCTATTATTATTAGCAGATTCATGATTGTACTTTGTAGACAGATGATGTATGCATACAAATTTAAAGAAAACACATTTTTGGAGACTGAATGTTCAGACTACTAATTTGTTCAACACTTTGTAACTAAGATATTTGCTCATTTACAATCCCAGAAGACAGAGAAGAAACAAACAGAAAAAGTAAACAAAAAGAGCCAATATTTATTTCGTGACATGCAATGCCGCTAATAATGCTGTGATCAGTTTATATTGATGGAAATGGGGATTTTGAGTCATCCCTTGGGGTGTCTGTAAATAAAAAGCAAGGCATATTTCAGTAACTCTGCCATATTTTCTGGTCAATCTGCCATTTTGCAAATTCTTCAATAATGATCCAGAACAAAGAATAGCATCATTACTGTTGTCAAACCACTAACTGGAATAAACATAACTGGGCTTGTAGTGAATCATAATTTATCACAGATCTTCCAGATGAAACATCTCATAAGTAATGCCTGTTTGTACTATAGCCTATATAAGAGACACAAAGTCTATTGAATTATGGGAAATAAAGCTAAATCTGGAAGGTTCACGCATCCACAGAATCTGAGTATTAAGGGTTTTGGGCAGCATACTGTTCATATCTGAGCGAGATCATAATTGCTCTATCAAACAACTTCAAAGGAAATCCAAACATAATGCAGTCTAACACGAGTCTGTGCACACTTTAATTACTTTAGCTCCTCCAGAGAACTCTTATAAGTAACCTACATTCTTGCCATTCTTGTGATTATACATGTGCACAAAATAGGATTATACATTTACTTAAATGGATGGTTCCCCAGCTTTAGTTGGGCACTGCAAAGCAACTTGACAGTGAACAGTTTTAGTCAAAGCAGACTAGTTCAGAATCGCTCATTGTGAAGTGGAGCCATTGTGTGGCTAAATTAAGCATCCTTTCAATTCAAAGAACCAGTGTGCAACCCTCACCCATCCCCAAACGACCCACTGAGCAGCACCACAAAAGTGTCGTTGTGCATAGGCCTATGTGCGAGTTTGTGTGTATAGTTGTGTGTCTCTTTTAGGACTATCTGGCTCTTTTCATGGTATGGTAAATTGATTGTACCACTGCTGTACGATTGGCATCATCTGAAACACACCAATAAGAGACAAGAGGAGGCTCACAAACAGTGAGAGAATTCAGACACTGAGGCTCCACTGCTACTTCAATTCACTTCTTCACAGAGTTGTGTAAGTGGAATAAGTGCAGTGCCGAGCAGCTGAATCCTGCTTTGTTTAGTTGCCAAAGCTGTAAGCACAGTCTTCCATAACTGTCATGGTGTGCACCATTGCGTGCTGGATCTGTGTGTGTGTCAGCATAAGTAAAACAGGATGTGGCGTAGTGGATCTACATAGACGTGTTTTTTATGGGAGAAAACATAAAAATATGTGTGGGTGCTTTGTATGTGTGACACTGTTACATAAGTACTCAATGAAGTCCTGTGGAAGGATGGAAACCAGGAGCAGCTCATACTATGACACGTCTAAAGCCACAAGATTTCTGTTTTTACAGATTTGCTAGGTTTTTTTTTTATTTTTAAACAGAAAGACCTCACCTTCATTTTTTATTTGTTCATTCATTTGGCTACAAAGAACCAGTATGGCATTTGAGTTCTGCTGCACATATTAGGCCATATTTACATTTAAATTACAGCAAAAATTCATGAATCTTTTAAGGTAAAGGATAACAATGTCACATGCAATAAAACATACACACACATACACAGTAGAAGCCATACATTCATTTTTCACTCTTGTCATACAGTTGGTCAAGGACAGGTTGTCCCACACCATGGCCATTTTTGCTCTGTGGGTTTGGACCATTACAGTTTGTCCATCATCAGCTTCTACAGCATGATGTGAATTCATCACAGAACAGAACCCTGAGCAACTGGAGCATTGACTGCAGAAACTCAAAGAACACCCAAATATCCTTTTAGGTAATAAACAATTAAAGATGGCATACTGAATTTTCTACTTCTTGGGATGCAAATAGAAGAATCCTCAATGGAATCTGTAGCAACTTGTGAGGTATTAAAGAAACATACATTGTACAGGAAAGATAAAACTGTGGTGCATGGGGAGCGCAAATTTTACAATCGTCTACAGTAAGGACGATATAATCTAAATTGAGGAAGTGGGGCACAAAGACTCGTCTCTGTGATGTGTGAGATAACAGTGTTCTTTATCACAGAATGAGACACAATCCATCTGCATCTCACTGCCAGTACACAAAACACACACATTTTCCTGAATTGCACTTAATAGAGCAGGTGTCAGCATGAGGTCATGATAACACTGAGCCTGCAGCATCCAAACATGTGCAAGGACATACAAGAACAGCAGCTGTTAATAGGGATGTAAACACACATTTATTGAATTGTTTGCGTAACTACGATGACATTTTGAACCTGCCGCAGGGAACGCTCAGGCCTTTTCAAACTTTGTTATCCTCAACTCGCTTCTGTCAAGTCCAAATACTGTGCTCATATTCTGTGGCCTTTTGTAACATCTTGGGTTTTAGTGAAATAATCAGATCACTCATTAAAATCATCCAGTTATTCATATTTAGATCTAATGGAATCTAGTAATTTCTGCATAATTCTTGTAAATAGATTTAAAAATGTTTAAGAGAGCTGAGAATACTACACAATTAATAGCTGACAGTATCATTACATCCTAAAATATTTATATTTAGTCAGTGGAGCATGATGAGATGAAGATGAAGCTCCAGTTCTGCAGAGTAAAGTAAATATAAAATTCATATTCACAGGAAAATGATGAGTGTATAATAATTATAATGCAAAGTGAAAGAGGGGGGCAATTCTCAGAGGTTTGTGTTATTGCAGCACAAAAATACCTAATTCTTCAAATATTCAACATAGTCATGCATTATTTCCACATCAGCCGGGATAAATCCAACACTTTCATTTGTCGATCTTTTACTCACACACACAAACTAAAGAAGAGATGCTCAGATGAGTTTACCGTGAAGGAACTTGCCGTACAGGAAGCAAAATAAAATGATTGCCAAATGAACGGCTTTTGTGAGTTGAATTAGTGCTTTACTGCGGGTTTGTAAATGTAATGTCATGAGCAAAGGTACTTATTTGTCTTAATATATTGACACTACTTCACATGAATATTAACCATGTGAACACTCATGAGACACACACACGTTAAACAACTCAAATGGGGTAAAATGTCAGTGGATTTTTCCTCTCTTGCTCTTCAGCAATCAGCAGCATTAGGTTTTGCTCGAGTTACATGGACACATCAATAAATGATGTAACACTTGGACAAAATTGGTTGCAGACTTGGCCTCTTCCATTTTATAAAGCACAGGGCGGCAGTGTGCCACTGGCCGAGCACAACCTCCTTTAATTTGACAGAGGAAAGAATGCATGATGGATCCAGAGTTGCCACAGCAGCTGTAGAAATGTTATGCTTGGCTGAGGTCGTGCTAACAGCTAAAAGTTCCCATGGATGATCCACTGATCTCCACAAACACAGGCATTATTCACTGAAACATTGCTGTCCAGTTCTCGGTCCAGTTTCTTTTAAGCAACATGCAATGTATGTTTTCAAACAATTCTTTATCCCGTGGTTCATTTTTGTGGTGGGAAGTGAATGCATGACTGAAAGGAACAAATCAATGAAAGGTGAAGGATTTTTTAGAATCTAGAATGCTGGCAAAGCTTTTAGATGCCACTTTAAGTTGTAGAGAATGTTTTTATTCATTGAAGGACACCAGCTTTAAACTGAGAGCGGGCACATCATGACACAACAACTGGACTAAGTGCACTGATCGTTGAATGCACTGATGAGAAGAGACGCTTAGAGATTTGGGAGCAGCTGTTTTTAGACTTTCTCTCCCCACGGTTCACCTTTGTGTCTTTCCATTTTAGTATCGAAACCAGTGAACGCCCATCTCAGGCTGTTTGCACTGTATGCACTTTTGCATTTATTAAGTTTGCATCAGGACAAGGCAGAAACAGTAACAGGAGTTTTTAGTGTGTAGTATCACATCTGTGAAGAAAACTACAATACTGCTTTTATGCAGATAACAGTGTGAAAGCAACTTAAAAGGAGGGTAAAGTGATTTGAATTGTATAGGATTTTAGGTCTGTGTCATTGTATCACTCCAGTATGGATGAATTAGGTGCGTGATATATGGTGTTTTAGCTGATCCACAAGAAGATTGTGCTTGAAACAGATGTAAAAGGTGTCAAAAACATTCAAACATTGTTAGCATTTAACCACATTCAGAGCTGACTACAAAGTTTTTACAGAAACAGACAAGTTGAGAACAATATTTTATAGTAAATTTTAAATGAACTAAGAGAAAATGCATAAGTGAACAGCTGTTCTTCGCTGGGCTATTAGCTTGGTTTACCCAACAAAACAAATGATCAAAAAGATGGGAGTGGACGAGAAGGGTGGGGGACAGCTACGCCTGAAACACTCCCACTTGATCTATATGCAGCAACAAAGACAGACTATTTTGGGCAGCATGCATTTAAAAACATTACTTTCTCTCAAGAAAAGTTAGAAAATTCATTTTAGTGTTGAAACTAAAAGCACAGTTTAATGACAACACTCAAAACATTACCTGCAGTACCAGTCAAAAGTTTAGACACAAAAATCTGAAGGTGAAATATTTTTGATATAAATTACTTGGAGCAAGTAATGAATAAAAATCAGCCAATAAGAGTCCAGCATAGACAGAAATGACTTCAGTGCTGTTTTAAAAATTTCCCAGATTAAGACCTCAAGAAGATGATAAAATGTCAAGAGTATGATTTTACAGATTCTAGACAAAGGGTGACTACTTTTGAAGATGATCAAATATAGTGTTCTTTTATTTTGGATGCTTTTAGTAACAACTCAATTTATAATTTGATGAGTTTACTACTGGTAGTTTATGTGGCAAAATAATATAAATATAAATGCATGAATAAAATTGAGAGAAAGCCATAAGCCACATCCCTAGCCTCCCAACACACAATGACACTCATTTATAGTGATGCTTCATTCACTGGATACATCTTATGTAATCAAAACTAGGAGACATGTAAGGGAAATGCATTAAAACTGCTTAGCAAATTCAGTGCGGTTAACTAGAAATATTCTTCATTTTTTATTCAGGTCATCTCTCGGTGGAGTTGTCAGAGATTAAACTCAAGCTGTATTTGTTTGTTGTCTGTAGCTAAAGATGTGACGGGGTTGACTGTGAAGAAAAGTGCACTAGACTGTAAACACAACTACTGCTTATAAGTTACCATTCAGTTATTTATGTGTTTATGAGTTTACATATGCATGAGTGCTCTCATATAGTACAGCCTGTAGGAATAAGAAGTGAGGTTAAGCCCTACAACAGCTGTGTTTATATCATCATCTGTCCTTCTTCAATCTTGACAAAAGTTGTGGAATTGCATTTATAGATTCACATGGGACAAAAACCCTAGGAACACTTTGCTGCATGCAGCTGTTCCCCAAGTCTTTCCTCCCTCTTTTTCTTCCTACCATCCACCCTCTTCATCTTACCCCAGCAGCCCCAATGGGCTTTCATCAGGAACAAAAACAAACCCTCACAGCCTCAATCACTCACTTTAAAGCTTTTATGTGTTATATTGGAGACGGAATGATGAGGCATGTGGAAATACTGTACTATATACATATTCAGGTTGGGTTTGAAGTCGTCCATCGTAGCATTTTGCTGTTTTAACTTTACACTGAAAAAATATATCAAACTAGACCTCTATAATACATGAAAAGATTCTGTTAGACAGCAATAAACTTAAATTAGATTAAATAAAGACAAGTTTGTTCCTTTTTAGATTTAAAAAAAGACCCCAAGATTGAGCCGAGAGCACTTTTACTCAATATTTTGCATTCAATACTGGTGTACATTGCACACACAGTCAAGGCCCATAATAAAGAGTAAGAAAATATTTTGTCTCGCTGACACAGTCCATGAGCAAACACAATACATGTGTTTGACATGCAGACATTCTCTACCTTTAGTCCGCAGCGGTTCCCACAATGCCTCAGTGTGTCTCCTGAGCTTCCAGCAGATGTTGGGTTTAGATTCACTGTGTCATTAGTGAGGCCCTGCTACTTTTCAGTACAACACACACAAAAAACGAAATGTTCTGTGGAGGAAAAAGAGATAATGTGTCTAAGATCATAATACCTTAAAGGTCATGCTCAGATTTCAAAGCATGTAAACCAAGACATTTATATTCAACATTTATAAAATGTCCTCAGAGAACTAATGCTTGTTTTCAATTTTACAAAGGTCTCAGCTGCATAAATTCTTGACCTTTAAATGAACATGTCCAACGCACTATTTCACAGTGTTTACTCAAAAACGCTGATGTTTAGGTGACATGCTTCAGTGAGTAAACTTGAGGAAACAGAGTGAATGCTTACAAACAGCCAATAGTTCATTTAATCTGGGAAAATAAAGTGTAGCTTGACTGTATAAAGCTCACAATGCCATGGTCATGGGTTTGATTTCCACAGATGCACATTTCCACTGCACAGAACGACTAGGCTCGGCTCGCTTTACTTATAAAACTGTTTCTATGGTTAACCATTTCTCCCAGATGTCTTTAAAAACAATTATTATGGCATTCCTTGTTAAATAGACCACCAGTTAAAGTCTGTGTTGATTTTGTTACACTCAGTAAAGCTTAAGTATTTAATGGACACCAAACCACATGTCCACAAGACCATATTTAACTTTCTCTCAAGAAATCCACTGTCATCTTTACTGGAGGACACCACCATTGTTAATACAGGTTGATACAGCTGAGTGTACAGACCCTCTGGCATCTGCTTTCACTGGTACACTGTGTGTGTGTATTGTTAACTGGGTTAATTCCCTCCGGAACATCCTCTGAAAGATAAACGTCCTGCCAGATAATCTCTAATCCAGGATTTCTTTAGCAGGATCATCTAACTCAATTAAAGTTTACTCCATTTGCGGTAAGAACTCAAAGAGTAAGCTGAGCACGTCGTGTTATTGCTGTACTGTCTGATCGCTCTTACAGAAAACGACACTGAATAGATCACAGTAAAGGGAGGAGAAATGATTAAACCCTGAAGTACTGGATCTGTCTTTACACGTCTGATTTTTAAGATCAGACTGACATTTCTCAAAGGCTCAGACTTCAATGTTTCATCACAAAAACACAATTTAAGGTTTGATTTAAAGAGCATCTGTCATTTTGTGTGAGTCAGTGGGAAAGTGGTAATACTGACATAGTCAAGAAAATAGTTCAGGTGTCTGGGCCAGGAGTCAACCTCAGGGTCCATCTCCTGCTCAAGATTATCTCTCCCTATGTAACATTTGTCTCATATATAGATATCACATACAAATGGTAATTGCACCAGCCCGAATGTGCTGAAATATCACAAATAACACATGACAGCTAGTGAGCGAAACTAAAGTGAAGTTCAATGATGTGTTGCAACACATTGCTTCATTGTGCTTCATTTTTAAATGGATTTCTGAATACATCCGAATATATTTTATGAGCAGCATTACTGCAGAACAGCTCTTATCAGTAGGGTCATGCTTTTTGCGTCCCTATGACATTGTGCTGGTTGTTTAATATACTTAATAAACTGAAAATTACCAGTTAATTGTTTGATATTTTACAGATTTTTTTACAGTGTATCTACTACACAGTATTTCCATCAAGACAAGAGTTGAATACTTACAGTACTCTTCCCTGTGTAGTATGCGTACTTGTATGTTACACAGTCTATCACTAGATGGCGCAATGCATTCACCAAAAAATCAGTGCGGAGAGAACTGAAAGAGAGGAAACAAAAATAATACATTTTTAAATGTTTTAAATGTGCAGTGATTTAAAAATCTGTATATTTAATATTTCTATGCCTTGGCAACATTAAGACTCTTTTCACCATGCAAATAAAGCTACATTTATTTGTTGAATCTGAAATAGGGGAAAATCTTCAATGAAATTAGGCCCTCACACTATCTCTTTATGGTATTCAAAGCAGCTGAAATATGATTTAGTGTGTCTATCATGTTAAGATATAAGTATCTTAACATACTTTATGTTGTTGTCAAATGAAAAATTATAGACTGTGGAAAATGATACACTTCTGCGTGAATAGACTGAAATACACTGTTCTTGTTCCTCAGGTTCAGGGTGTTGCCTGTAAAAACAAACAACATATTTGATTTAGAGAGAAGTGTCAACACACTGTGTCAAACTGGCAGGACGTGGGTGATTAGTTTGTCGCATGTGATCTTTTCTCGCTTGCAAAGGTAAATATATTGCTGTCTATCATTTTTATTGTCACTTTATAGCCTGTGCTAACAAAAAAAAGCAACAGAGACATGCAAATACGTATATACCATGTCAAGACTATAAACCTGGAAACCACATACATCAGCTATGAGAGTTTATAAATGTCTTGCCCTCCTGCAGTTTTCCACCCACAGTTCACAGCAGTACCTGAGCATGTAAGGTACACAGCTACAACCCATCTCTCGGTTGCTTGGTAACCAGTATGTAGCACAAAAGTATGCTGGGTTGCATGCTTCAAAATGAGTGATCACTGATGTGCAGTTAAACTGATATTTCTAGCTCTTGGTGGGGTGAATGCAGCATCTGATTCAATAGATTTCAATTACTGTGACTTAAAGCATGGATCAGTGGACTAACCTTTAACAGACATGAGCTGTATCATGTCAGCCTTACTCAACAACGACAAGATCACGCACAGGTTGAGCTCACAACAGTGTGTCATAAACAAGGAAGTGACCTAATAGACACAATTATAATTAATGACAATCACGTAAATAAACAACGATGCACAGGTCACATTTCTATCTATGCCGCACTCCTTTTGACTGTTTTTTATTTATTATTTGCTTCAAGAAATCCATTCCAGAAATATTTTAAAATAAAATAAAAAAGAGATTTTAGGATTTTTAGGATATGAAATACATTTGTGTCTAAACTTTTGACTGCTACTGTACATGTACCTGTATCTTTCCACCTGGCCATAACTCACATAAGCATAACTGTTGTCATAATGACTTACAAAGTGGTACATTTTCTACATTTTTTAAGAGATTTAAATGAAGTCATTCTGTAGGTTGCAGCCACTACTGAACTGTATACGTACCATTTTTGGCTTTTGAGCAATAAAGCAATAAATTTTGAAAGCAACCAGTTTCAAAGAGGTGTCTCATTAATGCAGTAGCATTGACTTTTTTTAGGAGATTTGTGTCTGGCCTGATCTCTTGATAAACGAAGCGCCACCCAAACTCGTATTTAAAATACAGACTTATATATATATATATATAATGAAGCACACCATTGTTTCATCTTATTCCCTGCAGCAGATTTAAAGTCAATAGTAAAGAAAACAAAGAAATTCTGTCAGGCCATGAATACAAATCAACAGCAGAACCTGTTCCAGCTGCACCCGACGTATCCAGTAGTATTAATCCATTGTCTTAGAGCTTTCACACGTCAACACAGATGAGTCATGTTAAGTGTCATGTTTAGTCCAAAAAAGATGACACACAAAAACATATCTGCAGTTAGGTAACAATGCCAAATGGAAAGAATACTCTATTATAGACGTCAATACTGTTTATTAAAAAACTAGCTAGGTGAAATGTAAACAAACCAAAAGACAGGGTCCATTGCTGAGCATGTTGGCTAGCAATGAATTCACACTTCCCAGCATCCCTTGCATTTATGTCCCTGTAGAATTACTGTGTTAATTAAACAGGAAAACATAACACTTCTTACCCGTGGACAGAGAGAGAGAGAGAGAGAAACACATTGAGTATATACCTCAGGCTTTGACTCTCTGAACAAGCACAGGTCGAGATGGTTAAGAAAGTTTCTCACATTTAGAGAGGAGCAGAGAATAAAACATTAAGTGCAATGATAATAATTCGACAGTGTTTTTCATGGTGACAGGCACAGGTCTAAGCAGCTTCATTATATGCAGTTCCAGAGGCGGCCCACACAATCCTGCCCACGACTGTGTGCTGAAGAGACTCTCAGATGTCCTCTGCTCTGCAGATTTAACTAAATATCCTTGGGGTCCGGTTAGACATTTTAGCACATATAAATCATATATGGGCGCAGTAATATATTTTTAAAATATTTTTAGCCTATATGACATAATTACATTAGTTTCCAAATGGTCATGTTAGCCAATGTATTGCCATGGTCAACAAATGATAAAATGCCAGTTTGAAACACAGTACAATAAATAGCCACAAAACTGTACAAAGATTCGAAATAAATATTTCCACTGAAACACATTTTTTCAAAGATGATGTGTGTTGGAATAAAGTGTGCCTGACTGAAAAGACCAAATAAAACCAATGTCACAACCAATGCAATGGGAACTATACAAAGCACAAAACTCTTTAATTATTCATAAGGTATTTAGTTTACAGACATAAATGGCTTTAAGTAATAGTAGAAAAACAAAACATTTTCCCCTATACCTCAGTGATGTCTATACCACTACTTTGCTTTAGAAATCTTGGGAAAGAAAATTGTAACGCATGAACTGATAATCTCATATTTTAAGGTTCCATTCATTTCGCTTCACGGTAATGTGCATCAGAGAAAACGCTGGTCCTGTTCTCTCAACATCTGCCAAAAAATAAATATACATTTTGTAATGCAATTTTTTTGTTCACCCAAGTTGTGTGATTGTTGTATTTAAGCTTTTCAATACAACAAACTGACACAATCGCTGAAAGCTTGTTGAGCTCTGCACATTTTACCGAAATGAGACTAGAAAAGGCTTAATGACCATTTCCCAAACTATTTCCATGCTTTCTCCAAGCTCTCTTTTGATCTTATTCTCTCATTCTCTGTCAATCTCCTTCTCTCCAGTGCACTGTAAAATCGCTGCAATGAGGGCCATAGTTGTGATAAATCTCATCCACAAACCTGTCCTGGCACGTTAAAAGAATTCGCACAACATCCCCTCTCGCAGGACGACAAGACTCACGGGATGTAAACATTGCAGGAACAGACCATATGAGCAGCACGGCGACAAGCATCTCATCACAGATTGTGACCCTATGGGAGAGCGGAGGTCAGAAGAATATGATGGAGGTGTATGCACAGACATGAAAGCCATTTGTCAAGCGGAAACAAAAAAAGTGAACAGAAAGGAAGAGATGAGAGCTCAACAGTTAGTGTGAAGGAAAAATAAAGGAATAACAGGACAAAATATTATGTATGGTTTTTAAAGGAACAGTTCACACAAAAATGAAAATTAATTGTTTACTCAATATCATGTTGTTCATATATACTGCTTTATTTTGCAATGAAAAAAATAAAAACATGAGTTTGAACAATAATTAAATAATCATAAAAGTTTGGGGGTAAACTATTCCTTTATAAAAAGCACTTTAGAGAAATGCAGAAAGTGAAAAGAACAAGCCTACAAAACATAACATTACCATTCAACAAGACAAAAACAGTAAGTACAAGCGCAAAGATTAAAAGAGAAACAGACAGAAAGAGGAAAACAAAGTACACTATCAGCAGTGCTCATCTCAGCTGTGTACTGAACATGTGGCCTTAATGTTCTCCAGTCGGCTTCACTGCAATCTGCATATTCTGATCTAAACAGATAGATCCAGGTGTTCTGCTCTCTTTAAGTGGTGGGAGATACGCCAAACAGCTCTTGCACGCAAGTGTGGGCAGTCCAAACCTGGACCATTTTCAAAAGTAAAAACATTTACACACTTCAAATCTTACTGGACATGAAAGGATAATTCAACCCATAAAATTACAATACTCATAATCATTTATTATGTCTCAAATAGAGATATCTCGTGTTTATTTACTGGAAGCCCAAATTCACTTCGTTGCTTTAATTCTTTAATCCCTGTTAATACTTTTAAGGTCTGACTGTAAGATGTGGTGTATTAATGGTCATGTCAAAGGCATTATCTTCGGGTCAGCATCAGATTTAACTGCTCTCTGGTTGCCATGGCAACACAATGATTTTAGAATTCTGATGAAGTCCAACAAAGAAGTCAGTTCCTGTGCATGCATTATAGGAGACCAACAACAGATCTGAATCACACACACACATTCAGTGTCATGTGTAATCGGTGGTCCACTTCTCAGGGTTATAATGTTACACACACTGCATGTCCACATAGTCTTCCCTTTCACAGCATTTTTAATCCAGAGTACAATACAGTTTCATAATATGGTTGCAGTGTTAAGAGTCACATGACTGTCCGTGCCAGATCTGTCAGAATAAGCAGCACTTTACAGGAACAATAATGCTACTAGTCCATAAAGTGCATCTCAGAGGTTAATACTGTCTAAATCTTCCCACTTCCCCACCCCTATAGGACTATTAATAAAAGCTTTTCACAATATTAGTGCCATCAAGTGCATTTCTCATAATATTATTCTCATTATAATTATTATTACAAGCTGCAACTGATGGTCAGTTTGAACATAAATTAGAAAATATTAAAATAATAGGACTTATGTAAAGACATTCAGTGCACCACAGCACTAGAGTTTTTGAGCGTCTTTCTTTGACAACAAATACAGAGTTAAGTTTGACACTTTCGCTGCCGTGATAAAGTCTTTTCTGGTCTTTGAAGCAGTTTTCAAGAGTCATAATTCGTTTGCTCTGAATGTTTTTCTGCCGCGTGTCCATGCCTGGACTTTCACCTCGACTCCAACCCAAAATACTAACGCGAGAATGCTGAAATGAGTTCTGCTGAGGTAGAACTTCCATTGTGTGCGCTGCAGTCTTTGCTATTTTGTGACCAGTGGATATTCCTCAGTGTGTTGAAAGTCAAAAGCTCAACATTTGAAATGTAAACGGAGAAGCGATTGTGCCTTTTAATGGAATAGCAATGCTTTGTTTATCTTTCAATAAAAGGAGCTTCGTCCAATCATTAGCATCCCATCTGGGTGAAGCATGAGTGTTTGATGCACATTTTTCCTGTGTCCTCAAAGCTCACACCGAGCTCTCGTCAGGTTTACTGCATAGCTGCGTGTGCTTCCTCTTCTCCAGGATCCTGTTGAGCTCCTCTGTGAAAGAGTAATAGAGAGGAGACGTGGTGTCTCCATCAGTCTGTCTGAGTAACACATAACTGTTGCCATTCATCTTGCGCAGGACGTTGGGCAGTGTGGCAGAGAGCCCGTTTACATATTCTGACTCTGATGGAGGTGGGAGAGGTGGAGCAGGAGGGAGATCTTTATTGGGAGAGGTTGGAGCTTCTCCAGGAACGATTTGCAGCAGACCATCATGAGCGTCAGCTTTGCCATTGCAGTGGCTGGAGATGGTTTTTAGCTCCATGTGGGCACCTCTCTTCCTTTCAGCACGAGCGGCGGCTCGTAAAGAGTATTTACCCCTCCGCCCTTGTAAACAGAATCCCATGTAAAGAAGGACCACCGTTAAAACAAGACATAATCCTCCTAATATTATGATTAGGGAAAGATACATAGCCTCCATGTTTCTGAGAGACAAGAACTCAAAGCGAGGAGACAGCGGGGTGGGATGGAAGTCCTCTGAGGAGTCGCTATGAGAAGTCTGGGCCGTCCAGAAGATCGTAGGGGTCGCGTGCGGCTGCGTTGGATCTACAGGTGGAGGTGGATGCAGCTCCTGGCGAACAGTTAGGGTGTAGATCACCACGGGGACATAAAGGCCATTTTCCAGGGCGAAGCAGCAGTAGTTACCGCTTTGGTAAGATCGTGCTTCAATTACCAGAAGGCCGTCTGTGCCAATTCGGTAGCCGGAGTTCAGCCCGTAACCCTGCAGTTTCTTTCCATCCAGCGTCCACTCGGGGGTTGCCAGGTTGGAGCTCAGCTCACACTGAAGCAGCACATCATCGCCAGCCATCACAGAGCGAGAACGGTGTAACACCAGGTCTATGATACAACACACATTGCACCAATTATGGCTGGTTATATTATTTACTTATATGGCATTGTTGTTGAATTATCATCTACTTGGAACTAACTGGCAACCTTTACGTAAGCAACCCACACTTTTAGCTAATATCCACCCTGACCCGGCCCACACGGTTTAACAGTTATGACTCAATGAAGACTTAAGCAATCTCATTCGACTACATCGATAAAAACAGCATCACCTCAGCAGTGACTAATAACAAATGTGTTTATACCATCTGCTGTAGATTCATCACAGCCCTTGTTTCCATTCAGAATATCCTGCGTCAGATTGGCTCTACAAATAGAGAAAATATATTAATATTTTTATTATTCGAGACTTCTCCGTGTACTGCAGAAGGATACATGATTCTACTGTACTCTTATCCAGGAACGCATTGCAGACTGACGTAAACATCAACAAAATCAAGCTACGTGCTTTACCACACGTTGAAACACGACTGACATTCAGTCACGATAGTACAGCAGAGGCCACCAGTGTTCAAGACCATACACGTCTACCTGATGTTTTGTGATGTTATCTCCACACACTCCAGTCCATCCCATGCACAGAAGGGATCTCGTGCCATCACACATTCGAAGCAGGAGGAATATCTTTTGCATGTGGACAAGGACAGCTGCACCACTGAGGTGGGTGAACCCACGTATACACTCATCTGAAAATGACAGGTGGGCAGTCAGATTTAAGTTGCAAAAGATACATGTCAGACTACAAATACTGTAAATTAGCATAGATTAAAAAGTGTCAATTAAAAAGTTAAAAATGGGAACAGCCTCGGATGAATTGTTGGAAATAGTTTTCATGTAACATCTCACCTGTTTCTCAGAGATGACTATACTGTCAACTGGCTGCGGCTCCTCAAACAACTGCAGTTCCTCGATGATGTGCAGTTGATCATTAACTCTAACAGCCCGCTGGAGCCATCCATCATCTGAACCATCATTAAATACATCACATTTAAATAGTGCACTTTTCAGGGCTATTGTATATATTTATGATTTGTCAAACAGCTAATGGAAAGTCTCTGTAACATACCTGTCCCAATGAAGAGCATGTGATATATTTCACCATCTAGAGCAGTCACTTTGTGTATGGCAATTTTAGTGTAGTCCACATTTCTCTTAAACAGCAGGGGACGTTGTCCTTGCGGGAGGATCTGTCTGTACATTAGCGGATGGCGCCGGACAAAATGAAGAACATCATCCGGCAGGTTGGTGGATGTGTTGATGCCTCTTGCTCTAAGTGGATCTGTGATGCACTGAAGAGCAATAGAAGCAGGGTTTGATATTAACTTTTTCACTCATTGGTACATTTTTATGTTACCAGCCATTCAGAACTTACACTAGCCAAATAACGCATGAACTAAATAACTAAATCTGTATTTCAGATTATTCAAAAATGAAAGTCATCATGTATCTTCTCCCTTCCTCTTTCATCTTCCTTCATTCTTTTAACCAATAATGCATTTTAGGTGAGTCTTCTGTATTGCTTTAATGCAAACGAACCAGCGTGCCGTTATTTGTTGTTTAGTGATGGATATGCTCGAGTAGGCTACATATGTGTAGATGTTGCACAATTAGGCTACATGATGACTGACAGGTTGAGTAATTGTGCTAAATCTGTGCAGGTTCACACAAACTTTCCCAGCAATCTGAGTGAACTTAATGTATGAAACATTAATGATCAACCAAATTAGCTAGTGATTTGACGGCATTACCAGCCACAGTTGAGTTTTCCCCACATTTGGCGGGTTTGTGAGTGTTTATTTTAAACCCTAGAAGGTATAGAAGTGTGAGTAAATAAATGCACTAAAATACTGGCATATATTCAAAGCTTTAAATGGATAGCGGAGACAAAATGACAGAATTGTACTACTTCACATGAATTTAACCTCATTTATCTGACAGACATTGTTAAGTAAAAAGTGAAGAAATGCCTTTATGAATCAAGACATTTAAATTTAGCATATTTCTTTTTCAACAAATTAAAAATAAGCCAGGGACAGAAAATCTTTTTAGAAGCTTTCAAACGTCAATTAAAACTCATGGATGCACTTGTTAGAAATGCTGCAGATTTAACACTCAATACAGCCAATCAGCTTACAGTACTTCTAATCTCCATGGCAATAGGCTTTGATGAAATAAACCCTTTTTCTCTGGGTGCACTCTATAAAATAGCTCATCAGCATCTGATTTCTGAAGAAAAGCAGGTCGACACTCTTTCTGTACCTGACTGTGTTCATACAGAGATTAGAAAACTTCAGAAGCTCCACCCACAAACTGCTGACTTGTGCTTTACCACTGGAGTCAGCAAGCAGGTAAAGTTGCAGTAAGATGAGGATAAACAGCCAAGCGTAACATGAACCTGTAATCCTGTACAGCAACGGTTGGCCTTACCGAGCCAGGTCGCGGTTCCGGCACCTTCCCTGTGTACTGGGTCCATTTTGAGCTTGAATCCTCTTTGCTCTCCATGTACGGTCCCTCAAAGGCCCACTGGATGTCCGAAATGGAGTACTGGCAGATAGCAGAAGATTTCACGTTTTTCCTAAATAAAAACATATTGGTTAGTCCTCATTTAAAGCATTAGCACAAAGGTTGAAATTCAATCCAACATGACGTCAGGTGAAACACTCAACCCGATGAACACCCACGTTCAGCTGTTTCAAGGGAGCACAAATGAAATCTGTGAATAGAAGGTGAATTTAGGACAATGGTGAAGCAGATGAGGTGAACTGAAGATTCAGTTTCCAATGGATACGCTTGGGTTTATTAGCCTGTGCTGCACGCTTTGTTTGTCAAGGTCTTGGCATGCCTTGGCATAAAACCCCCATAAGGCCACTGTGTAACCATAGCAACACCGAAAAATAGATTACAAATTGATCAAAACGTGTGTTAGAGAGGTGAAGGACAGAGAGTGGGTGAAGACAGGGAACACAGACAAAGCTTTTCGAATGATGAATATTACTTTGTTAGTGGGAGCTCTTATTAGTAGTGAATTTATAAAGGTAAAGAAGATTGAACACTAAAGAAAAAAGAGTTTTCAATCTAGTTCATTCTTTCACCATATATTCAGACCATGTTGTTCAAAATCTTTGTCATTTTCCATTTTCCAAACGCAGAAGGGTTTTTTAATGAACATTTAAGTTGATCTTTTCCATACAATTAAAATGTTAAGAACAGAGTCTGTACATCTTTAAAAATAACCAAAAAGATATTTCCAAATATTTTTGTACCAAAAACTAGTTTTTAGTTTTTTAGTTGAATGCACTGTATAAAGTTGTTTAAATTTTAGATATCTAATATATATATTTTTTTATTTTGCATCTTTAAAAAATATATTATTATTGTTTATTGGATTATTGGATTAATGTTTTTAATTTTATTATGTTTAATGTTATGAATATCTAATCTGTATTCTTGAGTCTTGAGTGTTTCACCAGGTTGTGAAATCTGCAAAAACCACCCTTTATAATCCACAAACTTCTCCTTTAAAGAAAACAAGGCCTTTTACTGGAGACTCTGTGCCTGATTTAGTCTTGCCTAATGCACAAGAAAACAAACACCCACTCAAACGTAAACTTTACACCCAAGCTGATGACATGGTGACATCACAGTTGTTCAGCCTTCCACTGTTAAAGGTCAATATGATCAGGTCATCAGATCTCAGCTGACGCACACATTTCAATCGTCTCTCTCAGTTTCACTATCTCTACTTCCATCTCCTGATTACCTTCTGACACAGCAGACATTATGGTCTTCCCCGTCCTGTCATTCATCACACAATAAATCATATGCTTGCGGTTTGCACCTCAGGCAGTCACAGCCCACAGACTGATTGCTGGCAGCCCTTCAGAACCTCCTCTGTTCTTAGCAGGGCGTCAGAACTCCGTGTCAGTCAAAGGAGCGGCTAGACGTAATGCATCAAGGCGTGTGTGACCTACGTGCTACAAACAGTTCAGCTCTATGGAAATGTGTAACAGTAAACAAATGAATAAACACAAATAGATCAAGTGTCATGCAGACTTTTCAGAGAGGGTTTTACCATGCTGGCGAACTACTGAGATTGCAAGCATGCTTAGTAAATCACAACTACTGAAATATCATTCATGAAATAAACACAATATAAGAAAAGCAGCAACATTCCCAACTTCAAAGTATAAAATCTGCAAATGGTGCAAATTTAGGACTTAACAATTTTTTCGCGAATGAAACAAAGCCTGGTTTAAGCCTAAAGTATGGTGCACATTCTCTGATCTCCTGGGAGAATGTAACCTGCTTATGAATAAAACATGCCTTGTGCTTCAGGCAACGAGGGAACGTGTCAGCGATTTTCATTCTGAAGATACTGGTGGACTGTAAATGCTTCTGTTTCAATTGAAGAAAGCAGCCAGGGCAAGCCAAGGCGAGAAGTGTGTCCAGGCAGACAGATGAACTCACTAATAGACAGACTGCACAGCGAATCCATTTCAACAAACCCGACAGTCACAACAGAATGACATGATGCTCCCTGGCAGAGTCTATTATTTGCTATTGACTAGGGAGTCATTTGCATGCACGCCGATGAAACACTTTAAGCTTCCACACAAAACTACCAGGATACTTCAAGAATGATGATTCCTTATTTCAGTTCTGGTCAACTGGTCTCAGATTATGCGTAGCATCTAGCTTTCTAAGGTACTTATGCCAATAAAGACACATGATGATATACATAATGGAGACCTATAATGCAAGCTTGCACAGTTAATCTAAAACATACATTAAAATGTTTATCATAAAACAGACACTTCCAGTCTTTGATGCTGATTGGTCAATATCTGTGGTTTACTCAAAATAAAGAAAAGCTCTGATCGTTTTATAATTATACCGTTCTGTTGTATTTGTTGTATAGCAGCATGTAAAAGCCAAAATTATGAACATTGGTCCTTACCACTCTAAGCCAAAGATGCCGTAGAGAACAGAGTCCTGAGGGCTGGATCCTTCCAGTAGAAACACACTTCTCAGTACATTGAAGTGAAATTCATAGTCGGGTAAGGAACACACCAGTCGTGCCTTCAGGAAGGAAGTCCATTTCTTCTGTAGGGTGAGAAGACCTCCTCTGTCACTCTACAAGATTAACAGAGAAAAATGTACAGTTGTTAATATTGTATCAAGAACAAGAATTTCAAATGACTAATTATTCTCATTACTCCCTTCTTACAATACAACACAATAATACAATAATTGCAAACAGGTCAATGGTTGTTTTGAAAACTTCATACTCAACATTATTAGAAAACTTAACAAGGAATATCTTGGCTTGGCAGATTCGGTTAACATTACCAACAGTGTTGGGACTATGGGAATGGGGATTGAGCTGAATTAGATGGGAATTTTCTGTATGTAAGGGAATCTTCCATCATGTCAGGGGGATAAAGTAAATTTCCATGCTGCCTCCCAAGAGGAAAATAAATCTTTATAGAGGAATGATCGGACCCCAAAGCGTCTTACAGCAACTCTTAGTTTCTTGGATTTCAGTACTAATACTTAGACTTTGCTGTAATGGTCTTTAATACGACATCCAAAAGAGGAAACTGGCTCTTGACTGTATGATACAGTATGATGTCATCATCTCAGATGGTGATATTCAACCACAGATGTGAGGTTATATAAAACCAGACCTCAATAATCTGGCCCTACTATGAAAATGCACTTCACATTTATTTGTATATTGAAATATATAAAAAAAATGATTTCAGATAAAAACTATAAACGTAAAAACTGAAGAGACCAACATGTAGAAGCTTTAACAGAGTCTTCATTCAGACAGTCACTATAAAAACTATAAAACGTCTGTGAGTTACTTTATTTTCCCTCAGCTTAATAGCAGCGGGTGTGTTTCAGCAGCATTTAATGCCAGCATGTAGATAATGAACAATAATCTGCTCATTAAGGTGACCCCACAGTGTGGACTGCCACAGAGAAGTCATGAATTTCTGCCCTCAGTCCACACAGTCGGCTTTCACATAGTTCACCAGTGCCAGCCTGAATCAACATACATCCACACAAAGACAATTAACCTGAAAAACTGCTGCTGTATTCTGTGCAATAACATCTAATTATACCGTAATGGCAGCTAAAACCAATTACACTCCAAATAATACATATTACACCAACCCCCTGTGTAATATTGGAAATGTTCTTTGGATACAATCCCAATTAGGCCATAGATAAAATTATGCAGTGTGCTGAATCTTGACATTTTAAATAATAATTTACAAAAAACAACAAAATCCTTGCAAAAAATGTGCTTTTGTGTCCATACAAAGGAAGTCAATGGATTCTAATGTTGTTTAGTTACTAACGTTCTTCAAAATATCTTCTCAAATATGATTTTAAGAGCTTATCTCTCATGTCCAGAATACACTATTCATGACAAACTAATGAGTAACATGAAGAGTAAGTCAAGTATGGGGTAAAAACGGCAGTGTCGTACCTTGCACACACGGGCGACTCGTGCTACTCTGCTGTGACTGAAGTATGGACTGAGCTCTTGACTCTTTTCTGTGAAGAAGAAGTAGATCTTATCATCATCTCCCACCGAGCTGCTCACACTTTCCCTCACCAGCGCTGAGCCCACAAAATCAGCTTCTGCACAGGGAGAAGACACACACATTTTTACTCCAAAATAAAACCCTAACATAATGCAATGCTGCACAACAGAGTTTAGTTGTGACTTAATATATACAGTGCACTCCAAAGCATGAGACCACTTGTGAAAATGCTTATAATTTGACAATTTCATTTGAACAATATACAATTTCCATAACAAATTACATTAACACTTAAGGTACATAAAGTTGAATAAAAAGTCAAATAAAACTGTTTCGAAAAATTCCAGAGTGTAATCATGTACACAAAAATGAAATGTCTAAATGGAATGTGGTCTCACACTCTTAAACACCACTGTAGTGTAAAATGGCATACAGTTTATATCAACTGAGATAACCAAACATTGAACATCATTCATCATGTCATTCCAGTAATGATGATGTGGGGGTTGAAATATTTTTACAAATAAAATGTCCTGCAGTAGACTGACCCTGTAGCCACTGAGTGGGAGCTTCTTCTGTTTTCAGCGTGGGACTCGGAGAGTTGCGGCGGATATCTGGAAAACTCCGAAACTCATACTGAGATGCTGTGTACATCTGTTGATCTAAAAGAAACAAAGGTCCAAAATAAAGTTCACCTGAATATCATACTAATATTTTTATATCCTTACTAGTATACGATTTGTCACCTTAGGAACTAAGGACAAAATGTATCTTGCTCATTTTTATTTCTGTATGACATACCAATCAGCAGGCCAGTGTAGCCTTTGGTGGGGTCGTATGAGCATTTCTCTCGACCTTCCTCGAATGCAGACGAAATCTTAAACTCCCTTTCATCCTGACAAAACACAAAAACTAATTTCAACTTCTCATCACCTGAACATTTTTATCTTAAAGTAGGAGCTCTGGGTTACTTACGATGTATGCACACAGGGGGCTGAAAGCATGTGTACCACAAGTATACAGGTGTGTGTTGTTGAACCTCTGCAGGAATCGTATGTGATTGTAGCACTCAGTCTGTAAGTGTGATGAAGACCAGATCAGTAAATGAACAAGAAATATTGTTATAATACAATATATCTAGATTTAACCAACCTTGTTATCTTTCCCTTTGTTTAAGCATTGTTGCTTCTGATCATCTGATGCCTCCCAGTCAATCTGTATACGAATTGTTAAACTGTTAAGACTTGTAAAAATGACTTCTTGGCATAGTAACTTCTAGTTTGCAGTAGCTGTGTTTCCACTATCAGGCCAAATAAGAGCGAGTTATTGCATGCCAGAGCTAGTTGCGTTTTCACTGTCATTTTCACAGGTTTCATCTCCTTAGGGCCTACAGCAAAGTGTCATTTATCCTTGGGGAATGTGACGGGGTTAATGTAAAAGTTTTTGTTTTACTGTACATATTAATATAGATTACAGCCTTTACACTTCGAGCATGAGACACAGTGTTGCATCTGAATCACAGTGTAAATATGTTATGAGTATCTGTGTATCTTTGAGCTGCGGGATGAGGTGTGTGTTAAAGGGCAACACTACAGAGCTATTTGCCCAATGTTGGGAATACTGATTGATTTTAGATGCCTGACAGTAGAAAAGCGGCTGGTGATAATTGCCAGCTGGTGTTACAATAGTCACTGTTCACTTATTGAAACACTGTTGGAACAGTGAATAATAAATCGACTTGATAAGCTGTAATGTAAATAATACGTTTCTTTTAAGTCCAAACCACCACTTTTTTCAAATGAGCTACTAATTAAACAGCCATTTATGAGCACTGTTTATTCATATCACACAATTTAGAAAGATGATAAGGAGATGAGAGAGATTAGGATTGTGTTTTTTTTAGTAGCTTTACAGCATGCCATGCCTTGGCATCAGCATTTGGACCTGACAGTGAGTGATGGCAGACTTAACAAGCCGATATATAAAAATATTCATTTGGAGCAGAGGATCTACAAAAATTAAGTGGTCTTTTATAGTAAACAAATGACAAACAAAAGTATGTTTGCATTTTCTGAATAAAATACTGTAGCAGTGTAAGGCCAAATGTATTATTACTAAAGTTTTGATAAGTATTGAATTAAATCCAAGACAAAAGGACAAAGAGGAATTTTTACATTTTTCATAACGTTTTTCACATTTCAAATTAAAATATCTTTTAAAAAGTATATATATCCCAAAATGTAGATAGACAAAAATGAACTACATCTTCAGATCTGCATTGATTTCAGAAACTGTGAAGAAGCAGCAAAATATAAACAGGTCACGGGAAGGTTTTGTGCAATACTTGAAAAAGTGTAATTAAGTGGTGATGTGTTTGTCAGTACGTACGGTCTGTAGAGAGTTGCTGGAGATGTCACTAGCCTGCAGGGCATATAAAGCCCCTCTTGCTCCCACGTACAGCACTCCTGCCTCCTCCTCCAACAGTAATAAACTGTAGTTCAGTGTCAAGCCTCTGAAACGCCTGCAGCCCAACAGCCCTAAAACACACAGGACACACCAGTTAAACTATACAGTAAATATGATCCATGATCACATCACTGTGATTTGTGAGTGCTTGATGTTATGAAGACATGCTGTCGAGTCAGTGAGTTCATCTTTAAGATTTCATGTCCATTATTATGTATAGCATTTAAAATTATTATAAGGATTGAGAGACTGGCAAAGGGTCAATTATGCTGTTGTTTATAATACCATAATGTGACTTACAACACAGCTCCTGCTGAAGTCTCCTCCTAATAACCATTGTAATATCAAAACTTTGCCTTTTTTCAACTGAAAATAGTTTAATTGGTGAAAATGACATGCTGTATTAACATGAGTCATATTTCAAAAGTACTGCACTTAGGCTACTCCCATGTAGTAAAAGACAATTATAACTAGTCCTAAAGTGTAGGTGTAGTGAAGGTACAATGCCCTTCACAAAAACAGGTACATGCGAACTGACACACGCACACAGATCTTTTCAGTTTGCCTGTTTGTGTATTACAAAAATAGCAGCACGGTGTGGAGCATCAACACACAGGCACACACACACATCACAGGACACACGTCTCTGCAAGTAGGCAGGTGTGACAGGATGGCATGCAGGGACGGGACAGGTTATGCAGCACAGCCAGATCTGGATGAGGATTCAGAGCGGCTCAATGACAGAAGAGCTGATGTATAAAGCTAAGGAGAGGTAAAAGGGAGTCAGCTTCAGGCAGAGACAGAAAAAGCGAATAATTTAGGTGCCATCTGACTCCCTGCTGACACAGCGCTGCTTTTGCAAACATGCAGAATCTTTTACATTTCCTTAATGGTTCCTGATAAAACACACACACACACATATGCTCAATACACTTGATTAAACCTCTCTCTAATGCTCTCTAAAGCAGTTTGATTCATGTTTTGTTATGTTTGTTTATTTGTTTGTAAGTGTGTCTTTGTGATTCACTGCAGTGAAAGTTGAGCAACTGTTAGAGGAGAAATATTTTTAAAATGCACACTTTTCCTTTAAAGAGAAAAATGAAAATTCTTTTGTCATTTTTTTACCTTCATGTCATTTAAACCTGTATTTCTTTCTTCTGCATAACACAAATGAAGAAATTTTTGAAGAATGCTGATAACCAAACAACATTGACCCCTATTGACTTTTATTATATGGACACAAAATTTCCCAAAATATCTTCTTTTGAAAGATTCATATACAAGTTTTGAACAACATGAGGTGACCTATCCCTTTAAAAAGCAACTAATATGAGTCAGCCATTATTGCTCCCTCTCCTAATGGTGGTTTAGCTAAAATAATAAGTGTCATCAAATAATAATTTCCAGGAAGAGGCCATAAGACAAGAAGAAATATTACATTTATCAAACCTATTTTTTGAACCTTAAGGAAAGCCTGATTCTCTGGGACAAGGTTACAAAGCCAAATGATTCACTCTCTGCTGTCATCTTTAAATAATATCTTTATTAAGCACAGAGCTAGTCAGGGCTTGACAGGACCAGCGTAATGTTACCGGAAGAGATTGATCACTAGAGTATCACATCACAATGAGTTTACCACAATCCTTCAGCAATTATTTTGACCTCGACTCTGCAGTGGACAGTGAAACACAGAGGCAATCTCAAGCCCAGCAGAGCAGAACCAGTCAGAGACGTGCACAAGATTACTAGTGTGCCAAGTGTTACGCACGGGAAAAATCTGTATACACACAGTCATATTTCCCAAGCACACACACTTGGACATTCACACATCAAACACTTCATTTACGTTACGGACACGTCACATGTAGGTTGTACTTTGCCACTGAGCACTAGATTAAATTCAACTATTACAGAAACAGCAGTTCAGATAGTAAACAAATTACAAGGCAAGGTTATTCAAACAGAACCGATGTTACATGAGCACTGAGACCTTCACAATTTTCTAGCTTTAGGGTGAACACAACAGCCTTGTACTTCAAACCAGTGTCATCAGCCCAGCACAAACCAATGCCCAAACCAGCCTGACTGACACATGTTTGACGGCCTGACACAAAGCATACGATTCAGGCATACTTCCCATTCTCAGGCAGGGGAAGTATAGCTCTCTGAACAGAAGCACGCTATTATTGGCTAAAACTGGAATTTCTTGTTTTCTGACAGCTCAATTAGAAAACCTCAAGATTCTTAAGGTGAACATAAGACACGGTCATGGGATCATATAAGGAAATGATTAATGTTTTTGAAATGCTGGAATAGTCCACACACAGATGTTTCTGTATTTTCTTGTATCTGAATAGGAACTGCTTGATATATACCTAGATGTACATAGAGTACATACAACACTGGTCAATATACTTCAGAGTCACTTGCTTATTCTTACACTTCAGTTTACTGCAAGATGCACTGTAGACTAACAATGATACAACAGAAAACAATACCCACAATTCCTGTTCCCTGGCAAAAGTATAATCCAGCAGTGTGACAGGTAAGGTGTGGCAATAGCCCACTAAAATGACTCACTCACCTTAACAATAGCCTATTTACTACAGCAGATTTAACCTGTCAACTTGTTAAGGTTTGTGTAAGGAACACTGGTGTTAATGAGACACAATATGAGTTATATAATAGCTAACATCCCCAGAAACTTGTATGACTGACATTACAGAAGTACATTTGACCCATGCTATCTCCACACAAACCCCTTCCACTGACTCAGGAGCTGTCACTGCTAATTAACTAATCAATATGAGATTCACAACATGATGTTGAGTGTCATCTCGGGGGGGGGGAGAGAGAGAGAGAGAGATTATTTATTAAATAAACAAGTGAAGGTCTCCCGAGAACCAGTGTGGAACACTGTGTTTATTGTCATGTTTCAACCAGTAGCTTCATGTTCAGTTTTGCAGCGTGTGAGTCTTGATATTTGACAGAAGCGTAATGAGTGTGCTGAGAGCGTCTTGGAGAAGTACAATACATACAGTGCAAATATAATTTACACTACACGCTCCCTTAGGTAGTTTGTCACTATCTCAACTCCAGCTCATGTCTCTGAGGGTTTCCTTGGGTATAAAGTACAAAGCTCTCTGAACTCATTAATGGTTAACTAGCTGCAGAGAAAGGTGATTTGGGGTTCTAAAAGACAAAAAAAAGACTATAGCAAAATATTAACAATTATAATTAATAGTACTTAATAGTATATTTTCATAGATGTTGCACGACCATACAGGCAACAACTTAACCTTCAAAGTCTAATTAACTTTAATGGAAGAGTACAAAGCTAATTACATAATAAACAAATAAATAGACATAAAATACGCATTTTGAGATAAATAACTTATTATGTTGGAGGACAGAGGCCATGGTGTAACATGTAAGATACATCAAACTAACACAGCTATGTGGGAAATCTGCTGACTGGGACACAATTATACAAAACTTTATGACTGCAGAATGCTAGACTTAACCAGATTGGTCAGAAAACAATCTATCCTAAATATTTTATATTTTTCTTTATATATTCTTTGTTTTGTAGTATGTATTGTATATGTTCAGAAATCACAAAAAGGCCAGAATATGTTTTTGGACAAACAAAGTTGAGAACAAAGCATCAAAGGTGTTCTTGGAACATCAAATAAAAATGCACAGTGATAATTAATTTTAGTTTTAAACATAGATTTTAGCTCTTCCAGTTTCTCTTATTCTCTCATCTCTTATCTACTGCTGAGAACAGTTCTGACAGTAACTCAGAAGTAACTGATATTTAATTTCATACTCACAGTTTTAATGAGCTCATGCTTGCACAGGATTGCTAAATGAAATGATGGGAGAGGCATAAGATCAGGTGAGCTCATCACTCTTTTGATTCTGTAAGTATGGCAGAAGGTGCTAAAGTGACATGATGAAAAGATCAGTCAATATCTTGTACGCAAAAAAAGATTACGGTAGCCACTTCATGCCCAGAAAACACACCCTAACAGAAATTCATACTGTCAATAGAGCTAGTAAAGATCAAGACAGTAAAATCCACATTTGCAATGCATTGTTTTCACTGTGGGTTAAGACGCCTGGACACAGCTTCATTTCATCCTTGCAGACACACAAAACACAAACACACATGCTCCAGCTGGAACCACTTGTGTGCAAAGCACAATTATTTATTTACTCCAAAATACAAGTCTCCCTCTACCCCATAAAGTCACTTACTTGCATAAACAGGGCATGCAACATTGTTTATACTGCTTAAAAACAGCGCAATGTCTATGGGGTACAGCCGTTGCATGCAAACATGAGGGACAAACGCTCATCAGCAACAAGTAGTAAAAAATATATAACTTGAAATTAAAAAAAAAACATCCACAGACCAGAAGAGAAAGTCTCAGCCAACTGATTGTGAGTAATGATGTAACTTTCCATAATAAGATAATGTAATATAATAATGTATTTAACAGTATGAAAGTAATGCTCCCTAACACTGCTTGTGAGTGTTATTCTGCATTGAAAATATGCTACAAGACTCCTACTGAAGGTCATGAATCTGCCAGGGAAGAGCACGACTGTCTTTCAGAGTGAACCTGCTGCCCTTTTACAGTGTTTTTAAACTAAACAGCGGCTTCAGGCCTCTCTGACCTCTCAGTGCTTGTGTAATTTAACACTGAGATAAAGAAAACCTTGGTTTGCTTCACTGTGCTCGGATTCTCCGTTGCACTTCTGCTTTACAGATGTGTGAGAAAGATGCTTTTATTGTTCAACAGCGGAGAGATACGAGATTCAAGCTGGCATGCGCCTGGTCATCTAAACACACTTGACAGTGCACTGCTTACATCTGAATGATTAAGTACAGAATCATAAACAGACCATAAATCCCCCAAACTCAAAGCAGAGCAACTTCTCTGTTTGTGCATGAGTGCATCTGCTGCTTTTCTTGAAAATGAACCCATTTGAAATGGTTTGCAGGGCATAGATTGAAGTCGCTGTGTGACATAAACAAGTCGCTGTAAGTAGTTGTAAATAGCCTTTGGTTTATGTTACAGCTATGGACCATGAGTTACTACATTGTATTGACATACAGCGCTACAAGTGGTCTAGCAAGAGGTTACAATATTATACTAAAAAGCATTTTATTAGACAAAAGACCAAACATGCAAACTCTATTCAGCTGCTTTTCTAAAAAAAAACTGTATTTTTAATGTGCATATGTGTGAGGAGTCTTTAAAACACTTTAAAACAAGTTCAGTATAGCGGCAACATTGTACAGTGTTGGTATCAGATGGTTAAAATATTATATGATGTATAATAATATATTTTAAATATATATTAATAATATATTTTGATATTATTTTATATTTGAATCACTTAAATATTTATTAACACATTTTAGGTGTGTAAATATATACTGATGCATTGCATATGGCAATACAAAAATAAGATATATATCAAAAAGTTATGGTGTTTAATAACTGTGAATATATTTTCATGTTAAAATTAGTTTTTTTTTAAGTGACAGACCTATTCCGTTTTTATTCATTTACAAATAGAAAGTTTAATTAAACCTTAAATGTTGTCAACACAACAAAATAACAAATGTTATTAGAAATTGTTAATGTTTTGGAAATTAACCTGTCATTTGAATTTCAGTTTCATTTCCTACATTCAAAATATCGTGACACAGTCATCATCGTAAAGCCCAATATTGTGTATTGTACAGCATCATGAGCTGAACATATTGTTACACCCTGATCATATTTACATTCTTTAACTTGTGCAAGGTTTTCAAAGGTAATTCAAAAAAACAATAATAATATTCAGATAATATTTTGCTAGTAAAGCTAAAGAAAAGATAATATGTACAATTTACTTCTGACATTTGACAAGTTTTGTATTTTTTCAATTTGTTGAATGAATGAATGAATGAATCAATAAATCAATATTCAATGAGCTAAAGAAAAACATGGGTCATACCGTTGGAGAGGACTGTAGTTCTGGGGCTCACATCCAGGTCTAAAGGGGGTCTAAAGGGGTAACCCCAAAGTGTGGACAGCATACACAGTAATAGCAGGAGAAGCAACCCTGCGCTGTGGTTCTGCATCTTCACCAACAGTGCTATCACCAGGAGGGGTGAGTACACCGGGTCTGCCACTCACCCCTCCACCTAAAGGGAGCAGGAAGTCGCTTACGCTGTCCTTCTCCTCCGTTATGCAGACGCCCAGCTGTTTTACTCTTCTTCACTCAAAAGTAAACATTCCTTCTCCTCCTCTCTCCCTCAAGGGTTCAGTCTGCAAAACAAAAGGTGAATAGTTAGTGCTGATATCAGATGATCAGGTAAAGCTGTATCAAGCATGTCGTAAAGCTGTAGTTTAATCAGGTTTCTTAAGTAACACGATTTGACTGTGATAATCGGTGTTATAGTCCAGATAGCCCAAGGACAACTAACTATCAATATTCTCATGTTTGCATGGAACAAAGGTGCGTGGGTGCGTTAAAAGGAAACCAGTCTGCCCTATGGCACCAAAGGGTTACCTCAATAGAAAAGAAGTTCTCTTTACAATACATGCACACCTAGAAATGCACACCAGACGGTCATCAAAGGCGTTCGTGGACTGGAGCATCGTGTCCAATGACACAGACCTCTCAAGCCTTTAATCCTAAGCACTGACTGAGACGACTACTGTCAACAGGAAGATGGTGATTAATGTTTGACAACTGAATAGTAAGAGTCCTATTTCATCCAAATATTACAAATAGCAGATTTTACCTACATTTCTATTTGAATCCTACTAATTATACACTTTCTTGTTATCTTATATAATCAGCAGAAAAAAGTATATGGGCTTTGTCACGAGATGAGAGCTCATGACAATATTGCAGAACCACAGGTTTGTGTTGATCAGGTGGTAGAGCACAGCTTTAGCAATGTTAAAATCACATGTTTGACTTTCAAGGAACAAGCGGATAAAATGTACATTTTTCTATATCCTAATCCTTAAACTTAACCAAATCTGTGGCCATCAGTACAGTGAATTTACAGCATTAAACAAATCATTAGCCTTTTTACTGGTAAGAATCAGTTTCTGACATGTTTCACTATATTTGGACATTTTCGAAAAGTATGGGCCACAGTTGTGCACACACACACACACACCCCCACATAAACCTTAGTGATGTCCTCTGTATAGCCAAACCTGTACACACATACACACACACACACACAATATATCAAACACAAACACACTGACAGTCACCTTTGCTGTCCAATGTGATTTAGCAGGAAAGTGGCCAGCACATCCAACTCTTCTTTTTGCATTTCTCAGACACACTCAGTCCCTCTCTTCTGTAAACACACAAGACTTTTCCCTCTCTCTCAGATAAACACACTCTCTCTCTCTCTCTTTCCATTATACAAGCTTACAGTCAGATGAGCAGTGTTTTCCTTCCCTCTATCAGAGACCACATTCACAGTGGCATTCTATGCCTCTGTATTCTCATTCATTCCTTGTCTGTGTGTATCAATCACACGCAAAAACAAACGTGTTTGTAACCCTCACCACACACATATGCATCTCCCCCGCACAGATGTGTGTGAATCACACCTGCAGTATCGCACAAATCAGCAGTACAGCAGAAACAACGTGCTGGTCAGTGTATCATGTGAACGTGTTTGATACACAAAACTAAAAACAATGTCAAAGGTCACACAATGAGGTCATGGGTTGTTGTATTACATTAGTACTACATTTCTGCCTGTATATTCACTGGGCTACACTGACACAAACCGTCACTGTTCTGATATCAGTCTAATGAATTTCTTACCGTCCATTTTGACATATTTAATAGCTGATGAAAAGAGCCTGTAATAAGGGAAATTTAATAACTAAAAGACACTGTGAAAGTTTTGTGCCAAAATCAACCCCTGGAGGGATTATGTGTCAACAACGCATTAACAGATATGACAGTATGCGGTTTTAAATATCACCGTTTCAGGAATCAAAGAACGTTTTTACTGAACTGCAACTGTGCGGATTAAATATCGTTTGGTCCAAAACTACAATCCAGTTTGTGTGTAAGAGGTTTATGAAAAAGTATTATAGGACACTAATCACACAGCTATCAGCAATATTAAGTTGCCAATTCAGAAATGAAAGAAGAAAGAAATAAAAAGAGGGTCAGAGAGAAAGAGAAAGAAACAAAGTGCAGCTAAAACGGATTTCCCAGGAAAAAGTATCTCAGCACATGAAAGCAAAGCATATGGACACCCACTTTAGCCCACAGCAACATTTGGAGATCAACATACTAGTCCTGTGCTGATGCAGAACACTGCGTGGTCACATCACAGAGAAACCCTAAAGAGATCAGTCACACTGTTGTTCCTTATTTTGCAATCAGAGCAGTTGATCCATGCCATGAGCCGAAGCCAATTCAAGACCATGAAACAAAAGATGATCAGCTGCAAGATCATCTACAGCATACAGAGCTGTACAACAGGCTCCATGGTATCATACTGTAAAACACACCAAATCAAGTAATAAGAACTGGCCAGCTGCAGAATGAAAAACTCTGTGGGTAAAGAGGGAGCTCTGTTTCTGCATGCAGCTCAGCTCAGCTGATGAGACCTGTCACAAATCTGTAACCAGCTGTCGGTCACTCTGTGCACATTTACATGTGAGTTTAATGGGTCAGTCTCCTTCAGAGCAAGAGGGCAAACCTGACATGCACAATAAATTCATATCATATCTGCCATATATCTCATGCAGTTTTTATCTGTAATCATTTACAGTAATTTGTATTACACTGGTTTTTCTGAAGTCACTACTTTGTGAATGTCGTGTAATGTCTAGATTACTCATATTAAAGGCTAATTAGACTGTTTAGGTATTTTAAGGCTTTAATTAAATGTTAATAAGAGATAATTAGTGTTTGAAGTCATTAATCGTCTGCTCATAACATCTCACAAACCAATCACAAAAATTACTTTTTGATTAACACTAAAGAAGAACCAAAACAAGACCTCTGTTTAAACAACTTAAAGGTTGCAATGTTTCATACACAACTTATTAAATAGATTAGATTAAACAGAACAGTAGAGGGGGTTTGTGAACCAAACGCCTTTGCAAAATACATCTTTGATAAATTAATGTTCCATACATTCAGACATACAAACAAATAACTTTGTAGAGGATAACAGACCAATAGGCTTGCTCTAAAAAGAGCAGAACAACCCAACCAATGTTTGTTGTGACAATTACACTGCTGTATTAAAGCTGTCCTTCACAAAAATGTTATTCTTGCATGTTGTATAAGACCTTGATAAATGCTATAACAGAGCTGGGTTGTGCACTATTGACTGAATGGTTTACAGCTTGAGTTAATTGTCTCTTTCATATTCAGCTTAGAATAAAAGGAGACTGTTGAGCAAAAAGGAAGTAAATAAAGAAAACACATCATATGACAGCTGGGTGCAACACTGTAGCCAAGTAAGATATTCACAATTATGAATCATTAATGTGTAAAACATACGCCATTTATGAAAATAAAATGATATTACATGACTCAGATATGAAAACATTGTTTAATCAAGATGTTGCCAATCCGATCATGTCCTTTATGTTTATGATAATTTTTAACTCAGTGTTAAATTCCTGTTACATTGTGTTACAGATAAGTTGTAATTGAAAGACTTCTCCCACATGTCATATTGAACAGTGTTTCTGCCAAGAAAAACTGACCTGTAAACAGTCAGTGTGTGTCACTGCATAATAATACACGATCTTTCTGACACACTGTATCAATAACCTAAAGTATCTATGAGTCGACATGCCCTTTAATGATTAACTTTAAATAAACCAGTGGGCTTATATTATACATTGAAGTTAAGACACCGTAGCAAGTTGTATTTGTGTTGTCTTTCTAACACACACACACATTATACAGTAGCTACTCATTTTTTACATACAGTCAGAAACTGTCAGAAACTTCGCTGCCTGTCGTCTCTCGTGAAACCTGTATACACAGACTACAGAAAATGACACAAAACAAGCTTTTAAACGTACAGTATGAGTTAGGTTTACTTACTGTAACGGCGTCCGTCTCAAATCGTCCAAAATCAGGGAAAAGTTCTTGTATAGTCAGTTTTCAGTAAGTAAGCGTGAGGAGAGAGAGAGAGAGAGAGAGAGAGCCGAGCCGCAGATGTACAGCGAGTGTCAGTCCTGCTGATGTGTGTTCATGTCATGAGCCTCGTCACAGGTACAGCCTCTTGCGCAAATACACCACAACACAACACATGACAGAGAAACACACTGCTAATGCTTCTGGCGGCATTACTGAGGAAAAATTCCGGCGAAACATTAGTTTATTACCGCGTTCCTTATCTATCCGTTGCGCAAGCGACACTTCCGTTAAATGCAACTAATGTATAAGCTTTACTTAATAAATACATGACAAAATCAGATAATACAATATTGGATAAATAGTCATACAGTCCAGCTATTCTGTTGAGTAACCGCAAAAGATTTTCAGTGTATGACATACTGGTTACAAACCCGATTGTATTTATTTCAATAGTATGTTGATACTTTTTTATAATCGTAATTATTGTTCCTTTACTACCACCATTTGGAGGAAAGGAATAGTGCAAGATTATGATGTAAACGCTTGTAAGACCACGATGGTCTGCAGTCTGAGTATAACACACATAACCTTTTCACAAAAAGTATTTATTTTCATAAAAATAACCAAAGGGCATTTAATCTCCGATACAAAACTTTAAATAATTTACTCGTGTGGCAAACATCACTCAATAACCTAGATCCACTAAATTATTGAGAAGGTATCTGAAAAATATTTGTAGCAAAATTATAGTTTAAGCCCTTGCTTTTGTATTTAAAAGTAACGTAAATAAAGACTATACTAAATGACACATGGTGTTTCTGGATGAAGATCTCAGTATTTTGTATAGTGAAGCAATAAAAGGATTACATAAGACAGCAGCATAACCAGCACACACCCCGATCTTGAGAGCTAACCGTGTCCAGATACTCTACATGTGATGAGAACTGAATGGAGCTACAAACAAAACAGAGTTTACAAATATATCTACATAAAAATATGTTGCGTCCTCAACAAAAGAGAAGGCAAACATTCAATAAGACTGTGTTTGAAACGTTAAAAACAGTTTTGACACAACTAGTAAATGACACAAATATGTAAACAATTACATGCATATGCCTTTTGTAAAGATTCTGTACAATTATTGAGTGCACAAAAGACACACATAAAATTTTTTGCATAACATTTGTGCATGTATGCCAACAAAAGGTGCAATGTAAAACTCTCGAAATGACCTGAGAAAGATTCGTCTCAGTCCAATCACATATCCTCTCAAATCCCATCATTCATTTGCTTTAATTTAACAGCTCTCCATCATGCTCTAACAAGTTCTCAAGTTCCTCTAACTCCTTGTTGTTTCCCTCTATCTGTTGTCTGTCTTCATGTGTCTCTTCATCTTCATTAAGAAGCTCCTCTCTTGTCATGAGATCTTCGTCTTCATCACTCACTGTTAACTCTTCAGCACTTCCAAACAGATCTTCATCAGGCATTTCTTCCAACTTTCCATCTTCATCGTTTAGCTCCATCAGCTGTTGTTTTGCCCTCTCACTTTCCTCCTTTACCTCCCTGCAGTTTCCCATTCTCTCTACATTCCCCTGTGATGTCTTTTCCTCGCTCCCCTGAGGATTCTCGTTTTCTTTAGCCCTCTCGTCCTCCTCCTTCTCTTCTTTGCACTCATTATGATCCTCTGACTGCACACTGCTCAACTCACCAGTCTGAGTTTTTTCAGTACTCTCTGAAGTGTTTTGGGCATTGAGGCAGGTTTTGCCCCAAGGACTGTTAGGTATCTCATCCTCTGGTGGGGGCTTCCAGTAGTCATATAACTTTCCCTATGAATTAAAAAAAAGTTCAGGCAAACATGAACATTTCTGACTGAATTGAGTAAGGAACTGGATTTTTGAGTGAACTATTCCTGTAAGGCATGGGTAATGGACCTTGCTGCTAAAGAGATTACAAACACACCCGAACCAGATAGTCAAGGTGTTAAGGATTACTTGAAAATTACTGACAGGTGTGTTGGACAAGGGTTGGGACTTTTCTGCTCTGTAGAAATATAGCTTTTTACCCTGTTCAGTGTATAACCACTGCAAAAAGAGTCACCAATAACGCAACAAAAAAACATCAATTAATAAATCTGCAAATTCACCCAAACTGATTCTACGTCTGTGCTTTCATAATGCTTTGCTTTAATTCTTCAAATAGCATATACAGAGTTACCTCTTGAGGCCTTGTTCGTACAAGAAGCACTTGCCACTTGGTGTAAATCCTTGCCACAAAGTCTTTCACCTAAAGAAAAATAGACAAGCAGACTGTCAGTAAAATCTGAAATCCTTTTGATAAGAACAGAACAAAGGATTCTCAGCACAATGAACAGGATAAAGCTGCTCTTCACCTTGCTCCTGTACAGCGTCTTCTCGCTCTCCCTTATGTCACACTTGATGTGTTTCTCCAGCTGAGAAGAAAGACTCCGTAATTCATTCTGGCAGTGACAGAAAGTTCATGTCAGTCCAAATGATGTATGAAAATGATGATATAACACAAAACTGACAAGACAAAGACTAAGGCACAGCCAGACGATTACATTATACTCTTTATATACTTTAAACCACTGTAACATAGAGCTTTTATTCTGCAAGGCTTTTGAAGATTGAATTCTTCATGTTTCGAGGATTGAATGTCCTGCCATGGTACACTGGAAACACTACAGATTTGTCGGATATGGACCATACATTCACACAATAACTTTGCTAGCAAGACTAAAAGTCAATAAAAATTCAAATGGATTTTCACCACATCGTTTAATAAAAATATGTTGCTATATATAGCTGTTATTTATTGTGCTTACTTAAATTACTGCATATAAATACAATTATTAATTACATTTTTTATTTAGTGAAAGAAATGGCAAGAATATGATAATGGTAATGGAATGATAATGAAAAAATGTTTATGTTTTTTAGGTTAGGTATAACACCATAAAAGCCAAAAATACAAAATTTATAATTTACTCCAATTGTTCCAAAACTGTATACATTTCTTTGTTGTACTAAACACAAATGAAGATATTTTAATGAAATTTTGTAACTAAGCCGTTTTGGGTCACAAGTTAATACCATAGTAGAAAACAAACTATGATAGAAATCAAGGGTGACCCAAAACAGCTTAGTTACAAACTTCAATAAAATATCTTTCTTTGTGTTCAGTGTTGCAAAGACATTCATACAGATTTGGAACAACTGGAGGGAGAATAAATTATGACAAAATTTTGGGTGAACTATCCTTTTAATAGATAGAATAAACATATTTTGTATATTTCAATATATATCAATGAAAAGATATGGTTGAAAAAATATGGTAATATGATAAGTTATAACTTGCCCTAACTGACAGTGATACAAAATAAACAAGGCTCCAAAACAATGAGAACCAGGAAAGAAAGGCAGTAACACAATAATGCATAAAGAATTCAGTCCTCTTTAAAATCATTTCCCACTTCAGCAGACACAAGCACTCTTTCTTTTAACACAGAAAAATTAGTTCTGCTTATAATTGGCCCCTGCGGGTAAGCTTGGTACCAAAACACAGAATGATGGTTGTGTCCACAGATGTGGTCTTTATGAGACACTGTTCACTGTGCCTTTAAGACTGTACTATAAAATGGTATAAAGACACTTACTCTCTGGTTCGAGGGTAAAAATTCAAAATTGGAAGCTTCATTTACCAACGTCAAAAGGCTGTAGCAGAGGTAATATGCCTGTTTAAAGGGAAATAATTTATCAGCTTAATAAACTACACATGGTTTTTCTATACCACTCTTGGATATTAAAAATGTAATGATTCAAAAGTGCTCAGTACTCATAGGGCTTTCCGCTTACTTGTTGGTCTAGAGTGGCATAACAATCCTCAGCGCTACTTGAAGACCTGAGGGCTTTTAGCAGGGATGAAGGACGCATTTGAGGTAGGAAAGGTTTTAGCACAGACAGCTAAAAAATAGTATCAGAAAGCGTAGAATATTTAATATGTTTCATATTTATAATTCCTTGCCAAGGCAAACAATAAAAGTGGCCATAAAGCACATATGTAATTGTATAATGAACACGGAAAATCTTTGAGGAGTTTTGTTTACCTTAAACTCGACGTCTGAGGGTTTGTAAGTGCAGGTGTGATTTAAGAGCTTAGAGATAATAGACACACTCAGGTGTTGTTTTAATTGCCTGTTGACGAAAAAGACATATAATTGCATATAATTTCAGAAAGCACTCACAGTAATGTTGATTCACCTGTACTATTTTCAGAATATACACTAACAAAGTGAACTGGTAGCATCAATATTTATGTTGCTTCACAGACTTTCACTCACTTTCCACGACTGCTGTCTGGCAGAAGATGAACGAGTCGCCTGAGGTTGTGATGATCCTCTGACAAATCAGCCAATGTCTGGCAAGCTTTAGATATCTGCACGTTTACAACAGAAAAGCACAGTTAACAGGAGATAATTTTATGTAAGCAATAAGGTATGAGGGTCTGTGCTTTATCATGCATGAATAGGTCTGCTTCACGTTGTGCCTAACATTGCCCCTTAGACATCACTTATTCATGACAAAGCTCTAACCTCGAGTACTTTATTGCCTTTATAAAACGGTTAAAGCACAATACAAATATTAAAGTCTAAAAATATAACTTTCATTAAGTAAAAATCTTTAAAAAAGTCTTCCTTCCGCTGGAAAAAATAGTGTCCGAGTGACCGACTGTGATATGTTTTTTGTTAAAGGGGCTGTGCAGTGATACACAGAACTGTTGGGCGAAGTGCCTATAGCTGTGCTTTATCATGATTAAAACAAAGCTATAATGAGAATCAAGAACTGTTCTATAATACAAATGTAACTGATACCTAAAGTTACACGTCTCTTTACTATATGGAAACATTGGCTGGTACATTTTACAACACTTCTGAGTTAACCAGTCTTTAAATCTCAATGCACTTGCAAGAAATATCAGACCTGGATGTCCCAGTGCATGATGTTTTTGAGCAGGTTATGTAATAGGACACTGAAGTTTCCAGTTGGCAGCAGTTGGAAATGAGTCTCCAGTCCAATTCTACACACTGCCGTTGTGAGCAACAGCAGCTCGTCATCAGTGTATGCTCTCGGACACAACGCGGTACACTGAGAAAGGTACTGAGTATACACAGAAACAAGATTGACAGTCATTTTATTTGAAATCTGGTTTATCATTTATCAAGTACAAAAAACATATGTAGTATATACATAGCACAAATTCCTTGCACTTACCTTAAGAACGTTCTCAAAATTGTGCACCGCTAAGGTGGCATTGCCTTTGTCAGAAATCAATGTTTCATGAGTGGTGTCTTTGGGCTGAAAGCCTTCTCTATCAGGAAAGACACCAGTTAAGTTTCAAATACGTTTGGTTATTATGAACCTGCCTCAGTATGTTATTGCTATATGTGAACTTCGGAAAATACAATCAGTACAAAAAACATATTACTGCAGTTAGAAAGGTTTAAAAGCTTACAATAGGTCGCCTTCAGTAAAAGGGGGTTGAAGGGCTTCCAGAGGGAAAAGGCTGATGAATGATGCTCCCATGTTAAGGAAGACCAGCGCAATATCCTGTACAGTGGGCACCCACACTTTAAACCTCTGGCTTTCCACTTTGTTTTCCACTGCAAAACAATAGTCGATGTAACAACTCTTGCAATTGTTAAAGAACAACATATTTGAGCAATATAAGGTACATCGATCACACCAATATGTTCAGCAGCAGAGAGAGCGATGCTTCGTAGAGACTCCAGGATCAGTGAGGAACTGAAGGGGTCTGGGTGAACTGACATCATCTGAAAAAGTAATACTCTTACACACTGTAACTGTACACAGATCTAAGATTAAACATGTGGGTTAAATAATGACACTTCTATTTTATGAATTCAACTGATTTAGATTGTATTGGATTTTAGTTTTAGTTAGTACCACAAATGTTTGAGTATCAACGTTTTCTGATTGTAATGTATATGTTTCAGCAGGTTTAAGCAACCGTCTCAAGGGTGTGTATAGGATAATACAAGCAGGCCTGAAAAAAATGCAACCAAGCAAATTTTATAATAAATTTTATTCCTATATATAAATTTTATTCCTAAAACTTCAACAAAATAATGTAGCAAATTCAACTGGAAGACTAAATAACATTAAATACATGGAGCCCCAAAAAGCAGTCTAAGTAAGACGCTTAAAGACAAATTTAAACTGTGCTCGCTTTGGTATTTTGTCTTCTAATGCAATAATTTTCGCACATTTTCGGTACTTTGTAGGCATACTTGCACATGTTATGAGATAAGCATACTGTAGTTGTTTATGGAAGAAAGTTTGAGTACATAAAGCAGGTGAATGGCTCTACCTGAAAAAGCCAGCGTGTCACCTCAGGCTGACAAGGAAAAATAATGTAAGCACTCTTCAACAAGCCTGCGCTGATCAGAAACAGCACTTGTTCAGTATCGGCCCTACAGAGAAATAAACAAAGCACTTTTGAAAAGATGCAACTACTAAGAACAATTTAATCATACGTTAGATATAAATCTCCTGTGAATGGCCCAAAGACAGCTTGATGCCAAAGTTTTTAGTGGATAAGGACTTTCAGTCTGTTTCTTTATCAAACTTAATGTATTGACTATCATATGGCTATTAAACCTTTGATAGTATTAAAAGCAATAAATAGGCATAAGTTCATGCATGCATATTTCTATATAGGAATGGTGACAGTCTTACTGAAGGAGCATTTGTTGTGATCGGTTGTGTGGAGTCACATTTATCCTTCTCAAGTCCAGCGTCTGGTGATTAAAGAGTCGGCCAAACAAAGCTGGTGTAAAGACTTCCTCTCCTGGGTGGATATCCCTGATGGCACATGAGGCGACTGAGAACCTTTGCAAAAATTTCCTAAACAAAAAACAGATGTTGATGGTTAAGCTAAACATATTCAACACTGTGGCACAAAAAGCAACAAAAAAAATGAATAATCTGCATCAAACTCAAAACTTAACGAAAAGAGCTTTTTGACACAAATCCACTCATAACCAATGCACAGTAGTGTCTAGAAAGTATCTTACAAGACTGTAAACACCCCACACCTGACGTGTCTGTTTATTTAAAACAGTATTTTGGCTAATGTGATTATGCTTTCAGCAAGCAATTCAAGTGTAGTACTCTATTTAACACACTTGATAAAAAATATATTCAATCCACAGATTTTGCCTCAAAGTGCAGAAAATGCAACAAAAAAAATCTGCAGATGCCATCTGGGTCTGCTAATGTCTCATGTGCCTTGTGAGTTCAGCGGCACAGCCTGATGTCATGAAACAAAGTTTCCAGTTTCCTCTCAGCGTTTTCCATATTCATAACTTGCTGCTCCCAGTTGCCTATAGAGTCATCTGGCATTTTGCTAACATCTCATTACTATAGCAACCAATGTGTATATAACAGAAACTGTTAGTCTGTCTGAATAAAAAAAACTTATTTGATCACTTCCTAAAAAAAAACTTTCTGAAAATGTGTGCAGTGTAAACAAAGCCTTACTGCCAACCACTTACAGTATAAACAAAATACCTTTGCTCATGGGATATATCTTCCTCTTTAGCTTCACTGTTACCATCCTCATTTAAATTCAGCAGGTCCTCCTGACATGACTCCAGTAATTGTCTCTCCAGCTCTTTTGACCTGTGCATTAAAAAAAAAACAAAGTCAGTAAAGTAATTATAAGACATTTATCAGGGTGAGGCTTTAGGCAAAATGCTGAGTTGTATCAACTAATTCTGCTACTGCCAGTAGATAATCAAAGGTTTTGGAGACAACAGGGTGTAATTGAACAGTTTTTTTACACACCCAGTGTTAATAACAACCAGAGGACAAAGTGAATAATAATTAAGACTAGACTTTTCTGAGGAAAACAAGTGGTGCTTGCTTTTGAAAAATGATGCATGTATGTTGTTGTTGCGTGTAAACTTTTTGCATTTTTGCCTACCAGGGAAAATTGTTAATGTTATAGTTTAGAAAAGTAACAGCAGACCTCAACGAGCTGTATGGTACAAGGTTTTGAAAAACATAACTAGTGATGCTTGTCTACCACAATCTGCTCATATTACAAATGCAGTTTGATTTCTCAGTTATAAATAAATCACTTCTGCATTCAAAAGGCTGCTGAGCACAAAAAGATCAGACCAACCTTTGATATTGTTCCTTCTCTTGCAGCATCTTCTCCAGTGTATTTTTATAACTGACTGCTTTGGTTTTCACTACCTCGGGCTAATACAGATGATAAGAAAAAAACCCAGGTGTTTGTGCTTACAACAAAGGATAATTTATGACACTTGAAATCATTTAGTCATAATGTGTTTCAGACATGTGGTAAGACTCTCACTTACTGCTGCTTTTGGTACGGGTGTGTTGGGCTCTGAGAAAGCTCCTTTCTCAGGAGTGATGGGCTCAGAGACTCTCCAATCCATGATCTCCCTCAGGGATGGAAGCTGCTCCTCTTCATCACTACTGCTGCTGCTCAGGTTGATGGTACAGCTTCCTCTTAGATCATTTTCTAAATCATCTCCCAACTCAATATCTAAGGGATCTTTCCACTGGGGGCGGTGTTTCTTTTCACTTGATCCTTCTGCTTTCACACAGGCAGCTGGAACAGGCATGCTAGCCTTGGGGCTGCGTGACTGCTCGCCTTTCAGCTGCTTTCTTTCATCCGATTCCATCTTACAAGAACCAGCATGTCCTGCAAAGCTGGCTGTTCTTAGATCAGACCGATGGGGGGACGAGCGAATTACAACACTCTCGTTATGGCTGGGAGAGGAGCTTGTGCGTGTGGAGGCAGCACAACCTTCTCGCTCGCCGTTTGTGTTTTTGCTTTGTGTTTTAGGTGCGGGCGTGTCTGGTGTAAAGAGGTCCTCAATGCTGTCAAACGTGGTGCTTGACTTTGGTGAGATTTTGTGCAAATGCGGCTGGCTGGGTGGAGTTTTGGGATTTTTGTTGGCGCGTGCCACCATAGCGTCTTTAGGCTCACCTGCTGTGGGTGATTTAGTGTGCTGGAATAAATGTGTTTTGTCAGTCTCTGTGTTTGAATTACTACTGGTCTCTGGTTTAAAAAGCTGCCTCGGAAGGGATGAAGGAAGTCTCGGTTTGTTGCTATCTGATGTTTGAGAAAGTGGTTTATGGGACAGTTTCTCTTTTAAGGTTATCACAGACTCGGTGGAGTTAAAAAAAAAACGCCTGACAAACTCTGTTGATGAGTTTGTACAAGAGGAGCCGGGGTGACACGTGGTCGTTTGTGGTCCTTCTTACGGTCTGTACTTGATTCTCTTTTTCTCTTTGCAGAAAGGGACAGTCTGCCCTCTGTTGACAGAAAGGGGTAATTGACAAAAACAGCATAAATTCAATCTTAGAAAACTAATCACATTTACAATGCTGGGCAACATGAGTAAACACCATTCATACCGATTTTGTACCTACTTTTTGCTAGAAGGCATTCGTAGTTCTAGTATCTATGAATGGGCCTAATGTTTTCTCACAGCAAAACACCAACTAAAAATCATTCACCCATTCTGTTACTCTATGGTTAAATGAGCCATCAGCCTTCACCTGCTCATCTGAAGCCACCATAACCGAAAACAAACTAAAGACACAACTCTACAATACATACCGAACTACTCCTTAACATTTCTCAACTCTCCCTTGTTAATTTTGTTAACATTGTTTATTATTATTTGTAAATCACTTTAGATAGAAGTCATTGTGAACAGGCACAAATGAAGTTGCAGGCAAAAATGTAAACAGCAGTGTGAATGGGGTTTCATGCAAGAAAAGAAAATAATCTTTACCTGGAGGAGACTTCCCGAGAGGTGGGCTTAATTCCTGTAATAAATAAATTATAGACGATCACACAGCTGCATAGAGCAGGGCCTAAACATGCTTACCATGCACATTCACTTATTTATTAAAAAAACAGTATTTTATCATTATAGAATTTATAAGCTCTTTTAGAAGTTTTGTACCTTTCGAGAGGACATGTTGCTATAAATTGAGGTTTTGTGGTCTCTATTCTCCTGTCTATCTTTGCTTTGATCAGGACGGCGATGGATTCGCTCCACTGTGCTAACTGAGCTTTTGGATCTCTCCGGGACTAAGCAGGAACTATTAGGGCTGAAATGGGATGGCTGAGGAAGAGTATGTCTTCGAAACTTCACATCACCATTGGAAGGCAACATACGTCCATTACCCTGAAAATGGAATAAAAGATAATGGTTACTAAAGTTAAATGCTGGGAAACGTACACAATCACAGGGTTTAATATTCATGGCTACAATAAACAAATACTGTATACAGGGTTCTCACAAAAATTACACTTTTTGTAATATGTTTACAGATTGCTGATATCCCCCGTGTATGTGCAAACCCTGAATGTATTTACCACAAGAAACTGTGATTTGATAATCAATTTCAACAATAGCAACACAAAAAATGAACAACACAGTTAGAAATAAACTGTTAAACTGTTAGAAGTGAAGAAAATAACTTTAAAATGCATTAAGAATCAATTGATAGTTACCCTCAGGTTTTCATTCAACCTTTTACTGAGAGCAAAAGAAAGATTTCGGTCTCTTTCATAAGAACTGGTCCTTCGCACCTCCTTTTTATTCATAGAACTGAGGGACACATCCTTACAGGAGTTCAGGTTTCCATTGTTTGTTTGTAGTTTTCTAATAACAACATTGCAATTTGACAGTCTGTCCAGCTCTGTCTTAGAGCTCTTGCTATAGACTTTAGATAAGTTTGAAACAGGCTCCCTCCGCCCCAGCTCAGGGTTTTTAACTGGATATATGGATTTAGGCTGTGGGCTTGAGAGTTTTGGGCTCTTCTCAGGGGGTTCAAAATGAGATCGCCCCGACACAGGATGGGATGTGCCATCTGAGCTCTGTCGCCGTTGAATACCAAGTGGAAAGATTTCGTTCACTGAAACAGAAGGAAAGACACTCACACTGTCTGACAATCTGGATAAGTGCAAAAGCAAAGATGACCCCTTCATATCGCATAATAGCTAAATCACATTACACACCTGTATAACATGCTAGCACAGGTTTATTAAGATTATCAGCACAAGCCAGCAGCAGGTAAATCTGGATTAAAAGGGGGAAATTTTGCAGGTTTTAAAGAAGACATTGAATATGCCCACACATTAAAGGACAGCCACCACATCAGACATTAGCATTGTGCCATACCGCTGTAAGCTCGCAAGCAGATCAAAACTGAGCATTCCTATAGACGGTTTCATCGGACACGCGCCTGGTCCAAAGTTATCTTCCGGTCTGTGTTTGTTTATTAGTCCGGCTAGTGGAAGCCTACCATAAGTTAAGTTTGAGCCAGGTAGTATCATTTGTTTTTGCTGTTGCCACTGAAACAGTCTATAGGGTTAGTAAATGCAATACTGGGGAACTACAGTATATCTCACCCTTGGAAGTAAAGTGTTGCTTGAGTCTACTGGACATTTTATAGTGATGATAGATAGCCAGGTGTCTTTAAAAGTCATCTGTCATCTGTACGGAGTGAGATGCATGTGTGGCGTGTTAAAACAACTGAATGTATAGATGAGTATGCAAAACTCTCATTTGTTTAGCTAACCAAATCCTGTCCAGTCTAGTCTGTGCCATTGATCAGCATCCCTATACGATGAGGAACACATATAAAACATTTACAATACACATTATCATTAGCAGTCAATAGATTGGAGTTTCTATTTAACACACCTGTGATACATGTTTCCAGTGTTACATCAGGTGGGCGTGCGCCTAAAAAAGACAAAGGTAAAACTTCAGCCTTAAATGATACAGCAAAGGTTGACATTAGAATAAAGTCAGAGAGCTTTTCAATGTCGTCTAATGTGACATAAATGCCTGCTGTTTGTGTGTATGTTTCACTTTGACTAGTGATTTGTCTAAGTCTTTGAGCGGGAATACTTTCGCTATGTGCTCTGTACAGCTAGCATGCTAGTCTTAAGAAACGAAACCGCAACTGTTACGTTCCAGTACAAATCATGGTCAGACTCAGACTCATTCTGACTTTACCAGTGTGATGTTTCTGTGTTTGTAAAAAAGACAAACAAACAAGCTAGCCTTCCCGAAAATCCAAATCACACTTACTACTGTCAAACATGTTGACACGAGTCAACCGACCATAAGTTCAAATACAAACAAACAGCTGACCGTCATATCCACCGTCTGCTTTTACAAATCTATCTTTAGTTAGTCAATTTTGACAACGATAACCTATTAAGTTTACATGCAAGTAAACCATAACTTACTAGCTGTCAGTGCAAACGAGCAATGCGTTTTTAACCGTATGCAGCGACATTGCAATTATAAAACACAAATGTACACACAAACCTTTCAGGAGAACATCATGTGAAATGATATAAAATGTGTACCAGACATGGTGGAGAATCACTTGAAGAACTCCATGATGAACGCGCTGTTGTGTTTCTCGCGAGCCGCCATCTGTAGGTGGGAGGAGCATATGATGTATTTCCCGGAAACGGCCGCTGGGGGCGTCTTGTGTGAGCACCAAAATTAAAAGAGTGAAAGTGTAGAAATGGGCTCTGTTAAGTGCCCTAATGGAAAGAAATATATACAAATTCGTTCAGAATTACACAAATGTACCAACCACTAAAAAGCACTGGGCAATTCCAGTGTTATGTTTGTGACATTTTAGTCACAAACATAATTTATTATTACCAAAATATTGAACCATCTGATTATATTTTACTAAACTCCTGTTGATAGAGACATATACGTTTTAAGAAATATCGGTCTATGCACGAGTTATCTATTTTAAAACTAGAAATACACATGCATTATAGATGTGACAAAAAAGGACACACGTTGTTGAAAGTAAACATACTTTGTAGGATTTAAAATGCAAAAACCAGAAGCAATAGTACCCAACAAATGAAGAAGAGATGATGTGCCCATTTATAAGGAATTATGGATGTGCCCTATACTCTGAATCTAAAAATATGATTTAATAGCCCTTAATTACTTATTTTAAAACTTGTTTGCATAGTCTTTTTTGTGTGCTTTTCACAACTCTCAGGAAAAGTAATAGTTATACAAGTAAAAACGAATATTTTCCCTCATTGTTTTTTTACGTTGTTATATCACTGCAAAACCAGCTGTTCTGACCACAAAGTGCACGTGCCTTTATTTATGGTTTAATTTATAATCAATTGCATTATGTTCCTTGTTGATGGTTTTCTTAAAAACACAAAGGCATCTATTCTACACAATACGGTACTTGCAACGGTTCGGTATTATGTTACGGGGGCGTTCTGCAGATATCTGTGTTTTAAGTTCTGCTTTGACTCCAATATAGGTTACTAGAGCAGGAAAATGCATATGCAAAGGGTATACTCCTGTGCCGCAATAATACTGTGCATTGCGCACGACTCACTTTCATTTAAAAACCAGACTGTCAATTATAATGTTAGTAAAGCTGACTATAATGACTTAAATTTGGCTCAAAATGTTAGTTTTGCAAAACCCACCAAAGTTTCTCCTGAAGAGAACACGGAGGCGCAAAGGAATAGCAGCAAGGAGAAGCCGCACAGAAAAGACGGACATGATAACAAAGAAGCGCATGGAAAACCAGGCGAGTTAAAGAAAAGAATTAAGGAAACATACGTTTGTTTATCTGTTTACATTTTTATATTTTAGAGTTTTCTTTTTTACAAATAAAATATAAAAAAATATTATTATTATGGAAAATGTTGTGGAAAGTGTAACAGTATTAAAATGAGTGGGGGAATATAAAATAAAATTTTCCTTATTTTTTTATCCTACTTATGGTATGTAACATCTGCTAACATGTTGCAAAATTAAGGGAATATTTGTTGAGGGAATAGAGGAATGATGTACAACAAAAATGATGCTGATTCATCAGCCTCAATGACTCAACATTGATTCTGAAGTTTACCATGGTTGGGGAGAGATAAAGAATTTTTTTCATGTGACATGTCTTGTTAAATCTGTGCAGGGTGTTTAGAGAGCACTTTTACAATCTTTCTTCCAAATATTTTCATTCTCTTATTTGGGTTAACTCTTCAATGTGTTTGCCCTTTTCTTCTCTCTATCAGACTGTCCACCAATGGGTTTGGAGTCTCTGAAAGTCTCTGATGATCAGCTGCAGGCTTCCTCCCATTTGAGCATTGGGCTTGGTCCTCATAGAGGACGCCTTAATATACAGGTCAGTCCACTTATGTGACTATATGACTGTCGCACTTTAACTATAAACACACTTGTAAACTTCAATCTTTTGCTGTGTGTAGTCTGGTATAGAGGATGATGATGAGTATGATGGAGCGTGGTGTGCTGAGATAAAGGATCAGGAACAGTGGTTGCAGTTGGATGCTCTTAGACCAACACTGTTTACTGGGGTCATCCTACAGGGCAGAAACTCCATCTGGAGGTCAGTGTGTGTTTTACACTTTGATGGACAATAGTTTATCATCATCACTTAAGTTTGCAAAAGCACTGTATTGACACAGTATACCCTGCTTAACTAATTTTATATAAGAAAAAACACAAACTGCTCAACAGATTCCTAAAGATAATTTTGTATACTGAATTATGTTTGTGTTTAGTTTGCACTGGGTGCGCACTTACAAGGTGCAGTTCAGTAATGACTCATTGGTCTGGCAGCCCTGCATGAACGGATCAGAGGAGGCAGTAAGTTTATGGTTTTTATAAGTCCCGCTAACCTACATTTGTCAATCTGCATCATGAAACTGTGCCTTGAAAGAGACTTGAATGAATTCAGACTCAAGATCCTGTCCAAAAAGGATCTGTCATAGAAAAGCCTATTAGTAAAGTTTCCCTGTTGTGTCTTATATTATCTTCTGTATTATCTCTCCTGATCTCTAAATCTCTGTGCAGGTGTTTGTCGGGAATGAAGATACAGATACTCCAGTCCTGGCTCTGTTTCCTGAGCCATCAGTGGCCAAGTACATTCGCATTAACCCACAGACGTGGTTTAGCAACGGCACCATTTGCCTCCGGGCTGAAGTACTGGGTTGCCCAATGCCAGGTTTAACATTAAACTACTGAACTTTAAACATTTAGGTCAGGACCACAGTTTTCGTCATGGAATATGAAAATTTGGTTGCTAAAATTGTTCATAATGTTTTATGTTTAGAAGGATACAGCATCTACTGAGCAAATTGAGGCTATTTCCATATGGAAATTAAATCAATGTGTAGTTGCATGCTACTATGCAGTGTTTGACAAAACCTGTCTGTGTATGTAGATCCTGATGACCCATATTTTTCCGAGTCTGAAAAGGGATCCTTAGATGACCTGGACTTCAGACATCATAACTATAATGAGATGAGGAAGGTTAGAAGGTTTTATACATCAGATCGTTATCTTCTCAATAGTTCTTACAAAACTTTTATTTAGCCTAAGTGAACTGACACAAATCACCCCCTCTCCAGCTAATGAAGTCTGTGAATGACGAGTGTCCAGATATCACCCGGATCTACACTATTGGGAGGAGTTACACTGGGCTGAAGCTTTATGTTATGGAAATATCCGATAACCCAGGAAAACATGAGCTTGGTAAGCATTCACTTTAAGTTTTTAAACTTTAAGAATTAATCTAATAGGCCACACACATATACTGCGGTCTTCAAGACGATTAAAGTTGTTGACATCTCGAATATATTTCCCTAAAAACAGAAAGTAAAATATGTTTTCTTTGCTTTCAGGCCTGATTTTTCTCATTTGTCATACTTTTATGTAACATATTGCTGACACACATCTGTTACTCATTATTTGTTGGACCAGAATAAACATTCCAACTTTGATTGGATGCTGTTTTGGACCAAAGTTACAATGTCAGCACAATGCTTAATCTGTTGTCTCTGGAAAGGTTGGAAATGGGAAATAATTTCCTGTATCGGTAATAACTGTACACATTTTACTGTTCGTCTCAATGCTTTCCAATGTATAGGTGAGCCAGAGTTTCGCTATGTTGCCGGGATGCATGGAAATGAAGTCTTGGGCCGCGAGCTCATGCTAAACCTCATGCAGTACATCTGCCGTGAGTATAAGCGAGGCAATCAGCGCATTATACAGCTGGTGAAGGACACACGTATCCACCTGCTGCCATCCATGAACCCAGATGGATATGAAGCGGCCTATGAGAAGGTGTGGAGCAAAATGGTCTAACAGGATTAATGCTGAAAATGAGATCTTTCAGCATGGGGGTGAAATGTGCTAAAAGAATAAAGTAAACAACTGTATTTCTATTTGTCTGTCTGTGTCTTTAGGGTTCAGAACTCTCTGGATGGGCTCTTGGACGCTACAGCTTTGAGGGTATCGACATGAATCATAACTTTCCTGACCTGAACAACATCATGTGGGATGCTCAGGAGCTGGCCACAGACAAGAGGAGAGTGAGCAATCACTACATTCCCATGCCAGAGTACTACACGTCAACCGATGCATTAGTATGTAAATCATTGCTCCATTGCCTTGACTGTTTACTGCTCTATAATGATATATTTACTTAGAAAACACTGTTGGTATGCGTGTTGGATATTTGGGAGACACTTTTATACTGAGACTTGATATACAAAAGTGCATTTCTTGTCCATTGACTTTGGCATAGCTAGAGCCATGTTGTGCAAGTTGAGCTATGGGAAAGAAACTAATGGTTGTTTAATGAGAATATCTCATTTTTAGATTGGCTGGCTAAGAAAACAGTTTGAAATAGCTTTGAAATATTTCAGTTTCCTTTAGTATACCCACATACTGTTAAAGACACAATGAAACAAAACCATTCATGAAACTTCTTATTAGAAAGAGTTAGTCTTTGCTACTCAGTTTGGTTGCAGATGGGGACACATTGCACACAGGGGTCAGAGTCAAGCTGATTGGCAAGGAATGTGAGAACTTCCTCTCAGCTGAAGCTCCCTGTACTGGGGCCTCCAGAAGAAAATAAAACACACTGCTATGAAAGAACAGTACACACCACATTAGTCACAGGCAAAAGCATAAATTTCCACATTATCCATAAAAGTGATGGACAAATTCCACTAAAAGCCTGAATATGGAGATCTAAACAAGAACTGAAAGATCTGCTCTATTAATTATAACATTGTCATCAATAGATTTTTACATAAGGGAGGAGCCACATCTACATTTAAAGAGCCACATTTAAAGGCCACATCTCAAAATTTGCACAAATGTTTTCAAATTAATGTAATTTTGAAATGCTAAAAATTTACACACACTCAAAAACCACATCAAAAGCGACTGTGATACTAGAAGTTAGGTGGACCAAAGCCGGCATGTTTTAGTATGGCCCTGCACTCATTCTCCAACATAAACAATATTTAAAGGTTTGACAGTAATGCATTAGTCATTACACCATAGTGCACAAATCAACATAAGAGTTTGACTGTGTACTGAAGAATGCAGCAAAACATGGACGTAATGTAACTAATTGCTAATTGTCAGAATGTTAAAAAATTACCAAAAATATAAGATTTTACATTTACCCTTCAGTTTGTGTCTAAAGCTTTTATCTGTACTGTATATGTGGGTTATATATTGCACATATACTTTATTATTTATATTGGATTTTATATAAATGCATACATGCTCATATCTAGGTTGCTCCAGAGACACGCGCTGTAATCAATTGGATGCAGGACATTCCTTTTGTGCTGAGTGCTAATCTGCATGGCGGAGAGCTGGTGGTCACTTACCCTTTTGACTGCACACGTGATTGGATTCCTCGCCAGGACACGCCCACCGCAGACAACGATTTCTTCCGTTGGTTGGCTGCTGTCTATGCATCCACTAATCTGGTAATGGCAAACCCAGATCGGAGAGTCTGTCACTCAGAAGACTTTCAGCAGCACAACAATATCATCAATGGGGCTGACTGGCACACTGTTCCAGGAAGTGAGTAAACAGCAAACACATACACCTTAGAGAACCAATAGATGAGAACAACATTTGACTATACTTTGCATGTATGAGTAAAAGAAAGCCTGTCATTATTTACTTACAGATTTTTTTCCTAATTCTTTTTTTGTTCTTCACCTGACTTCCTAGGCATGAATGACTTCAGTTACCTTCACACGAATTGCTTTGAGATAACTGTAGAGCTGTCTTGTGATAAGTTTCCCCATGCCAGTGAGCTTCCTGTCGAGTGGGAGAACAACAAAGAGTCTCTCCTCTTGTACATGGAGCAGGTCTGATCACTTCCCTGTGTCCTGCAATGAACATGATGCTGCTGGACCACATTTCCATGTTCTCTTCTCTCTCTGCAGGTGCACAGAGGTATAAAGGGCGTCATCAGGGACAAGGACACCAAAGCTGGTATTGCAAATGCTGTCATTAAAGTGGAAGGCCTGGACCATGACATACGATCTGGTACACTTGAAGTCACTTTAACAAATCACATTGCGTCAAACTAGGGTTGTCAATTGTATAAAGCATTTTTGCACATTTCAGTACATTATTGTGGCAGAGAAGTTGTAAAGAGGCTTTAGAAGTTAGAAAATTTAAGTATTATTTTGGCAATCTAGTGTAATATGTGATGTTTTTCCTCCGTTCATATACAGCTGTAGGTGGTGATTATTGGCGTTTGCTGAATCCAGGCGAGTACAAGGTAATAGTGTGGGCCGAAGGCTACGTCCCCCGCATCCGGCACTGCTCGGTTGGGTCAGAGCACCGCCCGACCATCTGTGACTTTAACATTAGCAAGACATCACAGGATCGTCTCAAAGAGATTTTAGCTAAAGGTGGCAAAATACCCAGGGACGATCAGGTTCGGATCAGAGCCATTCAAATGCGCAAACTCCGCGCCAGCACCAAGATAATTAACCGCCGTCGAGAGCAACAGCGTCTTAATAAAATCAAAAGGAAATGAACTCATAAGATACTGAGCCAGTCTGTCACAGGTTGAGAGACGGTAAAATAACTGTTTCACTACACCTAAAAATTACACAGACACTTTGAAAGTTTAATGAAAGTAATGTAGTACAAGTCAACAACATTTAAGTGAGTCAACTGCAAATAAGGATTTAAAGCTACAGGTTTTCACTTGTAATTCTGTTCTAATGTGAGATTTTCCTGTTTGATGCTAAACATGTGAATGTTTCTTTTACCACTACAGATTTATAAAAATGTCTTATTTGCAAAATACACTGAGGTTGTAGCTGGTTTTCTACACTCAGAAAATAATTTTATTGATATTATAAAAAAGCTAATAAAATGTACCTCAGACTCAGACTGTATTCAGTTCTTTTATCACATTCTCCGACCTAATGTAAGATCTGATTTAGAAAAAAAGATTTAAGATTTAAAGATTGAACTTTTAAGATTTTGAAAAAGATTACACTAATAAAAACTTTGATCTAGCCTAAATAAAAAATTTAGGATTCTGCACTATTCCTTGTACAAAAGGCGATTTGTTTGCTTTCTTGAAGGGACTCTTTCAGAAAGATTCTGTAAGTTGTGAACACATCTGCTGGAGTAAGCCGGATGCTTATTCAGTGTACTCTCTCAACATGAAGTACACAAATACATCTTTCTAATGTCTGCTTTTAAAATATCAAACACCTCTTTCGTTTACAGAATTTCTTTTTTCCATGTCAAACAGAACTTACGAAAAAAATCTTTATTTAATATATCTGTACCACTGCATCCTTAGTAATGTTAACATGGATAGAGTGATTTGTATAACAATCATGGCTGAAGAGAGTTAAGGTAACATTCACTGTTACTCTGCTTTTCTACTTTCATCATCAGATGATAGTCACTACATTATAATAACTTATATGGAACCACTGATATTAGTCCCAGAAAAGCAGAATTTTTGCAAAATTCACAATACCCTACAGTATAAAACACTCGTTCATCAGTTAAACCTGCATCAAAACAACTGCTACCTCCTGCTGTACTCATGTCCAGAATTCTTCAGTGATGTGTGTTAGGAGTATCAGAACGTTCTGCCATGAAGACACGACTGCTGATTGTCCTTGTCCAGAAGCACGTGTATAAAAAAAAAGACATTTTCTAGACCATTTTCTAGACTATTCAGACCAACTGTTTAGGAGTAATTTGTTCATCCACACACACAGACAGACAGTCAGACTTAAGTTAGTGTTAAGAACAAGCAAAAGCACTACCAAAAGTAAAAAAACAACACAAACAATTAGTAAGAAAGAGCAATATACTTCCCAAAAAAACACAAATATGGCTAAAATGTTTGGCAAAATGCAAAAATTGCCACCAGGAACAACATTGCTGCTTACAGTTAAGTAAGACTTACATGTAAATGATTGGCTTAAGCTCTTACCGCATAACTGCATGAATGAGCAAACAACGAACACTTTTCACAAAATTTCAACATTCATGTCTGTGACCGACCACATTCAACCTCCATTGCTGCGAGTGAAGATTAATGCCATCATCTTTCATTACTGCATACACTTTTAAGTTTATAGCGTTTACACAGTTACATCTAAAACGTCAAACTCACTTGTACGGAGTCATACACATGTATACACAATGCTGTGACCTGACACACAGAAATCACGCATTCTTCTCCCATTACCCGCCATCAACATTTGTCTGAAGTCAAATGTCTTCACCATTTGTAGCAGGTTCAGCATTCAATGAAAATTCTGGTTAATCTGTTTGTGTTCACAGTTAAAAGTGTGGTTGGTACAGAGCTACACGTCCACTGAGGCAGCCCGATGCCAACTGACAATGAGTGGGCGAGAACTTTGTTGTGAGCACCACATCGCTGTGAGAGTAAATGGAGCGGACCTCCCGTAGCAGAGCCGTCCGCACGGGCATGCAGTCCGTTAGCTCCGCGCAGTTCTCGTCGAATGCCAGCAGACGCACGCCGTAACCGTACGGCGAGCAAATGAGCCGGCCGTCAGGGCTGAAGCACAGCTCCTTAATGTATCCGCGGCCAACGTTTGCCTCCTCGATGTAATGCGTGAGACGCAGAGAGCAGCGAGGAGAAACTGGTGGTCGTGGAGGAACTCCCTCCTGAAACTCGTACACACACGTCCACTAGAGAAAGGAAGAGAAAGACTGTTAAAAAGGCTCATATACAACCCAAGAGTTTTTCCACCATGCTGCTGTCTGTAGGGTCACTGACCTCCTGGTCATCCATGTTACTGGAGCAGCGCAGCAGTGTGGCCCAGCCCTTGGGATGCAGTTGCAAGGAGGTGATGCAGTTCCCCCGGTCCCTCTCACCTGGGATCTCTGGGGTTAAAACCTCCAGACTGTTTCTGGGTGACAAACCTGGCCAAAAACAAAATGTGAGTTCATAGGAGCATAATAAAGATCCTAAAAATAACTGGTGGACAAGCAGTAATACAAAACAAAATGGCCTGTAGGTTAAAAATAGAAATGCAAAAGGTGCTGGCACTTTTGCACTAATTGTACACTTTTATTTGCAGTTTTATCTAACCCTAATTAATGTGAAAAATCATTCGGTTTAAGCTTTACCCTCTCTGTGCGGATGAGCTTTGTTGTCAATAGTATGACGAGAACCCCCTGACCTGGAACCTGCTGAAGAACCTTCTGAAAGAAAGAACAGATTCTTAATAGATCATTCTAAAATATACACAAGCATTAAAGTACTTCAGACTAGTGCTTTATCGTGAATAAGACGTGGCGTGAGCCAGTTACCTAATAGCTTTTATAAAACATTTACTATACAATACAAATATTAAAGCCTAAAAATATGCATCACTGCAACTTTCATTAAGAAAAATCACTAAAAGTCTTCCTTCCACTAGAAAATAAAAGACACAAGATCACTGTGTCGGATACAAACTCCTCAGCAAGCCAACTCAGAATTGAGTCTTTTAAATTCTAATTACATTTACGGTAGCAAACATGACGCAGAATTATTAATAGGATGAAGAAAAATCAAATCATACCATAAGAATCTCATTTTACTGAAACTGAAAAGAATATTCCTATTCAATTTCTTAAATTATGACTTGAGTAACCTTAATCTATAGCAGCTATCAACACTGCATAATACTTTCCACAAAGCCATCTTTTCAGATCTTGCCGTTCTTTCCACATAAATGTGTCAAAAGCACGTATGTACCTGTGGTGTGTGGAGTTCTGCGGGCCCGTAGGCTGCGGTAGCTGCCGACCTCGAGGCTCTGGGTCAGGTCAAGATCATGTAAGATGAGCAGGTAACCAGAGGAGGTGGAGATCAACATCTTACTGCAGTCTGGAGTCAGACGCATCCGCATTAGATAGCGTGTGTGGAAAAACTTTTTGTGGGGGCAGCCGTCTTCTGTGAACCTTAAAGCATAGCCAGCAAAACGATTGACAATCTCGTGAAAGCCATAAAAACATACACCCAACTGCAAATACACATACCTGTTGGTATCCCAGGTAATGACATTTCCATCAAATCCAGACGTGACGAGAAGGCGAGTGTGTGTGTCATACTCTATGTTCTTGACCCAGCTGGCGTGGCCATGCAACGTGCACACCTTCGAGTTGAGTTTCCGCAAATCCCACAATGCAATAGTGGTGTCATCAGAGCAGGTCGCAAACAGCCGGTTGTCAAGAAACCTACAGAGAACACAAGATCAATCACACACAGAGATCACCTTCAGATGGAGCAACAAAGAGCTACAGGAGCAAATGCAAAGGTTCAACCTGGAATACCCGGCTTTTCTTAAAATGAAATTGCTATTAAAAGAAGTATCATTGGAGCTGTTTTTGCAGGTGTAATTAATGACTGCAATCAATTATACGTGTATCTTAATATGTACCTTATGTTGTTTACACAGTCCTCATGAGCCTCCACCAGTGTTTTGATATGTCTGGAGGAAATAGGGTCAAACAACAGCACCTCTGTCTGTTCACAAGCAACCGTCAAAACAGACCTGAAAACATATTCAATAGTGAGGAAGTTTGACACAAAAAATCAAACATAATGTACTTTAATGACTATTCAAGTTTTAAACAACACTATATAACAGCATTAAACTTTGTATTGTATCTCTTATTTATTTCTATTTTTACTTATTTAAAAGTAAGTAAACTACTTACAGTAACTTACTTATTAAAAATACTAAATAAATCAAAGTTTTAATTCAATTGAATTTTCCAAAATGTCTCCATTTTGGGCTTGTTCCTAACCCAACTTTTTTTTTATCTTTTTTGTTATAGTAAATGTATTAAAAGCATTCAAATGATACTTTGCACTTACTTTCACTATATATCAAATCTTATTCATTTTCAATTTATTCAGTGTTCCTTTGTACATTTTGTATTTTTGTATCACCGCTATCATTACAAATTAATGTATTTTAAAAAACATAAAACCTTTCCTAAGAATAAACAGTTTATATTTAATTATCAAGAAAAAGGAGACAGGGAAGCACCAGGACAACAAAGTGACAGTTTAAAGATCAGAAATGTTACACATATTAACATCAAAACAAAAAATACAAAATCCACTTGATGGTTGTTCACTGTTAATTTCAGCATTCGTGAAGAATGATTTAAAGTAACACAGTGAAACAGTTTAAATAATATAAATTGACAAACGTAAACGTTTATCATTGATAAAGATTATGCATTCAGCCTTTCAGTCAAATGACAACTTTTTAACATACCCGTCCGGTGAGTACTCCAGGTTAAAGACAGCTCCGTGAGTCTGTGTACTGAGATTTACCGAATCAGTAGCCGGGCTCATAGACGAATAAAGCCGTGTCATGGTACGAAAATGATCCCGCGCGGGGTCCACAAACGGCCCCCTACGTACTGTCCTCTTGCAGATCCACGAGAACAGAGAGTCGCAGACGCTCGAGACCCTGGACCCCGAGACCGTCCCACCGTCTCCGGCCAACTCGGGCTTTGAGCTGCCCTGCACGCAGACACTCTCCCGGCCCGCTTGCGGAGATGACGGTCTGGTTGAACCCCGGTCCTCATCGGTGTCCTCCTCCTCGTGCAGTAACTCGTCGTCCAGCTCGCGGACACTGGCGGCGCGCGGCAGCGCATCGGGGTCTTCATTGTCGCTCGGCTGTCCCGAGCTCATTGTTGCGCGAGTGGTTTTGGCGGCTCCGTTTTGACGCCAGAGAGAGGGACAGAGAGATGTGCTCTCCTAACTCACCCTCCAGCTGGAGACAGGCAGTCAGGCACTGGACCTGTACGCCAGGCCGTCTCGCAAAGCTTCCAGACACCGCTTATACATCCATTAATACAAACACAGGAGTGCTGCGGATGTGTGAGGATACAACATACTACGCATTTCCGGTTCCTTTACCGCTTACGTTTAATCAACGCAGTACAACAAAGTGTTATAGCTTTTAAGTTATTCAATAACAACTAAATTAAGTCTTTAAAAAAAGACTGTCTTTAAAAAAATTAGGCTGTCTAATGATTTTGAGAAAAAAATAAAAAGTCTAATTTAGCTTGTAATATTTAATGAACATTTGAAAGGTAGTACTTTTTACAATAATACATTTTAAACTAATACGTTTAAATGCCCATGTGTGGTAAAAAAATAAAGTATGATACGAACTGTTTTTTCTAAATATTTAATAACCCAACCTTTACAACAACTAGCAAGTAGCAGTCCAAAATCTTTTTCATACCTATAAAATGATTAATATAGTTTAATTTGAAATCACTAATGACATTATCACAATGAGTTCTCGAAACATGTTTTGTTAAACACATCTAAATGCTGAGAAATAGAAATAGTAGAGTTAAGAACGATCTATTCATATATTAATTAAATTAAAGAGAATTTACTCCTTATTCAAGCATTGCATCATTAACTCATGAAAGTTCTTTTCAACCAAGTAAAAAAAGAACTTGAGGTATATAAAACTTATCAGTCAGTGTAAGAATAAATCTGTAGCTGGAACTATCTGAAACCCTGAGATGCTGCAGCTCCTCTGTTTAATGTTATTTTATCGAGCGATAACAGATTTTGCTGTCTATATATCTATATTCCCACAGGATGTCAATGTGGGGTGACAAGCCAATCTTAGCAAAAGGACCACTTTCTCAAACCAAATGATGATAATACACTAATTAATTCACTACAGCATATCTCTAACTCTCTGAGATTGACTCTCTATCATTGTGTCATAGACAGCGCGATAAACACTGAGGACCTCCAGCGCAGTGGGACGCAACTTGGGATCCTTTTTCTTGCATTCTGTGTAGATCTGAAACAAATGGAAATGGATGACATCACTTCCTAGGACATCCCCCAATAAAAAACGTGTCACATCTGGAATCTTCCAGATGTCTGTCTTTTCGTCGTAGTCCGGCATGAGTTCATCTGAAAACGGAACATCGTCTCCATAGGGCCATAACTGCTCAGGGGCAACAAAGTCTCCGGTTATCTCATGGTGGCCACATTTCACCCCTTGATGTCCTCTTACCACCTCAGGCAGTGCATCAAGGTCATTGGCCAACAGACGCATGTCAGATGCGAGAAGGAACTGGCTGAGAGTTTTGTGCAGGTCATTGGAGTCACACATCACACGGATGCCCACTGGACTGGCGTGCAGGTATGCCAGGAAGGCAACGTAGTCTATTGCCAGCTGTAGCCGCATGTGCCATGAGTTTCGCCAGCGATATCGATCTTCGGCAAGGGTGGCATCAAGCGTCAGCGCCGATCCAAAAGGATGGTATTCTGTAACAAACATACCTTCCTCCTCACATGCCCCTACAAGCGTTACAACATAGGCGCTCTGCAAAGAACGCAGCATTGACACTCCATGGAGGAAATCTTCTTTATAGTGCTCTGATGATAAGACCGAGAGAGCTACCTTCTGCCCTCGCCACTCGGATAGATAGACCTGGAATACACAATCATGCATCTGTGTGAGTCTCAAAAACAGCAGTTTAATAGGAACTTAAGCAAAATCCTATTTCTCACCTTCTTTACAGCCCCCTGTCCAATGAGCTTAACCCGACGGACCTCAGCACGGATTGCTGGACACTGCAACCAAGGGGTACATGTGGTCATAGTTCCAATTTTAAAGTGGCGAGGTGGACACCGCACATGTGCCGAGGGAGGATTAGTGTCCTCATACAGGGCATCTAGGTAGAAGTACAGCAGTATATTGGCACAGAGGAGGGCTGACAGACAGAGCAAAACTACAGGCAGCCCACGCCTTGTCCCAGAAGTGCCACCCATACTTACATCTTAACCTGTTGATCAAAACAAACAAACATATTTAACAAGTAAATATTTAAATACTAGCGGTTAATGAGATCAGTTAAAGGTTCATCTTTTTTTAATCAACATTCATAAACTTTTTCATAAATAGTTTCTATTTAATACATAAGTCACTTGTCTCTGTTGTAACGTTACTGCTTATGACATTTTATAAATAAATGGATATTTATTTAAACCGATGAAAACAGAAAGCAAATTCAAAAACTGCTATTTTACGTCGGTACTACAAAAATAAAAATCCATGATTTTATGATTTCAACTCACCTGTTTGAAGGAGAATAAATATGACTTTTCCCCAGCAGCGGACGCAATTTGTTCCAGATTATGCGTTTTTAAAACAAATCATTTCAGTGGAGGAGGACAGTACATAGTATATTATTATACGCTACCGAATCCTAAGTGTTATTTTTCCGGATTGTCTCACTCTACGAAGAGCAGCTCATTGTACCCGGGACACAGATCGCCATCTAGTGTCATGTCAATGAACAACATCACAGTTTAGAAAATGAGAATTTTAAAGACCCAGTAAGGTTGATGTACTTTATTCATTCATTCATTCATTCATTCACTTACTTATGCAAGGCTTATATAGCCGACAAAAATACCTGTAGCCTACCACTGTTATGGATTTCTCTTTTGCGCATTTAGAGGATACAAAGAATAAATACATTTTAACTGCAAATCTATTATTATCAGGAATAATAGGCTAACTAGACCAGTATGTTGGCTTTGTCAAGCCAGCATAATAATAGAATAATAAATTGGGTCTGAAATGCATATGGTAAGACTTTTCATTTACATACACCTAAAAAAGACAAAAGCCACACAGAGTTATAATAAAACGTGATTTAGTGTCAAATAACTAATGATGTTTATCTGTCTCTCGCCTACGGACTAAATGAGTGAATTGCGTCATCAGATATTTTCATATTAATAAAAGGAAGTCAAGTTATGTTCTATCCTTTATGTGAACACAATGTTAAATAAATGTTTTGTAAATATTGTGAAATATTTACATTTTAACCAATAAATGATCAAATAAAATACTTTAATTGTGCTCATCCCTCAACGTTTTGATGACATTTAAAGATTTATTTGCTACATCTTTTGTCCTAGCAGTGAATATTTTTTAACACTTTAGGTGTTTATGTCATTAGTTATCCACAATGTGTTCTTTAGCCCAAACGTGAGTTATCTTTTATTTATAAGAAAACTAACGTCCCACAGAAGTTTCCATGGATAACGTTTATTAAATATTAAAGCGTGTGGTGTCAAATTGACACCCTCGTGTCACGAGCTATGTATCTGAAGAACAGCATAGACCTTTAATGTAATGGCACTGCACTTCACCCGGGTCCCACTCTAATGTCAGTCAAACACAAACTGTATCATGTAGATGTTTAACAGCAGAATGGAGCGCCGCGCATCGACGGATCACGAGGAGGACAGAGGAGGAGAGAGGAGGGTGAGATTTCGAGTGGCATCAGCGCACAGTGGTCGTGTCCTGCGGGAGGTTTTTCGAGAGGATGTGCTGGAGGACTCTGCGGACACGGACACTACAGTCAGCTCAGAGCCCGAGCGCGCCAGCTCACCCGCTATCAGTGAAGCAAACAGTCATCTGAGCGGACTGATGGCGCCTGAACCGGACGACAGCGGCAGCGAGCAGGATGAGCTGCTCATGTACGCCAGTGTAGCAAGAGAAAAGCTGTTCACCGGAAAACGCGTGAATATCCTCAGTAAGAACGGAACTATCCGGGGCGTGAGGGACAAAGTAAGCGCAGGACAGGTGCTGTTCAACAACCTGTCCAAAATGTATGGGGTAAGTGTGTTTCACATTAGTACGATTTTTTTTTAATACAGTTGGCACTATTGTTTTAAAGTTTAGGGTAGGCTATACTCCCTTTATTAATATTTTTTCTACATTTTAGATTAATAGTAAAGTGAAAAGTATGGAATAACACGAATGCAACTATGGGAAAAGCAAATCTCTGAAAATTCTTTTCATCATTACCTTCAAAGTACTATAATTTGCAGTAATTCAAACTGCTTCTTAAGGTCTCAATCTAAGATGCCTTTTAAACAGCAGTTCCCCTCTATTTTGGGCTTTAATTGCTCTCTTCATTATTCAGTCCAAGTTGTCCATTCCAAAAACACGTTTAATGCAATTTTTGTTTTAATAAAAAAAGAAATGTATATGTTGGCACAATTATATTCTTCAGCAATTTAAGCATTAACATTCAGATCGAAAAGTTTTCAAAATCATGAAAAACAGTGACCCTAAACCATTGAATGTTAGTCTGTAAAAATGGATTTGTTCTCTTTAAAGACAGAAAAGAGTAAATATAATGGTCACCTTCTATAGCCTTCATCTCTTATTAGAGAGCCAGTTTCTAATTGTTGGAATAAGGAACACTATCAGCTTTGACATATAAGCTAATGAAGCCTAATGACTGTCTAGTTACTGTTTTAAAAGACTATTTACAGAATAGCAGTACATCTCATAAAATCTGTTGAGAGGTGTGCTTGTCATAAAAATTAAGTTACAGTGCAAAACTTCTGCTTATGAAATAGGACTACAATTTATTTATTACTAATTATATAATTTGGGGTGTTTTCAGGGCCTCATTGTGTAAATGTTCATGTTCAGATTTTTAGGTCCAGGTAATCTGATTAACAGATTGATTATTATTGCTAAAATAATAATACTAATATTGTAATTCATTTCATGATAGCAACTACTAGTAGTACCACTAGTTTTTGAAATTGTTATAAACCTTTGTCTCTTTTAAAGGACTCTCTTATTTTGAACCGGCCTAAAAGACGTTGAGAGTTTGTCTGCAGCCGAGTATTGTGGGTCACAAAGTACCGTAGGACGTCACCAGGGGGATGTCTAACAGACTTCTGCATGTGATGAACAGTGGCCAATGATTTTCCCTTTAAGTGATTTTAATATTTGTGTATATTGTAGTTCTGTAAATATATTTTATATAAGTTTTTGCAAAAATATTTCTTTATTAGAAATTGAACATGAACCAAATGAAGGGAACTATGAAGTCAACAGATTGTTTGTAATATTATTTTTGTTTGTGTTCCCTGTGTTTCTGTAGTTTACTGTTGTTAGGAAGTTCTATATTCTTCAGATTTTATAGTAAGATTTGTGAGCAAAGTTTTATACATAGATCTACATTTTTAATGCAATAAAAACGGAAACACAGCAAACACAGTTTGTTTTCTTGTTTGTTGTTGATTATGGTTTTTGTCTTATTTTTTAAGAACTCTACTTTAACAGTTAAAGGAAACTTAAAGTAAAGTGCTTTTGATGAACTGAATTCCTATGAAGCAAATTTTTATCCAAGCTCAATTCAAACACAAACAGCTGCTTCCTTCACATCCATGACTTAATAATTAATAAGATCAGATGGTTAGATAGCTCAGCTTTCTCTGCATTATTCATCTTGATCCCTAAAAAGAAGTGAGATCGAGAGTAAATGCTTATCATGATGTTTTTGCTAGCAGGATAATGTATGACCTTCTACATAGATATACAAAAAGAAAGATAAAGTTCTTTATTAATTATTTAATTCATTTTTTAAATTAATATTATTTATTTATATTGAGTGTGAATTATGTCTTTCAAAGTACTAACGTGTCATCACTGCATATGATTTTATCTTAGAGTAATAAAATAGTAATATTTGCAACATAGAAATCAAAAGACAGTAAGGAGAGCAAAAACACCGTACAGTAAAGCACAGGGATAGGCCACCAGCAGTTGCTGGCCACCCATATCAAGAGTGGAAGTAAAAATCTTAGAAGCCGACAAGCTGCACCAGCCAATCACAAACAAGGCCATCAATGTGCCCAAAAGTCCTCTGTATTAAAACACAACAAAGCCACTCGTCATTCAAATGCAACAAATATAAAATGAAATGTTATGTGCTACAGAATTTTTTTTCAATAGGACTGGATACTCACTGAAGGGAATAAACAACAGCAAAGGTGGAGAGCACTACCATAGGCAGGAGGCTGTATCCAAGCACACTTGCCACACATCCACAGGATATACTGTAGCTGCTCATCAGATTCAACAGCATGTACATACCAGCACATCCCAGAGCGCTGATACCATACACATACCCAAAGTGTGCTTTCCCCGCCTGCACAGAAAATACACAGACTAACGCAGAATACACACACAAATATAAGCACACACACAGGTACATGCTCTGGACATTAAGGTATGTTTTCATTGTTACTTTCTTGCACAAATCACTTAGTACCTCTAGTTAATGGTTTCGCCATTTCACTTCTGCTGTAATGTAATTTCCCAAAGGTTCAATGTGCAGTTAATACCATCAAAAGTGTGCCTCCCAGGGCAATGCAGAAGAGAATAGGGCCTGTGAGGTCAGTCTCGTTCATTATGCTACCATCCGCTGGCTTCAGTGGATTTAACACAGTCAGTGTCTTCTGCCAGATGTGATCAAAGTTAATACCCAACTCTGGGGAACAACACAACAGTTTTATTTTGGGATGTCATTTTTGTCACTGTTCCAGAGGTGGAACAATTTATTTTCTTTTTTACTTTAACATTTCATTGTTGAATTTCTAATTATGACAAACTTGATTGAAGGAAAAGGTAGAGAATAAATATTTGACAAATTGTAATAACAATAAATATAAACTGAAAAAGCAATGTCATTTTTAAAAATACCTAAAATACAAAAAACATTAAAAAAAATATCTAAACTATTTGCATAGTGCATTTTCATGTGTATGCTTAATATGTGCAGTGACAGTTTATCAAATTACTTTATAACAAATCTTTTTTGTCAATACCTTCCAAGAGTGGTGGCTCTTCCTCATATGAATCTGTATATTCTGTTTGCCCAGCTTGTGCTCCAGGCTGAAACACTTGTCCAGTATAAGGTCCTGGAGTGGTGTATTCATCTGGTAAGGGGGTGTTACCATCACTGCCAACCAGACAGTAAGCAACAACAGTAACCAGACAGTAAACAAAGGAAACTAATTGCATTAGCATTAATAGTTTGCATGTTACACTTACACATTATTGTAATCTGGATTGATGTAGGTTTGATCATAGTCATATATCTCATCTTGCTGGCCGTCTGTATAATACCCAGACTGATAGAAGTCTTGTTCAAATTGTTGAAAGTCTCCCATGCTGCTTAACAAAATGAAGTAAGTGCATGCATGTTCACTGTGGCATCAACAATTCATTAGTTTCTGTATTTCATATAATCAAGACAGCATGTGCCAGAATATATTGCTAAATTATAGAATGGTTAAATACACTTTTTCAACCAGTTCCTACCTTTGTGTGTCCTTCTGTGGTTTATTTGCACAACTTACTTGTGTTGCGAGTTTGCTTGGTCACCGAGCAGCTGTTTGTTGTGTATATGTGTGTATGAGATGCTATTAATAGTATTCTATATTTATATGAGGGACATCAGCAGGACTGTGACAGGGTGGGAGGTTCTAAACTCATCCATACAATCATATACGGCCCACATCATCTTACATATCTTATTTTTCTGTCAAAACAGGTGATCTTTCTAACATAATATAAAAACACAGGTAGGATGAAAGACTGAAATTGATGATAATTCAGCTATTTACAAACATCTTATTTTTAAGTTAATAATGTCTGTAAACACACTGTATTTAAAAAACACTGTTTTAAGTAAAAGGCATAACAAATTCATAAATTTTCCCTTCTCAGTTGCACAGAAAATATTTTGAAAAATAAATTTTGACAAATTGTTGTTAAAATACCTTCTAATAACAATTTCTCACATTTATTGGCATATAAAACTGTGCTAATATCAGAGCAAAAGACACATCTGAATACCCCAAAGATGCATTAGGCAAAATGATCAGAAGGGATATTACTTATACTATTATTTATGTTGATATTAAATTAAAAAATGAAGTTTTTGAGTGGTTGCAATGTTGGTACACATTTATTTCTACAGTGCATGTAAAAAAACTCAATTGTTTCATTGGTATTCCAACAAATTATTAGTTAATAATCAGCAATACACACACACACTTCAGTGACATTTTTATTATTTCAAAGTTCTTTCAAAGTGAGCTTTTGTCATGAGGTCAGTCAGATGATCTACATGTCACTGGAGTTTGTACTTGAGCTTACATTAACCGATGCTTGTGTTAAAAAGGTGGCGTTAGATTCATCCTCTGCATTGCTGTGAAAGACAAACAATTCACTGCATCATGCAAATACATATGATGAAGCAAAAGAGAAAGACAGCAAATAGTAGTAGGCATGTTTATTGGCCTGTCAATATCTCACCGTGGATCACTGCTACACTGATTCCTCTCAGAATCTGTGAGAGCTGGAGCATCAACAGGTTTCCTTCAGAACACAAAAATACATTCATACATTGTCAAAAATGTTGTAATTGAGTATCTACTAGCAGATGCTTACTTTGTTTTCCTGCTGTTCATTTTAGCAAACAGCAGTCTGAGCACTCTCTCTCTTTGCTCCCAGCTCATCTCTGATATGTTCACTCTGGGCGTCTTCAGACTGCTGTTAAATGGATAAAGTATATTGTTACTGACTAGGTTTGATAATGGGAAAAGCAGCAACCATTATGTTACAGTTAACACTACAGACATTGCAGCTTTTGTTTAGCAAACTGTTTGTGATGTTTGTTTTGCATGTAGAAATAAATACACTGTATATAGCCCATGTTGATTATCTATTAAAAATGACAAAAATGACATGTTTGGTGTTGCAATTACAAAATAGGTTTTCGAATCTCACCCTTTCTCAGCCTCATGCATGCCAGTAGAAATGCTATTGGTGCTGTGGGGATTCTTGCCGATGCTTTCTGTGTGAGCGTAATCCCTCCTACCTGACAGAACCTCGTTTATTCTCTTGCTACGACTGACCTCTGCTTCCCTTCTGCAAACACACCATCATCTTAACATCAATGGTATAATATACTGTATGTAGAACTCTTTCTAAAATTGATGATTTGAAGTTAACCTGTCCATTACGCTTTGCATTAAAATCTCCTGCTTGACTTGGTTCAGAGCTTCATGGAAGAGGATCTCCGTGTCTGTGCGCTGCTCCACTATGCTGCGTGCCAGCCTCTTCACTCGGCTTAACTCCTTCTCCCGTAGAGTCAGGAGCTTCTGGAGTTTGTCCAGCTCTACACCGCTGGCTTGAGTTCTGACCTCGCCACGTCGCATAATATCAGCTTTCTCACATTCAAACTCAGACACCATGCTGGCCACGGCCTGCTTCAGGGTGGAGACCTTAACCTTCATCTCAGTGATGTTATTTTGTTGGGTTGTAATCTGAGATACTGTGTCATTTATTATCAGTTGGCTTGTCTCCTGTGGGAAGAAAGTGTGGGATACAATGATCCAGACTGAACATTTTAATGACTGATTAAAGTATGATTAAAGTTAAGGTTTAGAAAAACATAAGAAACATTACAGACTGGTAGAGAATGTAATAAACTCATCACGTTGTCACCTTTTGCTGAGTGAGGGTGTCATTTTCATCTGCCAGTGCTGCATTTCTTTTCCGCAGATCCTCCACTTCTTCAATGTGGTAACTTAATGCTTTATTTAGACGTACATTCTCCTTGAACACACAGCGAGTAGCATCATCCAGCTGTCTGATGGGGCCAAGAGAGACCGTCATCTTAATGAGCTCAAACTATCTCACAAACAGTTCAAGTAGCACCAGGTACATTAGAAGGATATAATGCAGTTTAGGATGCAGAAGGAGATACTTACACAATAGCCTCATTGTGAGCTTTCTCTGCAAGCACAGCGATCCTTTGTTCAGCTTCATTCTCTAGCTGAACCTTAATATATGTAAAAACGAGTGAGCGAGTAAGAGAGAAATATTGTTTGCCGATGTCTTTTTCTTTACTGTACAATATACACACCTTGTCATTAAGAAACTTTTGCTCCATTCTTGTAAGAGTTATTTTATGTTGTAGATCAGCATTGTCTATAGTTTCTTTCATCTGTACAAAGCAATGATGATTGATGATGATCATATTAGACTTACAGCTGTATTGTAATACTTATGCATAATTGTTTTTCTGAAATAAATGAATTGTATTGTAGGGCCTACATTTCTGAGTTCTTGCTCCATTTGTGGCTTCATTATAAGGAAGTCATTTATAATCTTCAGCTCTTCTTGAATCATGTTGAACTCACTAGATCGCTTCTTAAACTTCTCCTCCAGCTCACCCATCTTTAGCTTAAAATCAGTGGTCTGTGATGGCAAATCCATAAAAACAATGTGTCAGTCAGTACGAAGATGACTATTTCACCTCTTCACAGTTTAAAGTATTGTTTTGACATTTAAGGGCACACAAGTGTGTAAGTTACACTGTCACACTTTCTCCAAAGTCTCCAATACATTGTTTTTCTGTAAAACAAACACTTGAGGCTATTTTTCTATAGGTTTTTTGTTACTTTATTTTGTGATTTATTGCTTTTCCACAATCTTTGCATAGTTTATGATACGATGTACAAAAACTAAACATATTCCACTCTTGCTAATATGAGAAACAAACAGGAAACAAAGAGGCATTACTCACTAACTTCTCTCTTTCCTGAAAGCCTCTTGTTTTCTCAAGCTGTATTTGCTGTTGAAGTGCTGCAATCTAAGAAGACAACATATTAATGACAGAATAAGAATAAAAGTGTAGCTGTAATTGGTGTGTAACAACACCTTCTCCTCGTTGTCGACGTCTTTCAGTCTGAGAACAGCAATAACGTCAATGGTTTTCTTCTCAGTTTTGTGCTGTAGATCAGTGAGCTGTTCGTTATGTTTGGCCAGTCTCCCTGCAGCTTCATGATATTCAATGCGTGAAGTCTCTGTCATATCACACCTGGACTCCCATAGAGCTGCGTTTGCTTTAGCCCTCTCAATATCAGATTCTTTATCCTTTTTTGACTCTTGCTTGCCATCTTTCTTTCCTTTTCTGAAATGAAATTAACGACAAAGCGAATACTAATCACTGGTGACTGTCAAATCGTATGGTTTTCAATACATTATCCTACATTACAAGAACGCGCTACACATTTTTACAAAAGCATTTGTAAAATGCTTTTTTATGCTTTTTTACTTACCCTTTTCCTTTCTTTGGCTTTTTCCCTTTTTTAATCGGCATGTGTCTATGGTCTAGTCAGCTGTGTGCTGTTCAATATGAGTCACTTGCGCAGGACACAGAATTTGTTTACAACTGTTGCCATGGAGATGAAAAGAGTAAAATAACACTTGTCAACCAGACAACTATTTACATCTTTATTGTGCTTTTGAATTTATAAAATCACTATTTTGTAGTAATTAATGCATGTTTACAACACTTTGATTGACTTCCTTTCTTAAAAATTTTAATTGAGTCATTCATGATTAAGTTTTTACCAAAAATGTTCTGTCATACGCTCAGACGTCATTATTTGGTGGTTTAAATAGCCATGTGAGATCTCTTCTAAATGTATTTTTCAGGTTTTGACTGAAAATGGAACCCATTTTATTTGACCTTTAATGAATAAAGGTAAAAAAAAGGTTTCACATGGATCACCCCAGCAAGGTTTTATTTTTTAATCTTATATGTTATGGCAAAAAGAGACACACAAAGGCTGTTACAAACTCCTGCTTATTTATTTGCTTTAGAAAAAATACAAAATGTAGCAGAGACAGACATAATCAAACTATTAATTCTACACTATAGTATAACCAGACTTTCATAATAAAATAAGTTAACACTGCAACTCAAAAAGATATATGACATCACAACTATATTAAATAAAATCTCACACCAAGAATATAAATTCATACATGACCACAATCACATAAATACATTAAAAATATAAACCACAGTCAGACTGAAGGAAGAGCTGATTTGTGCTGAGGTCACTGCCATGGTGCTCTTCTCCCTAACACACGATTGGTGACTTTCTGCAGGAGAGACATGTAAAATAGTAAACAAACTGTATTTTTGAGAAGCAGTATTGATTTAATAACTAATTTGTTTACTATGTCTGGCCAATTTATATAACTGATTATTTTTAACTGTTTATATACCTTGTTAAAGAGTTCAGCGTTGAGGCGATATGAGCTGTACTCTGCTCGTCTCCTCTCCTCCTCCCTCCTTTTTTGGACTTCAGGAAGTTGAGCATATTTCCTAATTAAAATACACATTTACAAGACTATTTAGTCCACATAATTATCTAAATGTCAATAATATCCACATCCATGTTTTTCTAAAAAAAGGAACAATTTAACTTAATATATACATTTATCAAGCATTAACAGGCACAAACACACTCCCATCTCCTAAGTCTTTCCGTCTTGCCTATTCTCTGATTGTGAGCTTTCTTCCCTACCCAACTGAAAAAAGACAACTTACAAATAAATTATAACAAAAAATACAGAAGTCTCCTAGAATTTACTACATACAGTATGCAAGCACACAACTGGCACAGGTGCATAAAAAGTTATAAATGCTACATCTATTAATTACCTGGGTGTAGGTAATAATGAAATACTTACTGCTTGGAGCGCTGGACCATCTCTCTCTTCGGAACAACTCGCTTACAGGGTACTGGAGCTGGTGAAAGTACATGTTTAATATACATAAATCTTGATGCAAGCCTTATTAACTCAAGTTGTACTGGACTTACACCACTTACATTACAAAAGTATTCTCATAAAGCCCAATATATACATTGAAATATACTTCTGGTTGTCCAGTAAAGTCCATAAACAACACTACTGAAAGTGATTAACATCAAGGTAACCTGGTATAAGTGGACGTGATGGTGCTGGACAGTTGAAAAGCTCTTCTCTCTCTCTGTTAAATACTGCCTGTAACTGTCTCTCCTCAACCAGCAACTCCAACCGCTTCATTCGCTCTCGAGATCGAGACACAAACTCTGGCCGATGAAGCTCCAGTGCTTCCTGAGGAAATATAACATCATGCACTAATGTTATACTGAAGCTAACACCAAAATCAATGTGCTTTTAAAAAACCCACAGTCAGCAAAATTTGATACAACAAGCCACACACCTGCAGAGAAATCCGAACAAGAGCTGAGGGCTTGTCACTGCTATCACTCCTTAAAGCTGTTCTAGATTCTTCTGGCCTTTCTTGCTCCACATGGATCTGTCTCTCTCTCAGTGGTTCTCTTATTTGTTCTTTGGCTGGTTCTCTCCAGGAACGGGTTTTACTGTAAGGCTCAAACCAGGCCTGGTTTATGCAAGGTGCTGATTTACTCTGTGGCTGGTTTTCTTTACGACCATCAGACTTCAACTCATCCGCTGAGACAAACCATGACACACCTTGAAGAGAATGTGATATGGATAAAAACAGTAAGATGTAATACTGTACATGCATTGTCAGAGAGAAGAGAATATCAGTAGTTAGGGTAGTACCGTTAGGATAACAGGTTCGGATGCTCTTGTTGCTGGAGTCTCTCTTCAGAGCTGACAGGGTTTGGATGGGATTAGCTGCGGATGCAGTGGGAATAGGAACTCCCTGAACACCTCTGATAAGTGTGTTTGATGTATGGCTATTAATTGAAGGACCAGGAGAGGGAAAGATAGTGCCGACATCTCGAGTGTTTCTGCGTGTGCCGTTTATCACAATTTCCAAATCACCTGCAGGGAAGGATACAGTTTTATTAGTTCTATAATGTTTACTTTGATCTTAGCTCTTACTGTCCAGATGGACAAACATTAATAAACTATTGTTGTGCAATAGACCTGCTTGTACACTTTTGCTGAGCAGTTTGACCTTTGACCTCTTGGTAGCAACACCTCTTTGAAAAGGAATGGATACCGTGGTTGAAGATGACAAATAATCAGGAGAAGCCTGGAAAAAAACAGAACTCAAGATCACAGTCTGTATTGAATGACAAATCCTAATGTCTCTCAAAAGCTTTATTTGTCCATTTGATGTTCTGAAGACTGCTATTATATTACATCTTCTGCACTGAAACGTTTGACAGAGATGTTTGTATAGCATCTCTGATTTAAAGCTTAGCAGCAAAAGTTGAGGAATAAGAAAGTATTTTTAAGCAAATTATAATATACACATTGAATGTAGTCAAAGGCCTGCAAAGATATTTTAACTATATCATAAAAAACAAAAAAGTTAAAAATGTGAAAAAAAATGAATATTGCTTACTGTGGAGTCATCCGTGCTGATGTTATCTGTAGCAACAGACACGGCAGCATGTTTTGTACTGGGTTTCCTTCTGCCTGGTTTCTGTTTATTAATGGAATTGTAAAGTCTGACCAAGCCGTCACTGCTTCTCAGTCCTTTACTTTCAACCCGGTGAGGTCCGAAAGCTTGAAGCAGCCGCTCTGTGTTAATGGTGGACAGGCTACTGCCGCTGGACTCGTCTCTCTCAGCTGGACAGCGCTGCACATTCTCTGGATTCTCTTCCTGCTCAGCCCATGCATGTCGAGGAGCAACTTCTAACTGCGTTCCTTCCCTCCCATCTCCTTCCTCTGTTCTTGTTTGTGCCTCTTCATTAGACCTTATTTTACGACCTCTGTTGATACTGTCTGGTTGCTTGTTTTCAGCATTGCCTGTTGGAGTTGTACTGTGAATGAGACGAGATAGACGCTCTAGTCTATCAAGCAAAGAAGTGTCTCCCTCATTGGTGGGTCGGGTCTCTTCCATGCTCCATTTTTCATTAAAGCGACGCCACAGTTGGTCCAGAGACCTGTTAATCTCTTCACTAACATCATGTGGCCTTCTGCCTGGTTTGTTCTTGGTCACATTGGACTTTCTGATTGGTTGTGAAGGTAGATGCTGTGGTTCTAGAGGCAGTTTTGGCTCATGCATGGTCCTACTGTGAAGATGCAAATCATCTACACTGTAGTCTGCCTCCATGTGCAAGGGGACAAAATGATCTTCATCATCCATGAACTTCTCATAGACATCAGAAGCTTCAGGTGCAGTACTGTTATACTGGCCCGTAGAGATGACTACTGATTCTGGAAAACCCCTTCTAGACAGAATAGAAGAGTCTGAAACAGAGAGAGACAAAAATTTAACATTTTAATATTTGAAAATATGTGGTAGAGTAGATTTTATTTTTGTGAACAATTCATTGAATTTTATCAGTCAAAACATTAAACATCTTACCTCTCTTTACTTTAGTCCTCTTACTGTAGATGCCTTCCTTGTGTTTTGGCATAACAGCATTGTCTTTTACCTCTCTAGAGCCCAAAATGTCTTTATTAAAGTGAGGTGGCACAGCATCATCAGACCCTGCAAAGGGAACAAGAGCACATGAGAGCGAGCCGGACCAGAGAGGAATCAGATACTGAAGCAACACTGAGGCAGGGGTTTGTCATGTGGATCAGATGAGCCTTGTGTTCCTGGATTGCCTTTCTCTTGGACAAAGAGCATGAATAATGCAAGACTGTGAACCAGCTGCAAGACTCAGGGGGAGGGGCCAAAGGAGTGACGAGAAACAATATGTGCTAATAAATAGACAGCATCACATCATATAAATATAGTGGTTAACTGGGATATTTTAATAATACAAAACAGATGCATATCAGGTTTTTAATGAATTGGTCTACAATGTCTGTGTTCAAAGGCCTGTGTTACACAATAATTTAGACTAAATTGTACAACTGAGCGGACTACAAAATAATGATATAGCAACTCATATAAAGCAAATAAAAATACAGAAAATAAAAAATATATAGAAAAAATATTATAGCAAACAAAAAAATAAAATAATAATAATAATAATAGCTTTTAAATTAGGTTTTAACTTTAACATTTAAAAAACAAATCTAAATCTGTAACATGTTACTTAGTTACATGATTCAATTGAATGTGAATTCAGTATCGTTTACAGCATCACTACACAGGCCTCTAATGATTGACTGTAAAGACCAAGCAATTTTATCTTGTTTCTAGGTTTCACATCACACTGCATTCTCTCTCTGTGTCTCTGTCTCTCTCTCTCTCTGTGTTTTATTTAAATTGATGTTTCCAGCAAGTGTATTTATTTGTTTGGTAAGCTTTACAAGTGTAAAAATGCACAATAAGGGTGATCAGGCCCCTAAAACAAACAAAAACAATACTTTCCATAATATATAGTCCCATGTTTTTTTAATTCCACAACTCTGGTTCCTATCATATAATCTGGTAACATTATACAGGAAAATGTAGTGTACTAATAACTATATATTATTATATTATATACCTGGATGGGAGCTTTCTACGGTTGTGTCAGAGCAATCATGAGAAATCTCTGGATCAGCCTGAGGGACGTAGAACAGCTCAGAGCTACCATGTGGTTTGTAAGGCAGCAGTGTAGGGACAGCTACAGGAGGTGCACATAAAGAAAAACAAATCCCTTTATTTATACCCAGATAGATCTACTGTAACATTACTGTAACAGGTTCATTTAATCAACAGTAAATAGCTGATACCAAAGATGACCTGCTGTCTTACCTGTTGCTTGAACAGCCAGTGTTCTGGATCTCCCGGTCAACCGCTGGGTGGGAGTAAAGACTTGTGGGAGTCTGGCCTGCAGGTGTGAATTGACGCTTCCTTCATCCTGGCCTTGAACCGGTTCTTTGTGCTCAAACGATCTGTCTTGATTTGATACGGAGTTGAACTGCTGTTGTTCAGTTGTGGTGCTTGACATAACAGGGGAGTGTCTTGGGGGTGGGACATCTTTAAAGCTGTTCTGATTGGATAACATGGTTGAGTGATATTTGACAGATTGAAACTGGTGTTTTGGTCTGGGTGATAGGGTGACGTGTATGTGGGAGAGGTGAGACTTATTGTCAGACTTAGTTGCTGTGTCTGATGCAGCACTGGACAGAATCTGGTTCCTGTCTGTGACAATATGATCCATGTGGGACATTCCTTGGACATCCTGGGAATCATTCTTTACGGCATTGTTTTGGTTATCATCAGCTTCTTCTTTCTTCTCTCTAGGTTCGCCTTCACCTTCCATCTGTTCGTCTCTGTCAGATACATTGGGGAATATGGATGCCTGATGTCTCTGTAGTGTACTGGTATCCGTTCCATTGTGGTCACCGTTGTGCTCATACCTGTCACCAGCATTCCCTAGTTCCATGGTACCTGCGATATCTGATGGCAACTGTGGAGACGGAGTACGTCGAGTGGTTGCTATAGAAATAGATGTTAAAGATGGGAGGCTGAATCCCTCCCTGAGAGCAATCTGGTGAACTTTGGCTTCCAGATCCTGTTGTATAGAGGCATAATGCAGAACATCAGAGTCCAAAGGTTTCTGACTGGCTTTCTGTAACACATCTGAGATGTGACTATCCGTGCTGCGTACACCAACAAAACCTTTCCCAGGTTCAGATCCAGAACGAATACTGGACTGAGCACTTCCGTCAGAATCTGAGCTCCACTAAGGAAAAGTGTTAGAGAGAAACAAAGAGCATATTGTGTTAGTTGTTGGTGAAGATTGCGGGAAGTAACTGTTATAAGTGGAAGATTAAGCATAAACACTGCAGGCACAAGATCTGTCCAGAACATGAGTGCAGAGAGAAAAATCACACAAACAACGTCTTTACCTTGAACCCACTGTAGCAGTCTGCCGCACCACAAACAAATCTCACATTATTTTAGACTCTGCATTAAGTGTGATACTTAATCATAATGCAAATTCATTATTACCTATTCTTCAAAAAAGTTTGGGACAGACGTTTAATGAAAAGGTACCAAAATCTTTGTTGGTCCACAATGGTTTGTTGGTGTATGGGTGCAACAGTACCTTGGTGTTTTGGGTGTTCAGGAGAAGCTCTCTTTTGATGTCTTCAATTCTTTTTCGATCTTCGGCATTTAGTTCTAAACTTTCACACTGGCGACCAGACAACTTCATTATGATCCATTCTTTAGAAACAGAGTGAAAATGTCATCAATGAACAACCAATAACAATTTAAGAAATGCACAAGTATTGATGCCAGTATTAAAACAACAAATAATCGCTAATATACACAAAAAAAAATTATGATCCTAATATTTATCTCCATAACAAAATTCCAGATGGCCAGAAAGCAATTTCTTTTATATTTATATAGCAATTTATATAAAATTTAGCTGTCTGACATTCTGTGAGCCTTCTGTATACAAGTTTTAAAAGTTAAGCTTTAATTTGTGATAAGAATAAATAGTGCTTATAAAAAGCTGTTAAATAGTAGCCTCACTTGAAAACAGTGGAAGTTTGGACCCAGACACAATATTCCTTACGTCATGACTTAACAACCAAATACATGCAGCACGTCAAACTTCCAAAAGATATGATTGTGTACCTCGGGCACGGCTTTCCTCTGGGTCAGCGGTGCTTGGCCGACTCGTAACCATAGAAACAGGTGACTCGCTCTGCAATAGCTTGGCAACTCTTGCAGCCAATGAACTCTCACTAATGCTGTCACTCAGACTTCCAGCCTCCGCTGAACCACGAGATGGACTACTCTCAGATGAGCTGACCACAGCATTGTCAGTTTTCTGGTTCTGAGGAAGGTTCCCTGCCATTAAAGAAGCATTTTTCTTCATTGCAGACAGAGCTGTAGACTGCTTTGCCTTATCTGGGTCTGCAGCACTGCAACCTTCAGGCTCTGCCCGTCTTGGGGTCACACAGAGGTCACGTGACTTCAAACTTTCATCTCTGCTGAGAGAGAGGGCATCAGGCTGTTTAGTATGTGTGGACAGATCATGTCCTCCCCGTGAGGACGACAAGCTTCCTTTTAGAGCAGAATCAGATGAGGAGCGGGTCAAGAGCAGTGAAAAGTTTCCACTGGCAGACAGTAAAGTGTTTCGACCTAGAGAAACTAGCGACGTGTCGCTCTCCGAAAGACGATGGGAGCCAGGAGAGGACGTCAGAGAGGATGGACCAGAGACGAGGCTTTCTGCACGTCCCAGCAAACGCCTGATTTCATGCAGTGTGCCAGAGCCCACAAAAGAGTCCTCGTCCTTCACTTCCTCTCTGGACACAGGAGCCGCTATAGAATCTGGGCTGAGTTGGCTTGAGATGCCACAGCTACCTTCACTACGTGGAGTATCAGGGGGATGTAATGTTGAATTAAGTCTTGGTGGAGTATCTGGCTGACTCAAAATTGTCCTCACGCTTTGCTGAACGGTTGGTTGGCCTTGCACGGAGAGGCGGTGTGTGACGGAAACATTGGAGTCAGCTGAAAGTTGACTGGAACTGGAGAATGTCTCCTTCTGAGGACTGTCAGCTGCACACAAAGAAAATAAAGACCTCATTATAATCAAATATGACCAACATTATATATGTGCAGCAATACACAATTACATAAATTACACCAAACTTTTGAAGTGCATGAGATGTCTTACCTTCAGAAAGCTGTGTGCTTTTTGTTGGCGTTCCAATAGAGCCTTTGATAGTGCAAAGGTCAGTGGGAGAGAATTCAGGCTCTCTGATTGGCCCTCGACGAGTAAATGGATTTAAGATGGTTGAAGGTGATTGGTCGATTCCCAGGTTTTGCAGGTACAACTATAGCGTAGATAAACAATGACAAAATGCATTAATAAACATCATAATAGTCCTCCTACCAAAGCATTGATCAACAAACATCACATTTAAAGTCAACATTATCAATCAAATGTGCCTAAATATAAATGCTTAAATGTACTTGCATGATGTAACACACAAAACAGATCATTCAACAACAAAACAATGGGCAACTAACAAACATTGTTAGTAACATTTTGTTATTAATTTGAATTTAATTCATCAACTCACCGGGATCCTGTCTTCAATGTTAAGCTCCCTGGATTGTGGAGGAGATGCAGGTCTTGAGGTCCAGTATGGTGCATAATTATCCACCTCAAGACTCACTACAGAAGAAGCAGCTCCTACTGATGCCCGCATACTTTGCTCACCATGACAACTGCCCTGAGAGCTGGACAGAGTACTACTCATGTTAAAGCTTGATGACACATCACTGAAGCGACCAAGACTGGCGAGAGGGGAGGGCTTAACAGAGCTTTTATCAGTTGAGGCAGCTAAACCCTTATTTCCTACTTCACTCCTCCTACCCAAATTTAAGGATGACTGATCGCTCAATGATCTGGCAGCTGGAATGATGTCATCAGTCTGTGCCACTGAAACTTGCTGAGTTTGTAGACCAGTATCTTTCTGAATAGAGGTCAGCACAGAGCTCAGTGAGGAGTGAGACTGAGAATGATTCACAGGTGATTCAGATGTTTGTCTTCTGTGCACATCCACTCGACGGGGCGAGCCACTTCCAGACAGAGAGGAAGAAAGAGGCGCCTGAGTCAACCGAGGCTGACGCACGTCTTGAGAAAGCGTGTGATGGAGTGCCCCAGATACCGCTTCTTGTGATTTGTTCTTATGCGACACACCATTGAACCCTTTCAGGGTCGTTAATCCAGTCAAATTGTCATAAAATGACCTGCTGGAACTTTGATTTGCTGTCCAAGCATCTACTTTTTGTAGGTAGCTTAGACTAGGGAGAGACTGTACTCTCCCAAGAGCCAAATGAGAAACCTGATCTTTCATCTGACTGTCTGAGCTAGTCGTATCAGGAGGAGGAGGACCTTGTGCCTGAGACACCATCTGGGTAGTTTGTGAGCCTAATGATGGTTCAGTAGGGACTGTAACAGTTGTTTGAGGACAGGTGGGTGAGGAACGTTGATCCACAACACTTAGGTCCAATGATGGTATTAAGCCTGTTTTGGAGTGACTGTTTTGGGATGATGCAGCAACGGAGGCAAGAGTCTCTTCTTGTGAATGAACAAGGGAGAGTTTGGTCAAAGCTTGTGGGGGTCCCATGACGGGTACTGCAGGTGTGGACTGAGACACTGGGTGTGAGCTCAAGAATGACCCATCTGCTCCTGTTAGATTACCCAAGCTCCAGATCACTCTCTGCAGACCTGGCATGTGCTTTCCACCTGCATTGGCCGGTGTGACATATAGCCCGCTATGAGAGCTTCTGTTCCCACTATTGTGTCTACTTCCAGGCTCAGAGACTGAACCTCGCTGATCACAGAGATGGTCAACTGTTTGATGTGAACGCATACGAGAATCGCGAATAGTAATATTGGAAACAGCTAATCCTGATGTCCTCTGAAATGATGAAGACAATGAGCCTTGTGGCTGCTCTCTGGTGCTGGACTGCAACTGCTTCTCAATAGCAGTGCCAGGTGTAGGCAAAATGTCTGTTTGAACATTCAAGGGAGGTTCTAGATGGCTTTTAACTGTGTTTGGCTGATCGATTGCAGTCTCAGAAGCATCTGCACTACTGCTATTAACAGTAGACATTCCTGCAAGCCGCTGAGAGACACTCTGCTCCTCTCCTTCCATATGTCTATCAATTTTGTTCTCAGCTTCACATGAAACATTGCTTTGTTCTTTGATTCCCTTGTAATGATCTCCAGGTGACAGACTGTGCTGGGAAAGCGAACAGCAGCTACTTTCCTCCTCCGACAAAGCTGCAGGCACCTCCAAAGGATGCTGGGACAGCGTGGCGTGGTCTTGATTTGTTTCTTGGAGGTGGAAATTATCAGCTGCTCCTACATGTGACAACCTGGGGCACCTCTCGGAGATAACCGAGAGGTCAGGAAATCCCCTGTACACAAATACAACAGGGAAGATATTATACACAGCCAATAAAGGAAAAGTAGAAAAATCAATAAATATGAATAGACAAATAGTACCGGAGGGGAACAAATTCGATATCTGTATGCTGAAAAAATGTGGAGTCAGAAAGGGGATGGGATTTATCCAGACAGGGAAGCAGGGCAAGTGCAGGTGACAGCTGGCTATCCTGAAAATCTAAAAGAGATTAATTAATTAAAATTAAGATAAATGTCTACATTATGTAAAGACTGAAAATCACACTGTACTGACTGTAGGTTATAAACGTGAAACCACTTCTGAAAATGCTAGTGTTTTCATATATTAAATTATACAATCAAACGTTTATAAAAAAAGTTTATACGACAATTTAAACTTTTTGGATGTGACATTTTTCAGTTAAAACTTGAAATATAAATTCTTATAGAATGTATTTATCACTAATATATTAAACCTTCTGTTTATATACAAGAACATAAAATAGTTATTAAATATTTTGTTTCAATTTTTATGTGCCCATTTATGGACTGTTATGTATGTGACAATTCTGAAAACAGCACTTTACCTGACTATCAAAAACCATGCTTTAAAATTTTGAGAGAGACCTCACATGGGTTTTAAACCACCAAATATTGACATCTGAACTATCAGTATTGTGTAAACCTTTGTTAAATTTTTTTCACGTTTACAGTTTACATTTGTATGGAATTGCCCTGTATTCTTTTTCGGCGGGCCCCATTATACACATACACCTGCTTTGTGTACCTAGTAGTGGTAAGGTCTCAGATCTATCGGTCAGTGGCTGTGCGACTGAATCATCCCTGTTACTTAAAAGTACCACAATACTGTCAGGATGAGTGCATTCTCGGGAAGTCTCTAAATGATGCTCATGCTGCAAGCAGGGGATCTCTGCAGGGGTCTGGAAAGGTAAAATCACATGCAGAAACTAGTTGATAAAATGCCAAGAGTATGATTTTGCAAATTCTAGACAAAAGGTGAATAATTTTTAAGATGCTAAAATATAACAGTTAATTTATTTAGATGCTTTCAGTCACAACATAATTCCCACAGTTGTGTTATGTTTTGATTAGTTTACTACTATTATAACATGTGGGAATAAATCTAAACAACAGTAAGTGTTTCCAAATTTTTGACTGGTAGTGTATACAGACTGCGGTCTGTATATATGTTTGCATGCATTATGCCTGTGTTGTTAAACATCAGACACATACTGTTTGACAATACAACGAATTTAACGGGTTCAGTGGAGTAATTTACATTAAACCACTTTGCTTTTTGTGATGAAACAAATGTAACTGTTACCCACTATTTAGCCTGAGAAAGCTATCAGTGAAAACGTGTGTTCCGATAACTAAAATGTGTTTAGTGTTTTACTGATGTTCTCGTATTTTACTAAAATGACTGCCATCAGACAATGCCAACAGTCATTGACGCTAACTGTGTACTGCTCACTTGTTGCCACCCAGTTTTAGTAGCTCCAAGGTTGTCTCGATTAGCGAACTTAGACCAGTCATGCAAGTTATAGCAAAACCAGCACATTGTAATATAAAACACGAGATTACCCACACTGTTATTCTTAATATTAACAGTTTACTATTTTGCATTTACCAAAGACTTACTTTATTTACGTTTGCAGCATCCTCCTCTGGATCCATGTTGTGATAGTCGCAGACGTTAACGCGCACGCGCAGTAGCAGAATTTTGAATTCACTCAGAGAAACTAATGAAATGCTAACACGTTAGGAGACGGTCGCAGCAACAAAATATATTATTCTGTATAGTGTTTCTAAACATAATGTTTGAAACAAGAATGCTGGTCCTTTAGTGAAACGGGCAACAAGGGACACATGAGCTCCGCGCGCACAGTAATGACGCTGTAGCTATGACAACATGAAAAGCCCGCTGTGTTGCGCGGTCTTCATGCATGCATCTTGTGTCGTTGTAATACCCATAAAACACTATCAACCGACAGCATATGAATGTCTATCACCACATATAACACTGTCAGGTTGCTGGTATGGCATTAAGAAACCCTTAAATAACCTACCAAGAACTCTGCATCACTGCTATTTGAAATCAGAAATTAAAGGCCCAAGCCCAGACTCTTTCTACTCTCCAAATGTCTCCTTAGTACATCTATAAATTATTTACTAAACTACCCAATACAATTTTTGTTGTACACTTTCTTTTCTTTTTTACCACGTGATCTACTACGCAGCCGTATGAGGCAAAGGCGCATGCGCGTGAGCATGAGCACGGTCTGCGTGCAAAGGTTGTCTATCTCTTGCAAACGCAACGATTGGGAGGAGTGTTGCAATTTAGAAGTCCCTTTATTTACTTATATTTATATTTCCAAATTAATTATCACATTTATAAATATATTCCTTATAATGTCTAAGAGAAACACTTTTGGACCCGGTAAGTGTTTGTTTACTGCTACTACAAGGGCGCGATTCGTTTTTATGGCGTTTTCCGAAACTTTGCTTACCGAACATATGTAACTTCAATACGATGCTGAAGACGTGTTTGCTTAACAGCACGTGCTTTCTATCCATGTAAAATTGTTAATAGGCTCAGAATGAATCGCCTGTTTGATTCCTATTTTAATACTGTGTAAATTTATGGCTTTAAAATATAAGAGTAATTCTAACAAATGCCATACATGGTTTATTTGTTATACCACACAGTTTACTTTTCAAATGTCTTTGTGAGGCCTGTTAAAACTTTTTAAAGCTTTTTTCTCTATTTACTCTCACAGAATACTTCCGCATGCCAGATAACGACAGCGTAATGCGCAACCACGTAAGTTTCCTTTTGTCAGTGATTCATTATATATGTGTGTTACATTGTCAGCCATTAAGACGTGTCATATTTGGTGTTAACTTCCATGTGTCTAATTGTTACGCCAATATACTCTTATTTTCTTAGGAGGCTATGGTAGATTTGATCAAACGTAGACCCGTGAACCACGGCTTTTTAGATGCCCTAAGCGGTGGTTTTGGTGGTTTTGGTAAGATATGTCTTAAACTTTTTCACTCATCTCTTACAAGTGTATTTTTGTTAAATAGGTCAAGTACATCATGCAAAGAAACTGTATGAGTCAGACTTTTGGTTAATCATTAAAGGAGTAATTCACATAAAAAGAAAAATTCTTTTAAAAAAATCTAATAAAATGATATTGCATAGGTTTGAAATGTAAGTCACAAAAGAGAAAGTGAAAACCCCAGATGACAAGAGCTTTGATTAAAATTGTAAGATGTTCTGCAGACATCTTCTGCAGCTTAGTTGTTTTGGCACAGTCTGGGTTTTTGCGCCCGTGTCTTGAGATTTGTTTTAGACACTTGCATGTCACATGACAGTGCCATGTACTTTTGAATAAAATCTTTTAGGCATCTTTAACATCTTTTTCATTCAGCAGCCCATCCTCTGATTTTTAGACATTGTCTCAAACATGAGATGGTCAAATCTTACTATGTGTTGTTAAAAATCACTGACAGTTTATTACACGCAAGTGTCCGCCCGAGTAAAATCTTCAATGTTGTCGCAAATGTCCCTTTTTCATAATGTAATTTATTCAGTTTGTAATGTAAGATTGTGCTGTATTCTTTTATAATTGTAATGTTTTTACTTTTAATGTCTGTTTTTGTAAGGCTCTCGACTGGAGCACTTTGCATCTCAGTTTCCGCAGTATCAAGAGTCATCAGATGAAGATTATGAAGATTATGATGATAGGTATTGCATCTCTGCAAGAAACAGTTACTGTGGCTTTCCTCACAACTTTCTGGGCAGAGGCCTGCCAAAACCATCCAGACACGTAACACCTGAGGTTTGTTTTAAACACTTGTGCTTCACGTAGCCAATCTGGGGACTGCTTGTGGTGTTAGTTTATTAACATTGTCTGTCCTTTTTTTCCCCTAGGAAGCAGCAAAAAATGCTAAAGAACTCTTGGATGAAGAAGAGAAGCTTAAAAGAAAAGCAGAGAAGAAAAAACAGAAGAAAATGGTGAGAGCACAAACAAAAATGTTTGATTTGTTTAACGTGAACATTTAAGTAATATGTTTCTGAACTATTGCAGAGACAGAAGGAGAGACGACGTCTGGAAAAATTAGACAAGGAAAATACAGATAAAGAACAAAATAAACCGGTGAGATAAATGTTTTACTTGTATCTACTACTTGCCCAGACCTTTATTTTGTCATGGTTTAGTCTACATATGTCTTGTTTCTGTGTTTGTTTCAAGGTACAAGTTGACCCTGGACCAGAAAAGACTAAGCCCACAGATAAGGATAAAAATAGCATTCAAAACAGTAATGGTTCTTCCGTACTTCCTGACCCTCACCCTAGCACAGCCCCTGTGCAGAGCAGTGATGAGCATGATGATGATGATGATGATGATGATGATGATGATGATGATAAGGACTCAACAATTGAACCAGAGGTTGTCTTATGTCAATATATCTTCAGCCATGTGACTCATGTTCCTTGTTATAATGTGCTTATACAATACTGTAATGCTAATGGTGTGCACTCTGTAAAATGTTATTGTTGATGTTCTGTGTCTTAGGAGCTTGACATGAGTAGCTGCTTTGTGTCAAACGCAGCAGCCATTGCCAAACGTAAACTGGAACAAAAACCCAAACCTGACAAGAAAGTTGCTTCAGCAAACTCCAACAGACAGCATGTGTCAGAGCAGAAAGATGGAGCCACAAAGCCTCAAAAACAGGTTAGAACAGAGAAGAGTTTTGGGAAATTTTCTATCTGTCTTTTCTGTACAATTAATTTTTGACTTGTGTGCATTCTGTCATGTCATTCTTGCAGATTGATAACAAAAAGGAGGCAGAGGATACAAATGATTTTATTGCAAAAAGCGTGGAGTTTGCAGGTTTGTCATTGAAGGCTGTTTTAGATGGAGGTTTTATAGTGGTTTAATAGACTGTTAATACGTTTAATGACTTCTTTTCAGTTATTGGCAACCAATATGCCGCTTCAGGAAACCTGCAGATGGCTGTGAAATATTTTACAGATGCTATAAAACACAACCCTAAAGAGTATAAGTAAGAGTCTATAGCAGCAATTTAATTTACAACCACACTATGTCATGCAGAGCGTGTTTGTGAAAGTGTTATTCTTCTGTTCTAGGTTATTTGGGAATCGTTCTTTTTGCTATGAAAAGATGCGGCTATATGCGAAAGCTTTAACGGATGCTGAAATCGCTCTTTCTATGGATCCCAAATGGATTAAAGGACTTTATAGAAAAGGCAAAGCGCTGGTTGGCCTAAAGGTATCATTATCACGTCGCTGTCTCAGTCTCCTTCAAATCGTATCAATTTGGTTTTATTTCAAGTCAAAACAATCATGTTGTTTTTTCATCTCACAGAAATATTATGAAGCTAGACTTACATATGAGAATATAATAAAACTGGACCACACGTGTAAAGATGCAGCTGAGGAGCTGATGAAGGTGCAGATCATGCAGCTTATGGTGAGTGGGTGTAACTATTGCTCCAGCTGCTGTATTTGTGCTTTCTCTCAGTTTTATGTTTTCATTTCATAATTCATGATCGTGATTGTTTTTCTCAGGAATTGGGATTCACTAAAGAGCAGAGTTCCAACGCCCTTATTATTCATGGAACTGTGGAAAAAGCCTTAGAAAGTCTTTCTGTGATCCCTGGTATGTTATATATTCTTTCTACTTAATGTCTTGTTTTTAAATGCACTAGTCTGTTTCAAAATGGCGTTTATCTATCTCAAGAGAATTATTCATAATTCAAGTCATAATTGTGTAGCCCCTAAAATTACTATGTAAAGTAAGTTATACAGTTGCTGTGATAAACAGTGAGTTGTCAATTAGAGTAAATCATTCAGATTTCATTGGTTATTCTTGTATTGTCTCTTTAGTTGTGGCCCCTGTCCCTATGCCCAGAGAAAGTGAATTTATACCTGTACAGAGAAACCCACAAACTCAAGCTAGATTTCCTCAGCATAGATCCGTTGCACCAGTCCCTGCCGCACTAAATCATCCACCGTAAGACACACCAGCACACATGCAGCCATTCATCGTTTTTAAATCCTTTACCTGCATGAATTCTGAAGTGTGACCTGCTTTATATTTCTGAACAGAGAGCTGTTCCCGGTCTGGGTTGGAGATCTGGTGCCTTCTGTGACGGGAAAAAAGCTTTATGAGATATTTAGATCGTAAGTGAACTGCTTGGTTTTGCGTTTTTTTAAACTTCTGATACAGCATAATGATTCTATACGGTACAAGAGCAGCAGTGCTTGTTTATGCATGTATACAAATATGTGTATGTTATGTTTTTAACAGTGCTGGGCCTGTCCATAGTGTAAAAGTGTTGCCTTCCAAATACTGTGCATTTGTTAACTATTTCAAGAAGGAGGACTGTGAGAAAGCCATCGAGAATTTTCATGTAAGTGTGTGTTTGTGATACTGTCAGGTGAAAGGACCTTTGCCCATGGTTTATAGCTGCCTGTCTGCATCATTTTCTGGATATGTAAATCTGGAGGTTTTTTATTTGCAGGGTTATCCAACTGAGGGGACAATTCTAGTGGTGCGTTATCCAGATAGGATACATACCCGTCTTGGAGTGTCTAGAGATGCATCTACAGAGTCCTCAGGGAAGACTGGGTAAAATTGTTGATTAATAATAGTTTTGTTTGTTTTAAACTTTGAGTATCTGACAGTCTTAAAGTTTGAAATAGGTATACAGCAATGAATTATTGTATTATGACGTATCATAATAGTTATGCTCTTAGTAAAGTCTTTTTTTATCTTTTTCCTGTCAGCAAACAACCAGAAGAATGTTATTTTTGGAGAACCACTGGCTGCATTAAGAGTGATCACTGCACTTATCTGCATATACCAGAAAATAAGGGCATTGACCAGCATAAAGGGAGATCACATTTCTGATTCACCAATAGAGGGATTTATTCTAATAAATGCAACAAAAACCTGGAAACATAACAAATATTATAAATGCTTACAACACTGATTATCATTTTTGCTTAGACAGTCTTAATTATTTTTTTATAGTCATAAGATCAGTTTATCAAACAAAGAAAGAGAGTTTTGAGTTCAGACACCAGGTATAATGGCTGTGTTTAATGTGCCAAAGAAAGATAATATTCATTTTAGTAAAACTTAAGTACTGGTTTTTAATATTTTGCAAATCTGGCCTAAAACTATGTGTCACATTTAATGCTGTCAATTTTAGTTTATAAGAGAGTCACTAAGAAATTCCTGCACGTTTCATTATTAGATAATGGAAAAAAGGAAAGCAATGTATCTGTTGCAGTATTGTGACCCTGTCTGAAGGTTAAAACCAAAAGTATTGTTAAATTCTTTATTTTGTCTATTATTTTGGCTTTAAAAGGGAATTTCAATCTGCATGCAGCTTACCATGGGCTCGGTGGAAATGACACGTTAAGCGTTCAAACCCCCTGATGCAATAGATATAATGTGCAATAAGCAATGTACCATTATGATATGGGAATATTTGCATTGTTGTAAGACATTAGTACAAAATGTCCAGCACATTTGCATTAAACTCTTAAAAAAACTGACTTTTTCTTTTTGTTATTTGCATTTTTATTCTTTGTTACATCTGTCATTTACCATATGATATACATGATTCAGGGTAAATAAAGCCCTTCGTCTTTTACTAGAGTGAATAAAGCTCATGCTTACAAATAATTTAATTGCAAATGTCTGTATTCTACGAAAGCATCTGCAAACAAAAGTATGTGACCTTTGGAAATTTCTATCCACCATTTATTACTGATTAACTAATTAATCAATAATGTGCATCTTTGGTCAAAGTTCATGCTGAACTATAAAATGAAAGTATGAATAAAGAACATTTCACACACAAACTTTATGTATGTGCAATTTATTCAGTTCTTACTAGGGGTTTACTGTTTTTTTTGTGACAGATGTTGGACTTGGCATTTAATTCCTCAAGTCCGCGTGTTCGTTTATTCAGGAAGGAAGACTAAAAAAATATCTTTAAAAGGATTTTTTTAACAATCAAAAGTATATTGAAGAATATCACACTTGAAGAAAATATGCAGAGCTCTGGGTTCAATTCTGTCCCTAATTATATAATCATAGGAGTCCACCAATCGAGCACTACGACCGAATGAACCCCGTCTATCCCTCAAAACCCCATTTTTATGGTCTCCTCTTCCCAAGGTTAGCAGGTGGCACCTCCCCACCCTTCCGGTGGGCATCTTCTCATATTTGACCAACACCATTTCTCAGACAGCATGATCTAGACACAAAGGTTTAAAATCCACAAAGTTAACAACATGTCCATAGAGTTGATGTTATTTATTTAAACTAGTATTATAAAACTATTAAACAAAACATTTTATTAACAAGTTATTATCTTCTATATCTGTTTCTACCTTCCTATTGTTTACTGTTGTTGTTCATTTTCACATTCTTAATCTGACTGCACCTGACTATGTTACTGTCTGTTTCACACATAGACTCGTGTAGCTTAATGTGTTAATCTGAAAATGTGCAAAGAGTCACCTTAATAAAAATATATCAGATTGCCCTTCCTCCTCTAATAGGCTCCTCCCTTCCAGAAAGAAACACCAAACCAATCATCAGCACCATGACACAGCCGAGCACATTCATTGGCTGAGAATGCAAAGGCAGTGTGTGTGTGAGAGAGAGGGTGTATGTGTGTCCTGTATTAAAGCCGGCTGCTCTGCAGCATTTCTGAACTGGTGCAGTGCCGGTTCATCTCCACTAATGGTGTGCAGAACAAGGGGGACTTAAAAAGAACAACTTCTCCAACCAACAAACCAACATTAACATCATATGAAAACCAAACAAAAAAATCTACAAAAAACCTTCATCATGAGCTTCAACCCATTTATTTCCTCTGCACTTTCCCGGCGCTGGGATGACTCCACAACCTACAGTCTCTCCCGGGGACCCCTCTCTTCCTCCAGGTGGTCGGGGCGCTCGCAGCCGCTGCAGCGCTGGGAGCAGACAGACCTGAGTCAGGTCACTGTGGTGAATGCAGAACTGCTGGAGCTACGAGGCCAAGAGAGAGAGCAGCTGGTGGGTCTAAACAACCGCTTTGCATCCTACATTGAGAAGGTCCGACACCTGGAACACCAAAACCGGGCCCTGCTTCTGCAGTTAGAAGCCCTGCGGCGCAGGCAAAGTCAGCCCTCCCGCGTGCAGCAGCTCTACGTGCAGGAGGTGCGGGGCCTCAGGGAGCAGCTGCACCAGGAGGCCCAGACTAAAGCGTGCATGGAGGCGCAGAGGGAGCAGTTGCGGGAGACGCACGCACAGCTGCACGAGCGCTGGGAGGAAGAGGCCCAGCGGCGTAGTCGGGCAGAGGAAGACCTGCAGAGGTTGAGGGAGGAAGCGGGCAGGGTCGCCCTGGACAGCTGTGATGCGGAGGCCAGCGTGGTCTCCCTGGCGCAGGAGCTGATGTTCTTGAAACAAGTGTTTGCGGAGGAGCAGGAGGGCTTGAGGGTCCAGCTACAGGTTGCCAGCCTCAGCGTCGAGCTGGACATGAGCAGACCAGACCTGTCTGCTGCTTTGAGAGAGATCAGAGCGCAGTATGAGAACCTGGCTGGACGCAACATGCAGACGGCCGAGGCTTGGTTCAGGGGGAAGGTGGCTGGCGTGGTGGAGCTGGCGGATAAACAGGAGGAGGCTGTGCGCTTGGTGCGTGAGGAGACCGCGGAGTACAGACGGCTGCTGCAGTCCCGTTCGGCTGAAGTTGAAGCGTTGAGGAATGTCATTGATTCACTGAATGCACAGCTGGGTGAACTAGAGGAGATACAGGGCAATGAAGTTACTAAGTATCAGGTATCGTTCAAATGACCACTCTGGCCCATCTTTAGAGGTGCATAATTAATGCCATTTCAGTCAAGATTTGTGTTGAGACTCTAAATAGTAACAAATGATAAATTTACCTTACAAGATACAGTGGGTCTGTATTACAAATTCATACAAGTGTCAACAGTGATGAAATCTCTGATGTGTTCTTTTGCTTTCATCATTGGAAGGTGAAATTGGCACCAAATTGGCACTTACAAATGAATCTGTGAAATGTTGCTGATGCTGACTCACTCTGTCTTTAGTGCCAAGTCATGACAGCTTGTTCTTCATGGACTCAATGAGTAATTACCAGTAGAACTGATTCTAAATAGTTGTGTTGCTGGGCAATACTGTATTTGTGGTAAAAATACATTTAAATCTAATTTTTCTTTTTTGCAAACTTTAAGGGGAGGATAACTGACCTAGAGAGCGATATTTCTGATGCCAAAGAGGAAATGTCACGCTATTTACGGGAATATCAAGATCTACTTAATGTGAAGATGGCTTTGGATGTCGAGATTGCGGCTTATAGGTAATTGGTCTGCATTCAAATATGATTTTTTGAACAAAATGTGTGAAACAACTTGGACATTGTATCATAAACTGACTCTGATGATTTTTTTCGCTTCTACTTTGGTTTCAACAGGAAACTCCTGGAGGGAGAAGAAATTCGATTGACATATTCCACCATCCCAGCACTTGCCTAAACACCTGAAACCCCCACAGAGGCTTTCATACCTCCTGAACCCTGACATTCATTACATTCCAACTGTGAACACCCAAAACGCCAAACCCATTACATTCCAACTGTGAACACCCAAAACGCCAAACCCAGACATTTCAGATCATTACATTTTATCTATGATTTTGAATACTAATGCTTCACAAGAACCATCCTACTAACCTGGAACCACCACACAAAACCTTATGTGCCAAATCCACAACGCTTTGCATTTTCATCCCATTCAGACTCTTCAAATGTCTATAATTCCCCAGAAAATGTCATAACCTAACCATAAAAATCTCATTGATTCAAAGAAAAACGTGCCCTTGTGTCACACAAGAGGTCCTTTAGAAGACGTCCCCCTTCTTCTATACACAGTTAAATATGGAGACACTGCTGAAGTCAGCACTCATTCAGCCAGAGCTCTCAGTGTCATGTTGGCAGATTCTCATGATTCTAACTAACTTGTAGAACTGTATTGTACTGCAAGTAAAGCCATGCTAATTCTGATTAAATTGGTTATGTCTGATTTCCAGCACTCGTTAAGCATCTGATTAGCCAGTGATCCCCTGTATGCAGACTTTTAACCAATTGTTTGTGGAGGTGGATGGTTAAATCTAATATTGCTTTGGGTGCTCGGCAGTAAATTTCGTAATTGGCCAAGAATCAGCCAACAGGATACTGTCTGCCTGACCATTCATAGCTCTTATCAGTAGAAAGTGCAACAATTGTTAGGTTATATAATGTATTATTGATTTCCATTTATTGTAGAAGCACTTAATTTGCTCAGTGTCTGTTTTCTGCTTTTCATGTTAAATGTTTTATTTAAGAATATATTATTATTTTGGCATAGCCGTTACGCAGTGTTCGGTGTGATAAAAGCATGGCTGAAATTGTGGAGTAGAAAAACTACAACTAGAGTGTTTGGATTTGTGCTTAAAAACAAATATGCTGTCATCTGTCTGTTGCGTTGTCTATGTTTTAATGTCAACCAGTTATCAGTCATTTGGAAAGTGAACAAGAAACCGAGTCTGTCTATTATGACAGTCTCTGAACCTAAATACATACTAAATTAATAAAATACAACTATAACTCTTCAGCATATCTTGTGTGTCTGTTTGATTCCTTCATTTGTGTTAGGTACACAAAAAAGTCTTCCTTCCGCTGAAAAAAATAATCCTTGACCAACTGTGATATATGTTTACGTTGCTATAGGTGCTGCACAGTGATATACAGAATTGTTGGGTCAGCATGAATAAAACACAGCTATTGACCGATCAGAATCATGGACTAAAAGTAACAGTTTTATCAAGTTAAAAGTCTAGGAATCAAATTTTAGGAATCAAATATATATAAAACAAATAAATAATGATGTATTGATTAATAAAATATATTTAGGATTCTGCACAGTTTCTAGGTCCATGCAATGATTGTTTTAACTACAAAAGTTGCTTTCATGAAAAAGCACAAGATGCTCTGGTTATGGATAATTTGAGTTTTAGTACGCATTTATGAATATCTGCACAAAAATAAAATATAAATAAAAATAAGCTTTTTTTAAGTTCTCTAACAAAAAAATAGTTAAATACTTAAAATAATATTAAAAATATAGATAAATATAATAAAATGTAGATATTTTTAATAACAATTTTTATAATAATTACAGTAGTCATCTGAGTACAGTTGCAGTTACACGTCATTACAGCACGTGGCAGTAGAGAGCGTTTTGCGTTTATTTCAGCCATCGAGTAACAGAAACATCTTCCGTTGTTAAAGTTCAAGAACATGGCGACCTGAAAATAAGTGTTCAGTGTTACATGGCCATGCTTTTACGTGTTACTTACACTGTATTCACTCAGATCAGGTATTAACTGCGTGTACGAGTATCATTAATCGTAAAAGTACACAGGCTGCATCATGCTGCGGGTTTTACGGAGTCACACTCCTGTCATTCGTCTTCTCGCTCCTCAAAGTGACGTTCTGATCCAGACAGTTCGGGAGAGAAAATCTCGCACAGACCCGAAAGCGAAGTCAAAAATCGGACGGATCAAGACTCCCCCTCCCGTGGATCCCGTGGAAATGGTTGTGCTAAAAGAGCGTTTCACGGAGTACAATCTGATCATGAGAGCCCTGCGGTAAGGTCATCAGTGGTAGGCATTGCCATATAGACATTATACTATACCGAAGTTTGGAAATACTTACTCAATAAGGATTCGATTTTTATCACATTTTAGAATAGTAGTGACCTCATCAAAAACATAAAATAACACAAATGTAACTTGTGACTAAAAGCATCTACGATAAATGAACACTAGCATCTATAATATTGTAGCATCTATAAAGGCAAATTTCTGTCTATGCTGGACTCTTAATGGCTGCTTTTTATTCATTATTTGGTCCAAATAACCAGTTTTAAAAATATTTTTGTACTTAAATTGCAGTCAAAATGTGCTTGATATTTGCATAATGGCACATGTGTGTGTAGACTGGAGTTCAAAGAGGAGATGTTAAGGAAGAGATTTGAAGAAGAGGTTGGGTCTTTAGCAGAGGAGAGAGCCAAACAGGAGGCTGAAGAGCATCGTTCACTAATGGCCTGGAATGATGCAGAAAACCTCAGACTGAAAAAAATACGGTGAGCTGTGTGGATCTGCATTTTATGAATTATGTATGTGAGTTACACTTTGCTGTTGTTTGAAGTAAATGTACATAATTTGGTCTTGTAGAGAGCAGCGTCTGCAGAAGGAGACTGAAGCTAAGGAACAGAGACAGAGAGAAGCAGCTGTCATACGCCAACAAGAGCTGGAGAACTACATTAAAGAGAAAGAAAGAGAAATTTTACAACTACAGGTGAATCTTGAGTTTTTGTACATTGCGAGGAGGGCAAAAGAAACAAAATGCCAGATATCTGTCAAGGGTAGGGCTTTTTGGGTCTGAATGATTAGTAAAGTTCTTGGGAAATTTGCAAACTTATTTTATAGTAAAATAGTAATTCAATCAAGTAATGCAGGTATCTATGCAAATCCTGATTTTTACATTTAAATATAAACAGTAATTTGCCTTCACTATCTACAAGGCTTTATGCATGGGTTTAAACTATCTGTAAATGTTGTTTGTACATATTTGTTATGTAATAGATTTGAAACTTCAGGATTTGTTTTTTACTACCTCTCTCACACTGATATCATTCTTCATCAACACACATTTATCTGTATTTCAGGAGGAGGCAAAGAACTTCATAACACTGGACAATCTAGATCAACGGATTGAAGAGGCTCTAGACAACCCGAAAAACTACAATTTTGCAATTGATAAAGAAGGACGTGTGGTCAAACGAACTGTGTTTCAGTGATAGATAGACAAAAAAAGTCTTTTGTACATAAAATGTATACTGTTATAGATAAAAATGTGGAAAGAGTAAAAATGTTTTTTCTTTAAATTGATCTACATGTGTGCTTTGTGTTCTAACCATCTGTAAGTTTCATGAATACAAAGAAGTCTTTACTTTCACAATTTTCGTATTTATTTGTGTGTGTGTAATTGTAAGCAACATTTTCTGAAAAAAATCTCAGGAAAATGAAAGCCTCTTAAAAGTTATAATTAACAAGTGCTGCGCTTGACAAAGACATTTTTGTTTAAATTAAGCTTTAAAGCTTTTTTCTTAGACGTATGTGTTGTTTGGAAATCAAAACCATGACCTAGCTCAGTGCTGTACTAAATACACTATAGAAACATTTTAGCTCAACTATGTATGTAGTGTAGTTTAGTGTTCAGATGATTTTTCATCCTGCAATATCAATGCATATGCCACTTAGGGAAAATTAATAGGTTTTAATGTAAAAACGGGTATTTAAACCAACCAAATTAAAAACAACCTCCACACTATCACGCCTATCGTTGTCGGCTGCTGTGGTGATACATGAGACATGCCTATTGGACATGTTCAAGCATGCGCACATGTGTTAGTTAAGTATTACTTCCGGGACAGTCTGTGACCAAATGCACTAAAAAGCGGATGACAGCAAGGCGTACCTTAACGGAAATGTGAAGATGTTCTTAAACCGCATATCCATACCTTAACTTATCTCAAATGTGTTAAACACAGTGATGTCAAACTACTGCTTTGTGCGGAATACGTGCTTTCTACTACAGATCTGATGCAACAACATGGCAACATCACATGTGAATCGCTGTCTTCTTAAGACAATGACGAGATGTCTTCGGGACAGCAGCCGTCAGCCACATTTCGTGAATGTAAGACCTTTAGGACACTTTTCTAAATTCTCTTCGGACAAACAGAGTGATGGTGAAGGAGCTGATAACAGGCAGTCACAGCGGGCTTCAGGAGGTCACGCCGCTCTTACGGCACTCGCGCTTGGACTGGGACTCGGCGGAGCGGCAGCTCTGTATGCTTTAAGAGATGACAAAGATGCATTACAGAGGACAGTAGCTGTCAGACATTTACTGATCGACAGTCTGCTGCCTGCTGTCCAGTGTGCATCACCCTTTAAACCCGACAGCCCGAGGTTCAAATATAACTTCATCGCAGATGTGGTGGAGAAGTCAACTCCTGCTGTAGTCTACATCGAGATCGTGGGGAGGTGAGCCTGAGGAAAAAGTATTTAAAAAGTGGATAAATAAATTAACGTGTGGGATTGTTCCCCTTTAAACTTACTGTGTTATCTTGTCCTTTATAAAAACGAACTATGTTTTATTATAGTAAAATATAGTAACCATTTCCTACAAAGCCCTACTATAGTAATTACTAAAGTAAAGTATACTTTATAGTATTTAATACAGTAAAAATATCAATTTACTATTGTTAATAATACACTGTAGGACTGTAGTATACATTAACAAAGTATATTATACTAGAGTAAATGACATTTTACAAAAGTTTTTGTAATAATAATAAAGTATACTATATTTTGTAAAATAGGCTACAATTACTGTAGTAAAAAGTGTTGCTAATGTACTTTTAATGACGAATCTACAATAACACAGTGTATTTTATAAATTTATACCATTTTTTATAGTTTCAACACTTCTTTACTGTTTTAACAATGAATCCTTGTACACTGTTTCTTGTCAGACACCCTTTCTCCGGCCGTGAGATGCCCATCTCGAATGGTTCTGGCTTCATTGTTAGTAGCGATGGACTAATAGTGACTAATGCCCATGTTGTTGCCAACAAGCGTGGCGTTCGTGTGAAACTGACCAATGGAGACACATACAATGCCATAGTCCAGTATGTAGACCAGGCTGCGGACATTGCAACTATTAAAATCAATGCTAAGGTACCAGTGATGCTTTGCATAGGTTTCTTTATAGTAGGACATAAATTCTTACAGTGTATTCTCTTTATCATTTTAATTTACATTCTGTTTTTCTACTTCCAGCAACCGCTGCCAACGCTGCGTCTTGGCCAGTCGTCTGATGTGCGTCAGGGTGAGTTTGTGGTTGCCATGGGAAGCCCCTTTTCTCTGAAAAACACCATCACTTCTGGAATAGTTAGCTCCGCCCAGAGAGGCAGTAAAGAGCTGGGCCTGTCTAACCCCAACATGGACTACATCCAGACTGATGCTACCATAGATGTAAGGACAACAAAATACCAAAGGATAAATGAGTACAGTTGCATGAGAACGCCATATCTGTGCCTTTACAATTACAAGAGAATTTGTTACGTCATTACTGGTATTAAACTACATAGTCATCACTTTTTAATTTTGTTATTTTACAGTTCGGAAATTCAGGAGGTCCCCTTATTAACCTGGTGAGTCACTGTCATTTCTTAACATACTACCTTATTGTACTACCTGTGCCTTGTGGTTAACAAGTGTTCTAAAAATAAATACAGAAAAAGACAATCCATAATAGACAGTATAATGTATGTGGGTGGTTGACAAAAGTCTATGTCATATGGTGTGACCTACAAAAAATGTAGAAAAAACCTAACAATTACAGTAAGATAAATCATAAACCTTTTCATCCTATTTGTAACTCCAGCAAAGAAGATAAATCTCTCATGCTATTTGTATATTTTTTTCTACATTTTTGCTGTTACACCATAGGACACAGTCACATATTTATTTGTCAACTACCCATGTACAGATGTGCTATATACAACGTGATGTTAACTAACTTGACTATTGTGTTTTAGGATGGTGAGGTGATCGGCATTAATACCATGAAAGTGACTGCTGGAATTTCTTTCGCTATTCCGTCAGATAGAGTCCGCCTTTTCCTTGAGCAGGCAACAGACAAAAAGAGTAAAAATTATGACCTTTAACAGGTTCTTATTGTTATCATTCACTTTACTGCAAACTGTCTTCAATAGAAATCTTGTTTCCTGTAGAATCCTGGTTTGGAGAATCTGGATCAAAACGGCGCTACATTGGAGTGATGATGTTGACACTCACCCCCAGGTGCCTAATTTTAGCTTTGGTGATTTTATAAGAATTGAATTGCACTTGATAATAGTGCTGATGATACTCTTGTAAAGTAGCTTGTGTGATTTGAAGTGATCTGTCGTTCCGTTTTTCCACATCGAAGACTGTTGCCCTTTTAACTTGTTTTATCTTTTTCCCTCTCAGTATAATCGAAGAGTTGAAGATGCGTGACGTAAACTTTCCAGATGTAACACATGGAGTTCTTATCCACCGTGTGATTATAGGCTCTCCAGCCAATAGGTAAGCAGCACTAATCTGACCCCACTAAACTCTGTGTTTTGCTGTGGTCTATAGGCCATCCTATTGTTGATGTAATTTCCTGTTTTCTTATTGACAGAGCTGGAATGAAACCAGGGGATGTTATTGTTGAAATAAATGGGTTAAAGGTGAACACCTCAGAGGAGATCTATAATGCTGTGAGGACAAGTGAGAGCTTAAACGTGGTGGTCCGCAGGGCTAATGACCTCCTCATGCTGCACATGACCCCTGAGTACACAGAGTGACACCGGCACAAAAAAGCTTTACACACTAGATCATGCGAGAGATAGGTCTGTTGAATGAGAAGACAAATGTTGTAACAGAAACTACAGTTGAAGTTGTTTTAAAAAGGTAAAAATGTATTTGTTTTACTAAGCCTTACATTCATGTAGTGTTATTGAAACATTGTTTTGCAAGTGTGCATTGTGTACACGTTTTTGGAAGTTTATGTATGCGTGTGGACGATCCTGAGCCTGTCAGCTTTGCTGCATTACACTGGATAAACCGCAGTGTACCTTGTCATGTATATCAGTATTGTTTTGAAGGAAAATCAAATAAATACCACTAAATATTTCAGCCTGTGTTCAGGAAACACAGTTCAGCAGTGACTTTTCATCACTATAATAAAGAGGGTGCTGTTGTTGGTACAATGCATACATTTTGTATTGAATTTTAATGTTATCAAGTTTGTATTTTAATATGTTTGAAAAATAAGTGATTTCGCAATAAAATACTGAAATACCAGTCATTAATACTTTTTATTTATGTAACACAGTGCTACCTTCTGTTGCTTAATTCTCATACTTATGTGTTGTATAGTTTTTTATAAATACAGTAAGATATCAATTTTTTTTTTAAACAAAATGTGAAACATAATTGAGCCGATGAATCTATTTTAAAGGTGCTTTGGATCACGTTTTGTGTAAATTGCTTGCTTATCTACTTTAAATATCTCCTAATATTTGTAAGTTGCTTTGGATAGAAGCGTCAGCTAAATGTAAATGTCCTAAGACATCAATGTCGTCAATATAATTTTAAAATTTTGTTGTGAACTCAGATGTGTACATTAATTTTTTTTTACAATTTACAGTTCTCTTCATGTATTTTAATAACCGTCTTATTTTTTATTTCAGTCTAAGATTTATACTTAAACACAATTGAGAACTCCATTAAGAGCTATGAAACAGCAAAATCAGAGATATAAAATTTCCCTTTGGGTAAACCGATACCCTTATACAAAACAAAAGTTTATTTTAAGCTTTTTCTATTTTATATGTGGATTATAAAACTCAAAATATCATTATTTTTATTACAACTTTAAATAGCACTTTATTTTCATCCATCTCTAAAAGAGGAGTGTGACATGAAATGGTAATTATACTGTAAATGAACACATGAAGCATAAACAGCTCAGTTTAAAACGATTGTGTGATAGTCACTGAAGCATTACAAAGTTGCATGAAAAACAGTTTGAAAGTAACAAGAGATGAGCTTAAAGCGTAACATACATTCACACCCTGCAACAGCGTTTAGAAGTGAAGGATCATCTGGAATACAAAACATTCAAGTATTTTCAACTCACATAGAGAACAGCACATTGGCTGTGTGATGCATTAACAAAGCCTTGTATAAACCCTACAGAAAATAAGCACCTGAATGTACTGTAAACAAATAAAACAGACTCTTATCACTGCCTGGCCTACAGGAAATGTTCATTTTACTTCTAATTGTCAAACTATTTAGTCCACAATCAGAGTAACTGTAAAGGAATCACAGTCAGTGTATGTATTTTCTGTGAAAGTCTGGTTTAAATGAAAAAATATATTCCTCTGGATTTGCTTACATATTAAGACTCTTATCTAATATGACTCCTATTATGAGATCTGGTTGTTAAGTTGTCCGGGATATTTCTCAAACTTTCTTTCAGCCTCTTCACTGAAGGCATCACCTGAAACAAAGAAATGGAAAAATAACCTTTGAGACTGAGATTTTTTTGTCTTTTGAGACATTTTTAAACCATTTCATATAAGTTGAAATATATGTTCAGACCAACAAGCTACTATGAGATACAGTATGAATAATGTGCAATCTATGTCTCACCAATATGGCAGTTATGAATCCATATCCTGTTGCCATCATATTTGCAGTTACATTTCATGGCATTGTTTGTGAAGTCACTTTCAGATACCTCATAGTTAGGATTTATCACCACCTGGAAAAAAGCAATACACATTTACATCTTTTTCCATTATTTGAGACTGTTTGATCCATTTGTCGTGTAAGATGCTCTGATCATTTTGTAGATGAAACTCAGACTGGTGATTATCTGACCTGAAGGATATAATTTCCTGGTTTAACATCAGTAATGTCAAGCCACTGGCAATCAATGTCATGTCGATACAAATCCCAGCATCCCACTGTGATGCCTTGCTCACCAAAGTTAGCACACTCATATCTCTTTGAAACACCTATAAAACAAATAAACAAATAAAAGAAAAGAAATAAATAAAAACACATAATTAACTAAACAGCACTTTCTCAGAGACACTGGATCTATATGACTTACCCTCTTCACAGTCTGAGTCTTCCAGACAGAAACTGGCTTTATGTCCTTCTGCTACTTTAGTGCCATTGGCGGACAGCAGGTCATAGTGTGTAAATATATCCATACTGTGATAATGCCTGTAAAGTTCGACACAGTAATATTACACAGTAATATGAAGTGCTTTATTAAACATTTAAATACTTATTGTTGACATTTATGGTACAGTTACCCGTGACATGCGTGCCAAACCCAAGAGTGACGTCCTGCTTTGGGTCTGAAGTCGGCCCGCCCGACGTTATGAATCTGTGAGGAGAAGCGGAGCAGGCGGCGGTGACCGTAAGGCCAGTTAGCTTTAGCAGCGCTCTTGGACAGACAGTCCTCTTCTGCTGCACAATACAGCATGTGTAACGGCCTGTCCTCTATATATGCTGTCTGCTGCACGAGAGGTGCATTCAACACTAGATCAGATGCAGCTGGGGAAATAGCATATGAACATATTAACATAAAAATACTTATAAACAAAAACTAGTTATTTATGCCATAGCCTTAACATTTATTTTTGGTCCAGGAATTTGTTTGTTTCTATTTTGAACTGAACTAGATTTCTGAGGTTTTATTGTCCAGACAAACAGTTTTGCTCAAAGTGCAACAGTTTAGAGAAAATGATATGTTATCTCATTTGTCTGCATAATGTAAATCATTTTAAACTCAGACATTGTCCAAGACTTTGTCATGTGAGCTCCAGTAATTGCAGACCAGTGAAAAGAGGAAGATAAACATGTGACTGACAACAACATCTACAGGGTGAACTTCTGTAACCCACAAAAACCAATGACAACAACAGTGAGGACAATTACTTAAAAAATTCTATGTGAGGTCATTTTAAGGACATTTCCTATGAAAAGTAGTTATAATTTATGGTTATACACTTTCTAAGAATTTCTCATACTTCCAGAAAACAATGACCCGGCTGTGTTATACAGTTAAATGTTTCTGTAAAAGAGCTTTACTCTATCACACTTAGTTTTTAACTTTAAAAAGGAAAATGTTTCTTGGAAGTGGACAGTTTATTGTCTGATTATAATGATTATGTGATGCTGTTTTGTTGTTACTCACTCTCCGAGCAGATGACTCCTGCTGCAAACCGAGCAGCTGTCTTTTGGCAGGTGACAGTTTTGTGGTGTTGGCACTGGCTGAGAGACATCTCATCTCCAGTGCATTTCACTCCACTCATGACCATATCTGTCAAATTACTGCTGTCCCAATACCATGTTTCCTTAGCAAACGTGCATAAAAAACACAAACAGACATGATGAGCAGTTCAGCATGAGGAGAATGATATGGTCAGAAAATCATTGGACTTACACCAACAGACTGAATGAGTAAACAAAGCACATACTGTTTGAATAGTCTAAAATGTTTTTTTCCTCTTTCCATCTTAATACCTTTTATTTGCAAAAGCACAATAAGATCCACAAGTCAAGATTACATTTTACCTCAAAATCAAGACCTGGAATATACTATGTGAGACAGTTGGACTTTGATGCCACCTTTATGTCCTTGTTGTAAGTTTTGATCCCATTTGACTCTCATGGAATGGAAAACAACAGCTAAAGTGTAGTCTAAAATAACTTGTTTTGTGTTCAGAAGAACAAATTAAGTTATATATTTTTGTTTTTGGGTGAACTGCTTCCTTAAGAAAAAATATATTTGAAATGAAATATTACTTTGAGATGTAATATTCAGCCAGTTTCTTCCACTTATTCTTAAATTGATCAGCTTCATGATTCAAAACAAGTGCCAGACATCTAAAGCAGCAACAGCTGTTCTAGTCCAAACAGAAATTCCACCCATCTTATTTCTAATAATTTTGCCTGAAGATCATCTGTGAGCGTATGTGTGTGTCCGTGATATGTACTCACTGTAATAGCATGCATGCTGAAACCCAGCCCTAGCTGCCTGCATGCCACCATGGCCTCTTTGGTGGTCCAGCCCTCACTGCATACACTGCCCCAACGCTGCCCCACCCGCACCTCCACTCGCCCTTCATACTGCGAACGCCCACCTGACAGACGCACCTGAAAACACAACCTACGCCATGTCAAGACACATTTTTCCCTCGTTACCAGTCTCTCTCTCCTGCCATTTGCTGCTTCCCCACATACAGACAGACTACCCTGTTGAAAAGACCAGTCCAAAACAGCTTGATCTTTTCAGCATGGCTGTTTCCTGCTTGTCCCTATACTACATGCACTGACTGTCATGTGATGTTCTGTGTGTTTTCAAAGCTGAGGCTTTGAATACGTATGTGGGAGAGTGTAAGCCAGCACCATCAGATGTTTGTTGATGGTGGCAGAATGATCAAGGATGTTGTTAGCATGCAAGTGTGTACTGCTGTTACTGTTAGCATCCTACTTGTAGGCCATGGTTGGCGTAGCCGAGGCCGAGCTGTCTGCACACAACCATGGCCTCCTCAGTGCCCCAGCCTTCTCCACAGATCAGGCCCCAGCGCTGCGATCCGTTAGTTTCGGTATGTAACAACTCCACCCGGCCCTCGTAGCGCGTTCGACCTCCTAAGATGCGCACCTGAGCAGGGCACAACCGGGGAGGACAGGTAAGAAGACAGTACAGCTCGTAAATTGTAAGGGAGACCGGGGCTAGTTGTCACACTTTCCTGCCGTGAGCGTTACTTATAATTGTAAGAGTCAGTTTACATGTTTTATAGACACAACTTAATCTCTAAGCTATTAAAAATTTCCAATATTAAAAACCAAGGAAAAAAAGCATACTGATTGTTGAACACACAATAGTGGGGCATGTTGTCACACCATATGGGATAAGTTACACTGGGAAGCTGCCATATAAATATCCTAAAAAAAGGAGTAACAACTAGCCCCCGTCTCCCCTACAATACAGAAAATTAGCTTAAAAGGTTGTCTAAAAGTATGTGCATGCTTTAGGTAAGTGATAATGTTAAAAGAAAATGTTAAATCTGTTGTGATCCATCATCACAGATCACAAAAGATTCATTCCAGTCAATGTCTCTTGGTACAGACAATGTTTGAGTCATTAATTTTGATAAAAGTTCATCAAAATGAACACTCAGCACAACATTATTCATTGACTTGATTGCTAAGTTGGATTCTTGCATTCAGAAACAATCCACAGATGTAAGTGAATGTGAGTTTTTGAAAACACCAGGAGGACAGACTGGCCCTTTGATAAATGAACATGAAATCAATAGATTAGATTAGATTCTTTAACACATTATAAACATTGGGATGCCCTGACCGTCTTTTCATAGCCCATATACGGGACGTTACAGCGGACCGCTGCATCCTCTGTGTGTTTGCAGTCTTCAGCAGTGATGTTTTTATAGCGGCAGTTCACAAGTGAACGCTCGTGGCCGGTGCACTGGACCTCGTTCATATGGATTGGCCCCAAACCTAACAAAAATACAGGTACATAGACGCATCAACAGTAAATTGTGTAAAACATACTGACATGGATGCTTTGTAATAAATCACTCTCTAGTGTTGAAGAACTCCAGAGAGACTGTAATGAATACAGTATGAGAATGGCTCATGTTTTCTCTGATGACCTCAGAGATGAGGGTTCAGGTCATTGGTCAGGTATTAAAAGCATTCCTTGCATTCAATCGCTGCAGGCAAAATGATTTCTTATTTGTTCCATCACACAAGCCTCACATTAACACTCATTTTCTGTCGTCTTATTTCTTCTTTTTCTCACCTTGTCCCATGCGGGCACCTGTCAGGGCTTCTTTGGCAGAGCCGAATCCCAGTTCTCTGCATACCACACTGGCAGACAGCAGGTTCCAGCGATCATCACAAACCGTCCCCCATTCACTGCCCTTCAATACCTCAACACGGCCCTCACTCTGCCTTACTCCACCCTTCAGACGGACAGAAGACTGTTGAGAAGGAAAGAGATGTAATTCAATGAAAGTAATGAGATTGGCACTGAAATAAAGTCTTACACATATGACACATTACATTACCGAAACTTTGAGTTTCTTTCTCATTGCAGTGTTCTGTACATAAAGTGGACCGGGAACACAGCTGACCACAGCCGGCATACCTCCAGGACACGACTCTGTGGCATTGCCGTAGTTAAACTCCAGAGGACATGCAGCTAAATGCACTTCTGCACCTAAACATGTCACAGAGTGAACCAGGAAATGATTCTTCTGCCGCTCAGCGTACAGCCTGAAAGAAGTAAAAGAGACTTCAGAAGACTTCCCCAAACATTCACAAGAGATTTTAGGCCCTAGAATGACATACACAGATATGTTTTCTATGCAAGATTCAAACAAATATGCAAATGATTAGCTTTAGTGTACAAAAAATAAGGTTAGAAAACTGCCAATGTATTTTCCTTTTGTTTTACCAAGGTTACCTTTCAGCTGCTGCTGATTTGGCCGGTTTAGGCTTAGAGCTAGTTTTAGTGATAGTCTTAGCTTTGGGCTCCTGCCTGTAATGCAAACACTCATTAAGCCGTCTGAAAATGTTTATTACAACATTCAACATGCAGGTGTGTAAATATACATATGATATGCATGGAAAAGAGGTCAATGTAAGACAAAAAAGTTTACCAACTATATTAATAATTATAGTTAATCATAAAGGGGATACATTTTAGTAACTCTATGTAAATCTTATTTAGATTTATCTTTCCCATGCCTGTTAGACACATGAAAACATGCAGATCAACAAGATAACATGCAGAGTATAATAGTTAGCAGGGTTCGGATTTGTGTTAGTTAGCATGAGAATCTTTGTTTTTCTTCCCTTTGAGAACGTTTACTTGCACATAAGCGCAGCCTCATCACAAAACTATGTGAGTAAAACTAACAGATGGCTTTAAGTTCTTCATCTGGGTCATTTCCGGCATTCTCTCAGAATCTCCTTCTCGCTTAGATATACACACCTCATTATTTTCAAAAGGACTTGGAAATTCACTCTTATATAGTGTATTATCACAGCTGAATAATAAGTAGGATAATTCTGCCATGCAAAGGCAACAATGATCTATTTACTTTTAACAATGATACTTTTGGTTCAAGCAGCTTTGCATATATTTATCTCAGTTTTAATGTGTTATGTACTGCATTTTGCCTTTGTAGTGCAGAATTGAAGAAAGAGAGTTTGTTCTTAAGACTTTGTGTTAGTTGTTTTCTAAGGTCACTATTAAAGACACACTACTGTATGTACTTCAGCCCTCTAGGGAAAGAACACTACTGGTTTCTTTCCCTCAGATGGTACCTGGCTGCTGTTACTTTAACTTTAGCTTTTGGTTCAGCAGATCTCTTTCTGAGATGCCTGTTAAAAATAGGGAAATAGAGTCAAGCCCACACACACATAACACACTGTTTTTCTAGCTCGCTTTGTCCAGTTCTGGGTAGTTCAGACATGCTTAAACATAAAAAGGTTGAGTAACACCAGCATATTCTTTAAATCTCACTAGTCTAACAGACAAGAAAAATAATTGTATTTGCTGGGGAAAACTCAAGTCAAAGTTATGATGATATAACATCTATTACCCACCATAACTCACTAAGATTGACTTGACAAACTTGTATGAAATAAAAGGCGCTGCCAGAAAGGGAACTACTTTTTAATGCAAAATAAACAATAAATCTGGCTGTGCTTTATGGTATATTTTTGGTATATTCCTAGGATGAGCACTAGAGCACAGATATGATATGGAAAGAGCACACACACATAGAGTAAAGAGCACAGAGGTACTAGGAACACAGAGGTACCGAACAACACCACAGGCACGTAGGCACGAACATAGAAGGCATGTGCTGCACGTACTGCACATAATGTTAACATGTTGATATATGCAGATATATGTATATGATATAACACTGAAACACCAATCCAGGGTTGCCTTGCCACCATTATACTATAAGAACAGAGAAATAAGAAACCAAGGGGGCAGGCCTAAAAAGGAATAGTCCAATAAGAAAAGATAATAGTAGCAGACCAAGAAAAGGGGATGGCTAAAGAGAAAAGGTAAATCATTTGTCAAGAAGAAATAGAATAAAGTCAGAGACTGTAAGATCAGATGCTCTTGGATGTTCTTTGGTATCTCAGCTTTGTTGGCTCGAGCAATAAAGTTTGACTTTTGGCACGTGGAACCTTCTTTTCTTAGTGATTTTTTGGATAGTGAGGGATTATTTTCCACAACAGCTTTTACTATCCTGGAATTTACAAAAAACTTCATGGGTTTCATTAAAATTTTCTAACGATAAAAATAATGTGGGGTTATGGAAACATCATCAGTCACAGTGTGATATTGATTTAGGAGTTTGGGGTACGTAATGGCATATACGTGCCTTATTAGGGACAGTGGTTGAGAACTAGAACCTTTAAGTGCTCTATAAAACTACACATGGAAAATAAATGCAGACAGGCGTCTAGTAGAGCACACAGACTACTCCTCAGAAAGTGAAAATGTCCTACCAAATTTTGAGAAACACGCTGGAAATTAAGTTAAGGACATGTAAAGTGGTCCTGACTTACTGAAAAACTCAAAAATCTGTCATATTTGTCAACAGTTTGTGTAAGGGTTAGGTTTATTATTACCTTAATATGAAAAATATTGCGTCTATGAGAACACCCAATATAAAAATCTGTGTGTGTTTGTAAATGTCTGTGTTTTTACATAGGGTTTATTTCTTTAAGGAAAACATTAACGCTGTACTCAATCTAGTCGTTTGGTATATATATGTGTCCTGTGTCTGTGCATGTGTTTGTTTGTGGTTTAAATTGTGTGTACTTTGCAAAGATAAACCGCATTTCTCAGATGACTGAGAAAGTATACAGAATTTCCTCTCACACTGGCAACAAACTGACACAGTACAGAGAGAGTTTACACACTGGGAAAAACAAACACACAAGACACATGAATACACACATAGACCCTGAAATTAAAGCATTAGGATTGAGCTAGTACTCAACACCCCGCTTTCACAATCCAGTCAATTCCAGATGGATAAAATCAATTAGATTTCACACATTATGGAACAGGTTGCGGTCACCATTATACAATGTGAAATTCTGATTCATCTCTGCTGCACTTACTTGTAGAAGTTTTTGTTGACCTTCCTCTCGTGGGGGAATCCCATCATGCCACAAACCACACGTGAATTTTTTGGTGTCCAGCTGTTATCGCAGATCTGAGCCCAACCTCCTTTATATTTGACTTCTACAACTCCCTCTGTGATCGGCAACCGCTTAGATGCCGCGTTAACCACAGGACGCAAACGGACCTCCTCCACTTTATTCTCGTCCACTTGCACCTGAGAGAAATATAGAGAATTAAAACCATATGGAAAGTAAACCAAGAACAGGTGCAGAGAGTCTTGTGAGGGGGGGTTGTGGTTAATCGCTTCAGACAGTGAAGAACGGCTAAATAATCAAAAAACATGTTACAGGGTCACCCAGGTGCTGGGTTCTATTACTATTAAAGCGTTTGGCAGACACTTTTATTCAAAACAACATGCATCTTACATCACAATTTATCAGCATCAGTGTGTTGGGAATTTACGCCACAAACCTTACACTGCTAGTCCCTCTGCTTTACCTCTATAACATTGGAGTCCTTAAATCCAGGCAGTCTCTCGTCTTTACAGATCACTCCAGCGTCCTCATCATGAGTGCAGTCACTGTTGCCCCACCCACGAGACTTACACACTGATATACTTCTTTCACTTCCACTGCACTGCACATTGTCAAGCCAAATCTTACCTGAAACAAACATAAAGCACATGCAGAACAAAACTATTATTGTATATGATGCATCTCTACAGTATGTAAAAATGTGTGTTGTTTTTGGACTAATAAGGTGCTAAAAATTATCATTCTTACCTGTGCCCTTGCCATATTTGGCGCTGTGTGCCCAGCCTGTGGCGGACACAAAGCCAAGCTGGCGACAGAGGACGTGGGCATTGGCTAATGAGAAGTCATCATCACAGATGGTCCCCCACTCGCCTTTATAAAACACCTCAATTCGACCTTCATTGTGTTTTCTGGGGAAACCGGACAGACGAAACTTTAGGCTTTCTGGTCCCTCTGCTGTCCGAGATGTCGGTGTGGGGCTTAGGCGTGCCGGGGGTGTGGTCTGGGCAAAGCATGATGGCATCCAAGCGTTAAGTAAGAAGACAACAATGTGTCTTAACCAGTATGTCTGCTCCATGAGTGTCTGTAAGAAGAGGAGAATGAAAATGAAAAATCTGATTACTTGATGCCAGACAGATTCATATTTGTATCCTAAATACCCAACATACCATGGGACACTTAGTGCACTGTAGTATGGCTGAGTATTACAATAAAATTACCTGTATCTGACTACATGCACACATACTTCTCCTCATACTTGAATGTCCTAGGCATCGTGATTGACAAAAACACTTAATTAAATGTAAAACATGACCAGGCAATACATGCGAATACAATGCTTAGGGTTGAAATTATTAAAATAAATTAGGCAAAACGGTTAAGGTCTACAGCTCCCTCTCTCATTCTCTCTCTCTCTGGACACAGTAGCCATACATTCATTAGTTCCAGATGGTAAACTGATTGACAGAAGCAATAAAAACATTTTACTAAGCCACCCACTGACTGCATGATTGACATGATTCATTAGTTTATCTCATAATCATATATAATATCAAGGCACAAAAACTATGACATAGCAGTCCTATATAGCTGAAAGAAACGATTTCCAGTGGTCTGGACAAGTCTGGACACTGTGGACCGCACAGGAATGTAAATCTCTAGCGCCCTCTCTGTTTGGTTTGGGTGGGTACAGACACCGTTACCTGCAGAAGTTAATAACAGACACGTAATACACGTGTCTTGTTCAATGAGGTTTTCATGATGGAAGAGCATAGAAGACACTTGAATATCATGTAAGTTATTACACTAATCTTTAAAGCTACTAAAACATCACTAACGTTATAAGCTGCTAGCCTTAGCATCCCTTATAGGCTATACGAAAATTAGCCATGGCTTTTTACTACAAATAAAACACAAAACATGGTAAATATAGTTAAACCAAAGAAAATATAAATATATCATATATTATACATGGTATTTGTAGTAAAACTGTGGTAATATCAATCCACCAAAAACACGGTTAGTACACTTTTATTATTACTGTATATTTAAACTATGGCAAGGGCAATATAGTCTAAATGCATTCTTTCAACAAAAGATAAAGTGCTTCAATTGTGTCTAAACCTTGTGAATTGTACGCGTTTTAAATTAAGTGGATAAACGCATTTTCCTCCAACAGATGAACCCAAAGTTACTTGAGACTGGCGCGCAATTGAAAACAGACCCTCAGTAGTTCATGGGTGATTGGGTGTGCTTAAAGAAAACATATACAAAACAATAGGGCAATTGTCACTGTAATTATACCAAAACCACATCCCATAAGCCCAACAAACTATAAAACCATATAATTGTGTCTATACAAACATATCGGTTGAGGTAACAGGCAGAAAAATCTGAATGCCACACGTCGGTTATTATAGGGGTCACGGGCCGTTTTACTGTACCATAAAGTTCATAGACGTGTATTGCGTCAAAAAGCAAACAGCTGTTCATGCATTTACCATCAGTAACTTCATTACAATAACCACAAAGTCAATGCAGTTTTGACTATCAACACATTTTCTGCGCGAGGGACACTTCTGTTGTCCATTCTTATACAAATACAAGCGGAAATGAAAAACAAAAGAAAAGCACAACAAAATGAATACGATCTAAAACCATCATACACATCATTAAAGCACAAATAATGAATTACATTCACAGTTAAACTAATTTCAAAACGTAAAGGATGAATAAGACACGCCGTGCAAGTCAGATTGGATCTAAGATATACGACTTTTAATTCAAGTGTAATATATTTAATAGTATTTACACATTTTTGAGTGAGTGGTCTATTTAATAGTGTAATCAATAACGATTAAAAACAAAGACACTTTTCTTACCTTGGGGTAATTTAGTCGATTTCTCTGCACACACTCTTGGTCCACTATTTTAACAAGCAGTGTATTCGGTTTGCAAAGTAGTGATAAATCATCCAGAAAAGACGTGCTGTACCTGCCGTCAGATAAAGGGCTTTTTAAAAGCTAAGAAAGGCACATAATGAGCAGCAATAACCCTGTCTGTAATGGCAGTTAAATTGCCAGCTGGACAGTCGAGACAGAGATGGGAGAGACGGGGCACAGGGGGGGAACAGGGAGAGCAGGAGGGGGAGGTGGGGCTGACTCGTGGACGACTTCACACGAATGAAAAGGGGCTGGATTTAGTTTGGGGAAAACACATAGCCCTTTCAGTTCAGGAGAAGTTTTTCCGACTTGCTTAACGGAACGCTGTCCTGTGGTTTTTACAAATACTCACGTTTTACGTTTAAAACTTTAATCAAACACGTACATAATAAAATAATAAAATGTGTTAGTAGTAAAACATTAGTTTTAATCACATTATAGCAAATAAAGTTTTGTTTCTGTATCTAGCATTTACATGACAAAAGCACAGGGAACGTTTTATTGTGCTTAATACTTTTTTATTACAAATCAAAATAAAAAAGGTATACATTTTTTGGTTGAAGAATAAGACTTTCAACAAGGCACCTGATATTTGCTATCTGTAGCACAAACTACACACTGTCTGTACAAACATAAGCAAGTAATGTATGAATGGACTATGAAGAGACGATGCAGAACATGAGTCTCTTCAAAAAGAGAGCAGCTCCCATTGCTTAGTTAAAGAAAAGTTATAACACAGTGTAAATGTTGACCTTTAAAGCTTAAAGTTTCTGTTATACTCCCTGATAAAAGATCAGAAAAGCTTGAAGGGTCCCTTTCTTCTCTTTCATAAAATGCTGACATATAACACAACTTTGGCTCTCTAAAAACATACAGTAAGATAAGGTGGTCAGAGAGGGAAGTACCCATAACATTTTGACCTTGAAAAAGTGCGCTTAATAATGTGCTTCAGACCTCTACGACAAAATAAATAAAGTGTTTTTTTAGATTTTTGCTGTTTTTTTGTGTTCCTTTGTAAATACTAAAATAATATCACTAGCTTTTGTAGTACAATGTTTCCAGTAAAGTTACTAAGTACAGTATAATCTCACTGCTGACAAATTTCAGCATTACAAATGACAGCAATTTATACTGATCAAGACTAAAAAAAGTTCCCAATTTGCTGATTGTCAGGTTCACAAAAGCTATTAAGATCTGATAAGCTATTCATAATTCAAGTTTGCAGCAACACCTGACAATGGTATTGTCATATTGGTTTATCCCAATTGTTTAACCCACCTTTACATCCCACTGTTAGGATACGACATAACAGTTGCCATAATTCCATGCTGTAAGGGCTTGGTCTGTGCAGTTTTTTGTAAGGTCTAATGACAGTGTGATATCTTTGGTCTAATGCATAACTATTTTGGTAAAAGTCACCAAATAAAGCAACAGCACAGATCAGGATGAGTTTGACAATTCCAAAAGTGCTCCAACCGCACCAAAATATCCCTGAAAAACAGATAAAAAAGCAATAGACAATGGTTATGGGTGAATTAAGAAAAGTAGTGTTTTAGTTTGGTACAGCATAAATTATAAAAGCACACCTCATGTTTGAGGAATAGAGCTTTGAGTTGTCCTTTGCTCCAGTAGTCCAAAGCATAAGCCAGCAACTTCATGGATAGTGTGTTCACTCGCAGAAAGTTCCCAACGAACACCACTCTTTCAATATTCTAAATGAAAGAAACTCACAATAAGCATCATTACTACAAACAAATCTCTTTTAACAGGTGCTTGCAAAGCTGATTGGCCCCTGGTCTCTCATAGCCCTGTACAATGCTGCTTGATCCAGATTCCACAAGGCAGCACCGTAAAGAGGCTGACAGACAAGGGCAAGAGTTACACGAAGACAGGTAAAAATAATATTGCTTATTGTGTGAATGTACACATGTACCTCATTAAGTGCACACATGCGGGTGATTGAGCCAATGTTGTTTGTGATGGTGACAAGTGTAGCTCTAGCCAGATCCTCTTTAGAGACAGAGTCTCTCTTCTCCTTGCACATCATGTTCCCAAAACTATTTCCCACAACACATTATATTAATAAAAATGACAAATGTGCATTATGTTGCACAATTCACAGACAAATAAAAATCCTTTTTCATATTTTTCGTTACATAAGAATTTACATTTTAGGATAAATCTATATTAAACCAATAGTAAGTGATTGTCATACACAATTACAATTACAACAACACAATGGATGTGTCTATACCTGGAGGCAACAGCCCATCCTGGCAAGCCAAATCTCTCATAATCTCCACCATAGATGTCCCTGACTTGTTTATCTACACGTGTACTCTCCCCCCCTGATGCCATTGCCAATGCGTCTTCAAAGGTGGCACATCCAGTCAACAAGCAACACAGCCCAAGGAATGTACCACCACCAAGGCTGAGGACGATGAAGAAATAGATGCGTTATTGATGTTACAGAGTTGAAATGAATGCAAATTTGTCAGAGCTATAACCAACCTGGTTCCAGTCACCCGCTTGTAGTTGTCTTTGGAGTATACAGCCAGTATGCTGACCCCTGAGCCAATGTTGACCAGCAGCAGAGGAAAGGGACAGCTCTCCAGATTATAAGCTTTCTGCTCACAGCGGTCTGGGTCTGTTGGGTTCTCAAAGTAGTAACATTCAGACGGACCACTTGAGACCACAGAGTCGATGTACAAAACCCCCTTTACCAGACAGTCCAGCTCATCCATCTTTAACAGCTGCAGATTGGCCATCTTAAAGAGAAGAATCGCCACAGTAAAACTGGATAAGTGCAGCAAAACTGAAATTAATTAAATAAAGAGAAAATTGGTAATACACACTGTACGGAAGTCATCTTCAAACTTAAATGCGCCACCTCCAGTGGCACAGAGAGTGGTGTGGAGACTGGAGAAGTGCTTGTCTCGGCCCATTTGCAGGAAGGCAGGCAGCTCATGCGTGGGAAAGCGGATGAAGTGCAGGCTGCCCTTGCGTCCCCAAAGCGTGAGATCCGAGAGCTCCAGGTGGACATCTCGAATACCTGTTTTGCCATAAGCAGTGTGTGAGGTGAGGTAGCGACGGATGCTTTTCAGACTCTCCACCTCCTCCTGTTCCTCCTCCGCTGTAATGTCTTTCGGCTCAAAGTAGACCAGCTTCACCAATGTGCCACCAATGTCCATACCAAACCATGGAAAAGCTGGGGACCGGTAACAATTTACAATAAAAAGCATTAGAATTTTTTTAACACATTTACAGTAAATATACATAAATAAATATATTAAATATAAAGAAGTATTATGTACCAAACAAGGTTCAGGTTTGAGTTTCGAATACAATTGTATATTTCTGTATTATTAAATTTCATTTTACCCTTATTTTGTATACAGAGCGCTGTTAATCGTAGACAAAATGGACAACAATAAAAATTATATATTTCAAACGTAGAATCTGCAACTACAATGTTTCATTGTTTATTTGTGTATTTAATCGATTCGTTGCGGCATCATCATCATCATCTCTAACCCCGTTACCTAGCGCCATAACAAGATGGTTCACCTACGTGGCCTGTTCTTCTTCAGCGAGTCGAGCCTCATAATCGCCGGGGTCGATTTTGCTATTCGCTGCTCACTGTGAGCACCGCCGCCGGCCGCTGCAGCGTCCGCACTCGGTGTAGCATTCATGCTACATGTCGTTTCAGAGAGCGTAAACCCTGTCGATTCGCCTCGCTCCTCCGCACATCCCTCGTCGTCACTGGAGTAGCCGTTCAACTCCATTTGTATTTGATGTTTAGCAACAATCTCTACACAAACTGTTAAATAGGAAAATTACCGTTAACGTATAAGGACGCATTTTCAGTTTCTCAAACTGTCATATACATCATTACAGAAAATGTTTACGTCGTTGTGTTTACAACACGAGCGCAGTTATTCGAGTGGCCAATAAACGCGCTTCTCCTGTCATCTGAAATTGCAACGAGCCAATCAGATTCTCAGATTGTGATGATACATTTGCTGATGGCGTTCCCTTCTTCATCAGAAGATGGCGCTATTTACAACATGTTGATAACCGTTCCTTCCTACACATCACACTAGTGATGACAAGCATCATTGGGTCACAATGCATTTTGTTATGACTGATTTACAAAAGTGAATGGCACCTTTAAATTTTTATTTAATTTTATTTTTCATGATAATTTTTAAGAACAAGATGCACATGACCAGTACACATAAAAGAAACATAAAAGAAAGTTTAGCAACAGTCACATATATATTTTAAAAGCTAAGAAAGGCCCAGAAATTCTTCAAAGATCAGTAGTAACACACTACATGCAGTTTATTAAAAACAACATTTAACCACACAAGTCTGAATTTCATATCACACCAAAAGTTGTGTAAAAGTGCTAGTTTGGATAAAATATAACCCAATGATTAAATATAATAATTTAAGTCTAAAGAGTGTACACAATTCTGAGTCATTCAAACTGTTTACACCCAATCACACGTCTTGTGCTCTCTTTTCACCGTGATTAAAATATAACTTTTGTATATAGATAGGACATACAAATTAAATCTAAAGTGTTATTGATTTTTCTCCACAAACATGACAAGTTACTCCACAGGAAAAACGTTTCATTTTTGTGAGTGGATAGCCACTAGTGTAGATGAATTAGATTCCTTTAAATCTTGTCAAACTGTTCAGAGAAAGTCACAGATTTGGTGTAGATATGTGTTAGTACTGACAAAAAGAGTTCACAGAAGATATTTTAAGAGCTAGTTGTGTCTTCCGTAAAGAAGAGTGAGTTCAGAAGGAGTTTTCCATAAGTGTGCAAGAGGTTAAGCAGTAGCAAGAATGTGGAAAAAGTGTAAAACAGAGGTTATGTATGGAGGAAGGCTTGTACTGTATGGCTTTGAAAGACATGGTATGAAGGGCACAGTGTCTTTTGCCCAATGTTTTTTGGAGCTTAAAGCACCAGTTATATTTTACTTTGTTGTATGAATAAAAGCAGCTTGGAGAAGTCGTTTGGTGTTCCATTTTGTAGAACATGAGAGTAAGAAGATAATGACAGCATTTCTTATTTTGTAACTTTTAGACGTTAATGCTTCATTTTCCAGACCAGGAAAAGACCGACGCCCACAGCAGCGGCAGCAGCAGCAGCAGCAAGGTGTAGTTGGTTTGTCTGGAATATTCCCTGGCTCTCCTTTCTCTGCTGTAATTTAACATTACTTGTAAGTGTAGTGGCATTTGATTCTGGATCCTGGTAGTTAATAGAAGTTGCCCTCTCATGGTCTGATGGTCTGATGGGATCTCGTCCATGATGATAAACTACATTTTCTGTGTTTTCACAATTCAGGGCAGGCTGGTTTTCCTTGTTATGCTGCAGATTTGCTGACGCCCCACTTGGATTGGCTGTATTACCCATCGTGCTAGGTGGCTGACCATTCCAATTTTCAACAGATGGTTGCTCAGCAAAGTGAATTACGTTGGTCAGTGTTTCTGTGTGACTTGCACATACAGATTCATAGTGGTCCTCTTCAGGCAGGTTATGAGACAAGAGAGCACTGGAGCTTTCATTGGTAGAAGAGGGAGATTCGCCGGGATGCTCTGCTGAAGGCTCTGGTGTCCCACTGATCTCCAAATCACTTGATACTGTTGAGCAAGGCTCTTCTTGGTTGACAACTTCTTGTGGACCTCGAAGAACACCAGGCTTACTGAAATATTCTTGGCTGATGGAGGAGGGAACTACCCCAGCATGGGCGGGTGTTGCCTGAGCTGTGGAGGTTGTTTGGGCTTTGACTGGCACTGCAACGGTGTTGGTCCTCTCAACAATCTGCTGAGAAAACATATGATTAAACCACAGAAAACAAGAGAACAAACTAATGTTGGCTATGGTCACAAGAAGTCTTGCAATGTATCACAATAAGATACAGTATTCTAGCTTGAGCATTACCTCATTTGCAGTTGGGTCAGAGCATTCTTCTGGCCCTGGAAACCTATTCATATTTAAAGGAGGATTGCTTTCTTGGACAGGGAGCTTTTCAGTGGTCTCTTTAACCGGTAATGCTAGCTGGCTCTTCTCTGACATCTCTGAGGTGGAGCAAGAGTTTGTAGTTTGGCTTTGAATTGTGTTTGAGGAGGATGCTTGAGCACTTAAGGTGGAGAGAGAATTGGCATCAGTTAAGGAGGTGGAGGTTTGGGCATCTAAAATGTGAGTTTTGTTCTCAGTTGCCCTAATATGGCTTGGGACTTCATTCTGCTGAACAGTTGAATTTACTTTGGCAGGTGAGACAATGGTAGGGGGAGATGCTTGGGATGGCACTACAGCAGGAGGTGCAATTTCAGCTTGAGATGCAGGTTCAGGAGAGGGGACTGGCGCGGGGGCGATTACTTGCTCTACACGCAGATTCTCTGAAATCTGAGGAACAGAAGCTGGAGCAGGAACCTGGGCTGCTGGAGCATTTGCTGAAGGTGGAGTCAGAAGAGGAGTTGTGGTCAGCGGGACACTATGAATTGTTACTTTAGTTACTGTTGCAGCAGCTGTGGAATCGGTAGGCGGAGCTTGAGCAGGTGTGGTGGAAGTGGCAGCAACAGCTGCATTATCTGTAATAAACACAAACACAGAAAAAGAAGCATTCATAAAATAACATCCCTCTGGCTTTTAACAAAAGCAACTCTACAACAGAACACTCTTACTCGTCCTTCCTCTGATCCTGTCATAAGCAACACTAATCTCATCAGCCAGGCGCCTGTGTTCACACCTCCGCAGCGCCTCAATAAATTCATCGGGCCAGTTCTCTCGCCTGCGCAGGTTGTCAATAAGCAACTGCACAGCAGTGTAGTTCCCAGCGGTATCTTTTTTGGCTTGGACATCCTCCTACAAAATTAAAGTTTAAGAATGTGTAAAGTTACATATGCAACTAAAATGTTTAGGCTTTGATGTGTGATCACTCTACATTAGTTGTGGTGTGGGTTAAATGTGATGCTTACCCTGTCAGTGAGCGTGAGACATGGTAAGTGAGGCAAGATCTCGTTCACTTTGACCGTTGATGAATAATGAGCCAAATTCCGCCTGATCACCTCATTATAAAGCCTGTCGCTCTCGTATGTCATTTTAGCACTTAGGAGAAAAAGTGACAGAAAGGTGTTAATTTAGTGGTTTTAATGTTAATTTTAGTTTTAGTTCGTTACTATAATTAAAAAAAGTGCCCATACATTAAACTGGACATGTTTATGACAGTGATGCTTATATAATCCTAACAGGTATATACTGAATGCTTTAAGTTTAAGGGTGTAGTCTTGAAAAGTGATTCCATCATTTCACAAAAATTCATCCTAAGTAAGTGAAGAAAGCTTTTAGTTGAAAGTGAAAGTGAAGACTGGATTGGATACATGTGTTGATCTGCTGAGGTTGAGGAAACCCTTAAGTTTCCATTTAGCCTTAATAAGAAAATAGTTTCATAAAACAGAAAAATGGATTTGATTGTCATTTTAAAAATGAAACTTAAAACTTCCTCACAAAACAAAATAACATTGACAGGGTGCATACTTTAGTATGGTCCTGAATCATAGCGATTTTACCCAGCTGGAAGAGAATGAATGATTCCCAGACTTCAATGCAGAAAACTGCTGTTCTGCAAATGTTTACTATAATGTACTCACTCCCCTTTCCCTCAAAATGTTAAGTTACACATATACTGTATCTACTGTTTCTAGTAGGAGGAAAATGATGCACAATACTGTGGAATGCAATGGGAAGAAGATGCAAAAAGGAGCTGATCTTTTATCCTCTTTGTCTTCTATTTTTACTGTATAGTCTGGCTTTTTACAGCACCAACAGCAAAGGTAGTTAAGATGTTTTTCATGTCTATTCCTCCTCCTATTCCTGTGTACAGATTTCGAATGACATGAGGGTGAATAAACAATTACATCATTTTTATTTTTGATTATAAACTTGCCAGCATAAACTTGCAAATGGCTTCATAAGAAACATAAATTCAGTCAAGCGTGTCCACACTCCTGCCAGTCCAACCAAGCAAGAACATGCTTAAATCAAGCACATGACCCCAGCCAAGCCATACCAAGGACAGATTAGCAAAATGAGGTGCAGTGGAAATAAATCAAGTATGTTTTACCTAACTCCAGGTTTGTTTGCACTTATACAGATCATCTATTATAATCTATTGTTAGAGTCAATGTGGCTTATGTCTGCTGAGACTCACAGAGCTTCCTGAATTATTCAAGACATGCACTGCTCCCCTACCATAACACACATGTCTCTCAAAGTTCAATGTAACACTGGAACAGAGCCATAAATGATTATGTGTCATATTGCATGATAGCAGACACACGAGGGTCCACTCACTCTCCAAAGCCACACTCGCCTATACAGGTGGACAGGTGCTGTCATTCCTCTGTGAGCTACTGTGCACCCAGCCAGGTCCAAAACTATTCACAGTTTCTAATAAGTTATTATATTGTTTAAAGCACTCGGTTAAGGTCACAATGACAGACTGGTTAATTGGCTTCTGTTCAAGGAAACTGGCAAACCTTTTCCCTGCTGGAATGTCCTCTAAACGACCCAACCATTTTGCTGTAAACTCGTTTTGTCAATATATTGAGACACTACAAAATTCTATACACGGTAAACAGCTCCACTGATATATACAGTTTAAAGTATTAGATCAAACAAATACGTCACAAATTCTTAAAGACAGTAAAAACGCCCTAAAGATCTATGGAAAAGTCCATGCAAACATGAGTACTGAGAAACATTTCATGCTTCTATTTTAACAATCAAAGACGCTTTATCTGTTGGGTGTACAGGAAGAGAAAGCAGACAATACAAATAAGCGTGTTAAATCATTGTATTTTGCGTTATATAATAAGCGTGGACATTTTCATACGAAACATGTGCCATATAATAAACACATAAATCAAGACCAACATAGTAAAATATGTAGGTAGGTTTACCCTCTAGAGGAAGGTCAGTCTTTCCTGTTCTTCGCAGATTGCACTACTCTTTAGTTTCGGTTTGCACGTCTTCCGTTCTGTATTTAAAGCCCTCCCGTGTCATCACACCGTCACTGGCTCTTTCATTGGATAAGACGTTGAACTGTGTATCATCTTAGGTTACAATGTAACGTCACTGAAATCGCAAAGTTACAATGATTTCCTTGTCACCGTGTTGTAAAAAGATTTTCATTTTTAGAACAATAAAGACGTTTTTGTAGCTATTTACATATTAATTGACAGGTATAGCAATTGCATATGCATAGGAAGCATGTGAGGTTAAAAGAAGATAAACTCTTGTCATTGATTCTGATTGGTCAATATTTTCAGTCGCGCTCTTTATTACTCAGTGGTCTTAACACTAGCATTTCACACGCTTAATTTTGATGTTTTTTCTAGTTAATTGACAGATTGACAATGATACTGCGATGATTAAAAAATATTTAGTATAGTCCTTTCCAAAAACCAGACTATGACCATACCTTTACAAAATGTTTACAAAATATTTAATATTTATTTTCCGCTAATGGCCAGTAGATGGCAATGTTTGCACAGTGATGAGCTGTTTTCAGCCCAGAAACACTGCTGTATAGAAAATCCATTTGAATAAATGCCGCGATAAAGCTTTAAATGACACCGCAAGATGTGCACTAATGGTGAATGTAGAACAGTGCAAATGCATTATCTGGACTATACTGTGATAAGCTGGTTGTCACATGACTAATCTAATCAACGACTAATTTGACTATATATATATATATATATCATATAACCATAAATAACTCTAAATATATATCATATAACCATGAATAAACTATATAGGGATAAAACTAGGTCTAGGAAACTCATTATAGATACAGATTACTTAGACTAGTGATCTGTTATACAGCTCATGAGCAAAGTTCATGGTTGTCCATTTAGGATCAAGTAGTTCTGGGAGAGTCTTGTAATAAGTTTATCTAATGTTATCCTACACTGGAAAACTAATTTATGTATATGTTTTCTTGTGTAATGTGACAAACAGTGCCTGGCTGCATTTGAGACTGTATTTAAACACAACTGAACTAAAGGAATGAAGAATATACATACATTATCATCATTTGTAAAATATCGTTTATTTTTACAGACACTTAGTTTAAACATTTCTAAACATATACATTGAAAATAGACGAACCAAAAGCAGATAATTACTCTTTTTTGGCCTTTTCTATTGTCACTACCCAGAGCAAAAAGAACATGTACATGCATTTAGTCAATACGTAGCTATATACTGTTTCATCTCCATCTCCCCGATGTACAAAGGGAGTTTAATTAAAATGTGTATTATGAGGTCAGAGTTTAAAGTTCAACGTTGCTTTGATTCAGTCGTTCCCATGGCAACGGATCGCTATTCTCTGTGACTGTAGTGTTTCGCCTTTCGCTCCAAAAATGCTCGAGATCCGGGAGAGTTTGACAAGATGCGTCTGAATGTCTCTGAGTTACTGTTAGTGTAGACACACATGCACGCTCATCCATCACCTTCATAACCATTGCGCGCATTTCATTTCCGTTTCCCTTCATTTTCATCCTGTGTTTGTCACCTCGACAAGATAACAGAGAACACAAACTACTAAGACTTTCTCTGAGCGGCACGTGCATAGTAAGAAGGATGGCGGGGCAGAACGCGCTGGAAAGGTAAACGCACACCTGACCGAAGATCACCAAGCCAGCCGGAGGTTTGCACTTTTCTCCAGAAGTGTGACGCACCCATACCCAAGAGGCCCACTCGGGCAGCACCATGAGCGCGTTCACGGCGATGATGCTCAAATACAGCAAAGAACTCTCATACTGGCGCGCAACAAGAGTCTCCTGGTGCGCACTAGGTTTGATGTGGAAGATGGTCCTGATGTGGCACCCAGTGGAGAGGATGATGGGAAGAACATAGATGGCCATTGGTAATATCTTACTAAACAAACGCATAACATCTTGGTAATGAGAGGGTAATTCAGAGACGCACAAACTGATATTTCCATCTTCTTTCAACCTGGAGAATACGATATCAGGAATTGGCAATACAAGCGCAACCGTCCATATTATCACCAAGGTTACCAAAACGTGCTTTCTGCGCAAATTGGAGTGGTCATCTGGATTTGAGGAAAAGTTATGTCGTGCTTGGCTCGCCGCTAACAGGGTAAAAGCTTTGACCGCCAGACAGCTATGTTGGATCCACTCGGTAGATTTGCAAGCCATTAGCCCCAGCGTCCAAGTGCGCCTGTAGTATGTGACCGCGCGCATGGGAGCGCACAGACAGAGTATCAACAAGTCAGTTGCGCTCAAGTTGGCGAGCATGACATGTGCTTCGGATGCTCTCTGGCTGGTGAAAATGTAGATAAGAACCACAAGCACTAAAAGATTCCCACCGATTCCAAGCCCACTGATCGTACCAAAAACGGCTGGTAGGATTACCAAAGTATCTTCACCTTTTAACTGTTGAATGCCACCATCGAAACTCACAAATGAGCTATTCACTGCCACGTCCATTTTCGTGAGTGTCAAGACGTAATCCAAAAGTGGAACTGTTACAGAGAAAACTGTGTGACACAGGATTGCCCAAGCACTTTGCTGTACTGATCTCGTATTTGCGCACACTTGACTGCTGATGCTTTATTTTGAGATGCTGTTTACTACGTCATCGTAGCTGAGGGGAAATGCAACCCAGATTTATCTATTGTATATTTTTTCATCGTATTTATGGAGTTTCTCATGTAAAATATTAAGGCTAAAAGGATATTTGTAATAAATGGCATCTAAAAAATGTATATTTAACAAATGTGTATATTTAAGGAATGTGCATCCATCATTCACTGTGAATAACTGAAGAAGAGTGCTATTCATCATGTCAAATTAGGGGAGTAAATCTGAGGAGTATAAAATATAAATAGTGCAGTACAAAAAAATAGAAGTCAGTGGTAAGTCACCACCATGTTTGAAAATGTAAATGTGGTAAATGTTAAATTTAACTAAATTAAATTGTAAATAAATGTTAATGTAAAGGTCTTTAGACTGCAAAGTGTATAGCAGAGATTTGTGCCAGGCCTCATGGATTCCAGCAATGGGTCTGGTGTGGGTAATTGTGCACATGTTTATTATCGATGCATTCAGTAAAGCATCTTGCAGTCTGTCTTACTTATCCAGTTCTCAGCCAGTGTGTATGGCCCCACATGCATACGTGCTTCCTTCTTAGTGCCCTTGGCTGCGTTGTTGTGATTTTCAACAACAAAGAGAGAGAGCAATAGAAAATGTTAGCCTAATGTGCAAAGGACAGCCAGGGAGGTTATTTTTGTTCCTCTTAAAGAATTTCCAGGATGGTGAAAGTAATAGTTTTACTTCAGGGTTCATGGGATTTGCTTTTAGTGAACATGACACACACAAACTCACACACACACTCTTGTTCTCTGTGTCTCTGCTGTTTGCTAGTGCTTTCAGAGTCACAGACTATGTGTTTAAATGCCCCAGGGACATTACAAATCTTTGATTTAAAAAATGTAAGGGCAGGACAGCTAGATGGAGAGAAATTTTATCTGGGGATCAGTGAAATTGGATAGGCCTATATTTACAGCTCAGTAAATGTCATAGATGTTTTTATGTTTTCCTGTGCATTTAGAAAACGTGATCTTTGATTGAGACAAACATATAGATGCTATATTTGTCATGCTGTGGCTGTCACATCCTTGTGGGTAGGCATGCATGTCTGATCCCAACACATCACAGCTATTTATTTCCACTTTGAAGCACATTACAGTACAAAACATTACATTACATGTGAAGCGCATTAAATTTCATTGCTTCAGCAACATTGAAAGCCTGTCCAGCTTTCTCTCCCTAAAGCCTGAGGTATGCTGGGATTGGCTGAGGTATGCTGGGATTGGCTGAGGTATGCTGGGATTGGCTGAGGTATGCTGGGATTAGCTGAGGTATGCTGGGTTTACCCTACATAGAATAATCTGAAAATATATCAAATAGATTAATAATTAAGTATTAGTTTTCATATAATAGTTTTCAAGACTAATGTTTTATAGTTAGGTATTAGATTAGAATAATTTGGGTTATAATTCCTGAAATTGCCAAAAAGGTATTTTAAATACTTATGATCAAAATAAATAAAAAATAAATAAATCACATTACAAATGTTCACACACCATTTTTTACTTTATCCCATTTTATGTTCTGAAAAATGGGACCAGTTTTATATATGAAACAAATGAGAGCAACAAATCTTAGCAACTATCAAGCTGCACAAATGAATACCAATTAAGAACGAAAGCATAATATTACAAACAAACAGCAAAATCACTTAAAAATGTTTATTTTCTGCCCCATTCATGGTTTGAAAGTTGATTATTAAAAGACCTACATGCAGTTATCCAGAAGAGGGCAGCAAAGTCCATAAAGCCACAAAACCTTATCGAAAACGTTTGTGAACCGTTTTTTAAACAAATGTAATACAATATAATTAATCATATAATATAGCGTAATTATTGTCATTTTATAGAGGGTATAAACCTTAATTAATTAATAGTGGTTGTTGTTCAATTATTTTGGGGAGTTAATTGGAGTGTCATACAGTCCCCTGGTAGAGATTGATAGTTTCTTCATGGCTCTGAATCAAGTTGTTTCACACATAAGTGCATTTGGTTTTGAAACAATAATGCTGCTTACACAATTAGTTAAACTTGAGGCATTTTCTTCTTATTCTGTTCACATTCTCTACCTTTAGCTAGAAAACACTTTAAAAACTTTCCACACACACATTTGCAGATTGACTTTAATCTTGATCCATACGCATATTTTGCTTTTATGCATACCCGCACTAATCTCCGCCGTCATCTGCGGCGGTGTATAATAAACAGCGCTTATCCCGCACCGGCCCCAGGGTGGGATTTCTCACGAATCGAGCCCCAAATAAGTCACCCCACCACATAACAAACGGGTAACCTGGACTTTATGTAGACCTCTAAAGAAACTGAAATTAAAAGTTCAATTGGGCAGAGATTGAGAATAAATAGAAGCCATTGTAGATAACGCATGCACTATTTGCTCATCTATTTAACATTCATTGAATTGAATAATCCGACTTTATTATCGTAAGTAGTCTGCATATGTACTATGAATATGCTAATTCGTATTTGCTGGCAGCAGTTCGTGGCTTAATAATTTTTTTCATCAATATATGCAGGCGTATACACTCACAACATTGCAGGTCTATACAGAAAGACAATATGGAAACAGATTTGTAAGGAGAGAAGAACGTGTTGTCTTCCACCATCTTATGATTGCCTCTGTTGTAGTCATTTCTAGCAGCTCGCCCGAGGCCAGCCAAGTTACATTTCAATCAGCAGATTCATTGAAAAGCCATTACCCAAAACTAGATGCTAAAGGCGTGACGTCATTAGCGCATTAATTGGCTGTCACTTTGCATACGAAGGACGCTCTGGCCCTCGGCCAAATAGCCCTTTTATCTTTTTCTTTTACGGAAAAATAATGGACAATTTATCATTAATCTAAAGCTAGAAATATTAACAAGTTAAATGTCATTTCCTGCGCTCCACCGTGTTAATACTTTCCTGTTGCTTACTGCCCTTAAGCACTCCGTCGGCGTTTCTTGAAACTCTTTCAATATTCTCTGATTGCTGCTTTACACCTTCTCAACTATAGAAAAACTCAACCTTTTAATGAACTATTGGCACCTTTGTGGTAACCAAGCTTTACTCTTCTCTGTTTATTTCTCAGTTTATCTTTGCTAATGTAACACATAAATACCTTTTAAGTTGTTATTATTATTATTATTATTATTATATTTTGACCCCACCATGGTATAATAAATATAATAATGTGCTCTATACATGTGATGTGTTTAGGAATAGAGATTTATTTTAAGTGTAGTATAATGTAGTATATTCACTTGACAATATATCAGTGCTTCTATTTGTATATAGGGTGAATTGGGGCAATCTATGGCATTTGTTCCACTTTTAACTGTTACTGAGCACGAAATGTACAAATAAGAATTTGAACAATTTTAAAATTTTATCCTTATTTTCCCCTATCTAGCCTAGATCTATCTAGATCTATGTGTTTATTTTTGATTACTCTTTTACTTAATTAAATATTATCATTTCATTTTTTAGGGAGAATGTATTGTGTTTTAAAGGGCTCTATGGTGATGACATACATATCACATTCAAAAGCCATACTTTTCATTAAGGTAGTCATATCTTAGTATGATGAAAGTTAATGTTACAAAACAAGTTAAAGCAGAACCTGCTGTGTAGTGTTTCTAACCAAACTTGATATACAGTATTAGGAGCCCATTATTGTTTAATGAATGTCAATGCTATAGAGTCATTTCAGATTATAATCATAAAACAGTGTTTTGATGACAGTAACAGCCATTCGCTCTGCGGTCATCAGATTACACACAGTTAAAAATCGAAGGGCACGGGTTGATAGGTTAATGACGTTTGGCTTTTAAAGAACAAGCAGATCTATCACACTGACCTGTTTGAGCTCAAATCAATCAGCAGTCAAGGGCGAAGACCAAGACAACGGCATACGCACAGTTCACCCAGATTAAGACAGCAGGGTTTCAGACAGTGATCTCGGGAAACAACGCTCATAAATGCACTAAAATCCGTTTGATTAATGCACAGAGATCTTTGCCATTGGCTTTGACACAATGCACAGGCTGCAAGAGATGATGGCCTCCAACTAAACAAATAAACAAATGACACTGTTAAACCTGCAGACGATGTTCGATTAACTCTTGTGTTTATGGTGTATGCACGCTTCTAATCCAGGTCACGCTGAAGTGAAGCTCAGGTGCGAGACCATATAAACATAAGAAACATTTTTCATTAAAATCATATAATAAGAAAGATTTAATTGCCATCCTTTAATGTTTTCTCCAAAGTTTAGTTTAAATGGCATACTGTCAAACAATTAAGTAAAACAAGTCATTGCAAGTTTTTACATTGCAAGTTTAAGACTTATTAAAAACACTTTTTTGTTGCTGTGCCAAAGACAAGACCCATTATAGCTGGTAGAAAATACAGGCCTGTTAAAATGAAGGGAATGTGAACCAAGATTGCATTATTTATTTATTTTATTAAAGTACTTGTACACAATGACACTTTCACTATATTTCTGTGTGCTTAGTGCAAAATATAAAAGAAAAAAAACAGTTTCATGATCAATATTTTCTTTCGGGGTCCATCTCCCTTGACCTTGCAGTGACCATGACAATAGACCTTGAAACAGAGAAGAGGAGAATAATTGGCTTTGTGTTTACAATAATCTTTCTACATACACAGTCAACTCACACATAAATGCACACAGATGGCCATAAGGATCAATCTAAGATGTTTGTGGGGACGTGCCACCCATGATCATGACCACAGACCTTGTGACCCTTGACCTGTGACCCCTAACCTGTTCAAATGTGTCTGCTCATTGTGGTATCCAATCACAATAGACTTCAAGATCAAACCCAAGTGTCTGTTTGCCTTACCTAAGCTGTTAGATAAACACTGGTGATCACTGACAGATTGGACCATTATGATTCAAACACAGAACATGCATTCAAACTCCACACCACAGTAAAGCAAATTGGGTCTGTAATCTTTCAGTCTTCGTCAAAAGATCATTCCGTGATTAAAATTAATTGGGCCTATTCTAAAGAGGCATCTGTCATCTTAGACTGATGCACAGATACTTACTCACTTGGAAAAGTGTGTATAAATACATGCAATTCATATTTTCCTCCTTTCTCCGGTTTACTTTTTATTAGTATATGTTAAAAACAGAAATACTGTTGATCACAAGGTGTAATATTGCTTTTAAAAACATTTTTTCTGTTTTGAATAATGTTTAAAAATGTAATGTTTAAAATAAAGCATATGGTATAGGGTTAAAAAGCTGGTTTCTAAACTACCTGTAGATGATAAATATGGCAATATTTCAGGCTACATAGTGCTACAATATTTCAGGCTACATAGTGCTAAATATTTCTTACTGGCTCGATACCCGTTCTCCCCTATTCACAAATATACGGTTTTATTATTGAACCCGATCTTACCAGATGAGGGCAAATGGCAATACATCCTCCTTGTATACGTTGAAACATGTCTGAGTATTTAATGAATTTTAATTTATTATCACCTTACTGAATGAGACGTTTTATCTAATGGCATGCAGAAATTTACCAAGTAAAAGGTTTTTACAGACAATGATTAGGCTACACAAGTTAATTTTTTAGAGTTCCTTAGTGTATTGTATGAAAATAAAACTAATGGAAACAAATTTCAGTTTTTTACTATTTTATAGAAATTTTTGTTCTGTAAGTTTTATAATAATAATAATAAAAAAGATGATTCTGTTATTTTGGTAATATCATATGTGTAATGGATCGCTTATTGAGTTCATCAAGGTTGCCTCTTTATCGGATGATTGACACGAGGGCTTGTGAAGTGGCGCTTGTTCCCACAAGATGCTTCCGCGCGCAGTTTAGCGGATAATTAAATTGTAAAACGAGTTAAACCGCTCAAAGAAGATCTTGATGCCTCTAGTTTGTAAGTCGACACCATGAATAAGCCCCAGAACAGAGAAAAGCACAGCGTGCGGCCAGCTGCGTCAAACAAGTGTGCGCGCACTGAGCCTCCGCACATTCACTATACAGACGTATGAAATCTTATGAGCTGTTTTGACAGGATAAGATCCGTTTGACCAGGCAAAAACACTGCACATTATTAATCTTAGTCTCGCAAAATATTTTTTTAACCAACCATTAATGGCAGAGCCAATTATACAACGGGACACACGTACCCTTATTTTAACAAGACGGTTACAATTCCTCTCTGGGACTTAATTTTTCCCTGAATAAATAAAATCGTATTTCTGCCTGGTTAAACATTAAATCCCATTGCATTATATTAAAGGGCCTTGATCACTATAGTGGTCAAAGAATGATGGAAATTATTGCAGTATGATATGCCTCAAGTGTGCCAGTGTGTTTATTTACACATGTGAGTGACAGGACATGTGTCAGTCACAGCTGTTCAGAGCACTGTGCTTGGAAATAGATTAAATTGGGTTGTGCATGTAAAGAATTTCATTATGTAGTGCCACTTTGAGGTTCTGATCTCTGATTAAGGATCTAATTACCCAGTTTAGACTGTAAGTGGTCTATTTGCACTTTGGTGCTGGAACTGAACCCTTTCCAGATTTGTGTGTGTGGTGTGTTTCTGGATACACACTGTTTTACTTGGCCCAAGGCACGGGACCTTCAGCTGCATCTTTGTGTCTCCACTAGTATTTAACAAGTATGCTCAAGTGTGTTTGATAGAAGTCGGGGAGACAATGAAATATACAGACACAGCTGGCTCCAGCTTCTGATGTGCAGTGCAGATAATGAGAAGCTCATGAAATGTGATTGACATTGACTTCTAAGAATAGACAGTTAATTAGGTCTAAAGAAAGACGTAGTCATTAGCAAGGCAGCTTAAAGTGTCAATTAATGTCATAACTGAGAAAAATTGAGAGTGTAGTATAAAAGTGTTATTTTTCTTTGTGAACTTTCTTATTTATTAAACTCTTTTAATTTGTATTCTTTATTGCAACTTTATAAGTGTAATGAAAACATGATTTTTGGTTGCTCAAATTGACAGCTAGGCTTTTCTCTGAAGAATATTGACACATGACAGTGTAGTTTCAGATCAAGTCCTGCAGGGGGTCCCACACCAAAAAGTCACAAGGTAATAAAAGATGTCAAAGTTGTGGTTTATTTGTCAGGTTCTTCACATGGGATGCTATTTCAGTCTATTGCATTCACACTTTGTATGTTTTTGTTGTGTCAGAGGGCTTTCAGTGCATGACTGACCAGATATAACATATCTCCACCAACTGAGTGTGATATATAAATATTGAATGCTCACTCTTGAAATTAGAAAATGTATTAAATGTGTGATGTTTCTGTGCAACTGTATACATTCATGTTCATTTTCAAAAATAAATTGTAAGAAAAATAAATCATTTTCAAATGACTTACATTTCCTTTTTGAATATAAATTTAATCTGAAATTTAATGTTTAAAAAAGTAATGTCTGTGTCTGTTTGTCAACCACCCACAGTTACATCAAGTTGAATATTTTGAGGGGATCTAATTACCACGGGCCATAAAACAAGCAAGAAATACAGTAGGCCTAAACCTGACAGGAGAGATGTGACAGAAACCTACCTGAGACAGAAAAGTGTGACATTAGCTTATCGCACACATGCTGTATAATATGGACCATGTTCGTGGGCAACTGACCATATGTTGATAAGGTAATAAGCAAGACTTTTAACAGTTTTGACAAAGCAGATGAGTCGTATTTGTTTTTACACAAATCATTTAAATAGCCACGCCCAGATGCTTTGCTTAGAAACACACGAGGTGGTTTTAACTAGTCTAAACTTTTTTGACGATGTAATAGTAAATATGACAGTAAGTGATGTGTAGTTGTTTAACATTTGCCCTGTTACAACATTTCCTCGTTAAGCTCCGCGCAACACTGTATCTGCAATATTATGTCATCATGCAGGATACCGCCAGTAGCTCTCCAATGTATGTTTGATTTTGAACATTTATTGTAAACGCTTAAACTACGATTGTTTATTTATATATTATACGTTAGTGAGGGTTTAATGAGAAGTAATCGTGTATTTTGGATGAAGACAGATGCTGTAGTAGTCCGGGTACCGGGGGCTTCTAGTCACTTCCTTGTCCTGCGGAGGATAAAGCAGTGACGTCGGCGGACTGGTCGGTGGCTACAGCGCCGCAGAGGGAAACCTGTCCGCCCGACCCGGACAAACGTCGAGACCACATCGCGCCAGCACATGCAAGACACTTAAGTGGGCATCTCATTATACTCAACGCGCGCAGAATCGCAAAATGTTTTGCCGTGAGCCACGAGGTTAGACTGGCGGTTGAAGTGGAGCTCTATACCGGGAGATCGCGCGGATTTGACCGATTCCTTTCGTTACCGGCTGCATCTCTGTCTATGTGTCCGCGTGCAGTGCACCCGTGGCGATGTCCTTGGTGAAGAGCGACGAGGAGCAGCGATGGGTGCCAACGCACGTGCAGGTAACCGTGTTGCGGGCCCGAGGGCTGCGCGCGAAGGGCAAACACGGTACCAGCGACGTTTACACCATCATCCAGCTGGGCAAAGAGAAATACTCCACGTGCGTGATGGAGAAGACCACAGATCCGGAATGGGGCGAGGAATGCTCGTTTGAGCTGCAGCCGGGCATACTGGAGAAGGGAGGGCGAGACGCGTACCCACCCGGTAGTGGAGACTTGACCCTCACCGTTATGCACCGAGCTCTCATAGGACTGGATGTGTTCCTGGGTCAGGCTGTTATACCGCTGGATAAAGCCTTCCAGGATCAGCTATGCAAGAGAAACCAGTATGTTTGCCTGTTTTTGACTATTTATTGTGTTTGTTTACATGTTAAGCATCAGTCTGAAACAGCAGGTTTGTTTATTGCAGTTGAGATGTATGATGCCAAAGTCAGTTTGTGAGTAATGCTTACAACGAAGTTAAAGGAATGGTTATTTATGGTATATGTTTGTGCTGTTAATGCTGTCGAGTGTCTTGCTTGGAGTGCTGCAATGTGTTCCTCTGCAGTCACGCCCTCTTAAAGTGGGCCTGGTCTGAAGGAAGTACAGGATGTCTTAGTTGGGCACCATTTAGACAGTCTGTATTTTTGTCTGGTTCAGGTGAAACTCAGTTAAGATGCACAAGCAGAAGGATGGCCTGGGTCAGTCTGTCTGCTGGATTTGTGCCCCCGTAACGTCCCTCCTGTCTAGTATACCTCACCGGAGGCTCCATAACAAACCAGAATATTACAAACAAGATTTAACATTAAATGTTTGTTTTAGTTTCTCACAATCTCCAATGATGACTTGATAATAGTGGAAAACTTTGATAAATGGTAGCTAACATATTTCAGTACCACTGGGCATTTACTTTAACAGTCTGTTTGGAATTTGGGTAAAATGCATCACTTTTTTTAGTGTCTACCAAAAAGTGTCCCACTTTACCTTAGTAGTCCTAATTTACCCCAGCTAGTAGTTTTAAGAAACACTAATGCATCTGTTTTGTACTAGATAACATGGACTACAGTAATTAATGGAGCATGCTGTCTTTATACTCCACTTCCTGATTCTTACTGATGCTTCACTTATTTTAAGGGCAGTTCCAGCCTTATGGATGTGAGATTTGTATTCAAAACTTAAAACATAATTCCTTACCAATATATTTAACAATCTGTTTATATTACTAAAGCCCTGCTGATAGAGTCCAGACATCAAAAATATCAGTCTATGCACTTATTTTCTATTGTAGAGCTGGGAAATGTTCATTTGTTGTGGATGTAGAAAAAAAAACACATTTTAGAAAGGCAAAAATACCCAACAAATGGGGAAGAGATGACTCTTCAAAGAACATAAAATAGTTTTTTTAATTTAAAATTAATTTTTTTTTAAGAATTCTGCATTTATGATGTAAAGACTTCGACAGAGACCTTACATGGGTATTTAAACCACTAAACATTAACATCTGATCCATCAGTATGGTGAAATCCTTTTGTGAAAACTATATATTTTTTAATGGTAAGGTTGACATTTGCGTGGAATTTCCCTTAAATTCATTTTTCATTTACTCTGAAGTAGAGTTGTCATTTAGTGTGGTGTTTAAAGGAATGAGAAATGGCAGGTTGTATGTCCTAACATTTATCATAACCTGTTTAAAGTGACTGTGCATGTGTTAACATCTTCATCAAGTCATGAGTTATTGTGGGTGAGACTTCAACACTTTATTTGAGCAACAGCTGTTTTATTTACACTTTACATCCCACTTCCTGCAACAGACCACTAAGCAGTTACTTGAATTATAGTTAGGCCATTAAAGTATAAATAAACAGTACTTAGCCAGGCATAGTAACCAGTATAGATGAGCTTACTAACACCACACCGCTATACCAAAACTGTGTGCACATTTATCACAAACAACTTATGTTTAGGATATCCTTCTTAAGTCAAGTATAGATAACGTGAAGGAGTTAAATGCCAATGTTTTTTGTACACTGTAGTGAAAGGCTTACATATTTCTCAGTTTGTGAAGGACTGACATTAATCAAGAAGACCATGTGACCCCAACTAACTTGTATGGTCAAATTTTAAGGATGAATCTTCGTGTACCCTAAAAATCCCTCACTCTCTTTTTGCTGTGAATAGACACAAGTACATAGACTCATATAGGCTCTGACTTACAAATTTGTTGTTTAGATTGAAACATACAATATTAATTAATTAGGGTGTTGTGCACACCTCAACAAATAGAGGTACATTTCTCTGCACTCCTTATTGGGCATTTGAGAGTTTTGTATTTTGCTGAATATATTGCTCACTTCTTGGTACCTGGTGATTTCCAGATTGCTTGTTGGTATGTCCCCTTGTTTGTGTAGGTGGGTTGTGTAGGTTAGATGACAGATGAATCATCTTATACTGTGAGTTGGTGTGTGGGTTAGCAAATTCACATAGTATGATACAGCACTGAGATGCTCCTAGTATCACAGCACTTCACTGTTTAAGTTTTAAATTTGATCCAAGGACCAAAAACTGTTTCCAATTTTACTGCATTAAAGTTAAAAGTCCAACTACGAAAGTTTAAACTTCCACTGGATGCTGAGTAATACAGATGCACGTGTACTGAGTGGAACTCCGCTGCTCACCTCAGATAAGAAGGTGAAATGAATGTAGTGTAGACTGCAGAGTCTTGTGTTATTTATATCAAAACTGGAACCAGTGGGTGTTTTGGCTCATTGGTTTAGTGTTGTTACCATAAAACATGCTACAAGAAAAACAAACAGTGGGACTGTGGCTGAAGACTTGCTGACTAATTACCTTTGAAGTTAAAGCATATCAAAGAAACAAAGTTCAAATCTGTGCCCCAGCCACCGCACAAGGTACTTTACCTGCATACACCTCAAATAATGATGACTATTCACTAGTGCAGTAGGGATTTCCTACTACCTAGAGAATAAATATAATTAAGTAAAATATATAATAAATAAAAAAAAGAAAAAGGTGGATTAAAATACCTTCCTAAAGAAAATAAAGTGGCTGGATGGTAAAGACTAGAAAATATACCCAACAAATACATAAATGACAAGGGTTTTTATCTAAGGTGATGAATGAGGAATAAGATGACTTGCGCTTGATATAAAGAGTAAATTATCTCTATGTTTAAGGAAAGAGTGTCAGAGAGGTCTAGATATTTATGACCTGGAAGTCGAATGCTTGATTTCCTCGAGCGATTGTGATGATGCTGGTGGTCTTTGATAATTTGCCTTTGAGATCACAAATTTTTTGTTTGCTAGATGCACTGATAGCTTTCTTTAATCTGATTTAGAATCGGAATGTGTGGTTCTCTTGGTTCCAGCATATCGTTCCTTTTCTTCCCATGCATGTGCCAACTTGTTTTATATAATGTGAATAGAAAATGTTGGCGTTTTTTTCACAGTTACGTTTATTAATATAGCAGATGAAATTGAGGTTAAAGGTGACTCATTTTACTTTCCATGCCATTAGCTTGCAAAAACACAATAGCAGAAATAGCTTTATGACTCTTTTCAAAAGGGTTTTCCATATACTCCCTATCTGTTTGTCTGCTCAAACTCAGGTTATTAGTCGACAAACAGGGCAATACTAGCATTTTTTTTGATAGTGCCACAATCTTTACCCTTTTAGGAGTTTAATCTGTGAATGATTGATTTATAGTTGCATATGACAGTGAAAACGGAGAACGTATGGTGCCATAAAAAATACATGCATCACCCTAAACTAATTACTACATTACTAAACTAACATTACTACAAATTCTGGGGGCATTTCTGTGTGACAGTGCATATAAGAGTTATGCCAAATACTGGGTTTATTAGTCAATGTGTTAATTTAGCTAATGGGATACATTATGTGTGGGTGGGTCTGCCTGTCTGTTCGTCTGTTAATTGTTTTTTAATGTGTTGTCAAAGGGCTGTTTAGGTAGTGTAGTTTCTAATGTAAATATTGAATTGTGTCTATCATGTTTTGTTTACATTGTGGGAACCAGCCAACAGTCCCTATGAGGAAATAAACATGTAAGGCAATGGAAAGTTTCTGTGTGTACAGGTTTTTATACATTGTGGGGTCCAATGATGGTAAAAGTCTTAACCATCTACATTGTGGGAACCGATGGCCGGTCCTCATGATTTAAAACGATAGTTAACCATACTAAATCATATTTATTTGAAAATGTAAAAGTGCAGAATGGTTTGTGTGAGGGTTAGCTTTTGAGGTAGGGTGACTGTTACAGGATAGAAAATACAGTTTGTACAAAATAAAAGTCATTATGTCTATGGAAAGTCCCCACAATTTATAGAAACCTAATGCGTGTGTGTGTGTGTGTGTGTTCATGATGTCGTGTGGAGTGTCTAGCAAAGCAATAATGCTGATGAAACAAAGCTGACCTCCTTGTCCTAGCTCTGTCTTTGTCAGCATTAGTGTACATGTGTGTATTTATGTGTGTTTACCACTGCGTGCAATCTAAGTATGAGGTTTTCTTTTATTTAATTTAGGATTCAGATATTAAGTTTATGTATTTGTGTTTGTTTGAGAAAATCAGAAATGTTTGTGTGACTGTAGATAATGAGAAGGAGACTCGAAGAACCGTTCATCAGATCAATAAATCCAGCATTCATCCTTCATGACACTGACTGCCAGGATTTCACCTTGAACCTGCACTTCTGCTTTTGTCCCTACCTTGTCTGTAAATGAAAATAAGCGATTAATGTGTCACAATGTTTTCTTAATCTTTCTTAAATCTAGATTGTGTCAACACTAGCAAAATATTTAAAGATTGAATCGGTTCAGAATTGAATGATAAAGGTTTCACAATATTAAAATAGCAGCTGTACTTCTGAATTCCCAAAATGATGCAAAAAATGATAGTAACAGTCAGCAAAGTTATTTATTCCTGTAATGACTTTTAGCTCAGTGGTATATAACAAACTGTTTTATTGAATGGTATTTAAATACATTTCGTTATTATACATCACCTCTTTTGTGTTAAAAGTGTAATATTAATAGGAAGATGCAGTTCTTCTTACTATTATTTGCGTGTCTTGTTAAGACAGTTTCCTTTACTTATTGTTCATAGGTGGTACCGGCTTCATTCCAAAACTGGCAAGAAGGAAAAGGAACGTGGCGAGCTTCAGTTGACCGTGCAGTTCACTCGCCATAACTTGACAGCCAGTATGTATGACCTGTCCATGAAAGACAAACCTCGATCCGCTTTTGACAAGCTCAGAGAACGCATGCGTGCCAAGAAGAGGACCAGCGAAGAAGATTCCTCCTCCGCCATCGTCGCCGGTGGATATGGATCGGTGGTACGCATGCGGGCACGGTTGCCAAGTGATGGGGGTGGCGAGGAAGACTATGAGGACGACGAGGGTGGAGAGGCCCGGAGGAGTAAGATGAGAAGTTTTTTCCTGCGTGGGAGGTTGAGGAAGTCCTCAGACACTCGATCTAGCACGTCGCTCGGCTCCGAGAGCAGCGAGTCGTCATCGCGGGGTGGCAGCCTCAGCCCGACAGCAGGCATCAGCGTCGTGGTCTCGGATCTGTCTAATTCTCCAAGTAACAGCAGCAACCTGACCGCAGACAACAGTCCAGGTGTGCACATGCTTTTGCTCGCACATATATTACTTTTGACTATATTTTAACATCTGTGCTATTTTGTGTTCATTTGTTTCAACCTAATTTTGTTGCTCTGATTAGACAATAAATTAGGAATCATTGAATGGCACCAAAGAGGCCAATGAAATTTTAGGGGTGGGGCTAACCCAGACCAGCCATGTGGACATGCCACTCCACACACACTTACACACACAAACAAAATTTTGTTTGTTGTTGTTACATCACGATCTTCAAATACTTTCTCTTCCAGATCACACATTGGCTCCCTCACCACAAGTTTCTCCTGTCAGACATGTGTATGCTAATGAGATGTGTGACTTCAGCCTACCAGTGCCTCATTTTATGATGTCAGAGAACGACACCCCGATTCTGCTTCCTTCAGTGTGTGTCAACGGGAATCCAGTGGAAACCTCCCCTCTTACCCACCACCCGCCATCCATCATCCTACAGCGACCTCAACCAGAATCAACCAAGCCAGTAACTGAGTCAGGTCAACCACAGCCCCCAACGAAGCCCCAGAAAATCCAACCGACAGAGTCCAAATGCCAATCCAATGCAGAGACCAAGCTGTCCGAGTCAAAGCCAAGGCCTGAGCCCAAGCTTCCAACTCTTGGACTGATTCAGAAGGGCTCTTCTCTCTCCCTTTCCCTTCAAAACCTCTCTCGTCGTGGGGAAGAAAAGCAGAGCAGCGGGCCCGTGGATGGACGTCGTTGGTCTTTTGACAAACCCGGGGAGGAGGAGAAAGCTGCTATTGTAGCAGCACTGGAGTGTGCTGGGAGAGTTACAGATGAGTCTGTGATGGAAACCGTGATACCTGTTGGAGAGACAGAGACTCAGAACAAGAAGAGGAGGGGCCTGTTCTCACACGGGAGAGGTGAGTCTGCTGGAAAAGCACCAATCACGAGCAAAGAGGAAGCAGAACATGCTCAACAACTTGTCGAAGTCAAACACAAAGGATGGTTCGGCTCCAAGGACTCGCACAGTAAACCCAGGTAAAACTGTATTTATGTCGTAAATATTAAATAGGAGAAGAAGTGATTTATTTGTGTGTCTTTTGTAATTCTGTATGAATGAGCAATGTGAGTAGAGTACAGTAGATCTAGTTTCAGCATCTGCATTGCAGAGGGAGGCACTGCCTGGAAACCTAAACTTATGGGTCTCTATGTCCTTTAACTAATATTTCCTCTCTCTCTCACACATTAATGTTCTCTCTTAAAAGCAAGCTTAAGATTTGATTTCTTCATGTTAACCGGCTAGTGTTATTTATAGCTATGGCAGACAGATGGATGTGAGTGTGTGTGTGGGAGTGTTTGTTTTAACGATGAATGGGAGGAGTTTTTAATGTAGTCCTGTCACTGACCTAAACCAGTATCACTGCATTCTTGTTTCTGTTGGAGGTGTGTATGCCGTTTATTGTTTGGTAAATATTTCTTTTTTCATGGTGTACAGTGCGTCACAGAAATCACACTGTTGAATTGGTTTTTTCACGGTGTTGGTTAGGCTTTTTGAAAAGCATCACAAAGCCTGTTGTGCTGCGGCGACAGAAATGTGCACACATGTGCGCATAGACAAACACATAGATTACACCTGAAAGAGGGAGTGGTCTAAGCTAATCAGTTTTTGTTCATTCGTCCAATGGGTGTAATAGACTAAAGCACTATTCAGACAGGTTTTCAGGATTTAGTTTTCAAAATGAAGCTTAACTTGCTATTATTATTACGTCTGGCATTTCACAAACTGATTCGGAGAAGATAGAAGTCTTTGGAGTTTGGAGTTTTGTAGGAGTGTCTATAATCTGAATGTGAGCATTACAAAAGCTTATATGTTCTGAATGCATGAATATATGTGTCTTAATGTATAATTAGGGCATTATTTATATAATTAAAGAAATTAGTTGAGGTGAGGATCATACCTGTTGTGCTGGTGTTCTGAGCAGTACATGATTGTACTCTCCTTATTAAGTTAATTCGGTTTTTACGTCAGATCAGATCCCAGTACTTAACCTGATAATTGTCACTGCACATATTGAGAATACACATGAAAATGCAATATATGAACTACAGGTCTATAAATTTTAGATATTTTTTAGATAAGTCTTTTTTATTTACGTACTTTAATAAATAACATTAACTTTTTGTGAAAGGCAGCACCTTTAGATAAAAATGATTTGATTTCTCTTGTTTCATTTCAGCCAAAACGGTAGTTTTCTCTTGTGAAAGAGAAATACAAATTAAGAATTAAATACTTGTTTGATTGATATAGGATTAATATTACAACATATGTCTGTGAAAAAGAAATGTACCTATCCTGAACATTAGTCCCGCCCAAATATGGCTTTTATGACTAATGACATTTTAGGTCGATACAGATTAAGCCTTCACCCATCATAAAAACGGTTTTCTTTTGAAAATCACAGTTTACAAAGCAGTTTAGCTCACAACTCTGGTTAATTTTTGCCCAAGCTATGGCTTCAAGCTTGTTTTTATTAACTCAATGACATGACTGTGATTTCATACTTCAAGTGAAATTTCATTGAAGTTTACTTACTGGAACATGTCAAATACCCTAACCAAACACATGATCTCTTATGTTTTAATCGCTTGGGGGGAAACATGATTTGGTTTAGGTATAAACTTATGAACATAGACCTTAGGCTGAACCCTCTTTCTCTTTATTTTTCCTCTCACCTCCCCCTCTGATATGGTTGGGTGGTTGTTATAGCCTTTTCAAACTCAGCAGTTCTGCGTGTCTCCCTCAGTGTAGAGCAGATGTAGTCGAACGCTGTGTTCAAAATATTTTTCTACTGCGTACAACATTGCAAGGTACAACGGCAAGCAATTTTTTAATATTGTTGGTGTCAACAGTAGTGCAGTGAATTGAAGTGGTGGAATTAACAATAATCATTCGCAGTTGGCATTGCATTATGTGAAACTACCTGAGCTAGTGAGCTCTTGGTGTATCCTGCAAATATTTGCATATGCAATATTATGAGTGGTATGATATTTCGAGCACAACTGCAGTCGTTTTCTAAAGCCAACACATGCATCTATTAAGAGGTTTCCTTTTGAAAACTGTGTGTTTTTTTTAAACTGAGCATGATGCACAATTAGTCTTTGTATACAATGCTGTGCAACATTACACAGTCTTGCCTAGGGGGCTTTGTATTTTAAATGGTGAAGGTCACTAGTCATTGCTCTTGGCCATTGATGTTTCTCACATTATTAGGTTCTAATGGAGGCCACAGTCACTAATGGTGTGCACTGTATATACTTTCCTTCACAGCCCTCTGGTGTCTCCTAAGTCAGATTCCAGTGGCAGCACAATCTTTCCCATTGTACCCTTTAGCTTTAGTAACCCTTCACAAAACATGGCTGACGAACACATTAATCCCTTCACTTCACCCCCACCCCTTTCTGAAGCCGCCAATCCTTTTTTCCCAGTTGCACAGCAAAATCTGTTCCTCCCGGAGTTTCCTTCTGATGCTCCTTTAACCCCCTCTCTCTCTAGCTCAACCCACGATCAATCCGAGTCAGCTTCCTCCTGGTCTGGTAGTAATCTTACTCCAGATTTGTTGAGGATTGGAAACATCAATGGACCATCAGGGATATCCCAAATAGATGGCTTCGCTGATTCTTTCGTTTCTCACTTCGAGGCACAGATGGATAAAGATGACTTTGGAGTATTTGCTGAGGACAGATTCAAGTCTTCAGAGGAGAGAAAAGAAACAGAGAATTCTGTTACAACCCCTACCGTCCTCATGAAACCAAATAATCAAGAGCCCTTAGGTGATTTGGATAGTGTAACCGTGTCAGGTACTAATGATCTGACCTATTTAGGGAAAACTGCTTCAGCAGGTACTTCAACTAAAGAGATGTCAAAAGAAACTACTGTTAACACACCTCAGGTTTCAGAAAGTGAATCTAATTCTAACTTTAACAAACCCCATCTCACCAATCCTGGAACGTTTGGCACCCCAGAATTTGCTCCCAACTCATCTGAAATCTCCTTGCCTGAAAATTCAAGTTTAGAGTTTTCTGAACTGAACCTGCTTGCGTGCCCTTATCCCACACCGTCAACTGTCCCACAGAATGAAGTCAATGCTGATACCTCAACCTACATAGACTGTCCTGAGATCTGTCTGCCTTCTCAAAATGCATCTGTCACAAAGCCTTCATTATCAGAAGCAGATGTTTTTAATACTGAACTCACTTACGATATTGATTTGTCAGTAGATGCTCATATGTGTCCTGAAATATCACCAAGGCCTGAACAGCCAGATTTTGCTAAAGACATAGAACCTGTGAAAATAAATGAGGAAACATCTGAAGTGATGTCTGATTCCCAAGACAAAGAACTTCACAACCAGACTGTTGAGCCTTGCCATTCTCCACACAGTCCAAATAATACAAAACAATCAGATGACGGGTTTTTAGTTTCAGATGCATCACTCACAGAATATACTGAGACTTCAGGATTCCACAGTCCATCAGCACCTAGTTCCCCTTTGTCAACAGATTTTTCAGTGCCAGTAAAGAATAAAGACAATTCAGGTGCAGTTCTGGACACAAAATTTCAAAATGAATCTCAAGACACTCTATTAGATAGTGTCAATACTCTTGATCTCTTATCTGAAATCAACCTAAATGATATCACCTCCTCTCCAGAACTCACCAAAACTGTGATGAAAGGTGATATGCATTTAGATGAACAGGGAGTCTGTGAATTTCCAACAGGCGATTTGATACAAGAAAAGATACAGTCCAATGGGCAGACAATCCCTGTAGGACATTTCAATCCCACCACTGGAGTTAAAACGGGGGCAGAGGAAGATTCATTGATTCCAAACTCTGCAAGTGTGTTCCTGTACAGGAGTGCAGATTCTGACCAGTACCTTGCTTGCATATCTCAGCAGGATTCAATATCTTCCTCCTTAGAGCTTACTAAGGAAGTGATCAAACAGTCTGGCGAAGACACCTCACAATTTAAGTCCTGGCCAGAACATGTTGCAGTCCCTGATGTCATGCCAAAAGATGACACATCTGCAAAGGCAGAAGAAAAAAGGGATTGTGCGCAAGATCTGGTTGTAGTAGAACATTTTGAAGCAGAAGAAGCCTTGCCAAAAAATGAATTCCCCCAGGGAGATATTTTAATAAATAGTAACAACCCTTCAGGGCATGTTTCTGATTATGACAAACCAAAAGATATAATGCCAAAAATTGATATCTCAAAAGATCTGATAGCTGAACTGGAGGCTCAGCTAGCACCATTAAAAAGAGAAACAGTTGGTTCTTTGTCAGACATTAAACTAAATTTTGCAGATTTTACTGATCCGAATGTTTGTGCATCAGAACAAACCTCCAGCATCACTCAGGACCTGGTCATAACAGATGTACATCTAGAGAACATCTTTGTGCCCCAGACAACTGAAAGTCTTGTCACACACCCTCAATCCACCAAGACTCACAATAGCCTTGTTTCACAGAATCAAAATAAAATGCACATAACACCAGCTTTTCCACATTCAGAGACACCAGACTTATTCCCCGTTGACTGGCCCACTTTATCCCAGCCACTCCAATCAGCCTTTGTCCCGCCAACCCTGGCTTCAAGAGATAATTCCAACTTTAACTTCCCCTTGCTTGACCTTTCACCTGTAGCTTCCTCAACACCGCATATAACAGCAGGCACTAATGCAGTGTCCCACCAATTCCCATTTCCCATAATTCCCACTATTTTAGAGGAGTCGTGGCCACACCAGGCACTTGCTTCACCTTCACATAATCCTTTTCTTCAGTCAGAGACGACCAATCATCAGAGCAGGTGAGATTTCAAATGGTTTTGTTGTGGGTGACATGATGGGCAGATGGTCTGTTCTTGCTTTGAGCACTGTCAGTTTCTGAAATGTTGTCACCTCCAGTTTCATTTTAAAGGTGGTTTTTAAAACCTGTAGTTACTGAGACATCACAGCTTAACCCAACAAATGAATTTGGTTTCTTTTACCATATGGATAGGGTGAATGTAAATTAATGTCATCTAGAATTTCAACAAGATGGTTTCAGTAACAACAGATTTTCTGTTTTAGCTTTAATGAGGTTAGCCTGTGGTGTGTTTTAAAATATCCTGTTGGTGCTTTGGGGTTGGGCAAGGTCTTATTATATATGACGATCAGTGTGGTTCACTTTCTCTGGACTATTCTTTTTCATCTTCTCTATTGTGTTAATTTGTTTGTGGTGATGGCAGTATGTGTCTTGATTTCTCCATGGACAGTCACACAAACACACATCCCACTGTAGGGATGGAAAACCTCACTTCAATTAGCGGGTGTTAACCAGGATTATGTGTGGTTTGGTCCACAAGAAGCTTGTGTGAATAAATTTCATTTCTGGTGTCTTTTGGGTTTGGTTGTTTTCTGCATAGTTTTTTGTCTCTATTGTCCTTACTGCATCTGATCTTTGGGTATAGGTAACACACACTATTGATTGACTCATGTTAAGATCATATTCTTAACTCTCCCCATTCCTCTTTTAGTCCACACCCAGTGAAACCATTGACACCCCCTGATGAAAAACGGTCAGAAGGTCGCTCTGTACTGGAAAAGCTTAAATCCACCATCCACTCAGGACGAAGCCATCATTCAGACCAGGAAGCTGACAAGAAGGTAAGACGAGAAGCTACTCTATTTTAGATACCGTAATTTTGTTACCTGTTAAAGAAACAATAACTGTTTTTCTTTCTCCATATTAGCTGCTTGTGGAGGGAGGTGGATCATACTATCACCTGAATCACAGTGAGCTGGTAAATTTGTTGATCCAGAGAGATACTGAGCTGAAGCAGGAGCGAGAGGAGTTTGAGAGGCGAGGGGTGCTGCTGGAGAAGCGTGAGATGGAGCTAAAGAAGATGAAGTTTCTCATCAAAGATCTAGAGGACTACATTGACACACTGCTCGTACGCATCATGGAGCAAACACCTACGCTGCTACAAGTCAACTCCAGGAAAAAATGATACGACATGCGCTCAGCAATGCCTCCACCAACCCTCCACAAATCCTTGGCGGACGTCACAACCTGCACTGCTACAGCATTCATAGTAATGTAGTGAGTTACAGTTGGTGATAGATGGGTATGAAAGAGGTGTAGATTTGACGTGTTTAACTGTGTCCTGATATACCCTGGGGTTCATATGCACCGCAGGTATGAGATGGGTAGGATGCGTTTTATTCACCTTTACCCAACAGATCATTAAGACACATGACAGTCCAGCTATGTACCAAAATCACCTGATTGAGCGAAAGGAAGGCATGACTTTGATGTGCCAGTCTTCTAAAGCTAGAGCGATTGGTTATTGATACACAAAGAAAAACATTGATTTATCTTTTGTGTTTTCTATTACATTTTGACATGTAACGCTCAGTTGCTTGAACAGAGGGAATAAGAGCAAAAAAGTTAGAGAGAGGAAGAATAAAACCTTAAAAAAAGAGCGCAGAATCAGTCAGTTTTCAATCTGCTTGTGCCTCCCTAAATGTCTTCCGCACTTTACTTAAGAGCTTAGGAGCAGAGGCTCACACCGACTGACCATCTAGCTCCAGTTTGTGGGTCAGTATCCTTCCTCTTCCTGCCCTTGCTTGAGCCAATGCACACACATCGCTGCCAGTGCTTTCAGGTGTAATGAATGGAATATATACGTATATATACTGTATTCATTGCATATATGCCACTTGGACAAATGCCAAACGCTGCCTTATCATACAGTATTTCTTCCATTCTAGTCATCACTTTAACTAGATTGCACATCATATTACAATACAACAGCGATTGAGTATAACTTAAGACTGTTAAGTATAGAAAAGAACAAATGAAGTGTGTAGTAGTTGAAAAGAGAGAACGGTAACCATAGCAAATGCTCAAAATTAATGTTACAGTATTCTTGATACAGCATCGGCTCTGGCCAGTCAATGTTTCTGTAATGTTATTCTGATGTTGCCACTATCAGTGTTGCCACTGTCTGTGTACTATGTAGCACTATGTGTAGATATGTGATAGAGGCATATGTCACAGCACTTTTACAGTTGTTCTTTCTCAACCGCTTGGGAAGTACACAGTGGAAAACACATGTATAATGCACAGAATAATAAACCTCTAAACACAGGATATTAACAGTGTTCCAGTGCTACTGAACGTCTGATAGTCCCTGCTAGGACGCTCAACATTTATGAACAATGTATTTCTATGATATGAAGCACTTATGGTGTGCTCTGCCTTCCATTCAAAGCCTTTAGACTGTTGAATGATAGGTAGGTTTATGAATGTTCATTTAATAAGGCTTAACTTAAAAGTTTACAATTCTTTAAGAGTATGTTGTTTTAATCATGCAAATATTTATTGTTTTGTTTGTTTTAAAAAAATTGCTTTGTGGTCTTTTCGTTGTGTCATCTTTTGTGGTCTGAAGTTCTGTCTTTCTTTTACATGCAAGCTTTTTTTGTTGTTTTGTTGAATTTTTTGTTGTTATTTAGCTTTGGTTTCCATTTCTAAAGGTCAGTAGTAACAAAGAAAGCAATAGATGTGAAGGCTAGGCTTTTGCAGAGTTTAAGAGATTCATAGTTTTTTAGGTATAAAATTATGTAGTGTGATATTTTTGCATAGGTTGCTACTGTGTTTAATGCCAGTTTATGTAAACTCAAACTCACACACAGCCTGCAGTCTAGTAAGGAGATATGTTCAAGTGCCCTTGGCTGAATGTTATCATGGAGTGTGTCAATGAGAATGAGTGTAGAAGAATATTTGTATGCTTTTAATGATGAAATTGATAATCAAAGCTACATTTATGTAGTGCAAACTCTGGAACTTACAAATAAAACTTGTGTTTACTATACTACACGTATTTATTTTTAGATCTGAAGTTTAAAGTTTTTCCTTTACTGTCATTTAAACTGAGATATTTTTAAGAGAAAGAATTGCAAGGGTTTTACTTAAAAAAAAAAAATATTTAAGAGTGGTAAGCAGTTTGATGCCAGAATTTTCATTCTTGCAGTACTGTGAGCTCAGATCTTGATTCCTGTAACAATCAAAATAAGAACAGTTTAAGTGAACCTCACATATTACGTAGCATATAAGTACCAAATGTTCGGTGGAACCATTTGTGTAAGACGCAAAATAGTTGAAGCGCTTCTATGAGGTGCTGTTTGACTGAATGTTCAGGGTGTAGTTACATGAGTGTCCACTAGGGGTTGTGATGTATTCTTTTATACTCTGATGCCTCTAATCTGAGAGATGTTCAATTGACTTTTGGTGTGTTCTTAAGCATCTCTGTAGATGAAATAAAACTTTTCACTTTGGGATGCATCTCGGAATGGTCTTATTTGAGGATTTCTAAATCTCTCATCAGAAGAAAGCTAAATATAACATGATACTTCACTCACATATTGCAGTATTATAGCTTGAACTGTCATGTGTGTCTTATCTTAAACCTGAATCTTATTCGCTCCCATTTAGGAATTCAACATTACATTTAGCTTCAAGAAACAGCATTTGTCAAATATACAAACAGATTTCCTAATAACATTTGTGACACTGCTATGAAAATGCAGTGTATACAGGTGCAGTTTTTACGTAAACTTACATATTATATTATCTGATAAAAATAATGCATCCGATGAATTGCAATTGTGGATGAGACACATACAGGTACGAGGCTACAAAATATCACGTCTTTCCTAAATGCAGTAACAATAAAATAGGCCATTGTAACGCCAAAACTGAACCACACAAGAGACGAGAATTATTCACATAATTCATTATCTACTTCATGAAAAACGTTTTCTATGAAAAAGTGTTTTCTGATGTTTTTACCCTTTTAACCAAGTTGACTTACACATGATGGAGCATACATTTTTCCTTAAGAGCCACTATACCACATGAAAAAAGTACTGTAAAGGTATTTATACATTTTATAAATCAATTGCAGTATATTTGCAATTATCACACTTTTCGTTAACATGTATATTGTTGTTAAAAAAATATTTATATGATTTTTTTGTTCATAATAGGCTATGTATACTTCTGTAATATGTCTATACATTATACTACAGTTAGTTACTACCAAACGTGCGCTACAGTATTTCTGTATGTGAGATAATGTACCATGTGACCCGGAGGAAACGACATTACCCAAAATGCATCAAAACGGATGACTCAACCCCTGTAGGAAACAAACAGAGCTGTGAAAACTTACTGAATGCACAGCTGCATCTAACATAACGTGTCATGGCTGAATCCGCTAAGTTTCCGCCGTTTAGACTCGGTCAGTCTCGCTTTGATCAGGTAAACAACATCACGTCGTGCGTATGAATTTGTATTTATAATCTGCAGCGTGCTTTTGCATCTGTGAGATGTTTTTAGACTGTTTTGGAAACTTTGTTTTAGGTGTGTAGTTTTGGAGGGATTGACTGCTTTAGTTCAGTTGGTAATGTAGTAAAAAGTCAAGCATGTAATCTAGTGCAGCTGTTCTCGCTTCTGTTAAATCGCATTAACAGAGACCTCTGTTGGTGCAATGACGCCAATGAAATTTGTCATAACTGCTTAGCAAAGTGCTTAAAGTATAAAATCTGGGGCGTAAAGTAAAATACAATGGGGGTTTCACCAGCACAACATTACTGAAAACAATGGAAACCATCAAAGAAATTCTGAAGTTATAATGGGAATTGTATTGGTGTTAATGGAAACTATAACGGTCTCTGTGGGTGTTGGGTTTTATTGGTGGGGTGTTATCTGGTGGATGGGTGGAACACCATTAAATCCTACTGGAAAGGATTTAAAAAGCACTACAAAAAGGAAAGTGTAATGGTTTTTAGTAACTGATGGTTCAAGATGGTAGTTGTAATACAAATAATTAAAATTTGTAGCACAAATAGCTGATCTTAGTATTATTAGTTAGCCTGAAAACTAATAATGAAACTAAAAGCTGTAAAATAATATTGCTTTAACTTTTTTTTATTACAAGCTCCAGCTTTAAGATTAAAGAAAAGTTGTCCAGAGACAGTTTTCATTACTGAATAATGTGGAAACTGAAACATCCAGTACGACAAAACATATTTAAATCATTTATATGTATTAGTGACTCAATAACTTTCACCTTAGTGGAAAAGTAATGGGGAGGTAATTTATTTATTCATTCATTATTTATACAGATGAGACGCATCTGCTGTTATTGCTCCATCCAGCATTATTCCCTCCATCACATGTGTAAAAGGCCGTCTGTTAGACGTGATAAACTGAGAATATGTTGCCTGATGCATTGAAAATCTTGTTTTTCCTCTTTCACACACACATGTGAACATTTTAATTGCGTTGGATGAATTTTTAGGTCTAGAGATAAGGCAGCACACAGTTGGCACGCTGGCGTAATGAGGCGGACACACCTGGTGCGTGAAAACAACTGCTCTGGCCCTGTGTCACAGTCTGCATCAGCAGCTGGAGAAAGTTTCTGGCACCTTAAAAATAATTTGTTGAATAATTTAAGAAAATTGTGAACATATGATTAATAACGATGATTATTAATCTCGGAAGAGCTTTTCTTGTTCCACACAAATCTGCCCTTAAAGCCCTCTATCTCATTATTTTTAGGATTCATTAGATGCTTAAAGTTTTGCTTAAAGCTTTAGTTTACACAGACAAAAATATGAAATAAAAAACAATAAATAAAAAACACCAAATGTTAAATCTGCACTTTACCTTTGATCATCAGGAAATACGTTTCTTCATACATATGAAATTCAATAGGTTCTATGTAATTAAAGCAAACTTTATTCTGGACTGGTTATATTGAAGACAGAATATTATAGAAAGCTATAAACAATCTTCAGACATGTCAAATGTGTACTTCATATTATTTTGTTATTTCATACTTTTGTTACTCTCAGGGTTCATTTTATGGCAGATTAAGACACTTTTTGGATGTGATTGACCCTCGCACACTCTTTGTATCAGAGGTAGGTGAAGTGCATTAAATCACTGGCAGGTTTATTTGTGAATATTATTGTTGGCCAAATCCATGCTAATGTCAACTTTACAATGAAAAAAGTTTTTACCGAAGGTTTATATCATACTGATAGCACAGATGTCAATGTGTGGTGGTTTTAATAACCATATGATGTCTCTCTCAAAGTTTTTTCATAGTCAGGTAAAGTGCTGTTCTCAGAATTGTCACATCCATGACAGTCCATATTCCTCATAAATCCCTGTTTTTTGGGTGTTATTGCTTCTGGTTTGTGCTCTGGTTTGTTTTTAATTCACAGAAATCCTTCAAAGTATGTTGTTTTTGTGACATACATAACATGCATATTTCCACTTTATAAAGTGTATAACTTGTGCATAGACTGATATTTTGTGATGTAATTTAGTAAAATATAATCATTGGTAATAAATACATTCTGTGAGAATGTATATTTTATGTTTTGACTGAAAATGTCTGCCCTTTTTTTCTTTTAGCGTCGTTTACATGATAGTATAAAACTCTTGGATCAGTTCAAAAACGGAACTCTGCCTCCAGGTGTGACAAATGCACAGGTACGGTTAAGGTTTTAGTGATGTTTCAAATGTACATTTCGCTTGGTGTAGAGCTGATTGAAATGTGGGGTGATGAGTGAGCGAACTTCAGTTGATTAAAACATTAAAATCTAATACAAGGCGACAGTTTAATCAGAATGTCTTGTTTAAAGAACACCACAAAAGCAAAGTGCTGATAACAGTTTTTCTATTCCTCGCTGTTCTTCTCAATAGCTTTGGGATGCTCAGAAGGTTAAACAGGTGAGTGTGAAGAGCGACGAAAGCCTTTTTCAGATGCCGACGACAGAACCTTAGACTGCTGTCACCTCTTATTTTCTCTCATTTCCTCCTCCTTCATCCTGTCTGCGGATTCATTATGTCCTTAGGCCATCATCCATCCAGACACAGGAGAGAAGATCCCCATGCCCTTTCGCATGTCAGGTAAGGGTGTGAGTGTGTTTTCAGTGTGTCTCTGTGTCATGGCTGATAGGCAGTTTGCTGCTTGTTACCAGCTCTGGAGACTGGAGTTAGGTAGTAGGGGGTCTCTCTGGACCAATCTGTTGGGAAAAGGTCACACTCAGCTGGGCTCTGATTAAACCCTCTCCCCCCTGCTGTCTGGAAGTGTTGTTGGGCCACTCAGAAATAGGAGTATTTTAGTCTTCTGTTAACACCGCTATTTAAAGAGAGAACAGATAGGGAGAACAACCTGCCTGACAATTATGATGGCTGCCTCTGAACCATGCTGTCTCTTATGAGTAATGAGGATTTTATGAATATGTTAAAGGTCAGTAATACATTCATAATGTCAAATGAGAGTCTATAATAGTGATCATTAAACCAAACATGAAGTTTAATGCATATCTGGGGTCTGATCCAAAGTATTCAAATGTCAAAATTACATTCTTAGTGTTTTTACATTATTGGATCAAGGGCTTAATTATCTTTTGAAACCATTCTGCAATTCTTCATGTTGGCTTATGCTTTTCTTCATTCCAGGTTTTGTGCCGTTTGGTACACCAGTGGTATGTACTGTATTGAAATTTAATAAGTATTGCAGGTATGAAAGTTTTCTTCCTGAGGTCACCAGAGGCTAAATTTAAGGGAGTCTTCACACAGTATGCTGTTTTTTATTGTTTTGTAAATGATGTACTAGACAGTGCACTAGACAGGCATTTCTGATTTTGCCAAGATGTTTTAAGTAAACAACATTGTTGACCCTAGGACATCATTCCCATCAACTAATCAGATTTGATATTTGTAGTTGAGGGAAACATTATGATATACAATTAGATTTTCTTACAAGACCTTTGATACGTTTTTTTATAAAATAATTCTGTTCTCCAGGCAGCTGTGTTTTGTTCTTTTTCATTGCATTTGACCTCGCTTTGGTTAAACGCAAGAATCCTGTGTTCAGCGGCCCTTAACTTTGTCACTTCCTGTAAATGACTTCTCCATTTATAGGTAGTGGGCCTCCTTTTGCCCAATCAGACTTTAGCTTCCACCATCTTCTGGCAGGTATGACAAACAACATGTTTTTTTTGTTTTTTTTGTATGGCATTTTGAGTCTGTCTCAGTAAATTCTCTCATTGCTACTAAACGAACTGTTTTTCTTATAGTGGCTGAACCAGAGTCACAACGCCTGTGTCAACTACTGCAACCGTAATGCCACAAAGGTGCATTCATGTTTAATAAGGTTGAGTAATATGTATGGTATAAGCAGCCCAAATCATACCATGACATGATTCACATTTGTAAACTTTAAAAAATGAATGCAGAAAGGTGAAAGCTAACATTGTTCTGATTTTATATTTACAGCCTACACCAATGTCAAAGTTTTTCCAGGGATACCTCGGTGCAGTCAGCAGTGCAGTTACTATTGCTGTGAGTTCACACATAACCAAAGGTTTATTAGGTATGTGATTTGTAGTGAGAATTGTTTTTTAATCCCTTTCTTTTATTCCCCATTTTGATCTGTCATATCAGACCGAAAAATATTATTCATTACTTTAATGGGATTAATGTGGATTTGATAAGCAAATCAATAGAACCTGATATAATCACACACAGAACGCTGTATGTATCTCAGTTTGCTGAATTGCATATCCTACTAGTCACGCCCCCTGTGTTCTCCAGAGCCAATTAGCTGCCCTGCTGGGCGGCAGTTTGATGCCCAGGGGCATGACAAGCACAACCATGGTGACGACAACTACAAATGGCCCCATGCCTGTGAGAAATATGGGAGGTGGCACTAATTAAAACTACAGACCCTCTGAAGACCCCTACTGGGAAGGGAAGGGATGTGAATGGGTTAGGTTCTCAGATGTTTGTTAGACAGGAGAGGATAGAAATGACCAGTGACTCACAAGACAAGATGAGAAACAACTTAGCATAACCTGTCATGACCTGTCACAAAGCCCACGGGGAATTGCATGCCTCTAAAATCCTCATCAAAACAAATGTGTTTTGCCAAAATGTTTTTGACCTCATTTGTTAAATTTGTCATATCAGATTAATGTACAGTAAATTTCTTTATTGTTTACTTGTTTATTTTATTCAGATCAAGGCCTTATTTACCTTTTTTATTTTGAAAGCAAATCTGACTAAATGAAACTCACAATGTCATTTTAGGTTAAAATAACACTTAACCCTAAAAAGATTTCCTTCATCATTCACCATCAAGTCAGAAATTGCATTCAATGGTATTGTGTCTGTTTTCTCAATCAGGTGGGGCTGAATATTCTTATTAAAAGAGCTGAGCGTTTCAGTCCAACCACAAGACTCCTGGTCCAGAGGTTCATCCCCTTCCCCGCTGTTGGTACGTGCACACGTCTGAGAACCTGTTTATGTGTGTGTCAGCGACTGAAGTGAATGCGATTTCCTGTCACGAAGCGCTTCATCTGTCCCGTTGTCTTTATGACAGAAATCACTCCATTACATCCTCATGTGTCATGTGCTCTCGCTAAACTGCTGATTATTAAAGCATAAAATGAGCCTGTAATGCAGGATATTAATTAATGCGTACAGATCGCGCCAGTCTGCCCACGTCTTCTCATCCGTACTGACACTTCATTTCCAAATGAGCGTTTGTTCAGGCTTCCATTAAACCTCAAACGCACGTTAAGCATTTGTTTATTGTTGTTTTTCACGTGTCGTGTTTTGACTGATCCCGTTGTCAGAGGGGGACGCTGTTGAAATGTTATCTCGTTGTTCCATTAGCGTTGTGAGGCTCAAACGGGTCCGGAGGGGCCGAGAGAGACCGTCCCACAATGCCTTGGGGATATTTGGCTGTAATTAAATTGTTTTCGTCCCCACACCCCACCCCTTTAATTAAATCAGCAGGTTTCCCCTCACCTCTCTGGGCTGGGGTGACGGGACCTTGTTAGCTCTGGCTGCCGCTCTCTAATTGGTTAATTAGGCCTAAAGTGCTCTCTGTGTTAGCGCCAGGTTCGCTGTCTCCAGACCGCCATGTTGTTTTTGTTTTTCTGTGTTCAGTTGTAAGTGGCAATTAAACTCGGCTAATGGAAGCGTTTTAAATTCTGCCTTTGATTTTATTTGTAAAAAGTTTTTTTTAGCAAAATACACATCGCGAGTAAATAGTAGCATTTATATTTTTCCTAACGTTTAAATGGCATCCTGCTTCTGAATCTTTACAGACACACATTGTATTTCAATATATCTTTTTTTTCTTTCTTCACAGAGGACCTTAAGCGGTACCCTCTTGTCATGTCAAATGCAGTATGTGTCTGTTTATGCTTCTTTGTTCTCCAATTTTGATTGTGTGTGTGTGTGTGTTCGTGCTTGTGGTTAATTGGCCTGGGTCTGAACCCCTCAGAGGTGAATAGCTATTTACTCAGCCAATTAACTCAGCCCCACAACACTGCAGCACACAACACTGATAACTCACAACACAAGGCCTGTAAATTAAAAAGGCTTCAGGCTCTCTCCTTATTTCTCTCTCACTCTTTCTTTCTTTCTCACACACATACACACGCTCACACCAATTTCACCACATGCTACAGATGAAAATGCCAGGAAGTAAATCATTGTTCTGTTCATTTTACCTTTTGTAATTCACATGTGCCCTTTGACATGACCGAAGTAAACTGTTTTTTTTTTCAGTTTTATATCCTGTTAACCCTATTTTATTGTAGACATTCCACATCAGCAACGTTCTCGTGTTTGATTCATTATCTATTTTTAGATTTACAGGTTATTCTTAATACTAATCTTTTTTTGTGCTGTTAATCCTCCACTTACATCTTTACACTGCAAAGGTGACACAGAAGTTGCATTTGATTTGAATCTGCATTAATGCAACAAAATGGTTCATTTACACTACAGACTGTTCAGATCTAAAAGCTGCACAGAGGCAGCACAAATACATTATTGCAAATTATGAAATAATATTATAAAATTGCTTTAAGTATGACATTTTGAAAGTGTAAAGACTCCTAGGTATTGTTATATACTATATACTATAGTATATACTCTTATGGTTGCTGTTATTGAGCTGTTCATTGTTTAATTCCTTCAATTCCCAGGAAACACTCATGGGCAATTCCATGCAAATGTCAACCTTACTATGAAAAATAAAGTTTTTACCAAAGGTTTTCACCATACTGATAGCTCAGATGTCAATATTTGGTGGTTTATATACTCATGTGAGGTCTCTCAAAGTTTTTAAAGCATTTTTTAAGTGTAAAGCATGATTTTTCATAGTCAGGTAAAGTGCTGTTTTCAGAATTGTCACATCACAATAGTAAAATATTTAGTAAAATATAAACAGATGGTACGATATATTGGGAATAAATACATTCTGTGAAAATTTGTATTTCAAGTTTTGATTGAAAGTGTCACATTCATAATGCTTGAATTGCCCATATACAGATATAAAAAACCTATAGCTTAAACGTACTGTTACTGAGTCGCTCTCTATATAAATTTATGGATGAAAAGGATTAGGATAATACCAGCTCAAACAACAACACATTCACACGATTCTCTCATGAACACTGGTTGCTCCGGATATAGAAAAGTTTGCCACCTTTTGTAATCAAAGTTCAGCTGTCTAACAGCAGTTCTCTCTTCATTTAGCAAGTGCCAACGTATGTAATGTGCTGTTGATGCGACACACTGAACTGTCAGAGGGCATCTGTGTCCTGGATGACAAAGGCAATGTGGTGGGCACCTCAAAACTGGCTGCCAGACATGTGAGTCAGCTCTGATTATTGATCATTTTCCATTTGCACTGTTTACGGTGAAAGCTTACTTTTAGCATACAACAGTGTTGGGATGCTGTTTAATCGCCTCTCAAAGTCTTTTTTGTTATTATCTTTTATTCCAGGCTTTGAAGGAGACAGCCCTGACACGTGTTGTGCTGCCCATGCCTATCCTCCTGCTGCCACCTATGGTAATGGCCATACTGGAAAGGTCAGTAAAGTGATCTCTATCTCTAAATATCTATTAAACACTGTTAGGATGCTCAGTGTGTGCTGTCATGTAGATCAGTACATTTTTTGGCTTCTTGTGGGGGTACAAACCACCTTTATCATGTTGGAAATATAAAGTATGTCGAATTACAGCTTATGCCAAGAATGTACTTTTTAATACCAACCAACAGGAAAACATGTTTTAATATCAGCAGACTATATTCTTCTGAGTGGGCTCAGTTCTGGCTTCCTGAAATCACACATCTTCTCAAATTCTAGGTTCTAGGAGATTTTTACCATATGTCCAAGTATAACATTTTCACTGTTTCGTGTGGTGTTTTTGTGGCTTGTTCTTTGATTGGCCTTTAATGTACATTAGAACTCAAAAGTCCAAGAGACCAAATTAAAAATATGTAAAATTGCTTTTTGCTTATTTAAATAAGGACAGATTTCCTTGCTTCCATTTAAGCACACAATGCTTTGTTTCAGATCATAATGAGGTTTGCACAAATGTGCAAATTAGTATTCCAAGTACATTAAAAACTTTAACTCTTGAGTCTTAAGTCTTGAGCTCATATAATACAAATCAGTGTTATTAAATTGAATAAAAATAGATTGCTCTATATATTTTTAAATTTTTGTTAAACAATGCAAAATTGTGAATCTAAATATTTAGTTTAAAATTTAGTTCTATAGTGCTATAGAAATAAATAAAAATGGAAAATTTGAATAAAATTATTTGATTTTATTGTTAGTCTCGAGCTTCTCCACTCAAAAAAATGATTCATTGGATTAACTAATTGAGGGGCAGGATTTCCATCCAATTAATATATGTAGCACCGACTCACTGTGATTAAATGAAATGTAATCGAGTTGGTCCAACTCATTTAGATTAAATCCTCCCTAAATAAAAGTTTAACACAAAACACTGAAATTTGTCAAATAGACTTGAGAGCCAAGCCTGGCTCTAGCATTAACTTTTTTAGCGAAACACTTTTTTAAGCATTATCAACCCTCTGACCTGTTCTCAGCATAAGCGATTGCTCTACTCTTCTGCAGAATGCAACTTTTCCAAAAAATTTAATTGAACAAAAACTCTTTTTAAACTCTATTAAACATTAATAAGTATCCTTCCCATATTTTCTCTGATTTTTTTAATCACATGCAAAGCATGCTGGGAACAATGTTACTTAACCTTAACACAAACTATTCATGTAGCCTTAGTGTGAATTTATTCTCATTTCTATAACATACTTTTTTGAAGTTGAATTGAGACATGATATAATTAAATCTTCAACTCAATTATTTTAGGAAGATTCATAAAATAGATTTTTTATTTAAAGCTAAATTAATTTATTTTCTTTACATTAACAAGTACAAGAAGTTCATTTTTTGAGTGTGGATACCAAAAAGCCTGGATTAAGCTTTAGGGTATCATTTATCAAAATATTTTGATGGACTTCGTTATGACTGATTTTTATGACTGTGAAATCTGCTCTGATCTGCAGGTGTGTGTGTGTGTTAGCTGCAGTATATGGCGAGTTGTGCTCTGCTATGCTGCTTGTCAGCTCACCCTCACTTGCTCTCAATGGAGCAAAAAGAGAGGTGCAGGTGGGTCAGTGCTTCGAGGGCAGGACTAAGCGAAAGAGAGATCCTTGATTAATTAGAGCGCTGAGAGGAATCTGTGTGATGTATGTGTGCTGTTTAAACCTTTCACCTGTTTTTCTGGCTGTGTCCCAAACCAGCTGCTATACTTGCTTGCTCCTCAGTGAGTCACTTTCACTCAGCAGGCCGCATCTCTGAAGAAACCATGTATGGAAACAGACCATGGTGTCACATCTAAAAATGTTGAACACTACAAAAAAATCTATACATTTCTAAATCAAGATACATTTTCTTGATAAGCATGATAATAAGTCTTGTCTTCTGAACAAAATTATTCAATCAAATTATTTTCTGTCCAGAAAAACGAGTTAATATTTCATCTAGTCATTTGCTTATCAAGAAAATGTATCTAAGAATGTTTAGCTGTTTAAATGGCAAAACAAGATGAAAGTAAGAAATATTTTTTTGCAGTGAACAAATTCCAGTGAACGTTAAATTGTTGATAAAGAAGTTAAAATGCTATTATTTAAGCCACTTAATCTTGTAATATTATTTTTACCAACAGTCGCACGGGAATCTGCGATATTATCACTGCAAAAAAATTGCTTTCCTCCTTTGTTTTTGTCTTGTTCTTCAACAAAGTTATGCAAAGATGTTTAAACAAGGTATATTTACTTAAGAAGCACAATTATAACAAGATCTTATGCCTTGCTTTTAAAGAAATCTAACAATGTTTCGTGAAGTTTACACTTAAAACAAGAAAAACCTGTTCGCCAAAAGGGTGCGAAATAAGCAAACCCACTGGCAAACATATTTTTCTCTTGTTTTAAGCAAAACCATCCCAAAATTCAATTTCTCTAAAAGCAACACATGAATGCTTTTGCTTCTCAGGTGATTAGATCTTCTTTTAACATTTTTAAATTTCTTTTCATTATTTTTTAAAGTGAAGGATAATTGCTTTGGAAAACAAGAAGCCTTCAGAAGCCCATCGGATGAAGGCGTTTTAGACATGATGCATTTAATTTGATGCCTCTTATTGCTGTATCTAATACAGTACATTCTTTAAATCATCTTCCCCTCTCTTTTGCTCTTTTTACCAAAGAGTGACAGATGAGTGTGACGATTATTTACAGCAGTTGATGGACACCATACTTTAACATACTTCTCTCTTTCCTCCTTCCGTCTTTCTCTCCTTTTCGTTTTCTCCACAAACATATACACAAGCACAGAGAGAGAGAGATTCTGGTGGCCAATTAAAGCTCATCATGTGTATGTGTTGATGAAGTCATCATTAAGCAGCCGCTACCTTCATTAAAGCAGGACTGCTCTGGAGGACTCCTGCCGAGCACGCTATCCCACAACCCCCCACGCCTACTGCGGCCAGGGAGGGAGGGGGAGGTGTCAGAGAGCAATCGCACGCGGCGGAGAGAACGCGTCAGCGATTGTGTTTATTAATAATAATAATAATAATCACAGGAATGCTCATGATTTTCCTGTCCTGCCAATAATGTGTGGTTTTTGTGGTGTTTGTACGTTAGGCTCCCCCTGCTGCAGAAGCACCCTCGTCTTGTGCTGCCCGTTCACAGCATGGTGTGCCTGTCTGCTTTTGGCGCGGCACTGCCCATTGCCATAAGTTTATTCCCTCAAAACAGTCAGGTGAGCGCACGCACAAACACACACACACACAGACTCTCCATTTCACTTTCTCTCTCTCTAGCTTTCTCTGTCTCTCTCTTTGTCTGTCATGAAGATGGTTATGGTTTAAAATGGTGTTTATTAAGCTGTTCATCCATATGGTTGCTGAACCGCAGACATATGTGCTGCCAACTACATCTATTCCACTCCCAGCCCTCCCCTCCTCCTCCCCTCTCACTCCCTCGCTCCCTCTTTACACTTTTCTGAGGGTTCCAGACGAACGCTCCCAAAAAACTCCACTCCTGTCCCCCCCACCTTTTCACACCCCACAGGATGTCTGTTTCAGATTCTGCCTCACACACTCACACACTCGCTGCCATCTGTTTCTGAGCAAAATATTGCAAGTTTTGGCCCTGGTTTGGATATTTACCAGTGTTCACTGCTTCATTTTAGCTTTTTATGATGGTTGAAGTGTCAGTTTTGACTGTGAAAAATTGCTCGAGGCAGGAAAGACATGGCACACTTTTATTCTCATTTGATTAAACATTTTAAACATCTTAATGACTTAATGATTGCTGTGAATGGTTATCTCACCATAGCCAAGCGTTCTGCATCCTAATGTCAGTGGGGAAAAAAACTAACCAAAACAGTGGCTCCTTTTACAATGCTGTTTTATAGCACAACATGATAATGATTAATGGTATTTTGTATTACTTTTTATTTGTTTGTTGTTTTACTTTTTATCACTAAGCGATTTAGCTGAAATGAAATTGTTACATAATATTATATTTATACATTCATTAGTCTATTGGATGCTTGGCTAGAATTATTTATATTATTTATATGTTTATGTACATGCACCTGCTTTTTGTTTCATAGATCCACGTGTCAGAACTAGAGCCAGAGATCAATGCTGCAACAGACTGCAAGATCCTCACCTACAACAAGGGTCTTTAAGCAATCAAAATGACTGACACCTGGTAACTAATTCCTTAACCCCTCACGGTTAAACTCATGTGCAAACCCAAGGAAAAAACAGTATTATTACAAAATCTGATGCACACTAATCCCAGTGCTTGTAAAAGTAATGGTTAGATTATTACGTCTCACTGGATTGTTCATGCTGTGTGTGAATGTGAATTTTCTCTCAGCCACATACAGAGACAGACTCACACCAGTGCTAATCATTCTCTTTGCATTCACTTGAACATGGAAGTGGTAAATTACACTGTAGGATTTTAGGATATTTATAGCAATGCAAATCTGAATCCTTTGAATATGACTGTGATGTACTCAACATGTAACCTCCAGTTTGCCTCTTCTACAAAACCCATAAAATAATTAACCTTGAACTATAATGATACTTTGCTGCAATTTTTCTTAGAAACGAATTGAACATTGAATTTTGAACATACAAATTGAATTTTGAGATTTTAAATCATTTTAACATCTCAAAACTCATTTTAAACATTTCTAACATTTCTAACATTTTAAAAGTAACTGTATAAAAAATTAAAGGAATGATCAAAACTGTAAAAAATTAGTAATAATTGTTACTTTAAAAAGATGAAATTGAAGAAGTGTATACAAGTCTATACTAGTCTATACAAGTATATTGGACACTTTCTCTTGGATACAAATTAAATGTACACTTAAATATGTTATTTTATTTTTTTATTGGTTTTAATGAACAATACAGAATAGGACATCATAAGAACAGTAAACAATAAAATGTTGTCCATTATTAATCCTTTACATGGTCCCCCTCCTCAAAATCAATTCCAGAAATCAATTAATAAAATAAAAATGAATAAGCACATCTGTATAAAAAAAAATAATAAAAATAAATAGAAATAAAAATAAATAAAAAAAATGGTAAAGTCCCTTCTAAAAGGATCCTCCTGACAACACTTAAATATGTTAAATAATATTTTTTTATTATGTAAAACAACATCAAACAAAATTGTATTTTCAAAGAACCCAAAAGCTATTTTATAGCAAAAGCTATAAAACCAACAAACAATGTGTTTGCATTAACTTCCAGCCTTTTTCTTGTTTACTTTTAGTGCTGAAATCACATCAATAAAACAATAAAATCATGTGCTTTCCATTTTTAGTCAGGGAACACACAAATCCTTAAACATGGTTAATGAATGGAAACGCTTTGTACACAGGTCTACAATTCCTGGTTTACTTTCATCTTTTATCATCCTTTTTTTTATCATTAAATGATTGCATCTCTGCTTGTATTTTGTTATGTTTAAGTTCCTTTAGCAGGGCTGTAAACTGATTCCTGTAAACTTCTCTTTTATCGTTAGATCCATTGCTAGAATGAAGGAGTGGGCCTGTGTGTTTTTCTACCTAGTTGTCACGGGAACAGATCACAGTGGGCAGTAGTGAGGAGAGACATGACATGAAGCCGCATGTAGAATCATTAACCGTGCAGGAACGCCTTACAAATGCTCTCCAACACACAGTTGCACAACATGCACAGAGCCATATTATGATCATATCAGTGCTCATGTTTGCTTTCATTTTTTTTTAAAATTTTGAAATCTAGGTAAAGTGTGTTTATATGGGATTTTGCAGTGTAGTTATGTCTAAATTTAAACATGCATTCACATTAATGCAACAACAGATTTTTTGTAATGCACTGCACTACAGCGTTGACAAATTTAAGGAGTAATTAAATTGCACTCTGGGACTTGTAATGACAGTCGCGTGTGCAATAATTTGTCAAAATATATTTTGATTATTATGCTGTTAATCAGTCATATCATATTTTGAAATGTCTCTCCACACTTTCCACTGTAGCCTTTCAATTTGCAAGAAAAAAATAGCTTTTGAAAGTGTTTGGAGATAATAGTTTATTAACCCAGAGGACACTGTGAGGTACATCTCACAGCAGGCAGTCCGCCAGACATGTTCCACTAGAGCTCCACTTTACATCAACAAGCCTTTGTTTGCCTACTACAGGTTCAGTGTGACTCCATTAATCCATTGTGCTTTAAAAGTGCACTAGGACTGTCTATCTACAGTTTGGACAGTCTCACAAAATGAAATGCATGCTGCAGTGCTTCCTGTTTCACACGCTCCAACTAACACCCGTCTTTCTCTCAACCTTTTTCCAACAAGCAGAAAAGAGGTCTTTGGGAATGCACGGAATGTGTGATGTAAAGCTACAGAGGATGTGATGTGTGCACCTGCACACAGGATTGGATATCTGATAGCCTCAAAACAAGCGCACCAAAACAATCTTTTTTCGCTCTCTGTCTCAATACACTCTTGTTGTACTTGACAGTGATACTCAGGTGTCATCAGTTTGTGCGTTTCACTCTCACAGCCTTTGCTCGCACTGCAGGTTTGGGGTCAAATCTTAAGGTGAAAGGTCACCCATGGGTTCGTTTAACACAGTCTGCCTGTTTCTTTTGACAGGAAGTTTGCGAGATGAGAGGAAAATCGCCGGCAGGTGTTGTCTTTTTTTTTTTTGTCATTTTGTTGACAGTAAGGTTGAGGTACTACAGAGGTTTGTCTCTGAAATATCTTTATTAATTCTGTATGTTTTGAATATTTTATGCTAGAAAATGTATTTCAGCAGATGAATACTATAGGAATCCAATGTGTTTATTGGCAAACAGTTAATAAACAAAGATCTGTAGGAGAGAAACGTGCACACATCAGCCTGTATTTACCACTAGGCCTATTGAATGACACCACACACACACACACACACCCTGTTTCAATCAAACACTCCAGATTTACAGCACCAGTCTCTTAACACCAATTCCTACTCCTTTAGGTACAGACAGCATTATTTACACAGACACATACACACTTGCCTCTATGGTGTTTGCACAGAAAGGCTCATGTGAAAACTGGCAGGAAAACTGATTTCTCACATCACTCACATTTTGCAGTTTGTACAGTAAATTTTTTTATTTTATTAACTGTTCCAAATTTCACCTGAATGTCTTATGTACAAACATTTAATTTTAGGAGACATTATTTTTAAATTAATATCTATTAGAACACAAAAAGATTTACCAATTTGCTTCACAAAGACACAACAAAAAGTATTCATAATTAAAATATTGACCTCTTGTCAGTCTCTGTTTAAGTTCAAATAGCAATGTCAATTTCTTTTCGAAAGAAGTGACAGAAAAACACATTATTTGAGAAAAAGCAAATCTGACAGGAGATCTCTCAAACATTGGTTATTTCCAGCAGAGGTATTTTAATCAATGGCGTACAGTCCTCAAAGTAGATTACACACCCACGTGGTCCTCTGCAGTTAGCTTTACAATCTGAAATATCATGGTTAATTACATTAAATAAATAGTGCTTTAATTGGTCTTGTGTGTTCATTCGGACAATGTTCGTTTTAGGCATCAGACATCACATCTATGTCCTCAGACCCGTTCTGTTTGGTGGCGATCCTCCAGCGGTTGATGTGATGGTTTCCCTTCTTCTTCTGTGTGCACTCTGGACCTTCTTCCTCGAGTTTCTGGCGCTTATACTTGGTCCTGCGGTTCTGGAACCACACCTTCACCTAAAGAAACAATCAAAAGATACCGGTGAGTAACACTGAAAAGTATGATATACACAAGCGTCGTATGAAGAGATTGTGATTTAGCAACACGAGGTTGTTTTAATCAAACCACTTTTAAAATGACGTGTCCACCACGTGTGGGCATTAGGATAATGTATTATTCCGTGTCATAAAGAAATCAAAATTGTGTACGAAACAATAGTTTTCGTTATAAATTTACTTATAAACGCAAAAGCATTTTAGATTCAATTTTAGTTGGATTTTTTGTAAACCGTAGTCTAAATGCATTTGTTTTCCTTGTTCTTAATAAAACAGGCAAAACCACCCCGAAGTAGTAAAAAGTGTCCTTTTTATGTATTTACTTATTTTTGGAGTGATCTTATGTTGGCCAATTAACATGTTTTGAATAAGTTTCGCCCAAAAAATCCTTTTACTTTTAAAGCCGTGACGAGAAGTATTTAGTGTTATTTTAAAAGTTCAGTTTTGTGTTCGTATGTTTATGATGGAATATTGAGAAACTCAGAAAAAAAATTACTCTGCCTGGGTTTGTTGTTGTTGTTTTTTGTTTTTAACAAATAAAGCAAGTAATAATGTAACTCTTTAAAAATGGCCATTCTATTCTAATGTGAGGTTTAAACACTCTGCGTAATCACTACAATCACTACAAATTCGTGCTATTATATGACACGCTCAGACTGCGCAGTCGCATATTGTCTTTAGTTAAATTTTCCCAAATACTTTGTAAATATTGAAAATTACATAATAACGTATGAATTGTCACAGATGCATTTATGTCATTTCAGAAGTTTGCCTTTGTCTCCGCTAAAATGTAAAACAGCTAAGAAAGATTATTTACGTTACATACAATAACCTTACGAAAAGACAATTGTTATAGTTAACTTATAAATACTTTTGTAAAACATGCCTTGCCGGAGATCATGTACAGTTTACGTGCAAATAAAGTTTGTGCTTCAGAAAACCCAGCCACAGACTTCAGTCTCCCACTAATTCAAAAATGTTTATTTTGTATTAATCTACTTATGTCATTTTTAATAATCTTTATCTTATATATTTATAAAACATTTATATATATATATATATATATATATATAACTAACATTGTTAGTCCTAACTGATTTATCGTTTATCGTTTGGGATTTCTTAATTCGATAATTTCTTATATTGGGAAAAAGGCTCCATAACGTTCTTTGTGTGAGCTTCGGTGTTTACCTGTGTCTCAGATAGACTGAGGCTGTTAGCGAGCTGTTTCCGTTCTGCTCCGACAACATAGTGATTTTTCTCGAAGGCTCTCTCCAGACGCAGCAGCTGAGAGGGCGAGAATGCCGTGCGGATGCGCTTGGGCTTCCTGGCGAAAGGTCCATGCAGTAACAGCGTATCCTGCGAGACGTCGTTACCTAAAACAAACAACAATAACTATCATCATTCAATATTACATTAATACAATAATAATAATAAAAATTATAATATGAAAATGTCTATGCTATGACTTAAGGGTTAGATGCTACTAGATTAAACTCATTTAAAACGAGCGCATCACTGGACGACTTAAGGTGAACTTCAGTGTTCCTTAACTCCATGCAAAAAATCCACTTAATAGTTTATTTTGTAAATGAACTCAATAATTGAACCTTTAAGTTTCAGTTTTTGTTTTGTAGTCTATTTAGATTGATGGCTTATTATAACCGCAGAAAACTTTTCTGATACATTTACGCTGCGTGGGATATTTGACTTCAATAATTGATCAAAATTGTTGTTTATATTATAAACTTAATGTGTTTTTATTTTATAATAAATTTTAAACTGTTCTTATTTATTCTAAATTGAAATAAATTGAATATGAATATGAATTGTCATAGTTCCATCTTAATTATCCCCTTAATTTTTAATAGTTTATTTCTCACCGATTTAGAAAAGTAACTACACACTCCATACTAATAAAGATATTAGTATATCTTAGTATATTAGTATAGATATTTACATATTTAATTTAATTTAATATAACATATTTTCAATATTATTAAATAGTTCTATGGTCATGTTATTTACAGCCCTTGAATTTTTTAAATAAATTAAAATGGCTTTTTTAATGGCGAATTCATTTGCGCAGTTTAGCAGTCATTACGCATAACTAGGCTACACAAACTTTAACCTGAATAATGGACAAAATAACAGAAAGGTCAACAAAAATTGGGTTCGCATGGTCGACTTTAAATATGAACATTTTCTCGGTTAATTTAACCCAACAATTAGGTTCGTCCCTTTTTTGACCCACCAATGAGTTAAAAAATAACCCAGCATTTTTTTAGAGCTTAAATGAGAAATCATTAATCTTAGCTGTTGTACTATTATTTATCAAATAAATAATATTTTTATATGTGCTGTTTGCTCACTCGTGTTGTCTTTAAACACCGGAATAGGAGAATGTGAGGGACCAATGTTGATGGTCAGAGCAGATTCCTCATCTGTCACTAGTTTTGTTGCAGTGACACCGATATGTGCACGATATGATGTCACTAGTAATGCAATTTTAGAGATCAATTAATTATAAAGAAAATGTCAAGTAGGTCGCTATAGCGCTCTGAAAACCGAGCTTTACGTAATGCTAACTTGGTTACTTGGCAGTTTAGTGACAGTTAATTCTCACAGACTGCCTGCAGAGACTGAATAATAATACCTTTGCGTATGTTTACCTTTGCAAATTATTCAGTTTAATGTACTTTCCTCGAATGCTTTTACTTTTAGGAGAATTAACAATGAGCTGTTAAGCGTGGATAGCGTATTTAAGTAGCGCCACAGGGCATGAGCAAAGCTGTAAGAGCACAATTTGTGATTTTCATCTAAACCTTATCTGACTTCAGCATCCAACACAAACCCCAACTATCAGTGGTATCCCGATCCACAGTGCTAAGTAGCTTACAGCCAAAGGCAAGCATTTCAATTAGGCAACATACATTCAGACACACACCATGCCTTCCCAGCCCAGGCCAATACGTAAACAGACATTGCAGTTTTATGCATAGAAAGAACGACTGAAAACGACTGTAATATGTAGCAAGCATAAACAAAAATGAAAACAAAAAACGCATATGTGTGCATATATTGTTTTTGTCAGTGAGATCAGGTTAAAAGCTAAGGTTAATAGTCTATCTTCAAACATACCTTGAAACCGATGGCCAAAAAATCTGTTCCGTAGGACCCATGGATAGAAATTGAGTGGTTCACGATGCTGCGTGCCAAAGAAGTGCGGGTGCTGGAGGTGCGTGCCGCCGAGCTGGTGCGGGTGCATGCTCAGAGGTGCATGGTTCACAGTCTCCGAAAACACCAATTCGGGGTTTGGATAGAGCGCACGGCCTGCGGGGCTTTGATAGCCGTTAAGAAAACTGTCAGCAGGCGCTGTGTAGCTTAGGGCAGTAGGACGAATAGGGTCTTCTGGCGTTAAGGGGCTTTCCTTCGCCACCAAAGATTCAATGGTAAAACACCGCTTTCCTGTTGTCGAGAACATTGTGACTAGGTACCAGCTCCAACAGTCCAACAGATGAGGTACCGTAACCTCCTTTCAAAACTCCTTTAGTGATCTCTCCTTTCAGTCAGTAGCAACGCAACTTAGAGAGACATTGTACTACAGTCAGAAATGAGCTTACTGTTAATATTCCCTACTTTTCTGACCAATTGAAGTGTAATCCATCGATCCAGACGTGTCCATAAATCATGAAAAGTGAGAGCACAGACTCGAGATCCATGGATATGGATTTAAGGGACGCCACACAGTGTCGTGTTAGACTTGCACTCATTGGATGAAAGCCCTTGGCGCGTATAGCTCAGCGGTGGGCGGGTCTTACATTCATTTGGGTCAGATAATGAACTCCATTAGTTTGATCATTCACTTCAATAGAGCTGCCTCCAACAGGTCAATTCCTACACAGTGAATAATCAAAAACAAATTTCCTTGTCACACGTCCAAAAGTACGCCATTAGGCTTCATTAAACTATATACAGTCTGACCCAGCTTAGGCTATTGGAAAAATGTTTGCTTTATATCTTTTCCTGGGTGATTTTATTTTTTCATTTCCGTGTCTCTTTTCATAAACGTAGTGATTGCTGAAGTAGGAAGTAGCCATTTACCCTAATAGTAAAAGTGACGTCAGGTTTTGTTGTTCTGAAAACAAGGTACAATGTAGTGTTATCTATTGTCATTTAGCAAACCCAGGCATTTTTATGAGCTACATATTCTTGCTGAATTAAAACCAAAATGTTTCAATAGGCGCAGAGAGGATGAGAAGCATTAATGATTACTGAGCAAAAGTATAGCGAATGCGTTGTATTGTTACATTTGCCATACGTTTTAATTTTCATTTTTTCATTAGTAAGCAAAAATAATTATGAAATAATTATGTTTATAAAATCCTTATGGTATTTATTGAGCAATAAATAAATAAATAGACGATAAATGAATAAATGAATAGTATTATAATGTTTAATAATGAAAAATAATAATAATAATAATTTGTTATAATTACCCTTATATGAAACTTTTTATAATAATAAAAAGTAACGTTTTCTAGAGCGAAAAAAGTGCTGCTATTTATTGTTACTTCCCTTAAAAAAAACTGAATCCGCAGAAGGACGCCAAAGTTTTCATGCATTTATTTATTTTCGTTAGGTTAAGGTGATTACATTTTTGTCTAGGCTGAACAAGCTACATTTGTTATTTTTTAGTCTTTAACCAGCCTGGCGATTTTAATGAAAAACCACTAAAGCGTTTATGTAGTAATGTATTAACTTTGTCACTGTGTAGTTTCCAGAACTGGACATTGATAACATCTCAGCGTCCCGCACCTGTTTCCGATCACTCAGCCGGTTAGCGTACTGGCCTACAAGGCAGGACTTCAAGGTTTGCCTACTTGACTGAACGGGTAAATTATTACAAAATATTCTGTCTTGTAGTTTTAGAGGCATTGTGAAGCAGCGCAGTTCATGAACTTCATGCACCTCGCTATTAATTTACAGGCCGATGTGTATTTATCTTAGGAGGTTATTCAGAGAGCGTTTCATGTTGTGCTTTTTAAGGTAATAATTACACTAAATGTTGGACAGGCTCGTTAACTCCAGTGCGCATTAGAAAATCATTACAGTTGGGCATTAGCTGGCAAAACAACATGTTGAGCGCCTATTTAGAAAGCAAAAAGCCCGTGAATGCACACAGTCAGTGCTGAAAAATAATCACTTTAAGTTGACAAGCGATTAAACTAAAAACCATCTTGTCAATTATAATGAATAGTTTAGATAGCCTAATGAATTAAATTAATAGCCATTCCAAATACAATGCATTTTTTGCACACAAACAATTATTTGCAGTATATAAGCATATCTTAATATTTTGAGTTTCGTGAATGTGTTTTTTTCTACTATTGCTTTTTCGCAATATACTATTTGGATGTGTTTAACATGCTTAATCCATATAATAACTAGTTAAAGTTAAAAGCCTAAAATTTTCCACCAGTTGCATAAATCTTCTTTGCGTGACAGCATCCTAAACATACTCAGCATTTCTGACCATGGGAGCTCACATTTACCCCAAAAGAGCAACCAAACATAATTTGCACGATGGCACACAGATTATATTTTTCTATATCTAAAATACATCATTTCCCATGTACACCAACAAGAATATGGTTCTTGCTCGCCCATACAGGCATTGAAAACCCATAAATCTCCACTGTGCCATACATGGATCTAAAGGTGAAATGAAGAAGAGAGAGGGAGAGAGACTCTTCAATGTTTTCCGTCTGCCACTCTTCTCTCTTGTTCCATAATTAAGAGCACAAGAAATCTGTAATGAATGCTAATGGGGCAACCAGCCATCTGCACAAACACAAAATTAAAAACTACCATGCTGAGATACAGAGAGAGAGAGAGAGAAGGAGAAATGGGAGGATGGGAGACTTCAAACCTTTCACCTCAAGAAATCATGTTTAAGGAGAGAAAGCCAAGTAGCATCATACACTAGCTTCCATAGATTTCTTAGCTGTGATTTTTCTCAAGTAAGGCACCCAGATTTATAAAACGCATGCAAAAAATATTTGCACACTAATTTTTTTAAAACATACAAAAATGATGTACTATATGTACTATGTACTGTATATATATATATATATATATATATATATATATATATAAAAAGCTTGTTAAAACTGTTAAAAGCTGTATATTACTAAGCATATATATAATATATATATATATATATATATATATATATATATATATATATATATATATATATATATATAGAGAGAGAGAGAGAGAGAGAGAGAGAGAGAGAGAGAGAGAGAGAGAGAGAGAGAGAGAGAGATAGATATAGATATAGATATATATATATATATATACTGTATATATATACTGTATATATATACTGTATATATTGTTTACGCTTAGTAATATACAGTTTTAACAGTAAGCTTTTTTAGTTTGTTTGGGCACCTTACAAACAAAAGTGTATTTAAGTGTACTTATACAAACTTTCACAAAATACTTTCACAAACTATAAATTATTTGAAACTGTAAATTATCTGTGTACTCAAACTTTTCTACTGTTACTTTAAAGAACACTTTTATATAACGAAAAATGAAACAATTTGTAGAACAATTACAAATACATTGAATGGACTTCCTCATCCATTTTCAACGAATGTAATAGGTTGTAGTATGTTTCCACAAGCAATGGCTGTTTTGCTGTTAAATGCTGCCCTCGTGTGGTGAAAATTGTGTATTTTTCTTAGACCGCGTTTGCCTAGTTAATGATACATCCATCTATTTTGATTTATTCAAAAGTCACTAATACACAGACCAAAGCAAAAATGTATTCTGATCTAACCAATACAGAAATCATAATATGTGACTCTGCCTGTGAAAACCTAGCTAAAGTTATTTTTTTGTGATTTACTGTTTTCTACAAAAAAATCATCATCATATAAAGATCATTCTGTGAAAATATAACCTTCATATCCTTAATATCGACTAAATAGTCACATGTCAAAGATTGAAATCATAGTGATATTTATAGGTGAAATCAAACTTTTATGCTTGTTATCTCATAATTAGATTTTAAGACATTATCCTGGTTTTCACAGACAGGGTCACATCTATAAACTTGTGAGTTTTAAATATATTTCAATATATTAGAATTCAGTGTGGAAAACAGCTTTAAGGATAAATGAGAAAAATGTAAACAATTACAGTTACAACTGGACTACATTTCATTCATGAGGTTGCATGAAGAAGCTTTTCTCTAGCTCAGTGGTTAGAGCATGGCGCTAGCAACGGCAAGGGCATGGGTTTGATCCTAGGGATTGCAGGTACTCAAAAAAATTATAGGATTATGCAATGTATGTCACTTTGGATAAAAGCCTCTGCCAAATCCATAATGTAAATGTAAATAAAAGCTTTGGCTGGTTGATAGATTCTTTGTGAATATTACTGTATTGTTTAATTATTGCAATAATTACATCATATACAGTACAATTCTACAGGATTTTCTCATGATCTCGTAAAATGTGCAGTATAGTTTAATGTCACGTTGCCTGCCTTTCTATTTACCTGTCAACGCTTGCTAAATTTGCTACATTTTAACACAGATCTTAACACAGAAAAATCAGGTCAAAATAGAATGAGACTTTATTGAAAGGTCTCTACATTTTACAGCCAAAAACATCTATGGTCAATAAATAAGTTAATAAATATATAAATACATTAAAACAAAACAATAAATATTATGCTTTAAATAAATACAGATAAATAAACATATCAACCCGATTGTTATGTGCTCATTGAATGTGCAGCTCGTGCAGCTGATTCTTGAAAGAGTGATTTTATGTAGTTCAGGAAGACTGCAGGAGACTGTGGTGTGTGCCAGTTTACTTTCATTCCTTTATTCAGTTTCTGTCAAGGAAGGACAAGGAAGACAAATTTACTTAAAAATATGTACAAAACCCAAATGTTGTCATCAGTTATTTTTTGTGGCTTAAGAGTTAAGAGTGACATTAATATTTTACACTGATACATTTTGTCAAACATTTCTTTTGTCACATTTGTTCTGATCATACAACATGCAATTAGAACTGATTTCTTCATTTTACTTAACAAAGAGTAAGAAAGTGTCAGTTTGAGTGAAATTTAATGTCATCATTACCCGTGTACTCTTTAATCGGCCTAGGATAGAAACCGCATTGTTCCATAGGTTTTTTCCTTCAACAATATAGTTGAGCTGTTTCAGACCACTTTTAATGCAGTTATACACAGGGCTGTTCTGAATGATGCAAGGAAACAACACTGAGATATTAGCACTACTGCAGTACATAGTAATACATTAAGCAGATAATGTTTCTGTACAGATTAATCAAACTGTGTGCTGTAACGTTGCTTGTGTCTTACCGTACAGTTGAAGAAGTAAATACATGTGCATGCTGGTTCCTAGATAAAAAAGAATCCATAGTTATAGCTTTTGTTAAAGCAGACATGTTGACTAGAGTATTGTCTATCTATGGCAAAACCGTTTTAGGTTCCAGCTGCAGGATCAGAAATGAAAATGAAAAAAAAAACAGCATGTTTCTTCTTCAGTGGCAAAAATGCATATGCAAGAAGATGCATGTGGAGAGGAAGTCTGAGCAGTCAAGTGCAAATGTGATACCATCTCATGCTATTCTGATAAGCATTAGGATGTGGTTCAGAAAGCAAAAGATGCAAAGAATTATCTAGTGACGTTCTCTACACAGTAATAATTGTATACAGTCTGGAGCTAGCACTTCAACATATAATCTCAAGCAAAACAAGTTAGTAAGTATTTACCTTTACATCATAACAATTTTCTGGGCAGTCCTGTAAATCAAATAAAACAATGTTAGATCTTTGGGAACAAATATCAAATGTGATATTTAATGTGCTCAAAGAAGCCAAAATGTATCACTTACCAACAAGTTTTTTTCTTTCACCAAGTTGTCGAAATTGGTCTCAAACTCTGCTCTCTGAGTAGAAAGGCCAATGGCCAGCAGAAATACAAAACACATGCCAGTATTCATTGCCTTAATTTTAAGATGTCACGATTAAGTTGTAAATAGATTATTGGTGTTGTCAAGGTTGAGTGCTTCGGCTTTTTAAACTTTTGAACAGAATTGAGTGAAAATTCCATGGAGGAGGGAAATCCCTTTTGTAATGCTGGGTAATATAGTTATTTGTCATGCTATGCCCACAAAGTCAACTTTACCCTAGAGCAAGTGCCACATCACTATCTATTACCTAATGTTCATTCCGTTCCTATCTCCCAAATCTTGCATTTTGTTAAATCACCTGGAAAATTCGTCATCATCATAATGAGAGTGTCCTTTAGAATCTCCAACGGGCATATCTTTCAAGATGAGTAGTTTAGGTTTTTGATGCTCTTTTTTTTATCTCTCAATTAGGGGAGTTTTAAACCGGTTCATATTGTCAGAGCTGTTTCTTTATTAGCTCCTATTATTAAATCTAAAGAGATTAAAACATTTGTGATGCACTCTAATCATATAATTGTATCTGGGTTAATTGAGGACTTGTTTAATACATTTTATAATAGCTTATATGACTTTTGTGAATTAATTGGTTTTTAGAATGTCCTTAGAATGTCAAATGTGACAATTTATAAGATGTTGCTTTAATAATGCATTGCCTTTTAGACGTCTTCAAAACTATACTCTTCAAAATAAAGGTGTTAAAAAGGATTCTTAGCAACAATGCCTTTTTGGTTACACCAAAAAACGTTTAAACAAAAAAAAATTATCTAAAGCTTAACCGAAGCAAGTTTTTTTAAGGTTACTTAAAGGTTAATTAGTAAGTCACTTCATACGCAACAAAACAGACTAGACTGTTACAGAAATACTGTCCCTCACGTATATCTGAAGAGACTTTTAATGAATGCTAACACCTGATTTTGACACTAGCATATAGCTAAGCTAAGGGTTGATAGGATATCATACATTATGCAGATTACATAAATTGGTATCTACAATTCAAGACCGTTATGTGCAAATATTTTAGATATAAGGTTCATTGTTGAAGTGAAGGAGAGGTGAGTTAAATATAACAATAAGTAAAAAGTACCAGAAAAGGTAAAAAAAAATAACAGCCACTACAATACAAGAATAGCTAAATGCAAGTAATTTACCCATTAGGTAGATTACATTTATCACTAAGATCCAACAAAAGGAAACATTTCATGCGAGAGGAAAAACCCTGCAACACTAAACAAGTACTAGAGTTATGTCTCGTGCTATACCACATACCCCAAATGCCATGATATTACTTTCTGTTAATAAAAACCTCTCATTGTGATAAATCAGCAGGTACATTTGGCAGCATAATTATGAGAATGTCTTTCAAAATGTCCAACAAGCATGAGAAATTCACGTTTAGATCAAGAAACGACTAGCCTATTTCATCATGGGACCTTCAGACCTTACAAACACAAACAATTTATAATCAGATAAGATTAAACAATTGATCTCTAAAAATGGAAAAATCTGGCCTTTGTGTATTTTCACTGTTTTCTAAATGTCTTGCCAATCTTCAGTCTAGGCAGAGACCAATTTTGATTTAATTTTATTGGTTTTGTTAAAGCTAGGTTGGGTTAGGGTTAAGTTATATTATATTATTTACTTTTATTATTTATATTATTAACTAGCTAATGTCCCCTTTTAGATAGCTACTTCCAAGCGTATCTGTCAGATACTTGTGACAGGCTGTTGAAGTCAAGATCTGTTAAAGTGGTGAGACAAAAGATTTCTGTTCAGACCAGCTGTGAGAAATGCAAATACTAAAATAGGTTCCTCCAGATTACTTTTAGCCTTGAGAAATAAGTGCAAAGTTGGCTGCTTTCATATTCAAGAGAAGTCTTAGCGCTGAAGAAGACAACAAACGTGAAGCTGTGTATTGTACTACACAGATAAACTCAACGCAGAACACACATGGGGCTGTGTACCACTAAGTCTACAGTTGCATTAGTCCCCAATACTAGGGTTGTAAGAATCGAATCAGGAGACCAAGTGGTTGACAACACCATGCAGACGTCAATATGGGATGATCGGACCTCCGCGGCTCAGGTTGGCAAGAATAGGACCGAGCCTGGGGTGTGGAGTGGAGGTGCCAACCGCCATCTGGAGCTGGGAGGGAAAGGTGAAGGGGAGCCACAGACATTCAGGGAGGCAGAGGAAGAGGAGGACACTGATGAAGATGAAGTGGTGGAATTACTGAACGTCTCTGACAGTGAAGGGAGTCTAAGAAGTAAATTTCTGGACTAACATCAGATTTATCTTCAATATGCACTATAAGACTAAAGCCATGGCATGCACTCACTGTTCTATGTGGTTTATAAGGAAAATGGTGTCTCTGAGAGGATGTACAGCAATGTCTTAAAACATGTTTTCATGTAAGGGTTGTTTCATAATATTTGCAAATATATGATAGTTTCATGTTTTTTTCAAAAAATATTAATCATGTATATATTTCAAACAAAACGTTAAAACTTTAAAGATTTGAATTGTATATCAAGATGTATATCAAATTTATATTATGTATATATCTTGTACAATCAATTATAACCATCCCATTTCTGGTTCTTCTAAATACAGTACAAATAAAATAAGTAAATCAAGGTTAAGCAGTTGCTAAACAGTGTATGAATTCCATAATTTCTAAAATTTAGATTTAGTGAAAGATAAACAAGCATTGTGGTGAGGAAAGCTCAACTACGTAAACCCATTACTTGCAGAAAATATGTCAAGGTTTAAATGACTCATGTCTGTGTGGTTTGTTAAGATGGACAAACAAGATTACTTGTGATTAGTAGTTAATAATGTTTGTGTCATTGTTGGCTACAGATCAAAGCATTTCCTTTTCTGTGGTTGGAGAACCTGATTTGATGTTGTTCTTTGAAAGTCAGGGGAAACCCAGTGTCATTAATGAATCTAAAATGCTCATTCATTTTGGGATTTCTATCCTTGATCAAGATACAGTGATGCCTTCCATGAATATTGTTTTATTATACTGGGTGCTACATTATTTCTGTTAAATATTACATTAATTTAAACCTTTTAATTTGAAAAGCTAAATAAAGGTTTTAAAAATGTCTGGATGATTACATAACAATGGGCAAAAATAACAGGTTTTGTTGTTTTTGTACTATGTGATAATACCTGCCGTCGAATAGGGCCCCCAAGTGGTTGGAGGTATATATGCACATCGCCAGATAAAACGTTGAATACTTTGTTTTTATTATTGCTCATTAAAACACTAAACACAGCACAATTAATAACGTAAGACACAACCACCAGCGTAAACACAACAACAACCAACAAAAAAGCTAAAATAAAAAGACCAATAAAACAAACTATTTGCAGGTAAATACAACAAATATGTACACTAAAATAATACATTTTTTGACATAGAGAAACATAAAGTTTAAAACTTGAAATATTTAAAGCTCTAAATTTTCTTACATAAAAATGCTCCCATAAAAATAAATGTAAAATTAAAAATTAAGATTAAATTAAAGGATTTGCATTTATGGAGACCTTGGATTTAAGATATTGCCCAACTAAACCCATAAATATTGTCTGGAACAGCGCTCTTTTAATGTTGCAAAATACTAAATCATTTGTAACATTAATGTTTTTTATTTTACTACATATTTGTAATGGTCCAGTAAATCCAGAAGTTATTTCCTGGATAACTCAGCAATAATTTTCGATATATTTTATATAGTATGGAAGTAGGCGATTTCGGAGAAAATCAGAGATGTCCGACACTGGCTGAATTGAGAAAAGAAAATTGAATTGAATAATTTTAATAATAAATTATAAAATTGATTGAACATAGATTAGTATATGAAGTTAAGAGAGACAATCTCATTTTGTCTGTCAAATGTTCTGACGCGCTCACACTTCCACCAATTAAAAACAAGCTAACTGACCATTTTGTCTCACATTACCTTGGTGTGTTCAGCTAATCTGTACTCATTAAGTAGCTGCAGATTTTCACTCGATCTGAACGAGCTGAGAAAAGTCACAAACACATACGCTACTGCCACCTGGGTGTCAAGTCAAGCAGTTTGCCACCTGCACAATCGCATGCCCAGCAGCAGTGTTTGTTTTAATCCCTTCTTACCGCATCCATTTCTTCATCCTTCCTGTTCTGGGCAATATTTTACTTTTACAGCATGCATAAATGCATGCATTGCAGATGCATGTATGGCTATTTTTCCACAGTGTTTACTCTGGGAAACTCCTGCTGCGCGCATGAAATTGTCTTTGATTTGGAGAGGTACTTGCTTCAGTCTTAATGGTCGTTGTTCTCTCCCGAAAGCTTGGGAAAACAGGAACGGCTCAATTTCCTGAGTAAAAAGCCTCATTGAAATGTTGCATTGGGCGTCCCATTAGCATAAAGTGCTCGTTTTAAGGAGGACCTCGCCTTGTGCTCCTTTCAGTCCATCTTTCGGTCAACGCGTTAGAAGTCATTGTGTTCACATACTGAACCTTTCACAAAGACACAATAGCGTGCGTGTACTTCAAACGCTAGCGATTAATGTTAATGACCATTAGATAGAGTGGACGTACATTTCACTGCAAATAAAATGCAAAATTGAAAGTTTTACACTTTACATGCTACAATTCAAACATCTTATGTTTCTTGAACAAGACGTTTTTTCTTTTGTGGAAGGTTTTATCATATTTGTCTAGTAGATTTAACTTAAACTTTTAGTCAATTACACATAATAGAAAAAAAGTCAGTCCCAATAATACATTCAGACAGACACACATAGTGATAAAGATTTCACCTGTTTGTTTGTAAGGATGACTATTAACCATTGTATCCCTTGATCCAGGGTTTAAATCTGTTTTCTGGGGGCTTCTGTTAGCTATTGGTTGGTTTTTAGATAAGAGGACGATGCATCCAGTGGGACACTGTGCTAATACTAGCCATGGGGGGCACACCGAAGCCCTGGAGGTGGCTTGGAGGGGGGAGATGACTAATTGGAACGGTGAGCTCTCCTCCCCTTTTCCTGCTGCTTCTGTCCTGTGGCTTTTCCCAGGGTTCCCCTCCCTGCTGGACATCTTACCCTACTGTGAGATTACACCAGATCACATCACAGATAGTTTGTCCATACATAAACAAACACACGCACATATCCACGCATGCCGTGGAACCAGTCAAATAAAAGATGAGAGATGGGAGGAGAACAGATTTATGCCCAACAATTTTTGCTTCTCACTTTTGTCTTTCTCTGCATAGCTTTTGTCATTTTCTGCCATCTTTCTCTATCAATGTGCTGTTTGTGTCATAAAGAGCCACGAGAAGTACCTGTTTAAAGAGGATTTAGGATTAAGGAAAGGAGGTCTCCATGACGCTTCTCTTATAAAATGCTTTATTCTTTTCTAAAGCTAGTAATTATGTGAAATGGAACCCATGGGACAATAATAAGTGTTTCTTTTTTACCAAACATAAATAAATAAATACAATCTATACTACAAACCTAGCATATTTATTATTCAGAAATTGGTGTAGGCCTGTTTCCAGGATATTTATGCTGATTTAGACTTAAATTAGACTGGTAGACTTCTTGGGTTTGGACTTAAGTTTGTTAAAGTCTGTGCTTTCTGCTTCAGACAGAAATCCCATTCACAGCATCAATAATTTAATTTCTCTTATCTTTGCCTATTTGATTCTTTGTTATTTTGATGAGGAAACATTATTCTTTGAGGAGATTTCTTTGGTCTTTCTGTATTCTTGCTTTTAGGGCTTAACTGGATTAAGAGAGCAGAACAGAAACATTGTGACGAGTTTGTTAACCAGTAATCACTGCGTTCTTAGAGCAGGATTACTAATCCATCCTTATCAAGACTATTAGGACAGCCACTGCACAAAGCCACCATGCTAACGGGCTTTAGCATTTCTTAGTCTGCTGCAGAGCTGAGACAACAAGAAGACACAACCGTGTCTAAAAGGCTCTGTCTACAATGGAGAGACACACTACCTGTCTCCAGCTGCCCTTGGAGCTCAGATAATCTCCTCTTTGAGCAAAGTTACATTGCTCAAAGTGTTCCTTCTTAGACCAGTATAAAGTTCATTCAATTGTTTTCGTTTCAAATCTTTTAGATTTGTGTTTTTAGTGCCCATTTCCTTTGTTTAAATGTTTTATACTCTCTTGGCAACTTAATTTTATTTCAGATAAGTGGTGAAGTGTCTGAAACTATAATGGGATATACATGTCATGAGCTCTTCCTAATATATGTCCTTGATTGATGACATGTTATCACTACCAGTAATATTTTGGAATATTGCTCCTTAATTGTTGAGATATACAATACAGAATATACAATTAGTGAACCATTTAACTAATTATTATGTTTAAAATAATTCAAAATAATTCAGTCCTGATAGGTTAAACTGAACTTGTATTAATCTTCTAAAATTAGTGTGATGATAGTTTTACTTTGTTATGTTGTTTTGTTCATCTTTGTTACTGGAAATCACACTATACTGCATATTACATTATACATGATAATGCTGTTTTTGTAGCCTATTTGTTTAATAAAATATAATAATATATTTAAATAATATTTGAGATGCAACAGGTGCTTTTAACCTGAATGATTTTGAGATAGCCAACCTAAATATTTCCATTACTATTTCAAAGAAACAAGAAGATTTCCTTTCAATTTTAAAAATATATTTCCTTTATTTCATCAATATACAAACGTTTAACGAAAACAAAGATACCCTTATAAGAGCAGTGGTGTGTAAGTAAACACCTTAAATATATATCTGTTAATTAAATATTTGTACAAATAGAGCAGATTGTTCAATCTGAGAAAATCAAATATGTACAGGACATGTGTAATAGTTAAAGCCGATGTGATTTTCTCAGTCTTGTAGTGAATCATCGATGTCAATGTCGACATCAGAGTCTTCTGTGAAATCCCTCTCCTCGTCCTCTCTGCCCTGAGATCCTGGGCTTTTTGGCGGCACAGTGATTCCTAGTTTGGCTAGTTTGGCCTGTTGCTGCTCAAGACTCTGTTTTCTCCATTTAATGCGTCTGTTCTGGAACCAAACTTTAACCTGTAGGCAATAAAAAAACAGATTTAGAGCTTGAACTGTACGGGGTGTTTGACATTCGTTGATTAAAATAAATGTAAAATAATATACAATTTAATACCAGATGTTTATTTACCTGTGCTTCAGTGAGCTGAAGAGCAGATGCCAGGAGGAAGCGCTCTGATCCCACCATATATTGCTGTCGTGCAAATTCTTTCTCCAGTCTAGACAGCTGTTCATTGGTGAAACTTGTGCGCATTCTTTTGGATTTTCCAGCTTTGTGTTTATAGTGAGAGTGTACTCCTGCTTTTGCAAGTACAGCATCTGTGAGAGCAAAAAGGTTTATTGTTTAGAACACTGAAAAATTCCTTTGGCTAAAAATGCATCTTTTAAAAAATGCACCACTGACATTATGACGTTTGTCAAAATACATACCTTGTGCGTACATAGCTCCACGACACGTTGTCTGGTAGTTGTAAGGTGGATAGCAGAAAACAGGATACCCAGTTTGTGTATGCATAATGCTCTGGTTAAACGCAAACTGTGGAATTTGCGAGTACATGTGCGTCGCAAATGGAACTGCAGTGGTCGAGACTGGCGCTTGACTGGTAATGTTCCGATATGGGTTTATCCTTTCTCTCTCCGTATGATCAGGCCTTGCCAGGAGCGCGTCGATTGTGAAGGATTTCCCTGTGTTCGGTTTGGATGAAGTGGACAAGCACGCGTTACTGGCATAGTCCGGGTGGAAAGCTGCGTGGGGACGCATTGATTGTCCGAAAGTTTCGTGAGATCGTCCAGGCATCTGCATGGCTACTGATAGAGATAAAAGTGTCCGAAAAAAGTTATCCGTTGCAGAGGTGTTCAACCTTCTGAAGAGTGAAGTCGAATGCTGCTTGTAAAGCCTGCAGGGCTTTTATACCTGCTCGGGGACGCGAGGTGTGAACGACCCCCAGCGCGCTTTTGTCTTTTTAAGTGGCAGATGAGTCAAACGAGAGGCGCTACAAGGGATCCAATTAACTGATGGAGTTGTAACAAGCTGAGATTGTCAAATATCCTAATGGCCCTCTCCACTACATGCCCCCGGAGGTAGCCCAGAAACACAGAGAGGGGGTCAAGAGCCGAGAGCCAGGAGGTCCAGATTTACTACAAATTCCTGCATGGCTGCGCGCTACAGAAACGGGTGCATTGATGTTACCCAAATCATGTTTGAACAATCAAAGGGTACCGCCGAATGCGCCACACAGCGGAACAAATACCTTCACATTCAGAGGTCAAAGAAAAGGGAAAATCACATTACAGCTTAGCCTGTACATCTCAATCAAATCCCAGACTGTCACCTAAATGCAAATCACTTTTTCTTAAGACTTTCATTCGTGGTTAGTGAACCAAATCATAATTTGGCCCATAGACAACGGTAGCCTCACACCTAAGTGTGGAAGATAATGTTGAAATTCACTTCCAGTTTCAGTCTCGAGGTGTCAAATGAGAGTAGGCATAATAGTCAGATCTCCTCAACTGTAGTTCATGTAAACACATTGATCAGTTCTCCTCCCTCGGTCAGGCGTTGGCGCGTATTGCACCCTGTGTCAATTGTGTTTTTGCCAGTTTTGGTGTTGCTCGAAAATTGAAGGGAGGATTTGCCGCACCTGGGCTTCATTTTTCTCACTTCAGGTGCGTATCCCACTGGTTTTACTTAGTGGTGGGCGAGTAACTCCGACGAGCAACTAATCTGTTGAAAATTTCTGCCCAAGTCCACTTAGTAGGGTGATACGTGACCTAATCATCTATCGGTGTCTTTTCAACCTTTTTTACTTCGGTCAATTTCATTATTATGACCGTCCTAATATAATATAATATAATATACGGAATATACTCATTACGTAATGATCATTAAAGACTGATATTTAAGAACTATAGGGGAAATCACTTATCTAAAGAGGGAGTCCCCATTACTGCTTCTCAATTAGGACATGAAACGGCACAGATGAAAAGCAGCGGCTTCACTAAAGGAAGTGATTTGCCTTCTAACACTGCTTTACAACAAAGAAACGCTCTTTCAAGAGAGGATTATAGGCAGCTCTGCAAACTCTACGTGCTCATTGCTAGAAGAGAAGTACACTGCAGAGGACTTGCTAAAGCGCAGTCAAACAGTCTTTCCTTTGAGCTGCGCGTTTTCTAATTACAGCAGCGCACCTGACACCCAAGCGCATAATGAAACGCGCAAACAGTGCGCTTCTGTGCCTGTAGACCCTCGCCGTCTGACCACCTAGACCAAGTTATCCTTGTTTGTTAACATGTATCTCTGAACGGGTTTAAAAGAAAGGAATCACGCCGTGCTAGGCGGTGTTTACATATTACCGTTTAGTCATCACGTCTGAGTCCTCCCAGACCTCAGCACATCTGGACAGCAGTGTTGACGTGCCTGAGCGTAATGCAGAATTATTAAGCTTTTTTATAAAGACTTTTATTATTATCCAAGACTTGCCTAAAAATGCATATAAATATATTTAGATTCTAAACTTGTGAAATTAGAGAGGGTTTTTGATTTAGTGAAGTCTGACTTTCTAAACTGTGGTGTGTATGACTACTGTAATATATATACAGCTCTTGAAAAAATGATGGACCACTCCAATATTCTAATTAGTTTACCTATAAAATGTACTATTTATAGGTATGTGTTTGGGTAAAATTATAATTTTTGTTTCATGTGAACTACTGAAAACATTTCTGCAAATTCCAAATAAAATTTGCATTTATTTGCAGAAAATTGTGGAACAAATCTCCTCAAAATAACAAAAATAGGTCTTCACAAATAAAACGATTTCATATTCATTTTTACCAACACAATAACAATGTTTTACATGTATTTAAGAAGAGTTCAAAATCACAGCTTTCATATGTCCTGGGATGCTCTAAGTCTTTTGCATTGATATTGGGTGACTTTATGTCACTTCTTAAGTTTGGTTTAGGGCTGGAATAAAATGGTTGCAATACATGTATGCTAAATAAAAGCTAATTTGAGAGGCCATTTGACTTTTCCTAGAGCTGTATTATTATATTTTATAAATCATAAAAATATTTTGTGTGATTGAAAGGACTGTTCAAGACAAAATGTGTTGCCAGGGTGGAAACATCACCAGGTCAAAATCAAGGATGAGTTTAAGTTTGTGTATTGGAGCCAGACATAGAATACACTGATGGGCTTTTCTGTGTTGTGGCTCTTTTCATAGTCATAATGGGGTACAGTGGTTGCCCCTCCTTCAACATCCCTTTTCTGTAAAACTGAAACTCAGCACACCACCCAAAGCATTATATATTTTTAAGTAAAATCAATGCTTACATAAAAGCTATAAATGTTCAGGAGACAGTTGTTATATTTTAATATATTGTTAGATTTATTAGGTATGGTTCAGGTGGCAGAATATGGATTAAGATAAAATTATTATATATGAAGTTAATTAGAGACTGGACTGGATATATCAGCATTATGTTTCTGTTTTGCATCTAAAATGTCCTGTTATTGTTGTACTATGATGCTTAGTAATTTTTTCCCCTTTAAATGAAGACAAGTGACATTAAGATTATTACCTTAGAGGTGACAACGGACCAATTATCTCACCAAGTCAATGGTCATCAATGTAACTTCTATACACAGGAGTCGCATAATGCCCCAAAATGGACCATCCTTATTCTTTTCATTGCTGTAAGGACTATGAGGGTCATCGAAAAGAAACAGCAACTGCAAATTGGCCTATCTGTCTCACCTTTCTGCCTCAAGTGGTTTTGCAGGACGGCCAGGTAACGTCCGTCTAGCTTCAATACACATCCCACCACTGTCATGATGTATTTGACCTGTGATGAGGTTTAGTTATACACATTTGCCTACGAGGAAAGTCAAACAAAACTTTCTTGTTTAAGAAACAAAATGATATTGTAATTTTGTGAATTTGCTCCCTTTCCACCTTCCTTAGACATTTGCTCTACCACGTTTTTAAAAGATTTGAACTTGAAGTCATCAAACATAAATTATAAATCTTTATCAACAGCTATTTTAAAGTTAAGTGTGCCATTTATTTTGTGCAATTCAAGGCTGGATACAGTAAAATAATTTGACATGTCTTGTTCTCAGATAGAGTTTAAGTGTGTATTCTGGCTGTCTGACATCGTTTGACCCCACCTTGCCCTGATGGTTCAGTCATGACTAAGGGCATGCATCTTCAACAGGACTGATCTCCATTTCAGTTGATATCTCTCTGTAGGACTGCAGGGTTTAAAAACACTGGGCCATTGTCACAATCATTCTGCCCATGCAACTAATGTCCCATTATCCTTCCAGCTCTTTGTCTCAGTCTTGTCTGCTCATCATGACAACAATAGAATATGGATGGAACTGAAGACTAATGAGGTTACTTGATTGCTTTTTTAACAGTGATTGCCTAGAAACCAGGATCATCAGATTGTGACATTGTTTTCAGCGAGTACTTAAGTCAAAGACTTAAAGTAATTTACATTCATATAATCAAAATATAAATGTTCCTATTCTTTATATTTCCTTTTCATTTCATGTTGTTGTCAAATCTTGGGGACACTGGAGATAATCATGCAGGCTGTATTTCTCTAACAGTTGAATTGGTTGTAGGTTCAATTAAAAAAGCAAAGTGTGTTTTCTTGGTTCAGAATCACTTTGTTCAAAGTGTTGGATTAAAAATATTCATTATTGCTACCTTCTATTGAGGGTAGAAGGTAGATTTTTAATAAAAGCTTCTCAGGACAAGTAATTATTTTAAATTTGCTGTTTAAATAGAATTTGTAAAGCAGATTACATTGTGACAACTTGCCCCATAACCTCTAAGAATTATTAACTGAAAAAGTGTGACAAATCAACCGGAAATCAAATCTTGTGCCATGTTCAACTGTGTAGCTTATGTGTCCAAAAATATTTAAAACCACATTTAAACAGTTTAATTTAAAGGTAAGCAGATGTTGCAGACATTGTTAAAAGACTAAAGGATGATCAACTGGTTTGATTAAGTATACAGACATTCTCAACTTCTGCTTACAGTTAACTATAGAATAATTCATTTTACTCAACATAACAGTATCCACATTTTTACGGCACTAAGCATTTTACTATTGAAAATATATAAAATAAAAAAATAACCATTCATTAAATGTATGTTTACTAAATCAGTCTAATTCTAATGTGAAATACATTTTTTCTGTTATATGTTTAAAAGAAGCTTTAAAATATGAAAGTTTTGAATACAGCTCTGTTATTTCCTATTTCTGATTGAATGTTCTTGTCATGAAACTATTTGGTCCTGTGTTAATATCTGTTGATTTAATGCAGTTGCATTGAGTGTCATATATTACAGTATCTGTCACACTCACGACACGCTTTTTTACACAGCGGTGTAAGACGGTGTGAAATTTTCACTTGAGGTGAACATTGTGGCAACAGAATGTGATGTTTGGTGTATTCTCAATAAATCAATAATGGAATGTGTGATCTATCGATAGCCTGTTTCCAAGTACCACGCAGGTGGTCTTGAGGAGAAGGGAACATTTTATGGTGGTATTTTAGAGGGGGTAGTGGAATTATATGGGGCATTTAAGGGGGGTATTTGGGAAAGTTATGCAAGGTGACACTCTTTAATGGAGGTGAGAATTGGTGGGTTGGACTTTGACACTTCATCTGTGTTTACACTTCCTGTCACAGAAAGTGAGAGTGAATACAAAGTGTCAGAATGCCTGACTACTGTGACCAGAGTCATGTATGTAAACAGACTCGGCTTTAGCTGTACAATAGAGACAGAAAGACATAGACAACAATAAAAACTGCATAGACTGTGTCTTTATTGCATGCATAACATAAAGTACAGAATGTCTCAACCTCATGCCTAGATATAAGTTTGTTAAAACCTCATTTTAACAAATCACAACATACAATTTTAAATAAAATCAAACACATACTCTCATATCTGGAGGCAAAAGTTTAGAAAGTGTAAACATATACAAATCTTTTTGCCTGTATAAAATACATGATTTCCATAGATGTTAAATTTTTTTCATTTTGCATTTGTTTATATACAGGGAAAACTGTATATTGTTGTGCCATACACTGGTCAATGTCATGAACTAGCAGACCTTTTATAATATAAAATTTAAGATAACGTGGATGTGATTTGAAAATCATCGGTGGTGAGTGGCGAAAATGATTATCAAGTGTTCATCATAATGAAAATCAAAGCTTAATATTTATTCTATGAAATCAACTCTATGAGTCAGTATGTGTACTATTGACTCATAGTCTGGTTGCTTTTTAACATTCAAACAGTTGTCAAGACAAAGCTGTTTCCTGAACACAGATAAAATCAGACGTGCTGTGAATTTGAGTTAGGCCTGTACTTGTAATGCAACTTACCATAAAGAACAAAGGCAGTACAATGTTTTTACTAGTGTCCCTCATAAGAGAACAAGATCAAAGCCCTGTAACCATGGAGATCACCCACACAAAGGTGGTTTGTGTGGAACAGCTGATGTATAATAGCTTTTCTACTTCACACGCTTTTCTACTGACCCCTAGTGGTTTAATTAAGACTTTACTGCTGGGTTTAGTTTGGGCAAGATATGCAACAGGAAGTTAACCTTTAGGCAAAATAAATAAATAAAAATACAACGACGGTTCAACTAATACACCTAATTCAATTTCAGGATATATGCTATTAAATAATAACATAAGGATAAAATTCACAAGTTCACAAAATTCACCATGTCTTTATTTATACCTATTATATTTTCAAAAACCGACAGCAGTGTTGTTGCTACAATTAAAAATCAAATAATCTTAGGTCCTTCAGTTTGCTGCATGTTTTTATATGTGTATTGTATTAAAACAATTTTCAATGTTTTGGTTTCATTTCAAAAGCATAGCAATTGGTCAAAAATCAATAAAAACATAAGAAAAGAATGATCCTTTATTGGACTAAACAAACTAAGTCATTATTATTTTAGTCTCTATTTGTTTAATTTACAGGGATTTCAGTACATGCAGTTTGACATATATATGGTCCTCATTGTGAAAAGAAGGATCATAAGGATCACTGTTGGACAGGGGTTAAATATAAATATAAGGAGAATTTGCCGGTAAAGCATAGGTTGTGTAAGATCTGGAGGATATTTTTAATGAACAGTAGACAGTTTAATGGCTCTGAACAGATTCAGAAATATTACAAAACGTAAAAACAGTCACAGGTAACATGTTAAGAATCAAGTGTATGTAAACTTCTGTAATCATTAGGAATAGCTTTTATTATCATCACTAACATCTGTTATGTGAAATAGCTTCAAAATTACAAAATTAGAAACAAACCTCAATTTTTAAAATTCCTCCTCTTTTCCAGATTCTGCAAGAAGTATGTAAACTGGATATTTGTGTATAATGTTGCTGCCTTGTTTACATTTTTTACAATTTTTTCAGCTGACGTAACTTCTACAATACGAAATGTGTGGAAGAAATGTTTGAAAGATTTTTGCAAATGCTTCTAGATATTTCAGACAGCAGTCTAAACACACACAATCACACACACACAGATTTACATCAATGCTTATTAAAATATAAAAAGCTCTTATTTGCCTTTATTTAGTGATTTTCATGATTTAGTTTTGCAAATTCTTTTTGGGAACATCCTGACCTCTGTCTCAGGGCTACTCCCTCTACTGTCTAGTCAGATACTCAGAGCTTCTCATTCCTGATGTGATACATATGTAGCCATGTTTGCTTTCTTTTTCTCAAGGTTATGCAGCTCTGTGATAAGCGTTTGCCTGTCAAAGTTAAGCTGAGAATCAACTGGGTAGCCTTTCTTCTGTGTCTCCTATTTGGTTCTTTTATTATACCATAAAGATATAGAAGAAGTTGTGATTGCAAAAACAGAAATACAGTTTGCATAACCCTCACTCTTCCTCTAAACCTAACCCTCACAGAAATGTTGCAGTTTAACATTTTCAACAAATAAGCATCAGTATGTTTACTGTAATAAGGATTTTCCCTTGTGGGGAGCTGACTTTCTATTTGGTTACAGCAATGATAGAAAAATCATTTGTGAAAATAACCGTTTTAATTCATAATCACATCTGCATGTCTGTGACGTCATACAGCACAGTATGTAAATTCGCATACTGTAGTATACAGACCAATTAAAACCTTGACCGTCACTGGCCACTAGATGGCAGCATACGCAAACATCCGGTCAATTGCTGCAATACATTTTGCAAACACGCGGTGACGCTGTAGTCTCTGTAACTGTCGCCATACCACGACAAATCTCTGATTTTAGTTTCCAGGCTTTCAACTAAAACCAAACACTTATACTCTCATACCCGGATCCGGAGGTGAAAGTTAAGAAAGTGCAAAAGCTGTAAAATGCATGGTATGCATAGACATTAAATTGTTTTCTATTATGCAATTGTTTATATACAGGGAAAGCTCTGTCAAAGTGCATGTACATTTTTAAATGGTAACCTTTCAGATTTGTATTGTTTGTTACTGTTATTGTTGTGCCGTATACTGGTCAATGTCATGTACTAACAGACTTTTTATACTGAAAACAATCTGTTTAAAAATACAGATAATGTGGATGTGATTTTGAAAATTGTCAATTGGTGGTCGGTGGTGAAACTAGTCAGCATACGCAAACCTCTGGTCAGTTGCTGCAATACATTTTGCAAACACACGGTGACGCTGTAGTCTCTGAAACTACTGACAAACTACAACGAATCATTCAAATTTAAATGATAATTTTACTATAATAACATTGTTGTTGAGAAAGGGTTGAGAAAGGCATATTGAAATATCTTAATTCTCTTTAAATAATCTAAAAGCACGCAAATGACACAACAGTTTTTATTAAAACGAAACAAAAGCGCAAAATTGTAATAAAAGAAATCGATTATTTTGTTGTTTGAAACGTCGAACGAGGACATCTGCTGGTCATACGCGTAAAAATGAAATGAATGTAAAGTCACCTTATTTTTATCTTTAAAAATCTTTAAAATATATTACTACAGTAAAATCACTACAATATCCTGAAATATTCTGACATTTTTGTTTATATCGTTCTCTCCTTATAACACAATGGGTCAGTTTTATTTCTTTAATTATATTTAAATGGTACTTTTTATTTTAATATTTAATTTTGTATTCTGGATCGAAAGTGTGATTTAGTTGAAGTACAGAGTTGGTTTATTGTCATTTCTACTGATGATGCATCATAGCTATCTAAGCTGAGATGTCAGATACGTAGGCTAGGCTGCATGATCTCTGTCATTGGCCAGGTGGAAATGAGATGTATGGGCTTATCAGCATATCAGTGGAGAAACAAAGTTGATAACAAATGCTAAGTGAAAGAGAACAACAGAAGTCCAGGTACATCCCCCATGTGGGACACTGTTGATGAGAGTGTGGAATGTGGAAGATAAAGTTTTCCAGTGGATGTGATAGGACCTGCAATCTAAGGAAGAGGCGACCTGAGAAAGGGCATATTAGAAAATACTCTTTACAGTCAATGTGGTAATATAAGTTCCACATGACTGATAATAAAATCTGAAAACCTACATTAAATCCAAAATCACATGCCACACAAAGTTCTTTACAGCGATGCCATAAAAGACATTTTGGTTCCCTAAAGAACCATTCAGTCATATGTTCTTAAAAGAACCATTTCTTTCTTTTCACCTTTTGTAAAACAGAAATGCTCTGTGGTATAGGATTTTTTATGGAACCATTTAGCCAAAAAATGTTCTTTCAGGCAGCATAAAGCCTCTTATTTAAAAGTGCAGATGAAGTTTAAGACAAATTTATTTAACAGAGGTGATATGAGTCTACAGCAGGGCTAGTCAACTGGCAGCCCGCGGGCCAAATGCGGCCCTCCAATCATTTTCCTTAAAATTTGCAAAACTGCAACACTGCAAAGCCACTCTAAGAACTGTGCGCGAAAGCGTTTATTCTAGCCAATCAGACTGTTTAAACTGTTTGTTTAAAGTTATAATAAAGGGTAAAAGGGTATGATAAACTTTTGGTTAAAATTTGGCCCGTGTCAAACTTATACTTTTATAATCTGGCCCTCAAAGTAAAGTAGTTGAAGACCCCTGGTCTACAGTATGTTATTTTTACAGAAAGTAAAAGTGCACATACTGTAAATTAAAGAGCACTTGTTATCTTAAGTTCCCTTTGAGCTATATAACAATGTGGATAACCTTTTAATTCTCAATATATGTAATAATAAAAATAATAATAAAGAGATCATAAAATATTTTTATGCAATAAACAGTGTGAAACCTGCACCATTAAAAACAGTTTACAAGGCAATTTATGTCCAGTACAGCTATAGTTACAGTCCAGCATCAGATGACAAGCATAATGAAATATTGATCAGCAGGTAAGATATAGATTATTAATGACAAAGAACTGCTCAGTTTGCAGAGCACAGTCTAATTTGAGTTCTAATACAAATGTTTACACCCAGAAGCATTTGTCCCATTCAACCTCTACATTTGGTGCATCAAATAGTCGCAAATGCAAAACTTCAGAGCTGCTGATGGAGCACTTTACACACAATTTCAGGCTGCTTTAGTCTGGGCTGTACCAAGGATTTGCAAATATCCCTTTTTACTGCAGTACAGGCAACACTGAATGCATTTTAAATGCAAACAATCAGTGTTTAGAGATCGTCAGTATGCGTCTCAGGACCCCTACAGAAGAGCTCTGTGTGTATCTGCGTATAGGGGCCTTTTCACAATAACATACCTACTCCTTGCATCCTTCTGTCTGCTTTTGTGTGAGATTGTTATATTTAAAGAATTTCATATTTAAACATTTAAAATCACCTATTGGTCATAATGCAATGTAACTACTCTGAAAAAATAATATTTTGAATTTAATTTATTTCAATAATGTTTTATTTATTTTCATTCATACATTTTATTAATTAAAAAAAAAAACTGAAATGACATTAAAAAATATGAAATATACATAAATATTAAAATATATTTTTTCTATTTCAATAATGTTAACATTATCAATTTTAATTATTTTTTAGTTTAGACAAATCAATACTGAGTTTATCATGATTAGGTTAGAATTCAACTATGAAATATTAAAGTGAATAAAGTGTTCCTCCTGTGGAATGGTGACAGTTAACAGATTAAGTCATATTGGATCTCTATTCGTTTTTGACAGACATATCTGTAGACCACCATCTGCCTCATAAATTGCTGTGTTGTGACAGGCAACATTTAACATTGTGATAGTAACTTTAATGTTTAACTTTCTCTGAGGCTAATAAAACTTTCTGTATAAAAGTCTTCATCTGTGGTCACCTCTGAACCCCCCTCACATTCTCTTGCTCTGTCCTGTTGATCTCCAGCTGCCTGTGTCTTTGATCACCTGTCAAGATCAGGCTATTTCACCTCTCTCTTCCTCTTTATAGGTTTATCGTCTCCCTTCTGTCTCAGGTCTGCAGGAACCCGTTGGCATCTACGCCTCCCTCCAACACAAACCCCCTACTTTTCTTTTTCTCCAGGCTTTCCTCCCCCTCCTCTCTTTTGTCTCTGTTCTTCGTATTCCCTCCAGAACGGCAGCCTGAGGCCGAGTTATTCTCTCCCCGCAGGCCCATCTGTTCCCAGGAGACTCAATGGACAGATGTTCGTGTTCATCTCATTCGTGTCTCAGTCTCTCTTTCATTCTGACTTGAAAGCAGTGGTCAGCAGTGGTCACTTGATGTGTGTCAGTATGATGAAGTCTGAATATAAATAATACTATAGGATGTGCTTCAGATTTTGATGTGAAATGGGTTGTTTCGATTACTTTATGATTTTTATCTCTTTTTAGGTACCACCATGTCAGATTACAGAAACAAACAACATGATGATGATAGAATAAATATCTTATGTCACCTAGAGACCTCCTTTGTACATTTGGTTTGTCTTTCAACGTAGTTAACTCACTTTTCTTCCCTTCCATTGTTTTCTTATTTCTTCGAGGTGTGGGTTTGGCAGGTAAGGAGATTTACTGCATTCGTTTCTTGCCCTATGCACGTGTTAATGCAAACCCTTTGCACCATTTGGGCTTTTGGGTCTGTTCCTAATGGCTCAGGGTGGTAATGAGGTAGGTTTAACTGCAGAGGACAATAATGACAGAGCAATACACTCCCACATAGGGCTATGCAAATTCTTATATTCACACTCAGTCATTCACTGAAGCAAAATCTCCAATGCGAAGGGTTTAGGTCGGGCCACCTGTCACATGCATGTGAACATTCACTTACATACAGACAAAAGCTCACATTTCAGTGTTTGAAGAGTTTCAAAGGGACTGTGTACATTGCACACAATTCGCTTGTATGTAAACAGAGCTTAAATAAATGCCTCCCTTTTCTCTGTTCATGGTCACACCTGTACGCATGTGCACTGACAAGCCTGCATACTGTATACAAACACAGTCAGCACAGAAATAATGTTAGTTGAGTCTGGTTGAGTAACAATACTTCTTTCTTTCTAGATTTTATGAATCAGGTATAAAGCAGTTTCTTTTTGATAGGGCAGAGATTTGGCCCCTTAAGTTTCCACTTTGCTCTTTATCTATAGGAAGTTCATTATAGTTAACAGACATTCTTAATGGGTCAATGCACATGCACAATGCATTCATATGCCATTGTGTTGGGACCACCAGTTAAGTACTACATCCAGTAACTTTAGGTCTTTTAAAATGTGAGATTCTGAGATATATAATTGATAATTAATTTTTTTACAGTAAAACAATATTTAATATTAATAATATATAATTTTAATTAATTTCTTGCTTTTACAGAATGTTGCACTTATCTTCGAGCAGCCGTTATTATACTAACCCACCAAGATGTAAATAAATAATTTCTTACAACCAAGAAATGTTAAAAAGTGTAAATTAGTAGATTATGTCAGTGTGGCTGATCTCTCACGCCCTAAGGAATTCCACATGTCCTTTTGTGAATCCTCACAGCAGGTGTGTACCTGTTAGCAAATTTCAGTTTGTAAAACTGTCTGGGCTAGTTTTCTGAGATCGTTCAATAAAAGCCTGTATATCTAGTTTGACATGAGACTTTGTCTGTTTATGTATAAAAACAATTTCAGCATAATGGCTGTGACAATTTTATTCAAAACTTGTAGCTAATATAAATTCTTAAAGAATGTATTTATTACCAACATTTTGAATGTGTTAATATTTTTTATAAACCCAGATATCAGTCTATGAATGAGTTATCCCTTATAAAGAATGTAAATATACACTCTTTATGGATGTAACAAAAAGGATGCACATTTTTGAGAGGCAACATACTTTTTCTGTAAATTAAAACACAGACCAGAAGCAATAATATCCAACAAATAGAGAAGAGATGACCATTGTAAGGTTGACCATAAGATTGCCCTTAAGATATATTTATTGTCCATTTTGACTAATTACCTTGTCTTAAATTTTTATTAAATTTTATTAAATATGACATATAATTTACCATGCTATTTATATGTTTGTAGTTAGTAGATAGCTAAAGACATATTTAATTATTATTATTACATTAAAAAAGTGTATCCTGTCTCCAGAATAATACTGCCAATGTGCATTATGTAAACATGTGGTTTAGTAACAGAAATGTATGTGTGTGACAATAATTCTACCCCATTTATTTATTCATAAAATTACAACAGAGAAAAATTATAAAATGACTTGTAAGTGAATCTGTGAGCTGTTCCCACACACCCATTGTGTTGGAATTGGAGGGATTCTGAAGAATCAGGGAAGGGTGACCCGCAGGTTATCTTGAGTAACACAAACAGTCAGGTTTATTGTCTTTAAAATAGGTCTACCACGGTTCATCTTTACCATGAATGTTTAAAGAAAGATATAAGTACCAAACATAAGTACCACAGTACCAAAGTCTGTATGAAATATATACATAAAATGTTGACTAAGCATATGTTGTTAGCATAAACAGAATGGAAAGTCTCTGTACATCTCAGCATCCTCCTCAAGCCATTATTATTGTGTTTGCTGCAGTATATGCGGAGCCGTGTCTGAAGGGTTATGGGATAGTTTGTGATGTGTGTGTGTGCGGTGAGATATTGACAGTGTTTTGGGTGTGCACTGCACTGTAAGTGACTACATGTTTTATCTCTTGTAGCCTATGTGTAAACTCATCAGCTGTGTTCTCCATATATCTTCATCACATAGGCCTAAAACTAACGTGCCACCCCCCACCCCATCACCCATACATAAACCCACCCACAGGATAGCATGGATTTTTAAATGACAACAACACAGAATAATGAAAATATTACTGCTTGAGTTACAACATTCTACATACTGTCATTAACAAGTTAACTTCATATACATTGATTAACAGAATACTTCATATACAGTAACATGTTTCAGTGTAACCACTTTATACACAATAACATATTTTAGTGTTCACAGTCAGACCTTTTTTTTTTACACATTTTAAGTTAGGACACTTTTGTCTTATTTCAGTAAATACATTTATTTCTAATTATTTTTGAACATTAAGCTGATTAAAACATTCACAGAATACTTTGCCCTGCCACATAGTATATTGTGGCTAGATTAATATGAATTTTATATTTATACAAATTAAATTAAAACAAACATTAATAAACGTATAAAAGTTTGTTTTCTTTTATTTCATTCATTGTCCTGGCGCGTTGAATGGTATGTTCCGGACAGGATTTTGAAATATGATTGGCCATCTTGTAAAACAGGGCGTTACCAGCCTACAGCTTGAAATGTTCCGCGGGAAAATTCTTCTTCAGTTCACATCTTTACATTGTTGTCCCGCCCAATGTATGTAAACACAAAAACCATTGGATAAATTCCGAGCGGCGACGTTGTTATATAAACATTTATTGGACAGCAGATATGTCTGTCATTCTTCGGAACGCCTTCTTTCTTTCCGAGAACAATGCGGAAAAAGCAGGAAGCTCATTTCATTGGAGGACTCAGATGTAACGGCGCAGCCTATTGGCTACATAGATTGCCGCTTGTGGACTGCATGTTTTGAACATAAATAAGAGCTACGGGCAACATTTTCTTCCTTAGCAGAGTTTGGAAAGGTCAGAGAGAGTGCGAGTAAATCGACAGCTCTCTGACAACAAAGATCAAAGAATATGGACTTTTAAAACAAATTTGTTCCCCCTGGCATGCGTGATCTGGACTAATCGGACGTCGGTATTATGCACTATTCAGCGAGTTGTTTTTCTCAACCCAAAATAACATCATTGTAAGCCCCTGTTGGCCCGGATTGCTGCGTGCTTGCTAACTTGATTTAAGCATTCGTCGTCTTATTCGCGCTCGATTGGATCATTATTTTCATCAAACATCAGACGATCGTTTTAGAAATGGATTTTGATACAGCTCGCGGCGATATCAGTCCTGTAGATGGTTATTTCAGCACCGGGCCTGAATCTATCCCCCGACCTTCCCGACTCCCCCTGACCGAGCTCGGGTCGTGGGGCTCCCCCTGCATGAAGAGCCTGGCATCCCCCGTACCTATGGCAGTGCTTTCTCCTGTGACTAATCTGGCTCTAAACATGAATAATCTTGCTGTTCTTGGAGGGTGAGTACTTCTATTTAATGATATGAGTGAGAGGAACTCAACTTCCTGAAAAATGTCTTTGCAGAAAAACATGTATTAGACCCTTACTGCCCTGGTGCAGATATAAACGGCTGTATTCGTGTAATTGATTTATAATACGTTTACAATGCCATGCAAAATATATTTCGTATTTTAAGTGTTTTTTTGACGTCTTTCTATAGTCAGTGTGAAACACCCAAGCGGAAGAAAACACTGCCTCTCCTGAAGATCCCTTCCTTCGCATCTGATGTCTCCTCTGATGCAGGTTAGCATGGGAAATCTTCATTTGCCGTCCTGTAAAAATGAAACTTATGAAACACAATGCTGTTGCTTGAATGTGTGGGTGTTACATGTAATAAATCTGGAACGTGAGCTGTAATCTTTAGTGTAGGCCTGCAGTATCATTATCAGCAGGGTGTGTAGGTTTTCTCACCTGTCTTCCCTCCCCCCTCCAGGTCTTGGGTTGGATTCCCCCAGCCCTTTGGACCCTCTGGATGCTGAGCATAAGTGAGTACCAATCTGTTAACTGTATCTGATGTATGCGAGAGAGAGCTTGGCTTGATGATTATCAATCTAATCTGTGCCGTTACACGGACTCTTCATATGTGACTCTGTCTGTGAAGACCAGTCCAAATTCCCAAAATCAAATTATGAGATGACAAGCATCAACGCTTCATATCACTATGATTTCATTCTTTGTCATTACTAATTTACATTAAAGATATCAATGTTATATTTTCTTCACATTATGTGTGATGATTTTATGTAGAAAATGGTAAATCACAAATATTTTTAGGGTTTTCATAGGGTCATGCATGTCCAGTTGTTTAACCTCTCTTATGCCAGTTAACCATGAGTTGCCAATAGCAATAGTTTATGACATTTAGTAAAAGTTACAATTCTCACAATAGGAAACACCGTTTAACTCTGATATTTGTAGTAAAACTATGGCAATACAAATAGTAATCAATCTTCTGTCAAAAAGAATGCTCGCTATAATTTTGCTATAATAAAACCATAACTACTTTTTTGTAAGGACTGGCTTACTACTTCACTTGCACAGATCACAGCCACACTCGGTCACACTACATATCCTATTATTAAACTTGTATTAGTATTTGCATGTGGCTTGTGAAGTGTTATGTACCCAGCATGTTTAAAGCTCTGATCCAATTCACAAAGATGTCTGTTCATGCTTGTGAGTTGTGACCATATCCTGACACACTGTGTGTAAGAGACGGTGTTCCTTTCTTAGCCATTTGGTGTCAGTGGGAATCCATTTATCTGCAGCCAGGCCTACAGCTGTTTGGTTTCCTCACACGTCGGTATGTGTGTGTGCACAAGTTGTGGCGTGTCGTCGGTGGGGGCTGGGTGATTGGAGTGGCACGCTTTCAGTGCCCTGTGAGCTTAGCCGCCTAAATAGTTGAGTTTTTGTATGTGTGAGGTAACCGGGGTTACTGGCATTGAGTAGAAACCCCCTTTACTTTAATTTCCCCCTTTACCTCTGGTATGAAAGAGCCACACTCCTGACCTCCTTCCCCCCTCCAAACCACCATTCACTCTCCCCCTGCTTCCATTTTCCTACAAAAGAGGATTGTAGAGGGGGTTAGCCTTGTGTGGGCATATGGTAAATTAGAAGAGACCCCCTCCTTAGACCTGCTTTAGGGCTGTTTAGCATACAGGTGGGCATCGCGGTGTATTTGTTAAATGTAGACTTGCAAGGGGCCTGATTTGAACTGTCGTCTCTGTTAGCATTGTCCTCACGACCCAAATGCACTTTGATTATACAAGGAACAGTTGAAGTTGAGTCTAACAGCATTGTTTTCTTTTCCTCACAGATTTGAACAGGCCATACAAGATTCAGCAAGGATAGTCAATGAGTAAGTTGTCATTCACTACAAAGCAGAAGACACATTTCATTGTCTCTGAAAACGTTTTACAGTCGTTCATTTAGTGTGATTTACTCACATTTTTTCTTTTTAACAGAAAAATGCCTATTCGTAGGAGAAATTCCCTGCCGGTAAGTTTGTTTTCTAGAGCTTTTATACATGACTAATATTTAGGCATATTCACATTTAAGCTATTATTATTGTTTTAACTGGAATTAAGCAATTAATTGTCATGTTTGTTTGCTTTGCTATTTGTAGGTGCAGTTGTTGGGTCACAGTCCCAGTCTGAAAAATAAAGAATGTGATGCGTCACGTTATGGAGTTTGGACTCGTGCACACGACAGTACCAATAAAGAAAACCTGGCTGAGGTATAGTTTTGGTTTCCCTCGCTGTCACAGAAAACCCTATAAACTGTGAAAAGGTCTTTATTTTTTTAGAATGGTGAAAAAAATGTTAAATGAATATTACATTTTTTGTGAGATCTGTAGTTTTTTTCTTCTTTTTCTGTATTCAGTATTTAGAAACAATTGAAGGAGCTGTAGAAATTCATTGACCTAACATTTCAGTTAATTGTGGCTAATATCTTATGGCTTTAATCTGTTTTTGTTTTGCAGGAGAGTTTTGAGTTTAAAAAGCCTTCCATGCCTGCATCTCGCTGCCGCATGCGCTCCACTGGAGGTGCCAAGGATGCTTTTGCCTGCCGCCCCAACTCTGCTCCTGCTTTAATGGTATAAAGCTCATCTCTTCACAGTCTTGTTACCTTTGCACACTTGATTATAAAGTTTGTGGTGATTAAAGCTTAATTCTTCCTGCAGCTGTCCCCACCGTCATCCAATCAGCGCGACTTTTCTGATGAGAGCAGTCCCTTTATATTGCGACGCCAATCTCTCTCCTGTCGTCTTGATGATGATGATGATGATGACGATGGCTTTTTGGAGGAGCTTGTTGGTGTGGAGGTGTGAATCTTCTCTATGGTCACATCCACTTTATTGTTTTTTTTTTTTATAATTGAATGTTTCTGAATAACCTTGTATTTGTTTGTATAGAATGACTCTGTCGTTCCATTTGGAATGGATAGTCTTCTCACAGCTCCTCTGGTGGCCAAGCAGAACATGGACAGTACTGATTCTGTATGTTCCATTCTAATAAACGTAGCAAATAATTCCTATCTATCATGTTTGTTTGATTTATGGTTATTGACGGCCACACCTATTTTATTACCTTTAGCCTGTGATTCGCTGTCGTCCCCGAGGGCTGTTTTGCTCTCCCTCCATGCCCAGCCCAGGAGGACGTATCCCATTAAAGAGACCTGAGAGATCTCAGGATGAGAACACACCTGTGAGAGTAAAGAGGAGGCGGAGTCTGGCAGGGACACAAGTTGCTCCTTCAGAGCAGGATGATGTTGTACCTCATCAGGTCAGATTCCACTTGGGAATATCTCAAACAAACTTGCACATCAGCAGCCAAAATCTGAGCCCTAACCAGGTTTCATTTTCATACAGGTTCAAAGATCAAAGTCATTTAATCACTCACAGATTGAAAGAATGTTGGATATAGATCCCACTAATGTGATTGGAGATTTTACCAAGGTGAGTTTCTTTCATTATGTCAGTTTTGGCACCATAGAAGTGAGGTTTTTTAATACACGGCTGAAATATTTTCATATAAAAGTGTGCATGTGTCTCTTCAAAGGCTCCTGCGCTACCCACAGTACAAGGAAGACACCAAGAGTTGAAATACATCACTCCAGAGATTGTAAGTTTTTACATATTAAGATTCAGTTTGTGCATTTCATTGCGAAAACATGCAAAAATACAGTGTAACACATTCTGTATTACCTAAACGCTTGCACACCATTTCATGTTTTGATTTTCTCAATTCATTTAGTGTTCATAAACCTATTTTGTGTGTTATCAGATGGTTAATGCAATGAATGGTCAATATAGTGATCTGGTTGAGAGACTTTTTGTTATCGATTGCCGCTATCCCTACGAGTATGAAGGTGGCCATATTAAGGTGAGACGGTTTCATTCAATTTAATAACCTTGCAGTTGCGTGTCTTGGTTATATTTGTTGCCATTTTATAATGGTTGTCTATTTGGCTGTTTTCAGGGTGCCCTCAACTTCCATCAAGAGGATCAAATTGCAGAATTCTTTCTACGACAACCCATCCTCCCCACATGCCCTGAGAAGCGTGTCCTGCTTGTTTTCCACTGTGAATTTTCATCAGAGCGTGGCCCACGCATGTGTCGCTACATTCGAGAGAGGGATCGAGTTTTGAATGAGTATCCCAACCTCCATTACCCCGAACTGTACATCTTAAAGGGTGGATACAAAGAGTTTTTTCCACTACACAAGGTGTGTATGAGTTTTTTTTTTATTTATTTATTTTTTTTATAAAGTTAACCAAACAGAAATCTTTCATTTGAGAACCTTTAGGGAGAGATTTAATCATGTTTGTTTTAATAAAGTAAATCTATGTTTTCTTTTGCAGTTGGAGTGTGAACCTCAGGATTATAGGCCAATGGCTCATGAAGACTTTAAAGAAGACTTCAAGAAGTTCCGCCTTAAAAGCCGCACATGGTCTGGAGAACGCAGCAAGAGAGACATGTACAGTCGTCTTAAGAAACTTTGAGACGCGTGTCTTTCTGTTCATGATTTTACTGCCTTTTAATTACTAATACACTGCCCTCACCCGTGAGACATGGCAGGGACATGCAGAGATGTGTTTGATGAGATTTGCTGTTGGACTGTGGGTTTTTAGGGTTTGGTATTACCACAATGTCATACAGTTTACAGGCTGTTGTTATTTATTTCAGCCGAAGCTTGTCAACATCAGTCCCATCACTTTTAAACTGCCATTTATGTTCCACCACCTTTAGAAACATCCAGCTACACGTCACTGCCATGTGTTAAAACTTACACATGCTTTTAACTGTCCCAAATTTTACTCCTTTTTTGTTAATTTTAAAAATAACCAATTTAACCAGGTATCTTTTCTGTTGAGCACTTTAAGCGATTGTTGTGATGAAGTGCTTTAGACCTGACTATGCTTTGCCCCTTTTTAATTTATCTGTCATTTAAAACCATTAAAGTAGCTATAATTAAGACTGGATATTAATTAATTATTACAATTATTGTTATATAAATTTAATTTTGCCTCCATGTCATTAATACATTATGTACATTTTCATCCCAGAATAATGATTGTAATTTTTTACCCCTGCGTTTTAATTTGTTTGGAGTGTTTTGTTTAGTGGAGCTAGGAAGAATATTTATCACTCCACCTGTTGACTTGACTGACAGCTTTAACTCGACTTTTGCTGCTGGTCAGCAACTGATGACCACATCTGATGTTCATGCAATGTTCAAAGAGAGATATTCAGATTTATTTGTCCATAAACCAGTTTGACTGTTGATTTCAGTTCTTGCTCCCTTGTAAGTGCATATATTTGTAAATTTCCCTTTTTTCTTTTTTTTATATTGGTCATGTTGTTTGAGAGGCAGGTTTGTGTTTTCCAGAATAAAATTGGAGTTGAAATTTGGGTTCTTAACTCAAAGCTGAATCTCGATTTCTTTTCTTGTCTCCTGACTTCACTGTGTGCAGTTATTCATTGGCTGAGGGGTTGAGTCACTTGTTTTTCAAATATACCGGTCTGGCTGGGATCTGGACTGTGGTTAGTCAAGCAGTGTCACGTGGCCCTGCACGTTTTCACTCACATTCCAGAGCTGTTGTAGAGGAGGAGCCAGTAGTTTCCCAGACTTTTACAAACGTCCTGGCATAATGTCAGACATGTGCCTGCAAAAATACTATGAGTAAGAGGAGAGGTATTTTGAGGTATCTCTGTACTTTGACAAACTTCTACTGTTAAGTTCTCATTTAGTCTTCATTTGGTCACTGTTTTATTTGATTGATAAAAACATGAGGTGGTTAAACATTTGGTTTTGAGGACAAATGTGAGCTTTGTAATGTAAACATTTACATTACTTGGCCAAAATTCTAAAATTACTTTTAAGTTTCCAAATCACTTGAACAGAGTTGGCTTAGGTTTTTAGAAGTGCATTCTTTTACACTTCAACTTAAAAAATGTTTTATTTAATTCTGTCTGATATTAATTATGCTGATTATACCCTATACACATAGCATACCTATTTTAATACATCACCACAAAATCCAGAATGTTTTGTGTGCTGAAACCAAAGTTAAATTTTCCCCTTAGCATATTTACAAACTTGTATTTAGCCACTAAAAACCAGCCAGTAAGAAAGAATTCTAATGATTAAGAGGATATTACGCATGCCAAGTTTCCACCGTGAATGCATCTTGGCCATGTTAGCCTGTTTCTGAATGAAAACGTGACAGGAACTGGCGATAAAGGGTGGAGCATTGTCATCATTTTAACCACATCCTATCTTTTTTGCAACAGTAAGATCCTCTGAATAAGCCATTGGTTTAGTTTCTACCCACTGACTTCCTTTATCAGAAGTACAAACTTATTTTTTGTGATCTTTGTAATTTATGGAAAAGCTTTTCGTCAGTCACCTCTATAGCACAAATATACAGATTCTACTTCTGTCTATCTGTCACTATATCCTAATAACACTGCATAATGTGCCTAACATTTGAGAGTTTTGCGTGTCTGAAATTAGACTCCATGAGATTTATAATGTAATAAACAGTCTGATTTCTGTGTATTAGGAACTGTGGGTGACTGTGTGCATGTGTCCTCCTCCCTAATGGCTTAAGTGAGCATGATGAGCAGTTGTTAGGCAAAACAGCTGTCCATTGTGTGTGAGGCCATGTGTTTAAATTCACCCAACTGTTCCTTGAAAAAGGGCATTGCACTGAAGAAGAGTTTATGTGATTTTGAATGTGTAAAGCTGTTTTAAATAATGTGTCTGTAGGAGAATAGCCACACTTAACAGAAATCATGCCTATACAAATGTTATTTGTACAATAAACAAAAAAATATACAAGGCTTGTGGTGTAGATGCATGGACTTTATGTTTACCAGATTAAAGAATATTAATCTTCTTTGTTACTGGATGGCTATACTGTATGTATTACTGACAAGTATCACGAAACCAGTTTTGGAGTTGAAGCCTTGGTGAGGACATGCAGAAGAACAGTATATGCAGAATTGTTCATAAAAAGCAAATATATATATATTTTTAAATTTCATTTTATACAAAATCAAAACAAAAAGAACTACAATCAAACTCAAAACGATATATAGTGAGTTAGTAAGTAGTAAATATAATTTATATATAGAAAATTTAAATTGTATTAAGTTATGTTTAATTTAGACTAAGTGCAGTGGTTCTGCCTCAAATGCAATAGATTTAGTAGCTGTTCTAATGTGATATATAAACAATAAATGCCAAAGAGCGCCATCCAGAGTTATACAGAAATACTTCACAATGATCAGCTGACCACAGTCATGTGACCGAATACGGACATAAGCGTGTAGTGTGTCCACAGTGCCAGTATAATTGTTAACAAAAATCAGAGATGGTCCTGTATTTTTTAATCCATACGGCGTGTCCGGTGAGCGCGCTGTCCGCTGGTGAGAGCCGCATACTGTACTCGCGCGCATTCGGACCGGAGACCAGAGATGCTAGTGACTTTACACCTGAGCAAAGAAGACTGATGCAAAAAGAGAAACTTCACATTGTTGCCAGGTAAGATTGTTCAAATCTGCGCCTTCACGTCGTATGACGGGTCACGGGTTTTCCTGTATAATAAAGTATGTGACAAGTTTGTTAAAAGTGGCTATGCTAAATTTGTAGTTACTACACTGGTTTGTTACTATTAATTTGCAATGCACTACTTAAAACAGTACAAAACTTTCAGATAGCTTTTCTTTCTTTTGTCTATTTCTGTCTGTGTCTTCCAGGCAGGTGCGGAGTGCTGTGGCTCTGATCAGAGAGGCCTCCGGCAATCCATGTGTAGAGGCTGTTCTGGGTGAAGAGGTCGTAGCTCTGGGTGAAGCCGAATGTGGCGTGTTTTCCTTGGGAAATGCAGAGCTGTTTCCAGATAGAAGTGTTGTTCTGTGGCTGGGAGTGCAGTCATTAGCATTCACTCTGGTCTGCAGAGCACATGAAAATCTTCTGCTCGCAGAGGGAACGCTTCGCAGCATCGCACGCCACTGTCTGGAGGAACTGCGTCTGCTGGGACCTGGTAGTGAGGTGAGTTTTTACTAGGTTTAACCATCATGTTAGTAGAAGTAGTCACAAAACTGTGTGTTGCCGTTCAGAAACTTAGTTCATCCTGCATTGGAATGTTAGATATTTTGCTTGATGGATGATAAGTCAAGTGAAAAACAACCCAAATATTTTGCATTCTGGGAAAGACCTAAGCCATATCTAGGGACCAGAATATCATAGAAACTTGGGATGGGTGTTGGTCACTTAGTAAACACCCCTGCAGCTCTTTAGCAACAGTCCAGGGCATTATGGGTTGAACTTCAAGGCTTGTGCTCTTCAATGCTAAAAAAGTAAAAAAAAAACATACTTACTTTTCTTGCCTATTGGAAATACAGTGAATATATTTTTTGTAGCGCATGGCACAGTTTGCACCGTGTCTACACTGCAAACAAAAAGATTAATGCAACAAAACCAGATCTTTGCATTCATAAAAAACGTGATAAGAGCTCACATTATGATCTGTGTTGCAAGTCAGGAACATAAATTCATTTTTTAGAAACTGATTCCATGTAAAGAAGGTTTGTGCTTTTTTTAGATTTAGATTCTTTAGATTTATTCAGCCTAGAGTCTGAAAACTACTTTCCGATCCTGTTTAGTAGCCCAAGCATATGCTTGTCTGCTGGCCCTGTTGCTTCCTACAAATGATCTTGGCAGTGGCCACCATTCACATGACTCATTTTCTATTAGATACATGATAGGCTGTTGTTTATATTGTAATGAGTACATTCACAGATGGATGTAAACACAACACAAGTTTAAATTTAGTTTTGTAAAGCAGAAAATCAATCCAGTGAGCTCGGGTTGTTTCAGGAATTTTGAGTTATATCCCTTCCCATGCAATTACAATATGGATCGGGTCAGAGTTGTTGGCAGGCGAGGACGCATATTTCAGTAATAGGCATGCTGCCAAGCTATTGATTATCTGGCACTACACTTTTTTTCTTGGCTGTTATTTTCAGGTGTTGCTGAAGAGTGATCGAGTGGATGCAATGTTGCACAGACTCCTTCCTCATGGTCAGCTCCTCTTCCTCAACCACCGTTTTGCCTTCAGTCTGGATAAAGAGATAGCAAACTATGCGAGCAAATGAGAATGTGTACTTATTAATGCATTTGTGCTGCCTAAAGAAGGAGTATGAGCAGAAGATAACGGCTACAAAGTGGATTTTTGACTGGTTTGTTTCTGTGAGGATACCAGAAAACAAGCCGTATAGCTTATCATCTTGGAGAGAGATTTTCAATTTATTTAACAATAGTTGTCATCTTGTGTTACTGGCCCTTTAACACTGTAGTATCTTCCAAGCAAAATAACTTGGCCTTGATATGTTTTCCATGTTCTTGTATAATTATTTTGTTTTACATAACACAATAAGACTGTGTATCAGATATATCCAGCTCTGCACTAGAGGGCAGTGTTGCATTATATTGACTGCTGTGCGTTGTGTTACTGTCAAGTGCATAGCAATTAGAATAATCCTTTAACACTTTCAAAATAATTCAGTACATCACAGCAGGATGTCTGCCAGCAGATCTGAGACCGCTGATTGACAAGTCTGTGAAGCCTTTGTAACTAGGCCAACAGAGCAACCACGCAATTCCCGAAAATCCATATTTATCCTCTGTTTTCTCTGATTTAACAGCGAGTTCCCTCTGTCACAGTGCTGCACTTTAAATGAAGGCATGCTGAGGATGTTTAAGTCCACTTATAGAGAGTGCAAGGTCAGACATAACTCAAGCATCGTTGGGTCAATAGTGTTTGTCGTGTCATTTGTCTCACAGATTGTGCGGTGGTTTATGTTCCATTTGCATGCATCAAGACAAGAGCCCTGTTATGGTTATGCACTCCATAACTATGAAGTGTTGTTCAAGTAACACTCAAACTAAAACGATATACACCACATTAAAACAGCATAAAAATGGCAATGTATATGCGTTATATGTGTGTATAAGTAAATGTCTGAAATAATATTAATTTATAATTACATTTAGTTGTTTTTCTGTATCAAAATGTGTGCCAATTTTGGGTAGCTTTGACTATAAATTTTGATTTTAAAGCTGTAAATAGACTATCAACGGTCATCAGTGACCTTATATTCTACATTAATATACCAAGTTACTCACATTGGTTATTGAGCGAAATGGCTTGGTGTAATATTTGTTTCTTCAGATATTTAGTGATAATAAACATTTATTAAATGTTTGTCTAACAGTGGTGCCTTATATCTAATGCTGTTGCTGCCGTTTTATTAAAACTGTGCATTGCAGTGATTTTACCACTGTGTATTAAAGTCACTGTAATGCATGACCTCTTGTGGTTTATTGCTTTAAAAACATTTTCCTTCCTGTCTCTGACCTTTAGATTTATATGGTAATAGTATATTGTGCTTTTTTTCTTTGCATATAAAATGTGAAGCAGTTCTTTGCTGCAGGTGTTCAATCCATTGATGCACTTTGCTTACAGTCTACTACTGTTCTTTTAGGATTAAACAATAACATGATAGTAGCCATACTTTTAGGCAAGTTATTTTTTACTCAAGACCAGCAAGTATCAAATAAAATATTCATGATTGGTAATGCTTCTTAATTATTAAATATTATAAATATTAAATGTATACTTAAATGTGACCCTGTCTGTGAAAACCAGGCTAAAGTCTAAAAATCTAATTCTGAGAGAACAAGCATCAAATTTCATTTCACCTAATAATTACACTATGATTTCAATCTTTGACATGACCTTACTCAGAAAAAATAAAAGATATCAATGTTAAATTCACACAGAATGTTCTTTACATTATGTAGAATGATTTTATGTAGAAAACAAATATCACAAAAAATTACTTTAGCTGGGTTTTCGCAGCTGCTTGTTGATAGTGTAAAGGCATCCGAGTTGTGTATTTTCATCAAATAGAGCATTTGTCGGATCAGCAAATGCATGAACAAACAACCAAACCCAGAGAGAGAAGGCCACTAAAAATTTGGAAAAAGAACATTTATTTTAGAGAAATGAGTCACTCAGGGAATGAGACATTTAGAGTAGTACAGATCTCTGCTGCATAATATATACTGTATATATCTATATCTCTCTCAAACACTTTATCTTTTTGAGAATGTAAATGGGACACAATTTGTCCGGTTACTCATATGTCTTTGTCAAAAAACACTCAAATATTTGGTGTATTATTTATACCAACACATTCATTATTCATCACAGGAGGTAGTTCAGTTTTTGTGAATGTATGGTAGCAAAATCATACAGCGTTTCTTTGCACATTCGGATCCACTTGAGCTGTGAAATCTGTTTTTCAGCTGTGTGATGATTCTGTCCCAAATGGGGTAATATTTTTTTCCCAGGACCTGATGAAAGCTTCAAATAATCACACTTAAATTGTGCTTCTGTTTGTGCTGATTTCAGCTCTCCAGCTTTACCTGTATTATAACTGGCAGTCTCTGTTATAATAAAATCAACTCCATTAAATGGACATACTGTACATTTTCCTTTGCAGGTGCTTTCTATCTTATTGCTGATCAGACACATAACCAAACATGGTATAGATGTTTTTGTTTAAAAACTTAAAACTTGCAATAAGCATCATCACAAGGGTACAACCTTTATATTTTATTGTTTATTCATAATTTAGTGCCTAATAGTATTACTCTACAGAAATAATACACAAATTTATGTTTTGTTTGTTACTGGGTTGCAATGCTGTAAAATTTTCCTACTAAAACTTTAGTAGACACAACCAGCACTCAGGAAACAGGGATTTCATGTGAAAGCCTCAATTTGTCTGTAAACTTTCATCTTCTAACTTGTCACTGAGGTTCCGGATAGTGTCTCTCTCATTTATTTGTTTCTGTAAATGATTGAAACATACTTTCTCTGCAGTTCTTTACATCACTGCACTCCTACACACTTCCTGTGAAAGGTGGGATTTTTCTCTCAATATTCCCTTTCCCTTTAAGTCTTTTTTAGTTCTTTGGAAAAATTCAGTAAAAAGACAGTATTCAACATTAAAGAACAAACAAGTCATGTAGTCATTGTGTGTTTAAGGTTCAGACTGTTTTTCCAAGTCCAAAGCTGTACTTCAAATGATGAAATTAATTTGAGACTCAATTTAGTCTTATTTTCTGGAAGACTGTGGGGGACTTTGAATGTTTGCACTGACCATTTTATCAATGAAAGCCAATGAGAGACATTAGTGAAGCATTTGTAGAGAAGTTAAAAGACGGAAAAATGTACATTTTCAGATCTTCCCACCTCTTTTCCAGGCTTACCTCAGAAAAGGAAATTTTCAGAAGCTTTTTTGTTTGTCTTGTCAGGAGGATGCAGAAAACAAACGGAGTTCACTGAGACCGCATGGTGGCATAGTGGTTAGAGCACATTCTCTGACACCGAGTTGTTGTGGTCATTCAGGCTTTTTCTTGCCTTGTCTCTTGCCATTTCATCAGCATCACAAAGGAAAGTAGAAGAAGAAAGAAAGTTACTGTATTCGTGTATTAGTTTGTGAAGTGGTTTATTAAGCCCCCTTTGTAATGTCTCAGCCCTGAATCAAGCAGTTTTAAAGATTACCAGCTGTAATTGGAAATAATGTGATTATTGTGTTTGTCACAGTTGTGAAGGGATAAATGAAGAGCACTTTTTACTTCCCTCAAACACTTTTAAAGTGATTTTGTGGCATTTAAGAATATTATACTAATGTACATTATACTATGTTAATGTTTTAATCCCTACAGTCAGTTAATTTTCTTATTTTACTCACCATCTTCTCACCTTCAGATTATACATGATCTTTACTTTTTACCATATCTGGTCATATAAACATTACCCTTACAGAAAACATAAATTGATGCAAGTCTGGTGGCTAGAGAGTTGGACTTGCGATCAGAAAGTCGCCGGTTTGATTCCCAGTACCAGCAGGACACAACTGAGCAAGACACTTGAGCAAGACACCTTGACCCCAATGCTCCCAGTGTGCCACTGGTCAATTGTAAGTCGCTTTTTTGGATAAAAAGAATAAATCTAAATGTAAAAATTAGTTTTGAGACCATATGATTTAGTGCATTGATAATTAAAGCGTGTTCAAGTTTCACTTAAGTAACTTAAACTTTAAGTGGAAAGACTTGAATCAGTAAGAGTTCACTAAGAAGACAAAACCTCTTTTCATCACTAAGAACACAAAAATCAAAGCTAAAAGACATAAAACATCCTTTTTGGAACACAGCCACCCGTTTGACTGACAGTGTCACTTGCCATTTCAGAGTTATATAACCTGAGCAACATCTATTCATAAAACAATGCAAGTAGCTAGTGTCTACATCCACTTTGTTGTACTTGTTAGCAAGCAGGGTTTGTTATTTCTAACATTTTTCTTTGTAAACCAGTCAGAAGTGAGGATATTAACAAGTGTTACTGCACAATATTTACTCTTATATGGTAAGAAAAGACATGGGGAAAGCGAAATTCTTCTAGCAAGTCAGTAGAACAGCAGTTATATTAGTGGTGTATAGTGGAAGCAGATGTCAATAAGCTTTAAGGTAAATGACCAGCTTCATCATCAAAAGATTTTTCTAAAGATATAACTTCACTGATCAAGGTCATCCAAGCACCAATCCATTTAATCCCATTAAAAATCCATTTAAAAGGTTCAGTGACATCAGCATATTTCAGAAGTGGGATTAATTTTTCAATTTAACACATATATGGGGTGGCTGTGACCTGTTTACATAAGGTTACATTTTCACAAAAGGTATTACCAAGATCTAAAATGAATGTGCATTTCCAATAGCAGTGTAAAATATGCCACTATTGTATTTGAGACATTCAGGAGATGCCAAATGATTTATCTTACTTATTTATTTAACTTACATATGTGACCCTGTCTGTTAAAATGCAGCTGAAGTCATTTTTTGTAATTTACTGTTTTTTTACATTACATAAAAGATTATGTAAAAATATAACCTTGAAATCTTGAACTTTGACCTTGAACCTAGTAATGTCAAAAATAAGTAATTTTAGTAAGCCAATTTTTTGGTGTAAAATAATAAAACATAATGCCAATATAATTAATAATTCAAATTTTTAAAAGCATTATTTACAGTACTCAGATTTATATCTATAATACCAAATCTTGAAATATTTCATATATAATGTTACCCATTTTTATGGTTATGGCTCCTGTGGGTATGCTCCTCATCTCATAATTTGATTTTGAGACTTTAGCCTGGATTTCACAGACCTTGTCACATATGCTACATTGCAAACCAAAGATATTTTTACATCAGGGTTGTTTGAGGCGAGTCTAATAATATCCTCCTAGGCTTTTTCTTCAATGTACAGTTAGAGTTTTTTTCTCTAAACTTTTTACAGTAAAGTTAAATCTTGCTTTGTGTTCATAAGTAATGGAGGGGTGTTATTAGACCAGTCTAAATGTTTTCTTTTTAATAATTTGTTGCTTGCCTAATGGTGTAATTCACTCAGACATGCAATTGCAACATGCAACTTTATAGATTAAATGTCATAATTAGATGAATGTCAATCATTCATATGCTGTTATGACACACAAAACCAATCAACCAAGTAGACTATAATACCACTAAATACTGTGTGTTTGTAATACATGTTTTTCTTGATTTGTAAGACTGTGGGAATTTGTTTGCAAATGCACGTTTAATAGACTTAGACTTGTGTGGTTAATGGATAATGATTATTATTCAGTGTTTAGAGTTGAAATACCATGTCAAAAAGGACAATTACAGATTAGAAACTGCAGTGAATTGCTTCTGTTTTGACTTGGCAGTCGATTTTACTTCTGTAATCTGATGTTTTTCTGAGTGAAACAGTATTTCAGTGTTCAGTGGGAGAAAATGTTGGATGGAAATTGATTTGATTGTGAAAAGTTGGTATTACTTGCTACAATGAAGCCAGGTAGTTTGGGTGGAGAGAGAGGGATTTGTTATTTTAGGCTATAAACAGGTAGGCTATTCAATTAATAACAAATTTCCCACTCAGACCTGTTTAAACAGGAAATACATTAACACAGGAAAGAGAAATATACTTCTGAAGCGGTTTCATGTGGTCTTTAGATGCAGTCCTATATCTAGATAAGCATTTGTTTCATTTAAGCTAAACTTAAGTCATTTTTTTATTTATGCTGTGGTCTTTTTGTACAGTTGCTGGAGCAGCTTTTCTCTAGGGGTTCAGTATGCTGTTTTCTGCTTGAGAAAGATGATGTCCTCACAACTTATGATGACATCGGTAAGGGACACAGACATTCGGATTACTCATCCCTTTGTACATCATCTCTCCTTTGTCATTTCTCCCATCCATCAAAAACCAGGGAGAGAAACACAGACATAGATGCTGCTTCGTCGAATGAAACAGAATGATCTCTTAGATGAAGACAGAGGAGCCGGTTCTTCCTCCGCACGTTTGCTCCTGGCTAAGGTGAACAGAGAGTACTGCATGTGAACGACAAACACACACACAGAATGTGATAAGGCAAAAGGAAAAGAAGCGTGCCCCTGCGTCTTGTGTAAGGAGGAGAGAGGGAGGGAACGAATGCATGTGTGATGTTTATCTCTGAATAAATAAATCATTTCATGATTCACAGATGGCTCACTGCAGCAGTTGAGAGGATGGTCTGTCTGGATGTGTCGCTGTGTGAGTTTGTCCAACTGATGTCACATTATTCCTGATGGATTTTGTTCCTGTGAGGTGACATGGAGCCATCTGGGTATCCTGCACAGTGTGTGTTTGTGTGAGTGTGTGTTGTAGAAAGGTAAACTAGATGAAAAATGCGCATAAGAGGAAATGAATGGATTGAGTTTAATTTGAGTTTAACGTGGTCTTTTCTAAATACCTTCTGGGACTCTTGTACTAACTTAACTAGCCGCAATTCAAAATTTGAGTATCATAAATTTATGTCTTTGCATTATATAACAAAATAGCAAACCAAGTGTCATTTTAGTAAATAAAGGCAGTCAAGCAGAACATTTAATAAAAAAATTTATTTTACAAAATCAATTGTTATTAATTGTTCAATTGCTCTAAATTAAGTATTAATTGAATTGAAGTAAATGTAATTTACTGCACGTTCACATAATTGGTAAGGTTTTTGTGATACTTGAAAGAAACTGATCAGGAACTGGTCAACTAAAATTGACCAGAGACCAGATGGTTAAAAATGATTTATTAAGTTTAAATAATTTATTAAAAAAATAATTTATTTAAGTTAAGTTGAAAAATAAAGTTAATGACAGATCATATTATAGCACTTTATTTTACAGTCCTCTACATGTGTGGTACCAGTCAAAAGTTTGGAAACATTTACTGTTGTTTAGATTTTAAAATAGTAGTAACCATTAAAACCATGAAATAACACAACTGAAATTGTGGAAATTATGTTGTGACTAAAAGCATCCAAAAGGAATGAAAACTATTTTAGTCATCCTTTGTCTAGAATTTGTAAAATCATACTCTTGACATTTTTCCATCCAGCTTCTTGAGGTTTCAACCTGGAAAGCTTTTTAAACAACACTAACGGAATTTCTGTTTATGCTGGACTCTTATTGGCTGCTTTTATTTATTATTTGCTCCAAGTAATCCATTTCAAAAATATTTTTAGCTACTTGATTTGATAATTTGTATGTAATCAAAGACATTTAGACTCTTTAAATGTAGCTTCAGTTTCCAAATGTATTCAAATGCTTGTTGTCCCAGTGTCTTTTTCAGTGTTGGTTAAAGCGAATGTGTGTAAGCTGTTGAAGTGCACAAAAACACACAAACATATGGCACAGTTAGCATGATTCTGTCATTGTTGTCGTTCCCTAGTCAGTCTGTGGTGTCACATCTCTTTCAACAGAAGACATGATGGCAGAGAGATAAAAAAGGAATAAAACGGAAAGGATGAAATAAAGTCCTTATTGTTAATATATTCAGTTTGATAGTTACTGCACAAAAAATATATTAGCTGTATTTAACTTCTCTATAACTGGTTCATCTGCCATGTCATACAGTGCAAAAGCTGCTCTCCCAACACTCATGAGTGTTTTGCTTGTTTTCATGTGGGTTCTGGTAACCGTACCTGGCATTCATCTGAAAGTTTTAGATCTTGCAGGAGCTGCTTTTGTCAGCTGCACGTTATTTAAGTCTTGGCAGGTGAACTCATGCCTCGATTGTGCTTGTTTATTGAGCAATTCTGAGTCAGTTGTGATAAAACTTAAGGGCGTAATGAAAGTTGTCATCTTTATATTTACCTTAATCACTGTCACTATAGTTTACAGCACTCGCTTTCCCAGGTTTACAGCGACAGATGTGATGAAAAGCTCACATTGACTTAGTTTTTGAGTTTCAAAGAGTGCAGACTGTTATGTCCAATGGAATTATATTAGACAGACTGATTAACTGGCCAATATTTGTTTAGTTTAGAGATTATTGGAATTGGCAGAATTTCATTCTAACTCTTTTCAAACAAACCAGAAGCAGTCAACAAAAATGATATGTATGAAACCTAAACAACATATTAGCAACCAATTATGTAATTGCAAATCCACCACTTTAGAATAAATAAAATCCGTCATTTACACAAATGCAGCCCGCAAGACGCATTTATTCGAACTAATTTCCAACCAAATTAAACCGAGCTAGTATTAGTTTAGCAATAGTATAAGTGATACAAAAACTCAGAAACTTCATCTAGCTGTCCTTCAATATCTCCTTGGCATTGACAGCTTCAAAAGTGTTTTGTTGTTTCGTTTTAATTCAGTGGAAAAAGTTGATGCACACACACATACACACAAGGGTCGGTACAGTAATGGAGTGTAATGGTGTGTGTCTACTGGATATCAGGTCCTTAGATTCCATTAGGTGAAAATGTGCTGATGTCAGAAAGCAGGGGCTGATGGGATACGTGGGTGTGGCGTTAGTAGCATTCATCAGAGAATGCCTGTGTTCTTCAGCTTGAAAAATAATTAATGTTAAAGGTTGATAATTGATTTATGGCTGTGTAATGGCTGCTCTGAGGAGGCATTTCCACAGCACAAGCGCTCCTGTGTAGTGTAGGGATGCATTAAAACACAGCTGTTGTCTGGAGAGCTCTTCATTAGCCTCAAGCACATTTTAATTTCAGACTTGACCACACTACCGTACAGCGTATAACACTCATGCCTTCATAACTGTAACTTGTTTAATGTGTGTGTGGAGAGTAATTAACAGAGCCAAGAGTACGATGAGCAAGGAATAGATAATTGAAAGCATCACTTACACTTCAGCTTTTACACCTTAAAACAACTTAAAATAGAAAACTTCTGGCAGTTTATTTACACAATGGTGGTCTGACGGGTTTTAAAGTGCAAGTTTTTGTCAAAGTGTCTCTGCTTTCACATTTTGTAGTTTGTAGTTTACACAATGTTTAGTAGTTTGCACAATGAACTCTTGCACATAAGTATTACGTGTCCAGTCTATATGCATGCATGAGAATGAGCATTCTGCAGATCTATGTAAACTGCGATCGCTTTGATAACGTTGTCTTCTGTACTCAGAAATACTTACAAAATGTTTCAGTTTTTTACTGCGTTGTTGTCATGTAAACACATCCTTAGATTCAAGACAGCTATTCTGTAGCGTTCTTTCAAGACCAACCTTTTTAGGAACTGTTGTCATACATATTTGATATAAAAGTCGTGGATGTTGTTAATGAGACCAGACCAGAATGTGCTGTGCAGTCTTGAACCACAGAAAACCAAGAAAAAGATGATGATGATGTCACTGTATTTGTAACTTGTTTATGAAGGATGAGCGCAGCCATTAATTACTCTGGGGCGAGTGAGCTGTAGGCACCAGATGGCGGACTGTTCCAATATACGGCTCAGTCTAAAAGCAGGTGTTAATCTTCATGCCTCTGCATATTTCACCCAGACGTGTTCGTTTAATTATGAGCCATTATTGCAGTTAAAGGGTCTTCTAAAGCACGCTCCCCTCTCGATGCCCGCCGTAGCGCATGCTCACAATCACAATGTGCTCCTGTTATTATGGCAAAATTACTCTCATTAACGTCCAGCAGCGCTGCTGACATGCCTTGCTATGCTATCCAGCCCCGTGTGAGACTTCCTGCGTCTTCCAGCCGATCAGCATTCAGCCTGTAGGTAATAATTACTAACCCCAGTATGACAGACAAACAGACTGTTTTGGTCAAACGGCTTGCTTTATGAATTGAGGCTTGGAGGCAGATGATTGGAGTGATGGATGGATTCTGTTAAAAGGCTCCTTCGCACTGCTCAGGCATCATTGCCAAGAGACTTGGTGACTCACCGTTGAAAAGCACATTGGTCACTACAGACTAATCTATCATCTGTAGCATTCTTCTGCACACTTTGAGATTTGTGCTTTTATTGTATGGCAAGGTTTTGCTTTTATTTCTGTTCACTGTTTTGTTCATTTGGACCCTTAGGTTGTGGCGGGACAGGCCCATGGGGGCCCCAATGTTCCTCAGCACCATTTCTGACACAAACACGCTCTGTGTCCGAATATCTGTAGTTCTCAACTTTACAGTTGGCAAAAAACTTTACAGTATGTCTAATACTATAACTAGTATGTCAGTTTGCTATCCACACACCTTAAGCCTTCATTGTGGCTGTGCTTTCTGTGAAAAGCAGGGCATGCACGTAAAACATCAGCAACTCCTGTGCCGGTAATATCACCAAATCCCACTGCAAGTCGATCTATATTTGGGTTGCAAATGACTGCATTTATGATAATGTCTTCTGGGTTGCACCATCATTCACAAAAACGGCAAGTACACGTCCCATTTCCTCCTGCCCACACGCTGTGCTATGGGTTTTATAAGCTTGTGGGCAAGTTACAGAACCATGTGAAACTACAGTGTTTGTACTGGTCAGTGCCAAGAGCTTTTTCATTTTTTTTTCACACCAAGAGCTCATGAGCACAATAATTCACGACTGGATGGTCTGTATCGCATCTGTCTTTCTTTCTTGGCCTCACTGTGTTGACTTGTATAACTCTCACTGAACTCCGCTCGTACAGTTCATTGTTAAGAGCTTAGGGGAAAGAACGACTTTTATAAGAATAAGATTTGATAAGATTTGTATGTTTCATAACCTGTGTTTCGCATAAAGCCTGTTTATGTCTTCAAGACTTCCACAATTATATTGCAGCTGAGACGCAAGAGCTTTAAACCTTCAGCTTGATAGAGACCCTTTCCTAGCAGTTATAGTGATAGTTCATTCATACAAATACTTTTCCTGTAAGAAACTTTCATGGAGTTTTAAAATTTTTGAAGAAGTTGAACAACAACGATCGGAAGTCCGCATGTGAATTGCAGCTCTTGGAAGTTTGACAGACAGACATAAAGCTTCAGCTGTGAGCTATCTCAGCATCTCATGGCTCTGAACCAATCTATCATTTCAGATAATTCTCATTGTCCACCGCCATCCAAACACAACATAGACATAATTGGGTCACGCAGCAACACGCAGCTCCTTCACGCATCAATATCATAGCGGTGATAGGCTGGTCTCTCAAGAACAGGCACCTTTTGCAGGATCGATAAAGCAGACCTGACCTAAACTATATGTTTACATAAGGATTTATACTCCTGGTTCAACCTCTCATAAATCCTGAATATGAGCTTGTACACTCCTGAATGCACAACGACAGAGCAGCTTTGCTATTTTTACACTCACGCTTTCCTTACTCAGCTTACGTGCCGACATCAAAGCTATAAACCTGTACCGCAGGCATGTGGTCTCTGTTTTAAGTCTCTTAACATTCTCATGCAGTGGTAACATCTCTTCTAACACATTGGCGTTTGAGGTATGATGTGGGATTTAACAGCATATATCAGTATAGCTCACCTACACACTCACAATGTATTAAAGCTTTGTCAGTAAGGACAGCAAAAGAGAACTGTTTCACTACCCATCTGTCTATCAGGATCTGAAGGTCAAAGAGTGGAGAGAGAGCGAAAGAGAGAGAGTAATGGCAACATGGAGAGAAAGAGAGGAGGATCTGGACTTTCACCCTCATCGTTCTACTTATGCTTTTTAAAGGAACAGCACACCCAAAAATGAAAATTCATCATTTTAAAGTCAAGATTTGCTAATGTTATTTTCTTCCAAACTCAGACTATTTGTGTTGCATAGCTGACAAAATTAAGTAAATTAACAATAATTTAAGAAAATGCCCAACTGGCTTTTTTGTACAATTTAAAGTAGATGGGGACCAGGAATAGCTGTGGTCACCAGTTAACTGTCCACTGCTTGTGAGAATCTAGTCTGTTGTGTAAACCCTGTTTTAGGTGACCGACTACAGACAGCTCCTCTTTATCACAGTCTTTAAAAATGTATAATTAGTGCCATAAAAGTGATCCACATGACTTTATCTTCTGAAGCCCAGTAAAATATTTGTGCGAGAAGCAGAACGAAATTGAAATTGTTAATTTTCCCTTCAGTACAGTTCCTAAATCTAATTTATACACACATTTAACCTGGTCCCTTACAGTGCGCCGTGCCAGCCACTCCCGCGAGGGTTATTAAATGAAATTAGAAAAAGTGAGTAAATCATTTTTGGTTGTACTGCCCCTTTAAGCTATAGTGCCCATCCTGCCTCTTAATACCTATAATCATATTAAGATCTGTAAAACCTCTTTGTCACATGATTTCTGCATACTCCAGTATTTGTAATCCTGCTTGTGTGTATGTGTGTGTGTGGCAGTTTGTATCAGCCTCAGGGAAGTGTGTCATGGCCATCAGCAGAGTGCAGAGAAGCCTTGAAACAAAACCTGGCAACGAGACATGCTGTTACTGTATGAAATCGAGAATGAGAGAGGAAGAGGATGGCAGAAGGGTCTAAAGAGCACTAGAGAAAATAGACCAGGATGCAAGAAAATGATAGTGACACAAGTGTGAGGTGAACAGTTTCGTTTTAACAGACATGTTCAATCTTTGTTTTCCATTCATGTGAATGTGGCTCTGTGTATTTGCGCATGTGGAGAGCAGTGAGAGTCGTTGACTGTTAGGGCATCTGTCGTAACGGGATGTAATCCAAACTGCAGTGGAGGGTTGGACTGCATCAGGAGTCTCACACATAGAAACATCATCATCATCAAACATCAGTACAGCAGAGGGCCATGACAGCACTTCTGCTCTAGTCTCTGATATGAGAGCGAATCATTTCTGACAGCCTCGCCTTCTGCTTCTCAGCACCTAGCAACACACACAGGACCTACTGTATCCATGCATAACATCTTCATTCTGGTGTTCATTTCACAGTTTAGTTACACTCTCACTGCGTGAGTATCATAAAGTGGGAAAATCACTGAATGTTTGCAGCGCTTTTGCAAGTGGTAGTCTAATTTAGCACAAAAAATCTGCGTCTTAATCTCATTATACATTCTTCAATGGTTTCTCCATTAATTGCCCAAAACTTTACTTATTTATTTTAGATTTTTTCATAAGTAAAATTAACATTAACTTGTTTTTATTAATTTTTTGTTTACTTTTACTGTTTTTTAAGATTTTTCTAATTTATTTTTGAGTGTTATACCTTTCCATCAATATAGTTGTCCTGATTATATTAGAATTAAACTATGAAATAATAAAGTAAATAGTGAAATTTGTTCCACCTAACAGGTTAAACAGCTGATTCATGTATCTGAATTGCATTGGTCCTGTGTGCCAGATAAAGATAGTTTGCTGAATCTTCTCTATGTGCCTTTACCTGATTTTATAATTCCCTAAGAGAATCAGGCTCTAACACCACCCACTGCTAGAGGTCTCAAATAAATCTTGGTGAATCTTAGTGAATTCCCCCTAAATGTCGTGAAGAATTAAAATTAATGGAACAATGAGAATTAAATTGTTATTGTTCCATGTCGTGATATCTTCCCCGGTCCAGTTGAGATGACAAGGCACATTCATTTTTGGGAAACAAAATTAATGAAACATTAAGAATGAAATTGTTATTGTTCTGTGTTGTTAGGCACTCCCTGATCGCAGTTTAGACTGCAGAATGTATTGTAGTAATGAAAAGCCAGAAAAAAACTAATGCGTATGAAGGGCCTGCACCCACCAGAAAGATAATCACCATAGAGAACTGCTTTCTACTGTGTCTGGCTGACAAGCAACCAGAAGACTGACACCTAAAGGGCCACCACCACAACTACATAAATATTACATCAACTCAAAAAGCCTTTTAATTGTCACTTAGTGCAGCTGGAGACAGACACAGAGACCTGCATAAAATTAATGTACTCTTGATGATGCATTATTCATGTGCAACACTGTTCTCCTGACATATGTGTCATGCTGGAACCCATGGCCAATACCAGAGAATTAAAGATTAATGTGAATTCCTCGTTTTCTCTTGCTCATGGACGATTAAGTACAACACAGTCATAGTCATACTATATGTCCTTTGGCAGTCACTTTCCACCTTTTTTTTTAAATCAGCTGGTACTTTTTCAGCCAATCACAATGCAGGCTGCATGATTTAGATAACAGATTCCTGTCAAAGATCGAAAGTTGGGCTAGGGTTATGATAGTCATGCATAATCAAGAGTTAAGACTCTCTGCATGAAGTCTGGTAACATTTGCAGTTTATTCCGGCTTACTTTTGACTACTTAGACTAGGAAAACAACCATTCAGTTCCTTTTTTATTTCTTTTCTTTAAATTTTATTTTTAAATTTTTTTATTGAACACAATAATGGAATAAAACTGAACATATTAAAATAAAAAAATGTGTATTATTAAATCAATAACTGACAATCTAGATATGCGGAAGAAACTGTGGAAATGTGTGCTGATGTTGTAATCAGAATTTAATTATCTGTAATCATTGTTTAGATTACACAAAGTTGTCAAGCCGAAAATCTACAGTGGAGAGCTCATTTACCTGCTATGAAATGCCTCAACCCCTTTGGCAAATCAGTAAAAGTATTATTATTTGTTTTAAATTAGATAAATACTTTTTTAACTTAATCAGGCCGAGCTGGATTTGTCAGTATCAGCTCTGCTATTTTTATAAGCAATATTTAGCAGACATAGTTAGTTGGTAAATTAGTGTATTCCTCTTATTTCTCTGTTTTAGCACATGTAACTGAATAAAGCTGTGTTGTATATAGCACGCAAGCACTTCCTAGAGAAAAAAAACGTGTTGTAACTTCATTAGTGGCTCTGGGGGAAAACAGAAAAGCATCAGGAGGCATTAATTACCATGTTAAATATTCCTAAACCTGCCAGAATCCTTATACGCTTAACATCCGAGGCATGCCGCTGTCTGAGTTCATCACATTAATTTCCAACACTCAACACAGATAATTGGTACCATTCCTTTTTGTTTCCGCCCCATTACAATAAATTCAACTTCCCATGGTGGGATGTGTTTGTATGTGCATAGATTTGGACAAGTGCCTAGCAAAAATTGATATGTGTATACTATTGATGTTCTTGTCTAGCGGTCGCATACCCACGGCAATTTAAACATAATTAATGATTGGCAAAGACTGTGATTAAATCCACATAGCATGCCCTGAGATAATATATATTCTCTGCATATCCTTTGAGTGTGTGTGCTGGTACTGCACAAGCTGTGGTTGTGGCGGTTGTAGTATAATGTAGATCAGACTGATCTATGATCTTACACTCCAGTTAAAAGCCTCTTAAAGTGATTCATCGATTCACACTGGCCATATCTGAATATGCAGTTTACTAACCCTTTCTATAACTGTGTGACTGTATCTACAACACACAAAAAGCTGTATAAAATAACTATAAAGCTGTTGAGACCGAATTAACACCAAGTATTATTTTGATCATGCGGATATCCAATAAAAGTAAAATATGAACAGTAGTAGTAAGTATTACTTTAGTGTTTGCTTTGGAGGAAAAATTTTAATCTACATCATGTTTTAGTGATGATAATTTAATACTGATCGTCAAAAACAATTTACTGCATCTTCAAAATATTTTTTATGGATGAATAATAAGCCGCTCTGATGTAGAGTTTGTCAATTGCCTCCATATTTAATTACAAGTAATGAAGGTTATGGTGCTGTCTGCTGACTGGCATCAATAAACCAGGCATACTTTTTTCACATTTGTAACTTGCCTGTGGATTGGATGTACATCAGGATGAAAAACGGTACTTTTTAAAGCCGCAGTATCTGTTATTACTGATATTTCTGTATGTAGTCCCTGTGTATGAAAGGAGAAAAGAACAGACAGATATTTTTGAAAGCACAAGAAAGCCAGGAGGAAAATGTTTCCCAGCATGCATGTCTCTCCATCCATGAATATGTGTGGTTGTTGGATCAGACTGTGATTGTAATCAAAACCCCCACTGCATCACTAATTATCATCACTTACACCTCAAAATCAGTTTTGTCTGAAAAGAGAATGTGCAAGAAAGTGAGTCATATTTTTACAACACATGATTTAGGAAACTCTTAAGTGTGTGTGTCAGTGTGCAGTAATGCAGAAGTAATTTAATTAGTTGCTTCCATGTAGTGCAATTGACTTTTTCTAATGAGTGCATAGTTGAAGAGTAACAAATTGAACAACACATGCTGATGGTAGTTTGTAACTGTTTTATGAGGTGGATAATGTATTTGAATCTGCACATTTTAGTATGATCTGCTTTTGCACCAGTTAAGAGCTAGGTTTGGGGCAAGGCTTTCATTTTTTCAAATAGTCATACAATTCACTTGGTATGAATTTCAAGTCATGGAATGAACACCAAGTCAGCATTATTCTCCTTTACATTTTACATTAAAGTATTCTGACATCAAGCCACATGAATAAATAATGCATCTCAACTTTATGTGATCCTGATGCAGAAAATGCTATGTGTTCTCTTTTACATGCGCACACACACACACACACACACACACACACACACACACACACACACACACACACACACACACACTGCTATTACAGGGACTTTCAATTGACTATTGCTTTTATAGTCAGCTAATGATATTTTCTACCCCTTAGGTTAAGTTGTTCTTCCTCTCACACAAAGCATTTTTACACTTTCATTTAGACATTGTTTAGTGTGTTTATTAAGTTGTTGAATTGTTTTCCTCCATTGTGTGAACAATTTGACCCCATAACGTGGCTGAAGCAAAACACAAACACACACATTAACTCACTCGTTGCTCTGAGTGCAAGGGAGAAGCTAATCTAATCACCTCGACTGAACTCTGTAATCTTCATTCGCTAAAGAATCTTTCCTTTTCCCGACTGAACATGCCTCAGCTGTTAATGTGTGATGCAGAGGAGAGCGTGTGTGGTTCTATTGTCGCACCGTGTTAACTGTTTCTATGGTGGTCCGTCTGGTGTGTGCTGGAGACCCCGACTGCTCTCGGTTAAAAACATCTGCCTGAGAGGGTCTGAATGAAGACAGGATGATTCAGAGCAGGTGGAGAAAGATATGTAGCCCATTAACCCTGCGGAGTGTGTGTTCAGACAGATTAAGAGAGAGTAATAGAGCGAGATGGAGAGAGAGAGAGAGAACGGACGGTGTTACTGTTGGTATAAGGATTAAACTGGGCCTACACTGGATCTTGTCCTGCAGTAAACATTCACGCTCTCCCGATTAATAACACTTACATACACATCTCCATAAGACAATTTGAATCCTTTGTACACAGTGGTCACATTAATGTTGTTGCGTAACTGTCATCAAGAAAGAACAAACGCCACGCAGGGGATCTATTAGTACTTTACATTCACTGACATCTGCTTCTTTTGCAAACCAAGCACTCAAAAAGCACTTTAAAAAACATTTGCCATCTGGGAGAGGACCGTGTTTCAGGTCAAGAATATGCCTGGGTCAGGACCGGCATCCATCATGATCACAGCTCTGCTTAAAAACTTTAAAGATGGATTTAACTGGTAAACAGAATGAGCCGTTTTCTACCATTTTTCTTCTTCCACAACACTGAAAGTCTTCCACTAAGTCTTTGGCTTTTCCAAACCCACACCCTCCAAAGAGATTAACAAACTCAGTGTCATCAAATATAAACATAAAACATTATTGGCAGACAAAAAATTATTTTTGAATGTCATTTTTGTTGCTGTCACATAGACAAGTGTCCCCATAAAATACTCTTGTATGCTTTGGTATGTTGCATAGTAAACTGTAGTAAATAGGGGTGTAACAATATATCGAAGTATCACATATCGCAATACAAAAAATTAAGATATGCATCGTAGAGTTATGGCAATATTTTTCTTAATAAAATATATATTTTCTGAGATTTTTTTCTTTTTTGGTAAACCTGCTTTGAAACAATGCAACATTGTAAAAAAGCAATATATAAATATACTTGAATTGAATTTGAAACGTCAGTTTTATTTTTATTTGTACAGACCTATTCAATTTTTTATAGTTTACATACAGATGGTTCATTGAACTTTAAATGTTGTCAATTCTTTAACAAAATAACAAATGTTATAGACAATTGTTAATGTTTTGGGGAAATAATCTGTCATTTAAGTGTCAGTTTAATTTTTTTTTTACAAATATCGTGATACTATCGTAATCGTGAACACAGTATTGTGTATTGTATCGAATCGTGAGCTGAGCGTATCGTTACACCCCTAGTAGTAAATACTAAAGTAAACTATAGTAAAATGTAGAAGTATGGTGTATGTTAATAAGTACTAAAATGTTAATGTATACTGTGGTGTTATGTACTGAATACTGTAGTATACATCACTTATATTAACTAAATTTCACTATAGTAAAGTTAAAAAACACTAGAGAAGCTAGGGATTTTAATACAGTTTAATATAACACTATATTATTTTTTTCATGTGGCATGTGGGATATTTCAAGACATAAAACAGTGGTATTATGTGTGGTATTCATTAAAAAAACACTTTATTTTTAAGATAGTTACACTTTAGTTGCAGATACATACATAGGTACTTGACATGCACGAGCAACCAAAATCAGCATGATATTGCCCAAACATGTACATAAATTAATATGACTGAGCATTTAAAATGGTTACAATCTTATCCAGCTTATCCTATGGTTGAGGTTTTTTATTTCAGCGGGATGGTATAGATATATTTTATTCATTTATTTCTTCCCCACAGTGTTTCTTTAAAGGACAAAGGGATTAAAATTGTAAAGGACAGACTTCCAGTGAGGATAAAAACATCATGGCAGAACGCAAACATGTCCGAAGCTCATCAAAACTGAGTTTGTTGGTAGACGCTCAGAAACACTGATGCCAGGCTGACATTTTCTAATTAAACCTGGTGTGTGTCGTGGAGATGAAAGAGCTCTTTTTTCCTTTACTGTGAGATCTTCGTTCGCAGTCCTTGCATGCGCTGCAGCAAGGCCAGGGCAGACTGAGAATAAGTACACGCTGCAGATCACAGTTCAGAAAACTGTGTAGAAGCAGCAACTATGAATATTGGCCTGAGAGAGATGCGCATCTCTGCATTATAGCTATTATAGTCAAACAAAGAAAGATGCAAGTGTCTCATTATAGAGCTTTATGCCTGGCCATTATATCACACTATGTATGTTATATTACATACAAGTGCATAGTGTGTGCTAAAATACCCCTCATCACATGTAACTACCATCAGAGAAGATGAAAAGAGAAAGAGAGAGACAAAAACCTGAAAACTAGAGCAGGTGAGGACGAGGAGAGACAGAGACAGAGGTTTGCAGAGAGTATTTGAAAGAAAATAAATGGATTCTGACCAGTGCCAAGACTGAACTTTGTGCCTTTATACCACACTGAAAGGAAAAAGAGTAGATTGAGGAAAAGAGCAATGGAGGTGTCATAGTGGAGAAAGTATCAAAGCCTGTGTGTTTACACTTTGAGTCATTAGATGGTACAGATCTTTTGAATGATGGTTGTGTGTATTATCTGCTTCACTGTCATTCACACTGTACTTTGTTCCTCATTTTTTGGGCTTTTGTGTATGTGTTAATATACATTTGAAAGCCTGTTGTGAGGCGTTTTTATCAATTTTTAAGTTTCTAAGATTTGTTTTGAGGAGACTACACTTGAGTTGTTTGAAATGCATGTGCTTCAGTAAATGTGAGTTTACTGAGTTTGCATCGGCCTGACCATTAATGCATTCGTGTTTGACAGAGATATATACATTATGGCTGTTTGGAATGGAACACTAGTTTACTACTTACTGAATAATTCATAGTATACACGGTGTATTGCCTGCTGTTTTTTAAAAACACTGAGTAAAGCAGAAGGCATTTGCAATGCTAAATGTTTTTAATAGTGGTACGCTATTGTTGTCAAATATTAGGTCAAAAGAGATCATTATAGCTGTATTTACTTTTAGTTGTCATATTGGTATTTTGTAAATGTAGTGGGTCTTTTGAGTATTCTGTGCATACAGGAAATTCACATACTGTGCAAAGTGTATGAGGGTGTTTCTTTAAAATCTGCCACTTTTATGTCCCAAGGGTTGATTTTTGAATATCAACTTTTTTCTTTTTGTCATATGAAGGTCAGGACAAAACTTGGAAATGTTTTACCACTTCTTCACAGATTTTTGCGACTTTTCAAATGCTCTTTTATGTATAGATTTTATTGTTTTATCTTAGTACCAGATCCAGAGTTTTAAACTTCAACATAAAGTATATGTGTTGGAAGACAAGAAGAAAAATCCCCAGGATAAATTCCACTGCAGGCAGGCAATACTTTGGGGAAAATTACTTCAATTTATTATGCATTTTAAATACCTAAATATGTGTATTTAAGGTTTAGAAAAACTAGCTATGAAATTTGCACTAGCAAGACAAAAGAGTTGTCAATTTGGCCCCAAAATATTTTAAATGTCATTTTATTTAAAATGAAGGTTCTAGAAAACAATGACAGAAACCATGACATACCCTGGCTGCGTCTGAAATCACCTTCTTCCATATTATGAAATCAGTATGCTTTATGAATAGTATGTTTGAAACCTCAGCACGCAAAAACAGTAGACAAAAAATACCCGAATGGTCTGCTGCTTCCAGTGAGATTTGTCAGTATGCATCGGATGGACACTATCACATGCCACATGAGCTGTCACACTATGTAATTTCTGATGAAGCAATAATATAGTATAAATAATAATATAGTGATAATATTATAATATATCGTAATATAACAATATATTGAAATACAAAAAAGTATTTTTCCCCAAAAAATGCACAGGGCCTAAAGAGCTCTTAGTTGAGACACTAGTTAAACCCTTGAAAACTATATTTTGCCGAAATAGAAGTAGTATGCAAGTACAGTAACCAAACCACTGTCTCTGTTTAAAAAAAGATAAATCTGAAAAAAAGGCAAATGACCAATTTAGATAGAACACACAGTGGTATTAAAGTATTTTTGGGAACCTCACTTCTGTGACCCATTTGACGTCTTTTTCTCCTCAGTATTTGTAAAATATTCATGTTCCACAGAGAGATGATTGTCAATCGTGCATGCGTGAGACGTAGAGATCTCATCTAAAGGTGTTTGATGATTTGAATACTGTCAGAAAAGAATGAGAGTGTGAATATAGATATAGTACTTTGCAGAAAGATTTCACCCTCAATCGACGTATGTGTCAATGATTGTGTGTGTGTTTGTATGTGCGAAGTGGAAACAAATTAATTTGGTGACAACAGGGCATCACATTAGTTTTCTGCAAATGTTATGAGTGTGAGGATGACAGACATTCATAGAGAAATGTCATATTCATCAATAGTGTCAGACATCAAAGACCTGCCTGTCAAAGAGGAGAGAGAGAGAGAGTGAGAGAGTGAGAGAGTGAGAGAGTGAGAGAGTGAGAGAGTGAGAGAGTGAGAGAGATCTAATTTTAAGATAACGAGCATCAAAGTTTGATTTCACCAACTAATATCACTATGATTTTAATCTTTGAAATGGTCTTACTCAGTAAATATTAAGGATGTCAAGGCTATATTTTCAGAGAATGTTCTTTACATTATGTAAGATGATTTTATGTAGAAAATAGTAAATCACAAAAAAATGACTTTAGCTGGGTTTTTATGGACGGGTGGTCACAAATGATGAAATACAGTAGTAAAACATACAAGTCTTTTGCTGGATGACAGAATGACTGACAACAGAGTCAAGTAAGCTCCCTGTTCCAAAAATGTTCATTTATTAATTTTATTAATCATTAACACAGGATTTTATATAGTATGAAGTTACACAAATATAACATTTTCATTGACTCTTTCCTCTCAGTGTATTGATTCAATTCTAGATGGTTCATAACGGCAAGAAAATTAATCTCTCAGTATGGGTTTGAGAGATCGTAAAACTCTATTTCTGTTGATTTTACCCATAAGATACTGTATTAGTCTAAGCCAGTGTATGAGAGCTCACAAATCATGATTATAACATTACAGAGAATATTAAAAGAGCTGGAGAATATGAAATGAATATGAAATCAAACAAAATATGTTGCAATTCCCTAAAGTTGTAAAAGATTTCAATCAGACTTAAAGATTAATTTCCCTATAACAGACAATAAAGCGTCAACATCACAGGATATCATCTCATCTTCAGATCGCATACACACAGATTATTCACTGTTTGTCTGATTCATGTTACATGTGAGCACTTCTGTCACTTCAATCTGACTACATGAAACTGCTCAGTCAAAGTACACAATTATATATATATATATATATATATATATATATATATATATATATATATATATATATATATATATATATATATATATATATATATATATATATATATTCCTAAACAAAGTTGTGTTTTCAGACTGCTTGAATGAACATTTTTTATGAAGTCTTTACTGAATTTACCCAAGTTTGCCAGGTCTGTGAATTTATTAAGAGGCACTTTGACGAAGTAAAATAGATATTTGAAGTCATAATAGGGAGTATATTGGAGTGTTGGTTATGGTGGACATGAGTTATGAATGCCCTTGCTGAATAAGGACCCACTGAAATAAATGAAGATGTGTGTAGCCGTCTACTGCTGTCAGGGGATTGTCCGCAAATTCTTTGAGAATATATTGTCACTCGTGTGTCTAAGAGAGATTGTCAAATCTTGATATACAGGAGTGTTTTCTGAGCTTGGCCTGTAAAATAACGGATGGACAAGAGACCTGTACTCACATCATCTTTCATCAACCAGGAATGACACTTTTTGGTAATATGGTTGTCATGTGAACGTGACCAAAGTAGAGATTGATAAATATTAAAAGTGACTATTTAATTCTGCTGTTGTCAGATACTATAAAACACCAAGGTAATACTGACTGACAGATGGAGTGATGTTTTCTTCTCCAAAGAAGCTGGGTAGACAAGTCATTAAAGGAATTTAGCACAATAAGGGCAAAGGTTGACTACTTGTACTAAATCTATCCCACAACACAACAAATCAGACACTAAGAACTCGGACACACGAGACTTCCCATGATCCCTCACTGCGCCCTGGGCGGCTGGGTTGTGTTTGTCTGGTAGTGCAGACTTTCTAAAAACAAATTTTACAATGTTCTCAGAGTTCAAGCTATGTTCTGTTGTGATATCTCACTTCATGTTCTCGTTTGGTGTCATCTGTGTTTGTGTTACTTCATGCTGTGTTTATGAATAATATTGGATTTGTGCTTGTCAACCTCTTGGGAGGAAAAATCTCACAAATGTGAAAGCACACAGAGAGAGATGGGGGGAGATGAGAGTAAAATATATCATCGTATACAGTATGTAGTTTTAGTGTATCGCACAAGAAACACTCAGGATCTCAAAAATACCATTAAACCAATGAGAGAAATGGGAGACAGGGAGTCAGTCTAATTCATTATGAACATATTATATAATTGGTCTCCGAATGGACATTTAACACTGACTCATATTAAGCCAAAGTACAACAGAAGTGATCCATACATGCATAATACATAAATCCATGGCAGACTAGAGTGCCTCAGTTGCTTTGCTTTATCTCTCTGTTTGCTCTCATGTAATCTGTTTTTACTGGCCCAAGATTTAATCTGTTATTCACGCGATGCTATTAAAGCATGTCTACAATAACACAGCTCTTTAGACAGAAATGTAAAATTATATTTACAGAAAATAAATCTTGTCACGATGAAGATGTTTTCTGTTAACAAGAAAAGCCCGTCAGGTCTCTGGATGGATGGTTTAATTGTCACAGGCTCAATTAAACATTGTTTAACTGTGTAGATGTGTAGATTCATCATGTTGCTCTGAGAGAACACATTTATAGATTTTGTTTAATAGACTGAGAAAAACAAGCTGATGTGAATTAAATGTGAATTAATCTTTTCATTTTAAATGTGACCTAGAAAGCTCTATAGATATCTGGACAAGCAATATATTTTTGTTTTGCATATATCTATTATTGTTTTTGCTTTAAAAGTTTGTTTCATCAACACCAATTAAACACTTTGACACTTTTAAATCCCTAATGCAAAATTCTGAATTATTTATCCTGAAATCAATAGAGATTGGCCTGTCAGTGAGTGTTGAAATAGAAAAAAGAAAGAAGATGAACTTTTTATATTTTGAACTATGTGTCATTACATATGCAGTGAACAAAAAATGCTCAAAAACTTTAAAAAAACTTTCAATTTAAATAAGCTCTTTTGTCAATTTTCAAAGTGATTTTCTGGCCATAACTAAGCGCTTCAATACAAGAGGGTATTTGTTATCTATTTGTTTTAAATTCACATTCAAAGAATGTAACCAAATGTAACAAACATTGATTTTAATGTTTTTATAGTGGATGTTCAATGTTCACATTAAAAAGATCAGTGAGAAAGTGATCTGTCTGGAAAAGGGTTCAAATTTTGCATTCGCTGTAATAATATGATGCAAGACCTGTCAATGAATGGATCAACCATGATTAATAGTCACAGAATGAATGTTCCCTCACTAATATCACTTTCTGGCCACCACCTAAATAAATGCCCAATACATATAACCTATTATTTGACCTTGACAACTTTAGCAGAAAGATTGGACAGATTTGCCACCCCTGCAAAGTTCTAAACTGTTCTTACACATCATCCATAAATGACAGTGTACCGATCATGTCACCTCCATCAAGTTCAGACCTGACACCCAGCAGCCGACCTCTTTGCAGTATTTTGCAGTATTTTCTGTTTTTAGTTGTTAAATAACTTTCTCAACCAAGTGGTAGACATTAAGAAGTGGTGTTGTGGCTTTAGGAATGGTATCTAGAAGATTTATAGTTTGAACGGCACAAGAAGCGAGTCACAGGGCATTATTTTGCCTCTCTGCACTTATGCACTTCATTTAACCCAAAGTTGCTCCAGGGGTTTGTTTCTGTAATAAGTGCACTGTATGTCAGTTTGGATTAAAGCATCTGCTAAATGACTACTTGCTTAATATTTATGCAGTGTATGTGTGTGATTCTGCTATTCCAACTAAATATTTGTGAATGTGCCCTTTGGTAAAATAAGAAAATCTGTGATATTCCAGTTTCAAACATTGGTTTTAGTCTTTTAGTCTCCACAGCACACAAAGAACAGATCTCCAGGGACACTGACTGAGAGCTGGTCCAAACCAAAATGAAAAAAAAAAACCCTCTTTTGGTTTATAAGGGTATGATGGAACCCTGGCTGTTAGGGAAATGGACCACCTCCCAGATGGCTGTTATTTTGATCCCTTGTGAGAATAGTAAGCATGTCACATTTGCCAGCACCTTTCTCTGTGTCCTTGAACAAGACTCTTAAATCCCATTTTGCACTGAGAATAATGTTGCACGGCTGACCTTCTGCTCTCATCCCCTTTTGAAATGTACCTATGCAAGCGATACAAAAAAAGAACAGGAATTCCCTGTACTACACTTTTAAACCCACCGTTTTTACCTACTTCAGCATTCATGCTGATGTATTTCTGTTTGTGTGTCATGCCAAATAATTTAATTTGATTTAGCAGCTGAACAAAATAAAAATAAATGGATAGTTTTTCCACGCTAACCTGGATGTGTGTATACTTGTGTGCTTTTTTGTGCATGTTTGCTTCAGACTGTCTAATGGAAAAGGTTTGTTAAAGTTTGTGGCAGTGATCTTGGAGAAGTCTTGCCTTGTAACTGTGGGAAATAAGAGAGACCACTCAGCCAACCAAGCGTTCATCACCATGGCAGCTACTCAACTCTCCAGCCAATCAGAGATAATTAACCGGCATGTTCCATCTCAAGTACAGAGAGAGAGAGAGAGAGAGAGAGAGAGGGAGAGAGGAGAGAGGGAGAGGAAGAGAGGGATGGGAGAAAGGTAGGTCAGGTACCTGAGGAGCATCTTTTAAGTCCACTGTATGAATTTTTCCAGAACAGTCAGGAGCTGACAACATCTAACACATGCTAGGCACTTTTACTCTTACCTTTCGCACAGATGTCAATAAACATTTTCAGCTTTAAAACTACCTCCTTAAAAAGATAAAAAACAGCAAAAGTATAATAAAAACACATCTGTTTTTTAAGGGACACCAGCTGCAGTCCTCACTTACTTATGGAGTAAATTATGTGTACAGTTTTAGTGTACATTGGGACTTGTGTTCCAGGTTTAATATATGTAAGGTATATTGTGCAGTAATTATTGCACATTATACATATTACAAGATTACTGACTAAATCTAAATTAGTCAAATAAATGGGCATTAAACATTGACTTTATTCTATATTATGTGTGAGACGAGACCACGAAAAGATAAACAAGAGACATAAAACTACTATAACAGAGTGCAGTAGACTATCTTATACTGTACAGTTTTACCAGTCATTAGGCTATATAAAACTATTTGACAGAATTGTCAAGTATTCCAGACAGCCATGTGATAAATATCTTTATTATAACAAAATTGCTCATCTTTACAGTCAGTGATCAATGTGCAGTTTCATTATATAGGATTTTTTTTGTGGCATGTGAAACAGTCGAGTATTAGATCCAAATGTGGGTAGATGATGACAGTATTTTCAGTTTAATATACTGCGGAAGGTGCAACTGACCAAACAGTGTTGAAGGGATAGTTCATCCATCCATTCATTCATCCTGATGTTATTGCAAATGTATATGACTTGTGCAGAGCACAAAAGAAGATATCGTGAAGAATGTTGGTAACCCAACAAGCATCTGAGTGCATTGACTTTCATTGTGGAAACATAACAACTGAGACATCTTTTGTGTTTAACAAAAGAAAGAGTCATATGAGGGTGAATAAATGATGACAGTTTTTTTTATTTTGCATATAGTAATCTTTCAATTCATTTAAAAACAGTATGAATGCTTTTTTGAAAGTTGCATTCAAAGTCCACTTGGCTTAGAAATCGAAGGGGGCACAAGTCACCTTTGAGAGGACAAGAGTTAGTGTATGACAGAGAGAGTAAGAAACGGCAAAAGAACAATAAAGGCAAAGAGAAGAGAGGGACAAAGACAGTGTGTTAAAGAAAGAGCTGTATATATATATATATATATATAGAAAGATAAAAGACAGGGCAAAAATCCAGCCCTCTCTTCTCTCTGTGCCCTCAGCGGCCTGTGGAGCCTCTTGCCACACAAGCATTAATAATGCAGTCCCAGTTCAATAGCTCCAAACCCAGGCATACACACGTCAGTCTCACCCCCCACTGGGAGAAGAAGATCAGCAGAGGAGCAGATATGAACCGATTAAAGACGGACAAGAATGTGAAAGAAATGAGGGGCATGAATTGGCGGAGATGAGTTTGCCCTGGTTGCTGGGTTTAAATGGAGAGGTTTAAATGCTGGTTTAAAGAGTTACCCCAGGGCATGGAAATCAGAGTTTAAAATGTTCCCACATTTTACATGAACGATTGTACTGATGACATTATAGGTATGTTTGCCAGAAGCAAACATCTGCATTTAAACAAGTTAAGAGTGAGAATGTGTGTGTGTGTGACAGTGTGTTTGTCTGAAGGAACAGAGCTGTGTCTAAGTGGCCCCTGATGTAAATTCAAGTGATCATTCTTACCTCTTGGGTCCTACTTATTTCTCCAGGAGCTCCTCCATCTTCATAGTGGTAATTCTCTAGGAGCGCACATACACAGACACGTGTTTGCTTAGCTAAATGGGGACACACCATAGACCTCTACTGACAGCTAATTACATTGTCTACATACAAACCGTAACCCACACTCTAACCTTCTGTTTTCAATAGAAAAACAAACAAATCTTTAGTTTTTATAAATAATATAACCTTATTTTGTACTATATGTATACCTGGGAAATACAGTACCAGTCAAAAGTTTGGACACAAATGATAAAAGTGTTGCTGCTTTTTTTCAAAACTGCCCACATTGGTTTAATGATATTCATGTCATAATGTTAATGATGATTCATCAGACTATCACTTGTTTCCAGTCTTCAGCTGTTCAGGTTTTATGATCACGACCAATTTTTTTTTACATTTTAGCATTGGTGTCTGTGATTTCTGCTTTAGCAATTTAACAGCTCTTCTATGGATGTTGTGGGAAACATGATATTTAAGGTGAAGGTAGAAGTCTGCTGTCACTTTCGCTAATAGTTTAGTATTGTGTGGGCACGATCCTTTTGTGTCTGTAGTGTTTGATGGTCCCTGTCATTTAGTTTTGATTTTTACCCACAATGTTTCTCCACTGAGGATGTCTTGCCAGGCTTTGTATACGCAGTAATAATAGTGGAGCCTGTTGCTCTTGAAACACCAAGGAACACCTCTTTGGAAATCTGACAAGTTACCTTTGTCACCAGTTTCTTGTACTAACCACTGCTGAACACAAAGTGTTGAACACTGGCATTCAAGGATGTCTTAAAGAAAAGGGTAGGATTAGGTGGACACACACATGCTGTCAAATTGATGCAATTTAACATCATTTAAAAAAATTGTATTTTAGGTCAGCTAGATGTAAAGTGACCCAGATCTGCCACTGGTACCCTCTTAAAAAAATGCAAGAAAACGTATGGATTGTTTATCTAAATAAGGACAACCCTGAAAACTCCCAAAGGAATGTATCGTCAGATTTTGATCAAATTAGCAAAGCTTATCATCTCAGCACACAAAATTATTTCTTTTTTAGACATACTTTCCCCTTACCTTATTACATTTATTATGTACTATTTCCCAAAACATATAGTACATGTGTTTATGTGATTCTGTTGATCTTCTCATGAATAATCCTTAAAAGAATGCGAAACACATTTTCAGACATTTCAAAATATGTTCACGTACACACAAGCAAACATGTTCTTCATATTTACATGCACACATGCACACACAAACGCATACATTAACTTTATGAAGTCAAAGAGGGCATATAGAGAATATTGAGTGTGATGAAGAAATATAGAGTAGATGTGACGTGTTCGGCTTCAAGAAAGGTCTATTTTTTGACCTCAGTGAACTGGAAGAAATAATAACATCTTGAAAGCCAGCCACAATATAGAATGTACTTGGATCAACTTTGAGCAGGTAGCAGTAACACACAAAAACAAATTCACACACACAAGCTTTGGTTCAGTGGTTTCATGATTCCCATAGCCGTGCAAGAACTTTTGGTACCCCTGATATTCAAACACATTCCCATGGCAACCTATGACTTGCATCCCATAAATCAAACTGCAAGACCAAAGACCGAATTTAATATAATGCTTTTGGTTTGGGCTATGTGTGTGTGTGTGTTTGTGTGGTCCCCTTTGTTTTGATCTTTTGGGATTTGATTCCTTCCTTAGAAGGCTGTAGGATATTTGTGCAGTAATGTTTTGAGCTAAATCACATACTGTTTTAGCTTGGAAAATTCTTTGTCCCTGCAATAGGTTTAACACAGCGTGATAAAAACTAGATGGAAGTCAAAATGAATCAGCCCATCCGATTATAAACATGCATCGGTGGAAAATTCTGCTCCTGTCGGGCCACAACAAGCAATGCTTTGTGAAGACCGGAGAGCATGTCTGAATGCATCTGTCTAGTACATTTGTTGCAGCCGTATCTGTTATAAGCGTTCATGGGACAAGCATTTCATTGCAAAGTGAAACCAAGTCACTAAGCCATCTTGAGGTCACTTTTATGTATCTAAACTATAATATCCATACTTATTTATTGATTTTAAAGTGTTGCCTTCTTCATTCTAATCTGCAAAAGTACTTACTGCCGATAACTTTTAAAAATGTGTAGTACTGACTGATTACTAACGAATATTAAGATTTATATTATTTCTGATATTAAATTATACACTGTTATCGTTTATGCTTTCCGTGATTTCAGTAATTTTTTTTTCTGTGAAATAGTTAATATCATTTTGCATTACCATGAATATTTTCCAGCTGAAATCATGTGAAAAAATGTACAATTTAATAATAATAATTTGTTATTAAATTACATTTGAAATATTGGATTTTTTTTTACACATTTTTAAATCTTAAATTTTTGTAATTTTAGGTACTGTATTTTTATAAATAACATTAAATTTTTTTATAATTTTATTTACTTATTTAGATTATTTTAATTGTCAAATTTGTCAAAAATTTACAGTATTCTTGAGTCTTAGACCTTTCCTTCAATCATTACCTTTTCAAAAGTCATTACCTTTCCATCAAAATATAGTTTGTCATGATTAGATTCCCTGGGAATTAAACCCACAACCTTGGCCTTGTAAAGACCATCCACTACCAGAAATAGAACAAAACAAAACTGTTTTTTGAGGGCAACGTTAAATACAAATACTGCAATAATGGACATTTCCAATAACTGGACATTTCCAATTTCTACAAATAAATATATTAAGTTATAGCAATTATTCTTTTTCTGTTTTGATAAAGGAATAAATCTTTGCAGCCTGGGGTTCATTGAACGAGACAGTTGTAAATGTAGTATATGGCCTTATGCAGCGTGTCTGATCGAAAGACAATGCTGAGCAGGTTTAAGTAAGAGATTTGTCTGGCAGTTAAAAAAGATAGCGTGTCAGAAGTGAAATGTTGCAAATAAACAATTGGTTTCCCTGTCACACACCCTCCATAAATATCTTTATTGACAGCATAATCCATCACCTCAAAAGCTCTACTGAGGAAAGAAACAATCTCTCTCTCCTCATTCTCTTGCTCTCTCTCCCTCTCGCTCTCGCCGTCTGTCTGGCTCTAATAGAATAAGTAAAAGCGCTTCTCCTCTCAGTGGAAGAGATTCTCTTTGTAAAGCTCCGGGTCTCTTATTGAAGAGTTTAACGAGTGTCACAAACAGACAGAGACAGCTGCGCACACTTTGCAGACTTCTGCGGAGAAAAGCTCATTTCTTCACAACAAAAAAAGATGTGCACGTCTTCGGCAAAGCCTATCCACATGTGACAAAACGTCACTCAATTAAGTCTCATCTTGTTTCATCATGTCTTCTCTATAAAAAGGCATTGACAGAAAATATCACACCATCTCTCTGTTCTAATCTTCCCTTTTTACCTTCCCCTATATTTATCTTGCCCTTTTTTTATCTCTCCATCCCACTTCTTTCCGTTCTGTTGTTCTCCTTCCTTATCCAGTCTTTCAACTCCTGCTTTTTCTCCCTCTTTTCTCTGTAATCTTATACTGTAGTAAAAGCAGATGTATGTGATTTTGTGTGTCTAATAGAATGAGAGCTGATTGAAGCCAAATTACTGTTATAATCAGGGTTATTAGACCCCCCCCCCACACAAGACAGCACAAACACATTTTTTTTCTGTCTTGGTTGGAAACTTCCCAGCTAACAAAAATGTGTTCTTAAAACATTTTGCCAACATTCCCATTAACATTTCTGAATGTTTTTAAATATTACTCTAAATTTTTTTTAACAAAGAATAAGGTTTTAAAACCAATGTTTTTATATTTTTAAAGCATTTAGTAATATTTTCCAAGTAAAGATCTGCATAGCATACCTTATCTTTGCGTTGTGTTGCATAATAAGAAATTCAAAGAAATCCTCAAGTAGAAAAAGGTGTGCAGATCTTTATTTGGACAATATTGTATTTTTTGTAGATCTTCACATCTGCTATCGGTTAAGTGCGGTGTTTTAATTTTTATTGACTTCAGAATTTGTAGTAATGATTTATAATGTTGATAAAACCCCTACTGCAAGAATATTTTCTGATAACTTTTTAGCAAAACCTCTAAGAATATTCTTATATAATGGATTATTGATGACTTATTGTTTTAATAGTTTAGTATTGTTTTTAATAGATTTCTGACATTATTTAGAACTCTGAAATGAAAATGGATTCACCATACCTATTTCCTATTGGAAATGGAAAAACATGTGTTTTAAAAACTTTTATAACTGATTGCTTAATCATATAACATAATATATAATGTATATATGAAAAAATGTAATGTGCCTGATTCTATCCAACTACATCAAGGCCATTTTAAGCATTAAGCAGAAATAGATTGTTAGGTAACAAATTACCAATTTATTTATTTTTATTAAGTTGTTTTTCTCGTGGGGATTGTTAAGTGGTTGTATGTATATAAACATATACAGATTTACTGTATATAGTATATAGTACAGTATATATATATATATATATATATACACTGAAATACACGTGCATGTGTAAGGTAAATATAATAGAAAAGCATCCAAAAATCCATCTGCTAAACATTTCTCATTTGCCAACGATGTGAGGCTCCAAATATAACAAGTCGCGTTTTCTTATCAAGGAGTTCTGCACAGAGAACGAACAACACGCGGCACTGCCGAGAGGAAAGGGACAACTTCAAACGCAAGGACAGAACACATCCATCTGTTTTTTCTCTCACGCTTTAGCTCTCATAGTCTTGCTCATTCAATAGTTTTCTCATTCACTTTCCATTTAGGCCTCCTCCGCCCGTTTTTCCTTCAAGTTGAAATTAGTGTAATGAAAAATATTTGGTTTCTAGAGATATTCTTGTCTGTAATTTTATATGATACATGGTGATAGCGTTAGATTTGCTTTTAAGTGCTAAACGCTTCATAAGATCTCTCTCGTCTTGAGCAAACTGCTCAGACTGATAACAGAGCTGCTGTGCCAATTTAAATGTAAAGAAATTTTCTACTGTCAGTTCAAGTAAATGGCTTTTGAAATGGGCCGAAAGCCAAGTATTTGTTGTCAGTTTCATGTGGGTTAATCTTTAAGCTAAAAGGAAACGAAAATGGCTAAGTCTGTCTATGAAGAGTGCAGTGAAAAAGTTGGGTTTATACATAATATCTGAGAGCATGAGGCCTTCAGAACAACCAGTACTGAAATTACACCACATGCAGAGACACACACATTGGGGGTAATTCACAAAAAAATTAATTAAGCCTGATAGTGTTGTTTATTTGCACCCAGCATCTTATTCACATGTTGAAGAGGAGGCATTGGCATTGATTACACAATCTATGATAAGCTTGATTTACATAAAAAACTCATTCAATCTTTAATTTTTCCATGTGAATACAATTTGACGTTTGTGTTTATAAAGTGTTGTCAAGACTGACAAAACTCAATAAACATGGCTATATTTCTCTAGCAACTCAGCTCGCCGCTAACGACTCTATTCCTGGCACAGAAAAAAGCAATATGTTTGTAAATTTGCTCTGTATAAATGTCTGCAGATGCGTAAGTTCTCCCCGAATGTCTGTCTTTCTCCGCTGAAGCAAAGCCAATGCCTGTAAATATCATCTGTTAGTAGGAAAAATCACACTTCCTCCAGCTATCCATTTAGTTCAAAATGGGTTGCCTATTCAATCAAACCCACTGTATAATCAGATTTTACCACTTTTAGCCTGAATCCTCTAAGGCAAACATTTCATTCGCCTGTATTTAGGAATATCAAACAAACACCCCTTAAAGGCAAAGTTGAACGGCATCACAGCTTCTTTTTAATATACGCATATTCCCTGCAATGTAGAAATGCAAAATGAACACCATCTTCAATTTACAGCTAATCAGCTAGATGCTTACTGTACTTCATGTGTATCATTTGAGATTATATGATATTCTATTCATTTACAAATATACTGCTGACACAGTGGTCTTTGCAATAGCCATTATGATATTTTTCAAACACCCTTAATAACAAGAATAGAGAGTTTTTTTTCTCTTATTTGCTGATGTGCCAAATTTCCACATGCTTACCTTAAAGTGATAGTTCACCTAAAATGATTTAAGAAACTGTGGAAAGTAGTCATCATCATTTTTCCATTAATGTCACTGTAGCCCCCAATTACTCTTTTTTTATCCCCCAATGAGACAGAATGGCTGAACTGCTTTATCTCATGTAAAAAAATAACAGAAGAATATTTTTTAGTGTATGAACGCACAGACCAATGTGCAGACCACATTTACTGTTACGTATCAAACACATATACACTCAAAAGTCAAAAGTGCTGCCTTGTGACATGGCAGATTTGATGTCATTTACAGTAAATATTACTGGTTCATGTGTGTCATGTGACTGATCATGCAGTGACAGAATATAGTGCACAATTAATATGGACAACTTTTATGATAGGCCTACTTCAATATTGCATTTTTGTCCTGTTTGGAGGTTTCCTGTGTAAATCTATATTAGTATATTATATTATCAGTATATTTGTTCATCCATATTAAGCACATTGTTAAGCAGGGTAATCCTTTACATTAACAACTCTCAGTGTTTACTGCATATTGCTTGGGCATATTTTGACACTTTTTGGCATTGAACATTGTCTATTCAGAGAACAGTTTTACAGAAAATTCACAGTACGTCATTACCATGATTAAGATATTAAGCAGAACTTCAAATGTGTCAAATATTATAGGGATTTAATCCAGGTTAAGAAGAGAAATGATTCAGCCAATTCAATGTTTTAGCTCCTTCAGTTAGTTCTCCAGTATCAAATAAAAGGTTAAATGTTATGTCGTTAGGGTTTTCCTTCCAGTCAGATGTAAAGGATGGTGCTCTTGGGCCTGTTCCTGATCTGTTTTCCCGGCATGAGCCGCTCGCTCTGTTCCCTGCTGCACAGCATGACAGGTGATTGATTAGCTCATCTTTTTCTCGCCGGTCAGACCTGCGCTGCTGAATAGCTGCAGCCTTGACGTGACACACGCGGCAGCACACGCTCAGACGCACATGCTCACCCTTCAAGCAGCTAACGTAACTAACACGCATAATATCAAGCCAAACATAGAGGTCTGGGAAAAATAAAACACCCTGTCATACAAGCTTGATAAAGAGTTTAAAGAAGAAATGCTGAAATGGAAAAAGAGCATTTATTGATAAATAAAAAGATATCTGCAGGATACATGGTACACAATGGCCATAAAAAGTATTTAGACAATTCAACGATTTTTTTTGCATTATGTTTTTAAATCTAAAATGTAAAAACCTTTCTGGGTTTTGAACATGTCTATAGTTAATGCAACAACTGTATCTGTGGTAACTCTGCAAGGAAACTCAGTGTGAATGTGAGGGGAACTGACTTCATACATCCTCCTAAAATAAACCTGAGACCAATTAGTTTAAAGAAATTGTAAAATAAGTTCATTTTCTCTGTAAAGGTCTAGCACCATTTTTTGCAGATGCCACTAGATTTGACATTTTGAATCTAATGCAATGACACTAATACATTTTTAATGCATCCGTGTAATTTAGTAGCATACATTTTTAAATGTTTATATATTTTTCAGTGCCACTGTATAATTAATTACAAAAAAACCCATCTTTACTGACTTTCTATTTAACTCTTCCACACATTCAAATAAATTGGCTTAGAGCATATGAGGTAATCAAATCTATGCACTCTGCTAACAAGTGTAGAATCCAAATTATAGTGACAAACTCACAGAATTTCAAACTTCACACAAAAAATAATACAAATGAGATCTGGTTGAGGTGGACTGGATTCCAGCCAAACCCCCAGACAAAGCAAGAGTCATAGACACAGTGACATGCACTGAGCCGTACAGCTTGTGATAGAATAGGCCATTTGCATTTTGAAAGGTTGATGGTAATGTGTGAACTCATCTGGTGCTGCAATACTGTACAATCCAATAAAAATTGTGACTTTTTGCAGTACCGCACTGATCTCAGTCACAAACATGTCTGTGTCACCTGACCGTGACCGTGGCCACATTTGAAGCTATATATCAGGAATACAGATTCTAGTTCAATCCGCCTGACATTAACCCAGACCTCATAATTACAACCCATCAATAACATCAAAAAGTTTCAACATGGTAGTAAAAAGCCAGAGGAGCCTTATATGCAATAAAATGAACCTTCTAAATCAAAAGTAAGACCGCGAGAGCTCGAGCACAAAAGAGGAACTAAGTAAAAATTCTATTGCACTTATTGTCTTGTTGGATAAATGAACCTCAGCACATCATGGTGACTCATTTCAAGCACCATAAATGCACTATTAATGCATTAGAGTAGCGTTTTTAAAATATGGGGATTTGATTTTTTGTTTGACCTCCATAGCTCATGAATCTCGTTCACTTCCCCATGTGATAATCCCATCCATGTCTGGTGTATTGACAGGCCACAGTCACAAGACACAATGTCTATCTCAGCCTCCGGCAATCATTTGCACTTCATTACTGTGCTTTTGTTATCATGGTATTACGTTCACAGTTGGCTTGTGGCATAATAGCAGGGGTTTTATCTAGGGCTCTAAGTGTTCAACAAGTTTATCCCCTTGGACAGGATTATTAGGGGACATGAAAGAGGTGAAGGATGAGAGGTAAAGAGAGATATGAGAAATGGTGATAAGAGAGGACCGTGTGATTAAGGGATTCTTTTTTAATTAAAAACATAGATGTATTTCACCTTTTTGAAACGTTTAGAGGCAATTCTGATGTTCTACTATCACAGATGAGATTGAAAGAATATAAAAGTGAGGGTTCTAATGGTAAGCAATTTGAACAAATGGGAGGAAATTAGCATCTTATTTGAAAATGGGAATCAAAGAGATGTACTGATACTCGGAAGGAAAGCAGCATGTAGAAAACATTTGAATAATTTCTCAATTCTGAACTACATGTGTGCTGACTCTGTTGTTTTGTTTTGGAGGACAGTACGGTTGCAATAACCCTATCTATCTAAATCTCAGTTAAGGTTGTTAATTTGTATTTTTTTAACAAGCTCAAAAAAGGCTTGAGCTTGTTAGTGGTTTTGTTAATACCAGGCAGGTAGGAAGCATTTTAGCTTTTGTGTTCAGGTCTTGATAAGAGCCTTCTGAGGTCCCAAGATACAAAGAGCCCATCTGTAAACTAGGGCAGGCTGAGGAGTCACTCTGGTTTAATTAACATCAGACTGCTCTGAGGACACCTGCCAGCAAAGAACCTGCCAGGACAATCACAATTCCCCAGAATAACTGTTGTCTGATTAGCCTGGGACCAGTAACCATGGTGAGCACCCACCCGGTATGTATTGTGAATAACTGCACAGGGAAATCTAGAAACCCAAAAATGCTTCTAAATGTGCACTTGCAATTGTTTTCTGTTTCATTTATTTTACTTTGTGCTGGCTGATAGGTAGTTCCTGAACACGGATGTAGCATCATGTGATATCTGGCAACACTGATGTAGCATCAGGCGAAACAAAGGTTTTCAGTTACCGTTGTGATCATTACTTTACTTTTTTTTTACAATGTTATGCACTTGGAAGGCATTTTTTTCTCCCAAAAACTTTTATAAGCATAGTATAAAGTACAGCTTGGCTGGTCATCATGCGATCTCAATATGACAGTCATCATGTGGAATAAAGCAGCTTTTATTAGGCTATTGATGTGACTGGACTATACATGATTTTTCATTTTCACTATTCATTTATGTTTAAAGCTTTTTAAATAAGAATGCCCCTTTTATATATTTTAGGGCATGTGTAGCAGAAACTCAAGGTAGGGATAGGTCACAGTTTCAATTTACCTATAAATGCTGCACAAAAAGGGCACCTTATCGTTTTTTTCATGTAACAGTGACCTTCTCACACACTGCGCTTTGCATTTCAATAGCATTTCAAAGTTTGTTGTGCAAATGTTTCATGGAAGGTAGTGCACCAAACATAACTACATCAATCCTCCCTTCAGATTGTGCTTCTGTTTTCGTGGGGGTGGCTGCATATTATTTGCCTTTTTGTAACTTTTCTCCAAGGTATGCCTTGTTTGGATTTTTAGTACATCTAATTTTTTCCCACTGAAAACAAAAATCTGTCATTTCTGTCCATTTTTCTCATTTGTTTGTCCCGGGATAGTGAGTGAGCAGCTAATCTGTGCCAGAGGAGCGCAGTGTGTGTTCTGAGGGGTTTGTTTTAAATATGTGCTCACTGGCTTGTTATTTACATAAGCTAACAAGGTTATTGGGAGCTTTCCCTGGCTGAATGTCACCGTGGTTTTAAAGTATATGAGAATTTAATAAGCGTCTCTGTCAAAGAGCGTTAGAGAGAAGGAATGTGGGACATGAATATTTATGATGGTCTCTTCAGAGGGATTTAATTCTGAGCTACCTGCTTCAACTTCCTTCCAAAATGACTTGAGACAATCTGCTGCGTATGTTTGTAAAATTGCCCTGATCACCCCCCACAACACCTGGAGAATTTATGTTTAGAAGAGTATTAAAATACTTTTTTCATGCTGACATTCGATATGCAGTTAGAGTGAAAGAAAACAAGCAAAAACAAAAATAAACAACAACAGAAAAAACATTTAGTTTTTTTTGTCAATAACATTTCATGTAACTCATTTTGCTGGTGGTTTGTTTTGATTGTGTTATTATTTCACAAAAGTTTGTCTGCCTTGTGTTTCCACTGGGAATAGTGTCAGGGTTTTCAATTGTGCATTGCTGTCTAATTTCATTGTCTTGGACAGCAATAATGTTTGTGTTATCTAAACAGGACTTTTTTTGGCTTGTTGAAATCAAATTGAGAATTATAAAATAAATTCAGTTCTTTGACTTTTTGATTGCACATAGTGCAAAAACAGTACGGCATAATGGACTCACACATCCATCTGCGTCATGTGTTTTTCCTGTTTAAACTGGTGCTAAGAATTCAGTTAGACGCCTGGATATATTTAACTCTGAAACACCTTCCCGGAGTTATTGTGAACAATTTATCTGTGCACTTTTAAGTTTGTTTTACTTTTAAAAAGTATTAACGTATATAGCCTCTGAAACAATTTGTGGTTTGAGTCATCAGCAGTAAAAGCATTTAAAGGAAATTGTTTAACATTCAAAGGAAGATTATAGTATAAGATTATCCTATTATCCTGGTAGATAATGTTAAGCAATAGACTCCATAGCCTACAATCTTGCATTTTAGTCGGGGATTCTTGCTGGTATGGAACACCAACTTTTCCCAATCCAAACTATTCCAACCCTATTTTCTTATTAATTGAAGATCCTGTTTATTAAATATGTCCCCCTAGTAATTATATTCTCATTTACTCCTCTAAATATATACATTACAGAAGTAAACTGTGTTGTGAATGCTGTTTCATATCAGTCACCTTGATCACTCCAGAGACCTTACTGACCCTCACTGAAGTTAGTGAGCAGTTCATATTATTTGGATTTTCACAATGATCTTATACTATGATCTTTCTCTAATCCTGTTTCTGTAAACAATTGCTATCCTTTTATTGCTTTTACTGCCGTTGACTCAGCACCACAAATGACTTTAAGTTGGTACAAACAGCATGAAACGAGTCTTTGTTCCTAAAACATCCATATAATTATCTGCTTATCCGAAATGGAGACGTGCAGAGTGCTCAATGAAAAAAGAAGACCCATCAAACACGACACTCTGGAACATTATCACTTTCATAACTACAGTACACTAAATGGATGTTAAATTATAACAGAGAGCTGGTTTTAGTGCAGTGTTTTGTCTCGTCTTGTTCTTCTTCACATTGACTTCTGAATGACCCTAGAGAAAAGCTGTCATCCCTTTAAGTGATTTCATTTAGTGCTAAATGCATGCTGTACAAACTGCGCACAACATTAATTCTGATAAGTTTATTCTATAATTTTATTTTATAGGTGCCCTACTTTGGCATGTCTAAGGCTGAAAAAAAAGTTACTTTTAGACCTGGTAGATCATATAGTGTTGTGTTTTTTGACCACTGTTTTTTGCTCAATTTGTTCATTTTTTTTAACCTGTTAACTGTCACCTGTTCCTCACATAAATATTTCATAGTTGAATTTTAGTCTAATCATGACAAACTATAAACTGATAGAAAGGTATAAGACTCAAGATGAATTTTCATAACAATAAACATAAACAAAAAAATTAATAAAAAAATGTTAACGTTACTGTAATTTATTAAAATACCTAAAATGAATTTTTTTTAGAAAACTTAAAAATGTTTGAAAAATGTACATAAAAAATGTAGTTCAGATGTGCATTTTTATGTGTATACTCAATTTCTGCTGTGACAGTTATCAGGTTAAAAGATTCAGCAGTACACATTTAATGTAACATAAAAACACTGGAGAAAAAAAGTAGTTTATAAAACTCTGTTGTAAGTTTTTTGCAAGTTGTACCAGGCAGGGTATGACCATTCTCATTACTGTCTGCTTTCTTGATCTTTCATTCTGCCCTCTCTCATTTTCTCCCTGTTATCTTGGACTTTGATCAACCACGGGTATCGGCAAACCCTGACCCCCCTCGTGGCCCAAGCTTACATCAAGAGACAGCAGAGGAAGGCAGGAGTCAGCAGGAAAAGGGACCCAAGTATAAGTGTTAAATGAGTGCGATGGAGGGAGGATGCTCGGCGTTCCCTTAGCGGGCACCTCGTTTCTCACCCCTGCTCTACAGCTCACTGATGTTAAAGCAAGTTAAAGTCTATAACAGTAATGTTCACTCTGTATGTGTCCACTGGCGCAGAGCTGATCGGGTGTTTTCAGTTCATTCTCTACGGGAGATGAGTGCCTGCCCACGCGGGGGGTCGTGGGATTGACACCGGAGCGGAGCGAGTGGTGAGAGAAACTTGATAAATGCCAAACTTTATACAAACAAGGCAGCAGTCAGTCGCACCGATGTTTGCCATTAGCGTATGTAAGACTTAAAGAGACCTCTGAGAGAGATTTCTTCTGACTGAAATACTAATCCAATATGATGATTGTGGAGAAGGAACACTGAAAACTATGACTTTGATTCTCTGAGACAAACCTGAAAAGGCTATGAAATAGAGTCGACTTGACATAAAGTGGAAAAAAAGGGAGATTGTGGGAAAAGAGCCAGAGAGAGGGAGTGAATGAGTGTGTCTCAGAGGGTGTAAAAGAGGAACCAGGGAGAGGTGAGGAAGGATTGACAGAAAGTCGGAAGCTGTTTTTCCCCCACAGCTTTGTTTTCGTACAATGTGTCTAATCAATTTCCATCCCAGAATGCTCTGTGTGAAAGATTTTATATTGTTTATTTTGCGGCTTCACACCAGCCATCAACACATGCTGACTGACTGTGCTGTCTGTTCTACATTGTGTCTATGGATTGGTATCCCTAGGTATTGGTTATGTAATCTCAGTTTTTCAATTATCTAGTCGACTTGCGCTGCATTATTGAGGATATACGATCAATACTACAGCACTGTACAAACTTCAGACTGTGATGTCACGCTGATATTAAGGGAAGGAACCTTTTGATAACATTTAATTGCATCTTGATTACAACACAAAAAACTGTTGCTTCCCTATCAGAATATAATAAGGAACACTGAAGAGACGCAGCATGCTTGTGTTATCCTCTTGTTAAGTTCTTATTTAAACAACTATTTAGGAGCATGTGACCCTGTCTGTGAAAACCAGCCTAAAGTCTAAAAATGTAATTCGGAGATAACGAGCATCAAAGTTTGATTTCACCCATTACTTTCACTATGATTTCAATCTTTGGCATAATCTTAGTTGGTCAATATTAAAGATATCAAGGTTATAATATTACAGAATGTTCTTTATATAATGATTTATGTAGAAAACAGTAAATCCTTTACTAAATCCAAACGACTTTAGCTAGGTTTTCACAGGCAGGGTCACGTATCACACATTTACTATAGTCTCCAGACTCACAAAATCTCCAACAGCAATAATTTAATAAATCACAAAAAATGAATCGCTGTCTGGCAATCTGGAATTTGGTTATAGAGATAAAGGTTAGGATAGTGTTTTTACATGAGTTTATATCAGCATTATTTGTTTGCCTTTGGCATCTGATAGATCGCTTGGCCCTGGGAGCGGTGATGCGTAACATCAGACTTTACAAATGGGTTGCAGAAATCAAGAAAAAGTTTTTCTTGATAAAATAAATTTATCATATGCTTTTATTTTATTTTTTATTATTAAGTTAGTATTATTAATTATTTCTAATTATTCAAAAGTTTGTTTACAATTATTTTAATGTTTTTTATTCTTTTAATTTTAAACAGACTTCACAGAAACTTTTGCTTTATGATAGATTTCAATATCAAGAAAATAATTAAAGTTTGGCTGGTCAGATTGTATCCCGCAACGGCAAATGAAATTGCAAAAGGACAAAAGAGGAGAGCGAAGCATTTAGACAGCAAAAAAGAGAAAAAAAACATCAATCTGCTCTACATGCCTCCCTGACCACTATCTCATCTATATTTTGTGGTTTTTCAGTACAGTCAGTACAAAAACCACCACTATCTCTTCATCCATGTTTATTGACAAAATGTCAACACTCTGATTTCTTCACAATGAATTTCAGCATCGTACATATCTACAGTCTGGGAATAACAAGTGATCTTGTAGCTAACTGATGCGCCTACTCTGCAATTAGTTGTGTTACCAACATGACAGAACACACATGAACGTGTGAATCTATAAATGTTCACAAGCTTTATTCTTGTAGTGTGCACTTAGCATTAATCCACGAAGTCTGTATGTCCTCCATGTACATATTTTATGACGCTTATTGGTCATTTGGGAATATGTTGACATGGACAGTAGGGGGCTCATAAATTTGGGAGGAAGGGTGAAAGTGGGAGTTGTTGGAAACCGGGTCTTTATGTGAGATAGATAAATCGCAAGCTGTTTCTATGGTGAGAGAGCTGCATGGGAACCTTGGGCTGATTGATGCAGCTGGAGGTGAAAGCAGGGAGAGAGGAAGTTGTCCTCTGGGCCACTGGTGTATGCCATCCTTCAACTATCTGACACTCCACTGAGCTCTCCTAAAGGCAGAGCAGGACACTGGGACTCTCTACTGCAGCCTCCATTATCACCTTTTTCACGTCACCCTCTCCAGCCAACCCTTGTACTCTTTCTGATGCACCGTCATTTACCATAATTGTTTCACCCAGCTCTAACAATTGCAATTTTCCACTCTTCCTTATTTTGTATTTTTAGGTACTCAGTTTTGTCAATTATGAGCACATATTTTGAAAATATATATTTTTTATTCAAGTCAAGATCTGGTCATGAACTTGATCAACCTTCAAGTAGAAGTTTGGATGTTGCACAGTATGTGATTGTAATAATATTAGCAAATGACATTTGAACCTTAAAATTTGACAAAACCTTGAAGCTATATACAGTATATGGCCTCTTTCAACGTCCAGTTATTTTATTCTCATCTGCACTGTCTCTTCTCTTATCCACCGTGTCTCTCTCTCTCATCTATCTTCATGTGTCATCATCTAACCTCTGCTCTGAGCGCCAGCGCTGCTGTCTTCACCTCTCTGACTGAACCTCTTGCATCCAGAATTTGCCCCGTAATCCCTGAATCCCTGGCATGCTTCAGTACAACACTCCCTCTGATTTCCAGCAGGACATGAAAAGGACGGAAAGTATGACTTTGCTGCAGGATGATAAGTGATGGAGACATTGAGCTCTGCTTCTGTATCTCTGCTTGTGTGCGGATACATAAATAAACCCTAAAGAGGCTAAAGAATCGATCAATTGACTGCTGAAATTGATAGCTGAGAATACATTCATGTTTAAGTGTATTTGATGAAATTAGTAGAAAAGATTTATGAAGGGTGGCAAGATGAGAGCAGATATCAGATAACTAATATTTTAAGACTGCTGTTTCATATTTAAGCACTATTTTTCACAAATAGTCACATTTGAATAAATGTTTTTGCTGTTACCTAATCTGCATAATTTTTAAGCAAACCAGGTGCTAAAACAACGCAGATGGCATGTGCGAATAACTGACACTATTAGGTTGCAGTTCATTCCCAGTTATTTTCCCAGTTTTGAGAGAGAGAGAGAGAGAGAGAGAGAGAGAGAGAGAGAGAGAGAGAGAGAGAGAGAGAGAGAGAGAGAGAGAGAGAGAGAGAGAGAGAGAGAGAGAGAGAGAGAGAGAGAGAGAGAGAGAGAGAGAGAGAGAGAGAGAGAGAGAGAGAGAGAGAGAGAGAGAGAGAGAGAGAGAGAGAGAGAGAGAGAGAGAGAGAGAGAGAGAGAGAGAGAGAGAGAGAGAGAGAGAGAGAGAGAGAGAGAGAGAGAATGATAAAAGACACTAGCCCTACGTTATCCACACCGTAGTAGTAAAAATTCATGGATCATAAATCTCTGAAATAGGTAAAGAAAATGAGAACGAGAGAGATAGGTAGTGTTGCAGTGAATTCTGGCTGCTCTGTGTTGTTTGGTCTGGTTATTCTCTGCAGTTTTTGCTGGTTATGTGGCGGGTGGATAAAACATCAGATGATCTGTCAGTGCAGAGGTGCAAAGGGCATTGATTCATTTGTCCTTACACAGTCCAGGGCTCCTGCACTAGTCACTAAGCCACCTCATATCATAGACGAAGGGATGTCAGTGAGCCGTGCGAGTCAAGGGGTCAAGGCTGAGGTGTTAGATGAACAGTCTGAGATGAAGAATGGACTGCAGTGTGAGCAATGAGGGGTGAGAGTGAATGTTGTGGCTGCTTATGACTCTTTCACTGATATTAGCATCATCACTTGCACATAAGCCCGCCAACTTCTGACCTTCGGTACACGCGTGCATTGTGATGTGAGATGGCTTTTTGGATCACTCAGCTTGTTTGGATGAATGGGTGTTTGCCAAGGAATCTGCTGCTTGTCCACTAGGCTTTCCACATACCCTTCAAACACATTTTGCATGAAACACAGCTATCTAACTTCACACACACTACACACAAACCTATTACACACTCCATATGCTGCTCACACTCTGATCATGACAACACTGAACACTGTCATCTGTACTGAATTATTTACCTGTCCAGACAAAGTACAGGACCTCGGCGTGCTGTAATGAATTACTTGTACATTCAAGTAAGAAGCTTGTACATGAAAAAAGACATCAGGAGCACAATACCTTAACAAATATCAATACACTTAAATCAGCAGTAGTAGTAGAGCACTTGGCACAACCATTTCTTTCTCACTTTGGAGTAAAGTGGCCCTCTCAATAAAAGTGGCTTTTTATCTTCTGATTTGTATTAAAGCCTTCTTACCATTGGAACTTCTGTCAGGCTTTGAAAACACATAGCTGATTACAGGGAAGAATTTATTATCTAGATTGCCTGCCGCTGACATTATGTGCTGATATCACAGCTCTGTAGAACAGAGAATGTGCTTCTTGGCGTATAGTTACTTATAAGATAAAATCTAAAGTCCCTGAGCACACCAGGCTTTTTACCCAAACTATATAAATGTATATGAGATAAATCTAGGCCAAGACTGAATCTGAATTTTAATAGGTCGCATGATTTGTTTGGACATGCAATTTTTGCCAGTAAGAAGTACCACACCCTGCATATCAATCTCGGGCTCCTATTGTGATACGTAATGGCACATCACCCTGAGATAGGCATGAATACTCAATCAAAATGAAAGGCAGATGTCAACAAGCTACCACTGACATTGAACCTGATGACCTTTCCTCACATATAGTGTACTTGTGCCATCATCATGTCAACAGCCCTTCAGCTTTCTGTCAGACCCATAATGCATTAGGTGCCAAAATTAACCAGTGAATTACAGTACAGGTGACTCAGCCAGTTCAGTTCTGGCATCACTCTAGGCAAACCCATAGGTTAAATCTGCTAGTAATCACATGTAATGGGGCTCCATTTATGTATAATCAAGCTGCCCTCAGGCACGTGTGGTTTAGGAATCGATCATGGCTCTTCCTGTTTTCTCCCACGGACAGAATGGCATGAATGAAGTCGTGACATGCAAACAGTTGTTTTGATGACTTTCATGATTGCTGGACCAATGCTTCACTGCATGAACTCAGAAAATGATAAATATTAATGCGTATCATTCGACTTGTGTTAGATGAGTTTTTGCCCTCCATCATCTCGGTAAGCTTTGGATCACAGATTCTGCCTTGCAAACTAGCTGCTTATTTCACAGCCAGCCAATTTGCAATGAGCAAACACAGCTGAAAATCAAGTAGAAAGTCAATTATAAAGGAAGAGACATATACCACGCCAGAGCATGCACTGATCAAAATTCATAATTTAAAAAATCATTGAAGGATAAATCTAAATGTTTTACATCATTGTGACAGAATAAAAACAAAGAATCTGGTCTACATTGTTTCTTTACTTTAGAAACATTCCCACAGTAAAGCATGCTAACAGGGTAAGAAGTAAAGAAAAGAGTAAAGAATAAAGTTTAAGTTAACATTTTGGCACCCTGGAAAAATAGACCTGATGTGTGAACGTTACACACAAAATGGGCATTAAAATGTGTGTACACAATTCTCCATGCACATATTGTGATTTATAAAAAAAATAAACTACACGTAAATATGTAAGCAATCTTGACTGTGTTGAATGCACACTTTAAGGATAAGATCCATGTAATGTTTTATACATAAAGTCCCAGAAGAGAGACTTTAAAGGAAAGAAAAAGATACTCCAAGTGCAATTCTAGTGAAATAATTCATGGGAAATTGTTCATTAAATCTAATCACCAAAAATACAATGTCTGGTTTCTTATTATTCACAACATAAAATCCAACAAACACAACAAATTATTGTAGACTATAATAGCAGACAAATGTTTACACAGTGCTTTTTTGTTACAATAAATAAAAACTGCTTATACTCATTTTCATTTGTCTGATACTCCTCTGACTGCAATTAGCAGCAGGTTTAGTACATTAGCAGCTGGGTCAGCCGAGGTCTAAGATGTTTGCTAACTTAAGCATCCAAACGTAAAGCAGACACTGGGGAGGAGTTACCATCAGCCTGAGGCACATTATGAGACTTACTGAACTTTCTAGAAAGCCTAATGAGGGTGAGAGCGAGGCCTAAAAGCATCAAACAGGATAACAGCTCTTCGGATAGCCACAGATGACATTTCCCCAATAATAATCATTTGTGCTTTTAATATACAACAAACTCCAAACTCCAGGGGGCTGTGCATTGCTTGACCCGCTCATTTACTCTGTAATTATGCTCAGACCTGAGGAGAATCTTAAGACACGTTCCAGATAATAACTACTAAAGCAATTTAAATCATCATTAAGGAGATGTTTTTGTAGTTTGGTCAGCTGTCGGTGATGGTGAAGCTTTGTAGTAGGATAGCAGTGCATGGCTTTACTTTGATTGTGAACAAAATAAATAAATTATAACATTATGTTCTTTGTTTTTATAGATCTGAAAACTTGCAAACCAGCTCCTGGTTTCAGCACCTCACACAGTTTGCCACACAGACATGGAGACTATCAATGCGAGTCGCCCATCACATGAACTGTGATCGCCACCTGAGCCCAAAAGCACAACGTTTTGTAATCGCCAGGCTTCGTGCGCACACGTACACACACGCACCGTGACTCCATTCACACCTCGCTAGCCGAGGCGCAAAGCAGTGTTCCACAGACTGCACATCCTGTTTTGAAAGTGAAATAAGAGGCATTAGTCAAATGAAGCGCCCACACAGTCAGCGAACCGTTTAAAAAGCACCGTTAGCATTCTAACCAGCCAATACCCGCCATTACGCTATAAGAAGCCTGAGAGCTAAAACATGGACCTACAGGCTGAAGATAATGCATTTTAATAGAGTGAAGCGTTGAACAGCCTGGAGCTCCGGTTTAAAGTTAGTAAGGAAATTGCCCCAACCATCTCTGTGTTTGATTTGGGTGCTAGTAATTTTGCAGTAATTGTTAAAGAACTTTATTGTTAGGTGTGTTGATGGATTTTTTTTGCTAAAAAAAGAGACTCTTGAATAGTAAAGTACTGTCAGACCGAGCAAGTCATGGTGAGAGCCTGAGGCACTGGCCCATCACAGGAGAAAATGTACACTGGGATTTGACAGGTGATTTCTCATAACATAACACAGGATCATCTCGAGGTGTGTACGGTTTGTGTTTGAGCTCAGTGTTTAGTGCTGGGCATTTTGAGTATGCCAAGGGCCCCATCAAGCAGATGTCAATTAAAACTTTGCATTCAGTTTGGGCCCTGTTGTACCAGGCAATAAACACCAACAAAAATGATGGCCAATATACAAGAAAATGTAGCACAATGAGTGGGTTTTTCCCCAGGCTGTTCTATATAGGACAGCTGTTAGATGTACAAGCTATATCACCACCTAGAAATTAGAGTCAGCTTTTAGTGACGCACACATCAGATGTACACTGTCCTGGAAAGTAAAACCAGTAAATATAGTAATCCCAGTAATAGTAATACTATAAATACCAGTTCTTTGACATTGTGGGAACATTTTTTGGTCATAAAAACAGCTTTTAAATCATACTAAATGATATTGATTTGAAAATGTAATAAGTCATTATGTCATTTGAAAGTCCCCATAAAACATGGAAACTTAGCTCGTGTGTGCGTGTGTGTGTGTGTGCAGGTACATAATCAGATTCTCATTTCTTTGCTGATAGAGATGTCTAAATTACTTGCCTGTCTTTTACATCAGACAGATAAATTAAACTGAAGTGGGTCTTAATCTCTTACTCACAGACTCACACAAGCACATACATTCTCATCTCCCGTTACACCAACCAGTCAGTCAGTCTCTAAAGGCAGTGTCACTTTAATTACTTCCATTCTAATTAAAGAGACGCTACAAAACTGTTTTGATTTTATTCTATGCTGATTCAGTGGACCATGTTGTACATTTTTATTCTCGCTCAACTTTCTTCCAATTAGAAGGTTGAGTGTGTGGCTAAGACTGCTTTTCTTGCAGAAGACTTTTACTTATTGACAGCTAAGCATAGAGCCTGTGTTACACTGTATGCGTATGCAGAGCGAAGGTTTTCAGCGCCTGTGTTAACAGGTTACAGTATTTGCTATACGAGCTGCACAGCGAAGTGTATCTGGAGCATCAGTTTTATCGCTGAGACTATTTTCACTGCGCTCCTTTCGCTCAATTAAAGTGACAGTTCAATGTGCAAATGCAAAAAATAAATGGAAAAGCATTTTAAGAGTTTGTGTGTCCATTTAAACTTAATTGTTAATGGTAGACAGTTTTCAAAATGTGAATGTCATGGAATAAAGTTCACCACTTGCATTTCACGGAAGAAAGTGTGTAATTTTTGGGTGAACGATTCATTTAAATGTTGATGTTGATTCCAGGAAAAAAAAATATTGTGTCCAAGGTTGAAGAGTGCACAGACGCTTTCACACACCCTTGAAGCAGGTGAGATTTTCGCCAGCGTGTCCCTTAAATGGCTTGTGGCGAGACAATACCTCCTTATGTGCTGAGTTTCTCACACACACAGTCACTGTCTCTTATTGTCTCTCCCACGAACACACACACTGGAGCAGGCAGGCAGAACGGTCATATCAGCTTCGGTAGGCTGTTCAGATTGCAGTGGGTGGTGGTGGAGGCCGCAGTTTGCTGTATGATTATGATTAGTACGAGCAGTAGGTGCACATAGCCATGAAGGACACCGGATCTCCTCTTACTCTTCTTTCCTCTATCATTTATAATCTATATAGAACATTCCATTAGGCTCCACGGATAGCAAAGACATACATTTTAAGAATAAAACTTGCTACCTGACATTCACCTCAGTGTTTGTATTTCTCAATACTTTGACTGGCAGATGTCTGTTGTGTCTTGACCGTAATGTCCCTGTAATATTGGGGCAGTTTTATCTCTCTAGAGTGTAAAAAACATTATTAATTAAAATAAATTAACCTGTCCCAGTTCCACAGGTGCAACACTTTTCACTATTTACTTTAATATTTCATAGTTGAATTCTAATCTAATCATGACAAACTACATTTTGATGGAAAAATATTTTTTTGACAAATTTTCATCACAATAAAAATAAACAAAAATAAAACATCAGTTGTAGTTCAGATGTGCATTTTCATGTGTATGCTCAATATGTGCATTGACAAAAATGTATTGAAAAATACATTTCAATTAATATCTTTTAGAGGCTTTTTTTACACACTCATGTGTAACAATTCAAGACTTCTTGTATGAAATGAAATATTATAATCTAAATAAAGAATTATTTATAATTAGAAGTTATTCTCCTGAGAAGGTCTATTCTTGCAGCAGTTTTAGCACATCTTTTACTTTTGGTACATGTTACAGCTGTAGTTGTTTGTGAAGGAAATATTACAGTTGACTCATTCTATTGTCGTCAAATGCTGAAAATGCTTCCTAATCACAACTTTCTGATTCCTAGAAGAAGACATAATCTTCTTGCGCTTGGTTGCACCATTTTCACCATGGTGAGATTACGGCCTCAAGCAGTTTACCTATGCTTTTACCCACAGGCAGACCCTGCCATTCTCCTGTCTCAACAGTCATTTCAGCAGTCTCTCAATGTGAGCAAACTCTGTAGTAGTTCTTCACTGAAGTCTGATGAGTGGACAGGATGTTAGTGCAGTAGAGAGCTTTAAGAGATTTCCCACAAGTCTGTTAAACCTTCTGTTTTCAGTAAGCACTTTTAAAGGCAGGCTACACTAACAGCTTTAAGAGAAAATCTCAACAGTCTTTCTTGATGTTATGCTTTGCATGAGAACATGATGCTGGAGATTAATTTTGGCTGTGAACAGCTCTAAATATAATCTGAGTTGTCATCTTGTAATTGACATTTCCAACACATCAAAAAAATGTGATATGTCTTAAAGGAGCAGTTCTTAAGGAGCAATTCACCCAAAAAGCAAAATTCCACCTCTGCCCCTCTTGTTTATGTCCTTCATGGTCTATTGAAGACTCTTCCATCTCTTTATTTCACCCTTGCATGTGCTGTCTATGCATCATGTCACATCTGATATCCCGTGCCAGACGCTGGAGGCTGGCATCACTGCCGCAGGAACTTCACTAACACATTTATCTAACCGCTGCGGAGCCGAGGGGCAACAGATGCAACAGACGCATGACATAAGTCTGTGGCTGGTTTGAGGTTTTGACTGTGTTAAGCAAATTGAACAATCTGTGATGTCGCCACAGGACTGTTCCATTTTTCACAGTTGTTTTTTACTGCAATAACATGTTACTTGTGCACAATACTGTAATGGCAAATCATAATTTTCTTTGAGAATATAAAAAAATAATTATTCTTTATTTCTGAATCAAAGTGCGTCATTTTTCAGAATCGTCGTTTTACAGAATCCTACAAACAAACTACTTTTTGATTGATACTGTGTACTTATTAACTACTAACTCCATCAAATTGTGGTGTGGTTAAAGACAGATGTTTGAAAAACACATGCATTTTCCATCTCAACAGCATGAAGTTTGTCCTCCCAGTATTTAAACCATGGGAGGGGGTGGCAAACACATGGACAAAATGCTCTATTTTCTTGTCACTGTTACTGCGTTCGGTCCCCCGCATCCTCTTTTGTCATTTTGTCTCTCTCTCATTCTCAACACATGAGGTTATTCACCCTCACTCGGCTGAGACTGCTGCTGCCATTAATTCCAGATGGACCAGTGAAATAACTTCTGGGTAAAAATCTTTCTCACCTTGTCCCATATAGTCACCCCACTCACACCCACTGTGTTATGCTGTGAAAACGCATTACATAACACATGCTATAACATAGCCATAGGCAAATATACCAGCAGATGGTAAAAAAACACACTTGTTACATATTTGTTATGTATTCTTTCACCATTGTGTTTCAAGTTTACCATGTTTCCACCTTTTCTTCATGCTTCCTTACAGCTGCATGAATGTTCACAACCTCAACTGGACAACAGTGTTCTTGAAAAACAAATTCTAATACTATCAGTTATGAGTTATAAGGCATGAGATTTCCTGGATTTGAAGAAAATTGGACTTTCATTATGAGGCCCTGATCGTTCAGAACACTGCAAATAGATGACAGTAATGGTCATTACTCAGTAAAGAGAGATAAATGAGTTGTATTGCATTTTGCACACAACGGCTTCCTGTGGCCCTAGGAGCCACTAGACAGATGACGTGAAACATGAGAAAAGGTGGGTAATGAGACATTATTTCAAACGTCTAAACCTAAATCAGGATTAATTTCCGGAAGAATATTATAGTAATACTGTTATGCCTGGCTATCTTCCATGCCTTGCCTACAAACAATCTTGGAGAATATTTGTATGCGTTTATATTTGTTTCTGAGTGTTCACAAATTTAGCTATATTTTTTATAAATGTGCTCACAAATACAGTTACACATATATTTTATAAATACATGTATATAGCGAAATAGTGTTCCTGTAGCTCAACTAGTAGAGAATGGCGTTAGCAGTGCAAAGGTTGTGGGGGACTTTTGACCCAACTTGTGAAAGCCTTTAAATTCAACTTTTTTAACAAAGTCCATTTAAGTGAGGTTTTGGGTAAGGTTTATTTTATTGTGAATTGCATTATGAAACGTCCTCACTAATTTTGCTTGTGGATGTGTAATTAAGTTAAATATGGTGACCTAGAAATGCTGCTTGGCTCTAGGCCATCAAGTAGAGAAACCACATGAGTAAAAAAAAATCAAGGTTGTATGTAAAATTGTGACCTGCTCTTCTAACATTTTTCAGACAAAGTCAAAGTCACACTTTCTTATGCACATTAAAATTAGTCTCACGTCAGATGCATTATGCTGACATCCAATTTCTCACACATGTAAGTAGACACACACACAGACTTAAGCCTCGTGGGACTGAACATAATAATGTCTGATTGAGTTAGTGCAATAAGTAAAAAGTAGGTTGATACCTCCCTCTGTTCAGCTGACACGCTCCTGTATACTCACAGACAGACAGGTCAAATCTGTGATCCCACACAATTACAACAATGACAGCAATTACCCAAATAGAATGACATTATAAATTAATTGAAAATGAGTCCTCTTATTACAATTTAATTGTTTGTTGAGTCAATAAATTAGGATGGTGTCGTGTCAGTCGGGTTTGTTGATTGGTGAAGGCAGGAAGGGTTGTGCCGTGTTAAGTCAATGTTTGCCTCCTGAACAATTAAAATTCCATTTGCGTCTCACTTTCTTTTCAAATCAAAGATCTCCTTTGAGGTAATTGCATGAATGAATGTATTAACAGATAAAAGGTAGAATGACAGAGTGACAGTTGAATTCTCTGGGCTATTACAGCCTTGCAGTTTATTTTTATTAAACGTGTCATTCCTGAAGTCAAAGAGTGAATGGTTTAATGTGTAAAAAAAAACACACGAGACAAGACTAATTCTGATACTAATTCTGTTTATTACAATGCAAGAGTATGTATGATCTCATTTTTTCCGAAAATTCTTACTGCCTCTCTCCACCACCCCAACTTTATTCTCTCTATTATCTATTAAAAGGGTCATATCCTATGAAATCAAATTTTCCTTTATCTTTTTAAATAATAGAGTTCACTGCCCCCATAAAAAAGACTTTTATTGAATGAATCTGCAAAATTCGCTCCTTGGTTTTCTTGACTCAGAAATTAAACTAGAAACTTAAAAATAATAAACACCAGGAGAACTAATTATAAGAGTAAAATGTAAAAAAAAGTCTCCAAAACTTAACACCTGATGCTTTGCATATGAATTCAGGGTACGAAATTCAGGTTTATTTGTATAGCGCTTTTTTACAATGTTGCATTGTAAATGAGGGACTATGAAGTTCATAACGAGAGATCACTGCTGCAGTCTCAATTAGCTAAATGAGAGAACTAGAAATTAGAGATTCTGATGACAGACAGACAGAAAAAAGGAAGAAAGAAATGCCATGGGCATTAGAGTTTTGCATTATTATGCATTAAACTCAAATAAAAATCCAGCTGTGTAAGTGTTTGATAGATGAACTAATTACAGGAAATTAGTGCTCAAACCAAGCTGAGATTAAACGGCCATGCTAATAACCCACAACAAGGCATCAGAATGATTTGTATTAATTTGACTTGTCATTTTGAACTCTGGATTGCAAAAAAAGCAGAAGATCAACATAGTTTACTGTATCTTGATAGAGCTCTTTAGACATGATGTCGATTTGTATTAGACAACCCAGAATGTTAACGTGGCTTCATCCAGGAACTTCCTTACACTCTACAAACTAAAAACTTGATTGTTTTCAACTCGAAGAGGCATAAAATATGCACAGAACACACTGCTGGGTTATAAATTAATCAATGCTGGTTGTTGTTGTTTGGGTTAAAACAAACAACCCAGGTTGATTTATAACTGAACACTGTTCTGTCCATATTTACCCAGTCTATACTGTATGTAGCAACTTGTAGTCACTTACGGGTTTTAAAGCAGACTTTTTTTCTAGATATGTGTCAATTATAAATGAGATATTATGTAAATAATAATCTCTAATACTAACCACAGACCAAATGACTTATTAAATAAAATAAAAAATTTCTCAAGAATTCCCAAACGAATTTTGGGCTGCAAATTTTAGGACTCATAAACATCTGTATTCTCATCACAGACTTTCAAAATTCATTATATTCTACTTTACCAATTACCTTATTATGCTTCTAACTAAACTTTGCATTTACATTTCATCTCTTATTTCCGAGTGCAGGACCACGATAAAACAAAACAGGTACGCTGTTAAAGGTGTCACCTGTCAGCAGTGTGCTGAGGGACCTTCTCTTTATCTGTGTCCATCTCTCTCTCACCAGATGGAGCATAAGTATGGCTGTTTCCACAGTTATGCAGCATGTGACAGAGGACGCTGTGCCAAAACCCTGCTGGAAGACATTTCACTAGCCAAACTCTCTCTCTTTTTCTCACATTTTCTCACTGTCTTGCAATGTATTGATCTCTTACTATCATTTGTTCACACTCTTCTCTCTGTCACTCAAAATATACCTTGTGTAGGTCACCTATTATGTCATAATTATTACTTCCACACTTCAAATGTGCCACGGCACAGAGAACAACAGTGACGAAAAGAAGAAACATACACTGAGATGGAACAAACATCTCAAGCCATCAAACACACAAGACTTTGCCAAACCTAATGGAAGTGTCACTCAATTTTTTATTTACACCACAGCTGAGAGCTCTGAATATTTCCCTGTGTTTGGGATGAAACATGATAGTCTCAGTGGCACACAATTAAAGATAAATAAATGAAATAACCCAAATTTGTGTTGGATTTTCCCACTTTAGGCAACTTGTTTGTATTCTTTTTATTTGATGAAAATTCAGCTTTGACCACTAAAAATGACAATAGTTTGCAAATGATGACCAGAACTGGTGTTATTTTGAAAGCTTAAGGGTACAAATAAATTACATTTCCTATAATAACGTGACTGATTTTCGTTCCTATGTGGGTGGGATACGCCAGAGGAAACTAATCCAGCTTGCAAGACATTTTGTTTTTGCATTTTCGTTCATTTTCTTCTGTAATTGAAAAAAAAATAATCCTGTAACAAACAAAACGTGATGGAATTCGCACATTAGGATCAAAAATAAATCCTCGATTTTCATTGCCTGCAGCGTGATGAGCTATTCCGTAGGCTGTATAATTTAATTGCCATACAGTCCTGCTTATTCGTAATTGCATTGCGTTAAAATAACATCCGCGCAATCCTTCTAAGTGCTGTGAGTAGAGTTGGAGGGCAGAGCGCAGTGCCGCTTACTCGTCCTGTGATTTGGTGTCAGTGCAGTTTTCGTGCGCTCGCTGAGTTAGACACGGACGCAGGATCACACGAAAAACATCTTAATTATTCCCGAAGACCAACGTCGTTATTTAACAATTGGATTGAGTGTTAATATTAGGGCTAAAACGCGACATATAAAGTGCGGAACGAAATATAGTGCCGTTTTGTGGCACCGATTTTGCGCAACTGTTTCCCTCATCTTGCGCCAGATTTGTCGAGGAATAAAAGATGATTCTCGACGTGCTCTGCTTCCGTGGCATGATTTGGATTGCACCTTGCTTTTTGGGAGGAAAGCAGCACTGAACGAAGTAGCTACGACGTTTTTGGACAACTTTGGTGCCAGTGGACACGGGCAGTCGCTGAAGTCTTTAACTGCCTCGGGATTCTTGCTATCGGACTGATGGCTCTGAGCAGGATGGACATCATCGGGCTCTACTTGTTCCAGCTGGCAATTTTTGGTGAGTTTCCTTTTCGATTAATTCTGGTTTTGGGGGATCGGAGGATGAGCTCAGTCGCAGCTGTTACGGATGTGAAGGGAATATTGAAAATCTTTTCTCTCTTGCAGACGCACGAATCGTCTTCACTCTGCATTTTCACTTCAACTTGTTTCTCACTCTATAGTAATTTTATCATAAGTTGTTCAAGTTGATATCAGTTAGGATATCAGCCTTCTTCCCTGTTTGCTATACGGTCGGCGCGTCCACAGACTAAGTGTCATTATCATTTTGGCAGAGCAAATGAGACGCATCGGACGACCTGCTAACGTGTTTATGTTTGTGTGTTAAAACACCTGACGTGCTTTTTAATACGATGCTCACGGCACATCAACGCCATCATTAAAACCAGCAGTTTGACAGGCAGTCGTCAAGCCGTGCGCGTCATTGTAACACATTAGCGTCCGCAGGTAGAGCGCAGAAGATGCATCCTACTGCAGACATGCAAATATCTCTAAAGAAACTGTGAAGACATGAGACAGTGAAGTCATGAGCTATCCTGTACCTTCTAACCAGATCTCATGTAGCTGGCTTCTGTTTCTCTGTCTTTTCCTTTATGATTTCCATTTAGTTTTATCCAACAGCCTCGAGGTATCAACGAGAAGCACTAATGCAATGGGCAGCAGTTAAAAACAGACATTTTATACCCATGATGTTTTATTTGATGTTACTTGATTAGCCGTAATGGTTGTGCTGTTACCTAAACAGGCATGAATGAGATATGCAAAGTATGTGTGTGAGAGAGGGACACAGAAAGACTGGTGTGAAATAAACTACCCACAGTCTTACAAGCATTCCCATCATGAAGGCAAGAGACTACAACAGGTTTATAATGGGAAGTTGAGCCACAAGCACTGCAGGATTAAAGACAGCTGCAGAGGAAAATACTCTTTAAATCAGGAGTAGATACCTGAAAATGAAACTATTCCTCATGAAAAAGATTCTCTGCAGCATTAGACGACAGTGATATGTAATAACACTTTAAACTAACAATCTAACAATAACATTGTATAACTCTCTCTCTCTCTCTCTCTCTCTCTCTCTCTCTCTCTCTCTCTCTCTCTCTCTCTCTCCTCTCTCTCTCATCCTCTCTTGGTCTCTGATTTCGGAGATTTCAGAGCACTTTATTGGCATGTTAGATTTATGCGGTATGTAATATTGGCAAAGCATTACTGTGCAGTATATCCAATAAACCAACCAGTAACATTGTAGTAATGGTAATAAAAACATAACAATAACAGTAAAAGATAATAAAATAAAGAAACATTAACCAACATTGAGAATATGCTGTTACAGATACACACAACATGGGAATATGAAACAGGGTTGGTCTCTAAGGGTGTGGAGCTAAAATATTTGCTGTTCATAAATGAGTTTTACAGCAATACATCTATGAGTGACCTTCTTCTCCTGTAACACATACATTTGAGCTTTTGCAATTTAACTTATGAAAAGAGTAAAAGGAAAGTCTTTTAACCTTAAAGTTGTGTCAGTAGAGCTTCCCTCTGTCTGTGTCCGCCTTTGTCTATAGCTATGAATGTGACTAAGCCTGTTTGGGGTAAGCGTACATCTCTGCCTTGTATGTTTCTGTCACTTTGTCCCTCCTCAATCCCCACACAGGTATCATGAAGTACTTTTCAGTTTCTTAAGCCTAAATCTTACAGGAACCTTTTGGCATTTTTACATTTTCATTTATTGATTTCTGTTTTCACTATTTCAGTTTTGAGTAACATCATGTTTCCCTGGCAATGCATTAATTGATTAAATGTAAAAAAATACCTTGATTGCACTGAAAGTCACAAAAAGCGTCTGCCAAATGAACAAATGTAAATGTAACCTGAAACACATATACACAGTTTCCACAGAGGTTAAAAACAGAGGACAAAATACATTAAGGCAACAGCTACACATCCAGGCATACAGTTCGCTGGTGGAGAGTGATGCCATTTAGCATTTATTTCTCTGATTTTAACACTTCTTGCACATAAAGTACACACTGTACATCATGATGTTGTGTTAAACATGTGTTTTGATCTTTCATGTCTCAATGAGACACACTCCTCTGTCCCACAGCACAAACACATTCCCACATTCTTCTCTATTCTCTTACACATACTCATTTGACACACTTAAGTTTTTATTCTTGGCACTTTTTGAAAGTCAACATGTGTTCATTTATTCCACTTTTAACAGTACAGCAACACTCCTCTCAGCAAATATTTTCTCCTGCGGGGGAGATACAAGCTCATCATGCGAGCGATGATTGCTTTGTGTCCTTCTGTGTCGCACTCCGTTTTGACAGCCATCACAGAGCCAGTCTGAGGGGAAACTTAATGGGCTTGTCAACTGTTGGGTTGCAGTGTAATCATTTCATGTATTCAGTTACGAAACACAATTTGCAATTAGGCTTCATTTTTTTATTAACATAAACATGGCAATATAAACATTTTGTCTGTTTACAAAGAGATAAAATGTGATTAAATACTAATTGAATTAAGATGTAGTTATGAGTCTTTCACAAGATGTAAATGCATGTGATTATTATGTAATTTCCAACAGTTGACAATAGTGTAGGATTCAAGTGTGCGCGGCAAATGAATTCTACCTTTTCTAGACTAATGCTCATTTAGCCCTTTAAGCTCTTAGGGGATTGAATAAATTTGTTAGCCACACGTTTAGTAACCTTGAATTGTGGCAGATTACATTATGCAGTGCTGTGCATTGCAGCACACAGGGATATAAATGTATTCTGGCGGGACTGCTGTTTCTCACTAGCTTTAATGCTAATCCCTCCACCCCTATTGGCCTGTCCAGGTTAACATCCTTCACACTGCTAATTATCCTCCGCATACATCTCTTAGTCCATTTCATTTGACATGATTTTCGGGGTGACTTTTTAATTAGCCGTCCCAGAGCTGGCTGTATTGACTGGGATTGACTCGATTGAGTAAAGGATAACCGCAGGAGAGATAGATGGGCATTACAGTGCTGCTGTTTGAAGTGACTTGATGAAGGACTACTTGAATAGAACTTCCATGTGTGTACAACCCAAATTTTACCAAAATAAGTCATTTTATTTCATGGTAGAGAAAGCATATAATATAAAAAAGTACAAGATATACTAATTTAAGGATTTATTTTGCTAATTGGATAACTCATCGTTTAAAGCAAAATAGCTGATCTAGTCACAAACATCACTGCAAATTTTGTTTTTGCACCAAGTATCTTTTCTCGGTAACCGTACACCTTTTAAAAACTTGAAACTAGTTTGGAAGTCATAATGCTCTGTCTTTCGCATTCTTTAATGTTTCCTAATTGCGTTTACATTTACATCTCTGCACATATTGAGCCTACACATAAACATGCACTCTCCAAACTACTTTTTTTAATTTAAGATATTTAAATGTTTTAATTTTTTAAATAAAAAAAATATATATATATTTTTTATTTTACATTTGAGATATATTAACAAATATCATTAATATCAAATTTTTGTCATTCATTTTTTTTGTTTTTTATTATTATGGAAATTTGTCAAATATTTCTGGGTCTTCGACCTTTCCATCAATATATAGTTTTTCATGATTATATTAGAATTCAACAATAAAATATTGAATAGAAATATTTGAATATTTGAAAAAGTGAATAGTGAAATAAGTGTTCCACCTGTGGAACAGTGACAGTTAAAAACATAAATAATGTAATACAGGACTTTTCTCAGGGCAGTGTTGACAAAATAGTGTAGCATAATCAATTGACACCTTGCTTCTCTTACACGGTACGCAGTAAACCATGTATCAACACTAGCACACCTGATGACATTTGTATGCAACGTATGGTCAGATATGAAATCTTCCCCCTCTTTAAGAGCCCAGCGAGAGTCAGTCAAGCATTCATCTGGCTTGTTCCGCCGTGAGTCGCAGCATCTATTTCGTCCATATCATCTGTGTGATAAGAGCCATGGAGAGCGGAGGAGAAAAAAAAAGACATGAAGACCTTTTTGGATTTAGATAAAGAAAATTTCCACACATACAAACATCGGGCGAGCAGGGAGGATTGAAGCGCAGGAGGAGGTGACAGCACCGCTCATTATGTTAACGGTCTGTCATTCTGCCATCTTTTGTAAAGGCACGATTAAACTGCCAGGACAATTACTGGCACCTCAATAAAGGAATGTGGCATTTTACGACTTCCATGCTGCACACATAAGGGAAAAATGGGAAAGGGCCGAGATTTGGTGTGATTTTGCATCGCACGTCAAGGCTTCTTGTTATCGCCGTGGTGGCTGAGCGCAAATTGGGGAGAAACTGGGGCTGAGCCGTGGTTCACGTGAATACAAATGAACAGGGTTAAATCGCACGTCTGAGTCTGTGCACGTGTCACGACCACAAGAATACAGATCAACAATGTGCCGGTTCGTGCTGTTTGCTGTGGAGGAGAAACAGAACGTGTGTGAAGTGCAATAGTGAGACATCTTTTGTGTTGTTTACTTTAAGTCTTTTAGCCCCTTATGACTGCAAGAGACTTTTGTACCTGAAGAACCGAACATTAAAGCTCTGAGACTGCGTGAAACTCAACCCGGGCGCGTTTGGGTTGTGTGTGTGAATAAGGCTTTGTACTGTTTGTGTGTGGGTAAATGAGTTTGTACGAATCCACTACAATGAGTTTCAGCATCAACATGGTTTTGACATTGTGACACATGACACATGAGGTGTACCCACCTTCATACCATTTTATTTCTTTTAAAACTGTGTTTAGAATGATTTCCTAAAGATGTACATAAGATACAAGTTACTGGTCTAACTGACAAATGTACAAAACACTTTAGATGAATTGTGACCCTGTCTGTGAAAACCAGGCTAAAGTCTACAAATCTAATTTTGAGATAACAAGCATAAAAGTTTAATTTTACCTATACATCACTATGATTTCAATCTTTGATATGGCGTTATTCAGTAAATATAAAAGATATTAAGGTTATATACAGTATTTTCAAGGAATGTTCTTTACATTCTGTAGAATGATTCACAAAAAATGACTTTAGCTGGGTTTTCACAGACAGGGTCACAATTATTGATTATAATTATTGATCATAAAACATAGTATTTATTTATTATTGATTATTAATTATTATTGATTATTTTATTTATTACCTATTTAGACAAGCTATCATCACATACTGTACCAGTAGGCATATCCAAGTTATATTGATACTTATGCTATTCAAGAATTCATTATGTATATGTAATAAGTTTTGGAAAAAAAAACTTACCTGAAGCAGTAAAATGTTGTTTACCCTTGTTAAGGTCTTAAATTGTTTTTGGATGTTGGGATAAGCTAAAAGTTTAAAGGATGTGTCTGATAAATATGTTTACTGTAAATGTAAATGTTATTTCACAGCTGTTTTCGAGGTTAAAAGGTTGTTAACATATTGTTTTTTGTGAATGTGGATATGATTATAATTCCAAAAGAAACATTTATATTCCTGGGCAAACTTGTAATTAGAGCATTTAGAAATGTTGGCTTAATGTTTTGTTGATCTGCAAATCCAAGCAGCAAATGATGTATGATGAAGTTACTTACAGCTGCTGTTCGAGAGTCAGCTTTTCCTATTTCACTAATAGTTAAGGTTTTGATTTGGGTAGAAGAAACTGATACTAGACCAAAGCAGTTGTGTGTACGCTAAGAATAGCAATGAAAAGCATTCAGTGCTCTCGATGCATCATTACAGCTGTAGCTTGATCGACACCACTTGTACATGTAATATAAAATGTATGCTGTATGGTATTAGTAGTGTTCATGTTAATTACAATCAAAACTAAGTCAGAGGGCTTAGCATGACATCAGTCATAATTAGTTTAGGTCACACTGGATATGGTTTACACAGTTTTGCCTTTCTTCTGTACATAGCCATTTGTAAGATGATGAAAAGGACACGAGGAGGTCACACCAGGGTAAGAAGTGGCAGAGTCTGTGGGCAACAACATACTGTGTTGACTGGTTCCTAATGAGTGGTTCACCAACACGCATTGAGCTGATTGGCCTATAATTAGCAGACTGACAAAATGCACCATGCTGATTGGCCCATAATGGGGATGAAATATGGTGGAGACTGATAAACTGGTCATTAACAGTGCAGGTGTCTGTTGTGAACAAACACTATGTAGTTGCTTTGCAATTAAAGAGAGAGCACAATCATGTTGGTGAGCTTTGTAAGTTTGACAAGCGAGCTATCAATGAGTTATTCTGTGTCATTACACAATACACTCACAAAAGACTCTTGGCGATTTAAACGCACACTTTAGCTTTAAAATTCAAGATCTCGATAAAAAAACGTATCCAGTTTTTCGTTTATCTTTTGCTGTTTACAACAGATAGGGCATAATGTGACAAAGTAGACACTGCAACATAGAATATAGCCGAGGGAGATAAGAGAGAGAAAGACAATTTTTTAAAATTGCTTCATATTTTTGTATAATTTATCATAGGTTTCTGTTTGCTACTGTACCTGTAAGATTTTCTTGTGAACTGTCCCTTCACAAAAACCAGATAAAATATCAGTAAATGTAATGTAATGCAATTATATAGCATAATGTACATAATTAGATTACAGTGTTCATCCATCTCAAGTTTTATTTTTTAAGTCAGGTTAGGGTTAGTCTGTTTTATTTATAATAAGCTTTATACAAAACTAAATGGGATTGTCCCTATTTGCTAAATAATTGTGTGCATTTGTCCTTTTTGCAGTTAAATACTTTAGTTGTTTCATTTATCAGCCCAATGCTTCACAGCAAACAGCATGTATACATGACAGCCAGGTCACTGTTATAGCATGTCTCTCCCTCACTCTCTCTCTTTCTCACAAACACACCCATATGTTGGTTTGTTTGCAATTACCAGACAATTCCCTCCCCTGATCTCTCTATTTCATTCTCAGCGCGCTGTTCCATTTTACTCAATAAAACTCATTTCTAGCTTGTCTTTGTAGACTCTACTGTATAGATTGCCCAGTGCAGGATTGTGGGTAAAGTGAGTTAGTTGCTCACACTTGGAATCAGCTTTGGTTTGAATTTTTTTTCTTAAGGTTGTGAGATAAATGGTATCAATATTGAGAAGGTGAACTAATCTATATTTAAAACGAGCCCCTTGGTGTACGAAGATACAATAGTTAGGCAGTCTATCAGTGAAGGGTACAAAGCAGTTCAATTAAATCTGTGGGGTTGTAAGAAATTTCGCTGAAGGTCTGCTCATTCACGAACACACACAAATATAATTTAAAAAACCTCTAAAAATCATCAAACTTTGTCAATAAATGGGGAAAAGGCAGTGTAGCGCCCACTGTGTTGACCAAATGGTCATCAATGTAAACGCTTGGAGAGATGGACAGTTATTAAGCAGCATCTATTGATCCCCGTCTCACCGACATGCTCTCAGGATTACCCACTGTCCTCCTCAAGGGATAGCAATGTTCATCAGTCAGCATGATGCAGATTGATGTTCCCGCTGACCGAGAGGTCTGGAGAGATAGATGAAGCATCAGGAGGTGGGAGCATCGATATCTTCACATTGTGTGGGCTGCAGCATTTCATTTGATTTTGAACTTTGTCTCCTCAACAGATGGCTAAAGGCAGAGGTGTTGATTCCAGCATACAGTATCTTTTTTAATGGTCATGACTTAAACTAGATTTTACATTTGTCTGCATGAATAATGTAGTTAAATACTCTTGTATTTAATGTATTTCTACAGTTGTAGCCATTTCTAACAACTGACAAACAAGTAAGAGCCAAATTCTTCAAGGCTGTAAATCAGTTTTTATCACAGATGGTTGTAGCACAAACAGTGAGGGATAAAGTCTGTGCTATAGTGTAATACTTAGGGTCAGGGGTTTCTTCAAATCCCAGACACTAAGAATGTGCAATCGTAATATTGAAGTCTGCCGTAGCCAGCGCCACTAATGATCTCCCTGGCCATTTGGTTTTGGGTACTTCATAATTTGTGAGAAACTGTCTCTGTAATATCTGGAGCACCATGAAAAGCTTTATAGCTTTTTAATACAGTCCCCAGCAATATCAGTTAATAATTTGTTGGCTTCTGCCTCGAGCTCCAGCACCTGCTGCAGTTGCCAGGTGTTTGGGAGGAGACGAATGTTGCGATTTAATCAGCTCCAGCTTTTTTGGGGCTAATCCACTTAATTGTGTTGACCTTTTTGTATGCGTTCTCTTCATCTGCACAAGTCCTCACATTTTCTACTCTATGCTGCTAGTGTTAGGTGCTAAGACTTAGACCTGCAGCACGACGGCATGTATCCCGTGTGGAGGGGACAGCGATTTAATCAGACATTCTGTGCGCGGTCAGCATCGGGAATCTGATCAACATCAGCTGCTGTGTGTGTTTAACAAGGCTGATCACAGACAGACCACACCTGTTTATGTTGTTCAATCGAGACAGAACAACAGCATTTTACAGGCGTTCTGTGTTTTACTGGATCGGGAAGAGAGAAAAGAGAGGGAGGGGTGCGCGATGAAATAACAGAGCACGCACGCAGGTACGCAAACACTTTAGCATGAAAGGATTCACACTCAACGTACCAATCGCAGGTCTGTCGCCAACGCAAAGTCTAATGCAGCCAGCAGAACCTGCCAGCGATCTCTGACGCTGTAAATGCTCAATATTCAGCGTTTCCTGAAAAGATCACTTCACTTTGAAAACTCTCTGAGTGGTTGTCTTTATACTGTATAATAGAAGAGCAGATCAGAGGTATCAAGTGGTTCCTGTATTTTTAAGGCTCCTTAAGGTGCACTTCAAAACCTATGCTGGATCATGCTGGAAATCTGGCACAGCATTAATGCTTAACAGCTTATTACCCGCATAGATGTATTAGCTCACAAGGTACTCTTCAATAGTAAATAATCTTTATAAATTGTAAGTTTATTTTAAATGGTATAAGATTCCAGATTCTAGTCATAGATATTGAACCTATAGTGCAAAACACTGGGAAAATGTAAAGCAGTTCAAGGCATGGTGTTTTAATTGAATTTGAAAATGCATGGTTAATATTTACATGCGAATCTAAAAAATAATCAGGTCAGTGTGTAAAACAAGAAGACAAACTGCTGGTATCCGACATTAAGTCAAATACATTTTCTTTCTCATTTGATCTCATCCTCTTCCTATATTATGATCTAAGGTCATAGGGTTGTTGTAACACTCACCTTTCTGCTGCTCCATCATTAGATTTCTTGATCATAGCAATCTTTGGCCAGACTTCTTGTGTTGTATGTGTGAACTTAAGAGTATTAAACATGTCAAGCCTAGATCAGTTAAGGCAGGGTTTTTCAAACTTTTTGTGTGTGTGGACCACTATTTGTAATCAAAAAATTTTGCGGACCACCTCATAACACACATAATAAAATGTCTACACACAGACTTACCTGAATTAATCCTCTAAATAGGCTTACAAGCACTACTATAACTAGTCATCACATCAGTGTGCAACAGGCTTGTGAAAAGAAAGTTTACTGCACACAATGGCTGCCACATATTTAATTTATTTATTTACTCATGTGACCGAGGGCCTAATCAGGTTAATTTGACACGAACTTGATCACGGCCGAGAACACCACTGGCCTATTTTAGTAATCATTAATAACTTGACAATTGAATGCAAATGTTATATCAATATAGGCCTACATATTCTTATAATTTTTTTTTTTATGGGAATTTCCTGGTAAAATATTATTTTATTTTGCCTTTCCACGGACCACCTGCAGTACCCTCACGGACCACTAGTGGTCCGCGGACCACAGTTTGGGAATGACTGAGTTAAGGCTTTGAGCCTTGATTATAGAAACAGATATGGGAAGATGGGAATAATTATTACTGTAGTGAATAATTTTTAGGATGGGAATATTTTTCAAAGTAAGTAGCTACAGAACAATATTATTACACAGTAAAAAGAACATGCAATGTATGACAACATGCCCCAATATGAATTTTTCAGTTTAAATTTTCCTTTGTTATATATCTGGCTCATTCCTGAACACATAACAGTTTGTGTTCTTATGTTTACTCAACAGCTAAATAAAAATGACATATTGTCATTGTTTAAAGGGATAGTTCACCCAAAATTAAAAATTATGTTTACCCTTATGTTTACCCTTATATCATTTAAACCCTGTATATGACTTTCTTTTGTGCAATACAAAAGATATTTTGCTGGGCACCCATTGACTTCCATTGTACCTTGTGTCCATACTATGAGTATTAAAGTGAATGGGTGCCGGTAACCAACGTTTTGCAAAATATTTTCTTCTGTGTTCTGCTGAAGCAAGAAAGTCATACAGGTTTACCATGACATGAGGCTGAGTAAATAATAAAATAATTTTAATTTTTATGAACTATATTAATTTACAAAAGCATAGAAATCTCAAAGATTAGATATGCTGGAGAAAACCTTTGTGTAATTAGATTTTTGACCTAAAACCTTACACATTATATGTACACATTATAGTTGTGTGACAACTTCCCTGTGTGACATCCAGCCCCTCTTTCCCCTACATTAGAAAACAGGCCAGATGACTATAGCTATGAACTAAAATGTATTTGCACAACAGATCATGCTGTGTGTTTTTGTGTAATGTGTGTTGTTGTTGGCTGGATAACTGCAGGTGGGCTGTTGTAAGCTAAGCTTTAGTGAATTGAACCATAAGAGGCATAATGAGAAATGTCTACTTTCCTCCCACTCACGTTCTCACTGATCCTCAGCTTAGAGTGTAAGGGTCAATGGACTCCGCTGGGCTGCAGCTGTGTGTGTGTGCTGATTTGAAATCGAGATGTTTTACCAGCGCTTTGGTGGACCTGCAGACAAAGGCAAAGCTTTAGAGACCTGCTGCTGTTTACCAATGAACTGCACACACAAAGTTGGCCGGCTTCAGACCTGTCTCGAATCGTCCACCTAAAAAATATAATAAGTCGGCTTTAGTACAGCTTTAGTACATCAACTGTGGTATGCTATCAGGGAATTAGTTCCGTTTTTAAAGAAAAGAAAACATGGAACAATGGGAAGCAGTGTAAAATGTGCTGTACAGAAGTGTACAACATAAAATCTGTTTTAAATATGCATACTGTATTTTATAATCATAACTTTTAAATGAAACACATGTACCCAGTTGCTTTTTGCGCAGGTATAGCAAGAAGGAATGTTTCAGTCTGTTCAGCAAATAATAAATATATTAAATACATTTATAATGCATAAACTGAAGTTCATCTACCTCAAAAGTCCTCCCACCTCAGCAGGTTGATGTAGAAAACTTTACATATCAAAAACTTTTTCTTCTAACTTTTACTCTACATTATTTCTATGGTAATCAACAATAAGCCGCAGATGCTGTTGATAGAGCTTAAAGGATTAGCTCACCTTAAAATTGGAATTTGGTTATAATTTACTTGATCCTTTCTTGGTCTACATGATCTTTCTACCATGTAACAGAAAAAAAATACTCTTTTCTTTGCACTTGAATAAGGACTAGAGTTTTCAAGCTTTTAAAGGACAGATTATATTGTGTAAAATCTACATTTTAAGTCTTCTGAAGTTATATGATTTTTGGAGTTTGAAAGTTTCAGTCCCCATTTACTGTATCTGCATTAAAATTAGATGACAGATGACTTAGTGTAAAAAAAAAATTATTTTTAGATTAACTATTCCTATACAGTATTTATCCTGGAATATCCCTTTAAACAAACCTCAGGATTCTTGCAATCCTTTTGCCACTTTTCTAAGAAGAGATTAATGTCTTCTATTGTCAGTTCAAGATCACATTAAGAGCACTTAAGATGTATAAACACAGTTGCAGTAGTCTGTAGAGAGAGTTCATCTGACCTTAAACTGCAGCCTGTTTCTTTAAACCAGATCTGAGCTGTTTTTCCAAAACCCGGCTGAGTAACAGTCGCTCAATAAAAAATATCCTTTCTTTAGAAGACACACTTACCAGCGGCTTGCAAGCTCTGTTCACTTTGTCTCAGGGTCAAACACAGATTATTTTTTCAGATAACTCAATGATCAATGGAAAATGCTGAGTCAGGAAAAGTGCTCAATAGCCACCGGTCCCATTATGGGGTGAAGTGACCTAAGCGGTCTAAAAGGACCAGTTAGCGATGACGACGGATACCACAGACATCTGTCTGAATGGGGGCAGAGCGTCAAAGAGGACACAAGGTTGAGGGTGCAATCCCATAATAACCCTCGCAGGCTGGCCTTGGAGACGATGCCAGAAAAATGTCGCCGGTAGGAAGGTGATAGATGATGTCGGCAGTCTCTGGCTTTATTGAGGTTTTATTGAGGTTGTAGGAGAACGCTCAGCATGGCTGCCATGAATAAATGATTCTCTATTACCATCTGTCAGGGGACTAAAGCCATTCGTCATTATTACTTATTCACACAAGCTTTAATGCAGGTTAACACACACACAAACACACACACACACACATGCCGGTGCGAAGAAACCCATAAGACTGCCTAAAATATGTATTGCTAAACAGGCAAATAAAATATCTGAGGGAACAGGCCCATTCACAAATCGTGGCAGCACCTCAAGCTCTCAGCCTTGGAATATACATCAGCCGTTATGAATTACATCTACTTAACATCTGACACTTGGAATTTTATGTTCTGTTGCATATTTAGATTGCTCTCCTTTATCAGAATGATTTAAGAATATTGTTTGTGTTCAGATGCTTTATTACAAACCGTAAAGAGTGAGAGAAATATGCAGCAGGTATAATAGTCCCGGTGGTCGTCTATAATAAAATACGTATGTGAATCACAGAGGAAGGACTTCAACCATTACAAGTGTTGCAGAAGGATTTAAGGGTGGCAATAAACGGCCGTTTTTATGTGCATATGAGCGTGTACTGTCCTTTTTTACACTTGTCTGGCCACCCTGATGTATGATGGCACTTGTTGACACCTCTACACACATTCTGCTCACTCGACCCCTTGGTTTTGTCCCCACCGATTCACATATCCGTGCGGCGAGAGCTTTAGCATGCAGCTGTAGCGCCAAGACTGTGCAAATATTCTCCTGCTGCGTGATGCTGCTCTGCATGGCTGAATAAGTTAGCGTTTCCTGCTATGCTAAATTATGCCATTTCTTTTCATTCACTCCCAAGCATGCAGGACTCTATTCGACCTACAGCGGTGAGCATACTCCAGCAGAGAAGCCCTTTGCTCTAAAAGTCTCTTTTCTTGGCCTAGATAAATAATTCCGGACTTTTTCCGTCTCCTATAGCTAACCTGTTTATATTCATGACACTATGCTTAGCATAGCGAGAGAGCTATTCCACACTTGCATTATGTAACAAACTGGTCATTACCAGCGGATGCTATGGCCTTGCTTTGCTGTCAGGGGGTTCGAGGAGAGCGTCTGGGGAGTGCAGATCTGTACCTGCTGATTAAGGTTGATTGGCTCAGAGAGGTCATGCTGCTTTGGGTGATTGCTCAGGGCCGGCAGACGTTTTGCTGCGGCTCAGCAATACTTCAATACTAAAGATTCAAATCAAAAGAAAAATAAAGAATGTGGAAAGGTGTCATTACCAATCAAGTTAATGTTTCACCTGGGGATTTCATTGGAACTATGAGCTCAAATAAGCCAGCATTGTTTAAGTGTTATATTTATGGTACCCAAAGACATGGTTGTTGGCATATGAACAAACTTCTTCTCATAATATGGTTTCATATGATTGGTAAAGCAGGCAGTCTGGAGGAGTGGCTTAACCTGATAACTGTCACTGCACATATTGAGCATAACTACACATAAAAGTATATTATCCGAACTACAATTTTTTAAATTTTAGTCATTTTTTAAATGATTTTTTTCATTTGAGGTACTTTTAAAAATATTATTAACATTATTTTTGTTTATGTTTATTATTATGAAAATTCGTCAAATATTTATTCTTGAATCTTAGATCTTTCCATCAATATATAGTTTGTCATGATTAGTTTAAAATTCAACTATGATATATTAAAGTGAAATAACTTTAATATAGTGTTTCTCCTAAAGAACAGTGACAGTTAACAGGTTAAAGGAGTACTTATTCATTTTTCCATATATGGCTCAATTTGTTGACTAGTAAAGTAGACTATTTGGCCTTTAGGGAATCATACCAGAAGGTGGTCTGTTAAAGGGATACTTGACCCAAAAATAATAATTCTGTCATTATTTATGCACTCTCAAAACCTGTATATGATTGTTTCTTCTGTGGAAAACAAAATAAGATATTTTAAGAAATAGTAGTAAATGTGGGCTAATGTTTGGTTTCCCATATTCTTCAAAATATCTTTTGTGTTCCAAATAAATTGAATTTTTAATTTTTAATGATCTCTTAAGTCTGACTGGATATCAGTGCTACTGCCTGAGGATTCAGACGCAGTCATGGATTCACACGGAAGCATGCCTGTAAAGTTGTTATTAAATAAATTATCACCTCGGAGGCTGTGGTCAATAGTTGATAATGACAGATCTCCCTGTGAGTTTAATAAATTAACATCCCCTTAACATGCTGTGAAATACAGTACCTGAGGGAAGCCACACAGTGCGTGCTCTCTCCAGAGAACTGTAAATCTCTCTCCCCTCTCCATTAGCCATGTTTAAATGTTTATCCAGGACAAACATCGGAGCTTTGTAAATCTGATTTATCAGAGATGGATAATGAAATCAGACATATAAACTGTCTGTGGTTTTGTGGGTTATTACCGTAGCTTTACTCGGATATTTTTGTTCACCCATAATAATACAACTTGCTAATGATCAGCATGCAATACAAGAACCAAAGTCATTTGAAGTCTCTTCTCTAATTAACCTGCATATCCCTTGCGTATGTAGACTTTTGTGTATCTGTGTGTGTGTGTACGAGTGAATATTATTACACCCGATTAAATCCAGCCATGTGTAACACTCACTTATTGACTCATTTATGACGTTTTTTTAACCTTATGCAACAGCACAGAATTAGCATCCGCAGTCTGACACTTTCTGCACTTTAATACTTTAATGCAACTTCTGTTGCATTAACTCTCTCTCAGTTCTTCCTGTGAGACATTTCTTCAGGGGTCGTGTTGGCTGCCTCTGTGCCCCATTTGCTGTTTACATGTTAGAAAAGAAGTGGGAATACACAGAAAGAAAGTCCCCTGATTCTGTGTGAACTAGGAACACTTTGCAAAAGTAGCACATAAGTGTGTAAGATCCTTTAAAGAAAATTGAACATTTCAGAAAATGTACTCTGTGGATTATTGCCTGTCTGGGTATTTCTTCAGCTCTGGGCACTTTTGGCCATGTGGACTTTTCTCTCTCTCACTAGCTAATTTGATGTTTACTTTTTCTACGAATAGTGGATATATCCAGTGATTATATTGTACATAAATAATTCTGTCATTTTGTAACCAGCAAATTTCATCCCCACCACATCCTAATTCATGTATTCTGTTTGATAACATTCAGTGGTGGAAATGACATTTGAAACACTTTTGAAATGGCAGACTCGTGTATCAAAATTACAGCTTGACTGAAAGTGCAGCACAATAAAATCATTCTGTTAACATGTGATTTTTGCTTTGTTTTCTTCACACATCAATGTGTTATATTTCATTTCAAGCTTTTACTGACCCTGTTATGAACTAAGTGCTCTAAAAACATTACTTCAGTTTTTAGTGTACAAAACATGCTGGTTGTGGTTTTAAATGACTGTAGTTGTAATTTTGTGTAAAAATTCATATAAATTATTTTATACAAAAAATTTTGTTTTTAAACATAATTTATAAAAGTTGACCGTTAGAAATTAAACAGGTAACATTAAATCTATGGTTAAAAGCTTCCAAGACCTTTATATAATTCAAAACATATAAATAAATAAATCTGCTGGTAACAAACCAACCCCAGAAACATAAACGTACCCATATTTAAAGAAACGCACATAACTGAAGAAGAAAAGATTCAAACTACACACAAGCAAACAAACACATACGTCCTTAATGAAGACTGTTATGAGCTTAAAATCTGCCATCATACAACTTCAGTAAGACAATCCCGCAGCACGCCTGTGGCTCCATTATCTCTCTCTCTGTTGAAACAGATGGTCACTGTCTGTCTGGGTTATTTATTTAAATGGTTATTTGTTGATTTAGCTTAACAGGTTGTTTCTCAAATGCGTAATTAAAAGGTCTGTCTTCATGCATTTCTTGATGGGATGCTACTTCTCCCTAATGAATGAAGAATGGGAATTACAGTATCACTTATGATCATAATTGTCTGGATATGGCTGCTTAAGTTGGTTATGACAGTCCACCCCCCCGACACAACTCCAGGGTATGAATGTCTGGATCTGCATTTAGACTGCTCAAATCTAGACATCCTGATTACTTAAGCGTTTTTCTTCTCAGGCTCTCTTTACAAACATTTTCTGCAGTGATACAATGATGGCATTAGACTGTCATACTATAGTACCTTGATATGCACCGTGGTATATGTCACATGCTCTTTTAGGTTAATAGTATGTTGACACTGTTTGTATACCTTGCAAACTTGAATTTCTATGCAATACAGTGGATTTTATTTTAATTCTTGAATAAGAAGGTTAATTTACAGCTTTTATAATATTCTGTTTTTAAATCTAATTGTATCTGATATAAAATATGTTACTTTTATACCAGGACCGGTAAAATCCATTACTTACAAGACTAGCTGAACAAAACCTTTTGTAATCATGGTAATACATGCCTAAATGTAATACCACGGTACTCAAAGGAAAAGAAAGCTCATAACATGACTACAGCTGTAAAACAGTGTTGTTTGTTGTTAGCAGCATACAGTGCAGAGTGAAGCAGAGGGAAGGTAAATCTAAACACGGACCATATTTTAGCCCACACTCTGAAACCTGCAGAGAAAACCTGGATAAATTATGAAGCTCAGTATGATTCTGTCAAAACAACAACACTGTTTATCATTCATAGACATCCCACCATCAGCCTGTTCCATCTTCATTAACTCATGTAGCAAATTAGACCCTTGCATCCTTCCACTTCTGAGATTCTCATAACTTTCTATCTAGTATCTTGGTTTGGAGGTACAAAATGTTGTTTTCTGGTATTGAGCCTTTTAAAGCCCGTTTGAACCTCCTTTTGATCTCCTTTCCTAATGTGAGTGTTTTATTGCATCTGTCAGCATCATCAAAGTGGAGCACAATAGACCCGTAGGCTTCATTTTCCCCTCTCTCTATTTATTTACCATTTGTTCTTTTTATCTTTTTATTATTTCTTGTGGCAACTCTTTAAACACATCAAGGATCCAATCCCCTAACAACAAACTGGGTTAGACACAAACAAGGTCAGGCTTCCACCCAGCAGAATGGCATTAAAGACATTGGGACTGTTGGGCGGTTAAATTGATCCAGTTTTCGCTTGATTCATTGAGTGTGAATGTAATTGGATGTCGTTGTGAGAAATTAGTTTGGAATTCATCAAACCGAATAGGGAGAGAGATCGCCGCATAATGAAAGCACGGGTATTTCACCACAGTTTAGAGAGTTTAATTGAAGCAGAGATTAATTTGTTGGGCTATTGAAGTAATTTTAAACCTTAACACCTTTGTCTCTCAGAAATAGAGGTGAAAAGAGGAGAGATATTGGCAGAAAGAAGATAGGGTGAGTGAGATACCATTAAACAGCTGTTAAATGGATTAGATGCTGAAGCCTTTCACGATTTCATACCCACACATATCTGCAGCCATGCATGGAAAGGCAAAGACAGACAGAAACACACACACATACACAATAATTAAGCTCCTCCTGGTTGAGTATTGGCTGGGTGACAAAAGGGCTTTTTAATTCCAATTCAACATCATGCTGTGTTCATTCAGGTATACATTCCCCGAGGACATCGTCCTAAAACACATACTGACGCATACTTATACAATTAAACACAAATTAAATTGTAAAGTAATGGGTTATTCCAGATGTGTGGTGTAATGTTGTTTGTCCTTGGTAAAGTTACACAACCAATAACAATTACAATATGGTCAAATAAAGACTCATTATTGGCATAAAGAATGAGTTATGTGAGAAAAATATGTGAATAAACCAGTCACACATTTTTCTTCAAGCACTGAAGTAAAATGTGCACTGAAATGCTTACTTGTGTTCGTCTAATTTTAATTTGACATACTTTTGCTATGCAAATGTAAAATTAATACCAATTATAGGCTAGGTTTCAGCTAGACTTTATTTAATTTAAGTGTAATCTTTCAGCCATCTCATACCTGAAGAAATATGCTTGACCAAGTGTAACAATTGCTTCCATTGGCTTTCCCCAAAGGAAATAAATATCTCCCCAGAAAACATCTCTTCGAGAAAGAAATTAAAAGGTTAGTAAATTAAAAAAATTGTGGTTTTTAGTTTTGTCTGTAAAGGAAAAGACACTCACATGTGTCTTCTCGGAATTTCTCATAAGAAGTTTAAGGCAAAGTTGATACTCAAATTAAACATAACTGAGAATATTAAGTCTCATTAGCTCTGTGATAGCTCTGAGCAATGCAATTTCCCTTTGGGTGCTGCTGACAGGATTTACAGTATATAGATACATGGCTAATGGTATCAACTGCCCGTCAGAGGACAGGAAATGGATAGATGGAATATAGAGGGGTAGCAGTTACTTATGCTTAATATATCATATTCTGTCACATTCTGTCCAATCTCATGCCTCATTCATTTTTCGTCTTGACCTGTATAGTGACTCATGCAATACTCATGGGATAAAAACATGACCTCAATGCTGCTGGTTCTTACACGTATACATGCTGCCTATCTCAAAGTCTGTCCCTTTTAACCTTCCTAGGTCATATCATTATATTTTAAATCACTTTTTCATTTCTCCAAGGACCACGTGCAAATTTAGTTTATAATTTAGTTTGACATGACCTTTTTTTACTTTCTCTCTCACCTTTTGGAATGGCTGTTTGTGTTTTTTAACTTTAAAACTCTTATATTGACACCTTATTTTATGTGTGAAATAAGTAAGTGTGCTGCAGGTTTGCTGTGGAGTCCAGTGTAGTTTGCATGACCCAATCCTTTAATAACAGCTTTTTTGCAAAGCAATTTATTCGTACACACCATTAATGATGGATTACAATGTTCAGAGACATGAAGAATACATTTTAAAATTAAGCTCCTTTCGTTAACCTTAATCCTTTAGAAAATGAATCTTATATACATACAGAAATAACTGTATCCTTTTCTGGTGTATGAAAGTAATATGATCCATATTTATTGCTTTACATTGGTGGGTCTATGGCTGCATAAATCTATTCATTTGTATCAAAGATGTTCAGAGCGAGCAGTATTTGCAGCTTGTTTTGCTTTTAATACGCATGGAATAAGTTCTAAAAGTTTTTCATAGTACACATGTATAAACTCTTTATTTGAATACATAAACTATAATTTGACTTTTATTGATGTGACACCTTTCACATTTTGTTAGCTAGTCGTTATTCTTCACTGAGCCCATGCTGTGAGGAAGTAATTCCATTTTATAACTTTTTATTGTGATGTTTAAAGTTTTATGCATGCATTCACCGTAAATAATATGGGGCTCTGTGTAAGTAATCAAACTCAAAGTAATTATCTCATTCATGAACTTTGATGCATAAAGAATGATACATGCACACACACACACACACACACACACACATACACGCACACAATCTTAGTTGAAGGTAAAAGAGCAGCAAAATTTTTACCGAACACACACAGTGACTCAGAGAGAAAATTACTTTCTATTTAATACTTAACCTTGCGTTGTATAAAATCAACCTTCAAATCTAGTTTTCTTTCAAACGTACAGCCTCCTACACCATCTCCAGTATTTCTCTGTCTCTTTCTCTTTCATGAGGCTCTTGAGTAATCAGAGTTTCTGCTTTGTGTCTGCACACATAAGAAGTTATACTGCAGTGACCTGACTGTTTCTCAGCACTTATGAAATCACCCCAGTTTACTTCTCTATATCTCTCCATCTAACATGCCGCTTACCTCCTGAGAGATGGAGGCCATACAGCACAACACATCCCTCTCACATCTCCTCCCTTCTTTCCACACTTTCATCTTCATTCACTATTCTTTTCTAAGCTTATAGTGAAAACATCATACTGACAGAAGTGCTTCTTTTAAACAAGTGCATTTGTATCACAATGACTGTACAGACAGTTTCTCGGGCTGTGTAGTCTTATTCAAGAAACCACCCCAGAGAGTCTAATGTGTATTTTTGATAAAGTGTTTTTGTTGGTAACATCTTCTGCTTGTTAGTTTGAGAGGACTCAAGAGGCAAAGGAGTTTCCTTGGTCTCTCTGTCTCGCTCATATGCATATACCCTATTCATCTCCCCTGGGGTGCTCAGAAATTTATGATAAGTGTTGTTGTTTACTTAATACTCCTCACATTATTAAGCTGTCTTCCTTAGAGCATATGCCTTAGCAAAAACTACAAACATCTTAAAGGCTGAATGAGGCTTTACTGAGAACACAAAGCTTGCCAAAAGATTATTACTTTAATTCATTATTTAAAGATGATGTTTTGCCTAACAGAAGTATTACATCACTGGACAGTCATTTTCTTCAGTGTTAAAGCTGTATTCATTTCTTTGTAGCACTTTTGGCTAAACGGCTTTAAGAGGTTTTGTTAAAGATATCAATTTATTAAAATTGCTGATAAAATTGTATACAATAGCATATGCTAATAATTAGTTCCTAAAAAAAGATAAATGAAGACATTACATTGTTGTGGCAGGTAAATACATTACTTTATAGATATTTTATCAATCAATTTATCATTATTTAACAATGATTTTAGCAATATATTATCAATATGTTGTTAGTTTTACTTCAGTTTCCAGATTACTGGCATACAGTCCACAGAAATCCATTTTGGAATAGAGTTTGTCTTTGTCGAAAGAAAACTATTCATTTAGGAACATGATTTCTGTGTGTTGCTTTATAATTGCTGGTCTGAATTGGGGGTTTCCAAATTTCTTAATTCCAGAACACACCTACAGATATGTTCTGTTTTGAGACCAAACAAAAATGTTTTAAATGGAAATAGGGGGATAACACACATTGATTCTTTATTTATTATTAATTTGTTTATTTATTTTCCATTGTATGAAAGAAATATAAAAAGTTTATGTTAAGTTTAATATTACACTGAAGGCAATAAAAACCATTACCATTGCTAGTCAATAACTAAATTATTTTTTGTGTCATTCACAAGTGATTTTGCATGACAAACACACACAGACAGATTGAAAACCTTTGCTCTAGATATACATGCAAAAGGCAGTAGTGTTGAGTCTCACTGTTTTAATGTCTTTTTCTGTGCATGTGTCAAGTTGTAAACAGTTAAATTAAAACACAGAGACCCTGGCTTCTATTCTATTGTGTCATGCTCTGTGTTTAAATGCTGGAAGATGCCCTTTGTGAACGCTTCTTTCTGTACCGCCTGTTCTCTGTAAGTGTGCTGTGTTGAAGAACATTGCCTGTAGTAGCGCTTCTGCACGGTCTGCACTGCCCGTGAACTTGCAAAAACATGACATTTAAGCATTTGGCAGATGCTTTTATCCAAAGCCACTTACAGTGCATTACAAGGTATACATTTTATCTGTTCATGTGTTCCCTGGGCACCACACGCATGACCTTTATGCCGCTGACACAACTTTAAGCCTCACATAAATGTGTCGTTTTTCATGCCTCTAGTAAGAAATGTTTAATCTTCGTTTTTGGGTGGCCTGTGTTTTGACAGGCAAAATTGAGATTTGCTTTATTTTATTTCTTTGAGAGGTGAATTTGATTCAGCTTCAGTCGTATGTCACTTTCTCGCTGAGCAAGACCCGTTCTGACACGCATTACAGGAGGGCTGGGTGTCTCGCTGTCGAGCGGGTACCGCAGGCCATCGGTCAACTGCTATCACATAGGGTCATTTAAAAGATTAAAGTGTTATTAAAGTTTAAGTGTAATGCAGAGCAAGACCCATCACTGTCACGCTGTGTGCTATGAGTTCATGAAAGGAATAAGCTTTTCAAAGATAGGCTCTTCCAACTCTGGACCGCTAGGGATATGACTGCATAAGCTTCTTTATATCCAGAAAGACAGGAGCTGATGTTAATGTCTGTGAGTTTTACTACAGCTACAGTATGTGTATCAGAGCCTGTAAAATATCCCTTGAGAGAGACAGAAAGAGACTTGTCAATCTGTCCTGTTTTGTTACAATGGCTTTACAAACTCCAGCAAACACACGGTGGACTAGTTGGCCGGAAAGGTAGTTGATGAGTCAGAGGTCACCTTATGTAAATAACCACACGCCGTGCCGTATCAGCAGTCTTCAGTGTTCCTGTCAGGTCCAAGTCTACATTGACGTAGAGTGTGCGAGTGAGTGTAGCAGGTGAGATATAAACGTCTGCGTAGAGCGAGAAACAAAAGTGTGCGTATCTTCTTTGCCAGATTCATGCTGGCTGTGTTGTCACCAACAGTTCAAAAATAGTCATGTTTCCTTCGCTTATAGTTTCTATCAGCCTCCAGGCGACACTTGAGTAGTTTTGGAGCCGTTTGGAGACTTTCATATCCTATTTGAACACTGAACACTAAATATAATTAATCATACCAGTTCAAAAGTCCACAGGGCCAGAGTTGTTTGTTTGTAACGTGTTTCATTATGCAAAACACTGGGTGAACTTAAATTTTGTTTTCCTGTAATTTCAAATGAATGTGGTTGTTACAGTTTGCCATGCGAAGAAAATGACACGTTGCGAGTGTGGAGGGAGAAATTTTCAATCCGCTGTCACGGATTGAACAAGTCATATGATCCACCTGGACACAGACCCAAAACACAGTAGCAGAACCAATATCTTCTTAGTCTTCCTAAAGGATAAACTCACTTGGTAATGAATTAATTCACCTAAAAATTTTGCAATTATTTACCTACCTTCAGGTTAATCCACATAAATAACACAAGGGTATCCATTGTCGTGATGTCATGACTCATAATGTACTGCCATTGTACTAAAACCACCCAAACAAATCATGAGGGTGAGTATATATAACATTTAATTTAACTTTTTGTAGTCATGGTGTAAGTTTTTACTTTAAGATTTGTGGCGAACGCAACTCCCCACGTCCATGTCAAGGTAATGTGTGTTTGACAAGAACACTTGTTTCACTTGAGCACCTGCATTACAGGTATCAGTACTCGAGCGTGCCCACTCAGTCTCACTGTCCACCTCAACCAGATCCGCTGATTGGATCATAGATATCAGAGATGCCCAAAAAGACTCTCATCAGTCAAACTGGTGCAGTCTGAAGAGCTGGCAGCAGCACCTGATAGACCTGTCCCACAGCAGTGATACTTTTTAGCCAAACAATAAATCAGGCTATAAAAACTGTAAACCTGCTTTTTTGTAAGATAAGGATAATGAATCTAGACGTCACAGACAGTTAGGGAGCTCTTGGGTCCTATAAATAGGCAATAAATTAGGAGAGTCTCTACTTACTGTCAAACGCACAGAGCAGAGAAGACGCTTCAGTAAGTACAAGGCCCGGTGACCTCAGTCTAGCTTTAGAAAGTGCGAATAAAAAGAGATTGTTGCCACAAAAAGTGTTTGCAGGGTCATGGTTTGAAATAGATCAAAGCACACATTCTATATACAGTAGTTCGCTGAGATATTTCCTTTGTTGTGTGAATGTTTGCAAAAACATTATGTTTATTAGTTGCAGAATAATCTGTTATGTCAGTTTGCTTTATTTACTCTAATGATTGTGTATAGAAGAGGTAATAGTTCACCCAAAAATGAACTACATTGTGCATTTCATATGGTGTGTATCTAACACAAAAAAGCTAATGTACATAATGCCTAATAAGCCTTACATTTTACTTTAAAACTTGTTCAATGTTAAAATGAGTCATTTCCAATTATTTATCAGATGTTATGTTGGTACTACAGAACTGCGGGAATTGTGTGATGTTTAATTTTTCAGTCCAAACAGGCGCCCTTCACTTTAAAGGATACCAGCATTTTCTTTTCTTAGTTCTCCTTCACTGTCTCTCCCCCCAACGTTAATGTGGAAAAAGAGCTACAGACGCAGTGACACGGTCACAGATTTAATTAGAGTAGAGCGGAGCGGAGACAACACAGTCAGCGATAATATGAATATCAGGCTTTTTAGTGGAAAAAAATCGCAGCAGATAAAAAGCATGAAACAATAGTGAATCTTCACGCTTTGGAAGGCCTGACACTGAGAGTTCAGATGAGTCAGGCTAACTAGGTTTATGATATGGTAGGTTAACATGTGTTGTCTTTTCTGGGACATAACTGGGACATAAAAAAGAACTGCCATAGGGATTTTCTGGGTTCAAATTTAGCCTAAATAAAATAACATAGTTATAGCACTCACCGGAGAGGATTACTACAGTGATCTCTGTTTGCATATACAAAGCACTCATTTAACACCTTAACTAAACCGTTGCAGTTTGGTTATCAGAGGGAAGTTTACGAGCACAGGAATTGAAAGCCTGGACAAACCCAAGAAAAACAGAAGCGCAATAAAATCCAGATGAATAGGTATATTGCCATAATGCTGAATTAACTTCATTATAGGACACGCTGAATGAGCCGTTCCATTAACTGTGAAATGAGGCAAAATATGATAAGAACAAAATGTCTAAATGGCATAGTTTTAGCAGTTATAATGAAGAGTGTATCATGGGAAGTTCTGGGTTTGATGTTAATTAATCATTGGAGTAAACACCTCGCTCTCAGATGCACCAGGACGCCACGGCAGATGCTCGTTCACTTCTGCCTTTTAATGAATCCAGGAGAAAAGGTGATAAGAGATGTAGTTTTCAGAGCCTGTAATTAAGATTCCACATAACCATGTTAATGGGGAACTTCAGACCTCATCCTTATTCATCCATACAGTTGAAATACAGTGTGGTATGGTGGGGTCCTGGCTGCCAACACTAGATTTAGTCACACAAGCTATGAACTAAAGACAAATACAACCACCATTTCACCCATGAGCAAGACACCAAAACGTCATCCTTGAATTCAGTATATAAAAGATTACATTAAACTTTATAAATAGACAAATTCTAATTCTGATGAAAATGAACATTTACCTTTTTAAGAAATGCATCAAATTAACACGAATTTTGTGATTCTGTCACAGACGTTCTTTCTTCTATGGAAACATAAAAGATGTTTCACAATATGTTGCCCTTTTCAATACAACAAAAGCATTTTGGGATGAAATAGGCCAAAATAAGTATTATAAATGTAATCCATTCTGTAGAAATGTAGGCCAGTAGATAAAAGCATTAAGGAGATGTATTGAATGTCCATTAAGAAAAAGCAGACAAATATAGAAATAGCAGTCCTGTAAAGAAAAATGCCCCAAATGTGAGAACGTTGCAGTATTAGTTCAATAATCCACAGCTTGAGATTTCCATTTGCAAAGTACATTCAAAGAAAGGTTAAATCTCAAGAAATATAATTTGTAGGCTGTAGCCAGCCCCCGAAAATGAAAAACGAAAGGCTTGGTATAAGCAAAAGAAAATCACATGAAAAAGTAGATTTCACTGCAATTCCCAGTTTCACAGTATCTCTAGTGTTATCAGGCAAAATTCATAATACAGAAGAGCATCGCAATTGATAAGGAAAGGCTGCAGCGTGCTGCATGCAGCGTGCTGAACATATTCAAAAAATTTATGTTGCTAGATTTGATTCTACTAAGACTTCCCATGAGCAGCTAACTTTAGAAAAAACATTACTAGAAGAACATCCCCCAAGCTGTAACTGACATTATTTAATGCTATTATTTAAAAACTGGCATTATAGTTTTCCTCATCTCCTCTGAATATGTCGAAAGATACATTTACATGATTATTGTCATAGGCAACATTATCCTCTTTTGCTGTAATACCAATGAAGCTACTTTAAATTGAATTATGTTTTTTTAATGACGGAAAGAGAAAAAGTGATGGGAGATTTAGGATGTCATTTTACCCTGGATGATGCTTTGATATTTAGATTCTCTCATTGCCTGCAGAATCTGATGTGACTCTGTTAGACAGATGCAGAAAAACATGGAGGGACCTTGACAGACATGCAGAGAGAAAGAGAGACAGTGAAATGGACAGATGCAGCAGATAGATAGACAGGTAGAAGAGAACAGACAGTCTTACTTCTGTTTGAGCTTAGAAACAACACGTCTTAGTTCACATCACTACCTGTACCGTGTGTGTGTGTGTGTGTGTGTGTCTGTAGTGTGTGTGTGTGTGTGTGTGCGTGCGTGTGTGTGTGTGTGTGTAAGAGCCCTATCACCTTATTTCACTCCAGATGGAATATTCATGCCTTCTGGTTCTCACTTCCTTTCCAGACACACCTGCAAACTCACACACACACATTTGCTCACAGATGCATGCATGTATGTGCAAATTTATCACATTTACGTCTTTTTATACCCTTAATTTCTGCATGATTATAGCCCAAGAATGTACCGCCAAATGTGCAAAATTAGTTCCTGATAGAAGAGTTTTTCTCTGCGAATTTGCCAGGAAATTTACAAGTAATAGATTCCTACAGCCCAATGTTAAGCCACAACTTTAGAAGCATATGACTTTAGATATGCTATCTCATTAAAAAAGAGCCATCTTACCATCCTTGGTGCTGTAAGCTATTTTTTAAACACCTCATAAAAATGTCTCTACTACCAGACAGGTATCACAGAAATAGAGGTCCTGAGACATCACACCTGTCTCGGCAAACCAAGCGGGTCTATAATACAGTACCGGGAGAAAGCCATCCTGTAACATTCCCATTCATCTCAATGGCAGCTCCTCGGGTGCTGCAGAACCCCATAAGTATGTGATTTGAAATTTGCTCATGGGCACCTGTTTCCGCTTCCAGATTTTTCTAAGCCAATCACCTGGGGCTTAAATGCAATGTGACTAACAGAATACACAGAAAAATGTCAGGAAATGATTGACTGATGGCACTACAGGAACAAGTCCCAAGCTTTTTGGTAGAAACTAACCTCAGCTGTAAAGTCCAAGACAGTAGACATTGAAAAATAATTCTGAATATGTGGCAGAAGTATGCAAAATGGCTTAAATTGCTTAAAGTGCTCTTCAGACTCCTTTGTCCAATTTAAAAGCAGTTCATGACCACAAAACCTTTCCATCCAAATTACACACACACCTCTTTTTTCATTGTTCACATACTCCATTAACAATCCATTCTAAGAGCCATTCTTCATTAAGAGGGAGAGAGATCTCTGTAGAGGAAAGGAAACATGCTGTGTAATGAGATAACTAGTTAAAGCTTAAAAGGCATGCATGTCTTTTTTGAAGACCAATGCAGCCCACTATTGACCAGCGGCAAAAGAAAAACTTTAGCTTTTATTCGTGATAAAAGATTCTAGCATTGATATTCTGGTTCACCAGCATTCTTCACCACCATAAACCAGCTTGGACTATAGTAGCATTGAAGTTTATGTTGGTGTAAGATGATCTCTTCAGGAGGAATCCTGTTTGTGTAAAGGGGCTGTGGTGCTTTTCAATGAACAACTAAACAAAGCTTGAATCAATGCCCAGATCTTGAAATCTCTCATGATCGCTGAGGCTTTACCCACTTCAAGCAGTAAAGCTCCTGACAGAGAGGCAAAGACAAGTGGACATGATAATACAGTTCCGCTTTATATTCTGAACTAAACTCAGAGCTGCTAGACAGAAAATTTGGACTGTGAAGGTATCTAAACCAAGGATTCGTATGTAGGTGAAAAACAGGAGCTAATGCATTTTGTACATTTTGGTTTTGGGGTGCCATGTCGTTGCACATTTTTTTTAAAGGTGCCTTTTTTTCTGAATCTGTAAATAATACAGGATTCACTTCTGAACTGTAAATATTGATTTACATGGTAATAAATATAGCAAAGATCTGGTAGTCCAGCCACGCCTGTAACAAACATGAAACACAGATATAAGGAGTTTAACCTGATAACTGTCAATGCACATATTGAGCATACACATGAAAATGCACTATCCAAACTACAATTATTAATTCTTAGATATTTTAATTCTTTACATTTTAAAAATCTTACATTTTTTTTAATGTGAGGTATTTAAAAAAAACATAACATTTTTTTGTTTATGTTTATTGTTATTATAATTTGTCAAAAATGTATTCTTAAGTCTTAGACTTTTCCATTAATATATAGTTTGTTGTTGTGATTAGATTAGAATTCAACTATGAAATATTAAAGTGATTAGTGAAATGGTAGAACAAGTTAACAGGTTAACCTTTAAATCAACTTTTTTGTTGATTAAAATAAAATTGAAATTACAACACTAAATACAGAGTGATCCACTTTTGGTGTCAATATTAAAATATTAAAATTAAACTTTATTTGAAAGGTTGCTGGTTTGAAGTTTCACCATCATCACCAAACCTGCAAAACTCACGACTCCTGTAATGTTTACCAAGGAGGGTTAGAGTAACTTGTTTTTAGAGTAAATAGTTTTTTAGCTAACAAATGCTACCCTAAATTTGCTTTCTATTGATTTTTTTTACTTTTTTGAATAAAACTGTTAATCTAAACACAAAAGTTTTGTATTGACTGCTTGTTAATAGTTTTAGCTGAGCAGTGTTCCATAAGCTTTTACCTAAACACCATTTGAATATCAAACAGAACTGAAACGTGCATTTACATTGAACTTCTAAACAAAATGCAGAAAGTGACTTTATTCCTGTTACAATTCTTAAGTCCACCACAAGTACAGTAGCTTATGAAGGTTTGTTAGTCTTTTGCTTCTGTTTTTCTTCTCTACAACTTTAACTATTCATTAAGACACTAGCAGCATCAGAACGTGATTCTCAGGGTGGTCTTCAGTAGTTCACACATTCCCACACACTTCAGATACACACCAGGCAGAATCCTTCTCGCCTGCTTTAACACTCTTACCTGACCTGGATTCGTTGCCATGGTGAAAGTCATTTCCGACAGAGGAGACTTGCTCATTGGACACTTCTGCTAATGAGTCTAGATCTATGTCACGAGAACATGACTACTTCTGCCTACTTCACACTGCTACTAATTATCTAAATCACAATGAATGAAGTGTCATCCCCCTTCTCGATTTTCATTGTACCCTCATCCATTTTTATCTGCGAACAAATGATAAACAAAATGATGCTATTGATTGTAAAAAGAGGTCACAGCACATCCAACTAAACAACTCCACAGTAGTGTGAAACGCTTAGAAGGACCATCAGCAAACACACATACACACACGCACAGAGCCGAGTAATCCATAACATTATGACTCCTGTGTCAGCATCCTGCCTCTCAGTATCTCGGCACGCAGGGGTCCTGTCAGACAACATCATCATTACTAGACTGTCACACGACATCGTCACAAGGAGGCTGTCGCTTCGCTTTTTCTTTGTCATTCTGAACCCTCTGCTGGCTTTTGTCCCATGCTGCTTTCACAGCGATGGCGTGTGTGCGTTAGATGGCTGTAATGATCACAGAGCGTTTGAAGGGCATTCCTCAGTTCTGGCTAAACAAGAGTTTTACTGAGCCTCAGAGTTCTCTTTGTAGCTGCTAATTGATGGAACATTTAATTGATCTTTTTTCAGAGCAACTAGGACTCATGCCTCAGTTGAACATGGAATCAAGAGGGGGAAGAAGAATAAGAGAGAGAGATAAAACAGAAGAGAGAAACAAAAGGAGCCCCAATGGCTAAAGTGTCCCAAAAAGAGTCCCATTAGCCAGTTGGGTTATTACATTTCTAAGCTTTCCAATACTAGTTTAGTCCAATACTAAAAGTTCTGTTCAACCATAAACATACATCATTTCATCAAATTATCCAACAGCAGTAGAATTCATAATACTGGGAAATGGAAACCAAAAACACAAAGTAGATTAAAGCACTGCAGATAAACAAAAGTAGATTTTAAGAAATAAACCAGTAGCACCATGTGTATACCTGTAACACTGCAGGGTTATTATAGTCTTTGAAAATGTCCCATTTTAATTTCACTTTAATTGTGGCTTTTGATGTTTATTTACATATAAATTGTTTCAACAGTAAAAATATTTGCTTGCATTCTATTTTTACTTTTTATTTCGTTTTTAGAACTAATAACAATTCTTCAGAAATTCCATCTACCTATATGACAACACACATAACATTATTCAGACTGCACCATTCTCACAATAACACCGGCAAATTTTAAGTTTTGTCAAATTCATAACAGCACAGCTGCAATACTTGCTGACAAAGAAATGTGCTATAAATGTGCCATTATTGCTACTTTTAGCAGTATATGTAAGCACCATTTCAGCATCTGCCACAATTTGTGCTGTTCATGTCACATAATCATTGAAATATTTTCAAGAGTTTGTATCATCCTGTGTTGTTTGTGTGTGTCAGTGTGTCATAGCCTGAGGGCCATTGTATTACACAACACCAGCATGTCAATAGGCACCATCAGTGATGGACATTTATTACTTTAATGGGTGATTTATTACCTCAATGGGTGACTTTATCATATTCTGCATGTAAATTTATTCTCATTGTATTTTGTTTTATTATATTTGGCATGCTGACAAGCATGTCAATAAAGCTTTGTCAAAAAAGGACAGTGACTGAGCGAGCAAAGAATAGTGTAAAGAGAGACTACTCAGTCTGACGGTTAGATTGATTGGTAGTTTAGAGAACCACAACTAATTGATATGTAAAAGAAAGCATTGGATACTCTGTTGGATCATTAACATTTAAATGGAAATCATTGCATAAAAAATCACTCAAAGCTATGTCTAAACACCCACTTGCCCAGACACAAATACATCTAATTAGTTTGTCACTATTGATCTGTTTGCTATTTAACTATTTCCCTTAGGAAACGCATGCAGGTCAACCTATACAAATCTTTCAGACACATACATATTTGTTCATCATTCATGGATACCAGCATCAGCATCCGTGTAGAGAAAGATATAAGGGCTTTTCATTGCATGAGGTTACAAGATGTTAGGTCACTGTGAAAGAGTTTCCAGATACTTTTAAAACATTGCTATTGGTCCCTTTGAAACAAATTAAAGCATGATCCTTCCTCTGAAGTTTTAGGTGTGTATGTGTATGTTTGTGTGTGTATATAGATTTGCAGGTCCTGATGTTCCGCATTGCTGATCAAATTTCCCTTTTATTGGTTTCTGAGAGATGAGAAATCACGATGCCCACCTCCAAACCTACCCACAAGGCACCACTACCCAAACACAGTTTGCTTTTTTAAATATTTGTGCGAGCCAGTAAACCATTACAGTTCTGTTGAGTGGGCAAATCCCAGTGGGTTTAGGAAATGTAGTCATTTTTCATGTGTCACCAACAGGAAGTCAGTCGATAAATGCGTGCATCTGTTGTTCTGTCCCATGGGATCTGTGTGCATGAAGTTCAGCTCCACAGGAGGAGACAAAGTTCCTGTGGACCTTAGAAAGATTATTTTAGTAAACACAGTAACACAGAGACGCAACAGACAGGTGATTGATTTCACCGATATTTTCTGCCGTAAACTGTTGTGGGTACGCTATGAAAGCTTATTAAATATAACACCTTTAACATCAAGTGAAATTTACTAATTTACATAAACCACCAAATTCAGTACACAAGGTTTAAAGCGTGAATCATGTGATGAAGAACTGTAATGTTTACTGAAGCTCAAAAATAAACAAACTGTTATTATTTTCAGCATTTATAACATCACTAGAACTTCTGTTTTTGGCATAAAACAATGACAAAACTATCATGCAAAGGCAATGTGAACACATACAGTAAGAAACAAATATATCATTTGCATGTCCAGCAAAGACATCGGCATGTTAAAACAGTCGTAAGTGGATTAATCTACAATCTGGAGTGAAATCTCTATCAATCTCTGTATCTCTGTAAATTTATCAGTATCAGTTATAAAAAACATTATTAATCGCTATCTATAAGTATGATGCATGATCACCTTTGCATATCACAAAGACCATCTCATATCAGTTTGTACATGAACCCATATATGTCTTTGTACCTTTATCTCTCCTATTCTGTGATCCTCTCACTCTTTCTCTACCTGGTTCTATCTCTCTGAGAAGAATCGATTGGCAGGACACTAAAGGAAATGAGATCTGACCCCGTTTGGCTCTCACACACACAGAATCATAATGACTCCCGCAGGCCGGCCTGTGAGGGTGTAGCATGCATGTGCCAGTGGATATGCGTGTGTGTTTGTGTATGCGTATAACGCTCTTACTGTTGTGTGTTTATATGTCCTGGAATGTGACTCTCTCTCTGTCTGGCATTTTACTGCCAAACTGACGCAGCCAACCAGCGAGCTCAGACTGGAGATAAAGTCGACAGCCTGCGCACCCTTAGCTAAACCGTTTTAAGTATTATCCCCATTTAATTTCCTTCCCTTTTTGCTGGTTTAACTCTATGAGCAAAAGCATCATTCAGTTTCTGGGCTCAGAACGTGTGTTGAATGGCTTTATGGGAAAGTAAGAAGCCAAACACTCTCTGTATTCCCCTCTCAGAGCGGCTCTGTCTGTGGTGGGGTTGATGCTTAAAGCTCTGTTTGTTGGTGTGACTGGGTCAGAGCATAAAAGATTCATCCTTCCGTCATTTTGACTCTATCTTTGTACGTTGACCTGTTTTAAGAATATCTTAGGAAAGGAGACATAACACTGGTTGGCAGATATCATCTGTTTCCACCTTTCTCTATAGTGTATAGTCTTACAGTACAGTAAGAGCACAATATAAGATCTCGTCCAGATGACAGATTCTTTGCTGTCTTATATACAGTAATAGGCGGATGGCTTCTAAGGCAGAATGCTCACCGATATCGAACTTTAAGTGACTTATTGGTGCTCAGTTGGGTAACCAGATTTTATTTCATTGAAATGAGGGAAATGTTTTCTCAAATAGAATGAAAAGAGCTTGATGGTAGTGTGATGATACAACAAGCATTCAATTCCATAACGCACACAACTTTGTGTCAAATGGAATACACTAGTGCGTGTTTAACAAGATCATACTATTTTTTTATACTTTTCAGTAGTAAATTAAATATATTCATAATCATTATTTCTCTAGATGTTTAGGGCTAATTTACTGCCTACATGATTTTTTTTTATTCGGCTTTTTGCAGTGCATTCTGGGCTTTACTGAATATGTGCACTCTAAAAAAGGATGTGTTATTTTTTAACACATTTTTTGTGTTATGCTGTTTAACACATAATGTGTCATTTTGTGTTAAATACATAAAAGGGACAACACGAGTTGAGTTAAAAGTAACACAAAATGTGTTGTTTTTAAATTAACACAAAGATGTGTCTAGTTAGGGACAACACACAGATGTGTTTGTCCCTAACTAGACACATCTTGTGTTATTTTAACACATCTGTTTTTAGAGTGTGTAATTCTCTCTCAGAATTTGGGGGAAAAAAAAAGGATTATAGAAGGCAGCGTAATTGTTGTTTACCATCAGAATAGTGTTTACTCCAGCAGAGATACCTGTCTAGGTAGGCTTATATGTACAGTAGAAATATCCAGTGTACAGTCGTAGTACTCCTTCACAACTGGAACTGTCAATAGTGACAAATAAACTGCAAACCCAGTAACACTTATAGAGGGCTGGAGTGACAGGGGGGCTTTATGCCCGTGGACGGGGTGGGCGAGAGGAATATGGATGTCATGTTGTGACACCTGAAGCTTTTTAAACAGCATTAGCAAGACTAGCTGTCAGATATCTTCAGCTCAGCGATCTCACGGCCCTGATGAAGTATAATTCAGCAGTGTGAGTGAGCCTGGTTCCTTACTTTACTTCCAAAATACGCACACACATAATGGTGCTTTTGCAACTGCAGCACTTTTCTGTACTGTATGTGTGTTATGAGAGTAGAGACACAGCGGGGACACAAACAACATGGGTTTTACAGCTTATACTTTATAATTAACCTCCAGTGATAATAAAAACACAATCATGCTTTAGTTTAGAGGAACGGGGTGAGAGAGAGAGAGAAGAGACTGATGTAGAGACAGCAGGAAAGGTAGTCTAATTATACAAAGACCTGGATATTGTGAAAGTGCAAATTGTGAAAGGTGCTAGAGAATAGAATTAGAAAAGAATTTAACCCTAAATTTAAGTGTGAACTTTCTGTATGAAATGATTTGAATGCACAAAACTTTTTTAGTTAACAAAATGTGTGAGATAATGTTTCTAAACTGACATCTACTGTAACTCTGTAACTCCGCTACAGAATTAAGGAAAATTTTCAAAGACTTCTGAAGTGTTTCATGCCATCGGGAAGCCCCTGTAGCTGTTATTTGAGATGGGGAGAGCCTGGAAAAGGAGAGGCGATAAGAAAAGATGAACTTACGGGTGGCCTGAGGGTAAGAAACAAAAAGAGAGATGAGTTTGTTTTTGGATTATGGGATTAGGCTATAATTCCCACTCTCTGATAATTAAAAAAAGTGTGTTACAGTCTCCTGAAAGAGGAGAGAAAGACAGACAACAGAATGACAGCAGAAAAGAATGAGAGTAAAAAAAATTAAATTAAGTGTAGTTACCACCTTAGTCTGTTCCTTTTTTAACCACGTTGAATTTAATTACTTCAATGGATGTTCAATGGATGAAAACCAACATGTTGTTGTAACATAATGACAAAAGCGTATTACAGTGTACTCAGATCTCATTCAGAGTAAAGACACGCACTGCTGAGCAGACACAAAAAACAGCCCAGAAAACATCATATAAGGAAAATTACAGCAGTAAATCAGGAGCGTTTTTGGTATCTGAGTCTGTCACAAACATGCTGCCCAAACAGATAAACGGTAAAAAGACTCAAGGTACATCACAGAGGAAATGCAGGTTCTTCAGCAGTCTGTTTGTTCTGGTGTTGACTCTGAGAAAATGGTTTCCTTGAATTTAAAATTTTCTTCACTCCCCTCCTTCTCTGTCCTCTTTGCATACCATATGTATTCTGCAAGCAGCTTTCTGATTGCATTCTTAAACAGTTTTTTAGAGAAGAGATCTGTTTGTGAGTCATACATCGAGAACACACGTCAAGCTCTAACAAAACCTTCTGACTGCAAAACTACATTTCACACTAAACCAGCACAACCGTATAATGCAAACACATTTGGATTGTCATAAGCGCCATTACACTGTGTGTGTGCGTTTAGGTGTTCATATAACAGCACTGTTTGTAAAGCTCCAGCACAATATGCTTACAGATTTCGAAATGGAAAATTGATCATAGAGATAACGTCTGTCCACGATAAACAGAATTATACAAAAATAAATGGAAAATCATGTTCGTAAATTTCTCTCTGGGTTCCTGCGCTCTTTTGGGACCTCAGCTCCTTCATTACAGTTAATGCTATTTACAAACAAAACTCGAGACTGCTGGAGTCCAGTCGGAGTATCTCCTATACAACCAATCTCATATAATAACTCACTTGCGTATAGAAAACTATATGATCAAGTTATTTTTATTACCAGTTGCTAGATCCAATGTGTGTCCTCTGATGCAAGAGTTTGAGTTTGTTCTTCTGCCCTTCAGTTTTTGTCATCATATAATCCTGTTACACTAAAGATCCTTAAATATTAATATTAGGAAGCATATCCTGGTATTAGAAAGAAAGCATGGAGATGCCAAGCCAATGTACTTATTCACAGTTATATGTCTGGATTATATTACTGCTTTTCTGCTCTTTAAACATTTTCTACTAAACTAGTTAGCCAAAGTCTGTAAGTTATGAAATTATGTACTCCGCATAAAAACAGTAAAAGTTTTTTCTAATAAAACAACAAGTAATATAGCAGAGCAGTACACTGACCATTTCAAGTTTTGTGAGGTATTGCGTGAGGTCCTGGTGTTACAATATCAACATAATTCATCATATTTTAACACTTTACTGATGATCGATATATATTGACGTAACCTTCAACACAGTCTCATAGTTACACTCAGAAACGCAATATATATTGAGGATTTGGTTTACTTTGGTTGAGAGAAAACATTAGATTTATTTATTTCTTTTACCTGTAATAACATTTGGAAGGTCTGGGGCAAACATACACATATTTAGATGTGTTATTTCACAGGCAGCTCATATCATCTTGTTGCTGAATTGTTTGTGTTCACTGCAGTCTTTATATAAACTTTTATTCAATTGGCAGGCAAAATAATCCAGTTGGGAATTTTTGCTTTACTTGAGGTGCAGAAAACCATGACAAACTTTTAAGCAGGTTCTGAAGATTTCTTTCTGAAAATGTTTAAAACTATTGAGAGTTTCCAACACAATCTCACAGGAATTTGTATGTATTTTATGAGGTGGCTAATTCATAGGATTTCATATGATCTTATTTGTTTTGGTACGATTTGTCTTCTCTCCAATGACAGTAGGGTTATGGGTGGGCCTTTATGATTGCTTTTTCTAATAAATATGTGGTTTTGTATGATTCACACAGTATGAATTCAAATGAATTAACCACCTCGTAAAATATGTACAAATTCCTGTGAGATCAGGTTGAAGTTTCCCTTAATTTTCCCCTTAGAAATGAACTAGGTAACCATGATAACCATAATTTGTTTTCTTCTGTGGTAAACCATGCCCACAATATATGGTGTGTTACCATCTGTAAAAGAATGCACTGCAAAATTCTATTTTAATTACAACTATTTAAACTGTGTGTAATTTAATTGTAGTTACAAGTGGCAAAAGTCCTAAAAATAACAAGTTTGTAATACAGTCTGCAATAAAGTCAGCACCTGTGTGGGTTTGGCAACAGGGCACATCAAGGACAAGCAACAACCACAAAGGGAGTATTTGTGAGCATCCATCTGAATCATAAAATGACAAATGGGACACTCTCCAGTCTTGTAGACTTTACAGACTGATGAAGATCACAAGACCCATAGTAATCAGGTGTGCCATTTAGGACAGAGCCTTAGAGGGTAAAGAGGCAGGAACTAAAAATGTTAATCATTGTAAGTTTGCTTGCTGAGAGACTACAAATGTTAAAAGAGTCTCACCACAGGTCTTTTGTTATGCCTGCAATCCAATGCCAACATCATGACTAATGACAGTGTACTTTTGTGTTTCTCTGTTGAAAAATCACGTATATGTAAGGTAAGAAGAGTGTATAGTCACAGGATATTTTATGACACAAGACAAATATCATCATCGTCTGTTGAGGCAGCCAAGCTGAAACGTATCCGCTCGTTGTGTGTGTAACTATAGCTGTGCATGAGTTAGTGTATGTTAGGATGTGCTGCAGGAGCGATGTCTACTGCTAACCATGATGCTTATGAAAAGAGACGTCAGTTGATGGAGTATGTCAGAAATACAGGCAAAACTTTATATTCTCTCTCTTTTTCTCTGTCTCTGTCTCTCTCTCTCTGTCTCTCTCTTTTTCTCTTTTTCTCTGTCTCTCTCTGTCTCTCTCTGTCTCTCTCTCTGTCTCTCTCTCTGTCTCTCTCTCTCTCTCTCTCTCTCTCTCTCTCTCTCTCTCTCTCTCTCTCTCTCTCTCTCTCTCTCTCTCTCTCTCTCTCTCTCTCTCTCTCTCTCTCTCTCTCTCTCTCTCTCTCTCTCTCTCTCTCTCTCTCTCTCTCTCTCTCTCTCAATAAACATTCTATATACAAAAACAAACTAAGTAGATATATAAACTGTTGTTTTAAGCAATATTCACACAGAAACATGTTTTGACTTTACTCTCTCTCTCTTGCGGCATTGGCTTGGTGGTTCTGCCCCCCACGTCTCTCTCTAACAGCTAAGATTACATTAAACAGCATCTAAATGGCTCAATAACCACCCATGGCATAAACTTTTGCCCTTTCATTGCAAACTAACAACAGACACCCACATCAAAAGTACAGAGGCAGATAGTAGTGTTAAATCTGCGCTCTGCATATCAAACACGGCAAGATGCAGCTCGCAGCTTCAGTCGATCCTGGAACTTTAAAGAGATGGAGTCTTTGTGTTGTCAGACTTTCACATTACAGGGGTTACGCTCAGTCAAGCACAACTCCAGCACGACGTGTTGGAAACTGATCATTGTCATTAATAACGCTGGAACAACAAGAGATGCCACCTAGAAGCTCGGATACACACATTAGCATGCAGAGATAGAAGCAAATCAGATTTTCTGTTGTTTTAATAACAAAAGCCTTGCTGGCACTGGTTCAGGTCATGGTTTTCAAAGACCTTCACACTGTTTTTCTGATGAACCATTAATGCCTTATTTAATATCTTACATAAAAGAGAGTGACATGGAAGGAGGGGCAGGTGTGGATTAATCTGATCTCTCATGCAGAGTAATTGGCAGCACTTGATGTCTAATAGAATTAGTGCGGCTTGCTTAGTTTCACACACTTCTTTGGCTAATTATGCTGGTAAGGTTGAAAGGTTTGTGACCTCCACCGTGAACCAACACACACCTGGGGTATTTTATGAGATAAGCCACATTCATTTTTAGCAGGAACGGAGGAACACACACACACACATGCTCTAGAACACACTGTAATGTGCTTAATTTAACACCTGTACTTCACAACTGTACAGTAAGAAAAGGGGGCATGCTCATAAATAACACCTGAGATGTTTTTGGAGTGGGAATATAAAGTTTGCTTTAAGCCCAGACTTTAACCTGATAATTGTCACAGTTCATCAGGTGTAACACATCAGGTTATTTCACTATTTACTTTAATATTTCATAGTTGAATTCTAAATTCTTATTCTTGAATTCTAAAAAATTGTAGCTATTAAAAATAAAGTACCTATATACTGATGGAAAGGTCTATAAATATTTGACAAATTTTCATAACAATTAATGTTAAAAAACAAATTGATGTTAATTATATTTTTAAAATAAATTAAATTTCTAAATAAAAAAAAAGATGAAAAAAGTACTGAAAATTTTTTAAATATTTAAAATTGTAAACATGTAGTTCAGATTGCATTTTCATGTTGATGCTTAATATTCGCAGTGACCGTTATCGGGGTTAAGGTATGTGCTGAAACTGACTTTTAAAAATAAATCTACCACAAGATATGTATAAGACTGTGGAGTGACAGCAAAAATGTAGAGGAAAAACTCTTAAACAATATACAAATAGCATGAGAGATTTATCTTCAATGCTAGAGTTACAAATAGGATGAAAAAGATTTATGTTAATTGTTAGATGGGTTTTTACTACATTTTTTGTATATCACACCATAGGACATTTGTCAACTACCCATATTCACTTGGAGTCGTTCCAAACACAGATTTACAAAGAAGAACTCACACTATAGGATTTTCTGTTTTACACAGCAGGCACCTCTCATAATATACTGATTTCGTAAAAAGTGTGTTTGAGGAAGGGCATTTAAAAATGTTTTAAACTGGAGAGGATGTACCACCTAGGCTGCCACAACCCTAACTGTAAAGTAGAAAATTGAGATGTAAACCAGGCAGGATTCAAATCTGAATCCCCACAAGCACAACTGCTTTTTTAATGTGTCTTGAGAACAACCCACCGGGCCACAGCTTTGACACAAACAAACTGCTCTGCATACTTATTTATATCCATAAAATGTCACTTTTACACATTGGATTAGTTAACACTCCCACTGTGACTGATTCTCCCATTTTCTGTATAAAAAACACAATGTTTAAAAAATGTGGTGGTTAAATGAGATATATTACCATTGTAATATCAGCGAAAACATGACATTGACATACCAGACTCCCTCTCCGTCTGTCTACATATTTGTCTGTCTCCCAAACACACACACATGGAGAAACTAACTTTCACATCATTGCCAAAGACGCAAGTCAGCTCCTCTCTCTGTGGGTGTCCTCAGAGCAGCAGAAAGATTGCCAGATTTGACAGATAGAGACGGAGAGCGAGAGATATTGATAGAGCAGGAAAAACAGACTGGCAGTTGAGTTAGTTACATTCAATATTTCTGTTATGCATTTTCATGTTTTAATCCAGAGGGCAGCATATGAGCTAAAGGGGCCGAATCTCCTGCTGAGCAAAATAAAGGGGGAAAAAGAAATTATAAACTGAGTCATATGAAATATGAATACCATGCCCTTCCACGCAAACACACCTGACAAAACCAATGTGAGGTGACGGAGAGTAAGAACATGCTCAGAGTCGCAGAGAGAGACGTCAGAAGAACTAATTCTGTCGGCGAGATTATGAAAATTAATGTGACGAAGTTCAGGCTCGCAACCAGCAAATTAATTTTAATATTTTCCATCTCGCTGACCCTCATGAGTTCAGGGTGGTGCGGTAATACTCAAATCGCAGCGTGCTGTATTATTCATCTTAGGCGAGCTGAGACATCTCCGGCAGATGTTTAGAGCCATTAATTATGGCCGTTGCTTTTGATCGTAAAAATTGTTGTAATGAAGTCATTCTGTAGATTAGATAAGATGTTGCACACTTTCAAAGCAACAATGATCACAGTTATGTTCTCTTTGAGTGGCCCACATTACTTTTACACTGAGATGCTATCTGTTTTCCTCCTATTAAGTTTGCACATGTGAACCCATAATTAGGGCATAAAAGCTTTGTTGTTTGTTGAAATTTGTTCCTTTTGTTTTTCCTCTCTTATAACATTTTACTTTTATCATAACAGCATCACATATTTAAAAATGAAAACAAAGCGTATGTGGTCTTTGGTGTTTACACAAACATCTCGTATAAGCCAGACTTTCTAATCAGGTTAAGCAAGACCTGATGTAATCTAATCTCCACTGCAACACCATTAACAAAACATATATCTTCACAGTCTGAGCACATTGATTTATATCCAGCCCCCACACAATAAGTCTTGTTCATTTGTGAGCGTGTGTGCGTTTACTGAGGAACACGATGGAGGCTTAACGAACAAACCAAGCTTAAACCCTTTTCACACTTTGAATGAGGGATCTCAGCCATGTCCTGTTGCACTGAGCTGTGGCCACGATAAAACCTTTAATATGATATTTTATTTACTCGCTCACACACACGCACGTCTTTAAAGCATGTGTGCGGACGCGTCGTAAAAAGCCAGATTTTTTCTTTTTTTTAAAGCAGTCAAGCAGAGAAAAGGCTCGCATTTAAAACCAGCTCGACACACGTCTACTGTTCCTCAAATGGGTGCTTTTCCGCATCACAGTCGTTTTCTCCTTGAGAACATCTTGAGTCAACTCTTGAGATAAAATAGAGTTTGATTGTGATATACAACGTGTGTCATTTCAATATAACTGTCTTCTTCACTTTCTGGCAGGGTTGTTTTCCTCAGACAAAAAAAATAATCACTTTGAGCACAAACACAAACACGTACGCTCGCAAACAAGCGTTACCTTGAAAAGATCTATCAAGGCTGTTTGGAGCCTGTGTTTAAAAGTCCCAGTCGTGCCCATCAGACGAAGCTAATTGCTGCTTTCCCACTATTTCAGATTTTGCAATTCCTGTCTGAACCTGAAGCAGAGGAAGAGAGCGTTTTATGACAGATTTAGCACCGTCGCACCTTTCCGTGTAAATACAGCTTGCGAGGGAATGTGTCTGAGCGGGTGACGGGTTGCACAGTTTTTTTAAAACTGACATTGTCCCCTGAGATCTGGACTTTTACGCGCACACACATGCACATATGCATTTACGCATGAATACATGTGTGTAAGACTTCAAAAAATTTGAGGATAGGAAAAGCATTCCCTTTTTACAAAGGTGGAAGTTCATGGTGGTGGAAATTATGATGTGCAGGCATACAAGGATGCTTAAAGAGGACTCCCGACCTACATTGTTGACCTATTTAAGATCATAGTCTCTGGGCGGCCACAGGAGACTGGACTCCATTTTGAAGAGGTACCATCCGTACACAGATTTGTACCTAGAAACATCATATTTTATAGACAAGGAACAACTTGAGAGACAAAGTCCATGCATGTGAATGGTTTTATGTAATAAATCACTATAGGAGTTCACATATTAGGGTCATATTCAGGTTCAGGTAAAGAAATCCAGACCACTACACCTATTTTTCGACTGACCACACATCAGTCCTGTCCTAAAAGGACAACACTGGCACATTTATTCACCACATTCAATTCTAATATACTAAAAGGAAAAAAGTTGGGAGTCTTGCTGTTAACAGGGAAAGTACACAAGCCACTTGTGACACTATCTGCCTATTCTTCAAACAACTACAGAGTAAATCTTTCATTAATGAGTGACTCTCTTCAACTAGACCACTGATCCTGATGGGAGCTCGATAATGAGCTCTCCTGTTAGGAAATGGAGCTGCCGTTCTTTAAACAGAATCTCTCAATATCGGCATTATCTGCAACGCCGCTTCAGTAACTTTCCCGCATCAATAGACATTATCCGCCTACCCATCTCCAATGTCTCAATAGTAGTAACTGTAGCTTTAATTTACACTCATTGCTGTAGATACAGCAAAACTCCTGGTGGACTGTCAATCACAAGCCTGCTGTTACGCTAATGTCATTGTGTCGGTCAACATTAGTGGTGAAACTGTCAACTTGCCCTGCTTCTCATTAATAGCATATAAAAATAAAAACCCTGTTCATTAAGGCTGTTTATATATGGCATATTTGTCAGGTAGATTCACTGATTTGGTTTATTCTTGTACATTTCATCCAGTTTATTTAAATCGCTCATTAAATATGAACATGACACAGGAGGGAATTCTTTCTGTGAAACACTGTATTACCTTTTTTCCATCACAGGAAAGCAGTTGATCTGGCAAGGGCTGGTCTTTCATGATAATCAGTGCATAAATTAATACACAAATTCTGTACACAGATTAATAATAAACGTTTGATTTATTGTTGCCCATGATTGAAATTCTGTGTAAATGCATTTATATAATTTTTGCAGTTTTAAAGTCTGTGTAAACACATGGTATATTTACTGTATATTAAACTAAAAGCCAATCTGTAAGGACAAAATTAGATTAAATATAATGCTAAAAGCTTGCTATTTGTGTCCCACTATTGTAATTTCAAATGTCAACCTGTAAATTTGGTTGTTTTACTGTGCTGCTCCACAAATTTGGCTAAATTATCCACAATTAAACAACTACAGTATTTATCGATTATATTTGCAGAAAGCTGTAACTAAAAGTGTTTATATGTAATATGGATTTCCTTTGTGGGAGTCTCCTTTCATTTGCTCATGCCAAGTTAGTCCAAATCATTATGACTTTGTTTCTTGCAGAACACAAAAGAAGATATACTGAAGAATATTGGTAACCAAACAACTATTTAAACACAAAACAACAACACAAAAAGGCATTTCTTAAAATATCTTCTTTTGTGCTCCACAGAAGCACAATGACATGAGGGTGAATGAATGAAATCTTTTAAACTACTGGGTTCAAGACAGGGACGACAGACAAAGACGTGTGATATCCGCAATATCTCTCTCTGGAGTCAGATAGACAAATGAAACTGGACTGTAGAAAGACCCGCAGCCCACGGTATCGGTTCACACAGGCAAGTGTATGCAACAGGGAGTCATTCTGATTTAAAGGCTGGACTCTTGATTGATCCATCAGCGAGCTGCTGCAGGATCTGATCTGACAGACGTTTCTTTAGGCTCTCCAGTGCACAGCAGTGAGACATTAACATTCCAGCTTACTGCTCACTCCATCATAATGAGCTCTTCTACATTTCATTTAATTCCTTTACCCAATCAATAACCCACCAAACAAAAAGTCCCTTGTTTAGCATAAATGTCCCATAGCTAATCAGGCGAATAGCAAAGGCCTAAGTAGCACAGAGTGATACAAATCCAGCAAGTCATTTTTGTCTCAACACTGGATGTATGAATAAGAAATTTTTGAGCAAATGTAATATATAATTGAATATAATCACAATTAGTATAATTAGTGGACCCACAACTTTATACGGCCATAAATACTTATGTAAAAATAATTAACAGATTTACTTTATCCCAATAACAAGTAACAAATTTGCCATTCACCTTCATTAAATCACTTTTTAAAGTGCTATTTGTTTTTGTGATAAAATGTACTAAAAATGAATGTAAAAACATATTTATATATTTTTAACATTGAAAGCAAGTCACACAGACCCGAACATCACACAAGGGTTAACCTGTGTGGGTGCACATTTTAAAAAATGGTAAGGCAATCAGATTTCGCTAGCTGTACAAATATATAGTAATGTTTTATGAATTGATACAAAGTATAGAAAAGTAATTGTATTAAAGAAAATGTCATATAAAATACACTTCCCAAATTCATTTTGCAGTTTCTTTTTCTAAAAAAACATTCTCACAAAGCTTACTAGAAAAAAGTGTATACTTGTTTACTTGATGAGGAGTAATGTTAATCTCCTAATCAGTGTATTAGGATAAGAAGCGTGTGCAGTCTGGTGAATGATGAGTGACATTGAGTTCCTTTGAGATGGCATCTCTGAGGATTGCAGATTCGTATCTCTCTGGGGGACATAGATTTCTCCCATTCGCTCTCGCATGCACCATTAGCACATATCTGTGCCGACAAGGTTTCTATTCAGGTCTAATTGTGAGGAAGTGCCAGAGAGTTGTGTGAGTTTCATACCCAAGGGTGTAAGATCTGAGAGAGCTGGCCGTCATCCCATCCTCTGAAGGAGGACGTCATTAGATACACACACATATACAGACCTTTGTAAGCTATATTAGTGAGTGTGTCTCATAGACACAACAGTTTTCAAAAGATGATTTTTATACCTTCTTCTACCTCTTACACAAACCTCCGGACACTATTAGATTTCAGTAAAAAAAATAACCTTTTTTAACTAGTGAGGACCATCTAAAAGTTCTCACAAGTAAGTTTTTGACGTGTTTCACTATAATAATGAGCCAAACCTGCACACTGCAAGCCCTTCGATACATCAGATGTTAATGTCCCATCTCAACGCCTCTATGTGTCCATGTAGGTATTCTTCTCTTGAAGTGTGTGTGGGTGTTTAATTTTACCACATGATGGGAGGTGTAAAGTATTGAAACCAATGTGACTGACAAACTAGATGATTTTCCATAATTGCTTTGAGCACGACTGCTTTGATGTAGCAGCTGTACTGTGGGAACGTTCTCAGAATGGCTGCTTGTCAGCCTTCAACAATTCCAGTAGTATATTTCATGAAGAAATAATCAGATTATCACATAATCTATTGAGCAGGTTTATCTTTCACACTGGATTAGTCGCTTTTTAGGCACAATGAGATTAGTTATAGTGGCGACACACTCACTTGATTTTAGATGATGTGAAAATTACAAAGCCCTAAATTTGTCTCGTATCGTCTCGTCTCATGTCTTGTGTATGTCTTGTCTCATCTCAATCAGTCTCTTCTCATCTTTGGCAATCTGATTGATCTGCTGATAGTTTGACATTAAGGTGGGTTTATTTCAAACAGTCAATACCACAATAATAGACCACGATGGAAAAGTCAGATGCCAAAAATTGTGTAAAAAACAGCCAATCAGATTGTATCTGGCAATTTTCTAATAGGGTTTTATCAGGTTTGTGTGCAGTATGCATCAGACAGTCATTGCAGGGACGGGTCTGTGGGTGTGCCGTCTGAGCGAGACCACTGTAAATAACAATGTTATTATATTCAGCTTCTTTAAACAGTGCTGAGATGACCCAGTGTCAGACATTCATCTCAGATATTTGAGACCTCATTCTGTATGCCCCAAAAGATGTTTGCTGCATATACAATAGCAAACACTACAGTAGCTATACAAAGATGATGTACTTGCATTACTGTGTAGTCTTTGTTTTTGCAGTTCTCACAGCTGTGAAAATTTACTTTTACCTGCTAAACGTATTCTAAGGGGTGTTTCTGCTAAACAGATGTGTGAAAGGTAATTATTGCCCTTGAGATATAACACAGTGCATGATGGAAAATCAGACTATGAAAATCGCTCTCAGCCATTAACTTCAAGTTTAAATGAAGGCTCTTTTCATACTTTAGCAATCAAAGAAGGGCACAGTTGCTGTTTTGTTTTGTTTCGTCAGATGTGATTGTACAATTTTCGGTAAGGATAAACTTGTTTAACATTGATAAACAATCCTAGCACTCAGGTTGTTTGTCATTCGTCGGCACTGCCAGTGTTCCTCTCACTGACCCTGTGAAAACAGTGTTGTAATTCTGAATAAAAGCAGGAAAGTGGATGATGTTGACATCTGGTTAGGTATTTAAATTATTCTTTCTCGCCCACATACATACAAAAGCACTGCCACACTCTCAGTAATAGTATATGTCCTAATATGCTGTAGCTTTTTTGTCTGTGGCAATAAATGTTAAATTGTAGACACTATTACAGTATGTCCTAGAAGTTCTGTTTTTTCTGATGTTATTGTTATATGCAAAACAAAAAGCTATAAAACACAATACATCATTTGTAGTGAAAATTATGCAATTACACAGTGGAAATGTTGCCAGATTAAATTGACAATGTTTGTAGATCATCTTCTTAAAAAGTCCCCTGAAAAGAGTTTAGAACCAGAAGCTGAAAAGAAATTGTTGGTATTACGACTGACAGACCTGTGTTCTGTAAATGTGTGCAGGTGTCCCACGGCTGGTGTTGGGTGGCAGATGGGACTGTCTGACGGCGGGGGATTCGTGCTCCAGTGATGAAGCGTGCAGCCCACGCTTGAGAACGCTGAGGCAGTGCGTCGCCGGTGGGGGGAGTGTGAAGCTTGGTCCCGGGGCACGTAAGAACTGTGAAAACGCAGTGACGGCCCTCCTCTCCAGCCCCCTGCATCGGTGCCAGTGCAAAAGGGGTATGAAGAGAGAAAAGAACTGTCTTAGCATATACTGGAGCCTCAAGCAGTCCATCCTGCACGGTAAAACACACAATTCTTTATTCATAGACTCATAATTTTTCATTGTAACACAAAGAACACAAAGTACCCACAGTGATGCAATTATAAGTTGTAATACTCACACCCACGCTTTCCCCAGAAACCACTTCAATGGATGCTAATTAGACACCACATTTTAATATGCTAACCAGTTTGGCATTATGGGAGCTTTATTTCAACTTTTACCTGTGACAGTCTCATTAATTCAGAGTCACAGAATACTCTGTTACCATAGCCACAAAACCACGTCCATGTGTGCGTGTATGTTTACAGGACTGAGCCTGGTGGAGAATTACCCCTATGAGCCAGTTGAGCGAGACTTTGATTATGTTCGTCTGGCCTCCATCGCTGCAGGTCAGTGATTTGCACAGACACACAATGTCAATTTACTTTGAACATTTGGATGTGATCACGATGTGTTTTGTTGTTTTAGTGACGAGCATTAGCAGTGAAGAGTTGTTAATAGGCTTGAGCTTAATAGCTTACAACAAAACACGACTGCATTTTTTACTGCATTATGTACTTGGATATATAGATTAGATTATTATCAACAGTGTTTATGAGTTTGACCTATGTTTACATTAAATTGAGGCAATGCATTTACTGTCAAAAAAGGAGAAACAATATTTTGATGTGAAAAACGCAAATCAGACTATATGAAGAATAGATTACTGTATATAGGTTAGGTTAGATTACGGTATATACAGAAGTCCCAAAAGGAACTTGGACACTTACGTCAGACTTACAAATGCATGTTTTGGTTATAATTAAACCTCAAACCAGGTTAAAAAAATAAAGCTGTTAAAATAGATAAACTTTTAAAATTAGACAAAAAGGATATCTGTTTGGTAGTAAAGTTTGGTAGAACATGTCCGTGATGAACCTGTAGTTACTCTGCTGGGTTAACTTGATATATTCAGTAATAATGACTCTGAAAATCATTAGTAAGTAATTAATTAAATAAATTGCATAAAGTTGAAATGAAAAAGTTGATAATGAAAATAACTATTCAACATAATTTGTCTAATGGTTAGATGATTAGTATCTAATGCAAGTACATTCTTACATTAACTAACAAGTGTCCAGATTTTTGTCTAAATAATTTTTGAGATCACAGTATATTGGTTCAGAATTGTCAAAGATGTTGATTGGTTCTTCTAAACTAATCATGGCCTTTTAGTCTTCAATTTTTCATCTCTCTCCCTTCTCATTATGTTCAGTCAAAATAGCAATGTACCAAGTTTAGAAATGTATTTTTGGAGAAGACACATGACTAGAACTGTCAGTTTCTCAGCCTCAGTTTATGGGGTGCTTAAGGCATGAGCTGAATTTTATAGACCCCGAGGGCAGCACATAATGATCCATTTACTCATCATCTCTCACACACACACACACACGTACACTTGAGTCCAAGCACACACACATAAAATAACATTTAAACTTGAGGGGAAAGAACAGAAGCGATTTCCTCTAAGTAATGAAAGTAATTTGAATGTCGTTCATTCATGCGTGGCTTTTAATGACGGCTGTTCTCAACTTTCAAACACTGGAAGCGTTTAACAAGCTGACTCGGTAAAGACAATAGAAATCAAACAAAAGCATAGACACAGAGAAGGGAGAGGGAGGAGAGGAGAGGGAGAGGGAGAGGGAGAGAGAGAGAGAGAGAGAGAGAGAGAGAGAGAGAGAGAGAGATGCATGCATCCAAATAACCTTTTGTGATCTACATAAAAACAGTGAAGAAAATGAGAAAGAAACATTGAGATGTGAGAAGTTAATTAATCTCATTCTTCCCAATATGATGACCTTGCACAGGCTGTTCTAACAGGTTTTGCAGTCTTGAATGACAAAGCCCAGTTATACCGTGCAAGAAATATTTTTCTTTTATCACATGTGACAGTGGTTTTTCATTTACTGTCATAAACACATTACATTAAAGCTTTTGCAAATTTGAGTACATCACTTACATCAAGAGCAGGCCTGTAATATTAACTATACTATACTAACTATACTACTAACATAACACTTTTTGCTCAAGACATAATATGGTATGGTAACATACATTTGGCGGTTCTTGCATGAAAATGTGTGCATACAGAATGTTGTCTGAGTATTGATCACAAGCTCGTAAATCCTTTTAATGATGGGTGAGAATACAATGTTGCCAAAAATTATGTTGAGCACAATCCCTAGAGTAAACTAAATCCACTAAAGAAAGAAAGAATCAGGGCACTGTAAAGAATGTAGAAGAGAAGATAAAGAAGCAGATGACAGTGAAGGGGCAGTGGTTAAAAAAGTTTATGAGAAAGAGAGACAGAGCTCTAAGGAGTGTAATGCTGGCAGGCTCTCTGTGGCCCACATTAGTCTGGTATGAAAAATGAAGCAGCAGCGGCAGCCAGTCTCAGCTGGGACCTGCTCTGTGATAGAGACCAGACTCATTCAACTTTCATTCTCTCTCATGTTCTATTCATTAGAAGCACACATGGACCATACAGACCTCACATCCACTTAGAGCAAACAAACTCAGATCTTCGGTAGGACCTGAGAGAAAGAGACGGTGTGTGAAGCTTAAATCCACATTAGGACAATGAGCATAAGCACACCTGCCAAAATGTAATTGTTACTGCTGGGGTACAACTGAGACTAAATTAGAGGGCTTTTACAAGTGGATTGTATCAATTTATTGTCTGATACAGGAATGACTGCTGTGTGAGATTGTAGGTGATGTCCACTAGTGTGGCAGTGGTGCTCTGTCACAAGAGACAGGGGGAATTTTTTGATAAGTCTCAGCCTTTAAACCATGCCAGTGTGGAAGTTATATGATGCGGTAACTGGTAAACAACAAGTGGTAATTTTGGTAACTTCACTTGCTAATTGAAAAAACACTTTTACTATAGTAAAAGTGTAAAAGTATAAAATATCTAATGTGGTGTGACAAACATCACAATTAGACCTATATAATTAGAAATTAGACACTTAAGATGATTAAACTCCAGAGGTGTTTCTGGTTTAAAAAAGTTAAAGATTGTAGTGTAGGTCACAAATAATATGAGAAGATATTATCTTGCATGTGCAGTGAGATGACCTTGTCTGTTAGATCGTAATGAAAACATAAAAACAGACGTAAATAAAACCTTATACAATCGTATATTGTCAATTGCAAACATATATATTTGCCTTCCGTAAAAAAGTGAACCTCACAGAGTCACTGCAGTTTAGTTTAGTTATATCTTGAGAGCAGCACTTTTATTTCAGCACTGGACAGCGACAGCACGACAAAGTACACATGCACACACACACACACACACACGCACACACTATAAAGACGTGTTCCGCTTTTCTCTCATTTCAGAGTCTGAGGTGGGCATGACAACAGTAAACCGCTGTTTGGACGCCGCCAAGGCATGTAACGTTGACGAGACGTGTCAGAAGCTACGTACGGAGTACGTGTCGGCGTGCATCGCCCCGTCGGCGCGCGCCGGACCCTGCAACCGCGCGCGCTGCAACAAAGCGCTGAGAAAATTCTTCGACCGGGTGCCGCCCGATTACACGCACGAGCTGCTCTTCTGTCCGTGTTCCGACACCGCATGCGCAGAGCGGCGGCGCCAGACCATTGTACCTGCGTGCTCGTACGAGGAACGGGAAAAACCCAATTGCCTGGCCCAACTGCGAGTCTGTGAAGCGGACTATGTGTGCAAGTAGGTATTGTGTGTGAAAATGACTTCTGTAAAACACATTTGGGTTTTTGAAGAGCTTGAAGATTGAATAAAGTTCCCAGGTGCTGCTAAAGGCAGTATGAAGGGTAGACCTGAGACCTTAGTGCTCTACAGAGAGACATATTTAATGGTGCTCAAAGTCATTTTTTCCGCTTCAAAATTTTTTTTGACCGATTTAATAAAAAATAAAGTACACTCGCGCATGAGGTGAAGGCTCTAGTGGTATTAGTGAGCAGAGAAGTTTAATTCTACATTTGGGTGGTTAAGAATATAAATGCACTTCACTCTTTTAAGAGTAAAAAACCACTGGTACTGTCGCGCTCTTAAAAAATATTACTACAGTTTAACTAGTAACCATGTTATTTTGTGTTTTATTTGCAGTAAGGCTATTGTTACCACATATTTAACATCATTTTGCTACTGTAACTATTTAATATCTGTAGTAAAATTGTATACAAATGTTAAGCAATTCACCAAACCATGGTGGATTGATTACACCTGTACTATAATAAAACTATAATTATTTTCCAAGATCTACTATACAGTACCAGTCAAAAGTTTAGACGCAATTGACAAATGTTTCTTATAATCTTAAAAATCTTTTAGGCTACTTTTGTAGACAAAAATATAATTGCGCCAACATGTTAATTTCTTTTAATTAGATGAATAACAAATATTTTATGTAAAGATATATTTTTGAAATTGATTACTTTGACCAAATAAGGAATAAAAATAGAGTCTAGCATAAATAGAAATTCCTTCAGCACTGTTTTAAAAGCTTTCCAGACCTCAAGAAACTGGATATAAAAAAGTATTATTATGATGCTAAAATATAACATGGTGTTCATTTATTTTGGATGCTTTTAGTCACAACATAATTTCCACAGTTACAATTGTGTTATTTCATGGTTTTGATGAGTTTACTACTATTCTAAAATTTGGAAAAAATCTAAACAACAGTGAGTGTTTTCAAGCTTTTGACTGGTACTGTAAATACACCTACCATAATATATTGAAATTCTGAAAATATATAGTCAAAACACAAATCTTTGTTTTGTTTTTGCCCATTAGAATGGTGTTGATACAACATCTACCAGCAGACCAAACCCATGAGGAAAACAAAACAAAAATTACTTCTTGCACTTCTTAAGTGTAGATCAGAAACACTGATATTGTATGTTCATTTGTGCAAAATAAGTAGATGTTACTCTTCTAGTTCCTGTTCACTCGAGACAAATAAAAGACACAGACACAGAGTCTCACTACGAGTCTGACAGCTGCAGTCATTTTTGGAGACTCTCTGTGGAGTTGAGATTGTGTGGCCATATTTGAGCTTCCTCCTTTTCATTTGACAAACAGACAGTCTGTCCCACACAAGAGCCAGCACAGCCGTCTTACCACTGTGCTGACACAAGACATTACACAAGAAGAGATCACTTAACAGCCAAAACAGCCAGTTAGCATAAGAAATCAGCGGGGAATGTGAGTAATTCCTCTGAGACTGACCTGCTTTAGTGATTGATTGGTGACCAGAGGATTGGAAGTATGTGACACGCATGCAAATCGCCCTGGCTGGTCACCGCTGCTCTTTCCACCGGCCGAGTATCTGGCCGTTCTCCAGCAGTCTGAATTGCAGTCTTGTATCTGATTACAATGTGTGGGGGGAATTGGAACAGGAGAGGACGGAAAATAGAGTGGAGCTGTGTATTGTTGCGAAGCATTTCCTAAACAACACAAAAGGACAAATATGCAGTTCTAACTGCACTGTTTGGGGTAATGTGTGGTTTCTGAGTGTGTGTTTGAAGACCTTACCGAGCGGCTGCATGATGGATGTGCTGTTGTGGTTCCCACAGGTCTCGGTGGGCTCAGTTCCAGCATGACTGCCAACCCTCCGAGCTTACTGCCAGCGGCTGCCAGCAAGAAAATTATGGAGCCTGCCTTGTTGCATACACCGGCCTGATAGGTGAGCGCTCCTACCTTGCTTATCACATTCAGCAGTCAGATAGATTAGAATTTTATCTCGGTGCACTTTTGCACAGACAGGTGAAATTCTGTGAAGAGTAGACCACCATTCCTGATCAATAATGCATGCCATCCAAACCTCAAGTAGTTACTTCATTAAAAAAATAAGATCACATACCGAATCTACATTTGTGACTTGCGTGACTTTCTTTCCGTGGAACACAAAGTAGATTTATGCTCCAGCAGAAGATAATGAGGACGAATTCTCCAAAAATAAAACTATACAAGTGGACTGTATGACTTGTGTGTTATATTCAAAATCTTTATCCAAGGCATATATATTAGTGAGGCTATATTAGTATTTTTTTTTTTTCATTTTTTATTTAGGAGGAGATTTTTTGTGTGCAGAGAGTCTACTGTAGTACTTGTGCTGTAAAACCATTTTAGAGAAGATGCATTTCATCCCATTTAAAGTAGTAACTGCACGGTTATCAAAGCACGGCTTTTATGACAAATTCACTAACCTTAAGAATACATTTCACAACCATTACTGTCAAATCACCTGCTGTGAAATAGTAGCCCTGTTATGCATAATATGTAAGACTATGGCTTTTTTGCAATACAAAGTGATAGATATTTAGCCAATTTCTTTGTTGAATGTCAGTTATCCTATTGAAGGCTTTGCAGTCTTGTATTCTTGTGCTTGTTCTTGTCTTTTTAAATGTTGCTCAATGTTCAACAAGACATTTTTGCCTACAGTGTGACGTCTAGAGATCGATTGGGTTATGCTTCATTTAGCTATACTTTTAAACTAAATCCTAGATAAAGACTTCTAAGAAATGAGTCTAATTGGGGTATGCTGGACTTTAAATATAGGGTTTACATAAAATTGACTAGTTAACAAGTCATTCAGCCAACCCACAGACTAGTCGATTGACAAAATAGGTACTTTTGCCAAATGAGACATGGGGGTACAGAGAACAAGAGAAGAGTTTATGGCATTAATGAATGTGTGAGTCAGAGAAAAGACAGAAGAGAGAGAGAGACAGCCAGCACACGGCTCTAGCTGTTAGTCATTACGGCAATATTTTCCAAGAACAGTTGTGAAGATGCACTTTTGTGTTCTGGGACAAAAGAAATCAATGTGTTTAAACGGGCCCCTATCAGACCATAGAGCTCTAGAGTGCAGCACCCCCACTTTTCCCGCTTTCAGCTGACGCTTTCGACACATTCTCGCTCACACGGTGCAAAAGCACTGTCATTTACTCTCTCTGCTGAACAAAGACACAACTCTGAGAGATACCAAACGATATCCATTTATATAACCCAAACACACACAAGATCAAGATTGACAGAGCTTCTCATATCTGTCTTAGCTGAGGACCTATAGAGTAACACAAGGTGATTTCTTAATAATGTACCAAACGTTTCAACACCTAAAAGGTGACGGTGTCCTTTAGTAGGATGGAAGAAATTTGAAGACGATGCGGTCAAATGCAGTTTGTAATGTTAGCCTTCATCTGTGTAAAAAGGTATTTTTCCTACATGTAGATTACTGTTTTTAGTACTGCATTTGAGTTTATGAATTTTAAGTCACATTCACCGTGTTCCTTGTCTTTATTTTTGTAGGCAGCATTATCACTCCGAACTACCTAGACAATTCTACATCCAACGTGGGGCCGTGGTGCTCTTGTGCAGCGAGTGGCAATTTCCGAGATCAGTGCAACAACTTCCTCAGCCATTTTCATGACAACAATTGCTTGAGTAAGTAGCACAGAACTGCCATATCATAAATAAATAGTATTATACAGTACAGTGGTTCCTATCTAGTGGTTCAGTCAACTTGGCTTTACAAGTAATTTGAACTGTTTTTACATTATTTTAATTAATTAAAATAAGTTAAACATATTTTTATATGAATATAATGTAAATTCGCAAAATGTAAATATAAAATGACTTGTAAAGCCAAGTTGACTAGACTTGTAAGGCTTTTTTTTACCATGTATGATCCGATAGTTATTAGTTAAAAAAGATCCAATTCTGTCTGAAAAACTCAAGCATAGAGCAAAAAATGTCATTTCTACGTCATCTTTATTGATGAAAAACCACATTTGTCGGGTTTCTACTATTTTGTTTAATGATAAAGTGCTACAATCCTAACCTTAAAAATTTAGGAAAAATCAACGTTAAAATTTGAGTATATAAATGTGGAAGTTACTGATATACACACAAATGCAGTGACTGCAATGACCATATTAGGACAAGAGAGAAAAATGTGCATTGACTTCAATAGTTCTTGTGATCACATCTGATGTGAAGGCGAGGAAGTAAATGAGATTTAACTAGGGAGGTCTTCTGTGTGTTCCTCAGGAATCACTTTGAGAACCAGTGACTTTATGTAGTTATTAGTATAAGATTCATACACTCTCTAACACAAACTATACACTGATGAATATACTTCCTAAAAAACAAAGCCAGGTGATACAATACAAGAGTCAGCAGAGAGACATTTTTGCATGCCTGCTCTTTACACTCAGCACTATTATTGTTTATTCAGCAACACTGAGAGAACACTCCTGACGTAATGTGTCAGTCTTAAACTTCTCCCTTTTGAAATGCATCATAATATATAATAAGGCATTACCATCATCGGGATCAAAGGATATCTTCAGCATTGGGCTGGGCTTATGGCCCCTGGAGTCACTAACAATCATATAAAGTAAGTGGTGCAGACTCACCACTGAGATCTCAGAGAATCACTACAGCCCAGACAGGATGTTTCTCTATTCAAGAAATACTTTAGTGTGATGTTATTTCTCATGGGTACTTCCAGAACTGCAGAGTCTGTTTTCTACCATCACAAACACTCTGATCCTCACTACTCTATCCGAGGGACTCGGGGCGGTCTGAAGAGCTAGGTCGGTGTGTACGTGTGCTGATTCAAGGCTAAGCACAGCCTCTGGTGCCTCAGTAATTGAGCGTAATTTGGCTCCCTGCAGTAAAACTAATGGAGCGTAGACAGTCGAAGAGCAGCAAACAGGACAGAAGGAGCACAGGATGGAAGGAAACAGCTGAAAATGCTTTTTGAAAGTGAGTCCAGAGAGGCTGGACCTCACCTCAGCTGTTACTGAGCAAGATCTGCTGGCTACGCCTGCCCCCGAACCATCAGCGTACCCCTGAGATCTCGAACGAATTATTGGACAAGTATTACAAGAATTTCTTCATTGAGCTAGGCGGTGAAAAAGAGCTGAAGTCAGTGTATCACCAGCGAATTGTAATTAGATGGAAATTCCTGTCATGCCTTGGAAGAGTGGCATGGCCTATTTTGTTTTTGGAGTTATGATTGAGCAGAAACTTCTACTGTAAGTGAGGAAGTGTATGTGACCAGGACTTTAATAACATACTGTATAAGGAGAAACCTATTTGTTAACATTTTCATTTATCTCAATGGCAGTTGCTTGGCTGATGCAAATCTTTGCGTAAGGAGCCACAGAGGTGGTAACGAAAATTAACCACAGTTTAACAATAAATAAAACAGAAAAATACAGTTACTATAGTTAAAAAATGGTCATCGGACATGGTTTGTACATTTTAACTATAATAAAACCATTTTAATATTTCATTAAAATATGATAAAATATCATGTTAAAATATAATAAAACATGATGAAATATTTTTGTGAAATCATAAACATAAACATTTGACAAAAAAATAAATAAAACAATTTATGTTATTAATAAAATTATCTAAAATTTTAAAGATTTAAAAATGTTTAAAAAATATATCTAAAACAATTGTAATACTGCATATATGCTTAATATGTATGGTGACAGTTAAATAATTTATAATTGTTTAAATAATAATTTTTTGTCAGAATACACAACCAATTTCAACCAAAGTCTGTCCATTTAAAAAAAAGAAAGCTTTAGGAGCCAGATGGTGTAGTTACAGAATCTACAGGGGCCATGCTAACCAGCCCTTTAGGTACCAGTGCACTCGAGCTGTAAACCCCCTCAAATGCTCCTAAAGTCCTGCTGGACAGATGGAGGGTGTGAGAAAGGAATCACCACATCTAAACATTCACTGGAAACTCCCCACTGCTAGCGGCAGCCATTCACAGCCCAATTGCTTTGACTTCCACAGTTCAATTCTGCCTTTTATCCGTTTGAGGGTGAGAGAGGCAACTGGAGCCAATGTTCCGCACCATAGAAATGCCTTCATGATCATTGTCTCTCTCATCATCTGTAATGTCCACATAAGCTATAAAAGAGCATACCAATACACAATCAGTGTATGGGATTGACAACCATATTTATTCTAACAACTGTGACTATCAAAGTGTCCTGTACATATAACAGCAGACAGTAGCAGAGTACTGCGTGTATGAACAGGATTACTGAAGTCAATCCCTTTTCTAAAGTGCAACAGCCCTGAGTAAAGCCTGTAATCATAGTGACATCTACAGTATACGACTCCAATATTTCCTTCCATTTTTTCACATTTTGAGAGATGTTGACGGGGACATTGAAATTTACTGACAGTAAATTACAACCCGTGAAATGTGCGCAACTCATGTCATACAGTCAGTGACGCTATAGACAACCAGCTATCAGCTGCAGTGAAGTCATCATAGTCTATGAAAATTTTTAGAGCCACTTTAAAGTCAATTATAAACTATTACATTTCTGGTCTTCGGTTCTGTTCACACAGCTCGTGTCAACTGGACTTACTTCGGTTGTGAATTCAATTTCAGTAAGTCACCTCTGCTGTACTGTACAACTATAATTTATCACTCCAAATAGAAAAGACATCCATGTTCGCTTACTGTTTGAACAGCCATAAAGACATAACAGCGCACGGGCTTATTTCTTACTAATTCAACAATGCTACGAGTGGGCAATTTCAATTAGGATCAACCCATGGCTCTTTGCTAAACATTCAGAGAGTAATCAACACCATTCACACTCCTTCACATTACTACACCCGTGATCACAATGAGTTATGATATGAATGCTGGATAATGAGAGCATCGGGTGGGCTGAGGTGAAGATTGAACTGACAAAAATCATTCCCTAACAGTAAATTTTCCTCACCCCTTGTCTCCAACCTGGCCTCTACTATTCAAAGATTCACTTACACGGTCTTGTGTATGTACAAAGCTGTATTGCACATTATAAATATTTATAGCAAGTGGTATGATGCTTTACAAGGACATCGTAATACTTGATGACAGAATTAATGAGGCACTATAGATACGGTTATGTATTCTTCAGAAGTCACTCTTTTTCTCTCTCTCGCTTCATCTCCCTTGCAAAATCACAAAGATTAAGCTATTAGTGTTTCGATTAAAGGAGAACATCCATTCAACCAAAGCAACCGTTCACCATTCATAAATCTACTCATTCATTTTTAACCAAAACACTTATTTCTTCAATACCACAATTTCAGGATCAGATATAAAGTGTCGTCTTTACACAGCTGTGGCTTAATTGAAGTGACTTTCACATCGCAGTGATTTCAGATAAGTGACCTGCTAGAAAAATGAGAATTAATAAATTTAGATTATTAACATTCATATGGTCTTCCACTATAAATCACAGATGCACTCGTATATGGCCAATAAAAAGGCAGAAATACAGGGGACTATGATTCGAAATCTGTTTTTTTTAATAAGTTAAAGGGGTCATATGATGATTTAAAAAAGAACTTTAGAACAAGTTTAGGTGGTTTTGGGGTCTAAAAAGTCATTATTTTACACATACCGTAGATTATTGTTGCTCCTCTATGCCCCACCTTTCTGAAATGCGTTTTTCAAACCCAAAGACACACATTCAGGGAGGAACACTCAATTACACACACTAGTTTATGCAACCAATCCCTCTTCCCAAGAGAAAACACACTTAAGGAAAATAACAGATAAGCAAGAAAATGGAGGACATGGGCAAAGAAATAAGGACAAACACCAAGCCGATAGCAAATGCAAGCTCTTGTTTCATTTCTGGAGGGCAGGATTAGCTGATTGGTAATATATGATTTTAGTATAGCAACAAACCACATTTAGATCATGAATCAGACCGAGTTTCAATACGCTCCTGTCAACATTTGTACTTATTTAAATATAGCCCAGCTCTTTCCCGCTCGCCCGAATGTGCTCTGCTGTTGTTATTGTAAGAAAACATGTTGAAACACATTTTGAAAAGGGACATATCTGAAAGAGAAAACTAACTGAAGCATGACTGACTTCCAGACGTGCTCATGTGAAAAAGCCAGGGCTGTGATTGTGTCTGCTCTCTCTTCTCAAACAGAGAATGCCATCCTGGCCTTCGGGAATGACACGGACCTCAAGTCCGCTACCAATCAAGCACCAGGTTCTAACACCAACAATTACAACCAGATCTTAGTTAGCGGCACCGAGGTTACCACCACCACCACTGGCGCTGCCATGGAGACCGAGCAGAACATCCTCCGTCCACAGATGCCCACACAGGTAGAAGTTAGTAGGTCGCATGGAGAATAAATACATGCTTTGTTTACAGTTCACATAAAAATCCAGTTAGTCTTTTTAAATGCAAGATATAAAAATGATTGTGCTGAAGACAGCACTTGTGTTTCAGTCATTGATGCGTGTTAGTTCGTACTCTTAAGGTTTCGTTGAAGCAAAACCAAAAATATATAGTTTCGGTCTGAACCATTAGATTTAAAATCTGATTTTTTTTTGTTAATATTTTGTGCAAATAACATAGACAAAGCATAATAATCTTTGTCTAAATCCACTATTTATTGCATTGTAAATTAATAATAGGTTTCAGACATCATAAATACTACAGTAATGTCTATGAAATATGTTTTTCTGTCCTCTTGGCATCAAGCTAACTATCAAGTTACTATGGCAACAAATCTATATATATATATATATATATATATATATATATACACACAAGTCTGAACAAGCATATTTAAACATATTTAGGACTTAAAAAATTACACAGAGACAGTTATTCTAAAAGATCAGTTTTGAAAACCAAAAACAAAGCTAATTGTGTTTGCTGGGGATGAATCCATCTAATGTCTCCACCCTGAAATGAAATACAGCAAAACAAAGTGAAGAAGACAGATGCAAAGAACAGATAAAAACATCAGCACACAAAGAAATGATATGAAAGGACGTGCATCTAAACCTCTTGCTCTTTTTGTCCTGTAGATGAACGAGAGAGACAGACTGTGGGGCGACTCTACACTCCCCTCCCCTGATCTCTATGACAACAGTCCCGCAGCAGCCCACCTGGTCATGTTAGTCTGGCTCCTCCCCTTCCTGTTGCTGGCTCTTCAACTTTAAAGAGACACCCAGACAAAGCACCATGAACTGGGACGGTGTGTGTGTGCGTACGTGTGTTCATGAGTTTTAACCTCTGCCAACTGCATCACAAAAACTTTGGAGAGAACGCAGGAGCTGTGAACTTCTCTAAAGATACGAAACCCTACCCCATTCCTCAATGCAATTTAGTGATTCATTGTCTGGGTGTACACAATGACTGATTTCAAAGGGTTTAAATAATTGTGCGTGCGTGTGTGTCTCAAACTATTTTGGACTGAAAAGGTTTCCGTGTAAGATAAAGACCCAACTTCTCCATTTAAAGAGACTGAAATGCAGTCGCCTGCCGGCTGAGTCATTCCTACACTACACTCTTCAAAAAAAATCCACCTGTTCATCATCCATATTTTACGATCTGTTTTCTCCAGCTCTTTTGAGCAGATGACATTGGTATGTGTGCTGTATATTCACAGACGCAGAAGAGTGTTTTCTGATGTCTGCTCGAAGTAAAAAGTAGAGGGCAAGTGGTAAAAGAAAGCGTATTATGTACACTGGAAGTGTCTATGGTAACAGTTCATTCTCGTGAGACTGGGTCTCAATGGGTTACAGAGATGGTCTTTATTTTTGTAAATGTGTCTGAATTGTTCTGATTCTCCCTTCTCAAGCGCCCCTGGAGTGGAGCTTCCTGAAGTAAAATGTGACAAACATGAACAGCAACAAGTGTATAACAGAGCTGAATTATCTTAAATATTTCCCATCTCAGAGAAGAACGTAATGGTCCTTGAGCAGTTCTTGTGTATTTTGCCTGTGTCTAAAATTCTGTGTCAAACTTCTTATTGCACACTGTTAAACAAAGCACTTCATGAGATCATGAGAAACCGAGCAGCTTTACGCCATTTCCTAATTCACCATTTTCTCAGCCAATCAGAACGAGCACACTGAGAGTTCATGGATTCTCTCCAGCGAATAAAAGCACAGTATTACATCTCCCCTCTTACAGTATAAGCACTCGGCATCTGCACCGTTTTGTTGCTTTTTTGTTCTTGATTGTCTTGTGATGACAAACAAAATTAATGAGAAGTAAACGCTTTGACACCCAACCTCAAGAGACTATTGACCAATCGGCTTCTCGCGTCACAAAAATAAGAGTGACGTTTCTGAATTTGTGGATTTTACTTGTTATTTCCTGAAAAATAAAGCTGACAGATACGGATGTACAGAATAAAGTTTATGTGTTCAAATATATACTTGTATAAGGTGATCCGAGCCAAACTATTTATTTACCCCAGGGTGGGTTTTGTGGGTAAAATATTTGCGGAATGGATTTAAACATGGTAAAATGTGAAATAAAAGGTGGGTAGCTCAAACTATTCTAGGAGCTCACAGGTTTGGTGTAGATGTGTAGAGCCAAAGTTATAGATATTTTTAGAAGCCACAGTTCTATTACCATGAATGGGAAATATGAAACACCAGAAAGACCTTTTAATGAAGTCGGTCACTCAGCCGCCATGCTTGCAACACCTTTTAGTCATAGCAAGACCACAGTCCCATGTACCTAAATGGTAGAAGACTGATATCTCTCAAATTAAACTAAACTAAAATCACAATTGAACAACTTATTTCCAACCAACACTTAAACCTTGAACAGGTGGGAAAACCGCTACCCCAGAAAATATCAGTATTTATTATTTGACAACTGGGTCATTTTACTAAAAGGTGGAACTTTCGGCTCTAGCTCAACTATACTGAGAGTTGCATTGCCCACATTAACAGTAAAGGAACTGCCGCATTTTGTTATCTTTATTTGTTAATATTTGTTATCTTTAAAAAAAGGCTCAATGCAGTTGCACTAGGAAAGAAAGCCCCATCTTCAAGTAAAAAGAGCCAATCATCAGTGGGTAAAGACTGATGATTCTCTAGGAGAGGTGCTCCTTACAGCATTAGGGACCTGCCAATGTTCATGTGCAGTAGCTGAAGCAACCTGAGAAAAGCATTTTCAAAGCCTAATAATACAGTAAATATCAGGATTAATATTTGGTTTAAAGTATGTAGAGTTACTGTCAACTTGATGTCACTACTGGTTTTAGCGATTTAAAGGTGCAAGTCTTACACTATTCAAGTAAATCTGACTTGGTCTTGTATGACTAAAAAAAAAGCTGGTGGAGGTGTTGCAAACATGTCCACTGTGTGGGATGACTTCCTTTAAAGGAACTTCGGTAGAAGTTTGTGAATGCTGCATACAGTACTCTGATCCTGCAGAATCTGAGAGTTCTGTGGGTGGACATTCAGTGTGGGCTTATCATTCAGCTCAAGTTAAGGGGCTAATGAGAAACTAGGGAGTAAAATAACCCTCTTTAATTTGCCACACCGTCTTTACATTGCCACCTGTGTTCATTATCTGGGTCAGCACACCCTGCCCTTCAGCTTAGTCACACGCACACAACACCCACACGGGGCAGTTACAGTTACGCTACTGCCACATGACATACTCTAACAATATACCTGAACATCTTGACCCAAGGGAAGGATATATTGCTTGTACACTGACTCTGTGTCCAAAACTCAAAGCATCTGCCTCGCTGCCCAGTCACTGAATGACTTCAAAGATTTCCTATTAAAAAGTAAACTTCTAAAGAAAACTGATTTCAGACAGGGATTTAGGCGTACCTCTGTACACTGCCTGCCGAGGCAGCATTTTAAGTCTCTTCAGCTAAGGCCAAAAACTGTCATGTTGTTTGCTTTGTGGAAATCTTCGTCTCTGCTCAATCCCCAACCTGACAACAACAACAAAAAAACATCAAAACACTCCCTGTTCCTGAATGCCTGCCAATGTACTTGCAAATGGTAAATGCAAATATACAGCAAATGGTGTGAGATTTTGATTAAATTATGATGCAGCAGAGTCATCAGAAGTGTGTACTGCCCTGCATCCAGATAAATGGATCTTCTGAGATGGATCTCTCACATAATTCTGCATCGACTGCATCTGCTCAGAGGCGGGAACATTCAGAGAACTAGATAAACACTGAGGAGGAAAGTACAGTTGTGTATAATAGCACACTGTAAATAAGGTTTTTCACTTTTTTCTGAAGAAAAATTTGAGTGGGCATGTTTGGTTTCTGGAGTAAACCTCAAAGTCTGTCTGACATTCTGCTCATCAAATCTGTCCTTTAATGCATATATGGATTTTGTCTCAAATGATTTTTTAGAAGGTAATAGCACAAAAAGCCACAGGATTTGAGTTGTCAGTATAAACCGCGTGGGGACGAGTTATACAGCAATGAATAATACTTCAGGTTAAAGATCTCTAACTATAAAAATGAGCAATAATAATATTGATGCTACAATACCACTAATAACATTAGCACAGTAACATTAGATGTACAGCTAATTATTATGGTTAATTATTGTGGTTTTATTGAAGTAAAAGTCAAATGTTTTGGGCAGATTGACTACCATTTGTAATATCATAATTTTACTACAAATATCATGTGAGAAAATGTAAAATTTGTGGTCACCATGATTTTACAAACATCATAGTTAAACTAAAAATTAATTTTTGGCATACGAATATAAAACCTATAAAAAAAGGAATATATTTTTGACTTTAACCACAGAACAACTGATACAAAGACAGTCATATTTTCCCATTTAATTATAGACAAAATGTTCTATGTCATTCTTTATGTACACATAATTACAAGATCAGTTTAAATTCTCATGTCTTTCGCTGTAAAGTAGGCAGCTAAGTTTAAAGTTTGTTCGTGACATTCGCCATCTTACATACAAAAGAAGCTGCAATGCAGTCACATTTCAAAAGCCTGGGCTTCACCACCCGCCAAGTGCAGTAAGTCGCTTAACAGAGACGCATTCACATTACTGTCCATCACTATGTACAAAAACTTGAGAGCACTTGCTGCTACATTATACATATTAACAAACTACAGACTCTGTATATCTACAGCATCACTGTATATAGATGGTGCAGTCAGTATGTGTGTGTGTGTGTACTGTTTGAGGCTTATACAGACAAGCATTGTGGGAATGAGGCGTCCATATAAACTAAGAGAGACCAGCTCCTTTCATTAAATCATCTGTGTGTATGCATGATTTCCCTTTTGGGCCATTTTGAAACACATTATAAACACGAGAACCTTTCCGGCCCATCTTTTGAAAGCATCTGTAAGATTTAAAAGAGTCTCTCTATATCCCACATTCACACCGTGATCACCTTTACATTCACAGATCACAGATTAATGACATCCCGTTTGTGTTGTCGGCGTCACGGCAGGAGCTTTTTCTATTCGAGTGCCCCGTGTCTCTTTATTCATGGCTCACTCAAACAGCACCAAAAACCCAAGCAATCAGGTCATCTGTGCTGTCACCCACTACCGCACGCGCTCAGTCGCAGAAAACGATGCATAATGACCGCACCGCTACTCCCACTTACACCGCTTTAGAATTCATAATGTCACATTTGCTCATTCCACGTTTGACCTTTCCTCTGCACCAGGCAATCCACTTCATATCCTGGCGAATCCCCACGGTATCCAACACACACCTGGGTCTGTTCATTTGTGTATGCAGATAATCCCTCCCTGGGCAAAAATGACATCTGACATTTTGAAAAACCCAAACAAGGTCTCTGCTTGTTCTGATTGCGCCCTGCCGCCCGCCCGCCCGCCATCTCCTTTTGATATCTTCTTTGTTTCCTTTCACCCTGAAATGTGTTTGACAAATGGCCTGAGATTTTTAGATAAGAAGGTAAAAGCAGAAGCGGCACTATCATTACGGCAACCGTAAACACTCGTGCATGTGATCTTTCTAACAGCCTGGATCAGTAAACATGTGAGTGGAGGTAATTCGGCAGAGAATGAAAAGATGTGAAAAGGCAAAAATGAAGATCTTTCTCCTCGGTAAAGCAAGTGAAACTCTGTGGAGACAGCAGAGATGACCTGTAAACATACACACAGCAGACTCACAGCAGGCTCATCCAGAGAACTAGTGCACTACACGCAAACTAGACACAACAATTACCAAATAAAATTCATTTGTTGCGACTAAACAACTAAAGGAGCCACGATTAAAGAGACAAAGGCGCACCACATGCCTCTTGGTATGTTATGTGCACGTGTGTGTTTGTGTTATAGCCATGCAGCCAAAAACCATCTCCAGAAGGGACGTTTGTGTGTCGCCTTCAATACACAAAATGCAGCAGTGCAACGATTCTTCCTCCTGATTGTAAAAACAGAATAAAATAACTGAATAAGTTAAATATCATAAAGTGGCCCGCGGGTAAAGTCCTATCAGTCAGGGTCACACAGGAGTCAATTTTCTTCTGTAGCATTCTCTTTCATTTGCTTCAGTTCATTTTATTGGCCAGGAGCGATTCAGTTTCTCCAATCAGAGTCAGCCTGGCTTTAGTAAACCACGCCCCACTGCTTCTCCTGTCAATGTGACCCGGCTGTTCGTGTGTGTTGCTTGACTCAGTCTTAGAGGTCCGAGGTCAGAAGATGGAAGGGTTAATGTCAGATGCAGGTGGCGGGTTGTGCTAACGGCTGCTGTTTGCGGCTACGCAATCCTCCTGATTTCTCCTTATATCCCAGGCACATCTGCTGAGAGACATCCACTAATGCACTCGCTACTGCCAGACCTGAGAGGAAAGAAAGACAAAGAGGGTGTTTCTCACCATTATTGTAATGGCAGCAGAAAGCGTAAAATTGTTCAACACTCAGTGTGGGGTAAAATGATTTGGCTCGCAGACCCACCTGACTGTCCTGGAGGAGGGATGCCCCCAGGGCCTCTGGGTAATCTTACAAAGATGGACAACACTGCTGCCTTGTTTCCAAAACAGGGCTCCAACGCTATAGGCTTGGGTACGGACTATGTGAAAGGAAAAAGAAAGAAATGTATTAATACATACTGTATTTACTGCCTTACAAATGCTTCAGACAAAGTTTCTTGATTTTATTATGGATTTTACTGCAATTTTCACTCACTGTTTTTTTCCCAGCATGGTTGAGTCAAATCTGTTTTGCTGATATATGCACGCCACGGGACGCTTGTGTCTTATCACATAGATACCATTTTATTAAACACTTTGCCCTTAACCACAGTGAAAATCACCAAAGCACAGTCTCTTGCGGTATACTACTTCAACAAATTACACAGTGGATATCTGGAAAATACTCAAAAGTACAGTAGGTGGAACTCCAACAATATTAAAGAAATGTTGTTTCGGTTGTTTTTTATTTGTTCCAAAATCTCTTATAAAGAGATATTTGTGGTACAAAGATGGTAGAGGTAATACCATGTTTTTAGTGTTATGGAACTCCAATGTGCTTTAATGAAAAGATGGTTGCACTTTATTTTACAGTAAGTGTATTTACAGTATACTAAAGTGTACAGACACATAGTACAGGTTAAAGTTAGGCTCAGGGCTGGTACCAAGTTACACATTTAGAAAGTACATACATAAGTATGATAAGTATATACAAGTATATAGGCTAGTTATTTTTTATGTTTTGTATGTATTTAAAACAATAATTTTTCCTTAATTTCTGTATTCTAAATCTCACTCACTCACCTTCCTCTTTGCACAACAGGTTTGCATATTCACGTCCCTCTCTCTTCATATATTCTGCTCTTTAAAGCATTTCTTATCCTACCGAGGCCAGTTCACCTCCATCTCTCTGCTCATTGCTCTCTACCATGTCAATCCAGAGCAGGAGGGAAGCAGCATTTATCTTTGAAGCCATACACACCTACTTTTACACATACACACACAGAAACAAACTCCTAGTAAAATTCAATTACAGCATCTGAGAGGAACAGCATCCAAGTATGTATGTGTATATATACTCGTCCATTAGGTTTGGACTCGGGGCGATTATCTGAAGCAACCAGACTGAGCGAGCAGAAGACAGGTTCTGTTTAATTAACTTTTATAATTAAAAAAGGAAATGAGTGCAACAAGTAAGAGAGAGAGAGAGAGAGAGAGAGAAAGAGTGCTAGTGATGTATGGTAAAAACTGAAATCAAATATTTTTAAATGTTGATAACATTGACTAGCTGTTGAAGTGACTCAACAAACTAGATGACTAATCGGTCTACTGAGAGTCTAACTTGTTTTTTGCATTGTAAAACAGCTCGAAGCAGAGCTTTAAAATCTCTTTTTAAAAGGGATGATATTTTAAACTTGACAAGTTGTTGTGCTTGTGACGGCATGATCAAAACAAACTGCATGTTTATTGCTGTGACTATTTCAGCTAAAAAAAATAGGAGAGCAGAAAAAAAATCTACATAAACTACACAACCGCATCTGACTAGTGAGCATCAAAAACGTTGACATACACCGAAAGTTCGAAAGCTCTAAGACCAAAAAAAGTTTTCATAGTTCACTAAATCACTATGCAAATGTGTGTCCTTGACCATGTTAACTTTTCTGTACAAAATGTCAGATTTCCATGCTTCAAATGAAGCACACAGAATGCTCTTTGAAACATTCTCAGGTCATGCAGGGATTACATGGATCATCAAGTTCATGCCAACTCAAGTGCATACGGTCATAAATGCAAAAGGTAGTCACCGTAGACTGTTCAAAATACCAAAACACAATACAACTTCCTCTAATTTAATATGCTTAACAATTTCTATCACTAGCGGTCTCAGAGTTTTAGACCCTCCTCTACTGTATATATTGTGTATTGATTATGTCGGGCCATACAGTGTAGCTGAAAAGAATTTGTTGTTTCAGCTCATGTGTGCCTTACTGTTACTTCAGCTTCATACCCTCAGAGCCCCTCTATCAGATTTGAGACAAATAACTACATTTACAGTTTTCTGCTTTCGAAATGACTGGATTGTAATTACTTCTGAAGTGTAGGACATCGATGGAGCAAAAGAGAGAACCGCCTCGGAGAGGCAAATTGTATCTTCACTCCAAGGCAGTTATTACAGTGTTCCCAAAAACAGTAATTACAAAAAACGACATAATACAGTTATTAGTCACAAATCTAGAGGGACAAAGAGGCCCTGAAACTAAAGTACACAGCACTAAACAAAACATCATAACAACTAGAAACGGAAACTGCCCAGCTGTAGCCATACCTAAATTTGATAGTTTAAAGTTCCCTTTACATTCATGCTGAGCACCACAGAGACTCAAGAAACAGTAGTTCTGCTTCAAAACATGGTAGGTGGCCTACTGTACCTGGATTATTTCAGCCCAACTATACAGATATGCATTCCCAGAATGCATTGTGATTAGTTTATGGTAAAGAGACAAAATAAAGGATGATATATACCATATTCAACACACAAAAAACTGTTAAATAGTTGCAATAAAAACGATATTATCGTTCGTTTTATAGAATGCTGTTCATTTTGTTTCTGGACAAAACAAATTTTACTCATTTATAAGATTATTCTAGGTCTTAAAACTTTTAAATGCTCTGATAAAAGCAGGTTTTCAATGACTGTAAAACTGTGCTGGATGTTGTTTTAGACACTAGCTGCTAATGTAGACAGCAGACATCTAGTCTGCTCTGTGGGTTTTGGAACAGAGCCAGTGACTCAGCTCATTCCTATATTAACATATGCGCTAACTGCACTCCGTCTTAACCCAAACACTGATGTCATCACACCAAAGGTCACGCTAACCTTCACGTTTCCACCAATCAGGTCTGGCGGCTCGTCTTCCGTCTCCAAGGCGACGTTGATGGTGGCGAACGGTCGGCTGGCCATCTGCTGCATTTCTCGCAGGAGTTGCTGAGGAAGTGAGGAGAAAAATTATTCAACAGTGTTACACAAACATGCATACAGTTCTATACACCATTACAAAGATCAACATAAAAAACTAAACACTTGAGTTGAATTTGAAAGATGTGAGCTGAATGTAAAAGAAGTCCTGATTAAAACAAGCTTGTGAGCAATAAATACATGAAAGAGCCATCTAAGAGTAAGTCAAACAAAAGGAACTGCACATCTTCAAAGAAGAGAGAGAGAGAGAGGGAGAGAGAGAGAGAGAGAGAGAGAGAGAGAGAGAGAGAGAGAGAGAGAGAGAGAGAGAGAGAGAGAGAGAGAGAGAGAGAGAGAGAGAGAGAGAGAGAGAGAGAGAGAGAGGTGGTTAAGCCTAAATAATGTCATTCTTTGCTAAAATGTTTGAGAAATCTAAACAGAAAAAACAAACACACAAAAAAGCTACAAACCCATTCAATAAAGAAAGGGAAAACATGAAAAGCGCCTGACAACTGCACATATTAAAATTCTATACGTTTCAACGCGTGACAGCTGTAATCAAGAGCTCTTTTTCTTTTTCGCATGAGCAGTGTCTTTAAATGCCCGTCAACAAATACGGCAAGACAGAAAGAATGAACAAATTGATGGAATATAGTGAAAAAGGCATTTCTGTTTATTTGTCCGTGGGGAAGCTAGATTTCTTCATGGAAAAATGTAACATTGTTTGGAGATTTGACTTATAGACAGAAACGGTGACAGACAAGAAATTACTGTACCGTGGAGAGAAAACTGACGGAAGGAAAACTAGGACACAAGGTCAGATGACTTGAACTTGCATCATTCATCTCAACACACCTCAGCTTGCAAAACTAATTTGTACAGTTTTCTTTTTTTTTTACATTTAGTTTATGATACTTCTTAAGATGTAATATCTGTGTTTATGCTATTAAATCTAGTGCTGTTCAAAATTAAAAATCATTTATTTATACTATTTATTATATATAATACATTTAAAAATACATAAAAAAATTAATAACATACACTACAAGTAAGCAACATCATGATTATTGGAATATTCAGATAACATTTTCTAAAAACCATCAAAATAGATTTCTAAAGACCATCAAAACAGAAGTCATTGTGTGGCATCAATTTTAACATTTTTTAACAAAATTACATTTTGTAAATTAGTTTATTAAAATCTTAGTCCTTGAGGACAGCAGTCCAACAGAGTTTATCTCCAACCTAATCAAACACGCTAAACAAGCTTTTTAATGACTTAAACAGGTGTGTTGAAACTAAACACTGTCGGGCCGCTCTCCTCCAGGACTGGACTTTGACACCTCTGCCCTAAAGGATCACACCCCTATTGGCTGCTGATGTTAATAATGAGAGAGAGAGATAAGAGCGAAGCAAACCTCTTCACAGCAAACCACTCAATTAGAAAACCTCACTGACCGACTTCAAGACCTCTCTGCAGGCACCGGCAAGTCATTTAATCTGTGTGTGCACACATCCGTCTGTCCAGGTTCAAATGCTTGAGAGAGAGCGAGAGAACGTGAGAGAGAGAGCGCGCGAGAGAGAGAGAGAGAACGAGAGCGAGAGAACGTGAGAGCGAGAGAGCGAGAGAGAGAGAGAGAGAGAGAGAGAGAGAGAGAGAGAGAGAGAGAGAGAGAGAGAGAGCGAGAGAACGTGAGAGCAGAGAGAGCGAGAGAACGTGAGAGACAGAGAGAGCGCGAGAGAACGAGAGCGAGAGAGAGAGAGAGAACGAGAGAACGAGAGAGAGAGAACGAGAGAGAGAGAGAGAGAGAGAACGAGAGAGAGAGAAACGAGAGAGAGAGAGAACGAGAGAGAGAGAGAGAGAGAGAGAGAGAGAGAGAGAGAGAGAGAGAGAGAGAGAGAGAGAGAGAGAGAGAGAGAGAGAGAGAGAGAGAGAGAGAGAGAGAGAACGAGAAACGAGAGAGAGAACGAGAGAGAGAGAGAGAGAGAGAGAGAGAGAGAGAGAGAGAGAGAGAGAGAGAGAGAGAGAGAGAGAGAGAGAGAGCGAGAGAGAGAGAGCGAGAGAGAGAGAGAAGCGAGAGAGAGAGAGAGAGAGAGAGAGAGAGAGAGAGAGAGAGAGAGAGAGAGAGCCAGAGAGAGAGCGAGAGAGAGCCGAGAGAACGAGAGAGAGAGAGAGAGAGAGAGAGAGAGAGAGAGAGAGAGAGAGAGAGAGAGAGAGAGAGAGAGAGAGAGAGAGAGAGAGAGAGAGAGAGAGAGAGAGAGAGAGAACGAGAGAGAGAGAGAGAGAGAGAGAGAGAGAGAGAGAGAGAGAGAGAGAGAGAGAGAGAGAGAGAGAGAGAGAGAGAGCGAGAGCGAGAGAGAGAGCGAGAGAGAGAGCGAGAGAACGTGAGAGAGAGAGCGAGCTCCAGGGAGCGGAACAACTGTCACATACACGTAGCCACACATTCCCACTGCAACACATCAAAGTGCATATTTACTGATGTGTGCATTTAAACCACCGTCAGGAATATACAGCATATCCAAAGAGACAGAGCTGAAGGCTAAAGATGGATGAGGAGAGAGGGGGAAGAGAGAGATCTTTCAATCAACCTTCAAGAGAAGCAGTGCTGAATCAGATTATGAGGTGTGACTATGCTGAATACTGATCTGAGACCTGCATGCTATAACACCAAAGATGCATCGATATTAGGGATATCAATTTCATTTCAATCGGCCTAAACACACGAAAACAGCTACAGTAGACAAAATGCAACAGATGGAAACCTCTGGAGGCTTGTATGCAAACTCTGGCAGACTACTGTAGTTAGGCCTTTTTCATAATATTTCCTTAAAACTGGAGAATCGTAAAGGATCTCTGGCATATGACCCAAAGACTGAGATAAACAAGAGTCTGTGTAAGCACTTCTGTTGCTTCATTTACAGTGTATACAACGCACCACGCGTTTGACAGTGACAACCGAGGAAAAACAAGACACACACTGACACAGACTAGACCGCCTGAGTTCAGCTTCTAAGTGACAGAAAGATGTAAAGGAATATCACAGCAGAGCATAAAAAGCCTCAATGAAAGAAAAACTATGGGAGAAGGAGTATTTGGTTTCCATCAGCAGCATTATCTCACCATCTGCTATTAACGCATGTTGCTTATGGGCAGGTTCCCGTTTCATGGTTTCATATGCTTGATACCCCACTAATTTACATAGACTGATGCTTATCAAAAAATCATGCAGAAAATGAATCATTTAGGGGATGCTGAGATTGTCTGGAAAAATATTAGTTTTGCATGCCTGAGTAGACAGAGGAGAAAGGAGAGGAGTTACAAGTAGGAGGATGGTGGCAGAGAAAGAGCCACCCCATCAGAGATAAACCAGGGCCACTGCAAGAGATTAATGCAGGAATATAATCCCCCAAATGAGCCGTAATCCAACTGCCTAATTATTCCCACAAGCCCCCGAGACCACAGATTAGAGGAATTAATATCCCTGCCTTACAGCACAGACAAGAAAAGAAAATGTCCAATTTGTACAATCTTCAGTCACAACTTGCATCTACCTATTTCACATGCATAACCATTCAAGCACACAAATTTAATGTGTTTCAATGTTTTCAACAGACAGAGCTGATCTGAAACATTTGTTAAATAACAAGTTCAGTACGGTAATTAGCCAAGACTCCATATGATTCATGGTTTCACAGCTAGAAAAGTCTTTTTGTACGGAAAAGCAATCTGTGGTCCTTATGTCCCAGACATTTTCATGTCTTTTCTAGTTGTTGATTACTGAATACAAATAAAAATATTTTATCAATTTTTAAAAAAAAATACATTCACTGTAGAAATTACATGATTTTTCTCGCTTTAAAATAATCATTTTAATTTTCCCTGATATTCACAGTACAGGTTTTCCATGACCATGGTAACCTTAATTTTGCACATATTTGCGCAAAAAGGTGGGCATTTATTTAACACAAAAATAATACAAATGAAAGAGTACCTGGCCATTTTGCATTCACGGAAAATCATCCCATAGTTTACTGCACGTACACCTTCAAGTACTCTCCAGTTAAGACACATATGTTACCATTACATACTTTTAAAACAGGTCAACAGTTATATAAAGTTTTATAAGGAAAAGCCCTTCTCATTTGTAGCATAAAAGCAAAATGAATTCATGCTCTAAGGAATATCTGAGTGATACGGGAATACCAGCAAGTCTATAATGACCAGAATGTCCTCATTACGTGTTATTTCTGTGCGGGCACTACAGGGACAGCACATTGTAAAGGAGACAGGCATACCCACGTTACCTGCCATCTTAAATCTGTCTAAGCTGCAGCTGGTGTTTAATGGCCACCAGTGGATTAGAAAAAAACTGTCAATGAATCCCATTGGTAATGGTGGCACAGAAAGACCAGGATCCGTTACAGGGGAATATTTTGAAGCCAGGGCAAGACAGGTTCTAGGAATACAATTCTCTATGGCAACACATAGTTTAGATTAGTTTACTTGGACCACATGCTGATATCAGTGTTTTCAGCATCCATTTATCTATTATATATAGTGGGCGGGAGTGTGTGCTTCTCTCACACAGTGTCTAGCCTTCGTTCAACTGCGATACTTTTGGAGATTGCGTGTGGGTGAGAAAGCAAGAGCGTATTAGTGCTAAGGAAATCTGACCTCCAATTGAAAAGCGTTCAGAGCGTCGCTGATGAACCTGACTGCTGCCGCTGAGATCATTCGTCTAAACACACAAACAGACTCACAGAGACCAGTTCCTATACGGCCGCACACCCTTCATCAAGAAGGGGGAGGCTGATGTAAGCTTTTACACTCAATCCTCTAAAGAAGAGAGAGAGAAGAGGGAGAAATAAAAAGAGGTGAAGAATAAGCTGCTGACGATGTGGAAAACCTAGTAAACACACAAATTAGGGTTGCACTTGTTCACTGAAAACAACAAAAACAGAAAGGAATATCGGTATCAAAAACATCAATCATCGTTTCCAATCAGTCTAATGACTTCCTCGAATGACCAGCCAGAATTTGCATCTTACACATTTAGAGCTCTGTTGAAATAATTACTACATCAATAAAAAAGTAATTAAATTCCTTGTGATGCCAATTTCTATCTCTCTTCTCTTCTCCATCTGTATTCTCATCTCTTCCATAAAATGACTAACAGAATTAGCAGGTTATCACTTCTCATTCCGAGCCATAATCACTGGATATATAATCGCACAACCCTGAGTCACAAACTTCCTAATTATAACCTGATAGTCATATTCATTTTAGTTCATGTTCTCAAGCAAAGGCAAAATACATGATGACTGTTTCAGTACGATAGGAGACGTTTGCCTCAGAGCGCCTGTGATCACATAACGCTTCTCTTAATCATCTCACACAGACAAAACGTGAAATGTGTCAAGACAGAGAAAACATTAGCGCAGAGGTGAAGAGTATGAGAAGTGTTTTGACTGGAATCTATCTAAGGATGAGAAAGCGCACGTTACTAACAGCGCTGACACTTCAATCTCACGCTGAACATACCAAACTGAACCCGCTTGATACTGTAGCACTTAAAGAAAGCCAGACTTATATCAGAACCCAGAGGGTGTTGCATTGTTGAGGTTAGTGGTCAAAAACATTCAGCTTTCGACAGGAAGTTCAAAGAAACTAAGCAAGTTTGCAAAAGGATACAACAGAAAAAGACATCCCTGCTATAACAGCAGAAACCCCCTGCTGCCAAACAAGCAGTTACCATGCCAAAACTACAAATTTAGCTGGAATCTTTTTTTGAGATATGATGGATTCCTCTACATTAGACACAAAGGATATTTTAGGAAATAAACATCAGGAGAGGCAGCCGGACTCAGCATGGTGCAGTACTGTTCTTACCGACTATTCTAACATTTATTTTGACATTTTTCCTGTCTGACATTTGAAAATCACCATCTTGATTTAATTTTACTCTTCCTGTGCACAAAAAAAAACATTCTGGCAAAAAAACAAATACTCAGACTAATTATTTTCTCACCTGACACTCAGAACCGCAAGGATGAGAATGCTCATAAATGAATGATAGTAGGGGTGTTTTGCACCAAAAACAAATTTAGTTTTCTAGCTTCCGTTACTGCTAAATTTCAATAAATGGTCTTTTTGCAGTAGGCAGAAAAATGTCAAATTCGAATAGTTTTTGTACAGTACCCGTCAAACGTTTAGACACAATTAACAAAAATCTTTCACGTGATCTAAAAATGTTTTAATCTGAAGGTGTATATATCAATGTTTAAAATGACGATGACAAAAACATAATTGTAACAACATATTTCTTTAACAAGAAAATTTAATTGTATTTTTAAAAATATTTTTAATCTGGATTACTTGGTTTTCAAGTTTTTCCAAGGTGTCGCTGTTAAAAAAGCTTCCCAGGTTAAGACCTCCAAAAGCTGGATGATAAAATGCCATGATTGGGCAACTACTTTGAAGATGCTAGTGTTCATTTATTTTGGTTTATGCTTTTAGTCACAACATAATTGTGGTATTTAATGCTTTTAATGAGTATACTGCTATTATAAAATTGAAACAACAGTCAGCAAGTGTTTCCAAACATTTAACTGGTACTGTATAGTGTAAAGTATAATAATAGTAAAATACACTTCTACCAAATATATTTGAATTAAATATCAAGGACGAAAACAAACAGAAAGACCAAACCACCTTGAGTGAGTTGGTAACATGTATTTGAGTTGTCCTAACAGTAACAAGACACACACAAACACAGAAAAGCTATCAGACCACCTCATTATAGCACACTCACATAGACAAAGAATATCGACAGCTATTCCCACTATAGCTAATTCACAAGCCACTTGCTGTCACTTTATTTCATGAGCTCATCAATAAAGGTGTATGAGAGAGTGTGTGTGTGGGTCACAGAGGACCAATGAAGGCGACTAAAAAGAACATTTCGGTCACAGCAAATTTTAATCGCATTAATCTTTTTGTGTTCATGTGAGGAACACACTCAAATCTGAAAGCAGCATGTAATTTCTCACGTATTCAACATTCAGTGCGTCTATCACTGAATACAGTCTAATTCTAAAATACTGACTAGGGTGCACTAAAGAGACATTTTAAAGGGACGCTTTTGTAAATGTAATAGTATGTGAATTACGCACTTTCGCAAGATTAAAGAAAATAATCAGCAGTCTGTTAGCATCAGCTCATCTCCACTGAGTGGCCCTTATTTGCATATCTTACAATTTCAGCGCAGAGTCCCTGATAAACGGATAACCCGCATCGTAGATTTTTGGGTTCCCATGAGGCTTGTGATATTTATCAGAGAAAGATTTACCTGGAAAGTCTTTCAGAGCACCTCAGGAGAAATTCTGTGTAATTACTCGCGCACAAACACACACAAGCTCACACACCAAGTCGGGCGCTTTGACAAAAGGTCACTTCTGATTTGCAATTACGGTTTTGACATCAGAACGACCCTCGGATGGCTTCTTAAATCTTCAAACGGGACGCTGGTCTTCAAAAACTGGATGCACACGTGTTCAATTTTTTTACACAAATCAAGCCTTGTAACATAAACCAGGACATACAAGTTATTAAAATTAACACGATGTATAATATAAACATAAAAATGACAACGCATTATTGATCCTGATAACATTTTAGCATAAAGAGTGACTATTAGATAGTATAGATTTATTGGTTAGAGCTCTTGTTTGCCTTGGTTATGTCAGCCCATTATACTCTCTTACCACAGAGATGATAACTAATGTTCAACTAATGTTGAAACCTGACTTTAAATATTGAGAATTGTTAGTGCACACATATGAATGTGCTGTGTGAGAGGTAAAAGTGCCATAGCTTTTTACTGGATGAGAGCACTTCATAAGTCCAGATGGTAGAAAACCCTCACATTAGCCCTTATAAACACCTGCATGGCTCCAATTGGTCTTTTGAAACCTTTTAAAATCAATCCACTTCAGTCTCTCTGGGGGTCGTAAAATTAGGGCTCATTAAAAAATATGACTCTTTCACCGTCAACCAAGTAAAAAAAACTGTATCAATCCAGCTTGATTTTTAACTTTAAGAGATACTGGTGATTTAATATGAGGACTGTGAAAAGTGATTCGCTGTCTCAACAACTATAACGTATTATGATAAGCAGCTTCTACTTAAAAACATACATATTTACAACAATTTTAGGCTCATTTAAAATAGGCTGTTCATGCAATACAAAATATAAATGACAAGGTAAACTCAAGTATGGACAAAGTGAAGGGAAAAATTAAAATGAAGCAAATGTAACAAACTTATTAGTAGTAGTAAAAATTAGGTAGAAAAATAAGTACATGTAGTACATTATACATGCAACATATTTTAAAAGTAAAGAATGTAAAAGTAAACTCATACATTTGTGTAAATACAACAAAGGATTTCTTGTTATTTTGACCTAAAATCTGACCTAAAAGTAGATTTCACTTAAAAAGCATGGTGCATATATATTATAAGTAAACCCAACACAACATTTTTTTACAGTGATGATTTTTTAAAGTGATGATGAACTATCATGCATTGCTAACTAGAGAATAGCTACATGCAATATCACTGACTTCTCTTCTCCGTGAAGCCCAGCAGCTCTGTTTTATCTTCCACACGACCGCCGCAACCAGAAGCAAGGACAGGAAACAGCTACACAGACAGAACAGGAAGTGGAAAGGCAGAGAACAATCAATTAGTTTTTTGGATGTTCCCTTAAACTGAAAAAATTGTTCCAACAAGCCCTGCCAGAGCCATATCTCCAGAACACAAGCCTGCTTATATTTAATGGATTAGAGTAGCTACACCTCCACGGTGAGCTAAAGATCAGGGGTGTCATATTCTCATGGAAACAGGGCCAGGGCTCATGAATGTCTTGGGAAAAGGAGAACACTGCTGTATGTCAAAAAGCCATGAATGTGTACACCGCCATATGCATGAAATAGGTTCACTTCTGGTCTGTGAACAGATCACAAGTGGAGTTACAGTAATTCATCATGCTTGGGATGACATAACTAATGACGATGAACTGTGGCCGACCACAGCCATGGATAGGTGCATGTATGTTACGTGTATTTCTGTGCAAGTGTTTGTATTACATGTGTCTTACGCACAATGCGTGACCAGATTCGAGTTATTGTCCTGTTTTATCATTCTCTCGCTGTATGTGAATCAATAAGAATTATAACAAGCCGCATGGTGTAATTTTTACCTTGTGTAAGAATGTGTGTGTGCGTCAAAGAGAAAGACTGGGTCTGTGGATTCTCTATATATATGGTTTTCGCAACTCGCTTCCTGAATCAATAACATATTACAGCGGGTCTTCAAGAGGTGAATTAGAGCTTAGAGCCATATCACACCCCTAACACTCTCATATTAACTCCAATCCAACCAATTCCCAAAAAATGCACACCATTTAGATTCACATTAAAGTATGGTCAAGGAATATTCATGGCTTAGATTACTGATTTATTATAATTATATCTAATTAGTGATTTAAATGCTTTGGACAAAACCATGTTATTACCATGTACATGTTAATGATTCAATCATGATGCTCACCTGAAGAATGTGACAAAGAACTGAACCAGATCCATGAAGTTACTGTGTTGAGAGAAAGCAATCTGAAAACAAAGAGAACGAAGCGTGTTAAACAGTGGCAATAACATTCATCTACATGTTTGTGTGCATTTGCTGGTGTCTAAATGGAAAATAGAAACAAATGTTTCGTTTCTCACTGTACCAATAGTGCCCCCTGCTGAAACATTGCTCTCTCTCGCTCTCTCTCTCTCTCTCTCTCTACAGAGCAATTTTACAGCGAGACTCTCCATTTCAATCCAAATCCAATTATAACAAGTAATCACATTATATTGGCACACCTGTATTATGTTGAATATCTAATTACTATGAGAAGAAAACAAAAAGGCTAGAGGTTGAAACAGAAACATTATAAATAAAAGATAACCCAGGATAAGGTTAGTCCAGTGTTTAAAAAAAACTATTTTACTGCGATAAATTCTTGATATCCTTCATACCGTATGCAGTCGGCAGCAAAAAGTTGCATCACTTCCTTTTCTTGGCATTATGGATGTGGGTACAGTATCCTAAATCATACAGGGAACAGACGTTTACACTGCCATATTCTCTCTATTTTTCACCGGCTTTCTAACAGGCTTACCCTTCTCTCTCTTCTCCTCCAGGCATTTCCAAAATAAGCACAGGATTTTAAGGGAGGGACAGAGAGAGAGAGAGGGAGAGAGAGAGAACAGGGTAAAAGTGAGCATGCCAGACATCCACAGTATGGAGGGTGAATTCACACAGAGCTTTCATTCAGCAGATGCCGTGTGCCGATACGGCCTCTCTCACGCGGCAGAACCTCCTCGTGTTTAGACTCCCAGATTCAAAGACAAACGGGGCCTGACTCACAGCTCCAGCAAACACTGATACCCACACACACGCTCCAGAAAACAATACCAATCACATTAATCACTGTCATTCACATGACAACCTGTGTCTCACATGACGTAAAAGACTATATATAGCGTATGTTACTCATGCTTAGAGGAAAATGATGGTGTATGCAACCCGACCTAATGAAGAACGTTCTAGCACACCTGGATACACACTTAAAAATAAAGGCAACTAAAGTTTTTTTGTGAGGCTGTAGGGCTTTATTAAAAACCTTTCACATCCAGAGGACATTCTTTGTAGTAGATAACGGTACAGCAGAAATTATTTTAAGAACCATTGCCTAAAAGGAATCAAAATCATTTTTCTATGGCATTGCTGTGAAGAACACTTTTTAGCATCTTTATTATAGGGACACTAGTTATAAGAAAGAAAAAAAACTGATCAAACTGTTGAAAATAACTGCAAACATGTGCTTGCTTGTTTATTGATGAAGGACAGGATTCTGTGATTGGTTACCAGGACATTGCCAGCCCATTGCAGAGAAGATGCTGTTTGTTTGCTGGGGTGTTACAAGTGGTTGCTAGATGCTTGTGTATCGACCCAAGTGTCTGATGGAGGATGTTTTGCTTAAAAAGTTACTTATCCTTAAATGTAGTGAATCTTAAAGCAACAGTGGGGCAAATCCGTGCAAATGTCAAGCTTACCATGAAAACAAAGTACGGTTTTCATCATACTGATAGCTCAGATGTTAATATTTGGTGTTTTTTGAGTTCTCTCTCGGTCTGTGAGGTCTCTTTTAGAATTGTAACGTCCGTAACAGTCCATATTCATCATAAATAAACAAATAATAAGTCATAAGTCATCTCTTCACCATTTGTTGGGTGTTATTGATTCTGGTTTGTGCATTTTAATTCACAGAAATCCTACAAAGTATGTTGCCTCTCAGAAATTGTGTCTTTTTGTCATATAAATAACATGTATATTTCCATTTTTTAAAACAGATAACTTGTGACTGATATTTTTGATGTCTGGACTCCATCAACAGGACTTTAGTAAAATATAAACAGATGATTTAATATATTGGTAACAAACACATTCTGTGAGAATCTATATTTTTAGTTTTGACTGAAAATGTCACATCCATAACGCTGGAAGTACACTTTTTTGCTCAAAAACGTCAAAACTTTCTCCTTACATATGGATAAAAATGATAAGGCTGATCACACTCAAGCCCAAAGATTTGAGTTATCACTCATAACTGTCACAACTTTAAAACTGCGTATAAAGCATAAACTGTGCAGAATGAGTTCAAACCAAAGTTAGGTTTAAGACTGGCAAGTAGAAAGTAATCTTACATATGAGCAATAGCACTGACAGCCAAAACAAATCACTGAAGAGAACCAATGTGCCACAAAGCCACAGTGTTTACACTCCTCAGAAAGTCAATCTACAGGTGGAGAATCTGAACATTAAACAGATCCAGATTTATTTTCATTTTAAAGATGAAGCTCTGTTTTCAGCAAGCATTAACACACACACACAAAATCTACTTTTCAGTCCACAAAATCGTGTAAAAAGCTCCTAGTACATTTCCCATCTATCACTCACACAAACACAGACGCACACGCTTTACTTCCACCGGCCAAAAACTGCACGGGTTACCACAGGAGAAAAGAAAACAGAAGCAACAGAAGCAATCCTTCCCTATTCAGACACAAACTCACAAAACTCTCTTGGACCGTGATGCCTCATATTCCTCTCGGGCTCTTCCTTCAGTTTCTGTCTCAAAGCTGCATGTGTTTTAACTTAACATTCCTTCTGACACTTCAGTTTCAGTCTGCCATGTTTACCGAGCAGGTTTTGAACACTTCCTTGTTCCACAGCCCAAACTCGCCACGCTAAACTCCTGACAACAGCCCCCTGTCCTCCGCTTCGACCTCTTTCCCCCCACACTCACACAAACAGCTTCTGTCAGATGAAACGTGGCAACCAAAGGTCAGTCAGAGAAGGGAAAGGCAATTGAGAGAATAAACATTACCTGACTGAAATTTACCCTTTCTCCATGAGCTGAAGAGAGAACGTGTTCTAGAATGGTGAACGGACAATCAAACACACAGCGTCCGTGCACAGGATTTAGTTGGACTTACTCTTCAATGGCAAAGGAAGAGAGGAGGGAGTAAAGAAATAGGAGGAGAGGAGAGGGAGGGAAAGGAAAGTTCTGCCAAATCATTTCCAGACCAGACAGCAGAGGCCAAAAAAAAAAAAAAAAAAAAGAGTTGATCCCTCTGAGATAATAAGCCAGCAAATAAAAACAATAAGACTATACAGACCCAGCATAAGATAAAACAGCAGTAATAGAAGTGATGGAGAAAAGGGAAAAAAACAACAAAATAAACCACAGATGTAGTCTGAATTTCAGTCACCTTTTATATGGCAAACGCACGCTATTAGGAAACTTTGATATTAAAATACTTGCACACAATCGTGGTATTTGCCATGTGCAAAATGAATTTGCGTACGTGCACACAAACCAACACTAGACCCAACATCCCCTCGCACCTGTATTTTCACTGGCCAGGTGAAGTTGCTGACATAGACGTAGAAGGTGATGTTGGTGTTACCGCGGAAATCAAACTTCTCATTGGAGAAACTATCCTTGAACTCCTTTATGTTGCTGCGGGAGACGATGGGGATCTCTTCACCCGCTTGAGTCCCAGCTGCACAGAGAAAAGAAATACAGATGAGATGCTGTTTGTGTAGGGTGTGTGGACATTATAATGTGTGTGTGCACTTCATACCTACAAAGCTGGTCGCCCATGTGATGTTCAGGTTGAAGTTTTTAGAGGCATTAATGAACATGTCCAGGTCTCGGTTTTGCTGCAAAGACATTCAGAAAGTAACGAATGTATATCCAAAACATTCTCGCAAAAGATGAAAAACTAGTTTTAAACGCAGCATGTTAAACAAATATTTTTACAATATCAGCACCCACACAACTCTCAAAAGCTCAAAGTTATATATAAATATACCCCAGATGAACATGCGCGCAAACACTTGCTGTATTGTTTTCTCTCGATTCATAGAGAACAAAGAATCCCAAAACAGTATAAGATAACTTTCTGAAAACTTCAGTGATACATTAACACTACATGTCTAACTCCAAGTAACTCTTCCATGTCAGTCAACTTCATTCAAGGTTTGCTCTGTTTACAAATCAAGGTAAGATGAGCTGGCAGCCTTGTGTTGCTCAGGCCCCTGTAATACTAAAGGGACAAACATGAAGCGTTTGAGACGTGAAAACTTGTCAGCATGACAAACCTCATCAGGAGTCGCCACAAAGTTGATGGCGGTGTAGTATCGGTCATCCTCCTGAGACAGACTGAAGGTAAACTGGTAATCTATCAGCAGAGTGTCTGCACATCAAAGAGAAGGAGAAAAGAAATACTGAAAAAGTTTGAGAAACTAAAATCTAGACGTTTTCAAAGAATAAGTGACGCGGTTTCAGTCTCGCTCGGTCGGATAAGGACAAAATGAACGGTTGGGAAAATGACTAAATGACTGAAATGGCCGCAATATGAACAGCCATTAGTCGCTACACTGACATACTCACAATAACACGTTCCCTTCAGCGGGTTGCCCTGGTAACGGTTCTCCACCTCACACCTGAGACGGGATCAAACAAAAGAGCACACAGTGAAAATCAGTAGAAATAAAAGAAATGAGTTTGAAAGAGATAAGCTATGCACTTTACATTTGACAAATGACTTATAATGGCAGTGTGGGGAAAACGTCTTAAGGCTGACATTGAGAGAGGGAATGAATAAGTGTGCGTGTGCACTCACAGATGGCAGCGGTCTCCTTTGATGCCCTTGGTGGTACAGAAACACTTGCCATTGGTAGGATTACACAAACTGGCATGGCCATTGCACTTACAAGCTGTGAACAACCAACACAAATCCACAGACACAGAGTTCAGACTCGATCAAATCACAAGTGCTACTTGTGAATAAAAAAACAAAGTTAGCTGTATATTGTGTTTACACTTACGTTGACAGCTGCCACCATTTGTGGGATCACCGTAGTAACCAGAGATGCAGCTCTCGCACTGTTTGCCTGTGGTGAGGTCCTCACATCTCTCACACACGCTCTCATTTACACACGAACTGTGTCCATTACACTGACACGCTGCATGAAAGAGACAAAGACAGTCCTATTAAACCCGTTCCACAGTCATACTGAGATAAAAACAGCTCCAAGTGATCTTGATATTAGATAATACGGGATCTTAATGTAATTAGCCCTTATTATTAGGGGCTCATGATTCGATACAATACACAAGAGTGGGTTTATACTTCAGTATCACAATATTCTGAACAAATAAAAAACTAAATACATTTATTTCCAAAACATTAAAGCGTCAATCCTGCAAATAACTTTTTTTGGTTAAAAATAAACAAACACTAAACAATATATTTTAACTTCCCTAACTTTTAAATCAGTATCATATACAATACTATACATTTTATAACAGTAGTGATGCAAATAATTATTTGAATAGACTAAACTTTAACTTTTAGTTAATTTAATAGAAATTATTGCATTTTTGTACACTTTTTGTCATTGAAGAAACACGTTTAAAACATCTTTTAATGCTCTGATTTCAAAATGATGTCAAAATAGTTTTACCTGGGCATTGGATGAATGACCAGTTGTAACTGGTCTCCAATGGGCACAAGCTCACATTCAGCATCGGCTGAGGGGCGGGAATGAGGGAGGGGCCTGAAGAGGAAGGGGCGTGAAACAGGGTCTGGATTGGCCCGCGGTAAGAGCCCTCTATACACTGTCCCCGGCCTGTATTACTGGGCTCAGTACACCACCCGCAGCCAGGCTGATCCAAACAATAAGCACAGGTCTTGTAGCCAGAACAATTCTCCGCTATAATAAAACAATAATAAAACACATCAGAAGGTTCATGTAGTCCAAAATGAACTCAGCCAGTTCTGTGACTCTATTTATTAGTATATTTTATCTGAATTGATTTCATGTCAGTAGGGAATGAGTGTGAAATGATGGGCTTGGTGCATTACAAGACAATAAACAGAAGACATATTAATGTCCAGGCTTTGATTTATGAAAAGAAGGACGTACGTGGACAGCTGTTCATAGTGTACCACTCCATGCACTGGCCATAGGGGAAGGACGCCACATATGCATTGGAGTCCACACACTGCCTCATGTTACTGCACCACATACACTCTGAACTCCCACTGGTACACTCGCTACAAGACGAGCGCAGTGCGCAGGGCGTCCGACACTGCTTTACACTGTGGTTGGCTGGAGAGAGAGAATGCCGGTTATTGGCAGATGATCTTAAACTGATCAAATATCATTGGGCTAAATGACCGGACCAATACAAAAGCGCACGTCTTGCTCACCAGGTCGTTCACAAAGGCTCCCGTTCACAGAGTTCACGCAGGTTGCTGCCTTCAGTCCGATGTATGCGGGCTCAGCCAGATACCCACAGAAACCAATGTCGCTGGGCTCGCCCGGTAACCACTGAAGTGTGGAGTTTGTGAAGGGGGACATGTCTTCCCAACACCAGTAGGAGACGTTGATCTTCCTTAGACCCACCCAAGGAGTCACCACAGCTTTTGACTGCACGCACAATTGAATTCAGTTTCAAAAAACAGATCGCAGTTAGCAAGCCAAAGGCGAAGATCCAAACTCACCTGCAGTGATCGGTTCTGCACTTCTTTGAGAACAAACTGGACTTTTTTCTGTGTGGTGAGGGAAGCCAGAACAGCCTGATGACTGCGACATGCCAGTTTAGCATTGTCATACGTGTCCTTGGCTGTGATCAGCTTCAGACACGAGTTGCCCACCAGGTGCCAGCTTTCCCCACAGATGTTCCCTGAAACACAACAACACAACTCTTGTTTTTTGCTTTTCCCTTGCCGTTTGGGGGGATAATAACATGTTAACTGCGTTTCAAAATCTTGTCAGCTGTCTACAGAAGCAGCATTTATGGAGGACGGCATCACATGGGATCCGGATGCAAAGGGTGGTTTTAAAAGAGAAGCAACCTAATTATTTGGTCTATTTTTTGGGCAAATTCTAATGCAGGATTGTATGTATACTTTACGACATAGACAATCCCAAAATGCATTTTGAAGATATCAGTGAAAAAAAGTCAAAGCATTATTCACCCATAATGTATTCATGCAGTGTATATTTCTACATATTACGAACCACATGAACCTATATGAAGCCCATCAGGCCATTTCTTGCAGATGTTTAGGTGACAATCATATAATAATTGTGAACTAATAAACCAATTTTAATCTATTTTTTTTTAACATTCTAACAGTAATGCTGCAAATTGAGATATTTTCCACCTCAACAAGTGAACAACATCTGGATTTAGCATCATTTAAAGTATTTAGACACACACTTTTCACTTTTCAAAAAACGGTCTAATGGTAGTAGTCACAATGGTGGCGGGGTATAAACTTTGTCCCGACCAGGGATGAAATAATTCAGCAGAGGCAGGAATAAAAAATGAATCCCATACAAATATACAGCATGTTCCAGTGATTGTTATATCTTAAAAGGAGCTCCCAATGAAGGCAATAAGCAGCTTACAAGGTTTTGTAACAAAGCCGCTGTTCACACGGGATGCCCTTGAACCTCAAAGATAAATCACTTGTAATTTAGATGTCAAAGGGGAATCGGTTACTGCTTTTGGCAAGCTATTACCGGGAAGGGCGACGCATTCTTGATTTCTAGCTTCCCACTGGCAGTTCTGATCTGTGGCACAACTTTTACAGCTGGTCTTCTTACTGCATACGGACGAGGGGTTGTCCTTTGGACACGTGTCATACTCCAATATTGCCCCCTGCAGGGCAGAAGACAGATTAGACATGTCAGAGCAAAGCCCAGAATAGATACACTATTCAACACACGGTTCTCTCTATTAAACAGCTTTAATCACAATATATTTACTGGCCAGTCTTACCCGGGGACCAGTGCAGTTACTGTGGATGGACACACAGAGTGCAGTGCACCACTGGCAGCTGTTCGTGTTCGCTGTACAGCTGTAGCAGTCTGAATACTGTTCACACTTTTCACCATCTGGATCTGTAAAACACACACACATTATTGCACATGTTCACTGAGGCTGGTGATATGAGTAACACTCTTTCAATCCTTGGGATAACGTTACTGCATCTGAACAGTCGTTATGTTTAAGACTCATTTATTTCGGAAAGGACTGGGAGGTTTAATGTTTTGTTCTTCATGATACCATGAAGAAAAAATACATGTTTAGCTTAGATGGGAATTCAAAGACACTTGCTATTTAATTGTTTCTAGGCTTTATACCTCTGTGAAATCTAATTGTACGTGTTGAACTTGTATTTTTGGATTACGCTTCTAATTTATTTAGCGTATTGTCAAATACTGTAACTAAACCTCATTTTATTGCTGTGTGGGAATCTTCTGAGTGCCTGGTGCAATTCATTATGGATTTTAATCGTTTGCCAACTTTCTGGGTGAAATAACAGTTGGTGGTTCAAGTACTTCCTGCTGGCATCCCATCTGATGTTAAAAGAAAATTAAAATCAATGAGAGTCTGATCGCAGAAACTCTTAAGAGAGTAACAACAGCTTTAGGTAAGATTCACAATATCTCCCTTAATTATAATATTTGATGTTGAGATTACACTTCCAGGCACAAGTTTGTACACCAATCTTTGTTCTACTCATTCTTTATTTTTACTATATCACAATTAAAAATAACCAAAACTACAAAATGCTTAAAACAGTTGTGATTATGCTATGACAAAATACTACATAAATCTTATATATTATATGGAGAAATGTTTTGTTAGATTACAGCTTTGGACATTCTGGGCATTATTTCAAGAAGCTTTATGAGGTATCCAGCTGGTATGTCTTTAAAACACTACTAAAGGAGTTTCCATGCATGTTTTCAGCCTTTTGGCTGCCTTTCCTCTCACTTTTCAGTCCAACTATTCCATTTTAACTGAATTAAATAAAATTAAAACAAAAAAATAAACAAAAGGCACAATTTATATGTGTACTAAACTAATTTCAAGAATTTAAGGATAATACCATGCCTTGTGCCGCAATAAGGTTTTTTAATGTTAATTAGAGGTTTTGTGCTAACCAGCCGAGACAACAATAGTAGACTCCAGTTTTTTATTTCTGTGATGCCATGGCATGTACCTCATGAATATTAATACAGAAACATAAAATCTCATCTATTTGGACATGTTCTGTGATTGATTGTCACACCATCACACCCTTTTTCAATTTCAGTGTGGACAGTCAAATTGCTTATTACTGAAATCATATCGCGTCACATTCAGCCTTAAAATAAGCGTTTTTAAGAAAAAACACAAATCATAAATAAACAACAGATGACCTACGATACTAATAGTATCCAAATAGTTTAAACATCCTCTCCATCGTCTTTCACTTACACACTCTCGGAGTGCAGTTGTTCCTCAAGCTCTCCATGTCAAAGGACGCCGCCTCCTCCCAGGACAGACAGATGGAGGTAGTAGAGTTCCACACACACTTCACACCGGGCACGGCCGTCACACAGTCCAGCTGCTCGGAGAACACGGCACAGCTCACAGGGGTGAACTTCAGCACATCACTGAGCATCAGGCTGTTAAAGCCTCCATACACGTACATCACCCTGAAACAAACACACGCAAAGACGAGGAGAGATTAACCTCGCTGAGGAAACGAGAGATGGGAGGTGAGCTGAAGGTTAAGTAAGTGAAGAAGAGGGCAGCAAATGAGGAAGTTGGAAGCGGGATAAAGAGAAAGACTGACACGTCAAACAGGAGTAGCTGTGTTGTGCCGCAGCTACCCACAGAGAGGTCACTGAGTACTGAACTGACAATGACGCCGGGAATTATGGGTGAGAATACAGATAACGGTAAGGTCAAATCAATGACTGCAAGCTGAAAAATGCAGTATGTGAAAGGTAGGAAAGCATGTAGAAATCTAGTCTTTGTTTTACATTTCTACTGGAATGCTTTTATCTGATTGGATTTTAAAGGCGGCATACCGTCTTTGATATCCCACAATCCTGTGCATGCCAATTAGTTGCTGAATTAAAATGACATCTGATAGAGCAGTTGAAAGCGGTAATATATAATGTATTTTTAAATGTCAGTTTGCGTGATTATAATATAAAAACACTGCTTATGTAGTGAGAGATGAAATCTTACAGCAGAACATCTTCTAGATGAGTAAATGTGTGCGTGAGAGTGATTATAAGACTGTGTTTGTTCAGCTGGCATTCTGAAGCACTAATAATGAGAAGTGTTTTAAATAAATAATGATTCTGCATAACTGCATTTGATTAATCTGTACTAAAGGAGATTAAAAGAGAATTCAAATACAGACATGCTGTCACATTGTTTAAATATCACATACAAAGGATTGCAATTCAATATAATTTAGGCATCTGTGGTATGTGGTCAATGATTGGCCACCACAGTTTGGGGTGGAGAGGAAAGTGAACTTTTTTCTGGTTTTGCATTATACTTATTAATTAACGCAAAGTCTATTCCTGATTGATTACAACTCAAGTGTTCACACTTGGCTCATAATAATATAAAATCTTTAAGCAGCATGACTAGAATTTTGAAACAGTGTAACTATTCAGAACATATAAACATTACGATTACCCATTGTGAAAAGCAGCTGAATGGCCGAAACGGTTGACATCATGGTGAAGATCTGGATTGGGCAGCACAGTCCACTCATCACAAGCTAGAAAACAGAGAAAAAGACGCATTCAATTTTCACTTTGTCTCCAGTAAACGGATAAAAACATTTTTGGACCCATTTTTAAGCTGATATCTGGAAAAAAAGCAGGAAAGATGGTTTTATACAGCAGTGTGTCCTGCATGAGCTAAGTAACTGCCAATGAGATGAACAGATTTTAATAGATAAGCTTCTCCATATATTGTAAAGCTCCTGGCTCGCCATAACAGTGAATGTGAAGCTGACGTCACGCATCTTGCACTGGGGTGGGCGCCAGCATATTAGAAGCGTCACGCTGTGCTGATGTTATTGTTTTGATAGCTGCCTGATTTCTTTTGTGTGTAATGCATTGAAATTTTGATGATGAAGGAATTCTATTCAGAAGGGAAAGATAAAGAAAGTGTGCAGTACACGACATCCATATGAGTTAGCCTCAGCTGTGTCTGTGTCATATAACGTTTATTACATAATTTGCAGATCCTGAAACTATAAAATAAACTTGCATAAACTGTGTGTTCTACATTATTAGGTTTTTACAATAAATATGTTGAAAAAATTTAATTTTATATTGCTGCTTCTATTGTGTGTAAAACAACATTTTATACCTGAATTTAGCACAATAAAGATTTAAAATGACATGAGGTGCACCACTGCACCTTGAGGAGGTTACCATGAGCTTGCAGAGAAATAACCTGATTGGTTAAAATCAGCTCAAAAGTTAAAATGAAGAAGTTCGCAGCCAATCTAACAGGAGCAAGAGATCCATGAATAGAAATGACTGCTAGATGAACACTGTGTGATAAATCACTCTGCCCTCTGCTGGCAAACCTTCAGATCAGTTAAACTCAGCGTCTGCTGTGGTCCGATATAATAGAGTTCAGCTCGTAAAAACAGAGCAATTACCCTCAGGGCAGAGACAGACCTCTACTTAATTACAAATGACCACAGGAGCAAGACTATCTCTGTGAGAAAAGGGGGTTTGGGAAGGAAAAACCAGGGAAATTTAGGGTAGCGGTGATATACACAAATGTAGAGGCATTACAGACTCTAACTGTCCACCCACACATGATATTATTATATACAAGTAGTGCTTGTAGTGTATAAAAGGTGACACCAGAACTTCCCTCATTATCCAAATGCAAAGACAACAGCACCAGACAGACCTCTCGTCGATCCCCGGCGATTACAAAACTTAAATGTGTCAGTCATAAAATAATGACTTCAAATCAGGCATCTCTCTGTAATAACCCCCCTACTGAGTGTATTTTCGTCTCTAATGGCTTGCTGCTACATGCACAGAAATCTAATTACGGTTTCTGTGTGACAGTCACCTCTGTTGTTTAATATTATGTTGGCTGGGTTTTTCTGCACTGAAAACAGTCCAGTTAGGTCTATAATACATGAAGAGAGATCTGATAGGATACACATTCATCTCAATGCCAGTGGCTTGGCTGGTGCATGACCCAGCAGTACTCAACCCACTCGCTGCCATGTCTGCTCATGGCCACACAACTCCAGAGAATAAATAATATAAAATAATAATATCTATAAAATAATATATTTGACTTGACTTTTAAATTCTAGCTAACACAATAACTAATAATACAAAACATTATTTAAAACCATTGCTCATGCTTGCCCATGTTTGTACTTCAGTCCTTCCTAAAGGATGATGTCATTAGGCACCAAGCTTTTTGTTACATTACAAATGACATCACATGCGACTCAAAAGCTGATGCTTTTTTGTTAGTTATTCAAGATTATTCTCTCTCCACATGACCCATCTTTACCTATTCTGTATGGGCAGTCAAGCACTTAAATGTTGAACCAATGCTGCCCAAATAAACCACACAATAGGGTCAAAATACTGTACACACACGGTCTACCTGACAAAACAGAGCTCCAGACCAGACCGAGCCATTTTTAGCTCTGAACAAACCACAAATCCTGTGGGGCCGATTTGACACATACTGTAATTCTCATTATGATAACTAAAATTCAAAATTACAGCAAAATAATTGCATGAAGTCAAAGTATTTTGCTGTACACTGTAGTTTTTGCCTTAAATGTTTTAACTGGTAGATAAATTTTAAGTTAATGAACACTTAAATGAAAACACACTGACTGCACCACTTTCCCAGCCTGGGACTGCACTTTTTAATGAAAACCTTTATTTTCTACATCCTTAAAAGATGTTTTCCTTTATCTTCATAATTAAAGTCATCTATTTAAATAAATTTCAGCAAATAAAGATTTCTTTCTTACATTTGGAGTGCATGAGGACAAAAAAATATTTTATAAAGGAGGAAAACTGAAAGCTGATCATTAATTCATGAGAGTCCAGGCAAAGCACATGATTTCACCTTGTAATAAACAACTCGTACATCCCATACAAAAGAAACTACAAAGATTTTTATCAACAATTAATTTAAATTGTGCAATCAACCGAATGTGGGGATAATTGTTTATGTAAACTACCAACTACCTTTGTTGTCTTAAGAAAAACCTTTATATTGAGACATATATATGGTAGACAGTAGGGCTGTGTATCACCAACAATGTCACGATACGATACGAATCACGATATGGATCAATTTGGAATTTAAATTTCTTTTGAGCAGAGTTTAATAACAGTAATGTGTGTTTATTGAATAACCAGTGTTTTATAACAGTTGTGATAACTGAAAAACTATTTTGTTTTTGTCATTAAAAACAATTAATGAGGAGCTCATGACGATGTATCGCTGTATCGATATTCTGAGCACAGCCCTAGTAGACATTGCAATAAGTTTAAAACACTATGTGCAGCATAAATATTTAGTTGAACAGGATGTTCATTACTTACCCAGGTTATATGCTATGAAGTCAGAAGAGAAGCACTTGGCTCCGTGGCTCATCGAGGTGTCGTTGTGTGTGTTCCCCCCAAACACCAGCATGTTTCCTGCAGAGATCACTGCGGTGTGCAGGTACCGGAAAAAACCACTGTCCCTCAGAATGGACCTAAACATGCATCAGTGACATCATTAACAGGAGACTCAATAGCTGCTTCAAAAGCATGCAATCAGTCAGGACTGAATGAAATCTCAATGATCCACATAATAAACGCACCACATCCTTCTGTCCACATCATAGCGGTACAGGTCCCCTGCCAGGCCGTATTTATTGGCGCTAAAAGCCTTGTAGCCTCCATGGATGTAGATGGAGCGAGTGTGAGGGTCGTACACACTGCTGTGCCCATATCCGCCCTGAACCAGTGCTCCACGGGTGTCCAAAACACTCCAGGTGTTCGTCGCTACAAACAAAACAGTTGTAGTATAGAATAAGAGTCAGTAAGGCGAGAAAAGCATTAATACTTAACTTGAGAATTATAATAAAAATGTAATTGTTGTTGTTCTTTCTTCATAACACCAGAGGGCGGTAGAGCTCCGAATATCATTTCTGTATGCAGTGGAGACCGGGGCTAGTTGTCACAAAGACTTGAACTAAGTATCTGTATGAGGTCTGATTGTAAATGTGTTTCACAAATGCCTGTGTACACTAGCAATGATTTTAGGATTTAAACACTCAATTTAAAGTTGAATTAGCATCATATTACCTAAAAGCTTATTACCCTAAAGTTAAAATGTTCGAGGTCAAGTCACATTTTTATCATTGTTATTATGTAACAGTTAAAGTTGCTAGTTTGATTGCAGGTTCCTATTGTGACAATGTTTAATGTGACAACAGCTTCCCTATATGACTAAACTATGACACTTTATTTATGTGCGTTACTGACCGATGTTGTACTGCTGTACTTGGCTGATATATCCATAGAGAGGACAGTGTCCAAACACGACCAGTATAACCGGATCTGATCCATCGGACTGGAGCCGGACAGTATGTGCCGAGTGACCCACGACAGCGTACTGCTCTTTAGCACCTGGATTCAGCAGAACCCACGACTGGTTCTGAATGTGGAACACCCACAGTTCTGACGTCACGTTTCCCGTGGAGTCAATTTTTCCACCGTACATGTAGATTTTATCCTGACAAAGCCAAAGAGACAAATCATGCTCAATCAACAAGAGAAATCACATGGGAAAAAATTTGCTTCAGACTAAAAAGTTGCATATAAAAATAAAGTTAAAATTGCAGTCAAGCACTCATCTATTTCTGTTGAGAACATGTAAAACAGAACATCAGAACTTCACGTGATCTATTCATTTAGTTTTTATCCAAAGTAAACTATATGTGTCCCTGCACTTGACAAACAGTACTGAAGCTCTTCTGTGAGGTCTAAATATGTAAAGTTATAATTGCATTTTCCAAATTGTCCAATTTTACTATTGTTTTACTTTAAAGCAACATGTAGTCTGATCTTACGAATGGATGTGGTTTCTGATGGCCTCAAATTGTGGTTAGTAATATTTTGTCGCATCAGAGACAAATTTGAACAGTCCTTTGATAATATAACACAATCAAATGTAAATATCAAATGTAAAAACTTGCTTACAGCACAAAGCAGTGTCACTGAAGAATGTTTCAAAAACCCTAGAGATGAGCGCTATTTAAACAACATCTCATTTATAAGCACAAACCTCATGTAGTGTAACAGAATGACCGTAGCGTCCAGTTACAGAGTTGACGGACCGGTTTAATGACATCCAGCTTTGGGAGGAGATGTTGAACCTGATGAAGGGCGAGCAACACACAGGGCGGAAGAGAAAGCAAAGCTGTTAGACAATACAAGTTATTGTAGTACAACTCATCTGAACGGTAAAGCGAGTGTGTGTACTTACGCTGTCACCATCTGGTAGCGTGTGTAGTTAAACACATGTCCACCTATCACCCACATCACGTCTTCATGCACCACGGCCTTATGGGACGCCCGCGCCAGGCCGTGCCCGCTGTACTCCTCGCGCGTCCAGAATGAAACATTTGCTGGTACAGATATCGAACAGTCCAGGCCTAAAATATAACACATACACATACTGACTCCTGCTAGGCTTGGTTGACAGAGCAAAAATACATACAGCTAATGAATAAACAAATCCTGTAAGTGCAACTCTACAGAGTCTCATTACAGGTTCGGCTTTTGCATGGATGGACAGTTAATGCAAATCATTACACATGTAATGTGCATCACCGGTTGAGCGGTGAACCAGTCAGGTTTAAATTCACTTTGTCTTTCACAAAAGTTAACTGACTAAAAATAAAAAATGTACATAACAAAATATGGCCAAAAGGCATAAAATAACAGGAAATGGGGCAGACTGCATGAGTCAGGTCTGACTCTGATCAACCTGTTGTTCACAGATGGCCGATTAATCACTTCCACAGATCTGTGCCTGTGGTGAGAGACAGAGACCCACACCTTCATAACTCAGTGGGACCAGTGATTGCCCAAGACCTACCCCAAATTTACCATGGTAACAGCAGATTCCAAAATAACATTGTTAGTTAGTGGGTGCTTGCTACAAATATATTATGTCTCATAACTAAAGCCCAAACCAAACTTTTGACTCACAAAGTAATTTATATTCTCAAAGCCACATTAGTCATGTTTTAGAAGGGTTGTGTGTGGGAATGTATATTTAACAAACCAGCATAGATCCAACATTAATTAATTAAAATGTTACTCATAACATCATTCAATAAGATTCACTAAAATAACTCAAATCAAATTTTTCAAATAAGTAGAACCATAGCAAAGTTCAATGTTATTTGTCAGGAACTCAGAAGTGCAGATGCCTGTAGTGTGATGTCACTGAAGTCTCATCTGTACCTCTATGAAAGGATATGATATTTTGAAAATTCTAAAAAGGTGACCTCACTCCTTTATCATTAATACTCCTTATTCATCAAGCTGCATAAAATGCTTTGGGCAACAAAAAAGTGGTGCACAATCTTTAAGCAACAATCTTCAAGGTCACCACTGCACCAAAGCGCAAAAACAATGTTTTCAAACAGGTTGCCCAAACATGCAATCTGCTATTGGTAGCTCAAACACACAGCCCGCCCCTAAACTCACAACATACCTTGCCACCCTGGTTTGCACTGGCAGCGTTTGGTGCCGTTTTGACACTGTCCCCGCAGCGGGAAGCCACAGTTAGAGGGGCAGTAGGGAACATCACAGGCCTCCCCCTTCCAGCCATCATCACAAACACACTGAACCGTCTCACTGGAGTTCCCCACGCGACACTCCCCTCGATCAGAGCAGTTATTGGGACAAGTGTTTACCCTGCACAAATCACAAAAATAAAGATTAATGGAGCAAGAAATCAGTATTGATAAATCAGATCAAAACCAGAGTGTCACTTTTAGTGTCACTAGCAGCACCAAACCAAACACATTTAATTCACACCTTTGACTGAAAAAGAAGTTGATATGTCAAATAAAGCAGTGCTGTTTAGACTTTATGGAAAATGATCTATGAATGTGTAACACTTATTTTGACATCAAACTGGAATATGGCTATACATGATTAAAATATTAATAATTTTAATAATTATCTAAAATAGCTAGAATTTTTGAAATGAGATCATGCAAGATTAAAGCTTTAACATGCATTTTGTGTGTTATTAAGATCTAACATTATGTGCTTTCAGTATTGATCAATGCAATGCCAAATTGTCATTATTATTATTATTGTTATTATCCTTGTTGCTGTTGTTGTTGTTATTATTATTATTATCACCATCATCATGATCATCCTCACCACCCTTATATTATATTATATTCTAATTTTATGTTACTTTTTATTATAAAACATATTATATTACATTACATTACATAATTACTTTTAATCATCACAGGTATGCCATGTATGTCTGCCTAAAGCCCAAATGTTTAACTGAACACACAGGCTGTGCCAGACATTTGTAAAATTGTCACTCATCATGCAGATTAAACATGAATGTTAACTATACCACAAAGTAACCACACCTTATGTAAGCTTTCTGTCACTCTTTTATTGGGTATGTACCACTTCAGTTTACAGTCTCTGTACTGAATCGGATGTGGTTATTATTGTCTGAAAAAACATCTTTTATGAAACCATGTTTGGGTGTATGGGGGATAGTTAATCTAAAACCACAAGGTCTTGATTTAGAAAACCCATACAGCAATAGCAGCTTTAGCCTGCAATCCAAACACAGTATCACAGTCGTCACAGGGACGCACCCATAATGCCTTTACAGCAGCAAAGCAAATATTCACTTTATCTCTTTGGTTAATATTTCATCTTCATCATTTTAATATTTACTTCCAGAGTTGGAAAGTATCTTATAAATGACTGTAAAGTGAAGGAGGAGTTAGTAAGATGTGAGAACTTTACGCTTTATTATTGCAACAACAACAGGCACATTAGTAGGCAGCTCACGGCCCTCTACAGATGAACACGAAACAAGAGACAGCCGAGAACAAGAGCCGCTCTAGCATCTGTCTGTCAGCGTTACGTGCTTTTGTGAGTGTCTACAGTCAGGCCTGGTGTTTGATGTTCAGTTGACACTGCGCTCTACAATGTCTTTGGGTCTCTGTAAATGCAGTCGCTATAGAAACCGTCCCAGTCACCATTAGAACTCCACATGAGCAGTTCCTGCCAAAGACACAGAGGTCAAAGACCCTTCATCCCCTCGGTCTCTTTCTTCTTAAATTACCCTGACCTGCAATTTCCCACTCTCGGTTATGTTCTCTAGCGCACATCGACCTAAAGGCTTATTTCAGCTAAAAATAAAAATGATGTCATCGTTCATTCACCTTTGTGTCATTTCAAACTAGCATGACTTACTTTATTATGTGGAACTAAAAGGAAGAAGCAAAAAATACAAAAAAACAGCTCATTCCCACTTCTGCAAATTCTGCAAATTTTACGATTACGATCAGTCATGTGCAAGAGGGGCATTCAAGATCATTAAGGTCAAACCTGACACAACACAGAACACCTGAATTATATTGCTGCGCTAGTTTTTTGTGCTTTTTTTGATCTCGTATGAGCTTGTAAACCCCTGGTCATTTTATGCTTAACTTAATGGAGAAGGGTAGTGTTAATATACTACCTCACATCTGACAGTTACACACATTTGAAACAACATTAAGGAACAGAATTTGGGTGAACCAACCTCTGAAGACGCAGCTCAGTTTGTACATTACGTAGAATCTCAAAAGACCTTTAAAGCAGGTCTCATCAAAAAACTATCACAACTTTATCAAAGTCCTTACAAAACTGAAAAAATCTTTGATTACTGATCAAGTGCAGAAACCACTTGCTAGGAATCTTCATCAGGTCTAAAAACTTGTTTATCTCTAAATAACAACCACTGACAAGAGATTACGCAAAGCTGTATATCTTTTTAACAGCTGTTATAACCATGATAAATTACATAAGAGCTAGATATATAAAGAATGCCTAAATTACAGTTTCAAAGTCCAAAACACAACAGCACAACATTTGTTCCAGTGCAAGAAAAGAAAATATAAATAATCTTGTAGGGCAGCACAATGTTGTTGTTTACCGTTCAGGAGGTTTTAGACTGAGCTACAGTACAGGATAGATCGAGAAATAACCTGTAGTTTACCTGTAGGAGATGTTGAAGCCAGTGAGGTTATACGCCGCATCACTGAAGAAGTGCAGCAGAGTGAATCCAGACTGTGCCACCACCTCTGGGATGGTTTCATTACTGTAACTCTCAGGAACAATCAAACCACTGAAACATGAAAAAGAAACACACAGATTGCTTTATACCATTGCTGTCAGATAATCATAAGACAGATTTTATTTTACTCCATTATAAGAGTTACATTTGTGTTTGCATTTATTTCTTATAAAGTAAATGTAAGAAAGGGTTTTCCTTTAGGTGTTTGTTAATCACTGAGTTAATATTTGGTGTTTCTGTGTGTGACTTTGTACAGACTGATTTGCATAAGAATCATGATGCAGGTTTATTCCAATACCTGCTGGGTCACATGTTGTCATTTGACACAAAGCCTTTTAAAGGTCAAGTGTGCCGCTAGTGTCTGAATAAAACTGCCAAAACAATTGTCGCTAATTTTCCCCTCATCTTTCACTGTTCAGAATACAGGCAGTCCTGACCCAGACTCATGCCATTGGTCAGTTAAAATGCCCAAACAAACAGAGTTTGGATGTTTGGATATAGTGCCACAGGAGGGCTTGTAAAGAGATCTCTGAAGATTAAGACACGACAGAAAAAGTATTTGAACATAGAAATGTACTGTATTATACCCACTCAAAGACACCGCCACATTAAGATCACATGACACTGACTACTACTCATTTTTAGAGGACAGTGAATGAATGATTCATGGGTGCCTGCAAGTAAGGCATTTCCACATTAGCATTTATTAACTTCTAACTGTAAACTTTATATTTGCCATAATCCTGCATTCAGACTGATTACAGCCCAGTATGGCATTTAAGTATCTTGAGGTTTAGCAAAGCACAGCAGATTCTCCGGAAAGCTCCACATCAGAATCTGATCCTGGATTAACAGGTCATTACCTTTAAATCGCCCTCCTCTGGTTTACACATACACATCAGCAGTGCTTTTCTGAAAGCAATGCGATTTAGAAAACATAGAGATTACCTGAAGGCAGCGAGTAAAGGAGAGTAGATGGAGTCTCCATCATAGACATACAGGTGATCCCAGCTGCATTCAGTGGCGAAATGTTCAAAGCGAAGCCTCAGGATAGAATTTGGCCTGCAGAGATAAAGACACATCAAGCAGCTTCCGGCACACACATACTGTGTATCTCACACAGAGGTTTTTGTCTCAGTTACCCAAACCTGATGAGATGTAACTGTTAGGACAAAACCGTTGTGTTTTGGTTTGGGACAGCTTTTGCTTTTTTTTGTTTGGATCACTTTGTAATGCAAAAAAATAAATCAGTTGTTATCAGAAATATTTATTATTTTATTTTTATTCAAGTTTCTGTACCTGACTCGCTAAACAACCCCTGTACCTAAACAACTTGGTTCTGATTTTTTATTGCAGTTAGACAAATGCACACTACCAAGTGGCCAAGTTTGGGTCACTTTTTGGGCCAAGTTTTGTAAAAATGTAATTGATTACAAATTAAAATTTTATCTCATAGAAATGCTTGTGACATTTTTGACTGAATAATGAAGAAAATAAATTCCATAAGAATGCAGAACAGATCGGAAAAAAGGAGAAAAATGTGAAAAGTGACACCTCAAGAAATTAAAAAACAAAGTAGCAGAAATTCTAGAAATTTCAGACACTGAGATCTCTAAACTGAAGAATACAAAATATAACAGATATTTGATTTATTTTGGATTTTAGTTTTACATAATTCTTAAAGTCACATTTGTGTTGTTTAGATAAGTTCATTTATATCATTCTAATTCGTGGACATAAAAAATAAGTGAATAAATGACTGTGAACTTAAAATAAAAGGGTACATGGCAACACATTAAGGTGATTTATTATTCGAATTACTGAATTTATTGACAAGCTTGCGTTTTATTTCATGAGTTACCTAAGGCGGGTATCATACCGGAGCCGCTTTCAACAATTATTTACTAAAGCACATGCCACGCCTCATTGTCTGAGCTGGTGGCGTTCAAGTTCAAGTGTCTGAATTCTACACGCTCAGTGAGGAAATATAAAGACTGTTAAATTTAGCCTTAAAATTCCACAGTACTTGTCAGGTTCTTGTTTATGGGATGGGTTTGTACTTTAAGTTTATGCTTGTGCAAAACATCTAGGAAACAGAGTGCCATTATAAGTCAATACTCACTGTCCTTCAATGAGCCAGGTGCACTTGGTCTTGTACTTGTAATTTCCTGGTCCATCGGAGAGATAGCCAGAGGGCCCTGTTAGCCTGCACATGACAGACAAACAACATTATCACACTAATACACACCTGAAAAGACATACTATTATAAAATACACAATGTAACATCTCAAAAGCAGCTATAGATGAATTACTGTGAAATGCAGGTCTAACAGCTCTTGGTAGGGCTTTAACTAGACCTTAAACATACAATATAAAAGGTTAATGGTCGTATCAAGGTTCAAGACGAAAACAGTGGTGTAAACACAGGGATGGTTTGTTTCTAGTCTCAGCTGTAGTTAAATAATAAACAATACTGATAAAAAAGATTCCCATAATGTAGGTCGAACACTGTTCAGTGCCGTTTTATCTTCCAAAGAGGAAAACCTGTTATAGCCATAACCTAGAAGTAAAAAATAACACACTAATAACCCATTAACATAGAGCGTTAATGCCAGAAAATGTGCCTTCTGTGTGAATCTAAATACATTCAATTATATATATATATTCAATATATTCAATCAAGAACTTGATTTGACTAGGCCATTTGGACAGGCTGGCACCTTCAGGCTGGATAAGAAAATCTCAGTTGTGCAAATCACATTTACCAGCTCAAAATTTACCAACACTAATGCTTTTTTCAGTCCAACTGTAATTTTTGGCATAAACTGTTTTCAGTTTGATTCCATGCTAAATTTAACATGTGCAAGTGTGTCTGGTGAGATATCTAATCAAAACCCCTGCTACAGTCTCAAGGAGCTTTGTTAACATTGAAATAACAACAACACAGTCCATTAACACACCCACAATCTTCTGGGAACAACACCACACATTAGCAGACAGCTATGTGACAACCAAAAGACACAGAGGCGTCAATAAACCAATAGCCATTAGCTCGTCATTCAAGAATCTTTCATAGGAATCAACAACTATTAAAATCTCATTATCCGTTTCTAGAAGTAAAGTATTCTGATTCAATAATGGGCAAAAGATTGTCGAATAATTGAGCCGTTTTGTTTTTTTCTAGCAGTAGTCTTCGTCTAGCCGTTATGATGACAGAAGACAGTCGTGTGGGAGCATCAGAATGGCTCTCTGCCGTAAGTGATTTCAGAGCTCAGCCTACTGAGAATTACATGTGCTAAGTGCAGAAAGAGCCGACAAAAGAACACTGAGAACCAGAACCACTTTACCATACACAGACAAAATATCTGGTGCATATTACACCTTGTTCTGGTCTGCAACGGTGCACAGGAAGAGACCATGTGACTAACATGTAAACTGAGAATTTTATTTTAAATCACATAAAGTCAGCTTATCAGCTTACAGGTATCCTAATGGATAAGTGCTGACCAATTTTGCGTGCAATATGCATCAAACTCTGAGACATTCTGTCATTAAATGATCCAATAAAAAAAAGAGATCTAAAGCATTTTTTAATTTACTAAAGCAGATTCCTCTGCTGATACATTTCAGAAATGTAACTGTTCTTGTAAATTAGAGAACATGCACATCAAGCCCTTCTTGTGGCTTTAATACAGGAAACACATCCTCTGTTTGTCATTTTCAGCACATGGATGACAAACTCTATTAATAGACTCATGTGACGTTATTAATAGATTTGTACTAATGAAATATCACAGTGTGTACAAAGAGTTAACTCCTCACAAAAACTGCCCTCACATAAAAGTAGTGAGGATGTACTATAATTCACTTAGGCTGTAAGTGAATTATGAATTACACTTATTTTAGGCTGTAATACTGTGGTACTTCAAAGAAAACTATGGTGTTACCATAGGGAACAAAACTGAATTTACTATGCCACTTATCTATAAACATGGTATTACTACAGTACTTGCAAAAAAAGCAAGACAACACTGTAGTACTTTTTTATTAATTTACTAAGTATCTGTTGACAGCATATTTTATCTAAAGTCTCAAGCAAACATTCTCACATAAGAACATTTATTTCTACAACATAAGCCTGCTAATGGTTGACACTACCGTTACATAATTTCAATGAGAACACTCAAGTGACAGACTAATGTATTCGCAAGCTAATCAATTTTTGGCCAATCTGAAATAATCTCTATTGGCTAATAATTCTGCTCAACAGACAGGCTTTCAACAGATGATACACACACTCACGTTTTTAATTTTTTAGTCAATTTTGAGTAAACAGAGTGTAATAATGCACAAACCAGATGCAATAATAATGCCACTCAAAACCATAAAAACACTTGTAAATCTAGACAGCATACAATTTAATCACATTACATTCGCTTTTTAAGTGGTTCTAAGCGAGTCAGGAACATTTCAGTAGTGAGATTAAATGACCTGGAAGTTCTTAAATTTCACTTAATTCAGACTGAAAGGCTATAGTCTGTGAATGGCTATAAGCATCTCATGATATGGTTTATTAAAACTGTCTCCAGAGTGTCTGTGCTCGATTCATGATTGACACCACATGACCATTTGGCTTCTCACTTGTGCCATTTAGAGCCTGATTCACCCCAAATGCCCTGATGTCTCCAATGCAAACAGTGTTTCTGGCAGACTTTGCCCATGAGGGCTTTTTCACGACTGTATCCCATGATGGAACAGATTGATCTGTTTGCTAATCATATTCTAATGCATACTTAACATGTTGATTTCATATGTCAGGGATGTGGATCTTTATACGACCCTTAATAATTATATGAAAACTCAAATCTACTCATCTAAAGTACATGGTTTAAAATGTGCATTGATTGACAAAAGGAGTAAATGAAAAAGGGCTCAACAAGTCATTCTGGATCATTACAAGCTCGTTACTGACAATATCTAACTGCACAGCACAGCAAACAACCCGTTCGTTCATGCTGATTATTTGATACACAACCTGAAGATATTCTGTTATATTTATCATGGACCATTTTTCTTATCTCAGACATCAAGAATATAACTGATGTCTAAGATAAGAACATACTGGAAAAAGTTACCCAGTCCTTAATGAACTTCCCATCAGTCACGCAAATATCACGACCATCAGCTGTGATAAGCGCCGTGTCTGTCTCACCTGAAGCGGCCGCCGCAGTGCTGGCACTGGTCCCCGACCCATCCCGGTTCACACACACACACGCCGCTAGCTGTGTTGCACTGCCCGTTCACGCACGGTTTATCGCATTCCTTCGCTTCCGTGGCCGCGGGAAGACGCACCAGTCCGCTGAAAGCTGCGATGAAGAGAAAACACCGCAGGACATTCCCGTGGAGGCCTACGCGAGCCAGGCCGAGCGTCAGACACCGGCCCCGGCCGAGGGCCCTCCGAACCTCCGCGGCCATCCGCGCAAAAATGGCTGACAGTCGGTGGCGAATCCGCTGCTAGTCCGGGCGACCGCAAATCAGCGGAGGACGGGAAACAAAGAACGGCAATGTCTGCGATGCTGTCGGCGGCCCGTGGTTTCTTTGGAAACAAGATTTTTTGACCCTTTCTTTCTGTTCACATCTTACCGATGCTTATCGCTGCGGTACTGAGACGCATATTGACACCCGGAAGTGACGAGATTTTAGAGGGCTGCGGAAGTGCGCAGTGATTGATAAGCAGCGCGAGAATTAAATCAACTGATTTTTACTAACGGCTTTACAAAAACAATAGAAATAATAAAACATAATATAAAACAAATAATTATAGACACATAAAAAAATAAATTATATAAAAAATATATATGAGAGATAATTAACTGGAGCATGTCATGGCATTAATATTGAAATATTATTTTTCAATCGCCTTGTCTTGTCATATTGATAATAAATGATATGTATTAATTTTTCTATCCTATTTTAGCAGACGATCTAGTTGCAGGTTTATTTACTCCCATAGACAGTCTGAAGCTCAACAGCGATCCCTGGTGGCTTTCCGTAGTGTTCAGCCACCAAATTGAGAAATGTTGTTGTGACTAAAAGCGCCCAAAATAAATGAACACTGTTATATTTTAACATCTTCAAAAGTAGTCATTCTTTCTCTAGAGTTTGTAAAATCATGTTCTTGACATTTTATCATCCAGCTTCTTGAGGTCTCACCTGGGAAAATTTTTAAACAGCACTGAAGGAATTTCTATCTATGTCAGACTCTTTTTGGCTGCTTATTCATTATTTGGTTTAATATAAAATATTTTTAAATAGATTAGTTAAATTTAATTTATTATAAAAAATTTAATATGTTGGCACAGTTATATTTTTTTGTCTACAAACGTAATTTTAAACATCGAAAACATCGACACCTTTAGATCACCGTTAAAAGATTTTTAAGATCATTTTGAAGCAAAGTTTGTGTCTAAACTTTTGACTGGTATTATATGCATAAATCATTAGTTGACATGTAACTTCTTTCTCTATTTAATATCAAAAATAGAATTTCATAAAAGCACAAAGCATGTAGTAATTGTAAAATGTTAAGAAAACTCAAATGCCATCTAAAATGACTATAAAAGACATTGTAGCCCATTAAACTGTAATAATTAAGCTGTTTGTTTAGTTTAAGTCACACTTACTGACTTGCCATCACACTTACTGTACTCACTAGTTCTGTTTTTGCAAGTGTGTATTCCAACAACACACTAATTTTGCAATATTTCATAATTTTTCATGATTATATCACAACATTCACTGTTAAAAAACATTTTGTATACAAATAACACCAATAAAAGACAAAACATCCTTACAAACATCATAGAACGTTTATTAAATTCTGACTTGTAAGAAGTCACAATATTTCAACACACTCCACTGGATGAAGTGCATTCATATACCTTATTTATATATCAACCAATCCAATGGATTGACTTTCGCAGTGAACATAAATAAAAAACAAATAAACATATTTACATAGACGGCTGGAGACATGGCTGGACTAATGGAACATGAAACTGGCATTTACAACAGTAACAAGGAAAACAAAACAGACAGCAGCCAATGAACGTGTGTAAAACTGAAGTGTGTCAGAAAGAACTAAACAATTACAGCAATGACACAAACTGGCCAAAAACAACAGCCGATTAAATTAATCTAGGATTTGATTTGTGACAGAACTGAGGATTCTTTAACAGAGAAAGGTCTATGACAAAAAAAAAGTGATCTATACTGTATTATCAAGACTCGTTGTTATCTTTACTGGGTCAGGTTCACAGCTACAGGTGTAAAGGTAAAAGGTTTACAAAGTGGTCCCCGATTACAGGTCAGAGTGTCATTCTCAGATTGGTGTGACTGTGATTAGGGTCAGAGGTCATAAGTTCAAGAATCACACCAGTATTCACATACATACAGAAGCTGCTCCTGAACGTGCAAGATCACCCAGTGCTCTTAGCACAGATGAGACCGTCCAAATCTGATCGTATTACCATAGAGATCAGTACCATATCCATTCTTTCCCACTTTGATAATAATTCTTAGGAAAAAGGTCCATAGAAATTGAAAAAGTTTTGTAAAAAGCAGTTACTATACAGAAAAGGTCATCATATACAAAAGAAAGTCCTTCCTAATCAAAATTGATAGGAAAAAAATCATACACTCAGTAATTACCTGATATGTTACAATTAAGGGTGTTCGCTGAATATTTGGTCGAAGTGATTGCTCTGGCTGTATTCTTTCATATCATGTGACTAGTCAAAGCACTTCTTATTCAGACTTTGTGAAAAATGGTTACCACGCATGTTCAAAACCAATTAGAGATACTGTAAACTAATGAGTGAAATATTTTACAGAATGTTTTAGTTTTAAATCACTCTCCATCCAATTCTAAGCAACTTATCCAACAGCGCAGAAGCCTCATACTCACCATACTCAAAAACATTTCATTCATGTCTCCAGCTTAAAGGCAGTTTGAATATTTCCATTTGCATTCAGTTTCATTTCTCATCTGTTAATGCACACTTTCACCACTAACACTGTTTACCTGTAAACAGCGAGTGGCTATAATGCCTCGTTACTTGTGCGTTCAGTCTTAAATGAGTCTCTCTTGCTTGCTTGGTTTTTAAACCTATTTACATTAAAGGAGAAAAATAATTTGTACATTTTCTGTTCAGACAGGAAAAAGCATTGCACAACTTCCTGTTTAAGACATGCAGAGTAAACGGCTTCTGAAGGCAGATCATTCATCAGCACTGGAAAAACAACGTTCCTCCTACAGCAACTGCATGTGTGAGTGTGCAAGAACTCAAGGAATCATGGGATTGATCAACAATAAATCAAATGAAGGGCAGTAATTTGGAAAACAGCCTTGATAGGCCACATAAGAATGAGACGGAGTGGGAAGTATCTTCATCACCACCATGATGTTAAATATGCGTGTGATTCCAGTTTTACAAGTTGGTGGAATGCACAGTTTATCTTATGATTACTTTTAACAGAAGCTTTGGGTATAAAAGTAACGGTTAGTAAAATGAGTCTTAATAATGTGTGTGCTGAGAGGTGGTGACAGGTTGTGTTTGTCATCCCGCAGGTGAGGCACAGTAGATGTCTTAGTTTTAGTTTGATGAGGATATCTGTCGTGTTGGTCGGCCTGCGGAAGATGCGCTGTACGTTCGAGTGCGTTGTCGGATTCGACAGGGCACGTCCAGTTCCTGGAACAGTGGAGCTTCTGTGATTTCTGATGCTTCTGGACGCTCTGCGGGTGTTCGGGAGAGCATACAGCGTACCATCTGAGCCTGAAACACAAACAAATACAATAGAATCACTGGAAGAGATCACAATTAGTGGTGTCACAATATACCAACATTGACAATAACAGTGATATAAAAAGACATGATTATGAATATTACATGAATATAACATATGATAATATTGTAAATTATTCAGCAAATTGTTGTACAAACTCTCTACAAAATTACTCAAAATAAACAAAATTAAAGATGAATTTGACTAATAGCATTACTTATTTATTTAAAAATCTATTAATAGATATCACAATAAATTCATCACGGCTAATTCTTATGGTCTTGTTAAATGTGCAGCAAAAATCTGATACACTGTGAAAGCAAAAATCACAATTATTATAAAAGTCTCCTAATATTTGTAAGTCGCTTTGGATAAAAGCGTCAGCTAAATGCCTAAATGTAAATGTAAATGTAAATGTATAAAATCAGAGCATGTAACAGTTGGCAATAAATGCTATAAAAACTAAAAGGGAAGGATTAAACAAAGATTAGGCTGGAAACTTAATGCCAACATGAAAATCAAATGTATAATGGTCAACTTCATGATAAATGAAGTCAAGTCAAGCATTTTAGAGGAAAATACACAATATCACTTTAGAAGTACAATGGGTTGTACTATGTTTATGTTGTCATTCTATCATTGCACCTATAGATGGCACTAGAGGTGTTGCTGTTTTTTATTTCCCAGTTGTACTGACTTCCACTATCTCCTTCTTTGTGAAATACCCAACAGTATAGGCACATAATCACAAACAAACTTACTTCATGGACGTTGGCCCTACAGAAAGCGACAGGAAACTGCAGCGCTCTGACCTCTGTAAGAGTCTGGGGAAAAACATTCAGATGTTTTTCGATCAATACAACATAAAAATACCGTACTGTAAGTCAGCCAAATATTAATAACACAGACGTGAGTATTCGTGTGTATATGATCTTACCCTGACTCTCTCCATCTGCGTGCGGAATGGACAGAGCAGCTCAAAGAGAATCAGGCCGAGGGAATAAATGTCCACCTTGTGAGAGTAAGAATTCCCAGACAGCTACAGCAGTAAAAAGAAAGAGGATGGAGATGTTAGGAAAGTCCGATTTTTACATTTTCTAAAATCTGAGTGTTGTTTGCCAATGAAAGCTCTCATCCACTGTGCTAAGGTGTTGTGGCTGGTTTCTAGGGGATTGCCATGTGGTTGAGAATGTCAACATACATTTGCAAAGACATTCTGGTTGTTTGACAGGGTGTTGCTATGTTGTTGCTTACTGGCTTAAGCCTAAAGAAATGAATGAAGCTGACCTGCTCAGGGCTCATGTAGAGTTTGGTGCCCACTTGGCCAGTGTGACGGGCGTAGACTGGCATCGGCGTGAGGGCGCTTGAATCCTCATCATCTTCCTCCTGATCCATGTAAGTGACCAGCCCAAAGTCTCCCACCTTCACCACGTCATCCATGGTGAAGAAGATATTAGACGGCTGAGTGAGAAACAGTAAAATCCTGCATTAAAAAACACCCTCATTGCATTTTAATATAATTTCATGTTGAGTGTCTATTGCATGTTCTACCTTCAGATCTCTGTGCATAAGTCCTCTGCTATGCAAGAAACCCACAGCCTCTGCAATCTGCAGGAAGATGTCCAGACACTCTGTGTGCTCCCTGAGCTCAGGCAAACACCTCTGTGCCATCCAGTCCTTCAGATTTTCTTTCCTGCACAGCTGCATCTGGATGTACAGGTAGACTTTAGGTGTGAGCGGGGGCCGGATGGCAGGAGAGGGGGTGCCCTGGGCCAGGTTTAGAGAGGTGGGCCGTGGAGGCGAGGAAGAGGGTGGCGCTGTCGATGTACTACACTGTGGTTTGGAGCTAGATTGCGAGGGGCACGCAGGTGGCACAGGTGTGCTTCCGCTAAGGTCGCTGTCATTATCCTGGTGTTCACAGCCTGAGTCTTCAAAGACGATATCAAAGGAGGATGAAGTGCAGTCGCCGTGAGCAATCGTACGGGGAGGGCACAGCTCGAAGGAGTGGGGGGAATCTGAGACCTCCAGAACAGCATCTTGATCGGCCTGGCTGTCACGTTCTGACATCATACTGTCCGGCAACAAACCGTCCATGCACACCTGATTCCCTGCACACACGCTAGTGTTCCCGCCAGCCGCACACATGCATGAGGAGTCCACTGGAGAAGGTGTGGACACAGGAACCTTGACAGAGAACGCTTCCATGTGGTCAGGAGAGCTCAGCAGCCAATCAGCAGTACTGAATAAATATAAATAAAAACATCATTAAAAAACCAAGCTTTTTGCTAAAGTAATTGAAAAAACTGGCTTGGTCGCAGACTTTATTTCAATTTAGATGCAAAACATTTCATATTTTAGGGGCTCCTGAGATTACACTGAAGAAACCAAACGAGCAATTTACAGCCAGTAAAAAAAGCCCAAAAAATATATTTGCATGGTCTTTTTAGGCTTAAATTTCAATGAACCTGGAAACCCAGTCCCCATGTTTACATGCAAGATCATCGTTCGCACCTGGCATCTTTGAGCCAGCGTTTATCCATGTCCTCCTGCCAGCCCTGAGGCGGGCTCTCCTGCCAAGCGTTAAAGTAACGGATGATGCCCGGGTGTTCCAGCTTAGCGAGCGCTTTCACTTCTCTCATGACCTTCTCACGAGCCAGTTCCCTACAATCACAAACATACAGATACTCGTGTCTGCACCGGTGGGATCTGGCAACCGTGCATCTGGCATCATACCACATGGTTTGGATGGAGACGTAATGTTGTGATTGGACGGGTACCTGTTGGGTAGGCGGATCCTCTTGATGGCATAGTTGCAGTCGTCCACTTTGTTGCGTGCTTCAAACACAACACCAAACCCACCACGACCCAAACACTGAACTGGCTCGAAGTCTGTCAGGTATCTGATAAACACAAACAAAGAAATCACAGTAATGAGGATTATTTTCATCTTTATGATCTTAATGAATCATAAAAAATTGTCACGCTACTGGCAACAGTGTGCAGATAAGCAGACTGAGTTGATTAGATCCACTAGAAGGCTTATATATTTATTAGTTTGACTTGAAAACAATCAAACAAAAACAAACTTAAAAGCATTTGAGTTATAGTAGCTACTCATTTAACTCCGAGCATTGACATGTCACAAAGCAATGAATATGATCGCAATGCCATCTGTGCATTCCACATTCAGCAACTGCAAGGGTGTAATGTAGCACAACTGCAAATCTATTTTAAGAAATGTGTTTGGAATTTAAAGAGGAACTTTAACACACATACATTATTTCAAACGTACTTACGCTTCAATAATTACTTAAGGCACAATTACCTGGAGACATATTCACTAGGACGCGTCTCGGTGATCACAACTTCTTTAGGCTCTGTAACGTCCAGTTCAAACTTACTGTCAGTCTGACATTGTGTCTCGGACTCTTTCCGTTGCTGCACACAAGAATAAAGTACAGTGTGAGATCTTAATTCATCTTCATCTCAAGTCTTACAGCAGCGTTCATCTAATGTAATCTGCATCTGGCCATGTGTGTTTGTGTACATGTTCAAGACCGTTTGTTTACCCGCACGTATGCTGTGGGTGGATGGAAGAACTTGCGGACTATGTAGGTGGTGGCAGCGATGCAGAAGATGATGGTTCCCAGAATCTCTTTCCACCATGGCAGGAGCAGCACAGGGTCTTTTCTTCTCACCGGAGACCTCTCTTCTTCTTTCTTCAGCAAAACACTGACTGCCGTATTATCACGCCGATGGCGGTAACGAGGACTATATGGAAAGTAGTATCCGTTATCTACGTTGGGAAACAGAGAAGGGGATGAGTTTGAATTCACTCTAATGCTGAACTACTTTATTATAGTATGTTATTTATAGTGATCCATTGTATATGGTGACCTCTTCAAAGCAAAAAATTTATTTCAAATTCAATTGCAAGTTTTATAAACCTTCATGATCAAACAGAGCATTTGCATACAGCACCCTTGAGCACTGCTGTTCTTACCATACGGGTACTGCAGTATTGACAGAGCTCCATTGCTGTATTCCTCATGAGAAAATTTATCATTGTTCAGACACTTATCAAACTCCTCCGAGCCCACCAGCACTGGAGTACGGGAGGGAGAGTCTAGAAGGAAATGGTCAAATGTTACATACAACATCACACGGTCTTGACTACCCACTTGCGTTTATAATGGATAGTGTACTCACGGATGAGAGGTTTCCATTTGACGGTAGGTGGAGGTATCATTTCACTGTTGCTCCCCCTGCCGTTTAGAGCTTTGGGCTTTGATGGAAACTTCTCTGAGATTCTCACAGAGGACTGGAGATATAACTGACCCTGAAACATGCCTTTTAAGGAGAGAAAAAAACATTTTAAAGCAGTGAATTGTGTGTTATCCATCCCTCTATCTTCACCCCACATATTCATGCATGCAAAACAGGAAAGTTAATCTTTTTTTAATTCAGAGAGTAATGATCCTATTCAAAAACAATTCTTGACGCATTTAATTTTTTCAGCATCACAGGCGAAATTAAGCAAATTAAGGTGGCTCGTTGCCAAAGTCTGTGTAAACAGTCTCCATAAAGCCAAGTTCAACATGTCAGCTTATAAAAATTAAAAGGGAAGTAATAACATACCATTAGAAACAATTGTGAGTTCTGTATAAAATAAGAACTGCATTAGAAACTTTTTTGTTTTTCCAATCAGTCTACACCTTTTTCTGTAGCTATGCATTTTCCCTTATAAAATATAATATTTGTGGTTTCTTATTTTCTCTTATATGTTACATTTCCATTTCCTAAAATGGCTATGTGTCAATTTTCCTCTACCCCTAATGCAAAGGAAACTCTCAAGAGTATGTTACCCAGGTAAACGCTGGACTCTGTGGCCCCGCGGGCCTCCTCCATGATGTCATCGTCCTCCTGAGGCCTCACTATCAGGGTGGGAGGTATAGGTGGTGTCATCAAACAGGCTAATGGGCGTCACCTTGCCCCCTCCCACCAACCATGCAGAGGCAATGGGTGTGCAAAACTTCACAGAAAAGAAAGAGCGAGGAAGGTAATGAGCTAATCAGTATGCATTTAATCATCTAAACTTAATTAGCATCATAACAAATTACCTGATGTTCCCAGATCAGCTGTCCTTCTGGTTTAGTGCTGAAGGCCATGACTTTCCAATCTGGCACCGAGACTTTGATGACCAGGTCTAAACCTTCTACCTGAGCATGTGAGTTTGAATGCGTATTAGCATGCTTTTTGGTTTGTGCATCTGTCTCCTCCTGAATCACACGTTGTGCTTCAACTCGGACCTCCCGCCATGTCTCTCCATCAGACGCCTCCCCCTCCAGGAAGTTGAGATTGGACTGAATCTCTGGGGCAAATTTTAACTCAAAGTTTCCGACACTGAAGTTCCATCTAGGAGATAAATAAACAAAACACTTGGCATCTATTCAATGCTTTGCACTATTAAATTACATTCAACATGTAAAATACATTTGAATTAAGGTAACAAACAGAATTCACATTTATTTTAAGGAAGTACAAGCTACTAACTTCAGTAATATTGCTTGTTCAATTGTATTTTGTACTATGTTGTGCAGCCAAGCAGTAAAAATGTTGATAAAACCCAGCATGCCCTGCATCTAATCTACCTGTGTTTAAAATTTAAGATCAAATACAAGGTCACATAAAGAGCTCAACAAAGTGTGAGTGAAGCCACAGCCTGCAGGTATTTCTCACTTCTCAAAGCCGTTGCGGGGTCTCACTGCTCTGACAGTTTTCTGTGTCCTCTGGAGTAACAGAACGTCCTCTGGCTCCCCTTCCTCATCCCCCCACCGACTACAACCCACTGCCGAACAGATATACCTCAACTAGAGAGAGCAAAAGAGAGAGAGCGAGAGAGACAACATCAATCATTTAATTTGATATAAAAAAAATCTAAGACAGCAGTAATCAAACTCCAAAAGAGGACATATAAACATAAATGTAATCAGTATGACTTGTATGCTATTATCAAAGTCTCCTTCAAACCACATTTCTGGACACTAACAAAGTTTGTGTTTTATGTACCACAGAAACGAACAGCACACAGTTTTAAAAGGATGATACTGAGTAAATAAGTGATTTTTCATTTTTGGATGAACTAATCCTTTAAGAATTGTTTGTGTTACCTTGCCACTGTATGCACCCAGGCCATACGTGGTGAGGGACTTGCCACCCACCAGCACAGTATCCTCTCCGATACGGTACGAAGAGTCCAGCAGGGACTCGACGCTGAAGGGGACAGCCTCCATACTCTCCCGATCTCTGTTCCACTGGAATAACGCACCATCCAAAGATGGAATGAACATCTTATTCCCAAAAATCTGTAGAGCAGAAAGAAATATGGGAATATCACGTGTAAGTAAATGAGAATATCACGGATAGTGCCTGATGCAAACATCAATGAAACTGAAACACTTTCATGAATTTGATCTGACAGTTTCTCATCTCAGAAAAGAAAAAACTCTCTGAAGACGGAGAGCTCTGCAGACAGCTGAAGTCAACTGAAGTGGCATGTGTTTCAACATAAGGCAGTGCTGTGTAGACATTTCAGCATTGAAAAAAATAAATCACATTTTCAGATCATCAATAGCAGGGTTGGTATGATAAGCAGACAGTGATGGATAGAGACAAGGGGACAGAAGCATTGAGACATTGACCAATCAGCTTTGAGTGTGTGTGTGGTATTTATTGGTTTAGGCATTATCACACTGAGTGCCATTAACGTTTGGCAGACGGTGTACGGTTGCCTGAAGAGTTACACAATCCTACAAGTCCTTAAAGAATAAACAAGCACAAATGGTCACAAGCTCTCAAAATAAACACACACGCTCAAGTACAAAGAGAAAACAAGGCCATTACATAAGCTCCAGAAACTGACCCTAATCCAAAAGAATGATCTCAGCACACACACACACACACCTTAATATACAGAGGGGGGATGAGATCACTGACTTCCTGCTGTTGTTAGTCTAACCTTGACACCTGGTATGGACCAATAGGAAACTGAAACGCTATGAGAACAAAAGCACCTGGAGAAAGAAAACAGCCACTGTGATTGGCTGGGAAGTGAAGAGATTAGGTCATCTGTCAATCATGTCTGGGTGGTCGGGGCTGGAAGAGAGCTTGTGCGGTGTTACTGAGAGTAAGAGGTTTAAATAGAGTCTGTGTGTGTGTGCGTACTGCACTGATGACTCATCAGCGTGCTACATTGAGTTAATCCATCATGTGATCTATTTGTCTGATCTCCGGCTCTCCAGGATCTCCTGCTGTTGGGTGAGACCTCAATCATCCTCAGCCCAGCTACAACTTAAATCAATCAACAATTACAGCCAATCAATTAAAGGAGAGCACGCGTTCTTCCATAGCCGATATCCAGTACTTCATTAATGCCATTAGCTGTTACAGAGCGCTTCTGAAAATCTACATTGTCAGCTGCACAAAATGCCCAAACAAATTATCCATTTTAAAACAACTACGTAGGCAAAGCATGAATTAGACTGTCTAATAAGATAAAACGTAATAATATTATGATGTCAGTAATTAATAATTGTATGCATTTTTTCAAAACTGCATAGACACAGATTGGTTTTACTATATTTGCTTGTAGACTGGTTTTGTTTCCATACCAGCGTTAAAATATTTTCTATTCCCTATCCTCCCCATCTTAATCCATCATGCTAAAATCATCATTTAGGCTTTTTTGGTAATAAGAAACACCTAAAATGTAAATTTTTTTGTTTGTGCGTGCATTTCTAAACAAAACATGTGGCCCACAAGTATAGCCAAGCGAACATATACACAAATACATAAACCATAATGTTTAATGATCTAATTATTACCATTATAGAAAATCTTTAATAATTGTGGCTTCTCTGTCTCTGAAGAACATAACTTCTCAGAGCATGGCATTTTAACAAGGGCGTTTTATGACTTGCAGGAAAGAAGGCCGGGTTTTTAAAACATCTTAACTGCTACTTGTAAAAGTAAATGGTGTTTTATGAAGAGTGTCGTTTCACCTCTATCTTAAGTCAGTCTGCTCTGTTGATAAAACACTTGTGAAGCTGTGTTAAAAAGCCACTGGCTTTAGACACATGGCCCAAATCTATTTTATCATGCAGTGAACGCTGGGAAGAGGAAAAGGAGCTGGCATGCAGCCCGGTATTGAAGTGCACTCTCTGACCTGAGGATATTTTGCTTGCCAAAGGTGCGTTTGCACTTCAATGGCAAAAGCTAGTGTTGACGGCTCCTCGTGTATTCCACTGAACATGCCCCAGAGGCTGTTGTTTTGATATATGCTTTGTGACCCAATGGGCATGACTTGTCAAATCAAAGTCCCAATTTCTGTAGTAGTAACAATCTTTAATTATCAAGCAAAAGAGCACAGCAAATTTTAGGGTACTAATGCAATAAGGTATGGTATGGTTATGGTACGATAACCATCACAGAAAATATCAACGTTTCATGGTACTGTATATGTACAGTGACTGAACAATCATTATCATTATGATTTACAATTACCCTTAAATGAATAAACACAGATTTTGGTTAAAAAAATGATTTATTATGATCAAACTTAAAACCATTTCTATGGAAGTACGAGTCTCCAAATATTGTTTTACAATATAAATGCATTTATCTACCATTTTAACAAGAGACCTAAAAATGCTTTGTTTTTTACCATATTCACTGCTTTCTTTTTTAATTTTTCTGGATTTTGTTTTACATTTTTATAACCAAAAGCATGTCTATTCAGTTAAGTTTATAAAATAATAAAAAATAAAAATAAAAATTTGAAGGAATAATACAGTCTTATGAAATGAAATCAGATATTCTGCGGTGTCAGTTTTATTTTTTCTGTTTAATTATTTAATCCAAATAATTATCAAATGTACTAATCAAAGGAATGCAAAAACGTGAACAATCTAATTAATGCCTTTTTGATTGTTATGAAATAATAATAATTTAACAACTTTTATTTTTGGCTTTGGGTTCACTGACTTTGGGATTGTGGACAAAAAATTCCCATATTCCTAAATAAATTGTATTAATACTATGAATATAATATGGTTGTTGTAACTTTGTACATTCTACTGTACTAGAGCAATATGTTTCAGTCATAACAGTTTCAGTCAAGTAACCCAAACTTTTATTTTGACAGTCTAACCTTTGAATTTCAGACTGTATATGATGATTTCCAGAGCTGCTCTGAGAGAAAAATTCATGAGCATTGTGTGTTGTTTTCGTGCTGCTCATTTACTCAAGAGACAGACATAACATTATATATTCATGTAGCAGTCTTCACACTTTAATATTGCACTTTAACATTGACAGAAACTAGATCATATTGCGATTTGATTTATTGTACAGCTCTACTTCTGATTTATTCATCCATTCATCAAACTGTGTAAAACATCCGTTTACATGACATCCACATTACATGTAAATTCCATGTTCATGACTGTATTCAAGGGTTCCCACATACAGCCTTGAAAGCTTAAGTTATAAATGGCGGTCTGGGATGGAAATCGTATGGTTTAAGTTAAAATCAGTGTGTATGTGGAGCATCTAAACAGTCCAGTTTAAAGAAGTTGCATATACGCATGCAAGACTCTGTCTGGTGTAATTTTTTCCTCACTAATGCAAATAAGAAAATGTGCATAGTATCTCATATATGTTCATACCGCAATACAATATATTATATACTGTGGTATGAACATGTATCACATTACAACCTTTATCACATTAACCCAGATTCACACATGGTACACTATGCCAGGTTTCATTTACAAAACTATAGACGGGACCTGAGAACCTATGACATCAATGATGTTCAAGATGACGCCATATGATTGGGCTTTGAATGCTGTGATAGGATGAACAATTTTCAATAGGAATCAAATATACATTTCAGCTGGAGGGAATTCTTCTATGGCATTTTTAATGGCAATTTCTCATCATTTATGAAAACTCGACAGCCCATCGCCTCCATTCACTTTATGAGCACCCAGGACGTTCAGTAGAGTAATTCTTCTACCAGAGATTAAACTGTTGCACTTGTTATAATGGTTTAGATTTTCACATCCATCTGTTCAGGTTGAGTTCAGATTTCATTAAGTTACATTCGTACCATCATCATTTCAGATGCTACAATCTCTACAGAGAACAGCATGACATACAAACCCAAATATACTGAACACTCTAAACAATCACCACTAAGGACATAGTTGGCATCATCAACAAACATCTGGTCACCTCTGCTGTGATTGGCTACTAAGACACCACGATATCAAAATAACCCCTCCAACCAATCACCCTGACATGAATCGAGTGTTCTGTTGAGCTGTTGGTAATGACTTCTGGAATCTTGTTTGACACAATCAATTTGAGAGGTTTAGCCAAGGGCAGTCAGGACCTTGTCTTTAGGGATCAAGTAGGGTTTGAGAGTGTGTGTGTGTGTGTGTGTGTGTGTGTGTGTGTGTGTAGGATATCCCTCTCTACTCAATGACCCCCACAGATGATATCACTTCACTGAGTCTGACACATAGCATTACATCACGCTGGGTGCAATCCCCTTTATCTTCCCCATTTGTCTCTTTCACACACATACAACCACAACATATCAACATTTCATACTCCTCCTGGTACAAGAATAAATTATTTAAGCACCCTACACATAGTACAGATGACCTGTTATCAGAGAAAGAAAAAACAACCTACAACATTTACCGTCTAACCTAATATAGCAGCGAACTGCTGATCTTTCTTCTCTATTATTTTGCGATGAGTGAGTGAGATGTTCAGGACATCGATGGCTCACCATCTTTCCTAAATTAAAACCAATTGCACACACTGAAAATCATATTAAGGGTGTCAGCATGTTTGCACAGCCTTGTGCTGTTCACAAAGACTGACACAAGTGGCATTTCATCACAATTTGAAATGTCTTGAGGACAAAAAACATTGTTTACAGTTAAGGCTTCTTTGAAATTGTATCTTATGTGTAATTGTTTCTCAATGTGTTCCTGTAGCTCAAATGGCACAGCATTGTGCTTGCAGTGTAAAGGTTGTTGGTTCAACTTCAAATCTCAGGAAAAACATACTGATAAAATGTATACCTTAAATGAAAGTTGATTTGGATACAAACATCAAATGTAGCCAAAAGCTACATGCAAATCTAGTAATTGTTTTACTGCCTTTAATTTATACTGATTTAACAATAAAACAAAATCTAATTATCACAGTAAAACAACTGAAATGCCCAGATGCATTACTGTAATAATAATTAAAAAAAGATATAAGTGCTTAATTGTCACAATGCAAAGGGGTTAAATGTGACATGTTTTAGAAGATTTATCAGTAGACTTTAAAAACTGTTCGTCCACAACACTATCCGGACAGTATCTACTTTTATTCCGCAAAAAATTATTAACTTATTATTAACATAATTAATTATTAACGGTTTAGCAATCAAAACCAGAAGTGAAAACAACCCTCATGCATTAGATAGTATGCAGAAATTCAGCTTTCTGGCTCATTAAAGTAAAGCGCATTAACAATTAAAACCAATCTCTCTAAAGATTAATAGATGAGGGTGTGTATGCCTGTTTGTGTGGGGGGGTCAGCATTCTTATGGGTGACATCATCCCACACATAAGGCATTACCTCATTCTTCAATCCTCTCAGCATGACTCACATAGCGCTGTCAGTGGCATCCCCCCACACCCACCCAATCTTTTTCACTTTCCTCTCTTCCTCATTCCTCTTATCTCTCTTTCTTTCTTTCCCTCCATCACACCTCCCCCTCTTGTGTGGTGACAGCGTGTTTCTGCAGACAATGCTGTTTACTGCTGGCCTCTCTCCTAGTGCTGTGGTATACTATGGGAGACTGCTCCCTACTGGCGCCATGAAGAGGGCCAATCAGATGGGTGTAGTTTGCTCTAATCACCAAGCAGAATGCTTTGTGAGGCACAGCCTGAGCCAATCAAAATGGCTAGTTGCTAGGCATCCAGAGGTAAAAGGGGAGGGGACATGAAGATGGTATCCAATGGGAACGCTTCACCAACAGCAGCCAGGCATTTCAGGTTACCGCCAAACCAGACGGGGGGTCAACATACACATACACATACAAGAGCTATACATTCATATGACAAATCCAGAAATAGAAAGATAAAGAAAGGTTGTATGTATTATATAGTATAGGGTTTGTGTACTTTCACTCTCACACACAATGCTAAAGTTATTAAACAAAAATGGTAAAAAAAAAAAATCATAATTAAAGATGACACAATATTATAGGCATGACTAAAACAAACGTGTAACAATGCATATATACAAAAAACTAAATCAAAACAAAAGACTGCACAAAGAAATTTAATTTTACTGCAGAAAACGTTTGTTCTCAGGGTGTTTGTATAAGTGTGTACACGCGCACACGCGTATAAGCGCATCGCTGCCAAATGCTCTTCCTCCAGGCTAGTCTTCAGTCCCCAGTGAATAGGAGTCTGTGATCTGTGTGTGCGTGTGTGTGCGTTTCTTGTTTTACCCAATTTCCTTTGGGCCATGTCTCATTCTCTTCTGGGGTAAAGAGGTTCAAACAAACATCGGCTCTTCCCACACACACTCACTCAGTGGTACATGCACTGAACAGTTGCGCTACTTTAGCGTGCGTATTCTGCATCTTATTCACAAGCCACCCACCATCAACTTTAACCAGGCTTTAAGCGGATAATTTGCAGATTACGTATTTCAAGTCAGACAAGACACTTTGCTATGTACAATAGGGCTTATTGCACCTTCTCAGAAGTAACTTGCTTGGAAAAATGTACTCACATTATTACTGCCCATGATACTGCCAAAAAGGATTTTATTTAAAAGAGACACTTTCATGTATTTTCTGTTGTTCGTAGCTGGAATTAATCAAACCTAATACTACAAACAGTTCCTACTAGCCAGAGGCATAATGTTAAATAATGTTAAACCACCATGTAAACATATGTTGGTTTTGGTCATTAGCTTGCTTTATTCAATAAATGTACAATGTGCAGTCAAGCATAAAAGTATGTGTTGTACCTCCGGTTTGCTTAGACTGGAAGAGACTAGACAGCCTGAGCCAACATCCAGATCCCACTGCTTGCGTCCCTGGTTCAGAGGATCCAGAGCTGCAATTCTCCCATCTAAAGTGCTGATGATCACCAGAGTCCTGTCAATCACACAAACACACATACAGTTCACATACAGTAACAGGTCTTAGGTTCAGTATCTTTACTTATATACAATCGTTCACATAACACTACATTTTACATATTACAGAATCATGCAAAATTATTGGGTCTTGAGTATCTCACTTAGATTCTTGTTTGTAATGGTCAGCTAAAAAACAATAATATATTAGGCAAGTAGCTAAAAAGAATGAAGAAATCAATGACAGTGACAATAAAAAACCTGAAATATAAACATTTATTTTACACAATATTCATTAAATTCACTAAACACATTCATTATGTATCGTTAAGGCAGTTGTTAGTTTTATTAATTAATATAGAAGAACAAACAGCCTGACAATGTTTATGAAATATACAAAGTTTATGAAATCAAAAAATAACCTAAAAAGCTGTCTACACAGAATACTTCATGGCTGAAGTGCCACGGAAAGTCTTTTGGAGCACAGCTAAGAGTGAGCTGCTTTGATCAAGACTAAAAGTGTTAACTCATCCCTCCAGACATCAACACTGATGAGGTCCGATTTTAAGGACACCTCAGTTCTGCTCATCCCGTGAAGCTCTGGACCGGCACTGCCTGTTCTCCATTCTCCAATAGGATTGAAGAGCATAAAATGCTACAGCGCAGCACTCCGGATTGGCTGGAGGGCCCCTCCAAAAATATGAAGACTGATTGGTTGTTGCTAAGCAGTGGGCATTGTGAGAATGAATGGGGACACTTTCCTCCCAGCCAAAAAAGTGATTGAGGAAAAATACTAAGAGAGAGAGAGAAACGTTCAAGAATAAAAGGAAGAATAACAAATCCCATTTTCCGGATGAGATCAAAGACTAAGTGTATTCCACAGGCTGATTTACCTCAGGGGAGAAAAAAGTACTAGTGACTAAAACAGGGACAGGTGGGAAACTGCTTGAGATAAATTGTAAAACATCTAATTCTGTCATACGGCAATTACAAGAGCCATCGGCTTAACCGCTGCTGCATGACAATCGATAGTTTATGTAAAACAACTTGTTTAGGCTATATTATAACAAAGTTTCATAATCAAGTTTTTCAATTCATTTCTCAAGAGAACAAGACGAGGAAGAGAATGCAAACATATTTTAGTTATTTTGAGAAAACAACAGACAGAAAAATATTCCCACTATTATTCCTATTATTCCTTTTTTCAAATTATGCCTTTGCTTTTCCGTTTTATTTACTTCACCTGTATTTAGTTTTTGAAAAATAAAATTAGTCATGCTGTTTGGCACACGTTGCACTTTACACACAAACACAGTATGTCCACACCTCTGATCTCTCCACCAATCACTATCTCTCTAGTCTTTCTCTCAGAGGAAGTCAAGAGAATCTCAATTCAGACCTGATGTAAACAGACTGCGTGGAACAAAAAAAAACACAACTAGGGTATCTGAGGAGTTTGGTCCAATCACAGAAGGTTTTCCTCCTCCCTTAGCCAATCAGAGTTTAGATGTGTTGCTGCACTCTCATCAGTAACCACTCCTTTAAAACCACCAGCCAATGGACATAAAAAGCCCACTGTAACCATGCTACAGAGAGCAACTCTTATCAACCAAGTGTGAGTTTAGAACTACCACTGAAACACACACAACAGAAATACGGGGGCATGGGGAGCACGTGGGCAAGTTGTGAAAACAGAGGCACACCCCTGCAGAGAATCTGCAGAGTCTATGACCGGGAAACAGAGAAAAGCTGGGTACTTTCCTAAGTGCTGAACATTCTTCAACATTCAGACATCACACAAAGACAAAGATACAGCAATTACATCTAAAACACATGAAAAAATAAACTCTTTTCTAGTATTACCAAGGTCATGGGTTTGATTCCCAATGAACAAACACTGACACTGATAAAAATCATACCATGAATGCACTTAAGTTGCTTTGGAAAAAATTGTAATCGCAGCATAAATAAATGTAAAGACCAACATCTTGTGTGTCATTTTCATGTGTGAGGTTTCCAAAAATCAACATAAGGACAGTCCACTAAACAGAAAATGAACAGAAAATCCTGTGCTTCAGTGAACACACAATAAAATACAATACTGCAGTAGAACTGGAGAGGTTAGCAATGAATTTTAAGGCAGCATCTTCCCCAGGCAACATCTGCAATACACAATGTCCATAACTGTATATCTTACAGACAGAAAGGAGAAAAAGGGCTCACTTCCACATACAGCCCTTTACACACAGACAACAGTATGAAAAGAATGACAAGAAGTGCAATTAGTGCATTAGTTGTTGCAGAGCAAGGTGGACCACAAAATTAATTTATTATAATAATTGTGCATGAATGCTTATGCAGAAAGAAAAGAGAAGATAAACAGTAAAGTAAAAAAGTTAGAGATATCAGCAAAAATATCAGAGCAAATGCAAACCAATAAAGAAAGTTTTCATGTTGTTAGTGGTCTCGTTCATCAACTAGTTTTTTTCCTTCATGTATTGATTGAAGCATTTGCTCAGTGTGCATGTGTGTGAGAATGCTTAATCTGTCCTCTGACTCCATGTCACGTTCTGACACGCCCAAACTGCTATCACCATGCAGAACTATAAGCCCTTCTCCAAATTCGATTGACCTTGCAAACTTCGGTCCATCGCTCATGGAACACTGCCATTTCCCAGAGAAACATCCCCAACCTTAGTTAACGCTGCTTTCATGCTGGTTGTGAAGATGAATAGAAAAAAACCCTCACTCATGCACACCTGTATGATTTTTTAAAGAGCTGAATCATTCACACACTAGAACCCCACCAAACTTGAAAGCACACAAAATGCACACTCATAAAAGCTCATTTCAAACATCATCATTATCATGACACTTCAACTCATGATCTTCCTCCTGTTACTATCTCTCTAACATACGCGGTGCAGAGAAATCAAAACTCCGTCACATGGCATTTAGCTCTTCCTATTGGATGAGCCCTGGCCTTGATCTAGGTGGCTGATTTGTTGTTGCTAAGCAGTGAGGAACCAAACTACAGGAGAAGCCAGTGATCTGGCAGCTGGGTCCTAGTGCCTTCCAATCAGCGTCTCGATGTCTCCCTTTTACTTTCTCACTTTTCGTCTCCCCAAACTCTCCCTCTTTTGCTCTTCTCCGCCACACCTCTCTCATCTTCCCACCCATTGCTGCAGTGCAGTAAGGTGTGTCCTCTGCAATGAATGAAGTAACAGCTCCAAAGAATGAAGCATAAACAGAGCAAAAATCAATCAACTCAAGTCCAGAGTGAGCTTTGCTATTGGCACCTGGCTAAAAGTAAAAGCAATGCATCGACATCTTTAAAACAACAAGGTGCCAATAAATAGTGGCAAATTTACAGTCTGAACATTTACAAAGTTATTTCAAATAATAACATAGACATTTAAAAATGCTTTAAATTCACATGGTTGCCAAGCTTTTCTGTGCTCTCGTAAAACGAGAAAGTTGCAAAAATACAAGAAAACAAAGTAAAGTTTGTAATTAAGTAATAAGTTTTGTTGTTGTTTTCTATACTGAAGCGATGATCTTTTATTGAGACATTTACATTTAGGCATTTAGTTGTCGCTTTTATCCAAAGTGACTTACAAATATTAGTTATTCAGTGTTTTGCAGTGCTAAGACCTTGTTTATTGTGACAAAACTGATAGACTCTATCTAGTTATCTAACCCATCAACACAAAAACAAGCACACAAACTATACCCTTTCCTACCCTACTCTCTCTCTCTCTCTCTCTCTCTCTCTCTCTCTCTCTCTCTTGGTCCTAACTCAAATTCTGAGCACTTTTTCCATCCACTCCTCTAATTGGCCAACAAGTTTGCCAGCTCAGCTCTTCTGATTGGCTGTTGCTAAGCAGTAGGTAGTAGGAGCTAGACGTCTGGCAGAGTTTGCACCAGGCAGCAGAGAGAGGCATCACCGTGAGTGGTGTGTGTGTCTGTGTGTGTCTGTGTGTAACAGTGAGGGCACCTCGAGCGAAGTGTTACTTCCAAAAGGTCCCTCAGGAATCACCACCAGTCCAAAAATACACACACTGAGGCAAAGCTGAGCTACGTTGGTCTACTGGCTGTGCCTGGACATACCAGGGACATACACACCAAACTAATTCTTACTAACCAACCCTACATCTGTAAAATAAATAAATATCACAAACAAATCGAGTATTTAACGTTTACTACAAAAGTAACTAGCAGTACTCATTTGGGAGTACAGGGTGACCCTGTTGGCCAGGCTTTGCAGCGGTGTCTGTGTACTGGTGCCTGGTGTGTTGTTGGTTTGCAGTGCAAAATCTTCATATTGTCTTGCGCTGTTTGCATCCTTTTTAAACTTCTTTTAATTCAACTTCTCAATCACTGAGAAGTTAATGGACTGAACAATAGAACGTTATCACAATCCCTGCTTTTGTTGTGAGTAGATCTCTCTTGGGTTAGACTCCCATTTGCCAGTCGACCATGCTGTGCAACACATAAAACTGTCCCTGGAGAACACCATCCCCCAGTAAAGCTGTTCCATGTCACGGGGAAGGCCTGAGGGTGTTGATTAACATCACCGTGAAGTAAGCACCAAGGTATGGTTCCTGTGCTATGCTCTGTGTATGCACGACACAGAGAACCAAAGTTTGGCTAATATTTGCTTTCACAACAAAGCTACACACGAGTATGAAAAATGTACAAGGAGAATTTATATGCCGTTTAAACACTGCACATAAACGCATGAGGATGTCTGGATCATGGGGGTGGATCGTTGTTTTACCTTGGCAGCAGGTGTGAAGGCAACTGCTACTCTCAACCCTGTAGAGAAACTGAACCAATGCAGTGTTAAACACACTACACACTATTCCCTTGTGTGTTCATGACACATATAACTATGCCACCAGAAACAAAGACCAGCCCCCCTACCAGTGATGTATGACTACTGTCAAGACACAGTCCCAACAACTTCTCATAAAAACAGCACAGTACAGTGGCTGGTATTTAAGGTGTTTTTTTGGCAGGCTATTTTCAAACCCTATTAATATCCAACAAGATCAAAGCATCAATGCATTGATGATTGTAAATTTGCAGGAAATGTTGGCTATATTCACATTAACCCGACATTTATTTTACTCCTGTTAGCCAGGTAATTGGCCCTTTGTGGTTGGCTGCAAAAATCGTTAGTTATTTCATCTGTAAACGGCAAGTAAGGGAGTTACACTTATTAGGCTGTAAATCTGAGCTGAGCTATCTGTACTGTAAAACACAGGCTTTAATATACAAGCAGTGTACAATAAACTGGAAAAAGGAAAAAAGCAGGCTGTAATATTATTATCAGTAACCTTTTTTCATGAAAAAGCTTTTGACTTTTTTTATATTCACACAAATATTGCAGCATTTTGTAAATAACAATTATAAATAAATACATATAATTTTGTTTACATTTACAACACAATAACATTTTATATTTCAAGAGATGCCAAATAAAACCTCTTTTGAAAAAAAAACTTCTATTATTATAATTTCTTGAACTCAAATATAGATAGGTGAAGTTATTCAGATTTGAGAGAAGGGTTCTTCACGCTTCAGATGATTTTAGTCGCATCCTGATCAAGCTGTCTACGCCCAAAAATTTCTCGCTGTACCCCTGATTTTGTTTTGCTTGTTTTCATTTCACCTGAAGTTTCAGGCTGCAGTCTGTTTTCAACAACTCCTTATATTGTACCTTTCAATTAGTTTTTAACACTTAGTAGTTAATATTCTGCACATCCCAAATCCTCCATGAATTGCACCAAAAAAGTGGGTGCGCCACTCGTCAATGTGACTTGTGCAAGACTGCGAAGAAGTGAAATGTGTGACAGGTTTTTACTGCAGGGGACCAAAACATGTGTTCTCCATTTTCATATCAAGTCCAGTGACATGTGTACAAACAACTTCTCCATACAAACAATATTTACGTGGAGCGGAGAAAAAATAATGAACACATGATAAATAGAAACATTGAAGCCACTTATCAAGAATTTTTTTATAATGTTGTGCAAATAAATCAGGAGAAAAAACAATGTCTGACACAATTTCAAATTAGTTATAAGACTTCAATTCACTCTCCAGAAGCAATAACTCACACACTAAACCAGTCTCCTCCTTGTCGGCATTGATTCTTTTAAAGGTGGGGCAGAGGGTCGGATGCGGTAACATACTAATATCACGGTTAATTGGGCAAAACGACTCATTCCCGCCACTAACAAAAACAAAACATCCGGAAAGTTGATGCGCAAGGCTGGGCGAAGACCGACGCATCCCCAGCCGCTCGATGAGCAGCGGCTCTGCGCTAAACTCCACTGACTCCTGAGACCATCGTCTAATGACATATCACACCTTTCATCTTCTAATAACTCTATAAGTATGTAAAGAACTAATCATTTGTCAACAAAACAATGACACTTAATAAAAGCAAAATGACCAAAGTTCATCATTTAATGTTACGCTAAACAGTCAACTTGAAACTTGACTGAAAGACTGTTTACAAATAATATTGATGTCAGTATCAGATGCTGTCTGTACGCATATCACGCCCACACTCACAACACTGCAGCAGGATACACAGAATAATCCATCTGAGCTGTAGCAGGACAAAAACAAGTAGTAAACTCTATAAATAACTTAGTTATTTGGGATAATATCAGTCGAGTCAGTATATTTAGAGCAGCACAGGTACAGCTGTCAAGTGTGACTCTCAGCAGAGTAAATAAGGCGCTCCCTAAATTCACAACATAATCAAGACATACTAAAGGGAGACGGGCGAAATAAGTGTTCTGCACTCACTATGTGAAACGGTGGTAACTAAAGAAAGTGTGAGTGATTTATGACATTAACAAAAAATGATCCAACTTATAAGATCTCCTACTAACTATTTAAAAGAAGCCATGATATGAATGACAGTACGGAGAGAAAATGCGGAACAGCATTAGATCAGCCATTTATCGCAAAATCGCAACATAATCTCAATCATAAGCAACTGTCACGGTAATTTAATCTTGATAATAAAATGTTTTTACAATATTTATCCTAATATGACAACAGGGAAAGCATGAAAAGGGTTTAAGATTGCAACCAGAGCTGAAAACATCCGCCCATCTCGCGAACTCCAGCGCAGCAGCACGCAAACTTCACTGAAGTTAAATAATACAACTGAAAGCACAGTGACAACCTCAAAAACGCGTCACACCCAAACAAAAAAGAAAGTTTAGTTTGACGTCTACCTCATTCGGTGACGGAAGTTTGTGTCGCTGTCTCCAGACGGTTCTTCGCTGTCTCCGCTCGAGCCGTACTCGTCGTCCTCTACGGTTACTTCTCCGATGCCCGGGGCTCCTCCGACGCTGTCCAGTGCCCGCTCCATAACGTCAGCATCTTCTGTCGGGGCTATAGCTGGCGTCGGGAGTTCAGGTTCTGAGAAAGACTGACTTTGCAAAGTGCCTGTTAACGTTCTCAAAACAAGCAACAGCAGCAGGGATGTGCACACGTTTCCAAATTGAAACCCCCTTTCCATTGGGACAAGTGGCACATGAGGAGTTAGGCACTCACATACCAAAACGCGTGGTTAATATTAAAAACTAGACTATAAAAAGGCGTTGTTTAAGTTAGTTCGTAAGTTATTTAATACCGTTGTGTTGTCCTCTCTTAACGTAAACACGCACTCTACAGCACCATGTTATTCCCTTTATACTTGACGTTGGCCGTGCCGTGGTAACGTCAAGCCCCGCCCCGTATCCAAACGCCTATTGGCTGCGGATGACAAACACTCGCATGTAAATCCATGCACTCTGCGCTGATAGGTGCGCGGGCATGTCAGTCTTCTCGGCTCGTCTACTAAGCAGATTTTGATTGCGTCTTCCAACTGTCATTTACAGCACAGTCTGTTGACGTGGTCAGCCCACATGGCGCTTGATTTGATTGGGCGCTGTTCTTGTCACTCAGAAATTGAGGCGGGAGCAAGCTCGTCATCGAGCAGATGCAAGGCGGGCATGTCCCGCCTTCTACAGGATATTAATGAGAACGTTACCCAATAAAATTGCAGTACTGACTCTAAGTTGTTTCATTGGTGTATTTACGGAGGCCGCGAAAGAAGTTTGTAAATATATTGGTTTGACGGCCCGTCAATCAAGAACAGGGCGCCTGTGATTTCTAATGGGCTCAAACAGCGCCACCTTCAATCTGACAGGCTAAAAAGTTCACGGATGGAACTAACGACGTGGCCGTTTGTTTGCGGATAGTGAGATCACGTTGACATTTCTATTTCCGGTCTTGTGAAGGCACGAAAGGCTCATACTTTGAACAAGTATAACATTCTCCAGTAGTCATTTATTTACATTTCATTTACACCAAGTACAAAACTTATCGGGTTGCAATAAAAGTTTAACAATCACGGTAAAGTTATTCATTTGGAGGAGAACTGTTAGAGCAAGTATGTTAATTCATTACAATAGTTCTCAGAAGCCATACAAATGAGAAAATAGTCAAAAAACATGGCGCCCCCTTGTGGTCTGTTTATAATAATTTCTTGACATAACTGACCAGTGACCACTAACCTGTACTAATCCAGTAACATATATCGAAAAAGTCAAGGAGAACTAAAGTAAGTTATATCATTGATTGGTCCTGTTTTAATTTTGAGAATCAAAAAGTATTACATTCAAAAATAAAATCAATATCACAGTAAATTTAGGAGAGTAAAACACAAGCTGGTCTTTGAAGTATTACAACACACAAAACTCACAGTGACCTCTGTGGAGAGTCTCCAAAAATACAAAATATTTAAGATAAGGCCTGCTAGATTTTACATGAGCCACGTGTTCATCCTCCAAACCCACTGACCCTATGGCCACAGGCACAAATTATACAAAACAAAATCAATACCTGATGCTGAGTGGCATTTCACCCCTTCGAACGCTCTGAAATGACTGATAACCAAGACTAACTGGCAAAGGCCACAAGTTATGTTTGAGGTTTGATGTTGGGTAGACATCTGAAGAAATCTGACAATAGATACCAAAACAAGCCTTGATCACATAAACCTACAGCAATTCTTCAAGAACAGAATAAGGTGATTGTGAAAGCCCTATTGTAGGCCTTTTTAAGGACATGCATTTGTAAGGCCAGCAGTTATACTAAAGCTATACTTTATGACAATGAGGCACAGATGCAAGAATACACTTGGACACAATAGACACATGTATACACAGCACATCCATGCAAGACAGCAGCAGAGCAATACTACATAAAGCAGCACAGAAGGCCAGTACACACAGTGAATATACAGAACTTACAGAACAATATACAGACTCCAGCCCATCATAGACAGACTTGTAGTCTGAGCAGGTTATGTTGCAGGTGATGTTTTGTGTGTAAAATGCCATATTTCATGTACACACCACCTTATGATAATGGAAAATATCCTGATCAGACTCCTCTGACAGGACACTGTTGGTTTCTGTACCACAAAAATGTGGAGAAAGAGCTTCCAGAGTCTGTATTTTAATGGCACTTGAGGTGTGCAGGCTGGTGCAGAGAAGGATTCTTCTTAGCTGGCAGGAGCATCTCTAACCTTCACGTTTCCATCCTCCATTCCAAAGTAGACCCTCTCAGCCATCCCTACGAACAATCCTGTCTCAACTACACCTAGAGAGAAAGCCAATACATTTTTTAATGGCTGATGCAAATGCTAATACATAGAGGCCTATTGGCCTATTTCATATTTGTTATAATTTAATGAAAGTAAATAGAGGTGTTGTGTCCTTAACAGAATGTAAAAACACTTCAACTGGAAATCCACTACTAAGATGCTGGTTTCTAATATACACAACCTGTACTGACCTGGGATCATCTTGATGGCCGTGTTGACCTCTTTCCAGTTCTGAGCATGCTCAAACTTCCAGTCCAGGATGAAGTTACTGTTATCGGTAACCACAGGACCCTTATATCCACAAAAAAGTCATACATATTTAGATGAAGTGAGGATGTGTAAATAAACTTCAGTTGACTGTTTAGAGGGTTGTTTCAAAAGCACAATGTAAATGTTTTTAAGCTTAAAGTAAACTAATAGATCTAGGTGTCATACACTGTAAATGACACCGAGAGATATAATGAATAAAAACAATTTAAAGTAAGTCTCGTACTGCTTTACTGACGGCCATCCTCAGCACAGCTTCTCCTCCGAACCGACGAGCAATGGCTCTGGATACGGGCACATACGCCATGGGAATGACTTCCACCGGCACACCTTTCTTCCACTGCTGACCCAGGGCCTGTGAGTCTTTTCTGCACACACAGAGAATAAAAAGAAAATACATTTAGAAGACGACTTCCTTTACAGTACGGCAGATGCAGTCTGGGTTAAGATAAAATATTACTTAAAATTATTACAGATACTGAAGAGGTGATTTTTCTTTTAATGCTTTACAGAAATTATAAGATGCTTAACAATCCTAAAATCAACAACCACATACATACCTGTAGTCTGCAATGACAATGAAGTGTTTGGCACAACCAGCTACAATCTTCTCCTGGGTCAAACATCCCCTATTTCAAATAAGAAAAAGATACAATGATTTACAAACAGATTTGAAATAATATTAAATAATATGCTTAAATAAAACTATTCATACTTTGCTATTCATATTATTCGCACAGAATGTACACAGCATCTTTAGGCTCAACTTTTATTTTCACTTATGTTCTCCTAGGCAAAATATCAAATTAAACAGCCGAAAGCCTAATGAAAACAAAAGGCTAAGAGACGTTTCAAACTCACCCTCCTCCCTTAATAAGAGTCAAAGCAGCATCAACCTCATCGGCTCCATCAATCGCTACATCCAGCTAGAAGAGAAAAAAACACAGCCCCTAAAGCACCAATATGTATCTAAATGATTCACAATTATCATGACAATAGACCTCAAAGTAAACTGATCTGACTGGGATTTACAAGGACTTTCCAAGATCAATACAAGAAAAGCCCTACTGGAACATTCATGCCACTGATTACCATAGAAAATTACATGAACTTGTTGCTCAGGTGAAAAAGAGCATAAAGCTTGATTACAAAGGACATGTTCTGGATGATTCACAGACCTTGTTAACTAAGTTGCATTGGGTAACCATGTGATCTAGCCCTTAAACTCATTTAAACTCATTCATTCTCCAATGGCCATCTTACCTCAGGGTGTCTGTCTAAATCAGACAGTGTGAGTCCGTGCTGTAAGATCAGCTGACGGGCCTGAATCAACAAGATTTAAATGGTTATCCCAAATTCTAAAATGCATTATTAGGTGTTTTATATCCACACAGGTGGTTTACACCGACCTGAAATGACGTGGGAACACACACAATGTTCAGCTTCTCCTGTCTTACCCTCTCCGCTAGATGGAAAATATCATTCTTTAGTAATAATCATCGATAATTCATAATCAATAATAAGTGTATTTTACATTTGACTTACCCAGCCTGTCCACAGCATAGACAATAGTTGAGCCACTGCCCACCCCAACAACCTGATTATTCTGTGTATGAGAAGAAAAGAAGGAAACAGATGCAATCAAGGGTCAGAAATGTGAATTGCTAATCCACTGTGTACTGGTGCTCAAAGGTCAACACCCCTGTGTGCTACAATCAATTATCTTATCAATTATCTCAATTATATTATTTGTAAGAGATCATATTAAAACTTACTTGAAAATTACAGCAATTTATACATTTAGGGATAGTGGAGCTGGTTATCAAAGAAAACACAACCATGCTTAAGAATTAATGTGATGTAATGTACTTCACTGTGAATGAATTTCTAGCTAAAATTGCGTTAAATTACACAAAAATGGTAAAGCAGGTAATTGTGTGTATTTAAGATGCATACAATGCTATTAGATTTAAGAAGACAAAACGTGCCATTTTATTTACAAAATATAGCCTACTGTCAATTTCACCACATAAGCTTTTTTCATCTGGTTTTTCAGACGTGGGCCAAAAGTGCGCTGTGTGCACTTTTGGTCCACTTAACCCCCACAAAGTCCACGTCTATTTGTAAACATGCTAATCACTGAACGTTTAACTTTAGCAGCTTTAGCATCCTTACATCACCTTAGCTCAGCGTTCAAAGCAATGTGCTACACTTACTGTATGCTAGCGGAGTTTCTCACTATGTATCGTGTACTAACCGACACCTAGCTAGCATACTTAAAGACAGCAGATACAGTAAAGCTAGCAGAGCATTTAGTCAAGGTAAACTGCGTGTTTGACGACGCGACAGTATTTTATTACATTAGCTAACTCGATCTAGCTGCATTTACAAGATCTCTCAGTTCTCATTTCACGATTGTAGTTTAATCTACACTAGATGTGTACATTAAGACCTCGCAATCTAATGACAAATACACAAGTCTCTCACCTGGATGTGGTTGTCGACAGCAGCATAGGCTGCTAGTTTCTTTGCCTCTTCAGCCATGAGAGTGTTGCTGTGATGCCGCTCGCTGCTCTCACACACGTGCTTGTGTTTCCTCCACTGGAGTGAATGTGTGTGTTGTTTCCCTGACACACACACCGAGAGGAGGAGAGATCTGCTGCTCAACACCGCTAACTCAACCCACCTCATCCCACAGCAGGCCTTAGATCAGGACGACACGCTCAGATTTACATGACACAAGAGATAATGATGGTATGGTTGTGATAATACAGTCAGCAGTTACTGTATTCACAGGTGTTTTTACAGCAGGCGTGTGTTACTGGAGCCAATAGCAGACTGTTTATAATCATTATACTCAACATTAACACTAGTGGGCAGCACATGTCTACAATTATGCTTATAATCCTTATAAAAATTGTAACGTTTCATAAAACATTCATAGGAAGTCCTTGCATAGTAATAATTTAACTGCTGTATTTGCAATGAGACCACAGCTCAAATCTATAAGAAAACCAGAAATAGCAGCTGTAATGGTCTTGATTTTATTCATTGAAATTATTCAATACACATTTTTAAAAAACCTGTTATTTTAGTTAAAATGGTTTTAGTTAAGGGTATTAATACTTCACTACTCAAAGCTAAGTCTGTGTGCATTAAATACAGAAGTTGTCTTTATGGCATTTAATTCAAGACAAAACAAATCATTTGAGAAAGTAACGTGGCAATAAACAGTGAATCTGCTTTATACATACAGTACCAGTCAAAAGTTGGCAAAAAGGCAATCTTTTATTCTTAAGGTGTGTATTTTAGTGTTTGAAATTACTTGTGTAGACAAAAATCTAATTGTTGGCACAACGTATTAATTTCTTTAAATAGAAAACTATAATTGTATTAATAAATATTTTTAGTCCAGCAAGATAGACATTTCTTCAGTGCTGTTTAAAGGTTGAGACCTCAAGAAGCTGCATGATGAAATGTCAAGAGTATGATTTTGCACATTCTAGACAAAGGGTGACTACTTTTGAAGATGCTCGAATATAACACTGTGTTTATATATATTTTAAGCTTTTGTCTCAACATAACTCCCACAGTTACAATTGTGTTATTTCATGGTTTTGATAAGTTTACTACTACTCTAACAACAGTGAGTAAGTATTTCCAAACTTTCAATTGGTATTGTAGGTTTTATAGCTTATATATTCAATCCTAAATACAGAAAACAAGATACAAGAAACAGATGGATATCAATATATCTCTTTATTTGGCAATCAGCTTGAAATGACCTAGATTTCAGTGTATAGCATACCCCTATTAAACCCACACAATCCTTTCAATAAACATGTCTCTTATTTACCTTAGTTTTTACATATTGCAGTTTACAAATTTAGCTTATCTGTTAAACAAAATCAATTTGACAATGAATTATATATGTGCTATATAAAAATCTACACATTATACATTCATGATTAGAAAATAAAAATCCAAAACAATATTTAAATAGCACAGAACATAACTTGTCAATATATCCCACCCAAGTTTGAGCAATCAGAAAATAAAATTGAATACTTCAATATTACAGTAAATACTGAGAAATGTCTAATGACAAATAGGATTACTGAAACAAGGTTGTTTTACACTAGAGGTCAGGATTCAAGGAGAATAACTATGATACTGTTACAAGGGAAGATAGAGAGAAAAATGGGAATGCTGATTATGCAAATGGTGCGAGTTGTTCAAGAGAAAATGAACTTTTTAATTCTCACTTTCTCTCAGGCTTAAATATTACCATGACAAATATCAGTCCAATCCGGTTCTCAGCTTTCTGTAATCTCATATTGCCCATGATTAAGTGCACAGGTGCTCACACGATTAATCAAACCGTGTCTATATTTGTGCGTCTACATTTACATCTTCTTTCAACATTTACCCGGCTATCTTTATTCCTCTAGCTGGAAATGTGACTGTTTGATCGGGTAAAATCGCTCCATTTGCCTCTGCATAGCCACGGTCTCCTCCGGTTTCTTGAGGTCTCTCAGTGCTACACATATTAATGTGTAGAGAGGGTTTCATTCAGAAATGAAGGGATATAATGGTACTATAACATACTCTGAACAATATTTCTAGTTGCTTTTAATAACACAACAAATTACATAATAGTAACCGAAATTAAATAGTTTTGATGTCTTATAAAACGCATGCCTTCTCTTTTTTAAATATATTGTAATGGACGATCATGATAGTGCACCGTGTGCATGTAAGTGCATTTTTTAAGGGTGTTGTTTATATTCATGCCTCTGTGTATGTGTGTGTGTGTGTGTGTGTGCAGGGACTGGGCAGGGAACACAGTTGTGGTGTCCTGTGATGTGCAAAGCTTAAATGTCATTCAGCAGTGAGTAAGGTCCACAGAAATGCTGCTTATTCTTCTCCTTTTCCCTGAAACACCAGCGCTTATGATACATTCTCAACACATCAGTGGGTATCCAAACTAAACGTCTATAACCTCAAAAGAAAACTCTCTTTAGAAAACTCTAAAATATCGATAGCCTCTAATAATCCGCTGTATTGCTATGAGACACTGTTTCCTAATAAGGTGAGTGTATTCTTTTGGTCCATGCTCATGTCCTTATTACTCATCGTCACTGATATGTACCAAATTGCACTGGATAATTTATGATAAACAGCTTTTTAACTTGAGAGGTTGTGAACGCGAGACGCACACTTGGATGTGTGTGTTTGTTTGTGCGTGTATTATTTGTGTGTTTAGATTCAGCATTAAGAGGTATTGCTACAGATAGATTTCAGTCTCTGAAGATAAACTTCATGTTGAAAAACCAGTCATGTTTGTGTCAAGAACACTATGATCAGAGATGAAGTAAACACTGGTGTTGTTTTGTTATGACACAAGAGTATGTGTGATGGTGTCTTACTTCAGTCATACATCAGTGTGTATGTATTATCCACATTGCGATGCATGGATACATCAGAATAGACCAGAGAGAGAGAGAGAGGGACTTTGGTGTAGATTTCAGATTATGACAGACTGACCAAGGTCAACAGTCAGACAGCGGTCTGTCTTTCTACTCGGTTAACAGGCATCTACTTCCCTCTTTATCTCTCTCTCTTTCTCCCTCTCTTTAAAATATCTTTCTTGTCTACTCTCTCTTTCTCTCACTCGTTCAGTGCTTTACCAGGATGCCTGCTGTTAAACACTAGAATCAGTTGCTTTTTCCTCCCAGAGTTTTGCATTTTAGAAATACAATTCCCAGAGTCCTTTGCTCAGAGGCTCAGTGTGCATGTGGTTACATGCGCTGTGCATCCATAATGTCCAGGTACTTAGCCTCAATGATCCTGGGCAATAGACAGTTCCTGAGATAGAGGAACAAGTACAATTTAGTTAACAACTGGAGATGGACAAACTGTTTGCCAGAAAGCTAAGGTGTGATTACCAAGTCATTTCTTTGCATTATTAAGATGATTTAAGTGATTATAAGAATGTTACTTGGTGGTGGGTACAAGGTCGCTGGTTGGTTGCTTATTGAACCAAATCACAACAAGGCCTACCTCCAAAACTATATTGTGATTCAAGATACATTATAAATGTTTTGTCTAATGCTGGGGAATGCTTAGAAAGCCTTTTCTAAACAATCTGAACAGTTTCTTTATTAAAAAATATCTAAACATAGTTAAAACATAAGTTTGTATTTCTTTCTCATAAAATAATTTTTCAAGCATAAACCTCACTATTTTATGGATTTATACTAAAAATGAAAAAATTGTTCATGGGAAAATAAAAATAATTAAATCTATTACAAATTAAATCAAGGCTTTATAGCTAATTTGATAATTGATTTTCTTTCAAATATGTTTCAGTTCTTTTACCAGAAAGCAAGACATAAATATTAATTAAGAAAACTTGTTGTACATGAAAAGATGTATGAGCAACAGTAATGGCCAACAAACCTGATGGGTATGAGGATAAACATTAGCAGAGGAAAGATCATCTTCATGTACGGTAGAGGGTACATCCCAAACATACACAGGAAAAGCAGCTGCACCATCTGAAGGAAAGTGAAATAATGGATTTTCCTCTGCGGCACCTTGCGGATGTAGTGAGTGGGTGGGTAGGACGTCTGGGAAAATGAGAGAGATTGAGCAACAAGAAAAACAAAGAAAGACATGACACATGTTTCCATTTATTCCCTTAACTCCCAGTTACAAACTGGCTTTTTTAATCAAAATGCACCACTGCGTCCTAAGACATTTCTTTCCATGACAGGTAGAGGGCGCTCTGTTGCTTTATTTCTGCCCAGATTGGCTTCTGTATCCTTATTGGTAAAACACCTATGACTTTTATTTGCCTTTGTTTTCATCAAACACTCAGACACGCACTCACTTGTTCTTTGAGTAGCAGAGCCATCCGGTCGCACATTTGATTGCCGTCGATGGAGGTGAGAGCGATGTAGAGGAAGAGCCCGTACAGCACAGGCTTAGGAATCCACTGCAGGGGGACGGGCAGCAGAAATACACTCACACCTATCAGGATGTTAGCCACGAGCGAGGTCACCCGCGTCTCCTTCACACTCACTATACTACAGACACAACACACATGCAGACACACACAGAGATCTCATTTAAAACTCTGTTCCAATGATATTCACGGATTGATTTGTGATTACAATTGTAATTGTGTTCTCACGTCTCGTAAAGGTGTCCTCCCTCCACCCTCTCCTCCACGATGGCCAGCTGTCTGACGTGCAGAGTGGAGTGAGGGAACGCGGCGTGCATCCACGGCAACCCCAGCACAGACATCAAAATATTAATCAAGCCAGACAGAGTCAGGTCCCAGTGATACGCCGTGCCCTTCAGTAACCTATGGCACAGACACAGTCACGACTCAGAACCACTTACAGCGTTGACCAAGGCCATCACACACACTCTGACCCAGTGTCCTATCCAAGCACAAAGTCATTTTTCGGTGCAAGCTGAAGGCGAAACTGCAGCCGATTAAAACATATTTGATGGTTAAGATACAATTTGGTAGAGTGGGACCTGTGAGGTTTGGTTATCTGGACGTGACAAGACAAAATATTGTGCTACTTAACTGCAGTATTTAACCATATCAGGTGACAGGTAGCTGTCAACCCACTGGTAGTCACTGTATCGAGGTGCTCATTTGCATATGTTGCTGTAAATTGCTGTCAGTGTAAACACATCGCTTGCCGCTTTATCACACAGTGCCTGTGTAAAACACCAGGTCGCGTAAGTAAGGAAGGTTTATGCTTTCTGATAATGTCATAGTATTTTAAGGCACTTCTTCACAGTCCAACACTTGATATTCTCTAATGATTCGAACTGACACAATGTAACATATTGATTTCCCATGACATGAACCTGTTCTCAGGTGCATTTGTGAGGGACACAACGATGTTCTGGTCGATGAAGATGAGGAGAAACAGGAGGAAGCCCAGACCCATTGCGCTCAGGACACTCACACCGCTCAGCTTATCCAGCGGGGCGACACGAAACACAGGACCTTCGTGGAAGTTAAAGACGGGCACTGGAAGAGAGATCATTTCGTACTCAAGCACAGAACAGCACAAGTGTGATTCAGCAAAAGTCAAAGGTACAGTGACTCAACCCACTCAATACCGGTTTAGTGAAGCTCTGCATATGCAACAGGTCTCAACTGGCTCCCTGCAAAACCAGACTAATCTTTTAAGGGATTCAGATTTGATCTAATTTTACATATGAGCCTCCTCGCTGCGGCACCGAAGCGATGAGTGAACGCTTAAAGAGCCCGAGGTAAGATTTGACTGTGATCAAGTTATACTCCCACACTGAACTCATGACGGAGAAGTTGGAGGCATAATGTAGTGTTAGCTGCTGTGACTGGCTTTGCTGTAATGTGCTGGCAGTGAAAAAAGGAGTGTGTGTGTAAGTGTTGGTAGGGGCGTTTTATTTTGGCATGCTTTCCTGGACACGCACTAGGCCAAATTTGATTCTCAGATTCGCAGTACCGAATACTGAATTTTTCATGCTATTTGCATGTCATTTAAAATTGCAGCTTGGCATGTTGAAACCAATCACCCAATTTGCTTCAAAATTGACATAATAAATCTATTATATCATTATAATAGTTTCGTTACTTTTTTCTATACTTTCTATACTATACTATAATTATAGCATAAATAAGATCATGTTATGTTTTCTTGTTTTAATGCTATTATAGTCCTTTATGATTCCTAATGATAGATTTCAGTATAGGAGTAGAAAAAGCCCCATTTTACTTCTGAAAAATGTTTTATAACTTCTAGGAGAAATTCTGAAATGTAAAATAAACTAGATTTTTTTCAAAATAAAATATGAGAATACAAGTATGTTTTTTTATATTATTTTATATTATTAAGTCCAACCACTTTGAAAAACAACTTCCTGCAGATCTGTGATGTACAAACAATGAGGTATTAATTATGTACCAAAGATTGATACTTGCGATCTGAGATTTAATCCTATGAACAAAAGTAAGTTTTGCTTGATTTAGTGAACAGCACTAATAAATAACCTTGATCTACAGAGATTTAAAGTGAAACATACTGATATACAGTAAACTGCTTGATCAAATGCTGTGGATATAAATAACCAGACCAGCTTGCAAAAACGACTCTTTCTAGTTAAAAGGGCGCGTTTGGGTGTGATGTAAAACCATACTGGGGCACTTAAATGTTTAATGTAATGTCTGTGTTGGTGTATGTGCAACATAAACACATATGTGTGATTACATGACTCACAGGCAATGTCGTTGAAAACGTATGATCCCACATAAGAGAAGACAAGCACTGAGATAGGCAGAGCACAGTCGGACAGAATCTCTCTCATCTTCACATGCAGAAACGGACTGCCAGGAAAAAATGGAAAGATGGGGGTGTCAAAACAGACTCCTATCACTCTTTAAAAACCTGTGTGTATAGGGAGAGATCCTCACCTTCTCCTGAACTGGTAGAGTGTGTATCCTACCCACAGTGTGCCCAGCATGAGAAGAAGAAAGAGAAGTGGCCGTGCCCGTGTGCACAGAATGAAGGATTCTGGGAGGGATACTGGCCCTGTCTCAGTCACGTTAAGTTCCCCTAAATGTGCACTTCCATTGATACGACTTAACTCCGCTGCGCTCACATTGGCTAGAGTTGGAGCGTGGTAGTACTGCTGAAAAACTGTGAAAGAGATAAGGTGCAGTTATCACATTTATATGTCATGTTAATTATATTCATTATTAACATATCAATCAGACAAGGTAGAGATGCACTAAAGCATTGGCCACCGATATTTATTGGCTGATCAATTTACATCCATCTGCACATCATCTATAGCATGACAAAGACTGAAACAACAAACCAATTTATTATTTTACCTGTTAACTGTCACCGTTCCACAGGTGTGAAACTTCAGCTATTTCACTTTAATATTTCATAGTTGAAATCTAATCTAATTGACAAACTATATATTCAAAGAAAGGTCTAAGACTCAAAAATACAATTATTTTTCATAACAATAAACATAAACCAAACAAAAATTATATAACAAAATGTTAATGTTATTTTTAAAAATACCTAAAATAAAAAAAAATGTAGTTTGTATGGTGCATTTTCATGTGTATGCTCAATATGTGCAGTGACAGTTATCAGGTTAGTAATAATAGTTTATTAATGAAGTGCATGAAGGCAGTATGTTGTTTATTACTGTGTCTGAGTTAAATATGAGTTATTGTTGTTAAAAAGAAACACCTGTTGAATGTTAAATAGATCTATTTTAATGACAAGTGATAAACATCAGAATCGGCCAATAGTTAAAATCGGTATCTGTAAGTCAAAACGTATGTAAACATCTACATTTATACATTTCTTGTGTGTGTATTGTGTAAATGTTTTGGAATAACCAGCATGAATGGCTTCCAGAGCGTAAATGTTTTCTGCGCCACATCTTTATTGAATAATTGGTTTAAACAATCAAGATTATTGATGGAAAAAGCATGTGAACATTTACTTTAGAGGAATCTCGTTTATTGCCAATAACATCAAGCAATGCGTTCTGCTGATAACACATGCGCATCGTTTCGGTTCATGCACATTTTTGGGATGTCTTTCTCGAAAGGCCTGTTTCGCATCATGCCAGAGTATTTTAAATGAAGTGGGGTCAGGACTTTAATTTGCCCATTCTAAAACACATTTCTTTTCTTTTGTTTGAAGCATTCTGTTGTTAATTTACGCCTGTGTTTTGGATCATCGTCATGTTTTATGTCCTAACTTCTTTTGAGATTCAGATCACAAACAGACGTTCTGACATTCTGCTCCTGGTATATTTTGGAATTCATTGGTCCCTCAGTGACTCCAATCTGTCCAGACCCTGAGGCTGCAAAAAAGCCCCATATCATTATACTCCCCCCACAATCCTTCACAGTTACAATGAGGTTTGGCAATGCTATGTGTATTCTAACGCTACATTTATTAAAACGCTTCACTTTTGTCTAATTTATCCACAAACATTCTGGATAGGCTGAAGCTGAATCCCTAAGGTCTCCTACAAGACATGTTTTTGATGATCTCTAACACGTTTCTCAGGCACTGCTTTCCTGATGGTAGACTTGATACACTATCAAAAGTGAAAAAAACATGATTTCTTGTGGTCAGCCTTGGGTTCTGTGTAACTTCTTTGAAGATTCCATTAAGTCTCCTTGACGCTAACCTTTGTAGGATTATAACTCTTAGCGATCAAAGGTTTTTTATAGGCAAGTGACATTTGCTGAAGCTGCGCTGCTACACATCAGACTGGCTTCATCTGGAGCGGAACAATAGCGCTGAACTGATGGTGCTAATCTGCCTGATTGCCTACAAGCCCAATCTTTCAAAACCTTGTGTAAACATGTTAAGTTTTATGAGCTCTTTTTCTTTTGGGGTCTTCTGAAATCACTTTTGATCAGCATTGCTTTGTAAAGAACATGCAACTATTATGATTTTCTATACAGTAGGTCAAACCCACAGAGGTCATTATCAGAGTTTATTTGTGTTCACTAGATGTTGTTTTGATTGTTTTACACATTTTTTCAATAAAGACATGGCACAGTAAAATGGCTGTTTGTGTGTTTCTAAATAATAATTATAGGAAAGGCTGGAGCTAGTACACCAATTGTGTCTCAGTAACTGTGAAAAGTCAAATTTAATAAATGCTCATTTTCTCTAGTGGTGGTTTTGATTGTTGCCTTTAAACATCTAAATTAGAAAAAAAACATTTGTGATTCCTTCAAATGAATCCAGAAATAACTATTGAGTAAACAAGAAAACCCAATAAAACTTTACTGGCAAGAATGGACATTTTAGACATTATTAGGACATATTATGGACATTGATTTTTGCTCACTAATTTGAACTTTATTGGCAGGACAACAATATTTTTCGTAAATGTCAGGTCAGGCAAATTACTTCATAATTGTTTTACTGTTTAAATATAGCAGAAAACAGATTGTTGTGAAAAGATTGATTTTTAATATTATTTCAACTGTCAAAACAAAGCCTACAAAACAATATCAATAAGGTTTTCCATTGCGGCATTACATTTAACATATAGTAGCTTTAAATAGCCAAGGTCAAGATACTGTATCTATACAGAAACTGATTTTCAAGTTTAAATATTAACGATGAGTTACGAGCAGGGTAACTAGTCCCAGTCTCCCGTATATTTCTAATAAATAAGAATACAATGTCATCTAAGACCCATCCATGCACAAATCCACATAATTCCAAAAGGCTTAACCGTGTACATGTGTGTGTGTATCAAGCACTCACTCTTGACAGTGCCCTTAACTGCATCCGCTACAAAAGCAATGGAAATGAACAAAGCTATCACCTCCTCAATCGACCTGTGGGTCATAAACATCAACAACAAAAAGCATATCAGTCTCAAAGCACTGATGACAGAATGTATTTGCAGGTGACTGTGTGCATCTGACCTCTTGAAGAGCTTTACAAGCAGGCTGAGGTTGAAGACTCCTCCCATGATGAGGAAGAGGCTGTTCCACAGGCCGATGCATGCGTAAAACGCTGCGAAGTCTAGATTGTAATCATCGCAGATCCCTCTAATCACTGTCTCCGCACATATACACACACAGAAGCAAAAACACACAAGGTTACTGCCGTTAGGGGTCCTTCATGGAAAACAACTGTGAAACAACTGTAATCAACTCAAATCTCATAATGACATGTGATTATAACACGCAATAAATCTTGCATGTTTAAACGTTGAAGAACCGCTGCCAGAAGTTTTAATAAACAGTTAAATAACCATTAGTCAATCATGAGAAAACCATGAGGAACGATCTTTGATTGGGATGGATCATTATTACAGATGAATCTGGATTCTGATGTGGTGGTTCTGTCCTAAACAGTCTTTCATTTGACTACATGGAAACCATTTTTCAAGCAACCGGTGAAAGCGTGCGATTGCAGCCGCAGGAATGAGCTTTGGGGAGAAATCTCATCTCAGCCAGGGCAAACATCAGACTCTGCCCAAACAAATGGGGGGCCGTGTTAGATTCCCATTCTGCCATTTGGGAGATTAACGGTCTTGTTCCACCTCATTCTGCGGTTAGCAGGGCTTTCTAAACACTCCACATCATTACCCAATCAAAGTATTCAACAAACAGCGAGTGCTGATCTAAACATACCAAAAACGGTACTGCAGTATCGGCCACAATTGAAGGCGATTAGACTGAAGGTATGTGTGAATGTGAACGTGCATCTATAAGCTGTTGTTGCATGCTTGCGGATGCATTTATGTACATACCGCTGATGAAAATAGCGATGGGCGCTGTGGTCAGTGGAATGACCAGAGGAGAACCAGCACACAGTGAGTAGATGATTCCTCCTATACTCTGCCCAACGATCGTCTTCTGAACATCTAATAAAAAGACAAAGCGCTTAGTCTGTGTGTGAATTGTTTGTGTGTGTGTAACTCTGTAATGTGTGTTTGTGTGACTGATCACCAATCTCTCCCCGAGTGCTCTCGTCGTTGAGCGAGCCGAATGCGATGGCAGGAAGCAGCACGGCAATGTAGAGGAAGATGGACGTCGTCATGAATTTGACCAGGGCTTTGTTATTACCCACTAGTCCTGAAACAAACACATTCATACAACCAAAAGTGCATGAATGGAAATATTAGCGCTGTCAAAGGGTTATAACCGATATTTCACAAAAACATAACACAAGAAATATAATGTTGCGCAGGGAGTTTTTTTTCCAAACCATCAAACAAAGAAAAGTACTAAAATGGCTTAGATATGCCAACACTACATGCGAGAAAGAATTTATATTGGGTGCTGCTAACATCATAGTTGAGCATTGTATATGAAAATGATTAATTACAGAACTTCAGTATTTCTAAACTTTAAAGTTTAATAGTGACATACCATCAGTGAAGTCAGATGGGTAGAGAGGCAGGCGACGACACAGATCCTCATAGATTCCTCTGCCCACTCTGAAAAAATCTCTACACTACACACATACAGAGAAAGAAAGAGAAAAAGATTACACACACACATGCACATACATCTACATACAGTATATCAAAACATTTACATACATTTACTGCTATATCGCAGAAGGTGAAGGACAGGATTAAAACACGCACACACGCACAATTAACATACAACACATACACCAGATCCTGCAGAATCACAGCACATACACACACGAAAGCAAATACACAAACAATGCTTTACACTGCAAGGGAAGAGATACTGTGTTAAAGCAGACAAACACACACACACACACTCACTGACATACACACAGAAGCTCAGTGTAATCGCACTCACACAAGGCCCCCTGCACAGCAGAGAGAGAGACAGAAGATGAGAGAACACAGATTCTGCAGACTAGAGAGAGAGACAGCCCAGTGTTAGAACAGCATTAGTACAGTGCAAAAGCATTACAGCTACATCAGCAAAGCAATACATTACTGTAAACATGAAATAATGCCGCATCAGCCAAAACCTGTGACATACGTGACATAACTCAAATGGCTAAAGTATTAAAAAATAAACCCTCTTTTAGTCTGTACTTTCTGTAATTGTGGATTTGTGTCTTAGTTTGTATGCTTAGTGTGGGGTTTTTTTGCATCCCTCAGAGCACCACGGCAAAGGAACATTTTATTTTACCCAATTTGTGAGTTTGAGTTGAATGTAATAAAATAAAACAACTTGGGTATTGTAAAGTAAAACTGAAAAATAAATAGACAACACATCTTTATGTTGTGTTGTCTTCATTGGCGAGAAGAGAAAACGTGCAATGCAACCAGTATAGTCAGATTTATGAAAGAATGACTAAAATAAAAAGTTTTCTAATGAGTCTGTTAAAAACACGCACAAATCGGTGAGTTGACCGTATGAATTAGAAAGCAGTTAATGAATTAACATCTAGCTCAGTCTGACTGGATATGTACTCAAAGATCGTCGAGTTTTGTGAGATCACAGAGGTTTTCTAGTAATAAATGGTATTTATACTATTTATAGTAAAATATTATACAAAACACTAAACAGTATAAGATTTAATTTATTAACATTAAAAAAATCATTTCAATTGCTATCATTAAATAAGAATGAGCTATACTGTTGGTTAAAGTTAATTTCTACACATATCAATACATTTTTCAGATTTCAAGTTGTATAAATTAACAATAGTTCATATATTATGGCAAAGATAAGGAAACAATTAACAATAATACATTTATACATTAACATTATCATTTAATAATAAATGCGTAACTTTAACTTTACTGTTTTTACTAACTTTACTAATTTTACTAAATTTAACCCTATTAAGTTTTATCAAAAAATAGTATTGCTTTCCTTTGTTTAGTGCGTAGTAAAGAGCAATCATGTGGGTTGGAGGTTGCAAAAACAGAGATCTAGTGTGTGTGTGTGTGTTTGTGTGTGTGCAGATGGTTAACATAAAGGGTCTTGAAGAATTAATCTCATTTTAACAAGCTTTACAGGTCAGGATTTGGCAGCGGAGCAGTTTGTCCGTCTCGTATTAATGACCTACATTAGCCTCTTTTTGGCAGACAAGCTTCTTTCCTGTCTGTCAGAGGGAACCTGTTTCAAGCTATGTTTGAATAAGCCAAGCAGCTTCAAGTGTTCATTACCAAGATACACTTATTCATCATGACAGTGTGTGTCTGAGACACAGAGGGAGAGAAAGAGAGAGAAAGAGAGACCTTTCCTGGTCGCTTGCCAAAGATGAATAGGTTTTAGTGTGTACACGCACAGATGATCACGCACACGTACACACAAAGTAATGATTCTCTCCACCTGGTTACCATTCCTCAAATGTGTGATGGAGTGAAAAACGAAGAAAACAAAAACACAACTATTTTGGCCTCCGCTGGTCTCTTCACAGAGAAGAAAAGAGAGGGTTTGTACAGGTGGGTAACCTCAGTCGGGGTGGTCTAACTCTCACATGTGCCATATCGAGTTTATGTGCATCAACAAAGCAAAATAACAGACAAGAAAAAGTCTCATTAGCGGCTGCATATAGTAGAAGTCAATCACTGGTGTGTGAGTCAAATATGAACAGGTGGAAATGAAAGTGCTGCAGATAGACCATCGCATTAAAGGAAATTTGTGTTTGAACCTTAAACGTTACCGCACGAGCACAGCAGCGACAAACACACCTTCAGTGGTTTTTGGCTGTGTGGGTCTGTCTCTTCGCCCTCCACAGCTGTAGTTTTACGCTTGGCTGCGGTCAGGTGGTACCTCTGGATGACCAGTGCCTCCTTAAACTCCTCTTGAGTCTTACTCTCTAGCAGCTTCTGTCTGAAGGAGATATCAGAGAACATACTGGCGAACGTCCTGCCCAGCTCCATCGCCGTCTTAGTGCTTTTCTGTGAGAGGTTAGGGAAGGATATGTCAAATGCAGACATCAAGCATGTGCACGTTACATTTGGTAATAAAAACTAAATCTGATTTGCTGAAATTGTATTTCCAACTTTATTTAAGTCAAAATGCTCTTTCTTTTATAATTCAGACAGAGCACATGTGCATGTTTTTTGTTCTTTGTTCTGCAAGATTGAGTTTCTCGACATATGGAGACATATGGATAAAAAAGGTTGCTCTTTTATAGCTCAGTAGAGTTTTCAGTTGTGTTTCCTTTAGGTATCAACTTAGTCACAGATGTTTCTCATAAAATCTCTCAGGAGACATAAAAAATAGAAACAAATTAGAAAATTGTTAAAATACATGAAGAGCATGGAGGTGTAAAATGAATGCAGATTGTGTTGGTAAAATAATATGGATTTGGGTCTAATTAGAAGTGTTTCAGTTTTCATTAAAAAAACATTAATTGCACATTGCAAATCTGGGCTCAGTTTGTGACAATGTTGAGATATTTTCTGAAACTCTAACAAACACATTTGTGGGACTTCTGGGACAATTTTGTGAGGTTTATGCCTAATACATGAGAATTTGGCAATAAAGAAAGGAAATAAGGAATAAGGAAAGAAAAAGAGTAAGTAAACCTAACCCAAGATACATTCTTTGTTTTTCATCTTAAGCATTGAGTTTAGTATTTTAGTTATGTAATGTTTGTGGCCCTTTTAAAACAATATAAAAAGAGGATATATCTGCACGCCAGCATGATAATCTTGCTTTTTAATGTAATATGAAGCTGTTTGTTGGTGTGTGTGCCTATGATTTTACTGCATGTGAGGGGAGCTAAAGATTAGCAAAAAGTTTACTATACCTCCTGCTGAACTACAGAGGAAAGAGAGAGAGATGAGCATATGCATGATCAGAAACAACAAGAAAGAGAGCAGCAGTGTGATTACAGCAACAGATGTAAACACAAACACACACATACACACACAGATTTATGATGTAAACATAGACACAAAGAGAAAGGGTTTTGAGGGAACCAGAGGACTCAAAGCCTTTATAGAGAGATTGCTGAGGGATCAACAAGACCGCAAGGACTTTCAGACTAAAGACAACATGAACATGACACTGTTAGTGAAGTCTGTGTTCAGGAGAGATGCAGTTTTGTGTGGACAGTTTGTCAACAAGTTTTATTACAACATGCATGATTAGGACTAAACAGTGGATTAGTCGATTTAGTCATGGCTAGCTTTATAGCTTGTCACTTTATTGTTTAAGATCTGATCATGATGTGGTGTTACGGTATGTCAACAATAGTCTAATTTGTGTTTCAATAAGGAACTATAAAAACACTTAAGAAACTCAAGTAAGCCTCCTGAGCTATGAAAGAGCAAGCTCTGAGCAAATCAGTTTTGCTCTGTGTTTATGTGTATATGATTGGGTGTGATTATATTACCATTTTTGAAGGTGCCAAAATGAGGATAACATAACGAACTTCTGCACAGTTTTCCCCCCAGTTCTGCGGACGATCCAGGCGTGAGATACACACGTGCCGTCTCTGCAGATTCTTCACATTACAGCTGTCATAAAAAAATTATACATTTTTAGAAATCCACTTTAGGATGTGCACATTGTCTTAATGTAACTAGCACAGTATCAGATTAATTCAATATGTAATGGGAATACAGTAAAAATATTAATAAATCCATTGGTTGAGATCTAATTGGATTACAGGAAGCTCTTAAACAGGGGTGTCAAAATAATATTTAGTCATGGGAAACAGGCACTTCCAGCACTCTTTCAAGTTCATAAAGTTATAAAAATGTGCATGTTTTACACCCACCACCACCTAAAATACAGTTTAATTTAAAAGGAAAAGAGAAAAAATGCTCAGCCCACAGGAGCACTGGTTCTGAATCTTAATGATCCAGTAAATAATTCAAAAGCAGTATCTTAAGGTCATAAAACACTGGCATTGTATTAATGTCCAAATAATAAAGCAACTTGTATTTAAGAAACTTTGTGCCTCATAACATTTAGATGTGGGTAAGCTGAAATCACAGTGTGGAAAGATACACACAACCTTTCAAAAGTTTAGGGTCACTTGACAAAAATGTATTTTGTGATCTTAAAAATCTTTGAAGCTGAAGGCATATGTCTGAAGGTTTAAAATAAGTCATGTAGAGAAAAATATGACTGTGCCAACATATTCATTACTTTTATTACCAAAAAATATACTTAAAAAGTATTTGAAACGGATGACCTGGACTGAATAATAAAAAGAAGGCAGTCAGTAAGAGCCCAGCATAGATAGGAACTCCTTCCTTCTGTTTGAAAAGTATGTTGGTAAAGATACCAGAATATAACATATTTTTGATAAAAAAATTTAGCCACAACATAATTCCCCATAGTTACATTTGTGTTATTTGATTGTTAACTACTATTCTAAAATACAGAAAAATATGAAAAAATTAGTAAGTGACTCTGAACCCTGAATGTTGTCCCAAACCCACTATTGGTAGAATAAATCCACCCTCACATTGCATAATTCAAGGAGTGTTACTCAGCGGTTTCATAAGATTCACTTGGAGTGACAGTAAACATTGAGAAGAAGAGTGCGAGTTTTCCCATGAGGTAGAAACTACAGTCCTAATGATTTGATCACAGCGTGACTGAAAATACTTTTACAATTTAATTCTTAAATAAATGACCCTTTGGTTTGATTCGTAATCAAATGCAATGACATTTATTCACTTGTACATGTGGAATAACTCCAAGTAGTTTTAGGGTCACTGTATGTATTTGGAGAGTATTTCCTTATTTCTCTTTTCCTTGAGCGGCAGTGACCAGAAGACACAAATACAGAATATCAAAGCCCTGCACATATTCAAGCTGAGACAGACCTGCAGTTTTCTCAGAGTTCTGGACCCTTCAACTTTTTGCTTTTGCTCTGACCTCTTACATCCCAAGCTTAGTATACAGCAGGTGATCGTCTGCAGACACAAGAACCTCAGCTTGAGTTTGCAAGATCTCCTCAGACCTGTCACGTCCTGGCCATCACTTATTCACCTTGCTTCCCTCGGGCGGATGATGGAAATCCATAAACACAAGAACCTCCCACCACCTCGGCAGCATCTTTCCTGAGGCCAATCCGCCTCTTCAATGGCCTCCAGAAACAATGGCACTGACTGGAACTGATCCAGCAAGATTTCTTTATCCCCACAACTCAAAATCTATCACGTTATAACTAGATATGGTTTTATTTGTTTTAATGCTGTTGTTTATTTTATTTATTTTTTTTTTCAATTGAATGCAAACATAGTAGACAGAACCAAATTTAGAGTCTACTACACAGGGTCTACTGATGTCCCTGGGTTACTCCTGTCATGCAGCACATTTTCCTCGCATTTTATAAAAAAAATCACAATTTCTAGATGTCACAATTAAAGATATAAATCACATTAGTTATTTTTTCAATTAGGTAATAATAGAAGTGTATAACATAATTTTAATCCCATGTTTTCCTTATTTTTTACTTCTTGTTTGTCCTGAATTGCACTTTCCATCCTGTTAGCATAGTCTAATTTTCATTAAACTAACAAAAGCAAGTTGTTAATGGCCTAATAGAAAAACATCAATACGTATTAATGCTTATTTTGTAATGTTTTGTGGTTTTAGTTGTTTTATCTTACTCCAAAACATTCTGTTCAGTTAGAAAACATTACATAAACAGACCCTCACTGAGCAACAGCCAACTTAAGCTCTTTATTTCCACCTATTTATGTATATTTAGGATCCACTTAGTTATAATGTTTTAAGTTATAATGAACAAAGTGTATGTGTCTAAGCTTGACAACAGAAAACTACCATTTTTAGAAATTGCCATACCATTTAAAAAAACGGTTTTTACTATACCCCTTTTAGGAAGATTTTAGGCAAATTATTTTCTGAAAGATACACAGCTTTAAAAGTAACACATATCTGCAATGATCCTTTGTTTGGAACCTTGAACTTCATGCCGGCAGCTACAGGTATCCAATGAAGCGAGACCTAGAGGGGTGTGACATGGACCCTCTTAAAAATTAATGGCTTTTTTTTCAAGGACTTTGTTCTTGCCTGCCACAGAAGTCCATGACAAAGTAATACTGGCAAAAGCCTCTGCTTTCCGAAAGACCATTTTGACCCTGTTCACCCTTGATTGGCCTTCCTAAATTGACTCTCTCAGATTGATCGTTCTTTTTTCCGTTAGACATTCTTGTAAGTTCTGTACCTTTGCTGTATAGAGGTGTGTAAGTCTAATAGTGTCATCTTTTGTTTTTATATAGAGAAGAACAGACCTGTCTTTTCTTGTTTTTGACATTTTTGCAATTACAGTCATTGCAAAGTTTTCCCCATATACACATATGGTACAGAATCCAGATAGGCCTTTTACTATTAAACTTTTATTAAAAAAAATAGTAAAACTTTTACTTTTTTTTTACATTTATTAAAATGTGTAAATGTCAGATTTCTGCTGGACACAGATTTATCTAATTTAAAAAAATATTTTCTTATCATTCTGTTGGCCTGCCTGCACCTCTTCATCAGTCAGAACCATATGTCCGACACCCCTCTTCAAGACCCTCCAAGGGGTCAGTATTACAGGTGTAAGAAACACTCGAGATACTCACAGGATGCAAAGCCAGGACTGCTGGTACTGAATCCCTGTGGCTGTGGCCGTCACACACTGCAGTGTCTCTGACAACAGATGCACTGTAAAGACAGAAGACAGGGGTTAATCGCGAACTGGTGCACGCTACAGACATGAAAAAACAACTGAACGATCGATTCAAGTTAACCACAATCTTGGTGCCACTTTGATTGAAACACAAAAAATAGTGAGACCGCTTACTAAGACGCCAAGATTAAGTCAACTGAGTTTCACCGCACAGTACATGGCGACATATACAACACAAGAGAGCGTGAAATGATGAAGGGGCTGGTATTAAATACAGTCTTCGCATCCCCATGAAAAGGCTAATGCATATCAAGGTACAACAGAAGATGAAGCGCACCAGAGGACAATACACATCACTGCAGCCAGCGTGAGTGACAATAAAGACCTTTCCAAGAACAGCACCAAATGTTTAATTCAAATTAATCAATCAGTGTGTGTATGTGCGTGTCCTGCCCTCTGTCTTGTGTAGATGGGAGCTGTCTGGCATATTAACAACAAGCAGTGTGAAGGCATGTGTGTGTATGTCCTCTGTCCAGCAGAGGTGATGGGTGATGTTTAGCATGGCTAGCAAAAAACGAAATGTGTGTGTATGTGAAAGCATGTGCATGTGTGAGTGTGCTGTTTAGCAGGCAGGATGGATGTCTCTGGCACACAGTCACACTGTCTCATCAATAAGACATCACACACTCACACTCTGGACAGATGGGTATCACCATGACAACACACTCAGCACCATGGAGAAAGACAGGAAGAATAAGAAAGAGAAAAAAAGAGAGAACGTATGAATGAAGCAATATAGAGCAATGTAAAGGTTACGTCAAATTGGCAGATGGTTAAACAGCTGAGATGACTGTGTACTTGGTGTGTCTTGAGATGCTAAGACAAAAACAAACATCTCTTGCTGTGATACTTTTGAAAATCAGAAATATATAAAGGCAAGCTGTGCACAGCCATAAGTGAATGGCATATGGCATAAACATATACACAAATACACAAGGGCGGAATGATATTGTCCTGTTGAACATTTATGCATGTGACCAAGTGTTTAAAATCCCATAATGTTTAAAGTCTCATAATGTAATTGTGAGATTAGGAGCATTAAAGATCAATTATAGTCATTAATTTTTGTATGATTTCAATCTTTGACATGGCCTTACCCAGTTAATATTAAAGATATCAAGATTTTATTTTTACTGAATGTTCTTTATATGATGTAGAATGTAGAATAATGTATAAAACAGCAAATCCCCAAAAATGACTTTAGTCATAATAGTTGTTTATTGTACGTATATATATTATTGTTTTTTAGAACATGTGTCATAATATAAGAGTGTTGTGATGGCACTATTTCAATTGTGTTTCTGATTTAAAGCAGTAATGCACATAAAAATAAGAAATTTGATTCATTTCTGTGAGTCAATCGTCTCAGTAGGTCCATATTAATGAATTGCTCAAAGCTCAAAACTGTATTCAGTGATTTAATTGCATCATCAAAAATCTTCATGGAAGTCCATGCATGGCATTTTATTTGCTTTTAATGTTTAGTAAAATGTTTAGTAAAATATTGTAAAAAGACAGATAAATATTACTATGCATTGGTTCATATAACTAAAATGTATTATATATCACTCATCATTGTGTTAATTTAATCAGTAAGTGTTCTTGTTTTAAATGTGTTGAAAAAACAAACAAAAAAAACAAATTTATACAGAATAGTGTAAAGGTAGAAAAATATGAAGTCATAATATACACACATTTAGAAAATTAACTGAGCTAAAAGCAACTCATGACCTCTGATAACAGCCAAAGGCCTAAAAGCCAGGACAGAATGAGATGCTTTTATTCACACACACACTACTGACTTTTCCATGCTAAATTAAAACGTCTGTTCACTCCTGTGTGTGTGTGTGTGTGTGTGTGTTCTGCATAAATATTAAGCAGAAGAAGACATCAGAATGACAGTGGGCTTTTCAATCACAACAGCAAAATTCATGCACAGCCAATCAACCAAACTGCAATGAGGCAAGAATGAGAGTGGAGATGATACAGCCCAATCTACCGCACCACCACGGGGAAGGGAATCACTCAGTATTCAGCAGCGACTTGAAGTAACACAGAATCTTGCCATTTTGGATACTGATATTAAATTGAATTGTGGTATTGCATCAACTGGAAAATGCAGTAAATTGATGGATCTGAATAAATAAAAACAGACACGCATATGTCCGTGAGACTAATGGTACATGTCAATCACATCCAGGGGAAACATCGGCACTAGGGGAGAAACACAGATGAATTGTGGGTAATATCCCCCATCTGATCATATCGTTCTTACCGTTGTCATAGAAAATGAAATTCGCCGACCTGTCTGTGCGAGAGAACACACACAGGCGCGCGCACGGACACAAACAAACACACACACACATACACACAAACACACAATGAAACTGAGTTCAGCTTGGAAAGGAAAGAGTTAAAGTTAGGTTGAGTACAAAATCACATATCATGAACCCCAAATGCAAGACAGGCAGTGAAACATCTCTCTCAGACATAAATACAGATAACCCACCCACCCACACAGCCACACTCAACCTCCCTCTCTCACTAATTGGGGCTGGGTTGTCAGGCAGATGCTCAGGTCTCTTTACTCAGATGAAATATGATTTTCCTCCATTATTCACTGTGCCTGTGTCTTAGCTGAATGAGATCTTCATTGCCGTTTCAGTCTAATTTGATCTTCAGACTGATAGGACTTTGGGATGTATAAACGTTGGTGTGTGCAAGACCTCTCGTGTGCACATATCCAACGCTATCACAATTAGATCCCATTCATAGATTCTCCACCGAATGCTCATGCATTATCATATTCATGACATGCACATTTCATAATCCAATCACACATTACTCATTTACATGTTCCCAGGCTCATATCATTAATATGATTCTCTCTCACATGTGAGCTATCCTAGCAATGTATCCTAGCAACAGAGGCGAGGGAGAACGCATCATCCTCAGACTTTAAAAACCCAAAATCAATGGCCTCACTTTGTGATCAACTAGTAATAATCCGCAGCTCACCATTCACACAACACGATGCTCAGCGGGAAAAAATTATCTGCAGCGTTAAACCCGACAGGAGTGAAGGTACAGTAAAGTCTACTAGTATGAGGCTTAATTGGTGCCCAGGATACCAGCTAATGATATTTCGAGTGTATTCAGTGTGAATTTGCAAACTACAATAAGAACCACAGAGATTACTGGTGAGCCGGAAATGATCAATAAAATCTAAAACAATGTTGCAATCTCGTAAAAATACCAGAAGGCAACACACGTCATGTGTCCCAATGATTAATATGCGGTGTATGCTTTGAATACATTTACATTCTGTCATCATGAATACTTGTTTTAGTATGATGCATTTTCATTTAAACTTAATAATTGAATTGAATAATTAGGACAGAAAACAATTGTATGCATAGCATGGTGGGAAATATCAGGGGTGATATTTACACATGAACACCCTCTCAACACAAGCTAAATTCTGATGTTGTACAATTATGGCTTATAATTGGAAAATCTGTGTGTCTCAGCAAGAGCTTTTCTGCATCTCTCTCACCCTCTGTGTCTCTGTGTCAGTTTCTCTCGCTTCTCGTAAGTGTTTTTGGCAGAACGCCCTAATGAGGTGTTTACTTAATTTCAATATTGACTGTAAATACAGCTATTAAACATGTATGAATTTACAAGTGAGAAAGAATGTGACATCTTTGATTACATTTAGCTAAAACCCTCGTAAAAAAGGTTCATACAGATTATCTGCATATCTGGTGGCTTGCTATCGTCTCTTCATATCAACACACACTCTCACAAACAAGCGGAAGTGAGGAAACCCATTTAACTCGTGCTTGGTAAAGTTCTTCTTTCTGTGTAATAATTGCATAAAATGTAACATAAAATTGTACATTTGTGTTTGAATTTACTGTCACTAATAGCTGCCATTATTATGGCTGTGAGAGTGGGGTAATCATAATATTAGCTGTAAAAGAAAACTGTATGATTGAATCTATTAAAAATGTAATGAGTATTAAATATCAAAGTTAAAGACTTCTTATCAGACTTTGCATCAGCTAATCAATTTAATAATGTTGAAAGACCAATATATTAGTGCAAAGACAGTTAACAGCTATTGTACAATAAAATAATTCTGCCATGTACAGACAAAAACTATTTGCACATATTAAAGTATGATATTGTATGTTTTAAACATGAGGTAATCTTATATTTGACGTTGGTTATTTCTCTGTGAGATTTCTCTGTCAGTGTCTGTGAGAGGAAAGGTTAGTGCTACGGAGAGATGCTGACCTCATAGAGGAGTGTGTGTCCTCTGGGAAGATTTGACAATTCCCGTGAGTCTAATGTGTGAATGGCTGGACACCAGAGCATTATTATCACCTAACTTCCTTTTTTGGGGTCAGTCAGAGCAAGTCATCTTTCTGACACATGAATTTCAAAGCTAAAGGATCAACAGGGATGGCAATGGACTTAATTACTGTTTATTCCTTCTATTCTTTTAATGTTAAATCTTTCCTTTCATTCTCTTCCTTATTCTTCATTTCCTTTTTTAATGTAAAATTTTTATTATAATTCAAAAAGCTTTCTAAATGAAAATAACATTGACTTACGGCAAACTGCTGGGCTTATATCCATTGAGGTGTCAGTCAATTCATCTCTCTTGAGGTACATTTCATAAGCTTACTCATAAAAGAATACACAAACATTAACATGTGCGCTCACCATTGACCTCCTGTGACCCTGCGTCTGTGAAAAGAGAGCTCATGATCTCCTCGAAGTTGCAGCCGGGTTCGGCAGTGTGAGGGTCCTGCGAGACATGGCGGAGCATCGTCTTCAACACGTCATCCAGTGATGCCTCGTCCTCGTGCAGCAGAATGCTGGCCCTCTCCAGAAAGCCGTCCAGATCCCTGTGAGCCCGCACCTCCTCCTCAAAGTTCATCAGCTTCACGTACTGAGATGACACGTACAGGTTGAGAGAACAAGCATACAGGCAGTGCTAAAACATGTCAACAACTACATAACAGATACAATGTAGTTTGTAATGTCAGATCAATATCTAGAAAACAAACAAAACATAAAACAAAAAACATGGGAGTATCAAAGTTTTTTGGACGCCACTTTATGTTGACATATATATATATATATATATATATAAACAGATCTGTCTGATATGACAAAACTTCTGATTTGTTGATTCTTGGATACACGGTTTATTATTTTTTTAACACAGAGTTTGTTGCTGCACATTGTTTACCTGCATGCTCTGCTTGCACATGACAAAATGAAAAAGGTGCAGACAAAAAGACCAAAATGTTTCTTGCAAAAACAAATGCATTGTCATTTATATGGAAATATTTCAGCTACAAACAGGATGATGTTGACCAAAAACAAGTACTTCATTAAGAGTGCCACAACCATTTGTATGATAAGCAAAAGCCAGATCTGAATGCCTTTCGAAGGAAAAACTATTTTAGATGCTTCGCTAGTGTTACGCCACTATAGTGTGAACAGTTCCTAACAGCAGTTAGAAAACACAGATTTAATATCAGTTTACATTTTTTTAATATCAAAACACAAAACAGTCGTCATTGTGCAACTGTTTTTCTTAAGTTGCCATATGACAGACAAAAAATATAAGCCACAAGTAGAAACAAAGCATTATATTTTCCAAGAAGATGCAGCTTCATACAAATCATACCAATAATTTTAGTAAACTAATTATTCTCAAATAAAGGTATTTCACCTGGTAAAGTCATTCATATTGCAATACATATCAAAGAAAAGCAAAGTATAGCAATGTTAGCTTTTACCAATATCTTGCAGCCCTAGTGTTCGATCCCAGGCTCAGTATATTGATTATTTTGCAACAACTTCAAACAAATAAAAAACTACATTTAAAAACATATCTTTGGCATGCAAATGTAAGGAAAAATAATCACCCTTCTAGATGTGTTGAGTAGAACACAGCCGTGGACATCAGATTCTATAGGAAAGAGAGGAAAAAAGGCCGACAGAGGTGAATACTGTGTGCCAAAACAACACCCATCATAAACCAGTTTTAAAGGAGAAAACATATAGTAGTTTCTAAAAGAGCCCTTAGATAGCATAAAAGTGTTTGGAAAAAACATCTACAGTGAACATAAAAGCCATCAGTACCAGAGAGCCCTACCACCTCCAACATAACAGGTTCTCTCAAATATGAGTCCCTCAATACAAAACAAAGCATTACTCCCGATGAACTGTTTACTAGGAACCGCCAAATACATCACAACATGCTCCACACCACAAGCAGCATCCAGACTTTGAGGGCCGGACATGCACGTGTGTGCACATGTGTTGCTGTGTCCCTGCCTGCTCTTTATTTGTTTAATTCATGTTTAGTACTGTCCTCAGGTTTGCAGTGAGCTCAATGTGAAACCCTCACGTGATAGCCGCATGCAAAGTCTCCCTCCATCTAGAGATTATATAAAGACAGACATCCTTTATCAAGCTGAGATCCTGTACGCGTGGCCTGCCAGAAGTCCCTCCGCTGGTAAGAGATATATGGGATTACCGTGACCTGCGGCTCATTTCTTCTCTGCTTCAGCTTCAGGATTAAACAGCCCCTTGGATGGGTTTGGGATTAGAGGGGAAAACTGAGAATAAAAGCACTACTTTAAAAGCACAACTTTGGATTTTAATAAGAGGTAAAACTATGTTAAGCGAACGGAGTTACATAACCTTGCAAACCTTTTAACGGCTTACAGTTGCCATTTGAACCAGGTTCTATTATTCTTTCCACTTCCAAAAATCTCTCGTCTTTCATCATTTACATATTCTGATGTTTGCCATTTAGATCAACGTGCAATATACGTTTAACAATTACATGAGGCCAGATAATGTTGAACTCGAATGAATCAAAGCATCTAACCACCCAATTAAAGCTCAGTGAGTTGCTGGCTATGCAAATGAAAAGCACTATATTAACAAGAGATAAAAGGCAGCATTAATTGATCTCTATCTTCACTAGTGCAAACTCTAATCCAAAGAGAATTCAGCAATTAGCCAGTTATCAAAACTGCACGCAATCAAACCAGCATCAGTGATTTGCCGGAGGCTGGTAGGACAGATCGTCACCCCGGTGCTGTGTTGTGAACTTATGGCATGTGGATGCCCTGTCTGTGTTTGTTTCTTTGGTCTAATATACAGTAAATTCATGTTTCATTTGATTTGTTTCTTGGATTAAAGGCATAAAGATCATTTACTGTAAATTGTGAACAATACGCTATGATTTTATTAGCATAGTTTTTCTTAAAATATATCTAATATATTTTAATATATATATATATATATATATATATATAATACATAATACATTTTAATAAATATATTAAAATATATCAAAGTCATATTAAAGTCTTTTAAATTGAAACACTTACAGTATCAGCCAAAAACTTAGACACAATTGACAAAAATGTTTCTCATGATCTTAAAAATCTTTTAATCTGAAGGTTTGTTATTTCAACGTTTAAAATTACTTCTGTAGACAAAAATATGAATTGTGCCAACATTTTACTTTCTTTAATTACTTTCTTTAACACACAGTTCACTGTTTACTGTTGAACAGTATTTTGCAAATCATTTCAGTATTTTACGTCACTTTCAGCTTCGAACCAACACTAAAAACCCAGCATCCTGCTAAATAATGTGGCTGGATGTTTGGTCAGGCCAACTGCTAAAAGCAGTGGAATATCACTTAAAATGATACGCTCGGAGGCCTTGGTTTATACATATTCACAAACACACCCTCACATCCTACACAGTTTAGATTCCCAACAGTATGTCAGATGAGTGGAATTCAGTTTTAATCTAGACAAGTGCTGACGGCTCGTGCACAGAGGATGACAGAACATCAGACCGAATGAGACAACGTGTGAACAAACCCCACTCGTGCTAATATCAGCCCACCAAAAGCACAGCGGGAGTCACTCGTGCAGAAAAGAGAATTTTAGAACAGAAATAATCGTATTTGTGTAAACAGTAAGAGAAAATGTTCTTTTTTGCACTGGTGGGTCACTTGTCTACTGCTATTATTGTGTTCACTCTCAACAGCTGCAGTAATATCAGATACATTACATCACCCATGGGATATTATAGTTTTTAATGTGCTCCACTTTAAAAATTGTATATGCAGCATGAATCCTTATTTTTCTTATTTCATATTGAGATTTTTTTCTAAACTCTTTTTCTTCCCTCTTTTGTTCACCCTTCTCTTTCTCTTAAACAGTTTTTTCTATACCTTTATGATATATAAGCAAGCACTAAAGTATCTAACCTCCATTTAACGATATTGTTTACTTTTGTTATTCATCACTGTAGGCCATGTTGCTGAACAGGCATACCGTTTCCGTATATGTTAATGTGGTCACAGTCGTGGCTTCACAACCATTACATTTACATCACAACATCTCTGCCTTCACCTGCATTGTTAAACGTGTCACAGTGGTTTCAAAAGCAACATATTTATTCACCTGAATGCCCTTTCTGCTGAAAAGTAAATTAAACTAGAGATGTTAAAGGTTTCCGCCTTTTCCCCAATTGTCACCTCAGATTACATTTTCTTGCAAAAACTCAATGCACAAAAGCACATTTTGAGGGACAACAGGTGACCTGTCACTGTGTGTGGGTTTGGTGGGGGGCGCTACGACATAATCACAGCACACCTGAGACTGTTGCCTTGGCAACAGCTGACCTGCTAACCTGAGCATCTCCAGAGCTAATCAACAGCTCTGGGTCTAACTGCCATCCCACCCTGAACTCGCTCGCACAACACACACATTCACTGACCTGTTCCTCCTTGGTGTGTCTGGTTGCCGTAGAGATGAATGTCATCTCCTGATGGGATGGGAGAGTCCTGGCCCTCCTCTCTCTCCTCGCTCCCCTCCTCCTGCTCCTCTCTCTCCCTCTGCTCTAAGAGCAGACACACACACACAAGCAGTTTCAGTCTACACACACTTTTCCATATATTCATTCAGAATATATTACAGTGTCCTATTCCTATATATATATATATATATATATAGTAGAACATATACAGTATAGTGTTCTGATGTGTCAGATGTATTTCATCTAAAACTATTTTAACCGGTTAACTATCACTGTTTCACAGCTGAAACACTTTTGGTATTTCACTAATAACTTTAATATTTTATAGTTGAATTCTAATCTAATCATGACAAACTATATATTGATGGAAGGTCTAAGATAAATATTAGACAAATTTTCATAACAATAATTTTTTTTTAATAAATAAATAAAGCATAAATAAATACCTTAAAAAAAAGATTGTGTAATTGTGTAAAGAATGTATAATAAAAAATGTAGTTTGGATAGTTTACTTTCTTGTGTATGCTTAATATGTGCAGTGACAGTAAACAAGTTAAACAACATTCCTAGCTTTTTAATAGCTATTACACGGCTTTACATACAGTATGTGATATAAATGTATTCATTAATTTGCCATTCCACAGATTCATTTAAGAAAACTGAAAAATCAGTTTTTTCAAATAGTGAACTTATAGGTAAGCAGGTAACCAAGTAACCAGTTACAGCATTGTCTTTCATCTGCATTGACCCTTTGTGTTTTGTATAGTTACATTCTGTGTTTGATTTGAGTTACATGTTAAAGCAGGGGTATGTTAATGAATTGAAAACATTAATGAGGAATTGCATACCTACACACGCTTCTTACAATTACCTCATATACATCCAAGCCATATTTTTATATGAACTGATATCAGTAGTAAGACAACAATTTCCTCAACTTCAAGACAACAAGACCTCATTAATCCAATAATTTCTCTTTTCTCTACTGAATGTGAAGTGTTCATAGTGCTTAACACACCACAAATGTGACTGTATACCCGGAGTGTGGCTGAGGCTGTGATTTATCCATACATGGCAGCTCATTATTGTTCTCCGTTCTTGCGCTGAATGTGGCATGTGAGTGGCTATCGGTTCCATATCGTTCTCCTCATCTATTCATTTATTCACTAATCCTTCCCTCTATTATTCTCTATGTAAAGCCGGAGAGGAGAGAGGCTGTTAATCCACGCGTGTGCTCATTGACTCCGCAACCCTGGACGAACGGTGAGCGAGAGAGAGGATATTCCCCTCCCGACGACGGCGCTCCCTTTTTTCTTTTTCTCTCTTTCAAGCTCAAAGCAGCGTAGTTGATCATATTCATAAGCGTTTGATTCGCTGAAAGCCTATTCAACATTAAATTAACTCATTTATTAAAAAATACTCCCACACTTTGTTATAATTACAACGTATAAACAAGAGTCCCTTGAATTAAACGAAAACAGTGATTTCAGAAATGACACGAAGAGACAGCGCTTGAAAATTTGCCTGAGAAATGATCATTTCATTTACAGGCTTCTTTCACTGGTGTGAGAGAAACACATTTTCGTTGGGATTTTACTGCATTGTGCTTCAATGCAGCAGAATTGAAGGCAGAAAACCTGTCTTTCTTTGACACTGACGTGAAATCCAGCAATTTAAATTTCTGAAATAAAGGATTTTCCTTCTGCCTGGTGTTTTACTCCCAGCTTGACCTTCACACCTCTCCTTCCAGCCATGTGCTAAACAAACAAATACACACAAACCAGCAAACATTTACTCACCCATCTCTTGATAAAAGTATCCATTCTTAGCCATAACCGAGGAGGGAGCCTCTGTAAGAGAAATTAAACCCACAATTAACAAGACACCTATGACTTTATGAGTGTGTGTTTAAGTGCAGATGTGTGTACGTCTTTGTTAAACATTAGGATTGCTACTTTAAAACTCTATCCTGCCAAACTACTTATTATTTACATAATCTTTTTTGATTCATGTAATAATCTGTCATACTCATTTATATAACATAGTGATGAACAGCAGCATTTAACAGAGTACTTAACTACAAAAAGCACTTTTTTACTGTAGACCATCCTAACAAACCGATTCATTACAATGAACCAGATGTCCAACACTACCTAATAAAAAGAGGACAGTTTAATACAGCTTACAGCATTTGATTAGGCTCATTGTAAATTTGAATACAAATTGTAAAATTGTGTTCCAGTATGTGTTTCTGATTACAATATAAGAGCTAAATGACCAAACAGGTTTCTGTATTTACCTATACAGTATATACATGATACATATATAATTCAAGCCCTTAGACACTGCACTAAAAACCAGAAGATCTCGAAAGAATGTTATATACATACACAAACACATACTCTCATGCCTCACACATATATGTACGCCATCCATTCAGGCAAACACAAGTAAACATGAAACCAGCACACACACTCTCACACCTGTGGCACAGTCAATGGAAGCCGCTTAGGGGATATTCATGAGGTTAAGTCAGCCGTGACTGAGGATTCTCTTTATTCACTTTCTGATTCTCTTAATTGTCAGATGCCTTTTCAGTTTTCACCTTTTAAAGAGAGCATGCATGCAACTAGCATTGGTATTACCACAACAATGCATTACAAAGCATAAAATGTTTTAATGCACAACTGGCACATACTGCTAGTTCTGTCCTTTAGATAGTCAAGAAAAATGACAAATAAATAAACTTTACTGTCTCTCATAGACAGCAATGAGATTAAATGAAGATTTTTGCTTAAAGGTGCAGTTATTTTTGTTTATTATATGAAGGCTGACTTGGTCATCTTGGACTGGTAGCAAGCAGCATAGGTGGTGCATCACACAAAATCAAAGGTTTTAGGTAACTAAGGCCATTGTACAAATTTGCTTGTTCCAGTCAGCCATGATTAATTACTTATATGTCTGATAATAGGGGGTTATATTATTTCTTTATTAAGCTATTTATTAGGCTATTTATACAATTAGATTCTTTTCTCATACATGATTTAAACACATTTTTAAAAACTAGCCTACTAGTCTCCACAATCTCTCAAAAATGCTTATATTTATCAAGAATCCAAACAAGCATTAAACATTATTTTTAATATATTATTATTTAAAAATAATCTCAAACATTACTCATTAAATTCTTCCAAAACCAAGTTATAGCTTAATATTCTTTCTGTGTATCAACATTGTGTTATTTTCTATCTATATTTATCCTGAAGAATTTTAGGTAAAACATCTGTAAAAAAGTTGATCATTTTAGGACACATAAGATCTCCATTACATCTCCTGAGGAGACAGCATAAAGCTGACATACTGGCAGAGCATTCCTCGTGTTTCTCTTCAGTGACAGTACAAAAACACATGCTGCTCTGTCGCTATATTCAGCAGGATGTAAAAAAGCTCAACATGTCAGTACAGGAAACAGTCTGTCTGCATATACGAGGCTGATACAGTATAACACAGAACAGCACAACAGTTCGGTCAGCTCTGACTTTCCGTGACACTTTTCTACATGCTTTATAACAGACTGAGTTTTACTTCAGACTATCCAAGATCACATAAAATAAATGTCAATTTTTTCCAATCTCTCCTTTGTTGTGACAGTTTTCCACCATTTTTCAAGCAACTGAAACAAGGGAAAGGAAAGCAGTATAAGCTAATCAAGGCCAGTGAAACTGATCAGCACTCTGTTCACGTGCTGAATTGAATTGTCCTGCTGCTGCCTTGCACTGAACTTCACTGTAATGTGGCCATCAGTATGACCTTCTCCTTCTGAAGGGCAGAAGACTTAAAGTGAGCACTTTAAATGAAGCAAGGCTTTATCACCAAATCATTTTTTATCACCAAATCTAAATATTTACCTTGACACTAGGAGAAAAACCTTGACCATGTAAAAGTATGTTTTAAACAGTTATGACTGATGAAGAAAAACACTTCTGCATCTAATACAGTAGGCTTTTTGTGCATTTGTGTGTTTAATTAAAATGACCTCTATATGTAATTATGATAAAAAAATTAACTATGTAACTTGAAATCTAAACAAAAATCATCCAGCCCATCCAGCATTACATTACAATAAACTGCAAAATTACTATTTAGCATGAAACAACCGTCTATAATAAATCACATTCACTAATGTGTATGGTGGAAGTGGCCTTCATGACAACCTAGAAAAAGCATCCCGCTCCAGTAGTGCCCTTCAGGGGCACAAACATGCCATTTAAAATTCACCCTTGATCTTCACATAAAGAGCACGCTGCAAAGTTAAGATCACGTTTTCTAATCATTCTCATTCGTTCTCTAATGTTACTGACTCACAAGCTTGTGCATCTGTGTGAGAGTAAATCTGTCTACTGAGCTTTCTGTAAATAATGCACTTTTGCTTTGCTTGTTGTTGTGTAACATTCAGTCTCAGAAACATTACAGAAAAAAGCTCTAGCTAAAATATTTGCAGGTAATTGTACTCCTACTTCTGCTGACACTGATTACATAATTATATATTGGTTGTTTTTTACTGCAACAATACAATGCAAAAAATGCCACTGCAAATTGCAGTTATTTTGAACCATGAACGTGAAAACTAAATTGGGAAATATAAATAAAATTGTGTAAAAATTAATTTTCCTTTATTAACCTAATGATATTTTTCTATACTATTTATTATCCTAAAGATATGTTACTTTCACAATTTTCTAATAAAAATGTCTTTGAGGTGCTAGGTGGCATCTGATTTTCCAATTTTTCATCCACTGGAAAGTTTGAAAAGACATATAAATATTTAGTTTCTCACAAAAAAATACTGAGGTCTATATAATGATAGTAAACACTCCAAGGTCACTATATATCGCCTCCCCTTCAAAGGAAAAACGAGAATTTTCAGGCAGGGAATGAGGCAAGATATTTTGTGTTATGCCTTATACGCAGCTGTTTACTAGCCACATTAGTCTCATCAACAGAATCCACTAGCATTTGCAATAATGTCTGAAACAAAAAAAATGACATTTTTTAAATGTCTCTTCTCACATAATTTAGGAAAAGAACGTTGGTAAAAGCAAGTGCAACAGCAACTCTCTCCCTCCCCTGCCATTCAAAGTCAGTGATGACACAGTATCTGATCTGTATTCTGCACATGTACCCATGTGCACCATCCCCAGAGACGAAACATCTTCAGTTCAACCTTGCCTACAGGCCCTCTGGAGGGGTCTCCAGTCTCTGTACTATTTACCCCTGCACTGACCTTTCATTTGGGAGTTTGGCTTTGGATCCTCTAGCTTTGGCTATCGTGTCACCAACCTTTACTAGGCACTGGTTGAAAGTCTGATCTGAAGACATTTTTAATGCCATGTTACTATGTGCTTATTTCTACCTCAAATGACACTCACTTTCAGGAAGTGAGCTTAACTGATAGAGGAAGTGGTGCTGCAGTACTTTTAGCTTTTAATCAGTCAAGGCCAGGGCCGGGTATGACTTAAGCCATCACACTTCCTTTTCAGTGCTTACTGTACTGTAGATACAGTATGCTGGTTTTTGCCACACCTGCAGAGCAGGTCTGCCATAGTCACACATCAAATCAAACAAAGGCAACGTATACAAATACTCAGTCAGGCATAGCTGGAGAAACGCAAATAGATACTATCAGGAAAGACACAGTCCAATTTATGAAAACATAATTCAGTTGAGATTAGGACTGGGTTGTGTGTAGAATATTTACAATATAATTGCAAGGACTTTGATGCAGATGATAAAAAAAATTAGGCAACACTGTGAAAATCATCATAACACGATTTTATCACGATTTTATTTCATTTAATCATTAAAAATCCCTTGTCATTAGGGATGTAACGATACAATCAGCTCACGATTCAACACAGAACAAAATCTAAAAAACAAGAATTAAGAATTCAACAATTTTTTTTCAAAACATTAATGATTTTCAAAAGTCGTTTTCTTATACTTACAACTTGTTATAGACTTGGCAACACTCAAAGTTTAATTGAACCTTCTAGTTTTTATGTAAGTTAATAAATATTTAATAGGTATGTAAATTGAAAATAATAACATAAAAATGTACATAAAATTAACAAAGACATTAAAAACACCTAATCCTAGAGAGAACTAGTAAAAGCACAAGACAATAAAATAATTGGTGTTCTGGTGTTCTTCAACACAAACAGCTTTAGGTTTTTTTTTTTTTTCAAAAATCCTCCTATTTATCATTATTTCGAATTGAACAATCCTTCCTTAAAAATGACATTAATAAGGCAAATATATTGATTTTTATTTTATATTATTATGTTTTCTCAGATATCTCTTAAACGTTTGTAGCAAATTAAAAAGTTTAAATAATTTCAGATTAAGTATTTAGTATTAAGTATCAAATAATTAGTCAGATTAAACTCAATTTAATTATTTCATGTATTCTTTTCTTGTGAATAATAATGTGTAAACATGCCTTGTTTATTCTTTCCTGGTTTTTCCATTAGCTCTTTCTCTCTCTCTTAACCTTTCATTCTAGATCTCTTCTTCCCCTAGCGAGTCCTGTTCTAGATTTTTCTGTGTTGTCTTTTCCTTAATCACATGTTCTGAAAGCTAAAGAAAAACAATGCCTACCTACTTACAGACATGATCAAAGCCAGATTGGGTAAAATAAGAGTGATAAGAAGGGGGACAAGAGACTAAACAAAAGCTTTTCTCCCTGGTGGTGAATAAATGTTGATAAACATTAGTCCTTTCTTGGTAATCACATTACTGAAAGGGAACATTGACAACACAGTGGTGATAGCTCAAATCTGAGGCAAAAAACAAATACCTGCCGTGGGCTGGTGACTGTGACACTACTTGCTAATATGTGAAGGCAGGAAGTGCTGCCTTGCCAAACAGGAAACAAGAACTGGCAAAACAGGTCTTTATTGTGTGTGTGTGTGTGTGTGTGTGTGTGTGTGTGTGTGTGTGTGTGAGAGAGAGAGAGAGAGAGAGAGAGAGAGAGAGAGAGAGAGAGAGAGAGAGAGAGAGAGAGAGAGAGAGAGAGAGAGAGAGAGAGAGAGAGAGAGAGAGAGAGAGTTTGACGATGCTTATAGGAACTTCAAAATCTGTGAGAACATTGTAGGTCATCACTGGTCAATAATCTTCATAAACTGAACAAATCATGTCAACATCAACTATGAGTTGATAATATGCAAACAAACGTGTGTCTATCCACATAACAATGTCAAATTGTAAAGTTTAATTTCCACACGCAATTTCTCAATAATGAAAATAATGAAATAATGAAAATTACACAAGTGCTTCTAATATCATGACTAGACTGAGCTCAACTACAGATATGAGATGATGTGTGAGTCACAGACAGAGGCTTAGTAACCAGCGAGTCTTTTCCTTTAACACACACACAGGCAATTTCAAGCTCTCTGCGCCAGTAAGCAGTAAGAGCGCATCTCTTTAGAGCCTGGTGGTCTGGTCGTTCAGAAATACTCATGCACGTATGTGGTTAGTGTGCAACAAAACCACAGCCTCTTCATACTCAACACAAAAAGCAGGAAACATTAAATATGTCTAGATTTGTTTTGTTTCTCTTCATTTATCTCCGTCGTTCTCACTCTGTTCTTCTCCAACAAGAATGAACATGCTAGAGAAATACAGTCGGGATGGAAGGACGCTCTCTGGTGAATCATGTAAATTTGCAGATAAAAGAGTAAGAAGATGAAACGCCAGAGAAGGAGTGAGCGTGTAGTCGTGTGCAGTTGAGGTAGCTTGTGTTGTTAGTTTGCTTGGTGTGAAAGCTGGAGTGTGTAGAGAAGCTGTCTCTCTCTCTAGCTCTCTCTCTCTATCTCTCTCTCTCACAGTTAAATGAGCTCATCACAGAGTTGTGTTAGGTCACAAAAAACATTCGCTCAATCTCACCGCTTCCTTTAATAGATCTTAACAGACTGCATGATAAGTACATTGCCCAAAAATTCTGCATGATGATGCCCTCAGATCTTTACTGCAGATTAAAAAATTCTTTGAGAAACATCATGAACAACATTACACAACAGCTTCTGTATGCTGTACAAAACAGGCCTGCCCATTAGTCGTGATTATGGTTTTAAACTACCACACAACTGCACTTAACATGGGCTAGTGACTTACTGCTTAATTTTGTCCTTTAGTTACATCAAAGAATAAATCTTAACAGGTTTGCATAACATCACAAAATAAATCTAGTTAATTAAATTTAAAGGGCTGTTAGACCATTCCATATGGCACCACGCTCTGGCAGACCCAAAACATTAATCCCTGCTTTGACAAATGGACAATGCACATTAAAATATTGGTGGAAAGAAACAGAGCACATGGCCAGCCATATAACAGCACATCAAACATGTGAATGTACTTTTACATAATCTTTTCATTCATAGGAAATAAATAAAAACAAAAAAACATGTGCTTGTTTTTTAAGAGACTTTAGGATTTTACAATTGTTTAATCCAGCTGTACCTATAAGAGTATGATCGGGCTTTGACACCAAGATGATTACAGCTATGTGAGAGAGAAGGTTTAGAGAAAGCTGTCTTACAGACTGTGATGATGTTTCTCATGTCTAGCGGTGTGTAGTGATGGTCTATTTGCACACAGAGACACCTATACTACACAGAGATAGACGTGTGAGACAGCTTCCAGGTTCTCCCGGCTGCTTTTTAATGTCACTTAAAGCCCTGATCTACAGGCGAGCAAGAGAGAGAGACTTAATATGCCCACAGGCTTTTTGGCACTCGAGTCCCTGACTGCTTAGAGAGGGAATTCCTTCTGACTACCACTAATGACACACATACATACACGTGCACACGGGTTCTTTTGGGAATAGGGGTGTGATGAGGGACAAAGAAAGAGAAAGACAGAGTTGTGCCTGTATGAGGTTGCTAGAGAGAAAATTCTTGAAAAACAGTAATTCATTTAAACTGGCAAAGAAATATTAATATGCACAATGTTGAGGAAGTATTCGAGAAAAATAAATAAATATTATAATCACAGACTGAGCAAAAAACAGTTACTGCACGCAAACAAAAACATAACAGGGATTTATATTAGGCAAAGCAGAATGAGTCTCTACCCAGCAGGTGTGACAGCGGCACACATCAATTACGCTCTAGTGGAATACCCCTCCGAATGTAGACTCGGCTAGCCAGATGTTTGATTATCAAAATAAAGACTGGTCCATTTTCAGTCTGTTCTGCCCTACAAACATCAGGAAAGGTCACTACAATATTACACATGAAAAAGGGAAAAGAACTGCTGTACGAAACAAATGAACAGAAATGTCTAAAGATTTTTACATCACAGCTGTCTTTTAAAAGCACCACACATGCAGACATAATTAAGGAGGAATAACTGTTCTGCTTGTACAGTAATGTAGATGATGACATGATCTTTTCTTATATTTTTATGCAAATATCTAAAGATTTAATGGCACTAACCTGGAAGGCAAATCATGTAATTATCTTCAAAAGCGCTCTTTATATGAATCTGTCACCTACCCTGTAAATACAGCTTTAGTTTCTAATGGAACGTTGCACCTGTCAGCTCTTCAAAGTCGTGTAGCGAGAGCCAATAAGATTGGAACTGGCGATTTCAGACCGCTCTTACCATTTCAGCATGCAATATGCATCAAACACTCAGTAAACTGACTGTGGGCGGTCTGTTGGTCTTCCCCTGAGGCTGAGACTAGTCTGAGGGAAAACAATCCAGAAGGAACCTGTTAGAGATTTATTAAACCCCTTTCAGACCAAAAAGCAAGAAGAAAGGCATTTAGCTTAAACAACCTTTCAAGGGAAATCCTGATGCTGCGGCCATTTCTGTCAGTAGATGAATGTCATAGAGCGCAGATGTTTCTGCAGCGCACGGCTCGGCTGATGCATCATTCTCACCTCATTTTCTCAGTGTGATGGGAGCAATCACCAGGTGACCCTGATAGCAATCTACGCATACTCTACACATCACACCATGTAATACGGACATACGTGAGCCGGCGTCTCCCTCTCTATATCTGCCGTGGGAGAAAATACGCAGAGCAGCATCTGTCTGAAAGCAAGCTACAGCAAACAGAAAAACATCTAGATGATATTCTGATGACCATTTCAGATCTTGCTCTCTTTAGACCATTTATTCAATTTCAGCTATAACGTGTTCCCTTGAATTCAGAATAGAGAGTAAGATAGGAGCGAGAGGAGAACCGAGGGAGAAAGATGGACGTCAGGATCCAGTGACGGCAGCGCTAACATGTTTCAACATGACAGCCGTCTTTAATCACATCGTACCGGGGGAAGTCTGAGCTCAAATGTGTTTGCATGGGCACTATTGTCCTGTACATCGAGGGAATACAGATTTTCCTGTCCTCATCTCTAGTATATCTCTCCTCGTGTTGGCTGTTCTGGTTTCTTGAGCGCTCTTCTGGGGGATTCCTGTTAATTGCTTGCACATTCTCCTCTTCCTCTATTAAAGCCAGGCCACCATTCCCCTTACAATCTACAGTACTGCCACAGGACAACCAGAGACAAAACACAAGTGAGAGAGAGAACCAAAACAGAGACAGCCATGTCATAAGTGTCCATACCAGGAATGTGGATCGTTAAGTAAAACAAAAAGGCTGCAAAGTCGTGTACTTGCTGGAGTTTATGCCAGACGTGATCTGCATGATCAGGTTTCTCATATAGCCTGGCACAGCGTATGTGTATCCATGTGTATATCAAACAGGTGGGATGTGCATGTTTTTGTGATACGCATGGCGTAGTGTATCAGAAAGGTGGCGTGTTTGTGTGTATATGCCCGATGTGAGGTTTCTCCCAAGCGCATGGGCAGCTTCGCAATCAAAGGTCGGAATTCATCAACACTGGCATCCTCCGACATCTTGAAGCAATCTGGGTTCACTCCGGAGGTGGGCGGGGGGTGTGTCTGTTTGTGAGCGTGTATGTTTGTGTGTGGATGTGAGAAGGGGGTTCCTGACATTCAGAAACAAAGTGAGGACGACAGAGCGTTTGTAACTTTCAGACGCCCAATTTTCCCGTGAGCTATATTTAATCCATTACAGAGAAGCAGAGGCATGTCTATCCACAATTCTTAGCCGAAAACATTCCAGTCCCCCTCCCCAATTAATTGAGCTCTTACAAACCACACACAGCACTTTATTAATGCCCAATGTCCCACATGACACACATATTAAGCCATAAACCTCTTTCTATCTAAAAATATGCCCTCCACGCACACACAAACTCATCTCATGACCATGTCTGTAAATCAGAAGAGGGTCAGAGGGATCAGGCTCTCCATCACATGAATGTCTGCGATGGCTGCTCCTTCTGCGCTCGCAGACGCCGCTCTTTGTACGAGCTAGGATGCCCATATGGCCGATTTACAGCGTACCGTAAACAGAGGAGATAAACAGTGGAATGTGTGATTCTAATTTCCCTTCCAGAATGTAATACAGTGGGTGGATGAAATAGGGAATAGAAAAGTCAAAGACACCTAACCGCATTATCAGCCTATCTGGAACCCAGAGGATGACTACAAACACACAAAAAAATACACATACAAACACAGGGACACACAGACGCACAAAGTCAATCGGCCCTCTACAAAATGACATCTATTCAAACCCCACCATCTGTAAATAGGATGTTCTCTACGTAAGTGGAGGGGAAAACCGTAAATAAAAGAATCTGGGGACAAAATGTCCACCTTACGTGTAATGCATGTGAGTGTGATGAGACGCAGGCAATGCTCGTCCCAATGCTCATTAGAGGGAAAGACGGTTGTACAATGACAATGGACATTGCTTACTACATAAGCATGAATGTTTTCTGCATTTCCATCATCTCTCAAAAACAGACATCCGTCCATCCATCTATCATCTATTCAACCGGACAACTTCCTGTTGCAGCGATCACTCATCTGAATATTTGTGTGCGCAACATTCAACATGTATATAGTGTTCATATGATACTGCGTTTATTGCATAAGAGAAAGTTCTCTGGCAAATCTTTCAAACACGGCAGTCACAATCTGCTGTATTTCAACAGCACTGTTAGATGGCCCGTGACCTGCTCCAATGACATTGAGATTCTGTGAAAATTATGGTATCGACGGAGTGCCACAACGTTTTGCTTCGAGTTATCTATGAGCTAACACAACCACAGAAGTCATATGTCCACTTGTGTCAATCGCAACACCTTGATCAAATGCCCCCCTGATGCTGTGTGTCACATATACGTTACAAAACACGCACATAAATCATGTGAAAAGATAAGAAAGCAGAGAATTGAAGTTCAGCCCTCGGGCGAATGCATGCAAATATCAATCTCTAAAGTATGCACGTGTTTGGGTGAGCACGTGAGTAAAAAATAGAATGTCTTTATACTTGTGTTACCTGGTGTGTATATATAAATGGTTTGAGCAAAAGAAAAAGGAGGGAAAGAGAGAGATGTATGTGCGGCGTGCTGTACGACAGCGCGTGTGTGTTGCATGCTGTATTAGACTGACTTCTCAAAATGGAACAAATTGAACAGCAACATTGCGTACAAATAAGACATACTCTCCCGGAAGACAACCAACTACACATACTCTCTCTCCCTCTCTTTTTTCTCTCTCTCACACACACTTGAGTATTGCTTAATCCGGTATAGGGTTTTCTTCCTAGTGCTGCCCTACAGGTACTTGATTTTCATCAGTGTTTTGCATATGTGTTTTCCTGTTTTTTTCTCCCTCATTTGTATTTGCGTGCGCGTGCATGTGATTGTGTGTGCATGCATATGAAAGTGTATGATATTATTTTTCTTTTCCTGTTTGCTCGACAAAGCAAACAAAGCAACCTAAAAGCGTTAACAACACATTCCAGAAAACTAGCCCCAAAAACCTTGTCTGCATTCCTGCATAACGCACCCCAAAAAACAGCAGCACGGGCAGCTTGTGAGAAAAACAACCCACAGACCTGCAGGATTCAACAGAGACCAAACTTACAACACATACATCCTCCTGCAGCACATGTTAAGCACACACAGTCTCAAATTTCAGGGAACCCTCGGATGCTTAGTCGTGACGGTGCATGAGCATGTGCATATGTGTGCGAGTGAGTATACGTTTGAGAGTACATGTGGTTCTTACCGGATGGCACGAAATGAAGAACTTTGTTGGCTTCCATCATTCCCTTCTCAACCCATAATCATCCTGTAGTCCTGACACTAATGAGGGCAAGATCACCTCTGCTCCGGTCTCCTCTCTCCCCTCCTCTATTCACTTCTACCTCTCTCTCTCTCTCTCTCTGTATCTTTCTTTCTTTCTCTCTCTCTCATTCCTCAGACATATTTAGTGAGTCAGCCTTGCCCTGCCTCCACTGAGCTGTGACTCTGGGTCCTAAAGCCTGCATTTCCAGTGTTTCATCGCCTTGGTTTGTATACTTGACGCTTACAATCATAAATCGTTACAATGAACTTCAAATGCTGCCTGGTTTTTCTAATCACTTCTGTGTGTGTGTGTGTGCAAGAGAAGTATGTTTGTGCTCAAGATGAGGTAGTCAATAAAATGTGGATTGGAAATGTGGAATGTGCGACATGTGGTGTGCTTCAAAAGCTCGATGTTTATATATCGATGTCACCACGATGTCCTTGAGGATTTAATTTAATTCATACATTCTAGTTTCATGACATGATTTTGAAATCACATACCCAGATCTGAAGTGTGGTGTTTTGGATAGTTTGATTTTGCCAAATTTTGTTTAAGACATGTTTGTGCTAGTCCTGTTTAAAAATCACCTATTGCATAGTTGGCTGTTGAATTTTTGCTGATTGGGTGATAAAAACAGGGTAAACTTGATGTGCATTTCCTAAAGGAAATAGCAATGCTTGCAAGGCAGAAAAAGACCAGTGGTAAAGTTAGGTAAGCTTATGTAATTTATTTTTGTGAAAATTAAATAAAGCATCAGAGCCAAACCAATCAAAAATGTGCATGTAAATATTACAATTACATCATTGTTGTCAGTTCTGTGTAGTTCTTTTATTGTTAATTTATTAAAACACAAAGTTTGCAAATCCCAAAAAACAGATAGGCTAAAATTACATACTAAATAAAGTTTGAACAGATCTGCACATTTCAGTAGTTAAAAATAAATCTGTGTTTGAAATTTGTGCAGGAGACAAACAGAATGTTTGGGGAATCTCAATCTCGCCTTGCAAGCACTGTAATGACTCATCATTCCAGGGCTGTTTGTTTTATTTCTCTGTAGAGTGGAGTGGGGGGTATGGGGGATCTGTTTTTTATTTCAGCCCTCACAATAAGTCTTATAAAATGTGTAGAACCCCTCTCTACTCCCTCCATTTTGTTGCCATCAAAGACTCTTTCCAAAAAACACACCTGCTGGCAGCATGTAAAAGAGTTTTTAGAGGAATGCTTGTGTGTAAATATGTGTGTGTGTGTATGTGTCTTTGGCTGGAATGTTTACAGAGGGATGTGGAACACGACTCTTGTGTAAGCCTTAAACTGTATTATGATGCACAACTCATTATAGTTTTCTATTGCGGCTGAGGTAAAACTAAGTTGGGAATGCAATGGTTTCTCCCACAGTATGATATGCAAAACGCTTGTTTCGGCTACCTACGCATTCAAAATATGCAACGTAGCTAATCTAACTAATCTACATCCTGAAAGATCATATGTTACAAATGCAATCTGTCTTTCCACCCAGATATATATATATATATATATATATATATATATATATATATATATATATATATATATATATATATATATAATAGTGTGATTACGCTCTGTGTGTATGTGGGATTAAAAGGGTTAAATCCTGATGTGGGCACAGGATGCTATGGGTACAGAGAGTGAGGTCAATCTCTGACCTTGCCATTGTCCTTGAGTTCAGCAGAGTTGTCCGGAGGTGCCAGACAAACACACATGCTGCGAAATATTTGGGCTAGATTAGGGACGCGATGTGCATTGGCCAACGGGGGAGAGATTCCCTACAGCCAAACAAGAGTGTTCTGGGTGATGCACTGCCCCCTAGTGCCCTGTGTACTTTTTAAAGGTCTGTCACATTTCTTTTGAAGCTGTCCAATAAACACACATAAGCACACACACACAATTTAATGAATGCATTGTGCTGTCATTGACCTGGACCTTACTTCCTGTCTGTGTTAGACAGTGATAGTTAGATCATAAACTTCACAGGAAATGTTTTGTTGTCTTACTGGATAAACAATGGATACTGGGGATTTATGAGTAATAATTGCTGACATTAACATTATATGTCATATAAATATGATCTGTCCACAAAAGCCTAAAATATCAGTAACAATGTTTTCTGTATGGTACGAAATTAAGCTTTTCCAGGTAAAAATTAAAAATGATTATGACCTTAAAACACTGTCTCAATAGCTTCACAGCAATGAAAATATTTGCAAAATGGGACAAGGTCTCATCGTAAAGTCCTTATCATTACAAGTTATTGTTTTCATCAGATATAATGTGGACATTTTGTGGATGTCTAGGACAAGCATTAAGCTCTGCCAACACTTTCTGGGTCTGCTCCACAGACACACAAAAACACACACAAAAACACACAGTTGTATTGTATCTCCAGGAAGAGCCTACAGTCAAACTGAGCAAACAACAAAGGGTGGAGCTTCCTTCCCCTGTACCCTTACCTACAAGAAATACTGTATGTGTGTGTCTGTGTGCACATGCTTGCGAGGCAGTGTGCACATGTGTAGTCACAGTGAGATCAATGATTTTTCAAGTGAGCATCTTAACTTTGACCTGTGCTACAACCAATCTGATAGATGTGGTAATGGAACAATCTTAAACGCAGAACCATTTGTTGCCTGTCACAAGATTATTGCTTTCATAACCTTAGATGTTCCTATATAAAAAAGAAAACAATTCTGAGTTAACTCACACTTGCGTGACTTTTAATGAGCTTCAAGGCCAAGAGATTACGTGTAAGAGATCAACACTCTCAACTGTTTTGTCTACATGTGTACAAGGGGAACTTTCTAATTCTTGTCAAATGAACGAAAAATCTAAATGCTAATAGACAATGTCGGACTTTAGCAAGAGGGCACTTGCATTAATGCATTGATAAAGGTTATATACAAATTATGAAGGGGTGATATAGATTGAAATAAGCCGAGTGTCCTTATTGATCAGACAGCCTCATAGCTTTGATCATAAGACTAACGACTGATAGACAGCAGAATAAAAGATGAGTGTTTATCCAGCCGTCCTTCCTTTCCTCATTACCCTAAGAGTATAAGCTTATGTTCAGCTCTATTGTATGGTGAGCTATTGGAAGTTCATCCCTTTTTCTTGTGTCAGTCTCGATAGGAAACAGAAAATGTAGTTTAATCATGATGAAACACCAGTGAAGGTAATTATGCTGATACAAAGTTATTGTTCATATGACCTAACTTTCATTCAAATTTGCTATTATATAACAAAGTTACTGTGAACTATACCTAGAAATCCAATTTTGAAAAGCAGATGAGACAATTCAAGTATCTGACCTTTGCAAAAGTCCCTTTTATCGGAACTCCTATTGCAGTGTTCGTCCAAATCAATCTTTAAAAAGAAAGATATATAGATAAAGAACAACATTTCTTATGGATAACAAAGTCAGACAGTAGTTATCACTATTACAGTATAACTTTGGCCTTGTGCTAGTCTGAGATAACATGGTCTTAATAAACAATAGCATTACAAAAGAATAGCAGCAATATTGAAGACTACAGTTTGAAAAAATATGATATTCCTATCAAAGATTTAACATGGTAACCATAGGCTCTTCACAATAACACTGTTACTTGAGTAATTGTTACCGATGTGATACAGTCACTGTTATCAAAAATATATTAAATAAAATCTGTTGTTGTCTGTTATGGTTGTGACAATTCTGTAAACACCACTTTACCAGGAAAATCATGCTTTAAACATAAAAAATGCTTTAAAATGTTTTAGAGACGGACCTCAATTTAAACCACCAAATATTGCTGTCAGTATGATGAAAAAACTTTATTTACATAGTAAGATTGACATTTGGGTGGAAATGCCCTAGTAATAATAATTTTAGTAGGCTAGCTATATTACTTTTGTGTAATCTGTGGTTACTATGATAATTATGTGAAAAATGGAATAGCGCAAAAGTTCAACTGAACAACATTAACATGTAATGTTTAGATATCGACATAAGATGACATTCACTAAATTTAACAAAGTATTAAAAGTCTTTTATCCATTTATATTTCCATAAATTTTGTTTTTATAAGGTTTCCCACCTTTCACCTCAAGTAGATATGCTCTTACCTTCAGCAAAGCGGTTAACGGTCACTCCTCTCGTGTTTTTTCCGTCGTTGTCCGCTTTCATGATGATGTCTTGCAGTTCGCACCCTTGTTGCCTGAAATCACATCCAGTGGGAGGTTTTCAATGAGTTACTCTTAAGCTTTATATCCCAAAGTTGCTCTCTTCTCTCCTGAGGGAGAAACACGGGCGCGCGCGAGTGTTTCGCAGGTGTGCATGACAGCACGAGCGAACAGATCTCCACCAATCACGACTCAGCAAGAAACAGCGACAGGACCTCAGTGATGACTTGTTAATAAGTCTTCTGTACAAACGCTCAAATATGATTATAAACAACACATAAATAACTATCTTTATAAGTAAGTGTGCTTGCACACAAGTTTTTTTTAGGTAACTGAAAATATAATATGAAATTTTTAAAAACGTCGAATAACATACATGGTTTTACTGCAGCAATCATTATTTAACTATGGTATTCAGTACTAATCACAAATGATCTCACGACAAGATCCATAGTTTAACCATGATATTTATAGTAAAACTATGATAATATAAATGGTAATAAATCCGCCAAAAACATGCTTTTTAAAGACTTTTACTATAATAAAACTACAGTAAGTTAAGTTTTTAGGACGCTCCCCCACTAGAGAGCGTGCAGAGATCGCAACACAAGAGCTCTGCAGCACAGACTGCGACGTGCTTCTGTTAAAAGTTATACAAGTTTTCTGAAAAAGTATTCTTTATTTTCCGATGTATATAACGCAATTTCTTTATTCAATAAATGTGAGATTTGCTCATTTTAGGTATAGTAAAACGTTATACAAGAACACGGTCTGTTACAGTGGTTTTCAGGGCTGTGAAGTATTACATCACATGACATTTAGGATGGCTCGTGCATCTGTTACAGTTCACCTCATGGAGCACTCCACTAATGAGCTGATCAGTGTGTTAAATAAAACACATCTGAAATGTGCAGGATTAAGAAGCACTGGTCTGTTAAGGTCTGTCTCTATAACATATAATTGTGGGGGATTGCACAGACTATGACCCATGAATCTTTGTGATTAAGGTTTATTTTGGAGCTTTAGTCTTAGTAGAAAAGTATTAGTGGTTTGTCTTATGTTGAGCAATATTTATAACTGGAGCTACATATCAGTCTGCATGTATCTATAAAATAGTTTTCATGCGAGAAATTATATTCTAAACCCTTAAGGGATGAATTTCAAAAATAAATACACAAGTGTACCAATCGCCACTGGCAGGCTGCCGGGTGGTAATTGGTCAGGGGTAATTTGCTCTGCCAGAGGGGGTATGTAAGGGGACCCTGAATGCCCCCCGATAGGCTGTCTGACACGGAGTGTGGGCCAATGAGGATATTTTAGGAGGAAAGTCTCTATGTATGGAAATAAGAACGGTTTTGTTTTCCGGTACATAGTGACAGTATCCAAAAAGATCAGCAACAATTTTCTGTCACGGGGCTCCCAGTTACGACGAGGAGGCAAGAGTAGTTTCACAAACTTTACTTCCAATATCTCTCAAATAACATAAACATCCAATGGAATCACAGGAACGGAAAAAGGAACTAATAACAGGTATCAGTAACTGGGTAGCAACCATTAAACGCTTACATATAAACTCAATGTAACACACAGTAGACCGGACACCGAACAGATACAAACACAAGGAATAAATAGTGTCCTGGGATTGGAGAGACAGGTGAAGGTGATCAGGGACGATGACAGGTGATTGGGAACAGGAGTAATGAGGAGCAAAGCATGATGGGAAATGGAGTCCGGTCGCAGAGTAAAGGGGAACACTGACATTTTCATATCAGACATTTTTTTAACAGAAGGACAGCAGTCTGGAGAACAGGGTTCATCAGTTCAAGAATCCACTCTTATTTATATTTACTTTAGATTCTTAACAAACTAACATACTCACACATACATTTAAACGAATTAAACGTATCAAGATAAACTCTGTTTACACATGTTTACTTTTTAATATTAGGTAATACAGTTCACCCGCCAAGCCAACATCTGATGCCCTTCCTTCTCCCTCTCACTCGTAGCTTTCAGCTCATTGGTTGTCACGATAAGTCCAAGTGTATTTTTAGCCCGATTTGCTTTCATAGGGGAGGACACAGGGAGTTAGAAAATAGATATATACAGACTCCCACAACAAAAGACAAAACTTGAATACATTTTCAACTGAATTTGTTTCACACTGGCAGAAGGTAAGAATTTCTGTCTAATTGTGTTTTGAATGTGTGTTGGTGAGTTATAAAACATGAATGAGTTCTTTAAGAGACTGAAGGGCATTTATCAGTATCTTATGTTTTGGATATAAAGTGATGACAGAAACTGTGGTTCAGACATTTTCTTTCTCTACCATACTCTACCATCCAACCTCAAATTGATCAACAACCAGTCATGATAAATCAAAGCAACCAACTAGAGGAATCTGCCATTCTCAAAGTAAGCACAAACTCAAACAATGACACACAGAAACAAAACTTCGACTTGAAAGTTAGAAGCAGTGTGATGGTTCAAGAAGGACAGGGGAACCATGAGGTTCAGAACAAAGGTAAAGCAGAAAACACCACAGGAGGTGTCCATCCAAAGCCATTCACTACTGTACCAGTGCAAGAACAAGTGGTTTCACATAAGGAATTGTTGGAGAACTACGAAGGGAAATTATGTGAAGATCAACGACCAAGCACCAAGCGTCAGCTCTCTGCAGAGAGTGCAGCAAAGTCTGTAAGTGTAAGAAAGAGAAGCACTGTGAAGAAGTGCCAAGAGGAGATTGTAAAACCACTCACCAGCCCTGGCACACAAGCTGTGAGACATTATCTACCTGCCGTCTGCTCCTCTCAGAGGAAACCCAGAAAACTGCTGTTCTCCAGTACTGAGATTTTCAACAGAAGAGACACATACGCTATTGAGAAAGGAAAAGAGGTAACAGATAATATGATAGTTAATAACAGACAATATGTTCTTATAAAGAATACATTTAGCAATGACTGTGTATTTCAGTTAAGGGAGCTGGAAGTGTTCAATGCTCAGAGTATTGCTCGTGCAGTCACTGAAGGGGCCAGAAATGATCTGGAAAAACTCAGAGCCATATGGATCTGGCTATGCCATAATATTGGTAATTGCACATGTACACGCATGTTCATAGTACATGCATATTTAATTAAAAATAATGACTTACAGCACACTTTATGTATGCACATTTTTATGCATAAGTAGCGTGAGGTATTTAAAAAAAAAGTCAAAATGTAAAGGATCATTTCCATAGTTAATGATGAATTATCTATGTGTGAAACTATATACTACAGTATGTCCCTCAGTGCATTTACACGTATACATTTGGCAGATGATTTTATCCAAAACAACTTACAGTCCATTGAATAGATTAAAATACCTTTATCTAATAATGTATCATGGTTGAAAACATAACATAAATGTATGTGCTTATGATTATAGAGTATGATTTAGAGGGATACCTTGGTCTTTCTCAGAAGATCTGTTCACCTGATGAGGTCATAAGGACGGGCAAGGGTGTGTGTAGTGGCTATTCTAACCTCTGTGTGGAAATGTGCAGGTAACACGTCGCAACAGTCGTATACATGTACAAACAGCACACCAACAGCTGGCACTTCTGAACTATCTGTCTTTCTCTAGGGAGGTGGGCATTGAATGTTCAGGGGTGAGCGGGTACAGTAAAGGCATGGGATACCAGGCCGGGCACAGTTTAGCTGAGAAGCGCTCTGATCATGAATGGAATGCTGTCTTCGTAGGGGGCCAGTGGTGGCTGCTTGATGCTTGCTGGGGTGCTGGCACTGTCAACATGAAAACCCAAACATTTGTGAAGAGGTCAGGTTATACATATGCATCATAAACACATATATACATAGACAAATACATGGTAAGTGCTGTAGTATTTTTATGCATAGTAGTGTGTATGTCTTAAAGTGGTTCATAATGCAAGACACATGCTTTTCATACTTGAAATATTCTGAACTGAAAATTTATTTACTTAATGTTCCAAATTGGTATCACTTTCTTAATTTTGTATAGCAAAAAGGAATGTCCAAGCTTTTGCTTTCAGACAATTACAGTATACATTGACCAGAAAGACTTCCCGGTACCAATTCAGTTTCATTGTATGAAAAAAGCATGTTTTAATTGTAAAGTGTCTTATAAAAACTGTAATACTTGCCTAACATTGTATTGTAAAATTCTGTCAGCATTAATTCTCCCTCATTTACCCAGCGAATAAATAATGAAAGAATTTTATTTTTGGATAAACTATTCCTTTAAGATGATTAAAATGATTATTTCGTTTTTCTGTTTGTTTCAGGTTTGACGACTTTTATTTTTTGACTGAACCAACCGAGTTCATAAACTCCCATTTCCCTGATGACCAGACGTGGCAACTAGTTACCACACCCATCTCCATGGAGGAGTTTGAAGCCAGACCCCTGAAGACCTCAGCATTTTATCAATTTGGACTGACCCTCACACAACCCACCCAGTACAAAATAACCACAGGTGTACACACACACGCACAGAGCACACACCATCAACACAACTACACATACAAGCTAGAATAAATTCACAAACACAAAATGGAAGCTTAGCGAAGAGCACACAATGTCTGTCACACTGTAATGAGATATTAGCTGGCTGCTGGCATCAGCCCGTGTTGAGAAGCTCTGAGAACACAGATTAGACTGTTTGCTGCAAAGATTAGACCGTCTCATGGGAAAAAAGTGATTGTTACCAAAATTTCCTGAATACCCTCTATAGACTAAACAGCAGCAAATACAGGCAAGCGTATTAAGTGAAAGCTTTAGTGGAACGAGTAAATGTCTTGACATGGCGTCTGCGGATACCCTTTGGGACTGAATGGCCACGTTCTGCACTGCAGCTAAATAACGGCTGTCACTCATTTTTGAGAGCTTAATCCCATTCTGCACATGCAGAGTTTGGTTATTTGAACAGAGGCAAACTAATACAGTTCTCTATTTTGGACATAGACAGCTTATCTGACGTTGTGCTAGCAGAAACATAGACGTCTTCACACATTCGCAAATTTTGATACAGTCTTTCTACACCATATACATAGCACTCTCTGTGGCCTTGAAATGAAAAAAGGAGAATTTCTGCAGAATTTTAGTGATTGACTGCCTAAATACAGTATACACTGTAAAATATTTTTTCCACACTTAAGTTTTTAAGTACAATAAAATGTACTAATTTTTTTAAACATTTTATTGTGATTTAAAAAGACTGAGTTGATGTAACTTAAAAGAAAATGTAAATAAGTTCACCTTATAACTGTCACTGCATATATTGGGCATACACATGAAAATCCATTTTTAATTAGTATTTTTTTTTAATGAGTAATAATTAGATTTAAATTCAACTATGAAATATTGAAATGAATAGGGAAATAACCTAAAGTGTTCAACCTGTGGAATTGTGACAGATAACCAGGTTAAAGAAATTAATAAAATTAACTTATTTTGATTAGAATATGTAAAAACATAAAAATTGTGAAGCCAATTTGATTGTTCTTAAAAACATTTTTTTTAATTTATGTAATTTTTATAAAATTTTAAAAATGTCTTACAGTGTAAATATTTGGTAAGTGTGAGAGAAAGTCACAATATTACTGGAACATTTTGTAAACGTTTTAAAATGTGTTTTTCACAGATGATGGAGAAGCAATTGTTTCCATGGGCTCCTCCAGTCCAATGACCTTTTCCTATGAGATGAGGCAGCGGGATCCCCAGACAGGAGCTCCAAAGCAGGAGGTGGTTGACAGCTCCTGTGGTCTTCTGTCAGTGACACATCAAGGGATGAAGCTGCGCCTTCTGCCTCCAGAACCCGGAGTCTACGAGGTGCAGCTATTTGCCCGGCGAGAAGGTGAGCCTGGAGCTCTCTGCTGGGTTTGCTCTCTTGAGCTAGACTGTCCGAGCATCCACCAGAGGCAGCCCATGCCCGATAACCCCTACCTGAGCTGGGGCTTAGCAGTCGGGGCATTGGGTTTAGGGGTCGAGAGTTGTAATATCAAAGGAGAGGAGGCTGTGGAGGTGGGTGAGGATGGCGAATGCAAGGTGGTCCTCCAAACAACACGACCTTTGATGATGGTGTGCGAACTTAAGCACCATGAGCTTGACGCTGCTGTGGCCAAACGTTGCCTTGCGTTGCAAATAGCAGCAGACCAGATGGTGTGCAATGTCATTTGCCCATACAAAGGATTTTACCGTCTATCTGCGTTCGTGCGGGACTATGACAATGCAAGTGGAACTTTTCAAAACGTTGGGAACTACTTGCTGCACTGTCGCGGGCGAGGGCTGGATCCGAACGTGCTGTATCCCGCTGAGTTAGGCCTATGGTGTGGTCCTGGGATACGTACCCAAGAAGCTGGACTTTCCAATTTCAGCCACACAGGGGCGATATTAAACGCACCACAGGGCCGTTGCAACATAACCTTTCATCGTGCCTCACCGGACCTTCAAATACATGCAGTGTTCTGCAGCGAGCATCACAAGGAGGCACGTTTTCCTTTGTCCCGGTATGTACTCCTGACATTTACAGACACTAAGGTAACCGTGAGCGTGTGTACGCCTGGAGCTGGGGTCTATCGTCTTGGTCTTTATGGACGCAAGCCCTCTCAACAAGACTACGTGTTGCTGTGTGACTACATAATCAGAAGTGTGTGTGAAAAACGTGGAGATCCGTTCCCCTGCGTGTATTTGGCTTGGGGAAAGGGATGTGTGCTGCTGGAGCCTCGTGCAGGTGTGCTGGCACCCCAAAGCACGGTGAGTTTTCGTGTGAGAGTTCCAGGTGCACAAAAAGTGTGTGTCGTGGGGGATAAACGGACGGATTTGAAAATGAATAAGAGCAGAGTTTGGGAAGGTGAGGCTCTTACTGGAAATGCCACACAAATCAAGGTTGCTGCTATCACCAAGGAAACCAATGATATGGATGTTCTCATGACCTTTGATGTTCTTAACCTGGAGAATGAACTGTGAACAGATCTCTAGAGGAGAAATGCTGTGGAACTGTGGAAGAATGTGGTCCTACTGTTTTTTTTCTTTACAGAACTTTTTATGTTTGTCATAATGATAACAATGATTCTTACAGTACTGTGCAAAAGTCTTTAGATGTCTTGTGCTTCAGTATGCAATGCACAAGTCTTGCAACACATAATATAATTCTCACAGATCCTAACAATATTAAATCAGTCTGGGATTACATGAAAAGATGGCCTGAATTCATAGAGGAACCATGGCAAGTTCTGACAACAACTTTCTGACAGCTAAAACAGAAGTGACACAAGGGTCACTGGTACTGACTACACCCAATATTGATTTCTTTTTTATGTTTACTACACTTTGTCACAAAAACAACTAATAGCATTATTTTTGAAAATTCATTCATTAGATGATTTTTTTTAAAATAATGCCTAAAACATTTACACAGTACTGTAAGTATTAGGGATGCTCTGTTCGATCACCCGCAGATCGCTATTGGTCGATAATCACATACTATGACTCAATCGGTACTTAATAGATTTTTACTACACAATTATTGTGGTCAAAATAATTCACAATAATGATATTATCACAGTCACAGTCTCTTTTAAATGTTATAAATAAATCAAAATGAAAAAAAAATCAATAATACTATCAGTTAAATCCATGTTTAATTTTGTGTTACCTCTTTTCTGGCCAATGAATTCTTAAAAACTCTTAAGACAACATTTTAAACAGGTGCTAAATCATTTATTATAATATCATATCTAGAATTAACATGATATCAATTTTCATGTTCTTTATATTATAGTTATTATTAATACCAGTATATTGTGATGCTTACAAAAGTTTATGTATCAGTTATGTAACACTTGAAGAGAGAGAGAGAGAGAAGAGAGATATTGAGAGAGAAGAATCCTGATCAGAGAATCCCTAGAGAGTGCAGAGAGATTAGAGAATTAATTTTGAAGAGTTAAAACTAAATTTGGCACTGTAGCTGTAGTATGAACATTTCCTAGAAAAAAAAACATGGCTAGGAAAACATAGTGTGACAGTTTTTACATTGTGTGATACATTTTTAAATATGCCTCTTGGACAGTAAAAAGTGCTTTTAGACATTGAATTAAAGTCAACTGATCCAAGGGCTTCTGGATTTTTTCCTCTGGGATTTATGCTCCCTTTGCTTCAGTTGTGCAATTGTTGTCTTTTCTATACAACAACCCCCTGGAAAGATCACAAGAACAAAGAGCAGCAAACAACTGCCACATTTATATACATTAAATCCTCTGCATGTGCATTACATGTACATCAAAATATTAACAAATGAGATAGAAGACAAAAATATATACTCTAGAGAGATGGTTACATACCACTGCCATTCCAAACACAGACTGTCCAGTGCTGCATGCAGTGTTGCAATCTCATTTACTGTACTATGTGGAGCCATGGAAGACAAACAGGCACGAGTTGTGTTTACGTGATGCTGTTATAACAACCAGTGCATTAGAAATGAAACCTTGAACTCGGCTATTTGGCCAGTGAAAAACAATGGCTGCTATGTGTCCAAAGGGTGGGTACCATCTCCAGGGAGAAATGAAGCGAGTCTGATGTAAGTTGAATGAAATGTGGGTATTGTATCTGCAAGAGGCTGAGTGTTTCGGATCTATGCTGCAGCCCAGTGCATGTTGTATACATGGTGAGGATGTGTGTTGGTGTGTACTGTATGTGGACACTATATGAGAATCTAGATAATGTGAGGTACGCCAGGACGGGTATGAACCCAAAGTGAAGGATGTGTATGGTGAACCACAATTTGACATATTGAAAAGCGTCTGACTACATATTACAGATACACATACTAAGTTATAAATAGCTTTGTTTTTGCAGGCTCTTGAGATTAGTGTTTCAGCTGGGCTTGGCATCCTAAAAGATGTTATCGCCATGTGACAAATCTAAGGTGCACAAACAAATATATACAAACACCAACAGACTTCTCATGTGTAGCTCTGGTTTTAAAAAGACAGATCTACCTGCATGTTTTACCAAATAGATCACTATGCTAATGATAACAATAAATCATCAATTGAAGTAGATTATAAATATTTTATTGTGTTATTCAGTTATAAATACAACATATAATGTATAGTAGAAAAAGCATCAGTCACAGGAGAAAACAGGAGTTACAGTAGTTTTGTGCAAGCAATACTCAAATTTTGATTTCCCAAAAAGATTTGTTTATCCCCTTAAAAAAAAACAAGAACAAAAAGTCCTTCAAGAACTTTTGGCACTTTTCAAGTAGAACTATCAGAATTTTTTTAAATTACGAAGATATCAAAGATATCATGAATTCAGAGAATTGGATATTCTGATATTGAGGTAAGGACTCGGAAATCTATTATTTGAATTTCACATTTTCCCTCGAAAAGTGTCTCTCAATTCCACCAATACAATATTATTCATTTTTAACTTTGTGCAAATATCTAGCTAATAATAGGTAATTTTACCTATTTCAATGTTCAGGCTTCACAAGGAATGTTGAGGCTTGTCCTCAGCCACACAGCAGCAATAAAAAAAAATCATTTAGCCCTTTAGCTTGTCCTAATTTTACTGTTGTCCCTTGAAACAGCACGTCATCCACAACATCTAAATCTAGGCCAGTTGTGATGGATGTCTGAAATAAACATTTTATGCTGGTGTTGCCAACAATACCTGAGAACACAAGACGTGCTGTCTGAAGGATTAGCCTCTGATTGGTTGTAAAACATTGACTGAAATCAGCAAGCTTCAGGGCTGGACAAGGTAAAAAGCTTTGGTCATGAACAAGCCTTTAACAACCATAGAAAGTCTAAATATTTATCTAATAACAATATAATGCAAGGTAGAGACTTCTGATTTTAGTCTCAGAAAAGTGCTTCTTTTTGAAAGTTCGACCTTTTAAAAACCCAGGCCGGTTTTTGTTCAACAAAACTAAAAGAATAGAGACATAAAACATCCCTCCTATTTGAACAGTATTGCAGCTAATTTAAGATTATTCTTGACATAGAAATGTCAAATTCATTTCACCAAACTCTGTTTGTTCCTCTAACTTCAGCTTCACAGATACAGTTGTGTGGGCCAGGGGGATTGAAGCATGTAATACCAGACAGAGCCTCTGGAGGGCCTCACTAGAGTCCTCTGAAACAAGGAGCAACCAAAGCCAGATTATGGCATTCAAATATCCAACTATGAAGAAAGACAATTGTTTGTCTTGAGTTTGCCGTGGCCCTCCAGTGCCGTTCTAATACTCAGCAGTTCCCGCTGTCCCTTTAAACTTACATAGACAAACAATTCTTCATATCCTTTCACCAACACTGGCGCTTGGCTGTGCCAGGGGATGCCCCCGCTCGGAGCCAAGACTCTACAGCCGCAGCCAAAATCTCTCTCACAGGGAGAGCATCTGCTTCGCCCAGGGAATACTAGCATCTGGCTCCAATTTAATTGATTTCACAGCATTAGAAAAATAGAATTTGCTTTTCTCTCAAGATAAATCTTTGTTTCATCCAATATGAAAAATAGATCCAACTCGGTCGTTTTTTGTTCCAGTTTGGTGAAAGGCATTTCTGTTAGCATAAATAGAACTTTGATAAGACACCTTAACACATGCAAATAGTATGTGCTAAAAATGGCTGCTACTTTGACCTACACATTATATAAGTGTTATTTAGCCCTGTACCCTTTAAGGACAGCTGCCGTGTAGATTTCAACACCACTTTAACCAAGTAAGAGCACGTGTGGTCGTGCGGAACATCGGGGATTGCGAATCAGTACTGGTAAAGCGACCGCTTCCCCTAAGGCTCTGTCATCTATTAGTTAGTAGCTGATTTTGCTCTCTTTCCTTCGGTTAGAAGTGGATCTACACCCTCGGCAACGTCCTTTCAGAGTTCATTATAACAGGGCAGCCTTGAGTAAAACCGCACTTGCATACTGACAAAGTACAGAAGTGCCATGAGATGCACAGTCTCAGGAGACAAAAGGCGGGTTTTACCATATTTGTAAATCTCCATAGCAACAGTGAAAAAAGTTGCCCTTAGCAACAGTAGCACTACGTAGTTCATAAACCTCCACACTGACAAACTCTTATGAATATGGCTTGGTGAGAGCGCTGCTAACCCATGTAGTGTTTTACACTAGTATAGTAATTCACTTGTATATTGCAGCACAGAGGAGACCAGCAGTGTCTGAGTTTCTTTGGACGTACGCTTCACATGACCTTACCATAGTAATAGTTTAAAAAGCATTGCTCAAGCTTTGAGCTTTTTAAGGCTTGTCTTCGAGACAATAGATCAAATGTGTTTGTGTATAAACGACACTGCTGCCCCCCTGCTGTGTGTGATTAGTCAAGAGTAAACATGCATAGAAAGACCCCGCACAGAGCTAAACTATGACCGTAATACTGAACAATACAGATCTAGAACGGTATAGATCAGCTTCAACTACAGGGGTGAGATAAACACGCTAAGGCTTCAGTATAGCCAATACCAATGCAGACTTAGCAAGCATAGGTTTAACACAAACCCACCAAACCAATCACCGGTGCTAAACATCAACCCAACATGAAATACAACCATATAAACCTGACGGGATTAAGAACAAATCCGACCCACAACCCAAACCGACCACCCTCCACCCATGTGACTTGTGTTTGAAACACTGTAGTTAGTTGATCATTACAGAATGGATCAAATGAAACCTGCAGCAGATGAGAGATCCTCGGCCCTGATCTTCACAGAGACGGTCGATAGATTGACACACACTGACTGAGGGCAGCTGCAGTGCACCTGCCTTTCCAGATGCGCGCGGCTGGAAATGAGCTTTCTTCTGTTTGATCACGTTCAGCCTCGTTGACAAACTTCATTACAATTCAGCTCAATATGTTTGCTAGGCACTGGAATTGCAGCGGGACAACCCATGCAAATTTTAAAGTGATACACAGTCTTGCGAGCAAAATTCATTTCAGGGGAGCAAAAAGAAAAACAATCTGAGTTTTCCTTGTATCTGGGGACCGTGTGAGCCATCCCATCATACAGATAAAGAAATGATATGTTCTTTCAGAGGAGCGTCTGGCCCGACGTCTGCGCTCGATTGTGATATCTTGGCTTTAAACAGATCTCAGCATTACAGCTTCTTCGCACCCACATTACATTTCCTTTTTCTCGGGGCACTGGTACTATTTACAGTCATGGTACGGTGGACAAAGGATCTCTCATTATCCTGTGATTTTTTTCCCTCTGACTGGCGAGCTAAATCCTTCCCTTCCCTCAATGGTGAATCCCTCATTCTGACACATGAAATGGACGGTTTTGAGCAGGTAATTGGATAGTGGACTTTAGTGATTGTAGAGTGACCTCCCCTTCCCACCCATAAAGTGAATTTGTCAGATGAGGGGATTAGGGGTCAAAGAGATCGGCATGTGGCAGAAGATCCACCTCCTTGTTGAAGCGTTCAATCTCCTTATTGGCCTCCTGCATATACTCTTCTATGAACTGGTCCATAACTGAACATGTGTTTAAGGAAACAACACATATGGTGGACAAGAACCTAATTATACACATACTGCACATAAAACAGCAATGTAAATATTTAATAATGTAATATTTTTCTAAAACATGCTGAGTTAACAAACTTTGCATTTTCTTATTTGTTAATATTCCTATTTCTTCACAACAGCTAGAGTTTAATGGTAATGAGATACTGTTAGGGATAAATGAGTTTTAACAAATGTCATCATTTATGATCAAAATTTTCCCTCGTCTGCCATTATTGCAAAAATTACAAAAATAATTCACTCTCCTGTCAGGCATTGTTTGCTTAAACATATACTCCCCCCACCATCATTGGGTTGATGTCATTGTTTGACCTAGACATAGCAAAGCTAGGTCGAACAATGACATCAACCCAAAGAGTAGTACAGCAAAGTAGTACAGCGATTACACACTTAGCTTTAATAATCTTTAGGTAACATTAGCAAATGATTTTTAAATTAAAAGATACGAGGATGGAAATTCTGTTTATCTCCAAAGAAACTGACAAAGTGATGACCATTGTAGTAGTAACCGGGAGGGAGAGGATCCAGGTGCCTTTTTGCCTGTAGACACACCAGAGGAAAGTATTGAAACCAGAAAGTAGCATCTGGTTCAATGGTAAGATAATGGGTAAACCACATAAGAACAAGTGTGTATACTTACATGAACGTATTTGATTTCCTGTGAAGTGAGTGTCCTTTTATTCTTCTTAATCTTCTTCTGCACTTTCTGTCAAATATAGAAAACCTTCCACGTCAATTTTGTGCTCTTTACTTCACTTTGTGTCATTTAAACACCCTTTACCTGTGTAAATATCTGTATGATTTAAGTCTTGATCTATGTTAATTTTACCTGTTTTGCACAATGACGAAGCCAATCCTTCAGGCCCTCCTGCGTGAGCCCCATTCCATGAAACATTAGGTAAGAGTTGTTTGTTGTCCGTGTGTCATGGCGAGTCCCCTGATCAGGGGTGAGGGTCAGATCCCCACTGATAGAGTTAAACTTTACTGCCATCAGTCTGTCATTGTCTACAGTGAAAACAACACCGCATGCAGTCAGATCCACACATACACTTCACTGATTCCAACATGCTTCTCGCTAATGTATCAAACATGTCATCAGACAGAGAGCTATGTCTAGCACAGCGTGCCATCAGCCATCCATCCCAATCAATCACTCCTCTGTGGTGTGGATTACAACTTGTTAGCACTGTACACACAAGCAAGAGTAAACCTAAAAATAACACAATGCACTGAATGTTACGAAAATGTTAAAAAAACACAGAGATTGGAAATAAATCAAATCACACAATAGGGATGGGCATTTCAGTTATGTCAGCCTTTGGCTGCTGTACTGCATGTTGTTTTTTCAGCACTATGATGCACCAAAATGTTGCGTTTTTGAGACAGCTTGTCAAGTCTTGTGACACCTGTGCTCTGTTTCATATAGTGTTCTTTCTTCTAGTTGTTTAAAAAGGTTGACGCAGATGTTGCCTGGTAAATTGCCAAATGTAATGCCTTCATGAAAAAAACCTCCCCCTTTTAGCATGTTTGTGTATAGTTATTACTGACTTTTGTGTTTATTGTGAAGCTGAGAAATAAATTAATAAGCAGTTATAATGTTTTCACAATCATTCACTGTTTTTACTTCCGAGTACTCGTGCCCACCCCTATCACACACCAAATTAAACCATAGGTAGCAAAAACCAAGACCTTGATAACAAAAACACAAGATGATACATGGTGATAACTAGGCAACACAAATGGTGTTTGGACCGTAAGGGTCCTAAATGAACTACACTGCCTAGCGTGCTTCAACTCAGGCACTATTAAACCACTCAGAGCTCTTCATTCTGTCAGTCTGCCCACTCTCTCCATGCAACTACACCACAAATTCAGAAGACAAGAAAAACCCTCCAAAAGGAAACGACTGAAAAAATGAGTGAGAGGAACAGATGTGTGCAGGCCACATCACTTTGAGGATTCAGAGGTGAGAGTCCTACCGTGTGGCGTTACCCCACAGGCCCCCTGCCTACTACTTCTCATAGGAAAATCATACATTTACTACACAGACAAAACCAGAGACATCCTGGAATTAAACAGTACACATTTATAGAAAATCATAGTTGATTCTTGACTATTTTGCATTATAAACTGCATTTTTTTTAAAGCAGATGGAGCAGATTTTCCCTACCAGAAAACAGCACTTTCCCACTGATGTGATAGATGTTTCCTGTGAAAGGACTGGCTTTCAGAGAGGATTTCAGAGCTGAGGAATAACACAGCAACAGCAAAGAGACTCAGTTATGCTTTGATCACTCTGCTACTTCCATTTTTAGCACATGGCTGTAAATAATCCTTCCTTCTGCACATAGTCACTGCTCTTTGTCTAATTAAAGATCTACTTCTTACACTTTTTAGACTTTAATATGTATTTGATGATGATAAACACACACATTTACCTTTACAGTGCTGCAGAAATAATGTTCTCTCCACTGGACGACTGAACTCGATACAGTGCTGAGACATAGTCAAAGAGCCATTTCCAGACACAAACCTGCCCTCCCACCTGAAACATTTCACAGTACAGTAATAAACACGCACACCTGTGCACACACATAATCACAGAGGAGAGGCGATAGAGAGAATATTACCAGCCAGGATACAGCAGGTACCGTGTTCTGATCATATGCGATTGTGAGAAACTGCTGTTATCCAGGATGAGGCTCATATCTTCAGTCCTATGATACAAAGACATCCATAATTAATAGTACTAAAAAGTGAGTGATAGCATGAGTGAATGTCTAAGTAATTAATCATGTGCGGACCTCCTGACGGCTCCTTTTTCTGCCATGATGAATGCAGTGCTGGGATTGGCTGCCCGGATGAGCTGCTGCATGTGTCTCAGAATCGGGTGCTTTTGCTCGGTGGTCAACCCCGTGAACACAACATTACTGACGATGCCTAAGAGAGAAACATGTTGCTTATTTATGTTATCACTTTAACCTAGTTAATTTGTCTTAAACAAATCAGTGATTTCTCTGAGCTAGGGTTCAAACCTACAGCCATTCGATTACCAGGTTGCCACCACCTAATGTGTAGCACACACAGGGAACATACTAGCATCAACTCACCCTGACTGCACTGCTCCAGGAGTTTGGGGAAGAGAAGCCTGTGAAAGGCAATTTCAGATATGACTTCATCACAGAGGGAAATTACAGTGTGTTAACAGGCCCTTTGGTGACTATGTGGTTACATTATAATTATATAATTACATATAATTCCTAATTACAGCACTTATGATCTGAATTACAAGTGTTCCTAAAGGAAAGTAGGTGTGATAAATGTCATGTGGAAAAACTCTCGCCCCTTGCCTGTGTTTGATGAAGGACGTGAGGGGGTTGATGCAGGCTGAGATGGCCCCCACTGACACAACGCTGTGAACTTGGGGGTCTGGATGAGCATTTATAGCCTGGATTACATCCAGTACATCCGTGTACCTACAACACAGACCCAAACTCAATGCATGTAACAAAACTTTTTTCAAGAGCACTTCCGAAAAGGACCACTACTTTAGAACCAAATCAGGTTTTATGTTTCATGTTTTAGCCTTAAACATACATGAATGTGTAAATATTCTGTTTTAAGGGGACACAAATAGCCAGACAGCTCATTGAGACACAGCTACAGAGTTAACGTGTGTTTTACCCTGGTATGAGGAGCAAAACTCTGGAGGAGTTCAGATCTGTCTCTCTGTGTTTGTCCAAAATGCTGCTCAGGTACCGCTGAAGATGTGGTGCGCTGAACTCCTCAGAACCTTCCTTGGCTGGATAAAACACCTCCCACCTGTCAATCAAACTGTGTTTAGCGTGTCTACGAAAGTACATTAAGGCAGAAATCTACAATCTGAAGTAGCAACTATACACTATAACTGCTGCTTGTCATTTTTATGGTATACGCTTCTTTAGAAAGTCAGATTTTGGAAAAATCGTGCAAGAATATAATCTAACTTTAAGAGGATTACAATACTATAGATGTGGTACTTCATTACTCTCTCACCTGCCGCTATTCTGATTCACTTCCACCAAGAAATCACACAGATTCTCCTTATAACTGCCCGGCAAACCTGTGATGATGGTGAGGACAACCTACAAACACACACACCAGGATTTGTTTATGATAGCCTCCTGCAGGCTACATACAGAAGTGTGATATTGCTTTTACATCCAGTTCACCTTTTTCTTAGACTCAGGTGTGGTACTTTCAGGGGCTATGTCAGAAAATACAGTAGACAGGTGGTCACTACAGACGGACTCTTCACCCACACTACTGCTGATGGCGAAATGTTGAATGAACCTGAAAATAATAAATAAAACATTTCAGAATCATCTAATAACTGTTTACCACATCGCATACAGTATTTTTGCATAACACCATGTCCTAACCACGCATAATATGCCTGTTGATATGCACAACATGAAATAAATAGAAAAAAAGCATTTCAACTAGTGTTTTTAGACTACTGAACCTCACTTTAAAAAAGCAGGACTACTAAGACTGTCCTCTTGTGCTGGGCAGTGCCAAAGATAAAAATCAAGCAATTGACAAAATGTCCTGTCCAAGGTTGGTTAGGTCAAGAAACTGACATAAAATAAATCAGATAGCTCTAGACACATTTTTGTGTTGTTCACAGTTAGGACAGGAGGTATGTCTGTCTACATGTCTGTTACCTGTCCAGCTCTGGTAGCTGTGGATAAGCAGTCTTCAGATTAGCTCTAAAGGTATTTGCTGCTGGAGCATGTGTCTCTCGGAGCTTCATCAGTCTGACATACCTGAGAAAAATGCATCATCAGATATCACCATGCCCTCCATAATGATGTTTTACTAATACCCCTGGGCTCAGGCAGAGAATAATACCACAAAAAACCAAGCTGTTGGCTGAGCTGATGCAGAATGATGTGTTAACTCACATGCTCTTGTGCTCAGGGCTCAGCTGATCATGGATGACGTGTTGAACTCTCAGCACAGGGTCTGACTTACGCCAAGCTGGCAGGACCTGTGAATCATATCACATGTGAATCATAACTAATTTACAACCAAAAACGAATACACCAACTCTTCAGGATGAGAAAAAAACTACACATTCCACGTGTGTATGTGTTTCAGGTACCTGAGAATAGAAGCTTTTGTAGCTCTTGGTTCTGGGCAGAAGAGCGATGGCCAGAGAGTGTTCAGCGCTGTGTAAGGGGAATGGAAGGTGTGGAAGCAGAGAGGTCTGATACTCTATGAACAGCATTGAAATATCAGTCGAAGAGCTCTGTGAAAACATTACATTCATTTAGCCAGTGCCCAACTGATGATGTATTTTGTTTTAAAAAACATGACATAAGATGTTATCACTTGTTATCATCAGTAAAAGTAAACAAGTCCTGTAAAACACATGCATGTAACTAATTTTCTACACAGATTAATCATCAGAACTGGATTATCATGAGTATACTTTTGTGGTTGAAGGCTAGAGTAGAATCGCAGAAAATGTCTTAATAGTTCCACTTTCAATTCCACTAAAACGTTCCAATTAATGTATCTTAGTACTTTTAACGGAAACATCACTGGGATTGTTAATTTAGTTTTAACTGACTTACCAAGTGAGTCAGCTGTAAAAGACTTTTGACTGATCATTCATTAAAGAGTTTTCGCGTACACAGTACGCAGTCTTTTTCTGTTATGATTTTCAATACAAACAGCAAAGTCGCAAGGCATAATTTCTTATGTCATGGTGATATAGACTGAAAAATCATTCAGTTCTGTCTAAACTATTTGCAGTGAAAAAAAGCAAGCCAATTGAGGGCATTGCTCACCCCATCAAAGAGTTTAATCGTGGTGATATGACTCATAGAGAGTGTGATGGAGCCGTGATGTGGATGAACAAACAGGATACCCTCTGAGAAAAACACCAGCTTCCCTGCAAGACAATAAAAACATCAATACCTGCGCACAGAGACTACATAATACGACCTCCATATAGAGGTGAAATCTGACCTTCCTCAGGTGTAGACAGCAGGCTGTTGGAGAACACGTAGGCAGAGTCTTTTACTGTTAGAGGAACACCCAAACATGTACCATCCTCCTTCTGTTCACACACACAGAGTAATTATAGTATACTCAGCATGAAGAATATTTTTGGGTTTTACACAAGAATATACTGTAAAACAAACCAACCTTCAGCAAATGTTGAGCCTGTTCAGACAATCGCACATCAGCTTCATCTACCTACAATATAATTCAATCGATTCAATTCAAAAATTATTTAGAAATGTACAAACAGCTATGCATGAAATGCCATTTAAAAGTGTGATTTTCCATGCTGCTAACAAGAAATATATAATATAAATATATACAAGAAATATATATAGTATATATAAGTGTGTGCTTAATGGTAAGAGGGTTCATTATACAGTACCAGCCAGCAGACATGACGAGGAACTGATGATGTGAGAACAGTGAAACCGCTGTCTGAGGAAAGAGTGCCATCTGCAGGACAAGAGATGAATATAAATGTTACATGCACTGCGTTTATCAGAACCACCAGCAAAATATTGTCAGAGATCAGATTCATACCTCTCTGCTGAATGCAAATGCTGGACTCCAAAAAGGACTCTGAAAAAACTACTGATCCCAGGTTTATTTTTCCCTGGAGGTCTGGGATATCATACACCACCATGGATGCCTGCGAAGTTAATATAATATAATATAATATAATATAATATAATATAATATAATTTAATATAATATAATATAATATAATATAATATAATATAATAACTTCTACTCACAGTTTTCACCAGAAAGCGACTATCCTCATCACTGAGTGGGATAATTCTGTGTAAGGTAAAATTGTTCATCACTTATAATTTATGGAATATGACATAATGAATAATTGTAAAATATAATGGGTAAATAATATTTGTTTATAAGGAACTCACATTCCATCATTGTTGACAGCCTGTATGCTAAACACAGCTTTGGATCTGGAAAAAAATAAACCAAGTAGAGTTTTAATTCAATATCACACACGTTTACAACTGACATCTTACAATACATTACAATGATGTCTTACAAACATAATTTTTGTGTATTACAAACCTGAGAGCTCCTCTGTACTGAATCAGTCCATATTTGTCCAAGGCCAGTTGAAATGTTTGTTCTGCTACATCCTTTGCCTTGAAAACATTGTGTGATCATTGTTAAGATCACTGATGTTACATTGGTTGTCCAATTGAAGTAAAATTCTAAAATGTGTAATTTTCATTCATAATTATTTGTTAAATTGCTTGTTTTACATGTGTAAATGGTGTGTGTGTAATTGTTGTGTGTCAAATAGAATTGCAAAAATAATTTCTTAACAGATTTTCTGAACGCTCCCCCTGTCTATCATTGGTCAAACATACTGTATAGCCCCACCCCAAACTCATCTGATTGGTTGAGTCAATGTTGCTATGCCAGGCTGGTCAGGATTCTCAAAAAAAACCATTACCCACTGTGTTAAAATCAACACATGGCTAAAAATTACATTTCTTATATTTTGCCGTGCACACTAAGCTGGGCAGTGGCAAAATGTCATCATTTTATCAGGAAACTTTAATCTGAAAATGAAAATGTACTTTTACAACTTACGTCTAATGTATGTCTTACATTAATGCTGGTCACATTATGACCCAGTTGTTTATTTCGTGTAAAATTACCTTACTAGGGCTAGAGTTGATGGAAAAACATTTGATTCCCGCTAGTACAGACTGTACCGCAGCAGAGTAGATTTGTGAAAGCAACCTGTAACACACCAGGTCTAATTTTAGCACCAAGCCAATCAATACAGTCTCATAATAGTACACAATCAATCACAACTGTGTACTTACTGGAGATCAGTGTTCCTCTGCTGGGTGTTGTCATTTCCTGTCATAATAGAGAAACCAGTGGTTTAAAACAGAGCTGAAAGGAATTCTGGAAGATTTAAAGACGTTTTTAGAGGCCTTCTTACCAAGATATGGGACATGAGTGCTCCCAAAGAAATAGGTTCGAGCACAGGCCAGTGGCCCTTTAGGAGCCACACACTGCAGCAGCTGTAACAAAAACATATACCATATTGCTGAATGCAATTTATATTTATGATTGAAAAAATAAGGTTTGTTCAAATTCCACTGTGTGGCGCTCACTCACCATGTGTTTGGCAACACCCCCACCAGGCCCTGTGTTGCGAACCTGGTGGCCTTCAGAAGGGAAGGTGAAACAGTAATTCTCCAGGTCCTCCTTAGCTGAGTGACTCCCAAACAAGACAAACGTCTGCCTGCTTTTACTGGGATTTAACACAAACCATATAAAACTCATCCTATGCTTTATAATGAGATATTAAGAAATTATTAAATAGTTTCTGTGAGGGTTTAAAAAACAACTGCTGCATGAATTGATAGTACCTCTTGTCTGTGATGTTGCTGGAAATAAGACCATGTGAATAATACATTCTGAAAGGCTGAAAGACACAGAAAATGTCATTAAAACATCAGGCAATTACTCATCTCCAACAGAACATAATTTTCCACATGAAATTGCATTCGCAATTCATTTTATTTTAATAATGGGATGTATTTCAGAATTAAACAACAAGAAAAATACATAGGGCAAGACTTGATTATACCCATATGGAAATAACTAATTCTTAAGAATACAATAATAAAGCAACACAATAATGACTACTACTCTTCTTAAACCCCATCCCACTGTTGAAGAAGACAATGACGTCTGGGTAATGCAGAAACATGATTAAAAAAGCAAAAAGGGTCGATTTTGACTTTAAATTGGACATAAATAACAAGCAGGGATTATATTTTTAATCAACAAATATGTACCTCTGCAACTTGGGCCTCTGACAGCTCCTGCATGGACAGTGCACTCTCTATATCCATACTGGAGAAAAGACAACTCCATTGTCTTTCAAAACACTGCAAATCCTGTAAGAGAATTTGACATTTACTCTTGTATATTAGCTAAAAATGTGTGCATGAGCATGTGTAGGTTAACTATGCTTCAGTGTGTGTGTGTGTGTGTTTTACCTCATTAAGAAGGTTGTCCAGAGACACTGGGTCCAATTTACTGTAGACTTGCCAGAGTTTCTGACTTACATCCGTTAACTACGAAAGAAGAGCAAGCAGGTTTTTTTGGTGGATCCTATATCAGGCATGCTGCTTTATACATACAGATATACAGTAACGAATATAACATAATGGTTATGAATAGAAGACCTTATATTTCATGGTGAAAAATACTCCAGCCCCGATTCCTTCCAGTGCAAATGCCTGAATGATGGGCCATTTCTCCAACGTGAACATGTCAAAGTTCTGTACATGGCCTACAGACAAAAAGCATTACAATTAATAATGGTGTCGTACCTACTGATTATAATCAGTATACCAGATGCTTACCATGGGAACTGTAGGGGATTCCTATATATTGGCAGTCTTGAACCATGGACACAAAACTTGAGATCTTAAATTCCTCTGCCACTTCTTCATCCTCATACTGAGATGGAGAAAGAAAGAGTACATTTGAGATACACGGATGGATAGATGAAATGTTTGACATTAGGAGAGATGTAAGGATTGGAAAAGCAAGAAATGTGGCAGATCAGTACCTCTGTCTCAGTCAGACAGTGGAGGTGCAGATTCCTCCAGTGAGAAACATAAGGAAGCAGGTAGCCATAATTCACTGGGTTGCAGTACAGATGCACACACTCTGCCTTGATAAGGATTATCACATCTAGGGCAGAGCAAACATACAATCAAAGTAAACAACCAGGTATAAGACATGTTAATACCTACAATAATACACATGTTAACATGATGGATGAGGAGGGTCATACCATCCAGGACTTCCTCTGGAAAGTCCTCTGGGATCTGCTCTGTGTCAAAATGGTTTTGTTTATACCGGTCACAGAAAAGGTAGTTAGCGAGCTCGCTGCATCCTACATTATAGCGGCTGTCAATACCTGAAAAACCAAAGACATAACAACCTGTTACATACAGATGGCTCATTGGTGCAAGACATCTCCACCTGTCTCTTTGGAGTAAAGATGATATAAGTGAAAGAAAGCAGGTGATATTTATTAATTAACTTACCCAGGGAGCAGAGGATGCCATCTGGAGCTGTATTAACATCATCTTTCAGCAGAGACTGGACCTGCCGCAGTCTGGAGCAGCTGCAAACACACCACTTCATTACATGCACTGAACACAAGCTCAGGATATAACAAAAACATACATCACACAATAAAACTTTATTTAAGCAAGGATCTCTTATAGGTTGCATGTGGAACAAAATACATCGGGCAATTTCTGTACTAACCTACCATTAATAAAGGCAAGAGGCAATTTATGAGAAATATGAACTGTTATGGATGTGACAATTCCAAAAACAACAATTTACCTGACTATCAAAAATCATGTTTTAAACACAAATTAAAAAAAAAAAAAAACTTTATATGATTAAAAACATTACCGACAATGTCATTTACATTAAATGTGTGGTATATTTTAGCTTGGAAAAGTACATTTAGTCAACTGCAAAAGATGTTCAGCGATACAGCATGTTGTGATCTGTTATTCACCATGAAGGAATTTGGTTTGCCAAGAAATGTAAATATTATATTTATTCGACCCAGTTTCATATGCGGTCAGTTATTCTGCAAACACAAAAGTAGAAATTTTGCATATTCTTAATATTGCTCTTTTCTATTCAAGTTCAATTGTAAACATGGATTTTGGGTATCCAACAAAACAAAAACAACATGAAACTCCTATAATATGTATATGGATTATTATCTTTTTATTTTGTGGTAAACTCTTCCTTTTATGGATGCTGAGATGCTTCAGGGGCAACACTTGTTGACACAAGGCCTGTAACCATAAAAGAAACTGAACTGGAAACCACCTTTCATAAAACCCTATTTGCTCTTTTTACCCCTAAAATACAGTTCCATGTTTGTAAAATACATCTTAATAATCATTGAAAGTATATTCGTATATAAAATGCATTTACAACTAGATACGTAATTCCGAATGAGAGGTTTAAATTTCAAATCTCAACGGTTCCGACGTTTGAACTTCAAATATTAACGGTCACACATAATAAATAAGGTTAACCAAATAAGATTAATTTGTATAAAACTATTAAAAAACAAACACAGTGTTTACACGCTGTCACCATCTTGTAAACGGGGGCAATGTCTTAAGGCAACCACAAATCAAGCGAAATGTATGATGGTTATCAACATAAAGGTGGGCGGGGCCTTCGACTATTTATCTCGCGACAATTATCTATAATTTTATAATTTTTATTGAACACATGAAAATTATGTAGCGTTTCACCACATTAAAGCCTCATCCTCTGACGTGATATCAATAATATATGCGTAGGACGAACGGATGGTTGGCCCGCGAGCCCTCGCTAGAAATAAATCCGCATCGTGCCTATAAAACACAACCGGCAAATAAACTACGGAAATACGAGTTACCTTACGGCAGCGGTCATTATAGAAGATTTCCCATGTTTCTTATTAGCAGCCATGTTCTTTGTTTGGTATTTAGAAAGCTTTTGGAGAATTGACACTGTTTCTTTTGCCGTAGGTCTCCATAGCAAACGACACTTACTGTAGGAGAGAACAACAGACTGGAGCGCATAGGAACCGCGCATACCATCTCCTCAAGGAGGGGGGTTGACATTTACAGCGTTGCACATTGTTGAAGGATAGACAACATGCTATCCCATAATGAATCTGTCAACGTTTCCCGGGCGGAAATTATATATCACATTGTCATACAAACTGTTTTTGTAAACGTTACCATAAAACGATAAGAACGGAATGAGAGTGCTACCTCCTCTTCCTTCGATGAGGTCGAATGAAGAAATCTTGCTTGTGTCTCATGCAATCCTCCACGAGCGTTTTATTGTCTGTTACATTATTATTTTTTAATAAATACTATAAAGACCCAGAAAAGTGATAAGTTACGACTGCAGGATTTTTATGTATAATATTGATTTCTATTGTGATCCTGCCATTGGATGCATTTAAGAATTACAGATATCTAAACACTATAAACATTCTCATTTATAATTAGTTGTACTGTTATATTTTGCTTTAAAAACGCATGGTTTTGTATTGTCTGGTGTTAAAAACTTTACCATGCAGCTCTGATGCCTTATAGGCCTGTTGTTATACATTCCATTGGTGTTTGAAGATTCTCGTCTGGTGTTTTTCTTCTAATCATTTCCATCAGAAAGTCATATTTAAATCATAGAGAAAGTCTAAGGTATAATGTGACAAAAACATTTAGTAAAGTAACATACTGTATCAGATGTAATATCAAGCCTACTAATTTTCTGAGGTCTTAGACCAGCAAAACAGGAACTTTGGTAGATGGCTTGGGGGTGATAACATTGAGATAAAGAGCTGGCAGGCTGTTTCTTGAACTTCCCTTAAAAACACACAAACCACTGCCAAAACACAGTTAAAAAAACGTAAGCTAGTCCCCCAGCCCAGGACTATTATCCTGTTATTCTGCACTTATGGTAAATTGAACTGGCTGGTGTAGGAATCGTTGAACACAGAATACATAAGAATTGTGTGATCTAAACTCATCAGGAAACTGGCACACTGCCACCACATTGCATTCCCACACTAGACCCCGAGGAACTGACCTCCTTGTGTGAACTCTATTCCTCCTCGCTGTTTGCTTACTGATTTTGTCCAGTTCTGTTATATGCGTGTAACCAGCTCACCATCATGACCAAATTGATTTGTACATGTTTTGATTTTCGTATAGCTTGAGCTTATTAAAATGAGCCTGTTTCACCTGACTCACAAGTTGAAAAGTATATTGCAAGATCTGTGTTACACAGAAAATGTATGCCGCTTAAACTAGATGCTTCTTACACAATGTTCGAAGAAAGGGTCCAGAATTAACCGAATTGTTGTTCTGTAGCTCAGCTTTGATAAGAAGGTGCCAGGGAAAACATATACTTATCAAAAAATGCATTGATTGAATGCACTATAAGTCGCTTTGGGTAAAAGGCTTAGGTTTGACAAAGAAATATATAAATGAGCTATCAGTTACCATTTAGAGTCAAAAGGTAACAGAGCATGTTTTTATCTTTTTCACCCTCCGGCACCAAAACTGTGGGATTCTGAAAAAAACATAAAAAGTTATGTGGCAACACCCATAACAGCTTGCTGGAACTGATGTGCTGTTGTCGGGAATAAATATTACCCACAAAACTATGTACATTTACTGAACACTGGTAATTATTCTCAGGTCAAGGAGCTATTATCTGGCGCCCAGAAAGCTAAGCTTCACATGTTGCTTACTGAAAGCTATACTGTTTGTCACCTCAAAAAACCTGACATGAACCATTTCACCTACACTACTTTGGAGATGTATTGCAACACCATCTGGTTGAGCAGGCGGTTAAACACAGATTCCGTTAGCTGTTGGACTGTCTTGAAAAAGTAAGTGATGAAAACTTAATGAAAGGAGCGATACACTGTTTCATAACTCAGATTTCATAACTCAGATTTCATAATTTAGATTCTTGAGAATTAAGTGCTCAAGAATTCTTACATAACACACAGCACTACAACATGGTAAAAAAAAAAAGAAACGAACAAATGTTAGTGTCTGTTAAACCCTGCCAGAACTGTCAGACAATATATGTTGTTTAATAATCAAACCAAGAAACATCTCTACTTGTGCTTCAATGTGTTTAATTTAAAAAAAAACATTTCTGCTCCCTACTGCATTATAAATGCTGATAAGTGAAAGTTAATTTTGTTTTGCTTCTGAACTCCATATTTGATCTTGAGCCACAAGCAAAACAACTTCTGACATGCTGCAGTTTTATTTAAAATGGCGAGAGACTATTTTTACAAATTCTATGCACTAAAAAATAATAGATAGATAATCGATATATAGATAATAATAGATAAAATAAAATAGTTAAAATAGTAAAATATAATTTTTTTGTCACAACATAGTGCCCATACGGTAGTTATATTTGTGTAGATATAAAAATATTATATCACAGGAATATTAAACTAATAATATATAAAATAATATTCAACAATTCCTGTCACTTCTAATACCATTAAGTATATACTAAATTTTTTCTATGAAATGTACACAGTTCATGCCATATTTGTCTTGCCATAATGAAAATGGCCTCATTTACACTTCTGTGTGATTTCTGCATTTATTTACAGTTTGATACCCATGCATTTTCACTAAAATAATTTATAGATGTCATGTGTTCCATTTTCCCTTTTCATTGTTTGAATTGTGTCATTATTAGCCCCTCCTCAGTCTTATTAGTTCCTCATTTGTTCGTCATATTATTTTGTTAAAACCCATGTTTTACCTTGTTTGGTCCATTGTGTATTTATCATTTTTGTCAGTCTTCTGATGTGTTTTGTAGTTTATAGAATGTGGATGTATTTGGTGTGTTGGTTGTGGATGCACGCCCACAAATATCAGTATGGCGAAACCTCCCCTGACAAACCAGTGACAACAACACAGACAGGTGTAGAAAAGAACAAAAGTACAAAAGATATATTGAGCATATGAAAATTATATGCAGTTTAATCTTCAGAAAACCTGTCTACATTTTTTAACTTTGGCTTTATTGGGCTGTTGTACGATCAATCCAGCCAGTGTAATGGGAGATGATAGTGTAGAGTCCAGGCTTTCTGCTGGAGCCACATTTTTTTCCTCCATTAGAGGTTATGCCCACAGCCACACCCTTGTATAACAGAGGACCCCCAGAGTCGCCCTATTGGAAATCATTAGAGAAAAAGAGATCATGTATGGCAATTTGTCACAATGTCTGTGAGTGCAGTACTAACCGTTGAAGTAAAAAAACTTACACGACAAGTGTCCTTTTTTACATCTGCAGCACAGAGCATGTTGTCAGTAAACTTATCTCCATATTCGCTTTGACTACAGTCCAATCGTTTCATGACGGGGATGCTCAGCTCTTGCAGTCTGTCCGGTCGACTCCCCAAGTTATTCAAGAAGCCCCACCCGGCTGTGTCCACAACAGCAGACTCTCCAGGGTTGACCCCTCCTTCCCGCTGGTATTTCACTGGTTTCACTGCATAACTCTCTGTGATTGGACTTTTCAGCTGTCAATAACAAAAACATATAATCTATTATTCAGAGTCTGCTGCAGAAAACACCTCTTACAGTACAACATCACAATACATACCTTGATCAGGGCAATATCATTATCATAGTTTTCTATGTTAAAGTCTGGATGATTGTAGACGGCAGAGACATCAAAGGATTGTTTAGTGTCTTCAGCTTTGGACAGCGAGTGAGCGCCCAACAAAACCTTAAAGCCTGACTCACTCCTGTAGCAAACATGAACAAATCATTTGCATGGCTTAAAAAAAATCAAGCTTAAATTTAAATGTAATATAATTTAAACAGGCTCACATTATTTTTAAACTTGTCATTGGAGCAAACATGTGACATACTTGGCACGGAAAATTGTTTAAGCTTACAAAATGCACAGCAGTGTTTTACACTCATCGTGTGGTTCTTTTACATACCCGTCCTGAAAGCAGTGCGCTGCACTCATTAGCCATTGTTTAGAGATCAGAAAAGCACCACACTCGTGTTTTCCATTCCACTGAAGTGAAGCCATGTAAGGACGAGAGTGTGCCGCAGCCTCCCGTCCACCTATGATGCATTCACCTACATATAAAGAAAATAATGTTGCAGCATAACAAGTAAAGTACCATAACATAAGGATAACAATGCCTGATGTTAGACTTGTATGTTTCAAAATGCGAATCCTACAGCATATATAAACAAAACACTGCTACTGTGTATAACTCACCAGGTAGAAATGCTGCACAGAGCAGAACAAAGGCAAATATCTCTCTTATCTTACTCATAGTGAATGATCACAGTCTGTCTGCTTCTGAGACTGAACACCAGCCAATGCTGCTTGAGCTTTACAAAATGCCCAAAAGAAAGAGAGAGAGAGAAAGAGAGAGAGAGAGTTTCGAAATAATGTGTTGTTTAGACATGTCTTCTTTTGCCAATCTCACACCAGAGATGGAAAACAGAAACATGCCATTAATCTTTCTGAATATTTCTACAATTTCTAAATTCCTATACAGGTTACATTTGTGTTATTCCATAGTTTAGTCGGGTTTACTAAAATTCGTACTATTATAAATGTCCCTAAACTTTGAACGGTGGTGTATATAGAAACTAATTACTGTCACTTCTAATAACACATAGTATATATTTCAATTTTCCTAGAAAATGTTGTCAATTTTGTCCTTGCATAATGAAAAAGACTTCATCTACAGGTCTGTGTGATGAACAACTGCATTTGTTTACAGTTTGATACCATCATTTTTAGTACATTTTACTGAAATAATTTATAGTGGTGTTGATTAAATTTTATTTAGATAAGAATTTCCCAAACCCCACTCTGACAAACCAGTTAAAACAACACAGTTTGAGACAGGTGTCATAAGAAGCATTTTATTAAAATGCAGAAGTACAAAAGATATGTTGAGCATATGAAAAAATTTAATGCAGTATAAAAAGCAAAGCTTTCTAAGCCTTCAAACTTTATTTTTGTTTTGGCTTTATTGGGCAGTTGTACGATCAATCCAGCCAGTGTAATGGGAGATGGTAGTGTAGAGTCCAGGCCGTCTGCTGGAGCCACATTTTTTCCCTCCGTTAGAGGTTATGCCCACAGCCACACCCTTGTATAACAGAGGACCCCCAGAGTCGCCCTATCGGAAATCATTAGAGAAAAGAGGTCATGTTTAACACTTTGTATTTAATGTATACAAACCATTTTCAGTAAAAATCTTACATCACATGTGTCCTTTTTTCTTTCCGCAGCGCAGAGCATGTTGTTGGTAAACCTATCTCCATAGTAGTCGCTACGACCACAGAGCGGTTGATTCATGACGGGGATGCTCAGCTCCTGCAGTCTGTCCGGTCGACTCCCCAAGTTATTCGAGGACCCCCACCCGGCTGTGTCCACAACAGCAGACTCTCCAGGGTTGACACCTCCTTCCCGCTGGTATTTCACTGGTTTCACTGCATAACTCTCTGTGATTGGACTTTTCAGCTGTCAATAACAAAAACATATAATCTATTATTCAGAGTCTGCTGCAGAAAACACCTCTTACAGTACAACATCACAATACATACCTTGATCAGGGCAATATCATTATCATAGTTTTCTATGTTAAAGTCTGGATGATTGTAGACGGCAGAGACATCAAAGGATTGTTTAGTGTCTTCAGCTTTGGACAGCGAGTGAGCGCCCAACAAAACCTTAAAGCCTGATTCTCTCCTGCAGCAAACATGAACAAATCATTTTGCATGGCTTAAAAAATATCAAGCTTAAATTTAAATGTAATATAATTTAAATAGCCTCATATTGTTATTAAACTTGTGCAAACATGTGACATACTTGCCACTAAAATTGTTTAAGCTTACAAAATGCACAGCAGTGTTTTGCCCTCATCGTGTGGTTCTTTTACATACCCGTCCTGAAAGCAGTGCGCTGCACTCATTAGCCACTGATTAGAGATCAGAAAAGCACCACACTCGTGTTTTCCATTCCACTGAAGTGAAGCCATGTAAGGACGAGAGTGTGCCGCAGCCTCCCGTCCACCTGTGATGCATTCACCTACACATAACCACATAAAAAATAATAATGTTGAGTATAACAATGCCACATCTTTATCTGCAGACATGTAAAAAGATATTCATAAATGCATACCATTTAGAACATAAAAAAACAAAACACTGCTACTGTGTATAACTCACCAGGTAGAAATGCTGCACAGAGCAGAACAAAGGCAAATATCTCTCTTATCTTATCTCATAGTGAATGATCACAGTCTGTCTGCTTCTGAGACTGAACACCAGCCAATGCTGCTTGAGCTTTATATAATGCCCAAAAGAGAGAGAGAGAGAAAGAGAGAGAGAGAGTTTCGAAATAATGTGTTGTTTAGACATGCAATTCCTTTGCCAATCTCACACCAGAGATGGAAAACAGAAACATGCCATTAATCTTTCTGTCCATTTATCTTTTTTCTTTCTTTCTGTTTAACAAACATCTGTTCTGTATCACTTTTACTTTTTCTTTCTTCCAAATGCTTTTCTCATGTAGTTTTTATGCTCAAATTCAGACAGACAGTGAAGAAAAAAACAGAAGTGTTTGGACAGCATAAAAATGAAAGTAAGAATAGAATAATGATTTGCACATGTATTTGGAACACCCACATACTGTATGTAGACTGCGTGCGTTTAAAACTCCAACAATCTCCTGGATGGCTGTTACCTCCTCAAAACAGTACACATATCTTCTAAGAGAACTAATACATAAAACACTTTTTATGGAGTCTTTATTAGCAGATGAAAGTGAAACATGGGAATGGAACAAATATATACAGCAGGGTGAAACCTTTTTAAAAAGAGCAATATTAAAGTGGAAATAGGTTACAAGAAGGAATTACATTTGTACTGGCATGCTGTCTGAATGGCAGGTGCCTGTAATCTTCCGTATTTATACTGTATAATGAGTATTTAGTATTACTATTTGAAAGTATTTAGTTGATATTGGTTGATATTTAAATTTCAAATATTATCAATTTATTCGACTAATTGTTGCTCTTTTTAGGAAAACTTCCATACCACATATGGAAATTAAAAATAGTATATGTTCACAACAAATATTGAAATGATCTCTGTTTTAATTGTTACAGTTTAAAATAGTTATTAAAAAGAAACATAAAATAAAAAATATTTATATATAACTTAGGCAATAACATACTCTATGACATGATGGGGAATTTGTAAAAAATTGTTTGTTCATTTGTAAGTAGCTTTTCATTAAGGTCTCTGTTAAATGTAATGTCACTATTCATGTGCACCTGAAGTTGTCATATTTGGATACATGAAGGAGTGGTGTAATCTACTCAGCATCTACATTTATTGCTTTATAAATAATCATGATTCAAGGCTGTACACTTTCGTTTAATGTCCTAATGGCCGCAAGGGGGCGACAGAGACCAAAGTAGTGGCTTTAAAAAAACTGTTTAAAAAAATGCAAACCTTAGCTATCTAAAACTATTTCACTGGTTAATGTGGCGTATATAATGCTAATAATAGCTGCAAGTGTATTTAAATAAATTTCGTCTTTTAAGTAAAAGACGAAAAGAGCAAGGAAGCTCAAGATGTACTTTTTGTGTCCAAGAGTGATTAGGAGTGACTTGACCCTTTTTGCCTAGGTCAGAGGTCAACCTGTATTCTGTGGCTTGCATAAGAGTGATTGACAGAAGGAAGTATCTCCTTGCTCTGAGGAGAAGAGAGATCTAGTTCTACTACACTTTAGACAAGCATCATTTCTATTTTAGTTCATTTTTAATCTAGTTCTATTCAGGGCCACTAGATTATTGCAATGAAATTAACTTAATGTAACTTGATGAAAAATTATTTTTGTAGCTCCATTCATCTGCTTAGTTAATCATGTGTTCAGGTGCAGAACATACAGTACCTCTTTTTACAAATTAATTGAACGTCACACTTTCATAACTGTACGAATTACTTAAATGAGTTGAACTTCAAAGCTAATGTGTGTGTGTGTGTGTGTGTGTGTGTGTGCGGTATGGGGTTCCCACTTCCTCTTTTGTCCCTAGAGGCCACTCTCCTCCTTTAAAACATTTAATGGATAGGAAATAGGGTTCCCTCTTAAACTCACCCCCTTCCCAAATCCTTAAACAAACATATCTTCGAATTTTATCTAATTTTATATTGCAAAGGATTTCTCTCATTTTCTATGCGTCTCAATCTACATCCCTATTTATCTTCCTCTGACTGTCACTCCTCAAGTCTCATTTGCCTAAAGAACATTTCAAAGTTTAAATACCGCATACATGTAAATGTTGTATTCTTATATGTAAAACAGGAGTAACAGCCTCTCATCTGATCTGTCATGGAATGGTCACGAGGAGGTCAGGATATAAGGTCGTGACCGAACTCTGTCTGTCACTGCAGCTAATCTAAAACCGCATTCTGTTAGTCAGGGTATAATCCAACAGATTATGTGGAACTAGAGGAAACTCAGAAGATATTTCCTCAATCCTTATAATACTAAAGCTCAGGGCCTCTACTGATCTTCTGAGACACCCACACAAGATTCAATATTCATTGGACGTGAAGGGGGTATGGGGATCAAAGAAGTGCACGTTGCTCAGACCCACCAACGATCAATGTCTTTCTCAGCTATTGTTCTTAATAGTAAATATACATTTGAAGCCTTGTACATGTCATACAAAACAAACAAATTCTCCTCTTTAGTCTCTAATTAATTTATTTAGATAATTATGGGGTTGGACAAGCCAAGTACAAGGACCTGTAATGCCAATGACCAAATGACCAGCACACAATGTTCAGTTTCTCTGATTTCTCAGTCCTATAGATCTTTTTAACCTTTTAGGTTACTGTGATCCTCTTTTTGGTGATTATGCTTTACAAGTAACATGTGTTAAATAGATTTTTTGGGGGTAATGTGTTAAAAAATAACCAAAAGGCTGAATTATTTACAGTTTTTGCATTGTTTTAAATTACTTGAAGAAAAGCACTGCAGCATAATATTGCATGACAGCTGTAGGCTGAAGGTGAAGTGCACTTTTCCACGGACAAGTAAACCTAAAAAACTAACAAACAACATGATTAGCAATCTTTCATATAGTGAAACATGACATCCAACAGTGCACAATTGATTCGAAGGTGAACGGTAATCAAATACTACAATCTGTTGTCTTTACAGAACATAGTAATTATGTAACTGGCAGAGCTCATAGGCCTTGAAGGTTTTCTGTCTGGCACAGCTTTATCAAGATGTCTTTTCTAATGAACATGAATGATGATACAATATGTTGCCATAGTTTCCAGTGTGGTGCGGAGAGGATTTGTGCCTGCACCTGTGGCCTCTGGCAATATGAGAAAAAGGAAAAATTGTTCTTGGCACAAACAGTGGTTGAGACCTGTCGCACGCCAGACCCTCTTAAGACCACACACAGGTGTGTGTGTGTGTATGAGTGTTTGAATGTGTGTGGTCTGGTGTGGCAACAGTTATCAAAAGTGGGAGTTTCTATGCCTTAAGAGATGTTTCTTCTCTTGTGTTAAATGTAATGTCCCCACCTCTCCATCCCTCCATGCACTCCCCCACCTCGTCTCATGTTCAGCTCTGGAGAGTTTCCAGTGGAAGGGATTATTGTTAAATTCACATAATCTCCACTGTTTCCTCCAGTGAATCTGACTTTTTAGATAGTTCACACATCTCGTCGATCATAATTATTATGTCCAACATTTTGGCTATAAGCATATAGGCACGTCTAACCTATCAGCATACAGCATTTACTACACATTTTAATGCAAACAGAACTGAGATAACAAACAGCATATTGCCCAACCTACACTACAGACAGGTCCACTAGCAGGTTTATAAAGTACATATCATTATCCTCTCAGATTTTTCCCATGGGATGCAGTAATCCAGGTCTAATGTCTTTGTAAAGTAAGTATCCGCTCCAGTGGTGGGCCAGAGAATATTGGGAAGGGGATTCCCAAGATTCCCAGCATTTTACTTCCTGACGGCCTCACCTTACATCAAATATTCCACGACTATTTTCTCTCTGTACCTTACTGTCTTAAGAAACATGTGGGAAATAGAGCAGATTTTTAGATTAAGATTTTTGTTACTTTTTTGGTGTGAGCTTTTGTTGTGGCTTCTTTTAAGTCAGTTATTTACAGTTAAACTGACTGATGATTATTTTATAAGTAATAAGATACAAAAGGCAGAGGAGTTTAGTGAATAGTGAAATCAAGAGCTTTGTTATTGCTACAGTACTACAAAAAAATATATTAAGCACAGATCATTAAATCTTTTTTTTGTGCGTCATTATCATTGTTAATTCATTGTTAATAGGTGGTCTCTACAGTGTTAGTGTAGTAATTTACACAGCTTGACATAAATTTTGTTACCATATCACATATTTTAGCATGGCTGGAATGCATTGTGACCAATCAGCATCTTTAACTGTATTTATTTAATTAATTAATCATTAATGAGCTTTGGGCAAACTGAAGGCAATGCCAATTTGATTGATTTATTGATTTGCATCTAAACCGTACACATGAGATTTGAATGAAATTGTCATTTGGAGAGTGTGACATTTGCAACCCCATTTTCTCCATTTCATAACTGTTTTATTAGTGTTGATTTGTTTGCCTTCTATTACAAACAGCCAATGAAACCTGAGATTTTTAAAGCTAAGTATGTTCTTTAAATCTATAAAGCTATAAAGTTTTGATTTCTTTTATGTGCTCTTGTTGCATCAACTTAGAAATGGTGTCTTTCATCTATGTGTGTCCTAGTACGGAGGAGACCGGGGCTAGTTGTCACACAGATGAACAGTCAAATAAGCTCAATGATAAGGTTTAGATTCAAAAGTCCTGTTACAGTAATGCGTGTTTTCTCTAGCAGTGGTTATACCCCTGCACACATTTATGTAACTGGATTGGTGGTTACGGACTCTCTATCTACACTATTGGGGCAAGTTGTCACAAATGTGTTCAGTGAACTGTATCTTTATCGGGGTGAATACCTGCAGAAAAAATATTTCGCTGTTTTGTAGCCTAGACATTAACATATGTGCCTATTGAGAAATCAACTTTCAAAACCTGAAATTTGCTGTAAAAGTGTGACAACTTGCCCCATTCTCCCGTATGTGCTCTCCCCTAAGTTTTTATGCCTTTGAAGTGTTAAATTGTGCTCTTTGAAGCTCAGGTGACAGTGTGTGAATGACTGTTTGGGATTGATGTGGACCTGGGCAGTGGTGGAGGGGACCCAGAATCACTGACCCGTGATCCATTTCCACCAACACACTAACACTCACTCAACACCTAACTCAAACATTATAACACACAACACAAACACAAGCAGCATCTCTTACTCCGAGCTGAGTTTCCATGTTAGTGAGCACAGACAGGAAAGCATCTTCTATCTGATGCAGCACCCATCACAGCCTATTTTAGATTAGGTTGTCTTCCGGTTGTCTTCTCCTTAGTAGGGGATGTTACTTCAGGACATGCACATATCACACGCAGATGTCACAAAAGCCATAACAGAATAGCACAAATTACACATGCCGGGTTCACAGAAGATCAATTAAAAAAAAAATAAAGTCAGTGGTATTCACATTCACAAGACGTCTACCCCTCTGCCTCAAGCAAACTGTGTCAAGAGCAGAAGTCCATATCCGCTTTTGAACCTGTGATTGACAGGCAGGAATCCCTGAACCTTACACTCAGATTCTCCCGCTTCAAATCGAGGCAATAAAAACAAGCGAGAAACGCCACGGCTTAGCGTGTCAGTCACGAGAAAGGCGATCGCTTTCATATTTTGCCTTCTGAACGCCGTTGCATTCTCCCACTAATTTGTTGAACATAGTTACAGTTGTCAAGGGCAAAGCCGCTGCATTAAGGCCATTCTGCGGTGTTTAGATTGGAAGTGTTTGGTTCCTCACCCTCAGGCTTTATTATGGCTAGACAGGTCGATTGTCAATAACTGTCACTTGTCAGGTGTGATGGCAGCATCCATCTGCCTTTACCTGCCGTGTAATTAGAGCGGCAGCAACCTCTTGTGTTGAAAAATGCAGTTGGCCAGTCATGCCAAAAACACGGGACATAGCGTGCCCGACCACAGCACGAGGGTGCTCAACTCACTTTAATGGGTTTTTCCATATTGAATGAGATTTATACTGACTCATACATCACAACACGAACAGATATTTTTTCTTCATTTTCGAAGAGGGAAAAATCAGTACCATGTTGCATGCAATGCCCTTTTTTATTGAATGGGTGTGGGTGGCAAGAGCACCTTTTTTTCCCACCTGTTTCCCCACGGCCAGACGAGGGTTTTCAAGTCAGCTAAAAGATATATGAGAATATTAAAGCACTTAATTTCATTTTGATGCAATGAAGAACAATAGCAGTATTGTGTAACCTCATGGGCTGTGTTTTTCTCTGTGGTTTCTCTAACAGAAGGTTCCACCCTCAGAGATATTTGTCTTGCCTAAGTGGCTTAGATCATTCTGAATGATAAGAGCAAACAGACGTACGGCATATGCATAATGTCTGATTATCTGCCAGGCATTGATTAACCCAGAGAACGGCAGAAGATTTAACACATTTACAAGATATGTTCTACAGGTTGATGATTTCCTCCCCGTGTTATTAGGGCTGCGTGTCTCCATGTAAGCAGATAAAGTAGTTACAGTCTAATTAGTTCATTTACCTCATCTGTTTGCAAAATGAAGACATCATGTAGGGATATTGAATTTAAAAGGAGACCACAAACTTTGTGTTTTCTGTACTAAAGAGTACAAATCCCACAAATGTAAACAAAATATTGTTTTGTTTCACTGCATAAGACTTACAAATTCCTTCAAAAGGAATTGTGTGTGTATACAACACAGTGGTTAAAGGTAGAGTCATGCAATTAAAAACTATAAGATAAACAAAAAAAATTACCTTTACCTTTTGAATACCATTGATAAAATAAGGTAATTTTCAGATCAAGTAAAATAATCTTTGAAAGATGTGTCATTACTTATATTGTATAATAAAACAAGTCATTGTGTATGAAAACCATTTATACAACAAATTTTAATTTCATCATGTAAACATTAAAATATTTTTTTAATTAATTTTAATTTTTTTGCATTATTTTATATTATAAATACCAAGAGTCAAATTATACAGTATAAATAATGAATAAAGCCATGTTCTTTGACATGGCAATGATTTTTTAATTGAGGGTTAAATGTTAATTATTAGGGTTTATCTCATATAAATCTTTGATTAGTGTTCAATTAATATACTGAGCGGGTTTAATGTATGTGTGTTGTTCTGATTGAATGAGTCACACACCTGAGGTTCCTGTTTTGCTCAGGCCTCGTTTGAGCCTGTCAGCAGCCACAGGAAGCCACACATCCATCTCTAACACACACACACATGCAGACACACACACATGCAGACACACACACACAAGCAAAAACACACTTCTCTCTCTAACTGTGATTTATTAGCCTGCAGAACAGTCTGCCACAACTTATCTTAAACTGACACACTGATCACATCAAAAGTAGTTATACAGAAAATATGATTGATTAAAAAATATTATTTATCTCAGCTTATATCTTGTTTTAAGGCTATTTTTATTCTTAATCATTTCATAATTTATGATGTACAGAGTCTAAAGGGTTTCAATGGTTTTCTAGTTAAATTTATTACAACCTGCAAATTGGTTGATCTGCAAGACTGATTTGTTGATTCACAACTTACAAAAAAATATAAAATTATTGTTAGAAATTTAAGTACAAGCTAGACTTTAAACCCCTGAAAAACATTAACATTACCTTTGATTTCGAATTTTTTATGAATAGCATAAAAGATCTGAACAGAAAATCTAGGGTGATTTAATTCAATTGTCTGTTTGTTATGTTTTTATTTGGATTGGACAGATATTAATGCTTTATGTCCACACACAGAGAGACACAGACTGCTGGGAAACAGCTATATAGAGTCTGTCTGTCGACAGGAGGATTGCTTCGTTTGAACAGTTCTCTGGCTGCTTTGATTTGAGCTCTGTGTTGTTTTTAGGCCTCAGGTTCCTCATTGCATCATTTCCCATGAGACAAAAAAACATCTTGTGTCATAAGTGACTGTTTTGGGTCCTGGGAAATTAGCAGCTTCTCTTTTCTGTATTAAACTTAGATTTACACTGTTATAAATATAAACAATTATTAGAATTATAGGCCTATTCTTTTTTTAAAAACACATTCTATATATGTATATATATGTATATGTATGTAGTACTGATGCAAATGTGAAATATGGTTTGGCTGGCATTTTCTAAGGAAGATAAGAATGTCATACTCACTATTGCAGAATATAAAACACTCTTCTTTCATCTTTTCCCCACTGAAGACCTACACCGTTGCAGGAAAACCAAACAGACATGTTTTTAATTGAACTCAACCAGCTATCTGAAGAATCTCTGCTTTGACATTCATACTGCAGTAACTAACACACATACACAAACATTTTAAACATCTCTAGACAGGTTAGTATTGTTTCACCTTATCTGATGTTTCCTGTGGGGAAAATATATCATCGCAATAAGTCTTTCAAATACGATTGTGTTTGTGCTATTATGCATGTCAGTCTTTGGATACCAATTCTATCAACCAATTCTCTTTATTTTGATCATGAGTTATGTAACTTTACAAGGACAATGCAGTGTTTCTGATAAAAAAAATGCAAGTCTTATTAGATGTTTGTTCAATAGTTCCGATCAATAAACATACATTTGTTATTGGTCCCTTTAAATAATGGTCTCTTAACCAACAGATTTCATATTAATATTCAGTATTAATATGGTATTTTATTTCCAAAAAACACATGTGAGAAATCTGTAATTATATCATTAGGTTGATATACATTTGATGTTGGTGTATTTGCGGTGAGTGTGATGTGAGGTAATTGCAGGAGAATTAAGCTCTTTTATATGGCTGCCATATTGTCAACATAGCTTGTTAAATCACATTTCCACTCCTCAGCCACTCCCCTTCACTTCTGTCATTCTCTCCCCTCTTCTTTTTCTTTTTCATTTGTTCTAATTCCAGGGCTGGCCGGGTCTTGCCTGGATTTGAGCAGTACTGGGTTTCAAAGGGGTAAGTGACACCTTACCTGTAATTTTATGGTTTCACTCCACCAGCCTTTGAAGTCTCAGACTGGAGATGTGCGTTGCGTGTGTGTGTCTATTCAAAGCTCGCTGAAGAAAGATTTCTAATGGAGCACTAAGACTTTAGAAATGAGACTTTAGCTCATAATGAATTATTTTCAAAAGGCCTTTATACAAAACCCTGCTGATTTTATAGCGTAATAGCAGACGTTATATACTGTACCACTCGCCTGTATAGCGTTCAGACGTCTGTACATTTGCTTTGTTTGCTTTAACATTAAACGGTTTCCTTCCTTTTCTTTTAAGGTTTGAGATTTTCTTTCTTTCTTCAACAGCTTCTACACGCTGCAGCAAGTTAAGGACTCATTAAAGTGCAAAGTGTGTAGCCCTTTGATAGCTTTTTTTTACTTAAATTGAAAAAGCAAAGAGTACAGCCATCAAAGATACACTTCACACAAACTGTGCCATTTAAAACTTCACTGGATCTGAATGTGATATTTGTTTCTATGTTTATTGTGTAGAAGTGAGAAACAACATTGAGGTTTGCAGTGTTGCCAATGCCATTTATGTTTACAGTCGTCAGCTCTTTAGGCTGTTAATGTGTGTGTGTGTGTGTCTATGCGCGCATGTGTGTGTGTGTTTTCAGCGCTATTTATACAATGATAGGCTGTTCTCTGTCAAGTGCTGATGGACAAATTCTGCATTTTTCTCTTATGAATCATTTTGAGCAGCTCTTTAAGAAACACTGCTCTCTAATCATCAACTCATTCACACTCCATTACATATTGAACTATACATTACTGTACAGTAAATACCGACATACCATACAAATTATGGTAGTATTTCTGACTTCAATAGTATATTTCTTAAATAGACATATCTAACACATTTGCCCTTACGACAGAAAATGCAATGTGTCAGTGAGATCAATAAGCACAACATCTTATGTAATAAAAAGGAATGACAAAACAAAATAAGCTAAGAAGTGATATCGCTGTGTGTGTGTGTGTGTGTGTGTGTGTGTGTGTTTGCTCTCCGCTTAAGGTATTTGACAGGAATATCAGTCTGTCTGTGCAGGGGGTTTGAACCTTCCCCTCCTCCATCTGTCTAAAACTAACAGAGCGACGCCAATGACCCAGCCATGCACCTGTACCCCCCAACACCCCCACCATCACTCAAATTCTCACAGATTAAGGTTTAGAAATCATGTTCATTCACAACGACCATCTCAAAACATCTCCATCCCCTGGGAAACCACAAACTGACGCTCATTCATTTCTGTGAAAGCATTTCAGCTGAATGCACTTTCTTTACAATTAAATGGCAGATATGAAGACCACTCTAAAAAAACTTAAAGGTGCTGGTAATTCTCTGCCAGCTCATTATCTTTTCATTTGACAGACATTTCCGTTGTAAGAGTTGTAAAAAATCGAATTACATTTTTTTTAATACAGTATTTTGAGCTCTATTTTTATGAATTAGATTTTTGTAGTCCAAAAGAACAATTTTAGAAGACAACAATTTTAGTTGTAATCTATAAGAAAATGTTGATATTGTGTCGAAAGCTTTGTAGAATGGTTGTATAAAAGCAATATCACACTAGCAGTAATTGCAATATTTAGAAATCGGACAGCAGGACAAAAAGTTTGGCTCTTTAATAACTGCCCTTCCACAACACTGAGTCCTGAACCCATAACTGTCAACATATCCCAGTGTGTGTGAGCTGGTATCATAATGGTTGATAATGTTTACCCATAACACAAAGCTGTGAGTTTGATGCATTAATACCACAGACCTGTGTAAACTATAAACAACTCACCACTGCCCACCGCACTCCATTTCTCACAGTCTAACATATACTGTACAGTATCCTCCCTCTCTCTCAGATTAAACTATAACAACCCATGTACAGTACTATGCCAAGTAAAAAGTAGTCCTTCTTTACAGACCAAACTACCACCTGCTGTGCAGTTAGATAACACTATACTGTGTGAAATCCAGGACAGAGATTAAATTGAACTTGTTTTAACAGACAGGGCCTCAAGCCCTAATAACTAAGAGGTGTTTGTCCATTTAAGTCTGGGGAAACAGAGACTGGAAGTTTATGGAAGACTGGATACATCTACAGTAGATTGGGCTGCTGGGTCATGTCTGGTCATGGGGAAAGAGCGAGCTACCACACTCACGGGAGATTTTCCCTCTCCAGATGTTCATCCCTCCTGCCTGCTTCTGTCTAAACCAATCAGTGTTCGGGAGGCCTTACCTGGTGAGAGCTGACCTCTGGGTAATACTTTTACGAGAAAAGTCTAAAGACAAACTTCATTGCACAATAATGGAAATTAATTATAAAAAGAAAAAAAAGCTGATACCTAAAGCAGCTTTACTGGGTTGTTGCAGTATCAATTTATAACTAATCAGGCATCATGTTGTATAAAGGCACTTCCAAAAAACTTTAAAAGCAGATGTTTAGGGTGCCTTACACTATTGTTCAAAGGTTTAGGGTCACTTGCCTGAAATGTTTTTTTATTATCTTTGAAACCTTTTGATCTTAAGGAATATATCTGAAGGTTAGCTATTTGGAAAAAATATATAAATATACCCACATATTATTGTTGGTTTTTACAAGGTAAAAATTGTATGTAAAAATGTTTTTGAAATAGATGAGATATTGAAACATCCTTAAAACAAACCCCTTTACACCCCATGATGCCACTTGATAAAACAGTTAAAGTAATGAGAATTTAGCAATTCTAAGCAAATAGTTTGAAATTGCCAAAATATAACATAGTTCATTTTATTCTTATTTAGTCCAAAAATAATTTATAGAGTTACATTTGTGCCACTTTATGGTTCAACAATAGTTTACTATTTAAAATATGAACAAAATCTAAGAATGAGTAAGTGACTTTAAAATAAACAGTTGTATAAATCTAGTATGTTCATATTTGAAAAACGATCTTTAGAGGTAATAAGTAAATATTTTCTTGCACAATTCATTTTCATTTAGTCATTTAGCAATTTAATCAATGCCTGCTTATTTCTGAAAATACGAAACAATGCTTATTTCTTAAAAATGAAGTTGAACGTTTTATTGGTTTAACATTCTGGGATAGTGGGAATGGTTGTCTATATTCTTACACAGCCATTTCATAAAACAGGTGATAATCTCATCAATGTGCTAAACATTTTCGGATATTCACTGACTCAGGCATGAAGAATCACATGCGCTCAAAGTTGCTATACCCCCCAATCGTCTCCCCCCTCCACCTCTCCCTTCATGCAGACTGCACTCGTCCCCCAGATGAACCTGTCTGTGAGGGGCAACGGGTTGGCAGTGGGCTGGATTAGTGGGCCTGTTGCTCGGCTTGGACGCCGGTCTTCTTAATGAGCTCTTCTCCATGGCTCAGAGAACCTGGCTTGACCAGATGTTCAGCCCGGGGCTGGTGGTAAAGGGATGACACTGCAGACCTACAGCATCTAATGAAGCGACTGATAACGGCCATGACTTCATGTCAAAGGGGAAAAAAACATTCACCCTGAGATGACACTCGTGGGTGATTTGTTAATTGAATATAGACACAGTAACAAACCAGGGGAACATTGAAAAGAAAGAGGAAATGAGCAAAAGACAGGCTAAAGATGTCTGAAGCATTTAAGATGAGAGGAAAGTGGCAAACAGCCATTGGCAAGAATCCCAGGAGTCTGACCGCAGACAGACCTCCCACTTTATACACCTGCTTCAGCTCTGCATCAACATGTGTCTCTCATTCACGCACACAACACCATTATTATGCTCAACAAGCAAGATTTAGGATTATCCTCATGCTGGACTGATAAATGTTAGCTACAGTACTGAATGTTCACATGTTCAATAATGTTGGCTGGTTATGGTGCCGTGGTAAAGTATGGTAAAAAAGCTTTTTTTGAATAGCAAATTTGTTAAAAGTAAATTGAAAACAAAAACTCTAGAAAGTAAAAAAAACAATCTTTACTGTTAATGTAATCTTTACATTTGATTTGATCTTCATATTATTTATCACCCCAGGATAAAGCCTGCAATATTCTTCTTATGGGAAAGTATGCAATAGTCTCTTGAAGTGTGTATTGTATTGTACTTTCTTAGTGTATTGTATTGTGTGTACAGCCATGACAGTTTCCTTTATTATTATTATCTTTTGCTTATAAATTCTCATTCACTCGTACCACACTTTGTATATGCATGTACACATGTCAAATAAAACGTAAGAGTTTTTTTATATTATAAACTATGGAGAAAATTAAAACTGCTCTGAATTTATGTGATCCAATTAAATTAATAATAATTACATTTCTGTTTACATGGGTAATCCCATTATCAGTAACTAGTAAGTGAATACTTCTTTCAAACAACTACAGTTCAGATGTTAACTATAGCATCTGTAAAATCACTGTATATTACTTTGTGCACAGTAACTGTATATTTTATTAACTGTTAGCAATAAGCATTTATCTTTACATCCCTGCCCCTTTTCCAACAGATACGTGTAGCATAAATAGTTGTGTAAGTTGAAGCCATATTTAATACACAAGATAAGAGGATACTGTGAAAGAATCAGCTTGTGGTCACACTGGCTGCCAGGGATCGAGGAGAAACTCCAATGTGTTAAAGTTTGTTTTGTTTTTATCAGGGTGAACGTAGAGTGTCCGTTCTGTCCTGCACCCCGTGCTGCCCTTGCTGTTCCAGGGCAGGAGGTTGGGTGTACAATAGCGGCCCCTGTCCCAGTGCTGCACAAAGGGCTGTCCATGTCCATTAGTGTTTGGGGTTAGGGGGTGAGCGGCTAATAGCTTATTACACCCCTATAGGGAGAGTGGCCCCTGGAGAGCTGCAAATTGCAATCCGAGTCCAATTAAAGAATAAAGACAAACATTGAGACACGGGACGTGGGCCACATACACACATTCCTCTATAGACCTTTTTACATTTCACTATCACATACTTTTCTCATCAAATGCTTATGTCTTTCTCATTTCTTACTTTTTATCCTCATATTTGCACATTGTTCTGGCATTCTGTGACACATGCTTCCATATTAATATACCAGCAGGATACACTAAAATCTAGCATTTATTTAATATTTCTAGTACTTCTAGATATTAGATTTTTCATCTCTCTGCAACAGATGCAGGTGTAGATTCTGCTTTGTTGATCATAATCCTCTGCAGAAGAGCCGCTGAGTGTGTCTGACACTGCCCCCTGACCCCCACCCCATAGCCCCCGCACTGACCAGATTCTGGGCGACCTCATAGGATCCGACAGGCGTAAAAATAATGATGGACACCTTAGCCACCGCTGACCCGCCCTGACTCGCCCGCTCCACATGAGAGGTAACGCAACCACTTAACTGAGGCCCCATAGATATACACACACATACACTTAACTGCTTCCTGCTGAGAACCACTTCTTTATCAGGAGGGGTCATAGCAACTTCAAAATACACAGACAGAAAAACAATAAAACCAGCTGTAAGGTTATTTATCACAGGATATGGACACTCATGACAGTTCATTTCTGAAACCGTATACAATGTAGAGCAGTGTTCCAATGAAGAACGAATCATAATAGCTGTTAGCTAGTGATGATTTGTATAATACTTCTTAAAATTGTTTAAAATATTAAAATTGAGAATTGTTTACATACAAGAGTAATATAAAACCACAACATTAATGTGTAGAGAGAAAATGATGAGAAATTAATTACATTGAGTTTGAAATTAGTTTATATTGAAAATGTCTGCAATCAAAAGTAAGAGATTTAATTTGGAAAATGAACTTAATTTTACCAATAAGTTAAATTGTACTTTATATCACACTAAAGATTTTTGATCTGAACTCTGAATAGATCTCAGGGGGACCATGAGAAAAACTGATTTTGTGTAAAAGTTTGTCTCAGATCCAGACAGTGTGACAGAGAGAGCTGAGGTGGGCTGTTTCTCTCAGCTTAGCACTAGGAAAGCGATGTAATACTTTAATTACAGTCCTTAATCACCCGCTCTAAAGCCCTCATATTTCTCACCTCCCAGACATGTACTAGCTCGCTTACAGTAGACTAGAGGATCACTCAACACACACACACACACACACACATGCGTGAGCACCTTACATTCTGAAACAAGCATCTCTTCTGATGCATATACTGCTAGAAATGACCTAAAGCAAATACCAAAGAAAAATATGAAACAAAATTAAACTTATTTTAATACAAATCTGTGTAAATTATAGTGAAAAATGTAAATCAGTGATTCATTTTAACATTTTTATGCGTGTCATTAAGACATTCAAAGTTTTTACCATCATGCTCTTCTTTTGTTTGTCATGTTTAATTTCGTGCTGTAATTTAAAATAATCATATAGGTCATTTTTTGGACTTCCATTCCACACAAAGATATGGAGTGACAAAAACAAGAGTATAATCCTTTTATTTTTATGTCATTGTTACATTGCTATTTTATTATTCCATACTCAAACTCAGACTTTTTATATTTTCAGCTTAAAACAGAATACACTTCCATTCTTTATTTAGATTTTTTTTGTTTACTCATCAACTCATCAAAATTAAAATTCAATCCAAATTAATTATTAATTATATTATAAAATCCTAAAAAAAGAAAACTATGTTATACAGTATTTTAGAATGTTCATTTAACTTTTATTGTTTCACATTAAGAAACTGTTTCAAATTGTATTGAAGGAGCTTATTGGCTGCTTTTTTTTTTGATTCCAGTCATCTCATTTTAAAACAAATTATCTTTTAAATTAAAAGAAAATAATATGTTGGCACAATTACATTTTTCTCTGTATAACTCATTTTAAACCTTTGGACATATGCCTTCACATCAATAGGAAGATTAAATAAGATCATGAAAAACATTTAAAAACATTTAAACATTTTAAAACATTAACAACCTAAATAGTATATGCTTATACTTTCTAAATATCGTTATGAATACAGCAGTTTAATTAATTACTGAAACTTCGTTGAAACTTTTTTTACTTCAATTTTATGTGCTTAAATGAATTCTGTAAATCTGCTCTGCAATATATGCTTTTCAAGAACTACTTTGGCTTCTAGGTCACCCAGAAACTGTGGTCTTATTAGACACTGTTCTACCAGTGCAGTGAGAAACAAAAGATGTTTTTCAGGCAGGCAGAGAGTGAGATGAGTGAGATGAGGCTGTTTGCTGGTGGGGGTGGGTGACTGCCTGATGTCCCAAACTATAAAGTAAGATGACTAACTGACAACTTTATCTAATGGTGCACAGATCACTCTGATTGGTCGATTGGAGAACAGGTCACTAACTATAGCAATTTGAGATTTCCATATACACATACAGTATGCACCCTAGCATATGGAATGGTGTAGGCTAAAAGTAAAGATACTTTAATTGCTAATGATCCTTAATGCACCTGTTCTTGCCTGTCTCATCCTTAAAACAGTATTATACATCACAGAGTACTTTTAATGGAAATATTGAATGTTAAAATATATATTCTACAGTTTATAGAGCCAGAAGAATTTAATATTTGTATTACAGTAATTAATTTTTGTGGTCTGCTATTTTTTGTTTGCACATGAAGCTAAGAATCTTCCACCCAAAACCACACCGCTCCACCTTCTCTTGGGTGGCACTGCCCTGCTTAGTGAGGGAATTTCTCAATGGGAGTTTTTTCCCCCTTCTAATCTCTAAACAAGCACTTGGGTCTGTCCCGCTTTTACTCAGACAGTTGTAATGACGAGAGGACAAAAGAAAGCAGACAACCCCTTTAATTCACCTTTTTCAAGTGCCATTGATTGGCATCAAAACCTGCTATATATGGGTTGTCTTTATAGATACAACATAATTCTACAAATATTAATAAACAAAAATGTAACACTTTCTTTAAAACCTGTATGCAGTTGTAGCTACTGTGGTATACAAAGAAACAATAGGGGTATTGTTTCTGTTACACTGATTAATTGGAATGATGCTTCAGTCATGACGTTTGTGCATCTGTCTGTTTTTCTCTGAGGAGACTGAACCAGTTATACTCTACAGTCCATGAAACACAAAATTCACCTGAACACAGGACAGTGATGATGCTGATATTACAGACATCACATAACAATACAATATGTAAATCATGTGGGGAAAGAGAGTGAGAGACTGAAATAGTAATAATGTGCTCTATTCCCACTACACAAATACATACATAAATTGTGTTTTGACAGTGATGCATGGCTGCATCATCAACACAATGTATCTATGTACTTATCATGTCAATCAATTTTTGGTATTTCAATTCAAATTAAAATGAACTTGACAGTTATGCATTAAATTTATTGACTATTTAAACTTCTCCAACTGAAAATTAACCTTGAACTTATAAGCACATGTTGCTTGTTAAAACTTTGTTAAAATTTTTTGTCATGATTTATAAGATAATAATATTTTTATTATATATTTTCATAGCAGATATCAGTGTAATTTAAAAATGAAACATTTTATATTTAATCTCATGATTAAATATGATTGAATATGATTTAAGATCATATTTAATATTAATTAAACTTTTTAAGCCAAGAAATGCTTCATTAGACTTTCGCCTTGCTTATTTGAGAAAATAAAAGTTTAAGAAAATAAAAATTATAATTATAAAACTATACTTTAAAATGAAACTTGGGCATTTTATTTTTATTTTAAACCATTTACAGTGCATGTTTTTAAAATGTTGTACAGAGAAACAAAAAATAAAGCAGCGAAAAGTTAGATTTGGTATACTGGACTTTAATTCCTTTAAAAGTAATGCTGCGAAAATTATGGAAAAACACATCAAATGTAGGAGTGTAAAGATTAGCACATATGTAACGTCGTTTTGTCTTTTAGTTAGTGGCTTGATGACAATAGATATTGTGCGATATCACTTATTATTGCGGGTATTGGTATTTTTAACAATTTAATCTCAATTTACTTCTCAGGCGAAAATTGTTTCTTTAAGAACAATTTGCAGTAATACATAAGTTAATATAAATAGTTCAAAACAACTATAACAAAACAACTGCATTTACAAAAATACACAATATAAAAGTCTCGCATATGGAGGTCGGCAAACAACTTAATTTTGATATTCAACAATACTGAATCTTGGCAGTCATGGAAACTAAGGCAATTCTGAAACAGGGTTTGACACAAGTACAGTTTAAAACAACCCGGTATTTTTGTATTAGGCCTGCTTGCACTTTGTCACAGCCGTCAAACATTTCAGACAAATTTAAACCTCAAGAATAAGATTATTTTGTGTAGTGAATGTCAAACAATGACACATGACACGCAAATCTCAGTTTAAAAAAGACAAAAAAATGTCATTAGATTCCTCTGATTATATAGCCAACCAGAAAACATACAGTACATGTCACACTCAGTGGACGTTTGGCGTTATGGGCACTGATGTTGTTATGGATATGAAGGTGACAGTTTTATAACTCCGTCCCATCTCGAGGGTAAATAAGACTGTTTACACTGAAGCTGTTGTAGAAGTGCCCGCTGAACTGCGCGCTCTGGCCGCCTGTGAAAGAGTTATAGTACATCCCACGGTTAACCTGAACACTGTCTTGGAGATCACTTGGTCCACCTGCGTCAGGTGCCGAGCTGGCATGGTATGGGCTCAAAGTACTAATATTTCGGCTGGAAAGTTCGTTTACCAAACCTAGAGATCCCTGTCTGGCAGGTCCTGAAGAAGAGCTTAACGCAGACATACTATTGAAGAAATTATTAAAGCATGGTGCGCCTCGCCAGGCCCGCGGGCGATGCGCCTTTGTGGCTCTCATTTGCAGCATCGATCTCAGGAGATTCTGGCCCGGTGAGGTGACTGCTGCTGTCTGTGTGTTTCATCCCTCCAATCTGTCGGTCATCATCTGCTTTTGTACTGCTGACAACACCGGTAGAGGATTCTGATCTGCGTTTCCTTTTCCTACGAAAGTTTCCGTTGTCAAACATCTTTTCACAGTTGGGGTCTAGAGTCCAATAATTTCCTTTTCCTTAAAACGATATGAATAGTACGTTAATATACAGGTATGGGGCAATTTTTCATGCTTTAAACTTATGTGCAGTTAAAATATATAATCTAAACGTGTTGAAATAAGCGTTATGTCACAGTTAAAACTTTGCGCCCTTGTTTTGGAGAGCTGCGTAACTCACCTGGGTCGTCCTCATCGCGCGGCACTTTTTTAAAGCAATCGTTTAAGGAAAGATTATGCCTGATGGAGTTTTGCCATCCAGCTTTACTCTTCTTATAAAAGGGAAAATTCTCTGCCACATACTGATAGATCTGACTCAGTGTTAACTTTTTCTCGTGCGCGTTCTGTATCGCCATGGCTATTAGCGCCGAGTACGAGTAAGGCGGACGCACGAGCTTTAAAAGTTCCTCTTGGCTCGCGATGGAGAGCCAGCCCAGATCCGGACCCGCAAACCCGGACGAGTTAGGGAGAAATTGCCTTTGAGAGCCGTAAGATGGAGGGATGAACGATGGGCTGTTGTTTCCGTGAATGTAAGACGAAGATGCGTTGACAGAAGGTCCATTAAGCCACAGGTACGGGTTTGGGGTCGGTGTGTAGTCGCTCAGGCCGTATCCTGATGGTCTCTGCGCCGCAGGAAGGTTCTGTTGATGGTAAACACTGAAGTTGTCACAATACACGGCCATATCCGTTGTCTCGTGTGCGCTTTTGGGCAGTTGCTGGAGAGGGTTGACAGCAGTGGTACTGTTGTTATGGATGGTGTTCATATCTCACCTGCACGAGGTAAAGTTTGCGAGGAGAGTTTGCTGACTTTGCTCATATACACACTCAAGTGGGCAAAAACGGTGTCTAATCTGCTATTCTTGCTTCTTGCAGCCAATAGATGCACATTTCCGAAAAGTGGGCGTGTCCCATAGACTGGGATTTCAGGGAGATAATTGAAGTCATTCATAAATACTGAGATAGGCTCAGACAGGCATTTATAGAGAGGTATCTCATAAGATAGGTTATTTATGTCTGTTTAGAAAGAGTTTAATAGATTCCTTTTTTTATTTTGTGAGCAGAGGAAAAAGCTATAGAATAATGAAATACATTATTTTAGTTATTAACTCGAGTAAACCATCTCATCAATGCTCACAACACTTTTGTTCATTTCAATAAAATTACATGCTATGCGCTTATAAACTACATATATTATACAGCCACTACAAGAATAAATCGTTAGATATACAAAATGATCTGCTCTTTACAGGAATTCCTTTCAAATAAATTTCTTTACTTAAACCTCATAAAACAAACAACCTGAAACGAAACAATTAGTGTTATAATCATGATAACAATAACAAAAGAATACTTTTGAAATAAGTTTCTATAATTTTTTTCTTCTATGTTTTATTTTTCAACATACCCTACGAATTTACAAATTGATGAATAATCTAATTGTATTGGGGAGAGATTTTCGGTGAATGTTTAAATTTATTCTCAAAAATAGGCTAATCTCTAAGGCATGACCAAATGTTATCTTATCTAACTCGCTCAAACATTTTGAAAACGTATTTGCCTTGATTTTTAAAAGTAAGCTATTCATTGAAGTTTTGTATTTATTGATGTCAAGTAGCTACAAACGAAATAACTGCTAATAACTGCTTGAAATAATTGGGGAAAAGTTATTTATTATATTTATTAAAAATTATTGTGAAACTTAAATTGTTCTTTAAGCCACAAAATCAGAACCAAAAATCACAATTTCAAGAATAAGTATAAAAAATACACAGAGAAATCTTAAGTCTGCTTTTGGAAAATCATTTACTGCTTTAATAAATTATTGCGTATTTATATGTATTTTAGGCCTATATATTTTTTTAATTGTATTTTATATTTATTTTACTTCACGAGCCTATTTACAGAAATAGAAATTGCCCCAAAACATCCAAAATCTACTGCCAAACGTTTCATCAGAATTGCACATCATTATAATGCGTTATGAACTGACTTCTCTCAGTGTTCTTTCAGGACATGTTTCATTAAAGATTTCAGAGTTTCTGTCCGAGAATTTTGATAATGCATAATACTGCAGATACAGTTCCAATTTACATTCACCTAATTATTTTTCAGGTCTTTCTTTAGTATGTCTCATGTTTGTGGATTTTGGCTGCGTGACCAATCACGGGCCTTTAAAATGCCGTACTGCTGCCACCTAGTGTTGAAAGTGGGTTAGTGAACCACTGTGTTTGTTTGTAATAAAAGAATTACCCCATGCCTTGCGTTTAAAACAAATATTAGGCAATATTTTCGTTACATTTTTGTTTTGTCCAAGTTGCAAGGTGTCATGTCTAAAGTGTAACATTCATAAGCTATTTTTTAGGTGTTGTTATGAAAAGGTCAGATGAGAACTTTGGACAGATAAGAACGTTGGCCCAGAAGAAATACAGGACTTTTAGCAAAGTTTGGGAATGTCTTGGGAAGGTTTTTCTATATATATGAAAAACTAAACAAAGAGTAAAATAATCAAGCACCATTTTAATTTACAGTGTGCAAATGATTTATAATAATTCACAAAATAAACAACTGTGTCTTAATGTCATGTTATGGGATCATTTATTCACAAAAAGCACAATAATTTAAAAAGGGCTGAAAATGTTGTGATGCTAGCATTTATAGGCAAATATATTAGACAAATGATGCTAGTGAGCATACCCATAGTTGATGAAACACCCCTTAATTTCAATCAACTGAAACTATTATAACAAGTTAGAGTAGGAAGCATTCCAACACATACAGAAAAACAAACAAATAACAACAAAAAGACACGCAATCAGGCGGTAAACAAAGCAGGGCACACAATGACAACAAACAAATGTTGAAAACTTGAAAAAGCCGAAAGTGGAAACAATGCACAAAACAATGTGAACATGTGAGTGAGGAGATAGCGCCCCCAGCAGGAGAACTGGAAAACATCACAATCATTTCACCACAAGATAGCGCTAGAGGCATTCTGACAGTGCAGCTGAACATGGCAAATCTCCTGGCTTCACAATAAGCTTCTTTAAAACCGTAACACATCAGATAAATGTTCTTTCATAACTTCTTTTGTCTGAAGAAACATACACACAGTAAACTACATCTTTAAACATACTGTAGTAGTTTTTTAACAGGGAATATAAGATTGCAAATTGCAATGTGGCTTTCTGTGGAAATGCATTATTCATATGTATGTGCACATGTGCGCATACATCATCATCTCTGTTTGAGACATGCTGTCAATTGTTCTGCCACAGCGGAGCAAAGATCAAGGCATGCTGTTGTCTGTATACAGTGTAAAGTAATCCAAGTTGCTCACAGTGTGTGTGTGTGTGTGTGTGTGTGATTGTGTTAGTCCAGCAAAGCAACGGTGAACGTGAGTTTCACAACCTCATTATGAGTTCACCTCAGGCTCCTGGCATCATGGTGACAGAGCAGAAGACATGAGAAATGAGAGGAGTGTGAGAGTTTGACAGGAACAGACGAGAAGAGAAAAGAGCGAGTGAATGAGGCTGTGCTCCCATCTTCTTAGAGAGCAGTGACAGAGACAGATTGAGGTAGATCCACTGTGTGCTTCTCATTTACAATACACCACTCTCTCTTTTTTCTTTTTGAGTCTCTTTTTGTCTTCTTTCTGCTCCGTTTCCTGTTTCACTTTCTTTTTCTGTTATTGAGATTAATGAGTTAACTACATGTCTTAAATATAAATTCACACAGGGGCTTGTATATGGCAGAAAGATGGAGGAAATACCAGTGGTTTGCTTGGCGAAGCAAAAAACATCTACAGTCTTAATAAATCCTCAGAGGTACACAAGATAAACAGGACTGAATGCATGTGTGTGTTCTTGTCAATAAAAGCATATGATGAGAGGGCAACCTGGAACAACCAACCTCCTGTCCACCTCTCACTATTCTGTAATGCCCTTCTGTGTGTCGAGTCAAGTGAAGCATGAGGCCCAAAAGCCTGAGGCCGATGTGTGAAATACAGATTGTTTTCCAAGTGTAGGGGTTGAGGCGAGGTCAGGGTGTTATGCTGGCTGTTTCTCCTCGCTAATCACAACCGTCTGACCTTACGTACATCGTTTAGCAAATGGTCTGTACAAACACCAGTGAAATCATTGCGGTTATCAGCCACCTTTCATATCACATTTCTCAATCTCTATTGTAATCTAAACCATCAACAGAATCAAGAAACCAGAGAACCTGTGAATACTGTATTTACACTTCAGGAGGTTTAGTGTGTGTGGTTTAATGCTGCCAGAGGATGGCGCTAATGTATGCGTCTCCACCACAGACCTCAAAAACTAAAACTCACTGATAGACAATGTTTTCAGGTTTGTTTAACATGTTGCTTCAACGTCATTTATTTAGGTTTCAAAAGATTTTGAGAAGTTTAAATATTTCTATTCTGAAACCTGTCTCTCACAGATCTATTCACAATATTACATGTAAAGAAAATTTATGACAATTAAAATTTTCTTGGTCTTTGCGGAGACAGATTTTAAAAATTGACATTGCATTTCTATATTTTATGGGGACAAAATGACTTTTATACTGCACAAACTGAAAAATTTTCCCCTAACCCTCCCGCAAACCTTTCTGCACTTTTATATTTTTCAAATAAACATTATTTTTGATTTATAAGCTGTTATCCTCATGTGGAACAAAAAAATGTACGCACGCACACACGGTCTCCCTAAAACACACACAACATTCACATGCTTGACCGTTAACAGCAGCACAGGAGTGTGTGCGTTGGTGTGGCTCAGAGATTTACTACAGATGCCACCTGAAAAGAGCACATCAGCTGCCAAACAGGCTGGCACGCAAGGTGGTGTAAGCCTCCATCCTGTTGGCTGCCCTCTTTAGTGTCTCGAGCTCTTAAAAGAACACAGGAGCTCACTTTACTCCTCCCTCTATACAGCTACAGCCCACAAACAGACCTCTGGACGCTTGGTAGTGTGGAAACGTGAATGTGTATGTTAGTTAGGCATGACAGAGTATGTATTAGTTGTAATTGTGCAGTCTTTTAAATTGTTGTGCGAATACGTTTCCAAGTTATTTGATTTGTTAATTGTTGAAGATTTATGTGCACAGGATATAACATGGGTTGGGTTATTGTGTTTGTGTGTGTATGTAAATAAAGACCATTACTTGATACATAATTTACTCACTTACTTTTCCATCAATGTCAATTAGGGCAAATGTATGTATATATTTATGTTCATGTATATTTTGGGTTCTAAAAGCTTTTTGTATGATTGTATTTATTATATTAATTTACTACATTTACATCATATATAGTAGCCCACATCATAGTAATATAAATATCTTTACATCAACCGCTCATTTGTGTAAATTTTGAGGGTTATTTTTGTAGGTTGCTCATTTGTAATTCACAAGGCAAAGTGTTGTGGATAACGTGGCCATCTAAGCGTGAAAACACAAAGATGCAATGACAGAGCATTCTGGTCTGTGTAAAGTTTTACTGTGTGTGAGCGTGTGTGTCTGTACAGCGTGTGGAGGCAGGTGCAGATCGGCCCCTGAATGACTTCTTTGTGTCCTGTTAGTTTTAAAAGCACTCCTGACCAATCTGTCTCCTTTTCTTCCTCCTTGCCTCTTCCTCTCTTTTCTCTTTCGCTCTCTCACTGTCTGTAGGAAGTTGGGATTGAAATGTTAGCGGCTGGAACAGTAGCAGGTCTGTAGTGCAGTCAGACGTGGAGTCATATATCTGCAGAGCACGCTGCTGTTCATCTATCACTGACACACGCACACACACATCCACACAAACACCTTTTATAACAGCGCCCATTGTTTTTTTAAGTCTAACGTCCGAGTGACAATGTGAGGTTGCCATAGTTACGAATGGTCTTAGTGTAAAAGAAAAGGCACTCAACTAAATGGCCATTCAGTAAGTTACAGCCAATCTTAACAAGTATACGATGTGTGTCTGAATGTAACTTTAAAATTGCTATAAACATTTGTTTTTCTCAATTCTTAGTTGTCTCTACTTTTAAGGCAGATTCAAATGGAAACGTTTTCCTCAAGTCTCTTTCCTCTCTTTAGTTTCTTAAGGAATCGTAGGAGACATCTAAGCCAGGATGAATTCTTAAACAAAACATTAAATTAGAACATTAAGTCTCATAAGATATTAAAGAGCAACCTCGGAGCAAAAATATATTGCTTTTGGAAAACTGATTCATTATGCAGTTACTGTAATAAAATCACATACATAAATATCAATACACAAAGCTGATACTTCCAAAAAGTTCGTTTTGAAATGAGATTAAAATGTCTCAAAAAGTCTTTTGCCTTCGTTTCTTCTGTGAAAAAGACGCTCACAATTTCTTACGGCAATGCGTCACGGACTATGCTCAGACTTTTCTGTTTTTAAGAATTGTAGGAGACATCTAAGCCAAGATGAATTATAAAACGAAACATTAAATGAGAATTAAATCTCCTGAGATATTAAAGAGCAACCTCGGAGCAATAACATTTTGCTTTTGGTCTGTCGACTTCACCCAAGAGTATAAGAAAAAGAATTATATTGCATGAATTTCAGCCTCAAACTTCTATAAAGGACATATTCACTTTTGACTATGCTGCTCGTAACCTCTCGAAATGTGTAAACACTGCCACATATCCGTCTCTTCCCTTGAATTTTTCTCCATCAGTGTCTCACACACACATACAGTATATCTCCTGTAATGAAAGTGTATAGCCCTGTAATCCCGGTCTATCTCACCTTCTCTGTGCAATGACTGAACTCTGCCTCACTTCTCATTTATTGAATGTGTGAAATGTTCACGTCCCCAGTGTCACTGCTAAACTCACTTTCTCAACTGCATCTCTAATACTTTGTTTCACAGCACAGACACACATACATGCCAATATTGTTTCGTTATCGCCAAGTAACATCATCAGATGATTCCATCACAATCGTAAAATCTTTGTCTTTCTCTGTTCATGAAGTTCTTGAAACAATGTCCTCCACTGTATTCTGTATTTACAGTTATAATAAATCATAAACCGTACTCGATTGAATTACTTTTCATAAATTCACCATATCTGGGTCAGCAAACCAGAGTGGTAAGCATAAACCATATATAGATCACAAAGTAAGAAAAAATTACATTGTCTCAACAATTCTGCTGGGGTTACTGTAATAAAAAAAAGAAGAGAGGGTGCGAGAGAGTGAGAAAGCGAGAATTCATCATGTTTGCCCGCATTTGAAAAGGCCCTGCCAATCATAACAGTGTTTGCTGCTATTCTAGCTGAGAATGAAAGGAAAGCAGATTTGGGATGGTGGGGTAGTTCACAGATGAAAAAAGACAGCTCGCATCCATACAGCCCACGCCAAATATCAATCTAATGACTGCGGGGTCAGTCACCATGACAACATGAGTGAGCTGTGACATTATCTCCTGCGGCCCATCAGTGAAAGAGAAAAGCTTAAAAGCCTGTTTAAAAACTGCTTACTCTCATACACACGCACACAATCATTTGATAGTAGATTTTGCTTCTAATGCCAAATATGAAAATTACCCTATAATTGACTCACACCCCACATGCTACCCTTGAGATATATATATATGACTTCCTTTCTTCAGCTTAACACAATCTTATTTTATGACAATATTCACATCATACCGTATGTTTTATCACAACCTCTATGGCGATAGGTCACAAGACACAGGAGAACTAATGAGATTTGCTGTTATCTGAGAAGAGCTGGCGTGCCACCATACTGAATGTACATCTCTCATCTGTATATCTGTGTTCACATTATTACACAATATACTGGCTAATAAATAATCTTAACAAACATTTTCTCTAACAAACATTTCATTTTGCTCATTTATTAACCCCCTCTATGTCATATATAGTCATACTTCAATGATTGATCCATGGGCATTAAAACTAATGGCCACATTACTAAGCTATAGTAAAAGTCAGAATATTATTTGATAAAACTAGAAGGAAATGTAAAGTTAATACAAATTAATATTGATAAATTCAATAAAGACTATAAATATAATATAGCTAGGAACAGACATGACAGTATTTTATTTATAATAAATAATTTAATATAGAGAGGATGAAAAACTTAAAAGTCTTCATTTTACTAGCTGAAAATACCTTTTGATTACTTGTCATTTTGGTTAATTGCGAGACTGTCTATGAAAACCCGGCTTAAAACCTAATTTTGAGATAACAAGCATCAAAGTTTGATTTCACCTAGTAATTTCACTATGATTTTAATAGTTGATATGGCCTTACTCAGTAATATTTAAAGCTATTAAGGTTGTATTTTCAAAGATAGTTTTTACATTATAAAGGATGATTTTATGTAGAAAACAGTAAATCAGAAAAAACAACTTTAGCTGGGTTTTCACAAACAGGGTCACAATTACACTGTATTCAATTACTTGGAGTATAATGGAAAACTTTCAAGAGGTAATTGGGGTCAAGTTTCTTGTGTTTGGACAAAATGATGAAGGGGCAACAGGATCCTAATAACTATAAATCACATATGGTGAATGAAAAATACATAAAAATACCATACTATATGTATGTACTGTAGGTATCCACAGGCATATGAATCTATATCTATGTATAATAAATGAAAAAATATATAATTCACAAGATATTTCCAACACTAGTACAAAACTCTTCTTAATGACATTTACTGAAGACTGTATATACTGTACTATAAGTTCATGTTTAGGAACATATTCTGATTTTCCATACATGCATCACCTAACTGGGATCATAACCTGCAAGATTCCCAAACAGTGTGGTGCTTTGTACCCTGAGTATGATAATGATAATGAAAATGAAAAGGGAGACTCCCCTGTACATGCTGTAACTCCTCCCGATAGTAACTGTGTTATCTGTTCTTCCTCTTCTCTCATTATCTGAGAGCAAACCTATTCCTGTATGCAGCTCATTAAGCCACATTTGCCAACAAAGATCCACTGTTGTTTCGATTCAGTTTCTCAACTAAAAGTCTTATCAGCACCAGAAACGTCCATGAATTGAAGATGAATCACTGTGTCAACTGTGACAAAATAAACCTCACAGGAAGGACTGCCAGACTTATATTCTCACATTTTGACCTTTTGTCCAGATCATTAGACGGATCTCACACACTGCAGGTGGGAACAACAGGAAGATCAACTCAAGTCATACCCAAACAAACCTCCTTTATAGCCCACAAATTCCAGAACGCATGTTAGTCAACCCTGGCAGCCAAGGTCATGCACATATCAAAATAAAAATTATGACAGAGAGAGAGAGGGGGAGTGAGAGATACTTTTCACTCAGACTGTAAAATATGGTTTGCAGGTTCAGCTGCCATGGTTAGCTCATAAACACTTTCCCAGTTTACCACAAAGCCTCGCTGTAGATCAGCCGGCTCTGACCCTCACAGTGTGTGTTTGTGTTCAAAGACAGTGTGGTGTGTTTTAAGTCATGTGAACATCTGTGCAGCATTACATGCTTAACCTCTGCCCTTTAGCACCTCATACAGCAGACAGAATATTTTACAGCGCAGAAGAACAACTCCAGCTGTTACACAGGTAAAGAGTTACTCTTCCCACACTGGCCATGATGTCCATAACATACTCTAGAGTGTGTTTTATTGTGACCCTGTGCTCGGTATGTCCGTGTGTTCATTTACACTGTAAATTCTCACACAATGTATTTATTATCAATATATTAAACAATCGGTTTATACCTGTTGATAAAGTCCAGACATCAAAAAAATATCAGTCTATACACAAGTTATCTGTTTTTAAAAAATGGAAATATACATGCATTATGAATAAAAAACAAGTTTTTGAGAGGCAACATATTTTGTTGGATTTCTGTGAAATAAAATACACAAACCAGAAGCAATAATACCCAACAAATGAAGAAGAGATTAATCTTAAATAATTATTTAGGTAGTTACATAAATAGTTACTTAAAAAGAACCTAAAATAGTTATTTTATTTTAATTTTGCACTTGACTATGGAAAATCATGCTTTAAAGATAAAAATGCTTTAAAACCTTTAAGAGAGACCTCACTTGGGTATTTAGCCCACCAAACATTGACATCTGAGCTATATAGTAAAAACCTTTGGTTAATTTTTTCATGGTAAGGCTGACGTTTGCATGGATAAATGTATGCAGTGTAATGCATAAATGTAGTGGGATTTTCTGCATCTATGGTTTAAAATATAAAATATGTCCCCAACTAAAGTCGCCCCAGTAAATCCAAATCTGATTAATAAATTTACTATAACAAGTAATACTAAAGTATAGATGTACAGTTAGGTAAAAGGGACATGGGTAATAACTTCTGACAGTTTTTTTTGTAATCAATGAGCAAAACCCCAAAAGGGTTACAATTATTTTTGGCTGCTTTTCTCTATGACCCAGCAGTGCCCTTTAAGGGCAAAAATTCTGTTTGTGTCCTACTTACCTGCACAAGATGAGCTACTCACTGAACTGAGATCAGCTTGGAAGACTCCTGCTGTCTTTCTGGTGCCAGTGACAGAAAGCAGATATACACATACTGTATAACATGGCACAGAGAAGACAAACCGGTCAAGATAATAAAGTTTCTTGAACCATCTAAGAATCACAAAGTTCTTGTTCTTTATTTCCTTCTCGAGAAATAATATATCAATACTACTGCTTACAAAACAGCAGCATAATATTATACCATGGCAATACTATGGGTTATGCGGATACTACCATGATAAGTTGTCTTTGTATATCCATAAAGTTTGTACTTATCTGTGCATGTATTGCATTGTGTTTGTATGATTAACAGTATGTTTGCATCAGTCGTAGGCCAGTTGTACACTTCCAAGTATAGACAGTCTCCGTTTTCAGATACCTCTATCTCTGTGGCGATACACGGCACACCGCTGAAGGTTGGCATAAACATGGCATTAGTCCAGAGACAGTGCCCCTGCTCTCACCCTCATTCACCATACAAAACCACTGACACTACACAGAGATTACACAGACAGAGAAGGTTAATCTCTGTCTCACTCAGAGGATTCGACTGCAGGGGACCTGCTACATATCCATTACACTACCTGCACTACAGCCTAATACCACTCAATATCTCTCTTTCTGGGTTTCTCTCTTTCTCGCCACACACACCTAAATAGTGCCGTTTTATCAGCCTCCAGGCGAAAAGTCCAATTGCTTGGAAAAGCAACAGCATAGTTCACCTGAACAAACCACATGGTCTGCATCGTGTCTGTATCCTGTATATAAACCCAGTTTAATAACAAGGGTTGGGAGTCTTTTGTGCAAACTTTATGCATCATATATGGGCAAATCCAGCGGTATGGATGTGACATTTTCAGTCAAAACTTGAAATACAAATTCTCACAGAAGCCCTTTAGATAGAGTCCAGACATCAGAAGAAAAATAAGTCTAAGCATGGGTTATCCGTTTTAAAAAATGAAAATATGTGTTTGACAAATAAGAAAACGTTTCTGAGAGGCAGCATACTATGGTAAACATTTTCTTATATTTTTCATAATAAAGTTGACATTTGCATGAAATTGCCCATATACTGTACATATGGAATTGTTTATCCAAATATGACATTTGTATTAGAATTTACTCGCCAGTATTGCATTCCTGATATATATGACCTCTTTTCAGTCAAACACAAACCATTCATTTTATAGTCACATTATATAAATATAAGTATTTTACTAAAATGCTTTCATGTTATATAATCTGAAGCTCTACAAAACACATAATACAAGTAATCCAAATGACTTCAAGGGATAAACAAAAATCTTCTGAAATAATACATTTGTAAAAATATAATAATATTTTAACATCATTAAGCTATTGATATGTTGCATATTAATATACACATACAAACCAGCACTGTAAATTTAATATGTTGGCATGTTGAAATACTTTAAATCTCACGTAAGACACATACAAATTTATTTTATATTTATATTTATTTATATAAAATTATAAATTTAAATAATTTAAATTTAATTTACTACAAATATTTGATTTCCCATTAAAGAAGATACCATGACAGCATTTTACTCTAAAATTGTTTGTTTGTGCTTAGATAAACTAGATCCTCCCTAACTTTAGAACTGCATTTTATTAATCATGTACATGTGTGTGAGGAACACTCACAGTCCATTTTCATGAGCAATTACACAAACCTGACAGAAGTACTTCAATAGGTTCAGTTCCGCCTGATAAGGTGTGTTACATCTTCCCATGATAACCAGCCAGTCATCTGGGGACGGACAGAGGAAATGAGCTCATTGAGTTAAACTGAATGAAGACAGTACACGATCTCCAGTGAAAAAGATCCAGAAATTACCTGCTTTTACAGTCTCTCTCTCTCTCTCTCTCTCTCTCTCTCTCTCTCTCTCTCTCTCTCTCTCTCTCTCTCTCTCTCTCTCTCTCTCAGATTTTTTCTAACTCTGCAGAGAGAAGGGGCAGAATGTGTGGGCTTATTAAGATGTTGCGGTTTTAATGGTTTCTTTTAACCAGAAAGAGAAGAAAAGAGAGGGAAGACGAGAGACAGGGAATAAAGAAGTCTAATGAGAAAAAGGGAAACAGGATGTTAGGTGAAGGATGGAGATTAAAAAAGAGGGAGGAGAGATACGGCTATAGAAAGTGATTAATTCTCAAGTTCCAGATGTGGTGTGTGTAATTTCTCTTGCAGGCACAAGCAGGGTGTAGCCATGGTGTAAATTGGTTTTTAATGGCACAGAGGAAGACTTTGACTTAATTATGTATGGCGTCTCTGAATCTCATTTCATTACCTTAATGACCATGAGTCTGACGTAATAATTCATACTGATAATGCAGCTCTTATTCTGAGCCTGTGGTGATTCTGCTAATAAATGAATGGATCTGATTACTAATTAACCCACCAATGTTCTTTCACACCGAGACAGATGATTCAGATGTTTATTCAGTGTGTATCACAGAGTACAAACTCTAAAATGTTAAACATATTGCACATTGTGCAAATGTGTTTGTCAAATTTGATTTTTCCTTATATTAAACATGTGAGCCAGAGAAAGGAAGAAAGAGAGAGAGGAGAGTATAAAACTGAATTTGTTGGAGAATGAATCTTTAGCTTTGTGTGTGTGTGTGTGTGTGTGTGTGTGTGTGTGTGTGTGTGTGTGTGTTAGTGACTCAATGAGTCAAAGGCTTATACTCATAAGTAAGGACATTAATGAGATTAAATGGATAATAAATTGACATTTGCTTAGGTTTCCTTTGTCTCAGATATTTAAGAAAAAGACCAAGAATTCAAGTCTCAATTAAAGTTTCAGAAGAAATCTCAACAATGTCACAAACTGAGCTTAGATTTGCCAAGTCTGCAATCAAAAGTCAATATTATTGAAGATGTCACTATGAACTCATATACATACAGTATGAACTTGCATACAGCTGCATACCCAATGCATTTGAACAATTTTCTCATTTGTTTCTATTTTTATTTCTCCTAAGCAAATTTACGAGAAACATCTGAGATTAAGTTGATACTTAAATAAAACACAACAGAGAACTCAATCAAATCTCCAGAACCTTTTCTACTTTTTTGTCTTTATATACCCATGTTTTCTTTGACACATTTGAACACAAATGACTTTTATTAATGTTTTATGAGTACAATTAAACCACAAGGAACAACTGTTCCCAACTGACAACAGAGCTATGAATACTACATTATAGCTGGCAGCTAAAAACCTGATTAGATTATACAAAATGTTTAATAAACAAATATGCAATAGCAAAGATAATTCTCAGAAAACTGTGTTTCAGTTCTGTGTCTGCAGGTATCGTGTGGGCTTGGTTACGAGTGGGTGAATGGATGACTTCACTTACAGGACAATTTCAGTACACAGGCAGCACAAATTAGATTTCCAGAGGAACTAAAGCGGTATTACCTTGGTCCTACGTGTATACGTGTGCGTGTATAAATAATTTAGCATCTGTATGCAACCATACTCGAATCATATTACAAAGTTTATCTCCAAAGCAACAAATCACTCATCCATCTCTGTTCTACCAGCAGAAGTAATAAGGAGAAGATCCACAGCTAGTGAACATCAGAGACCCTGCTATCGACCTGCAGTCGTTTCATTAACCACAATAATCTCATTCTGCTTCCAGGAACCTCATACTGTATTCAGTACACAGCCATACGAGCAATTCACCTGATCTCGATCCCGCAGCTCTGATCGTTTCTAATGCAATTTCACAGGTTCACATTCTTATAGCTTATTAAAATACTAAAGAACGTGATGGACAGGTTCATCTTTCAGTAGGGTTCTGAGAATTAGTTACTTATGTTCAAAGCTTCACACCTGATGTATCTACAGTATGAAGATAGGAAGAAAGCTAGACTGGAGGAGGGAACTCAGTAAAAACTGTGGGGAATGAGGTAAGAATCTATTTTTACATTTTGTAACTGTGATTTATGGAATAATTTGAACATGTTTCTTCTAAAAAAGAAAAAAGAATGAAATAAGAACAGTAGCAGGATTGGAAGCTAGTACATAAAAAATATATTTTTGGGGATGTGGAAATATGAGACAAACACATAAAAATTAAATAAAATTAATTATTGAAATCCTGTGCACTACCACTATTCAGACCTCTGACCTGATTCCTGATTATTTTAATTATTAAACCCCATATTCATGCATAAAAAACACAATTAGTGCCCTCTGTAATAACACTATAAAAACATTCAAGCCAAGTTACATCCCTGCTGTTTAAAGAATGTGCAGAATATTAATAAATGCTGGAAGGTATGTTAGAGAGAGATACGAGTGAGCCGCATGCATTAACATAGAAAAACATGCAACAGAATAGATAAAGGAGTGAATATACATTTATACAACTTGAATACAAAACAGAAACAATGATTCAAGTTCAAAACCACAGAATGTGAGCAAGAAGATAGAGTGTAAAAATAAAAATGGTTTTAGACCGTTTTTAGAAGACTTTTAATATACTCACAGATACATACACACATATACTGATGCCAGTGCATGTGAGGGATTACGCTTACAGATAAACCTAATTCAATGCTGTGAAAGAATCGGTGAATTTATCAAATGCGTAACACGTTCAGATGTTCAAACACAAACGCTCTTCGCTGAAACACAAGAGAGAGAGAATCAGCATAATGAGCATGTAATGGAATTTACTGGCTGGTTTTATGAGGGTGTTAACTGTGGGTGCATGATCCTGTTTCAACAAAAAGGAGAAAATATAGCTGCCCATGATTTAATGATATTTATGGAAATTTGGAGCCAACTAAAACTGATTTGCATTAGCTCATCCTTAGGGTGGGCCGAGCACATGATCGACCTCTGACCTCCCTGTGGAGCTGCTTCAGCCTATTGGTCAAATTTACACCGGCAGGTTGAAATGAAAGCTGTTGTTTATTGTGTGTGTGAATGAAAACAGCAACCAGCCAACTATAAATTAAAAAATCCTGAAGACACACTGTTATATTAGCATCCAAATCTCCAACCATTTATGAGGAAATATAAGTTTTATATATATCGTACACAAAATCCTCACAAAACATACAAATACGTGTAGGAGAGAAGGAGTGTAATTGTGTATATGTAAAAAAAGAGAAACAAGTGAATGTGTGTTTGTGTGTGAAAAAAAGGGAAGACAGAAAAATAAAGTTTCATAAGGAGGGCTTTTTGAAGACAAACGCCCCCAGCGGAGTAAATGACCAGAGATGAGGGGTGGGAGGGGTCGGGGGACGGGCCGGGGGTCTATTGCTGCTCACTCAAGCATTCCTTATGAAATCATCAACCAAATCCTCACTCAAATGCAACTGTTGTCAATGAACTCCATTCCGCTCCACCCCTTCCTCTACAACCCTGAAAGGGGGTCAGTTCTTCACCTCTCTTTAAGGCTGGATTAGGATGCCAGCACATGTATTGGGACATACTGTGTGTGTGTGTGTGTGTTCATGAAGCTCATTTCACACATGAGTGTGTGCCATTGTTTGTGATGTGTGAAAGTGAGTAAGAATATGACAGGCAGAGAGAAAGAGAGACGGAGAGAGAGAACAAGCTAATCTTCGGCTCTTAGCTTAGTTAAATATGGACACTTGTGTGAGCGTGTGTTTCAGTGTGTGTGGTTAGCACAGACCCGGGGATTCAGAGCCCGGAGCCACTTTACATGAGAAAACCAGGCTTATCCCAAATATTTATCCGTGCTGAGAGAGACGTTTCCCGGCTTTTTTATCCCTACAGGAATCCTATTCTTCTATTTCTCTTTCTTTTTTCTCTAGCTTACTCTCTCTTCGGCTCATTTTTAGCACTTTTTTCCTCACCCTACACTTGTTTAGTTCAGACCAACAAATGTATTTCAAGGAATAGACATCTATTGTCATGGCTATGTACACAATACACAAGCACAATAGAAAAGAGGTCACAACAAAAAACTAAGCAGACTACCTGAAGGGTGTACAAATCTGAGGGTGTATATTTCAATGTTTTAAATTACTCTTGTAGACAAAAATATAATTGTGCCAACTTATTAATTTATTTTAATTACAAAACTAAAAATACTTCTGAAGATGCTAAAATAGAACATAATGTTCATTTATTTTGGATGCTTTTACCACAACATAATTCCCACAGTTACAATTGTGTTATTTCATAGTTTTGATGAGTTTAATGTGGAAAACAATCTAAACAACAGTGAAGAAATGTTCCCAAACATGGTTCTGTATATCCTACATTAAATAACTAATACAACTGCTTTAACAAAAATACAAGCTTAACGTTTTTGTTTTTTTAATTGAACACCTTTAAAATTGTACACTATTGTAAGTGTATGACTGTAAAACGTGTGTGTGTGTGGTACTGGATTAACAGTTTAATGGGATTTAACCGCTGTAAATCAAACTGGCTAGTGTTTGTTATTTACTTGAACTGTATGTTTATAGGCAGGAGTTCTTTATGTCTCATCAGTGGAACAGACGGTGTACAGTAATCTGTGCATTGTTTAAAGAAGTTAATGGGGAGGATGGGGTTGGTGCTAAATCAAGGTTGCTGTCATGGATACGACCTATGACAGTGTAATTTCAGTATTTTCTGAGAAGCTCTGTGGGTACTCTCTCTCATGCTGCTGTAGTCATGACAACCTAACGCCGGGCATACTGTAATTCAATGGAGTCTGCAGGCTCTTGTGTGTGTGTTGACTAGAGAAATATTGCTTAAACTTGTCATGCCAAACTAAGGTGAAGCATTTACATTATACTTCCAATATATAAAGACTTTGTGTAGAATTACAGAATTGTGTAGAAAAAAGCACAAACACACGCACATTCACACCCTGACCCTGAGATGAGGATGTAAACGTTCTCCATTCAGGCGAGAGAAAGGCCTGGCAAGGAGAGGGAGGAGCCGGGCCGTCACCCACAGCGACCAGAGCAGCGAGTCATGGGAAAGATAAGCTGTGAGAGTGAGGTGATGAGGTGAACATCTTTTCGCACAATTAATCACACACACACACAGAGCTCAATGCTGAAATGACTTTGTGTATAAATATCACATCAGTACCCAGTTTTTACCCCACATGTGTGTCTCATTAAAGCAAAACATGTATTATCTTGGAACTGCGTATCAGAAGCAGCTGTCTGGAGTCTGGTTCTGTTACCTCCATATGGAGATACACACAGTTCATATGGGGGTGATCTTCAAACATGAGGAATATTTATTTACTATGACTAGAAAGAGGGAACTTTAAAATTCTTCAACTTCTAGATTCAGAATCAAATCAAAATGATGATGTTAGTGAATCAACAGTTATCACCCTACCCACCAGAGGGCACCAGAGACACACCTCCTCATCACCACAGCAACCCGACAGAAATGCCTCTCTTAGGATGTTTCTCACCACACCCCAAAACTCTCATATACTCAAACATTTCATGAGGCCACATTCATCCCTGTCGGTTTTGTAGGACTGGATTCATCATAAAAGCATATTTGAAAGGAGAAAGTCGGGGATGTGTGTAATTGAGATGTTACGATGTCATTCAAACCCAGTGGATTCAATCTGTACCTCACAACCCCCATCCCATCTCCCAACGCTATGAAAGACACTCTGTTCTGAACCGCCCCGTGTGTGTCTATATGGGTGCGACATCTCAATCTCCAGTGCTGTCTATAATTCAAACGTGCCTTCCTGAGTGTGTCTATATGTGTGTGTTCTGTGAGAACGTCTTCATCAGAGAGAGAGCTTTCAGCTTGACAGAAGACACTCCACCCTCTGCAGGAACAATACAGCAGATCAGCGTTCAGAGATCACAACCCGAACAAAGAGACCTGCGCTGGGAAACGCACACACAGAGTTCAGAGGAGAAGAGACTGTGCTACAACTGAATGATACCAATTCTGCTGTTGGGAAGAAGAGCTGAGCTTGGGGCAGAAATAAATGGAAGAAAAGCTTGTTATGTCACATCTGCAGTAAACCAATTATTTTCCAATAACAATTGGCGAATTTTCTCCTTTGGTTGGTTAGAGTTTATAATGAGGTTCTATTTGTTAAACAATCTTTTCTATTACTATTTGTTTGTTAAAGGGATAGTTCACCCAAAATGAAAAAAAATCTTAATTTTCTCCCTCTTTCTCCCCTCATGTCATTCTAAACCTGTATTACTCTCTTTCTTCTGCAAAACACAAAAGATATTATAAAAATGATAAAAAATGTTGGTAACCAAAGAACATTGACACCTATCGACTTCCACATTTCTCAAAATATCTTCTTTTGTGTTCCACAGGAAAGAGTCAAACAGGTTTTGAACGACCGACATGAGTGAAGAAATCTTTTTATCTCTTAAAATTTTCTCTCTCAATTTTCTCGCTAACTGCATTACTTTACATGAACTAACAAATCGAACTGAATTTGTTGACAATAGTTAATGCACAATGAACCAACATACATGAATGAACAAATGTAACTAAATAAATGCAGTAAAAATCTAATTCTCATTATCTTAGCTAATGCATTAACTAATGTTAATGAATGAGACCTTATTGTAAATTGTACACCAAGTTTAGTGATTCTCTGGATGTATATAATGGTCGCAGTGCGACAGTATTAGACAACTTAATAAAAAAATATATACAAATAGAATGAAAGATTTATCTTTATTGCTGGAGTTACAAATAAGATGAGAAAGATTTATCCTTATTGTTATTTTTTTTTACTATCTTTTTTGTGTCATACCAGACATTTGTCAACTATCAATATCTAGATCATTATAGGCCAAAACAAAGTTAATGTCAATTTATAGGTACAATGAGAAAAATGTGTCTGATAAACATCATCATCATCAGTACAGATCCAGTACGTATAAAAACTCAGCTAAGTGTCAGATTAAAGATTTATTACCACTGCATCAATAAACACACACATACATAAGACTAGAGCAGAGAGAGCGGGTTATCATACAGGTACAAGGACTGAAAACAAGCACACAAACACACACCACATGCTGTTTAAAGACACAACTGATAAGAGAAGCAATCTCTCTCTCCCTATGCCATACGGACATGGTCGAGCACTACATCACTCACTTTCTGTTTTCACTGATGAGATGGGTTGAGATAAGACAAGAATGGTCAAATACACACGCCTCACCACTGCAGAAATCTGTCCTTATCTCATCCTTACCCTCTCCGCCTCTGTCTTTACAAGGAGTATACAAAACTAGCTGTATTTTGCATCCTGAATACAAAGATCTAGAGGATTGTAATTGTGGCTTGTGTGAAGTGTTGTTTGGCCTTCTCTCTGGCGTATGGAGCTCTGCAAGGAAACGGAAGCAACATGAAACCAGAGCAGTTTTGGACGCGTCTGAAAGTCGTGGTGTTTGTATATGGACGCTCAGATTAGAACACAGCGGTTCTTATGTCCCTCACCACATACCCAACTGCTGGACACAAGCAAAGCCGAAGGAGAAATCTTACCACAAGTGTAGCAGGCCATCAATTTCATTTCCCGGCAACTTCCTTTCTGTGCCATAGAATGGGATATTTTATACAGCAAAATGCCTCCATTGCTTACTTTTGTTTATTTTTTAAGTGTCAGTTCTATCTATATTAAATACAATGGTCAAAGCATGTCCAAAAGTATTTGGACACTTAAAAACATTAAAACAAGTGACATTTGCTTTAAAGAAAGCTAAAGAAAAACACTTTTCAAAAAAAATCTTACACAATACACAAAAATTAAAAGTATTGTCTATTTCTGATGGTCAAACATAAAGGGAACATGTCCAAAGTTAATTTGTTATAGCCATTTGGTGTGATATTTTGTTTTGTCCGAATAATGTAAAAGTTAGTGATGATGTTTCCAGCAGTTATTCTGATTCTTCCATGTTGCCACAGAATATATCACAGGTATCAGAATCTAAGATATTTTATCATCTTTCTCTGTAAGGTACAGTTTTTATTCAGAGATATGATTGGCCCCCAGAGATACAGGTTAAGTTAGCACCCTGAACCTTGGGACATGTTGTGTCAGCCACATCTAGATGAAACGCTGCTCGTTCAATTACGCTCCCACACAATCGTTTCCTCGACAGTCATCCACGAGCCATCCAATTACATCTTTCCAAATGAGTTTTCTGTTGAAGCCGGAGCTCTGAGCTGTCAGCGAGGGCCCAGAGATTTCCACTGCTTTTAACCGTGTATGCGTGTGAATGATGATCTCAGGGTGAGATTTCAAAGACGCACACACATACACACAGACATGCTTATTCTGAGGTAAGAGTGTAAACGGGGTCCATCCAGCGGTGCAGTCAGAGAGACTCACATTCACACAATCCTCCCTCTGTACACGCGAGAGGAAGAGCGAGAAAGCAAAAATAAATGACGGCTTGTATTTCTCACAGACTTCACTCTTTAATTCAGAAAGCAATTACTTCAGATTTTCCACTTCAGAGGGACGGAGGGAGCGAAAGTGAGCGAGAACTGCGCAAAGATGATACTTTGAATTAGTTACATATGGCGACTGTGATGAAAGGCTTGAGAGAAAAAAGGAAAAAATAAAACTTCTTCGTATGTGTGTACATATGTATGGAGTGTGTGTGTGTGTATGTGTGGCTTTCCTGCATGTCTATCGGTGGAGACTCATTTTAGTGGAAGATGGATGATGCATCATTCTGACATCTGTATATAACCACACACACACCATCAAGAAGCCTTCTCCAGCTATAGGACAAACGCTTTAAAATTGATAGGGGTAATTGCGTTAAATAGCAGGGTTTTATTAAACTCTAATATGTTTTCGTTTGGCACGTGATTATGTGATAAGGACGATGTTTCCTTTATATGGTCATGTGGCGGATTAAATGGTGGAAACTTCTGTTTGTGTAGCTTATGTGGTCACACTAGCAATGCCAAGGTTGTGGATTCGATTCCTAGATAACAAATAAATCAAAACAAATGTAATAACTTTGATTGTTCTATAAGTCACTTACTTTTACCACATTTCTATTTTAAACACACACAGAAAGATTAATGGGCAATTACATGCAAATGTCAAACTTGCCATTATAAAATAGCTTTTCATCATAATGATAGCTCAGATGTCACTATTTGGTGGTTTAAATACCCATTTGAGGTCTCTCTCTCAGTTTTTAAATCACTTTTTATTTTCTAATTATGTTTTTTCATATTCAGTGCCGCTATTAAAATTGTCATGTTCATGATAGTCCATATTCCTCATAAATGCAAAATTTTTATGAAAAATTACTTAAAATAAAACTATTTTATGTTGTTTAAAGAGTCATCTCTTCTCTATTTGTTGGGTATTATTGCTTCTCGTTTGTGCATTTTAATTTACAGAAATCAAGTATGTTGTCCCTCAAAATGTATTTTTTGTCACATCCATAAAGCATCTACACTGTATTTCCCTCCTATAAATTAAAATATGTCTATCTAGACTGATGTTTTTCTGATGTCAGGACTCTGGAGTTTATAAAAATATAAATGGTTCAGCAAATTGGTAATAAATACATTCTGTGAGAATTTATGAGTAATCTCTAAATAATTACAGTCATTAAGATGGATGCACTGGTTTATTTATGAGCATGTAGGTAGCAATGCCTCAGGTTGGCACACTGGCACGGAAAAAGGGGATTTTCGCTTGTGCACCTTCAGCCAAACCTGGCACCCCACCTGGCACACCCAAACTTTTTTCTTGCTTTTCTACACTCTCAGTATTGGTTAAATGGGGTAACACATGTAAAATCGACAAACTGTATCTTACACATCTGACGCAAACTGTACTATAATCCGAATCACTCCTGAGAGCAACATCGTCAAATCTGTCGTATGTGTAACTGAGACTGAATGCTGCTGTCTCCAGTTTGCCCCAGTGTCTTTATAAGGGGTCGGGGTTCAGGGGTCAGTTACAGGGTCATACCATGACTGTAAATCAGGGCTTAAGCCCCAGATAGATAAGGTCAAAGGTCAATCCTTAGGGACCTCCAGAGATGTCGCCAGTGCTTTCTGTCTGAGATGATCTGGATGAGAGAGGTCTGTATGGGGCAGTATGAGTGTGCTTCAATGGACTAGGCCTGTCTGGGGTGAAAGGTCAACCAGCAGATCATGTTTAAAGCTCCATTCAGAATGAAAAATCTACAATTTTCCCTAAAAAATAGTTACAAAGCACATGGGAAGATATTAATAGGTTTTTAAAATACACATATATACTGAAAATATACACATATACCGAAATATATATTTTCGATGTTTAATGTGAAATTGATCAAATATCATTCACAAAGCCATTTTCCTCAATAAATACATATACATTAACAATAAATATACTGTTGGTTTGTCTAGTGGTGTGTTTTTCTGCTCAAAATGTTGTTACATATCCAGTCCTATGTTCTGGATTGTGCTCTTTGTGTGGATATGCAGAGTAAAATGGACAGGAATCTTTATTGGATCTTAATAGCTGTTGTTGTGGAGGCTCCAAGGTTGTGGCGAAGGCTTGTAAAGTCAGAGAGGTGCCGAAACGCACAAGCACACACACACATATACATATACACAGACCGCAGGACTGTTTTTGTGTGTCCACTCCTCAAGCTAAACCTTGAATTGTTTTGTACAGTACTAAGTAAAAGGAGAAGCACTAATTGGAGGGACAGATATGTGTTGGTCAACCACAAAATGCCCAGGAATTCTGGATAATTGCTACTTGGCCTCTGGAATCTGATTGCAATGCTTCTGTCACAGAATACATGGACATTTCAGGAAGAACCGAGTTACTGAAAGCTGTTTGTCTCTCTTACCACAAAATGTACAGCCACGATGTGGTAAATAAGAATGAAGGGTTACGTGAATCACCAGGGGAAAATGAAAATATGCTGAATATACGGTCTGTACGATGTTAATGTTTATTTAGGTTAACAAAATATATGTTTATAAAGAATGACTAATGTTAAAAAGGTGGATATGATAAAAAATCACGAGTTGATTATTTGCGCTAGCAAAAAAGTTTATGAAATCTAAGTAACCTGCCACATTAGTAATTTGACATTATTACATAACAACACAATATTCTTAATATAAACTTTCAAGTTCTGTAGACATATAAAATGTTCAGGAAAGTGGTCTGAATGTTGTTTGTCTAGGCTTGCTGGCATCGGGTATGTTTACAAGAAGTTTTGGATAGAGTTTATAGCATCAAGTTGTTTAGTCAAATTAAAATTTGCAAAATATCAAGCTGTTATACAAATATAAAACAAACAGAGGATTGTTAAGAACAACACTGACACACAATACTACAGTATACTGCTTTTTTTGACAGTGGACAGTTCAAGTGTCTCCATTCACAGAGACAGCACCTGACTTTGACAGAAGCTTCTGTCTAAAAATAACAGATCTGATCTTGGATTGTCTTTCTAAGGACAGGAAGTGATGAACCTGTGAGTGCTGTCCACAGGAAGTGGGCTGATTTATGTTGGCCCCTCATCACAGCGAGAACTGAGCATGTGCTTCACATATGCTCATACAGAGGAAATGTACATCCGCTTCAAATACACAAACATCTCTCTTTGACTATCTGTCTTACTCTCTTTATTCAGCACAAACTCTCCAGTTCCAACTTCTCTCTCATGTAGGAGCTTGAAGCAACAAACGTACTTTATAAAGACACTCAATACACAGATCAAGTATACCACAGTACATCTAACGTCAAAATAATTTCACACAGAGACTGTATCCAAAGCTGTGATTCATGCCAGTTGAAGCTGATACCAGATGCACATGTGCCATTAGGAAAAAGTAGTGTTGGAGCAACTGAGCGTCACTCTGACGGCTGGGATTCAAGGATACACACAAGACATAGGGTACAACAGTAATGGTTGAAAAAATATATTTGTTTAATATTAAAAATAGATTAAGCTTTACATTATAAAGGAATGGTAAATTAAAATTAAGTCATGCAGGCTGCTAAATGGTACAACGTTGATACCATCATCTCAGTTAAAGGGATAGTTTACTCTAAATTACAATTATTTTATTAATTACTCGCCCTCATGTCATTTCAAACCTGTATGACTTTCTTTCTTCTGCAGAAAACAAAAAAGATATTTAGAATAGTATTGGTCGTAACCAAACAACATTGGCCCCCATTGACTTCCATTGTATGGAAACAAAACCACAGAAAGATTTCTCACAATATCTTCTTTTGTGTTCCACATTTCTTAAAATGAACAACATAAGGGTAAATAAATGATGACAATGAGTGAACTATCCCTTTAAGCTTGATTTAATCACATTTGAAAAAACAAAAGTCTTTCAAAATATTTGTGTTAATATCAGGCATTGTCAATATCATTGCATAAATCATAAAACCTCACAGACAAACAGAATAATGATATGATGATGTTTGTTGCTATTTCATGTTTAAGTTGTTAATACAAATCAAAAGATGATTTATTTCTGAGGGTCCTCAGCCCCTTTGGATTCTAATGCATGATGACTTCAGCCAGATCACCAGCTGTGATCTAATACACAGATTTACACAAAATCAGCCTATATTTACGATTGCTTACACTGAATCAGATACAAATACATGGAAACAAAGGTCCGCGTGCAAGCAAAGGTCAAAGGTCTGTTGAAGTCACATATTCATGTGAAATGCAATGCATCAAATGCAACATTTATGCATGGGGAGAATAATGAATGGTCAGATGATTCAAAAAACCTCTCTCTCGATCTCTCTCTATAATGACAGGAAGAGGCATTTCCCCACTTTCTATTCATACACGGCTCAACCCAAACAAGAACCCATTTCTCCCTAAACACTCTCATTCTCTAGCCTATAATTTAGATTTAACTTAATGTATCCACCGAAATATTTCCCGAATTCAGCAAATCAAAATGATATCCTCCATCTTGGAGTAATTATGTGTTGGTTTTGTTTTTGCCAGCGAGACCACAGCTTGAGACGGCATGTCTCGATCTCCACCATCAATTCCCCAGAGCGAACGCGTGTGTGTTTGTATTGTGTGTATGTGTGTGTTTGTATGAGGTCACATCGCCGGCCTCAATCTAATCCCACCCCGGCTCTCCTCCGAGAAGCGACAGAACTTCAGAAGAAGACCAGAAGCTCTGGCGAGAAGAGCAGCGATTTTAAATGAAACTCTATCCAGCTAAAAAGCGGAGGGAGAGAATGACAAAAAAGAAAGAAAAAAGCAACTGCAGACTGGAAACCACAGCAGAGCTTGAGTTTTATGGGAAAATACTTCAGAAAGGCTGATTCCACAAGAGACACGCTCTCTTCTCACTCGCTGATCGAGACAACACACGCAGACATGTGACATTTTTTAAAACCTCATGATGACACATACACTTAGTCGCTTTCACATGCAAAAATGTTTATCGAGTCACAAATGTTGATCATTTGGAAATAATTGTAAGTATGATTAATCTTAAACAAACATGATCAGAATCCTGGAATGTTTGTTCTCCGGGGAAAACAGAAAACTGCAAGAATTTATGTATTTGGAATATTTGGACACTGTATATTTGTTCTAAAAAATTATTGAAATATTATTAATTTTATTATTTTACTTTAATAAAATGCTGTTTTATTATTTATTTATTTTAATGCTAAAAATATGTGTTATAGCTGGTCTGTTTATATTTATGTCTATGATATGTTCTCATTTAGATGCCAAGTGAATGTGTATGTATTCTGATATTGGGGGGGAGTAAGGGAAAGCAATATGTGACAGCAAAATTAGGGGTGTGTATAGCTCTGTGTGTGGTTTTAATTATCGAGACTCCAGTGCTGTGGGTATGTGACTGTATCTGTGTCAATGTGTATGTGTGTGTGTGTGTATATGTGCTGTGGGTATGTGACTTTGCCAGGACATCCCATGAGGCAAAGCGCTGACGCCTCGTAGCCCTGCCAAAGCAGCCACAGACTCCCCCCCCTCACTTACACACACACACCCACCCACACAGTAAAAAAACCAGACCCGGCCCAGCCCGCCGAACTCGGGCAACAAGGGGCCGCATCACATCTGACAAAACAATCGCAAAAGTTCATTCAAACACATACAGATCTGACTTGCATACATCTTTACTAAGTAATTATAAAGGGGGAATGTGTTTATACTGATGTCACTTTCTCTCTTGCCTGGTGGGGTGGAGTAAAGCAGACTAAACACTGAGAGGAATATTCGATGTGCAGTATCATTAAATCTGCTGTAAATGAGGTCATTGTGAGAGACTGCCTAAGATGTAACACTCACTAGGTCTTGAACTTTTACTACAAAGCATATTAGAGAAAAGCAGCAGGCGCACATAGACACTCATGAGCTTTCTTCCAAAAAAATCTAGCAAGCTGTCTAATAACCAACCAGCACAGCAGGCAAGGCTTTAAAATACATTGACACAATTCTAACCATCATATGTGACTCATTTGAAACACTCTACATAGTTTACTTTAAGCATACTGTAATATATATAAATACATAACATATTGGGTGTATAGCATTCCTTCACATTATCAAAACAAATGTTTAAAAGATCTGAGGAAACATTTTGTGCAACAGAAAGCTTCTGTGGATGTTAAAGGTTCTTTATGCAAGCATGAATAAGTCATGGCTGAAGGGTGTTGTTGGGCACGACACCAAGCCGAGTACCTATAAAACGGTTAACAGTTATCACACAACACAAATATTAAAGCCTAAAAATATGTATCAATGCAACTTTAATGAGATTAAATCACAAACGTCTTTCTTCCACTGGAAAAAAAGAATCCCCGAGCAAATGTGATATATATTTATGTTGTTAAGGGTGCTGTGCAGTGATACACAGAATCACTGGGTGAAGCGCTTATAGCTGTGCATTATCACAAACCAACTTTTTTTAAAGAACCAGACAACTTCAAAAAGATAATTTTAGGAACCTTTATTACTATTTGAGTGTAGTATAACAGCCTTCATGTCAAGAGTACTTCAATGTTACCTCTGTAGGCAATTCACTGGCTTGTGAAATAGAGCACTGATGTCCATTACATTCAGTTTTAGAAGCTGCTATACATTAAGAATCTTCTTTTGTGCTGGTAAATCTATAGTACTGACAGCCACAACTACACTTACAGCCAAAATAAAGCTATTTTCGCACTTGCTTTGATCCCATGACATGTGACTGCGTGCGTGTGTGTGTGCGGTATCGAATGTTCCCTAATGAATACCCTGGAGACTTTGCTATTGGAGAGGAGAGGAAAAGTATCATGGTGCAAAATGACAGTCACACATCCTTTTATGTGCATAAATATTCTCTCTATACGCACCACATGCTCATATAAGAAAGAGAGAAAATGGAAGAAAAGGCCACACGCAAACACAAACGCATCCCTTCTTTTTTTTAATATGTTTGGACAAATCGGTTTCACAGAGCAAAACTAATCCAGACAGATATCTAAGTTGCTTGTACATCATTTCTGTTCGTGAGTAGCAAATCTAAACTGGGTTGTTGTTTACTTATGGTAAGTTCCAAATAAAGCCTGAAGCCATTCGTTTGAAGTTCGCGAGCCAGTAAGCGTATAAGCGTAAATGCGTGTGTGAGAGTGAACAATTGTTTCAAGTCCAAATACTATGTGGAGAATGTTGCTTTTGTCAACACATACAGTGAAAAACAGTCTCTTGTCAAATGCACGGGTGGTCTGGGACGCTGGCCGGCGGGCAGTGTGCGTGCTCCAGAGATGGACTGGAACTTAAAAACAGCCCAGGAACTATGCCGCCCTAAAACAAATTATTGGCTGCTGTATTACCCAGCTCATTTTTATTGTTTTTCACTTTTAATTTGTCTGAAATAGACATTTTACATTGCCGAGGCAGTACACTTAAAGTGAAATATAGGCAGTAAATCTCTATTAATGCAGTGTATGTTTAGATGGTTAAGAGAAATGTCCAAATGCCAGAAGTGTCCACATGCCTAACTAACATGCACACATCTGATTATATTTATGTTTACATGATAAAATTGACCTGTAGGAAAATAAAATAGTTCTGAAAAATAAGGAGTTTCTCCATTTCTTCAGTTGTTTTCTATACTTTTATTATGGTCATAAAAATAAATTTACTTTATTATCATATCAAAGTGACATACCACACACATACCAGTTTAGCTTCTACTCTTACGGTAAGTACTTTGGATTATAACAAATTTAAATAAACAGAGCAACAACCCTAGTGAAAAATGTGTGTGCTGTGAGTGTGTTTCATCAAGCACAATCTTCCCTTTTAGCGAGCGCAGACGATTCTGATCCAACAACGTCACACCTGGTTAGCACAAGTGTGCACCTGTGATGAGAGAAGAGAATAAAAGATGGAGAAGAGAGCGATATGACAAAGGAAAAGAAAAGATGAGTGAGATTGTTAAAAGAGAGAAGCAGGAGCAGAGATTGAGAATGGAGAGGGAAAAGGAACTTACTAGGAGAGGATAGCAAAGCAGATCAAGTACAAAAAGAAAAATAAGGAAGAGCTGTAACTGCTATTTTATTTAGACAAGCATTAATAATTAACATCAGCCTGGCATGTCAAACACAAAGTGAGAGAGAAGAATAAGCTGCTTTCCAAAATCTACTGAGCTAACTTACTGCATACTGTCTACATAGACAGCTTCCTTTTGAGACAAGTCCTAAACGAAATGTAAGCGCCCAGTTTTCTGTGATCTATAGGCAGAACACAAATACAGTAAAATATGTAAAGCATGAACTAGTGTAACAACACTTTGAAGAATAAAGTTAAGAATCAAGTTGATCTCGCCTTCATCATCATCATTTGGAATTTAGTTTTTCAACAACGTGAGAAATGAGAAATCTTAAGAGGCATAATATTTACCACAGCATTCATGTTAGGAGTCTATAAAACTTTCATCAGCACCTGGCCATTATTTCACAACCTCTTTGTTCTTAACTCCAAAGTAAGAAATCACTAAAAACCAACTGTGGGTAATTGCACAACCCATCCGGTTTCAGGTCAATATTGTTCTCACATTCTAGATTATTCTCTGAAAAACACTTTGAATTGAGGAGGAGACCTTGAGGGGGGGAGTGAAACCGAAGGTCAAACGGATGCTTAAACCTAAGCTAAGCACCACAACGAAAAAGGAGTTTTCCGAGCAGGGTCCTTTTCTCTTTCATTTCTTTTATTTTTCATATCCCCCTCACACCTGTGGATGTGGACAGGATGATGTCAGCCTCTCGAGCCTCTGGCAATTGGCAGAGAGAGGGTGTGATGTGTATGCGGAGGGTTTATTTATCAGCAATCACGTTTTTTCTACATCCTCCGAGTTCAGACTCAGACAATTACACTCGACTGCACAAGTTTGTGCTCTCCTCTCTAATGCCCACCGTCTCGCTCTTTTCTCTACGGCTCTGCCTTTCTTTTCCTCAAAGAAATGAATTTCTCCTCTTTACAATCTCTGTCTAATTACTTTGGAGAGGAAGGAGGAAAAAAGAGCGAGTCGACGAGAGAGACTTCATACAAAAAGAGCTTGGAAAAAGAATACGCTGCATTCTTTTACCGCTCTACACAAACGCAATAAAGAAATGGGGGGTAGAGGGGGCACGCTGCTGGAGAAAGAGAGTCTCATTCCATCAGGACAGGCAGGGGGAGGGGCCTCTGAATAAATTAATCAGCATGATTGGCTTTTTGGAGGTTAAAAGAGGGAGCTGTGATTGGCCAGAGGGTGCGAGGGAGGGTTCTGATTGGTTGGAGCAGCTGTGAGAAAGGGGAGACCCTGACTCGCCTGTATTACTCCGAGGCTACGCGGGCTGACCTTCAACACACACAGACGCACATACAAATACGCAGAACCATCACACCTCTCTCTATCTGGAGAGGAGTAATTAAAACTTCAGGGGAGGAGGGAAGGCGTAGAAGGGTGGCCAAAAAGAGTGTGTGTGTGTGTGTGTGTGTGTCCCTGCTGTGTCAGCCCTACAGACAGACATCTGCCTCATTATCAACAGCACTTCACTGCATGAGCTCCATTATCCGTCTCTCAAGTGTCTGTGTGTGTAGTGGCTGTAAGCAAGAGAATGTTCATGATAAATGAAAATATTTCATGCTGATTTTCATTCATGTGTCTTGTGAGGGGGTAGAAATATATTCGAAAACGTTCATATGCGAAAAGGAATTCACTCACTACCCGAGAGCAGTTGCTATTCTGTGTGTGGTTTTGAATTGTGTATGAAGGTTTTTTCATGAAAAATTTATTTAATAATTAAGGCATTGACTTGATAATTGATTCACAGTAATGCATGCACTGCAGTTTTTTCACTGCCGTTGACCACCAAAACCATCAGACTCTGAATCGGTTAGACCTATCAAGTCACTCAAAATTATTAAAATCATTCATTTCATAGATTAATATTACTGAACAAACACAATCTACTTTGGGTTGCCAGTAAAAGTTTTTTTTAATAAAGGAATAACTTACGCTAAAAATAAAAACTCTGTTAAGCTTAAATACGAAGCAAAAAAAATAATTTTTCATCGTTTTTCAGCACAAAAAGATTTTCAGAATTTTGCAATATACAACATAATTGTTACCACTTTCAAAATGCTTCTTTAGTGTTTTTGGGCAAGATGGTTGGTACATTTCTCCTTTGTGTTCTAAACATTAAAGACACGTGCACAGATTTGGAATAAAATGAAGGTGAATAAAAGACTTCCCATTTTTTGACTTTTCATTTATGGGTATACTCTTTCTTTAGGGATCAGATCAGTAAGAAATTTGCTTTCTAAAGTAAGAAAAGCCCATTCACATTGTATTTTATAGCATTTAATCTGAACATTACAAATCTAAATTGGTAATGTAGCTCATCTTATAGTTTTCTAATATTAAGATTTTTCTTTGCATCTAAGTGTTTAATATTCTGTTGAGGATTCAGCCAGATAATGTGCAACAGCTACACACAGACCTAATAATAATAAAAACAGCAAGGTTAAATGAAACTATTTATTATGTATAGTTACAGTTCTCATCTTGTGCTGTTTTTCAAATCAATACTTTTTTGTCGTACCAAAAGTATGAAATAAATCGAAAACAGAAATTAAATTAGATAACAGTTCTTCTTGCGCTAGTGGGTTACAATGCATTTCATAAAACAGTGTATTGATTCTGTTAATTGCATTTCTCTGTAATGTCATTAGGATCACTGAGACTAATACTGCAGAAAGTATAAAAAGTTTTGATCCTGTGACTCAACTGGTAGTGCTTTGGGATAGCAACACTGGATCGTCCACGCTTACAATAATCAAATCTATAGGATGTTGAATTCACAAGTTGCTTTTAACGAATCTGCCGTAAATATAATCAGAGCTGAACGTATTCGAGACCCACTCACACAGAATAGCGCATGTTTAACTGAATATGATTTCTGATGTCAGCAGCAACACTTAAAATGACTGAGATCAAAGTCCCTTCTTCCATTCAAAGACCTTGGAGATGCAACTAATTATGACATTTCATTTAAAGCTGACGTCAAGGCTGCCCGACTCCAATAAAGGGCAGATTTGACGTGACCCATCAGAACCAGCGAGTGCCAATGTGTCAAGGTAGACCGAGCTACAGAATAGAAAGAGGTTTTTGTAAATACGTGTATATAAGTGTGTGTGGTGGAATTCTTTTCCGTCAGTAGAAAAGGAGCACTGTGAAGGTGAACTGGGGAGGGGACCAATGAAAACACCCCTTTCCATACACACACAAGCACTCGGTAGTTGAGCGTCAGTAGTGTAGTAGACTCTCAGTAAGGTTCTCTGTCGAGGACTGAGTTAGTCAAAGGAACATTTCAGAGAAAAATGGAAAAAAGGAAATAGGAAAACCATGCCAAACTTCCCCTGTGGCGTCAGCTACCTTTAAAGGTGAAGTCTAGTGGCTGAAAGAGGCCAACTGCTCCTCTCTCTCAGGAACAAAATACACAAACAAATCTTTTAAGATTCCTAAATCATGCCTTTTAAAAAAAGGAGATACTTTGCTATAAAGGGCCTGATTGTGTCAACATATGTACAGTGGCGCCACAATTGCTAGACACCTAGGCCACAGTTAAAAACGTATGAATGTGCTTGCATTGTGTAAGAAAATAGCAAAACTTACATTTGTTTAGAGAACAGCTACATTTTTCAAACATTTTTCGAGCAAAACATTTCACACAAATAAGTTTGTTGGCTTTCAATTGAAAAATCAATAAATATGCTGCTTAAATTTAAGACAAGAAGTATAGACTGACTGACTGTAGTCAATGATGAACTACACCTGTGGACTGACCTGTACATGAACCTGAGAAAAAATGAATTCATACAGAACATCTACTGAAAATAACTTTAAGACTAATTGGGTGAAACTGATCAAAAAATATACAGAAGCCGTGTAAAACAATAAATTAGTTTAGAGAAAATGCCTAACATGATTTATTTGGATATTTTGTTATTTAATGTAATGCAGGCCACTGTAATCTCCGATTAATTTAATTCAGTTTCTCTTTTTCCACAGAGAAAGTTGATCTCACAGCAGGAAATCCTGACCAGTGTTGTATAATGTTTTAGTGGGTGGCAACTGAAACTCATGAGTTTGGGTTCATTTGGGCAATTCCATCTGGACCCTCTTCATTTTCCTGCAGTGCTAACAGCAGAGAGAGAGAGAGAGAGAGAGAGAGAGAGAGAGAGAGAGAGAGAGAGAGAGAGAGAGAGAGAGAGAGAGAGAGAGAGAGAGAGAGAGAGAGAGAGAGAGAGAGAGAGAGAGAGAGAGAGAGAGAGAGAGAGAGAGAGAGAGAGAGAGAGAGACCATACTGCACCATTAAATACCTGCTTCACTAACACTACATGTATTCTAAAAATCTACATTATATACTGTGTGTGCTTATGCTTTATATACTGTAATAGTTGTAGGTTTTTACCAAAGGATAAAGAATGATGTGTAAATGGATAAGCACGTCAAGGCCAAGACAAAATATAATTTTTTTCAATGTCAAGAATTACATTTTTTCCAAATGATTCAATTTCAAGAGTGAAATGTCGCTGGATAAAGACAGTGATTTATTCGTGAGAACGTAATTTTTTCTGTTTCCATGGTTACATGTTTATTTGACCTTCCATTATAGCATCAAAGGAAACACAAAATCACAAAAAAGCTATTTTAATTTGATGTTTCTTCTACATTGGATGAATAGGAAGATGTTACAGCGAGAATGTATATTTTCAGAGTTCAAATATTTATTTTTTGTTGATAATTCTAGCTTTGGTTGATCTATTGAATTCTCTATTAATGTTGTTAATACCTATTTGCAAAGCTAATTCAGTTTCAAACATTTATTCCATCACAATGCATTTGACATTGTTGACTCAATCTAGGTCTCAGCCATTTTTTGCCTGGAGGGCACCAAGAACCCCACAAGCAGTTTGTGAGGCATTGTTCAATTCTGATCAAAGCATTTGCTGTAGTGTGAGATGAGCTTCAGTCTCAACGGTATAAACTTGTTCTCCTTCTGTCCTAACAGAGATGTATTAGAGCATTCACATATTTTATGTGTTCTAAACGTATGCTTAGAGACCTACAAAAAACATATTAAACATGTTAAACAGCAATTGTGAGTTGTTTTTTACCACTGAGATACAAGTATGCAGAAGTTTTAGTGCTTAGAAACAGCTGATCATTGCAGTCTGGCTGTGGCCTGTGATTTGATGGATGGTTTAATGTAATAGGGTGCTGGGTCACTGACAGATGTAGCAGCAACAAAATGTATTGTGAATTTAATTCTGTCAGAGAAAAAAAAAATCAATATTATGTGAATGTTTTTGGGCATGAAAAGCACAACCTGACAAGTCTCATATTGTTTTGCCTGTTTAATATTTATAGTTCTTGCCTTGATGTCTGTTACCAACAAACAACAACAAGCAAAAACCCAGTTTACTCTCAAAAATTTCTACTCGCCTGTTACAGGACATAAAACTATGTTTGATATTGTGTCGCTGCATTACTGCCCTTAGATTCATGAATGCAATGCAAATCATAGCAGTATTACTGGTATTCAAGTAAAAATAATAAATATAATGTAAAGCCACACAAACACAGGTATAGTGTCTGTACAGTATGTGTTAAACTAACATCTATCATAGTTTATTATGAAGGAAGAAGCCTTTCTGAGAACCTATAGAACCACACAATAAAAGGTAAAAATAGCTCCCAAAGGTAAAAACTGCACATTTTCACCTTTTACAGAGTCGTAGCTAAGTGAAAATGTGGTTTTCCTAAGGCAGATGATGACAACCCTCAGTTCTGTTCGTCCAGATCTTACAGATCGTGACTTATACTGTGAGAACCATAATCACAGCTAAAAAAAAACACAGAAAAAACAGACAGAGAGAGTGATAGGAACAGCGGTGTAGAGAAATAAGATCTTATTTAGTTAGCAGCTTAACCATTGCGTCACCACTAGCTAACATAAATCCAGAGCTGTTAACCGTTACCACATAGTACAACAGGGGTGAGGTATTCAAAGCGATAAGAGTATTGTCATAGTAAAGAAAAAAAATCACAAAAGAATGTTTTTATTATTACAATTTTTGCCTTTTCTAACAGGAATAAGATCAAATGGAGACTTTGCCATAAATCTATTTGTTATTTCTAGTGTCTTTCTAGTTTCTAGCGTTTCAGAAGAGATCTCAACACAGTGTCAAATATCATTTAGGTTCAATAGTAAAAAAATATTATTCTATTCCTATTGCTTTTACACATTAATGAACTGTATCTATTGACAATTATTGTTTCTGGGTACGTTCTTAAATGTTTCCTAATGGTTGCTGCTCTTTTTCTTGAGTCTCCTACACAGACAGTTTATCCAATTCCAGCACAGACGACGAAAGAATGAGCATGAAACAATAGATTCACACAAACAGGACAACACACACATACACAATGTACAACCATTCCAAGAAAAATGCAGATTTATAGCACCCCAGGTTACCACTATGCCAGAAATGCTTCCACTGGACGGCTGGCACTGCCAACGTGTCAACATGTACACAAACACACTCACTCACACACACAGGGCAATAAAACACAACAAAATGAGTACTCGTCTTACAATCCTGTTTATGCTCACACATCCATACCCATTTAAATCTGTGTATGAAATGATATCCAAAAAATGAGTGCCAAATTTGCCTCTGGATTTAAATGTGTGTGTGTCTTTGCCTTGTTAAAGTTAATGAGCTTAAGCTGAACAGTAGCCCATCCAAAGGAACAGCTGTAAAATGCAGCAAATTACATCACACAGGAGCCATAACAGCTACACACACACTGACTCACACAATGGGGTCAGATCTAATGCTCTGATATCTGTTATATCACATATGCCGAAATGCTGGGTACCAACCGTGCAATTTAACAAGAAACAAGTTGTGAGATGAGCATTAAAGTTTATAAAGACATTAAAAATACGATTGCACTTTCTTTTGCAGTATGTGCACTTAACAGTGTACCTACCTAAGAAAATAGTATTGGAGGTTTAGGGTTCGGTTCAGAGTTTGTACCAAATCATTAAACAGTTTTGTACTGTATGTGAATGTAAAACCGGACTATAAAATAAAGTGCTACCAGGTTAGGTTTAGGGTTAGGTTCTGGGCTGGTACCTAGTAATTATACACAAAGTAAGTAAAAAGTATGTACATGAGGAACAAAACTGAAAAAAGTTACCAGAATAGTTCTAAATAGAAATCATAGCAATCTGTAAGGGTTTAAGTGTTGTTGAATTAGAAAAATACGCCTGAATAGCTTTAAAAAAACGAATTCAAAGATAAAAGAAGAGCAAGATTTGCCTTGCCCACTCAACACACACATGCACACACGCAACTGGGCACTTCTTGTGCCAACCACAGTAAATATTTAGAGGTCAGCAGTCACAGAGTGGAAAATCAAAGCCCTCGGTCATGTGTGTGTGTGTGTGTGTGTGTACTCTCACTTTCAAAGACTTCTCTTTAACTCTCTACACTGACAGGGAAAGAAAGCAGTTATCTGTCTGGTGTGTGTGTGTGTGTGTACTTATCTGTGTGGTGCCACAGCACTCAGGGCACCACATTAATCAAAATGTTAGAAAAACGTTTCCAGTTTAAATAAACAACACAACCCAGAGCATGACTAAGTGCGCCAAAGCAGACAGACACACACACATTCACAAGCACTAATCTCTTCAGTGTAGCACTATCTCTGCTCTGTAAGACAGAGACAGTATTCGTACATTACTGTCTGACATCTACATCAGTAAAAGACGGCATCTGAATCCTGAAAATGTATTAGTGGTTCTTGCTAATACACAAGAATTTGAAAGAATATTTTACCATAAGTATTACACCATTTTCTAGGGCCCAGACACAGGGGGGTGGCTCGTTTTATTTGGCTACCCAGTTTTAGAATGTGTAGCAATCACCTAAAACATCCTAGAAACGTCCTGACAATCACCCTAGCAACACCCTAGCAACACCCTGACAATCACCCGAGCAACACTCTAGAAACAGCACAATCTTTCAATCACCAGCACCTAGACACACTACCAACCCTAGACACAACGCAAAAAACATCTTGCAATGCCAGAGCAACCAATCAAACACAATGATGTTAAGTTTTACACAGGCAAGCACCACTAACATTTATGTAAGAAAATGTGTAGAAATCCTCTGACCTCTGCCTGTCCACTCTACTTCTGCATCACTGGCATGTGATGGAAAGTGTGTGTGTGCTCTATAAACCCTGTTTCACCTCCAAATATTCATCAGCCTACATTTAACCACATGAACGTGTGTGCCACAACTCAGGAAAATCTAAATATGGTGTGTATGTTTGGGTATGAAGAAACCTACAGTAAATGTAGTGTTATATAGGTATATGTTTGAGTGTGTGTTTTATATATATTTATATATATATATATACATACGTGTCTGTTTTTTCTGTTGTGGCAGGTCACCCTCTCCCTCTCTCGCTGGCCCTCTGTCTGGAAGCCTACCGTATAATTTAGTTTAAGCCAACCAGTCGCTATTTTTTTCCAACCACTAATTAATTATAATTCTGCACAGTTTCATACAGTCAGTAAAATGGCATGCAAGAACCTACCAAACGGGTTCAGAGAGGGAGAGAGAGAGCGGACGAGAGAGAAAGAGCTCTTGTGGTTTTGTGTTAAAGCATTTACCCTGCCTGTCGTTTTCGTGCCCCTAACACAAACTCCCTTTCAAGACTCTTCACATACTGCAAAAGGCTTTAAAGCACATGCAAGATAACCAACTGAGACAGCAATGAAATCAAGCAGAGAGGAGCTAAAAAAGCCTGCGCTTCACGCCATAGAATATATAAACACACTGTGCACCGACATAAAAACACACAAGCAAACACTAGTCTCAATGAAAGGGGAAGTTGGGCAATGTTTTTTCTAATATGCTTTTTTACAAAACAAAACAACCTAGTGTGTGTACAAGCAGACAACATTTTTAGATGTTTTTCATCTCACGCCAGTTACACACTCTGTCGCCGTTTTAATTTGATATTTGTACAATATCTTTATATGATTGGCCACTAAATGCATCACTAGCAGAAAGTCTCAAGTCTGGGATTTGTTAATTAAGTTATTAAATGGGCTTTTTCTTTCTGTTTTTATGAATAAAATATTTCTGTTCAGTGATTTTCTTATGCTCTGTCATATGAAAACAGATTTGATACTAAAAGGTCAAATGAACAATTCATTCAAAATGACCAGCTTTAATTTCCTGTTATCAATAGAAATAAGTAAAATCCGAGACTGCAGCGTGGAAGCAAGTTAAATGCAAAGTGTCAAAGTGTTTTGTCATCATACGTTTACGTAACACCCTGTGTTTAAGGTGACACCTCCCGAAACGAATTTACTGCTGCTTCCCCAAACTTTGTTTTTGTTTTGTCTAATTTGTCAAAGTGTAAACTGACAGATGAGACTTGGCATAAATATTTAATATTACTGTTAAGCCGTCGTGACAAACACCAGAGATGTGAAATCTGTTGACTAAACAAATACCTGTTTGCAACTGAAATTTATCCAAATGAAGCTGAAACTCAAATGTTCTTCTTACGCACACAGAAAATATCTCTGTTATCTCTGGACAGGCATTACCTTACCATCTCAAATCACTAGTTTAAGAGATCTTCATGTTGTTGCCAGATGATACTATGAATTTATGTTGTGTTTTGCTGCATAATTAGATCACAACAATTAAAAAATGATTCAGTTAAAAAAGAGAAGCAAAGTTTATGTATTTTTACTGTGATTTATGAAGTCTGAAAGTTAGACTCACATTTCACATGCACACTTTTAGCATTAAGCTTTAAGAAACCATTGAATTTGGGTTTTTTATACAATGGTTAAGCCAAAAAACACTACATCCTGGTTTAAACAGAAAACCTCACCATTCTTTCATTGCTCAAACCTTTGATAAACTGTTTGGCCTTTGATAAACTGAGGAAAAGAAATTACATATTGCTTGTATCCTAGTTTGCATGTTATAAAATAGGTTTTTCATGATGAAAAATCAAACAGAAAACATGGTAAACCACCCACAGTTGCACCTCTGAATGCTCTCAATATTCCTCGAGTGCACGGAGACCTTCAAAGTACTAAAACTCACGGGAATAAATCAAAGCGAGTCCACAGAGTTTTGAGGCTATTCAGCTGTTCTACTATGAATACTGCCTTGAGCTTCATCACACTGCCTGAAGACATGGAGAAACCACACAAACACGCTATCTGCGCAAACAGACACTTTCATTTGTACCGAGACTGGGCCGGAGAGACAGCCTGACAGGAAAGAGCTAAAAAAGCCCATTTCCCTGTGAAGACATGACACTCATGAAGACATGACACTCCTATTTGGTTTCATATGGTAATCTCCCAGAGTGCATCTGTGCAAAGTGAAGGCTGTGCCTTTTTAATGGGTATAAATATACCGACGATTATACCTCAGTTAACCACTTTTTATGGTGACATTTAACTACTTTATATTCTAGCACATAAGTGAAAGAGGGAGAGACAGAGAGAAAAGCATTTAAAATATTTATTCAGTAAATCTCCTTCCCTGACAAGCTCACATTCCCAAACTGCAATCTCATATATCAGCCTGTGCACACACAAAACACAACTTCACTCGAAAATATGAACGCTCGTCTTTATTTTGATACCTGTGCCAACACTGTGCCATTTATTTTAATGTCTTTGTCTCTTCATTTCGCTTGTGTTCTGACATTTTTGCTCCCTCAAGTCTCATATACAGCCTGTGTCTTTCGTGACTGTTTGTGTTAATACTGCTATAAAGTAAATATGTGTTGCTGTTCTTAGATTGTTGTGGCATATGAAGAGTGACTCATGGACTGAGGGCAGAGCAAATAAGAGGAAGAAAGTTTTATTTATTTGTTTAGTTTCCATTGTTTGTTGCCAGAATGTTTCCATATAACTTGTGGAAATATACTTTTCACTAATAAAACAAGCAAATTTGTAAAATTGACTCCTTTGTACAATATCCACTAAAGCACACAAGACTATTGCTATGCTCGTTTGTACTAAAACATATGAAAACATTCTGGAACAATGTTTTGCCTCTTTTGCCACTTAGTTCCCCCTGCATAACATTACACAACATAACATAAAATTACATAAACACTTCTGTGTTTAGTAGTGAACTTTTATCTAACTTTTAACCTTTCAATTGACAGATCGGGCCTTGATAACAGCGACATTTTTCTTTACATTCTGCCGGTTATTTTGAAGTGGTGAGTTATCATGTCACGTCTAATCCCTGAAGCAGAAGCTTTAAAATAGATCTTGGCACTGGATTAAAACCTTCAAAACTATCATCTCGTCCCCCCCAGCCGATGGAAACACCCCTTGAGAGTGTGTTTTTTCACCTAAATGTGGTTTATATTTAGCTGTAATTGCCTGAAGGACAGCAGTGTTGATGTCTTTTATAAATACTGTAACCTCTCACCTCTAAAAACTGCTGCAGTAATCAAAATGGAATCTGCCTACCGTCATTAGCTGAGACAGTAATGTTGGGTATGAAGAGGCTGGGCAGGGCCTGAACAAAATGTTTGCCAAAGAAAAACTCACAAAGTGTATTAAACGCTCTATATTCCACAAAGTCTAGACTGCAGAAATACAATTTTCACATGCTAAAGTTCTCTGATTGTTTTTTCTAAGGGGTCAAATTGACCCTAAACAGAGGTTTTTAAGGATAACAGTCTCTCAAACTCAGTGTTTGCTTTGTTATGCAACACACAGATTAAGGTTTCAATCATAACTGCCTGTGAATGAATGCTGGAGGAATTACAAAAACAAGCGCACATTTAATGCATTATATTTTTGTATCTACTATGTTTTTATCTAGTACATTTTCTTCCTAATGCAGATATGCATTGTCGTTTTGAGCATAAACTGTAACTGCCATGTTCAAAAAATCTCATTTTAAGAGACCTTCCAATATTAAACCGTGCTCGCAGCTGCATTAAAATTGCATGTTATAAACTGTCGTGGCACACTTTTTTTTTACTTTTCCTCCCTCTTTTCTATTCACTCCTCTTCTCTGTCAAAGTGAGAGATATATGTGCCAGGCAGACATAATAAAAGAAAGGTAGGGCAGAACTGGAAAAATATAAGCAGGACACACTTTCAGGACACATTCTGAGTTTCAGTATTCATGAATAAAATCATTATTGAGGGGGCCAAACAGACAGGAATGTTGTCTTACTTTAGCCCTCGCAGGAAAAAAACTCAGAACAGCTAACACGTTTATGTGTGTTTTATAAGCACCATTTTATGATGAAGAATGCTGTGGTTTCAGAATCCATTTGGAACAATTATGATAATTGCAAATGGCACAGCGACTGGATTGTATGTGAATGGGTTAATATGAGTTACATGTAAACAAATGAAGCTAATGGGGCAGACTCAACGGTGATTAGAAGATTATTAGTTTGGGGTGGGAGTAAATGGGGTGGAGGGGGCTGTGAACAGCAATTGAGGGGATGTTTAATTTGTCTTGGTCTAGATGTTTCTTCACATAGTGTGTTAATCACTAAGACGCCATGCTAACGATTTTACAACAATAATGGGCCGGTTTAATTGAAATAAATTGCCATCATTACAGGGTGAGCACTGCCAATCTGATGGTGTTGGGGTCAGTCTGAGATGCTCGCTCTGCCTTTACTCAACACTCTCACTTTCTCTCTTTTGTTCTCCTTGAATCTATTGTTCCTGTCTTTCTCACTTTCTTCTCTTGCCCTATTTTCTTAACAAATGCCCATGTTGCTTCTCTTTCTTTTTCTTTCTTGACGTATAATGCAATTTAATGCTATTTATTTTCAAATTTATTCTCTTTAAAAGTCTTTCCTTTTACGCAGAATTGTTTGTAATGAAAAATGAATAAGCTTGTGTTGTAATTTAAGATATACAATGTTCAAAACCATGTTCTGGTCAAAAAGTATTAATTATACTGTATTACAGGAGTGATCTTGCTAACATTTGGAAGAAGTAACACTTGACTGAGCAAAAAGCTTTGTGTGTTTTTAATCTTTCCCAAGAGCTATAGAGATGGCAGAACAGTTTTTGTCATATCATTCAAATACTGTATCTATTTTGTTGGAACAGTCTTCTTCATCTCATCTGTTTGTTTTTGTTTTATCTATATCATACAAAGTCTCTCACGTTGAAGTAATGAACTGACAGCTAAGACTTTTCAAGAGACTGCATGATAGAAAGAGTATGACAGACAGTTTAAGAGTTATTAAAGAGTAATTGAATACAAGCACATGCACGCACACACTCACTTACTCACATCTCTGAAAAATAACAATAATTTCCGTATATATGAATTCCAACTTAATTTGCAGTGAGCAGCTTTCACGCCTGTCTTCGATGTCGGCAAGCGAAGTCAAGGTCAGATCTTAATAAGGCAATAATGTGGACTGGCCTGCAAAAATTTTTTTAAAATGCAAGGCTTGTTTTCTCATAATGAACTGCGAGTGTGAAAATATAGTGAATTTTTGCCTAGTTACATAGTATAAAAATCTTTATGCATGCAGTGGTAATGACCATATTTACTGTACATAGCATGGCACTTCATAGAGCTCTACAGAATTACTGTAGTACAGTACATGTCCGTTTTGTAACTGTCTGTTTACTTGTAGAATTTACTTATATATTACCATTATAAGCAGTGCTTCCTTTCACATTCAACCACCCTTTATATAATGCCAATGATTCATGCATAACACAACCACACAAGGGTTCTTTTAAAACTTTCACCCTGCTGATGTTAATCATGGTGTGCATGGGCCATATGTCGTGCATGCAGTGTGTTGAGAGTCTGAACAGCCCGAAAGCAACAGAGACTGCAGAATGCAGAACAGTCACAGTGTACCGAATACACTAGGAGTTTATCTTCTGCAGAAAAGTGTTTATTAGCCAGCAGAGCCTGAGGGTCTGTGTTTACTGCAGGCCCTCACACCGTGTAAACACACACACACATAGATTAATAAATAGACAAAAGGAAAACAAACAAAGAGATCTTGCAACATTCATTTGGTAGTACCCGTAGCCATCCACCAATGATTAGTAAGCTGGTGTAATTTGCTTTAGTGTTTTAATGGTAAATTACCTTTCTATTTCTATATAAAGCCATACGTATTATGCAAAACAGCCGTGGGTGGATCATCTATTAAATGTACCCTCTCCGTGTCCTACTTAGCTTCCTTCTCTCTGAAAAATGCACGTCGCCTCTGCTGTGATTCGTCTTGTCCTTCCTTTTCCGTGATAAATGGAAATCTTGTAAGATGGAAATCTCTGCAGGCAACAAACTTATTTGCTACAAATTACAAGCGAAAGCGGTTAGAATTTCATATTGTTTCTGAAACAAATTGCAGGCTTAATGAAACCTTCAGAGAACAACATGTCCATATAAAGCTCACTGAAGTGTTTAATTTGTCAAACGACAGGTTATAGCAGGTTCATGAAGGCGTATTATGATGCTTGTCATGTCAGCGCTTTGACCAGTGCTGTAGGTGTATGAATGTCAGGAATGAAGAAAATGTCTTGACTCTTTTCCACTTCTGACTTCTCACACTTATTTCCCCAGAGATATGCTTTATAAAAGGGCTTAAGTTCAATGAAGTTCAGTGTTGTGCAAGGGAACACACCCAGACTCCTCTGTGAACCAACAAAAACAATGGCATAAAGAAAACACACACACACAACTGAAATTGAAAATGGTCAGACTTTAATTAGTAAGGAGGTGGAAAGTTTAATTATGCTCACAATGTTACAGAGAAGAAACAAAGCCACAAGCTTACATCCCCTAACACACACACACATACACACACACACACACCAGGCAAAACCTTGAGACTTAATATATTTGGAGAAAACCAAGACTAAAGAACAAAGAAAAAAAATTTCTTTAGAGCACAATTCTCATGTGTAATTGTTTATTGAGCATTTCTTTGTCACAGAAAGCAAACAGTATGGTACGAGTATGTTTCCATCCTAACCCCTAACCTTTCTCAGGTCAAATATAATGAAAGAGTTAAGTGCTAAAAATAAAAACGAGATAATTATTAACTCTAATTTTGCAGTTTTTAAAGCTCATTTGGATTTTTGCAATTACAAACATCACAATCAATCATGAGGGTCGGTGGCATTTGTCATCTTGAGCCACTAAAAGAAAGAATTTTTTAATGAAAGCTGTCATATGCCTTCAAAAAATACGCAATATAGATTTATTAAAATGCTTTTTAACCACTAGACCCTGTCTACTTTCATTACATTTGACCTTTTGCAATGTCATAACATAAATTATGTTGGTTTCAAACTATGTGAGGCAAAGTAAATGATTTTAAGTTGAACAACTATATTCTTTTGAGACTCAAGGCTGAGGATTTATGACAAATACAACACATAATCTAGACTTTGTTGCTTTTGTGATGACTTGTTTGTGTGTGCTGCTGATGACAGAAGTTTTGCCGTAGGTGCTTTTATAATTGTAACAGATGCAGTGTTTGTGTACATGTGTGTAAGGGGGTAAAATAGTCTTTCAGTTAACAGTAGGACTGAATACTCCTCATATATTGTCACAGGCTGTATTCCAACAAAAAGTAATCATGTTTGATAGCAACCACTGTTACCATTACGAGAGTGTGGTGGTACATCTACAAATATTTTAACCCCCCTAAAAGAAGTTATTTTCATAATAAAAACAATCACACTGGCAACCCATCTGTCATAAGGAACTCACTGGTATGCAATTAAAGTTTTCCTGACATCCAACAACAATTTAATTCTGCTGTTTTCATTGCTTTATCCAGCCAGCTATCTTGGAGAAGTTTTATTTTAGAAATCAACACCCCTGAACACCACAGTCACTAAAAGGCGGAACTGTCTTAAAGCTATATTCAGGCAGTTGACACTGTTGACAGATAAAACGGTGACGGCATTGTCAAACAGTTATAAGACAAGTTATTCTTTATCCTTATAGGATATAGAATAACATATAGACTACATATAGAAATATTTCATTTTTTTACACCACAAGACAAATTGAGCCTATAAAAAACAAACAAAACTAAACATATGAAGTTAAAAATAAAATGTCTAATATCACAAAACCAAATAATAATAATTTATTTTTACTATACAGTAAACGAGTCCTATGGTGTGACACAGCAAACATTCAGAAAAAAACTAAAAATGAAGATAAATCTCTCTCATCTTTTTTGTTACTCTAATAATGAAGATAAATTTTACATTTTTGCCACATTTCTTTGTCAACTACCCATATATACGTTTTAACCTTATTTGATGTTGTTGTCTATCAAAAGAATCTGCAACATGCTTTTGATTTGAGTTTATCTTGTAAATAACCTACAATATTTTACATATTGCCTTTAAATAACACTTATATCAAATTTAAGTGTAAATGCAAGTTATTCCACATAATTGTCAGCGAAATGTAAAAACTATTTTCACATTTTCAAATAAACATAATTTAGTGTGATTTATAAGCTGTTTTCCTCATGGGGATTCCATCTTTTTCCATCCCACACTGTAGGGATTACCAGGACACACACACACACCATGTAATATATCAAGGACCTGTTTTATTGATTTCCCATTCACATTATTTAAAGACTTTAGATCCCACCAAGGCCTACTTATTGTGTACAGACCATGTGTGTGTTCTCTGTGGAGACCTCGTATTTCAGGAGTAACTGGCAGACGCACATGCTACTGTATGTTATGGCCTTGGTCATGTTATACTCCCAAAGTGACATTAACTCACATACACACTCACATACACACAAACCACAGCTTCACTAAAACAGCTCTGTAATAAGACACTCCCATGGAGACACATATACAGCACACACAGGTAGACACACACACACACACATTCGCATGCACACACGCATGCAGATGCTGACAGAGGAGCTCTTCGCCGAAACAAACCCTTGAGAGATCAACCACTTCAGCGAGCTTTGTAGAAGAGTGTTTAAAGTGCGGCTGCCTCCCTCTGCAGATCGGCACATGAGGGGTTGAGTGGAGCAGTGAAAGATGGGGAAAGACCGGAGGTGTGGAAAGGGAGTAAGTGGATCTGAATTCAGCGGGACAGTAATTATTTCTCACTGCCGGTATTTGACACCTGCCAGGGAACGTCTGTTAAAACCCCGCAGCAAGCAGAACTGGGAGACAGAGAGAGAGACAGACAGAAAGAAAGAGAAAGAGAGTCCTGGTGCTTAGGGTTTGATTGATAACTGTACTTATTCCACTCGACCCCGTACCCCCAGGCGCTGAACGAAACAATGAAGCACTTCTTCTGAGCGTGTACAAGTATCTGTGAGAAAAGGCGTCAGAATCCACACATACACGTTTGGGTAGATGTTTGCTTTCTGGACCGTAAATCACTATTACATGCTGCTATTGCAATTTTATAGTGTTACTTCACAAATGCAACCCATTCAATTGAGACCCATTGTGTTCTGACTGGTTATGCTGAGAATGCGATATTCACAGCCAAAACAACACTTCTGTCTCATAAAGATGAAGAAGGAAACATCTCCCTAAAACACATTTTCGGGAAGATTTTATCCTGTATGACAGAAAAACAGTAAGACAGAAAAGTTGTTGGGGAAAAATTTAAGCAGTGACAGCTGAGATGTTATACTGTAGTACAATAAAAATGTTTTTTTTCTGGGGGTTTTTTCTAATTATTAACCATGCTGATTTATGACATCACAATAATTTAGACACTGTTTAATATTTCTACTTTTACATCTGAGGCCTATTTAAATAAACTTCAAAAAGTCAGGCTTTAAGGTACATTCGCTTTAAGATCCAAATTTGTGTTGACCAGATATATTATAAAGACTGTTTACTATACAAGCAGACACAATAAAAAATTTACTTAAAACAAACATTTAACCAAAATACTGTAAAGGTGAGACTTTATTACACTATTTGGTCTTTAATTCAACACGTGTGTGTGTTTATATACACGTGTAAACCTCAGTCTTAATCTAATCCAATAAAGAAGTTTTACATAGTGCTGCTGAAAGCTGCTTTTGTCTGGAGCTTAAATGGCATTTGCACTCATAGACACCCACACACACAAAAACTTTTAAAAACTTTTTGCATATACTATAAATGCTATAACTTCTGTCTTTAAACATATACATATTTGCTTCTCTCTCTGTGCAATACATACATGCTTAGTGTAACACTATTTTTACATTTTCTTGGCATTTAGCAGCAGAGATGGTCAAAACAACCTCAAGTGAATTTTTTGATGGCTTAGGATGAAAGAGATTAGTTGAAAATTAAAGGCTTTTACATTTACCCGGACACTGTTTTTCTCTTGTTTTGTCGTTCTATAAACTGTGGCGCTTTGCAAAGTTTCTTTAGATGTCTATAAGCTTGCGCGTTTGTTTTTTCAATCAGAGCCTGTTCTGTGGGTTATTGGTTTAGTGTAATTTGGGAGTAGCACTATTAAAAGAGATGCTTCTGTTTACATAACATTTTGACAGCCTTCCCCGGACCCTCCCAGAACATTATGGTTAGTGTGGGACAGAGTCTTCATATAGCTGCATGAAGACAGACTTGAGGAAACCGACCACACGACCATACCTCTGACCATACTTAGACACAGTAACAGAGACACTTTATTGCAACAGAGACTTTGTGTGTGTGTGTGTACAGTAGCAGTAGTAGATTTCTTGCTTGGGTTGGCATAGACCTCGGTGAAGGATTAAACATAGCACTGCTGACAGAGAGAAATGCCTTATACAAACAAGATCCGCTCGCAGAGAGACCGGGCGAGGGGAAAAATTGAGAGCGGGAGGGAGAGATAATGATGAAAAAAGACAATAAAATTAGCAAAAACTACAGAGTGGAGATATTCTCACACCATTACTCTAAAATGCACCCACATGGAATCTGTGCCCACACATGCTTTAAGTTAAAACTTTTTCCAAAATATTTTTTAAAAAATCTCCTTCCGGGTCCCATTTTAGCTGAAATCCCCACCCGCTTTTGATAACACACAGCGCATTTATAATCTGATGATCAATAAATTGTTTATATCTGTCATGGACACGTTCGCTCGAGCCTCCTACAATATTTAAACATTCAGCATTTTGTAAAAGTAATTTAATACAAATTAATCATACAAGTACAACAAGGACAGGCAAACTGGTCATACAAGACACTTTGACGTGTGTGTGTACGGCGTGTACCAGAAAGAGCCAACAAAATGCACACACACTGAACTCAAGGAAGATACGCCTTATATAAATACAAACTTACATAGCAATCATTCCTACCAACAGATCCAGTATATACTTAAGCACTGTGCCTTCCTCTCTCTCTCTCTCTCTCTCTCTCTCACACACATATTTAGGCACATAGTCACACCTGGTCTTCATCAGTGTGTGTGCTCTCCAAAGAGCGGCTAATGCCCAAGACCAAGAGAGAAAAACACAGACCTAGACAATCTGGCAACCAACAGCTTTCTCTCAGGTTGGCAGAGAGGTGAAAGGTTTACAGAGGCTCAGACGGCTTCTACTTACTGCATGTGTGTGTGTGTGTGTGTGCAGTACATACGACCATTGTTCTCTAATGCACCCACAGCCCCAACACTACAGCTTAAGTACTGTACTACCAAACCTCTAATGCCTTCCTTTAAACTCATAATAAAAATGGAACCAATGTCATAGGTGTTCACTAGCAAAAAATGAGATAATGATTATGTTAACCTTTAAACGGTCATAATATTATTATCTTAAGTGGCCATTTCTGCCTTTCTAAGTCCCCTCGGGAGCATATAACCCTGTCTGGGAAACACTGTTTTATATGGTATTAGGGTACAGTATCTGATTCTCTGTACTCATTAATTTCAAGGATGCACATGCCCACTTAAATTTTTGAGTCAAGTGGATGGAAATTTGGTCAGTCTGATCAAATCTCTCCCTCGGCAGATTATTCTCGTTACCACTCTCGCATTGCTCAAAACTATGGCTTTGTTGCAGTGGGAAACAAAAGAAAGTATTAAAATGTCGAAGCATCTGAAATCCTGTGGATCACTGAGTCACAAGCTGCAATACAGCTTTATTCAGCGATTCAGTTTATTAAAAATAAAAGTTAATAAAGTTAGGATTTAAACTTAGATCGTCCTCCTCCTTGTTTACTGACTTGTTTAAAAAAAAAGTGAAATGTGCCTCTGTCTGCTTTCTTCAATGTTGTCCTAATATCTTGTGCATTGTATTGCAGTTTCAACACAAACATACTGGTGGGGTAATTCTGTGTGTTAAAACAGCAAGTACAGTACATTATGTCTTGTTCATCGTAATTACAATCGATTCGGCTGAAGTGAAACTAGTCCATTCTCCACCTCTTTGTGCCTCTTTCTATCATTCTCTCCTCCTTAAGGGAGGCAAGATAGATGAAGAGTGAAAAGGGGCGTTTGAAGCAAACCGCTGGGAGAAGCTCCATAGAGAGAAAAAAGATGTCAGAGAGGAGAGAGAAAGAGAGAGAGTGAGCACTGGGTGATGTGTAATTTGTATTTTGCCAACAAAGGCTCTAATCTCTATACAGTCCATCCTCATCAGGCCTGCAGCATTTGCACCTCCTACTATTGTTGGCCTGAAAGCAAAATCCAGCTTGAGGGTGGGAGTGAGACAGCGTTAAACAGAAAAAGAGATTTGGGATTGAGGTTCCTTCAGCCTCCTACCGTTTTCTGCCTGACAGAGTTTATTTAGAGCTAATCTCTGCTCTTTCTTTGCCTCCCCACTATCTTATTTTTTTCACTCTTTCTCTTTTTTTTTACACGCTCTGCCTCGCTCTTTCTCTCGTGGTGTGGGGTTAGAGGTCGGCGGGAGGGTCTCAACGGTTGTTGAACTCGTTTAACGTGAGCTGCCGAGGAGCTTTGTGACATGGGGCGGTCAAAATAAAGTTGCCAAATTGTGACACAAACATGTGCACCCGACCAACGGGTACAAACAGGTTTCGAATTAGTGGAGACGGTTTTCTGCACTTGTGGCTGTGTTGACACAGGAGCAGAATACTGCTGTCAGTCAAAATTTACAGCTCTGTATACATGGTTGTGTGCATAAACTGGTTATCAAAGAAAGTGAAAGTGTGTTATATAAATGAAATGACTAACTAAAAAATGCCATATTTACTCGCCCTCGTTTTGTTCCAAATTTTCACAACATAGAAGAAAGAATAAAAGTAATAAAAATAATGAATACAAGATGATTCTGTCAAGCTCTGACATAAGAAAAAATCAAGTAATTCATACAGTATAACCCATGGATTACTTTTATAATGTTTTATGATATTCACTATCATCGTAAGGTAAAGGGTGACCAGTACTTTCTTTTTCATGTATTCTTTTGTGGGTATTCTAAGTATAGGACAATTTGCTGTGTGGACATAATTTGCTATGTGATAAGTCCAAAATAAAAAAATGACCCAAACTAAATAAGGGGGAACTGGGACACGTTGCATTACCTAAATCACATGATGTCTCCACCAATCACATCAAATAAACTCTCTGCAACATAATAGCTCCTCTTTATTACATCTTCACGTCTGTGTGTGTGTAATTGGTGAATAAATGAGAGGCAATGGGATGATGGTAACTTTATAAGTGAAAAACCAGAGAGCAGCAGAAATGGGATACATCTCTCTGTCCGCCCCCTCAGTCATTAGTAGTAAGAGAAGAGTCCACTTTCAGCCTCTTCATTTTAATGCATTTCATCTAACTCTCTCTCTCTCTCCTTTACACCCTCGACATCTCTCTCTCCCCCAATGCGGCAGATTGCATGTCACTTTCAAAGTCCCATTCCCCCATACTCTCTCTCCCTCGTCCATCACAGTTTCTTTTTGATGTTGGCCTGATCAGTGAGGTTTGAACTGAAAATCCACCAGCTAAAAATAGAGCTTGAACAGGCTTAAAACTGGCTTTAATCTGCTGCTGTTTCATAAAAGATGTGTGTGTGTGGATACATTAAAAATCCTAGTGTGTAAACATGCATAATAATCAAAGATTCATTCTGACTGAGAACATGATTATGAGTTTACATAAACCTCAATAATATTTCTCATGCGTGTAGAAGATTCTTTCATAACCATGAAAATAAATCATTCAACATAAGCAGCAGTGGGATATGTGCTAAAAGTAGAAACTTCATAACAACGGTAAGCAGTGAGTCGCATCATAACAGATAAAACATATATTTAAGGAAAACATATGAATTTAACAGCAATACAAGAATGCAGGAAAACACTGTAAAAAGAGCAGTACACATATACAATAACACCATTAGTTGTATAGTGTAACACAGCAGAATGAGCATATACAAAAGCAGCAGAATATGCTGTAAAAGCTGCACATTGTGCATGTATAACTACAGTAGGATATACTGTAACAGCAGTAGCATAGATAGGCCTAAAAGAATAACGTAAGATAAAACGCAATTGAACATCTGGTAGACTCACACAGGGACACCCCAAATCAAATTCTCCTCTCCTTCACCATCCAAAGCGTTTATCATTGAACATGAACTATAAAATGTGACTTTCAACTTGTGAAAGTCTTTTTCAGTCATGCTGCTAATGATACACACAATACTGTACATATAGGGGCGAAAATGATGATGTAAAATGTATAGAAACATACAGTAACTTCCCTACAAATAACTGCAATGTTTTTAAAGGTGGAACCGTTTATTTATAAACGCAACACACTGGGGTGTATTCAGGAGAGCACACTAACCTGGATCGCCTCGTATGGAGCATGTCAAACAAGCAACGGGAATATTATGGATGTCCTTCGGCGTACAGGGCATTTGCATGATGTGTCTGGAGAGATTGCTGCAAAGTTGTACGTATGTACGTGATTAAATATATCTCATTACAATGGTGATAAGTCCACAAATGCACACAGATACTCACATAGTATCAAAATATGCAATTTTAAGGTCACATTGCAATATTTGATATGTGGATAGGCATTCACTGTGCATAAACAGGTGTTGCAGCTTGGTATTTGTTGATACTCAATCGACGCCGTCCGGGAAGAACAACAAGTTCGTTTCAACAAAGGTATTTTGCACAATCGTCGTGACGTAGCCGAAATTATAAACAGTTAACGCATTGTTTAACGAACAGGTTTCGTGCGTTTGCACAAACTGCGTGCCTAGCGCAATCGTTTAACTGCTTTTACAGTGTTTAGACGTCACACTGACTACTAATACGTATGTCAGCGCCGCCGCCATATTAGACAGGGCAATAGTGCACCGTACACACATTTAAACGAATGAGGGATCTGCGGTTTTCTGAATTTAAAGCATAATAACTCAGATTTTAAAAGTGTATGAGCTACGTTAAGTATAAAACTTTTGCCTACTTTCATGGGCAGACAGTTGTCTTCTGTCATAAGATATTTTGAAATCTCATGCTTGTCAAGCAATTAGATCGGTAAACGTTTTTGTGCTTTCCCCTGAAAAACCTGCAGCTCCTGCCCAATATAGCAACAACGGGTCAAAGCGCACTATGTCTACGTTGTTTCACATCACGCTTTGCTTTGTTTGCTTACCTGCCTGATGAGCGCCCACATCATGTCAACCCTCTGTCTGTAAACTTCCGTTCTTGAACGTTTGTGTAAACAGATGTTCGTGCGAGACATGCTTAAATAAATAAAAAATTCAGTACATACACAAGTTCTTAAATGTTATTTTGAATAACGTTTAGTCTGTTGAGTACTGAAGGGTAATCAGAACAGTCTGAACCTGTGTAGTGTAGTGCAGTCAATTAAAATACCTAGATTTATAGTTTTTCTGCTTGTATAATAAAAACTTCTTTAACATATTGAATGCTAACATGAACATTTGTCTCATCAAGTATTCATCCTTACATTAACTGTCTCGGTTTTTGATTATGTAATGAAAAAAGTAAAAATTTCTGTTTTCATTTATTGTCACACCACTCTCCGTTTTAAATCTTTGGGGTATGTTTCAGCTTTGGATAAGTGATGTAAAAACTAAATTTGGAGAAGCTTAGTGGAAAGGGAGTTTTCATAAAAGATCAGATAGAACTGAAATAACTTCAGAGAGCTGTGAAATATTTAAAAGAATGATGTCATTGGCTTATTGGATTGGCTGTAAATTCTCACATGGTTGGCTTTTCTTCAAAGACAATCACACAAACACAAGGGCATAACTATCCCGCCCAATGATTCAGCACATGATTGAAACCAATAGTCTTGTCTATGCTAAAATGGTAAATACTGCATTGCAATAGGCCTTTATTAACATATTTCATCTTTATTTCCCAGTGCTCCTGATATCTGTTAATTCTTAGTATTAATGCAGATCACTCTCCTCGATATACTGTACCTGTGACTTACTGTACTGTACTGAGCAATATAATAATACACACACATAATTATATCTGCATGCAAACTATGCAGACATAAATGCTCTTTTCGAGTAAGATATTTAAGATATCTTTTAATGGTTTTAAAGACACAGTTCACCCCCCCCAAAAAATAATTTCTTTTGTGGAACACAAGGAGAAAGTTTGAAGAATATTAATGCTGCTTTTTCATACACTTACAGTTAATGTCAATCAACATTCTGCTCAACTTCCTTGTGTCATACAGGTTTAAAATAACATGGTTGGTTAGAGTAAATGATATCTGAATTGTAATTTCAGGGGTAAACTCTTTCAATCTCTTACTTCGCTCTCTCTGTTGTGGCAGGTTTTGTGTTAGACTCTTTTAAAGTTGACCACTGTGTGTACAGTGGGGTCTATAGAGACTGGGCAGTAATCCGGCTTTCTCTCAAGGCTCAGTCTGAATCTCAATAGGAATGTAGGGGGCAGATTTACTCCCAAATCCGTTAGTAAACATCTCACCAGCGCTGTTCTCCGAGTACCAACAGGTCTCCTACGATTGTTCTCTGTGTGTATTTGTGTGTGGAGGGTGTTTCTTTGTTTGTTCTGGTGACTCACAGTTCTTGGCCCTTTTGCTTATTGAGTTAGACGCTAGGCTAAGCTTAACATTGATGTGCACAAGCATTGCACATATAAATATAGAAATAGAAATTATAGAAATAGAAATATAGAAATTACTTTCCCACTGTTTACATTTTGTATGCAATTAAATTAGTGCACAAAGTAACACTTAAGACATTAGATTGAAACCATTGTAGCTGCAGGACACGCATGCACTGTAAAAGCTCCTAAATAGGTTCAAATGGCATTCGAGATGTCAATCTACAACACAAGCCATAGACAGACAACATACCTGTACAACATGTCTGTTACCCATCAGCGCTGTGGACGTCTGATGCTTCAGAGACATGTATTAAACTCTTATCAGTGGAGAATGTGGCGTTAATTCAGGGTGTCTGAGCGGGAGATTAGAAGGACGATGGAGCAGGGCTTTAGGGTTAGGGAGCGCAGGGGAGGAGTGCAGAGGGCAAAAATTCCAGGCATGCCTGCTGGATCAGAGATGAGAGCTGCTGTGTTTGGATTTGGATCTGCAGCAGTTGCACAGATTTGGGATCAGCGTTCATGTGACTCTGTTTCAGATGAACAAATCCAGCAATAGCCTTTAATTACAGCGTATCAGCGGGCATGATGTTGCACGTCTTATGAATCCAGAGAAAATGGAACATAATTAATTAATTTGTAATTGGAGCCTTCTCTGTGACTCTTAAAAGTCATGTTTGATGGGTTAGATTTTAGTCAAAGTGAAGGTGACATCATCGTGATCTCCTCCCTGCATAGTGGAGACTGCTTTGCCTATCTCCTTGACAGATTTATAGGATATCCTTGCACAAATACATTTTTAGAAAGACACTTGAATACATACATACAAATTGACGGGCATTCTTGGTGAGATGAGAGTGGTCTCTGTTGCACTGAAGGATAATGGGAAAGATGGGAGGAAAGATGCTGATAGGAGAAATGGGGAAGATGATGTGTACAGCATAAAGAGGCTCAAAAAGAGAAACTTTTTTCTATTCTTCTTCTGGAGGAACAATTTGAAAAAAGTGTGGATATACACACACACATGCTTAAAACTTTGCTATATAGTGAATATTCATTATGTGGTTTACCACTTGCATGCTGTTAATGCAAATGATAACAATTATAATTGTCATTTATGTTGCCAGCTACATTTTCTTCTTCTTGCTGCAAGCAAAATCATACAAAAAACCTACTAATTTACTTCCCAAAAAGTTGGAGGACTAAAGAAAGCATCTTAAAATTTGCTAAAAGTTGTGGGGGTGCTAAGCTCCTGTCCCTCTCTTACATCTCAGTGATGAAGCATGTATTTGATTATTCATTACAGTACTGGCGGATAACTGCACACAGAAATACAGAAATAGAACTAGTGACACAGATATGCCACTTTCCTTCCTGTATCGAACAGAAAGACACAAACTCCAAACAGAATATTTTTACTGAGGTGCACAGAGACCATTGCACACAGATCCGGGTGTGTAGGTGTGTGTTTGATTTTGTGTGTGTGTCTATAGGTCATGGTCTGGAGAAGAAGGATATACTTTGTGTCCGTTGGACACACCTCACTGTACGTTTGGGAAAGTTGACACAGTATACATTATTCTTTAGAACTGGTGTGGAGTGAAGAATAATTATAACAAGAATAGAAAGAAGTATTAGGACAGTAAGGGGAAGTCTTTGTCTTTACTGCTGCTGTTATACTGTATCTGATGTGTAAGCCAAATGTCTCTTAATCTTAATTAAACATAGTGACATCACAGTAACACCAGACTTTTAAAGAAATATTGCTTTTCTGGTGGTAACAACATAATAAAAAATCAGAGGTAAATGAATATATCAAGTGAATTAACTTATTAATAAGTATCGGAAAATAGCCCTTTAGTCAAACTGCATCAACTTTTTTCTGCATTACAAGTAATGAATAATGTCTAATCATTCAATCAGAATTCAGAGTCGAGAATTATTCATTTTCTAGCAAAAAATTCACACAGGTGTTTTGTAAATGGCCCATGAAGAACACATCAATGTTCTAAATTAAACTTATCACGCACTCAGTCAAATACTTACGGTCAATATGCGAAGGAACAAAAGAAAACAAACAGAATGCTATCAGCTCTTTAGGTTATCAGTAAAGGTATGCAGGCTGATAAGAACGTTACTGGCAAAAAGATCCAGCAAATACACTCTCACACACACACAGACACATTCTTCTCTCCACAATTTGCACACATTCAAAGCCCATGTGGTAAACTGATGAATCTCGGCCTCATCCCGTGTTGCTTTAGGGATTCATTCACATCTGCAATCAATAAAAGAGCGTTATTGATTTGCGGTTATCTCCCGCCGTTCACAAAATCACAACTCTCTGATGTTGTAAACATGGGCAGCAGTCGCTCACAAAGGACCTTATGGATTAGAGGCTTCCATGAAAATAGTTTTCTAGGGATAATTGTTCCCCAGTTTAATATTCAACCTCTTCTGAAGCGAGGCCCTCGTCCTCACCTCTGCTCCATTGTGTGTTGTAGCCAGAGGCTGGGATGGACTGTTAAAAGGGCAGAGCTGGGAAGACAGTTCAGGGTTTGAAGGTTCAGTCTGCATCTGGGGTAACAGGTCAACCTTTTTTGTCTTTTTGTGCAGCGGGTCTTAGAAAGTCTGACTCTGCATTCTGTTTGGCCCTTCTTCTCTCATACTGTGTGCTCCGTATTCAAACTCTCTCACACACGCACATTCATTTTGCTTAATCATCAATCTCTGTCCCTAGTCCACAATGAAGTGCTGTTGGTCTCTGAGGTCACGTGATCAAGGATCTTAAAGGACCCTGTTAAATCACAATTAGTGTTTTGTGGATTTTATATGTGTTTGCTTTGAAGCCATATATATTATAATTAGGATGAGTGATGAATGCATCTAACTTGTAATAGCAAGAAGCAATTCATTGTTCTGCTGTTTTTCTCAGCTATAGTACAGGGTTTTTGATTTTTAAAGAAAAAGGATGACTGCTTTGATTATTCCCAACCCAGCTTTAATAACAATAGATGATGTCTGTAATGTTTTTTATTATCCCTCCTTTTTAAATGACATTTTGGTCTGTATTTAGTACTATGCATCTTTGTACACATTATATGGTACAGTATGTGTTTAGTATGTGTGTATTATACGGCTCATAATAGTTTGTTTAAATGAAGTTAGTAGTACTGTAGACTCTGCCTCTCTCTTTTACTTTCTCGATTTCTGTAGCAATTATGGAGTAGTTTTACCACTCACTGTCTGCCAGTAAACTACTAAATTTCCCATAAACACCCATGCTGGGATCAGAGGTCATCACGTCCAGCTCTATGTCTAACTTGTCAATCAATATAATCAATCTTCTTATCAAATGATCTAACAGATAGAATGTTAGTAGCAGTGCACTAATGTTAACATTGACTGTTATTGAATAGATGATGTTTGTGTGTGCTGTTACTGAACGTTACTGAACCGTAGTGTCAGAAGAGAGTGCTGATGTGACTGAGGGCCCGTCTCTTCGCTCCTTATGTTTGCATGCTGATTTTACCACTCACAGGCTAACAGCCCTTAAAAGCAAACACAGATGGACAGCTACTGAAGAGCCCTCTGTCTGTCTCGTCCCTCCCTGTACTCACACATACACACACACACTCCTCTGGTGATTAAGAAGAGGTTTCTTCTCTTTATGGTCTCATAAAGTTCTCTCTGCAAACAAGTTTGCAGCTTTAACAGTAATTGAGGCTTTGTTTTGGTGCTTACTCTACAGAGTTATGGCTCTCGTTGACACTTGGCAATCGGCTAATTAGCCTTAAGGAGACACATGGATGACAGTTTTATAAGATGCAACAATCACCATACACACACTGACAGAAGCGCACAAATATACATATATGCATTCACACAGACCTGCACAGATACACAAGCAGACATGCCTGATCACACAGCCAGCCTGTAATTACACATGCTTGTATTTCTGGTTTCTGATGAAATGACAGCAGACAAGTCTGAGGAGAAAACAATCAAAACATAAAAGAATAAAGAAAGACCTCAAGGGCTTTAAATTTATTTTAGTTTAATAAATCTGAATAATAACAATACAGATTTTGCCCTGTTATAGAAGTTTTTCAGCAGTTTGTGGTTCAGTTTTATATACTCTCTTTTTTGCTTGTCAGGTATTTTGCGTTTATTTATCTACCCTTAAATGCTGAATCGTTTTCTTTACTGCACAATAAGAGCTGAGGGATGTTCTTTGTAATGGTCTATGTTCCCATTTATAAAGCCCATTCAACGAAAGAAAGCATTATTTTTAAAAGTATGTATGAAAAGCAGATCTCAGTTATTTTCTTTTAATTGTTTTTCTGCTGACTCTCTGCACGGTCCATAGCGCGGTTTGGGTTCGCTGAGCGCAGCTCATTTGACAGTGTGTAAGTTGATTGAATATTCGGGTTTGGTGTGGGAGGCGCCTGCGGCTCCATCGCCTCTCTCTCTCTCTCTCTCTCTCTCTCTCTCTCTCTCTCTCTCTCTCTCTCTCTCTCTCTCTCTCTCTCTCACTCTCTCTCTGCCCTAAACTCGCGAGGGGGGCGGCAGGCGGCGAGCACTGCACTCGCAGCAGGGACGCGGTTTGAAATCCGATCCCAGTTAATTTTTTCCCTCTCTCCGGAGCCCGTTGCTCCAAACTGTTAGTGAGAGTCTGTGAGCCAAGCTTTCACACACGGCACCAGACGACCCGCACTTCACAAGCGACCCAGCGGCGCAGCGGAGCAGTCGTTCCCGGACAGCGCAGCGGAGAGGGGAGCTGCTTCTTTTACATCAAGAGTTCCTCTTACGGCCTCAAAACTACGCTGCTGCCTCTTTAGATGATACAATTTAGTGTGATTTTTAGGACGTTTTGAGCGATTAAGGACTGGACAGAGTTGGACAGCTCACGGCTGGGTGGTGAATACCGCTTTCTTCTCAAACAGTCTGTCAGGTCACGCTTTCCGACGTTTGGATTTGGAAACTTAAGTGTCTGGAGGATTTGGCCACTGAACGTAACTTACGAAACATCTGGAAGGACATCACAGACCAATATTTACTCAAAGAGTCGAATCTAATTATTTTGTTGTGTTATTGAAAAGGATTACTGCCAAGAAAGGAACCTTTGGTAAGATCATTATTATTATTTGTATTATTATTATTATTATGTTTTTTTATAGAAGGATAATCTCGTCGTTTCCTTGTTTAATTTCCTATACAGTTTGGTTAAAGATAAACACTTTTTTAAAGAAAAACTGGACTATTGATTTAATCAAAGCAGTCCGCAGTGAAACAAAGTTGTAGTTGAGAAGTGAGCTGCGGTTCACGGTGACATGTGGTGTGTGTCCGTATCACTTACAGTCGGACAGGTGTTGCGCTCTCTCTCTCTCTCTCTCTCTCTCTCTCTCTCTCTCTCTCTCTCTTTCTCTCTCTCTGTATGTGTGTATTGGTGGCTGCACAGCGTGTTCGAAAGCTGCTCTACCAGTCGTGAAGAGCCGCACCTGTGCTGAAAATACATTTTTAGCAACACTCATTTTAAAATTTTACATTTTTGTACTGTTTGGAGTGTATTTAGGTTATTCATGTTTGTATAAACACAAACGGTCTGTGGACTGTCAATCTGAGTTGAGAAATAGATTATCTGATGCATGATCATTCGAGGGCATCAGTTTGGTTCGGTGTAATGCTGCTGTATGATGTTAAGTGGCAACACTGTTGAGCGCGTTTATTTGCTTCATGGACGCTGTTCGTGATGCGCATCAATACTGAACTGTCTGAACAGTAGAGCTTGATTTACTAAAATATACATATTTGTTTTTTTATTTGTCAGTTAAACTCATCGTTAAACTGGCGTGTCTTTCCGATGAGAAACTGGGAGAAGCGCTTTACAGCTTGACGTTTGACGCATTTTCAAACCAAAATTACATCCATTTATTCTGTGGCCACCTCAGCAGGGCTTCATTTGTGTTATTTTTAGCTCACACTCAACAGAACCTCATTCGTTTTTCCTTCAATGTACCCAAAGGCCATCTGAAACCAATTGTAGCTATCGGAGTGAATTAGAGTCTCTGGAGGTGTTAATGGGGGCTACTGGGGGCAATTAGCCACCTCATGTACTACTAGAGTCATTCAAACCTGACAGATGAGAACTCACTGTACTATATACTGTTAGGTTTTCTCTCATCTCACTGATGTATTTTTATTTTAGAGTTCATTTATTAATCTAGGCTCTTTTTGGACTTTATATGGCAGATGATTGAAGAGTTTCTATAGCTGTCAATTTGTCAGATGATTTGTCCTGATGAAAGTTTGGCTGTAGAAGTCATGGTCGTAGCAATAATGTCACTCAACTTTTAGAAACTTCTGCTTCTGTCTTTCCACTTTTGTTATTACTTTTTTTAGTAATGCGTCCCTTGTGTGTCACTTTGTGTCACTTTTAAATGATTGTTTCAACCCTGGTAGAAGTAGTAAAGATCTTTCACATGTAGGCAATCTCAAAGCATTTACACCACGCAGGAACTCTCTCTTTCTTTCTCTCTCCCTTTTTTTTAGACCCTATTAGCTGTTTTTTAAAAGTAGAATAGAATAAAAAGTAATGTGCAATAAAAACATAGACCGAAAATTAACACACAATAAACAATGAACAATAGACAATATAACAGCTGTTTCGCTCTTTCATCCTCTTGTTAAAATTACTCTCATGTTACTATTTTGTCATGAATAATTGAATCAGATATTAATGTTTTTCCTCATTTGTGTAAGTGTGTTTGAGAGAAGGGCTTTTTAGTTATTTAGCAATTCTCTACACTAATGCAATGCATGAACCTGCACACACACACACACACACACACACACATGCGCACACACACACACATACACTGACAGAGCTCTAAGAGAGCCGCAGGAGGGCGAGTGAAGCCCTCAGAAGAGGATTACAGCCAAACTTTAATAGAGACACCTCAGGCTTCAGCTTTTCATCTGCTGTCTGGCTCTCCATCTCTCTCTTTCTAGCCATTTCTCCTGTCTTTATCGCTCTTTCTCTTGTCTCCCTCCTAATCCCCATTTTCATTGGCAGGTTTAGGCTGGGCCGGTCATTGGCATGGCTGCTCAATTACTAGAGATTACAGATATTTTTGAGTCACAGATTTGTTGCAAGGTGTGACTAGCATTTTATGTGATCCCACTAAAACCTTCTTTCACTAAGTTGAAGATATACAAATATAACGCCCAGGATACTCTATGTCAGCATATTCTCATGCACAGCCTTGTTCTTTAAATGTTTTGTTGCCATTGAAACGGTTTTGAAACACTGTGTGGTGTTGATAAATATGAGTTTTTTTAATCATATAACTTGTTTTATGTTGAAAATGATGAAAAGGTGTAAAAATGATGAGTAAGGACTAACGACTGGACTAAAAAAATATTTAATAATGTGTGATCAAATTTTTAGTAATCCTGTAGATAACTGACTGTTCTGAGAAGGCTAAAGTTTTGCCCTGCTGGAGGTCAATCATGTAACACACAATTTCAGGTGGTTATATCCAAGCTTAAAACTTCATATTGTGTTACAGTTGCTTAAGCACATTGCTTAAATGCAAACAGTTATGTAAGCACGGAGGATAATCTAAAGTAAACTGGATTCAGGACATAATCATAGAAGGTTTGTCTCAGTTTATTATTGAATTACAGCAGGCTAGTATAGACACAGCATAATGTACAGTACAGCCAGCCAGGGAATATCAGAAAACATAACCCAGACAGGCTTTTCACTATGGTCTTGTATCACCCCAAAGGTGTTTATTTTGTGATAATGATTGGCTGAATATGCATTATACTGCTTAATAAATGTTTACCTGCCAAGTAAATTAATGGACATAAATAAATGAATATAAATTTAGGTAGAAATAGGATGAGACAGTGGAGAGATATGAGGGATAAGTAGGAAAAATCTGTCAATACCTTTTCATTGTTATTGTCCTAAAGCTTTTGCCACTATTGTCCAATCTGAATCAGCTATTCCACAACATAAGATTATATATTACTATCTGTGAGATTGTGGTAGTCGGTCCAGAGTTTGTTTCTGCCTAAAGCCTCCCACTTCGGACTGTTACTGTAAGATAGTACAGCTCTAGAAACATGCTCTGAAAACACACCAACCATACACACTTCAGAAATACACTTCATAGATACGCTCCACAAATACACCCCACTCCTACTAACAGCCAGCGCTGATACACTATCAGTCCACACTACGGTGGACACACTCCCGCACTGTGCCAGCCAGAGAAAACACTGACTTACTCAACACTCCACGTCCGCTTCAGAGTTTCTTCTTACTTTAGTATGTGCTGACCAAGAACTGAACGTCGGCTCATCGGGGGAAAGAAAAACAGAGCCGCGCCAGTCTCAGGAGCGTATGTGCGTCTCTCCCGTGGCCGTCCCAGAAGTTAACGCGTCTGTGCCCGCTAAACCAAGGCTGTTCTGGAATAACAGGAGTTCAAGATTAAAGCAACACTTTGTTCTCTTATATTTTTTCTGTGAAAATCTCTCAGTGGGGTACGAGCAGACCACATAGCTTTCTGGTCTGTCTGTGTATGTGTGTGGGTGTGTGTAAATTTAAACCTCTTTACATTCCTTTTATTGTGTCTAATGTAAACCCTCTGTGTGGCAGGGCGCAGACACACACACACAGTGTATGAGGGGAGTGTATGTTTTCTTTAGAGAGATAAGTGTGTTTGCGTTAGCTTAGTGAAAGACGTGTTTCAGAGTAGCCCGACGAGAGAAAAGGGGGAAAGAGGCAGAATAAGAACGCTAAAGAGCATTTACAACAAATCCCAGCCTCATCTAAACCAGCGCAGGACATATTATTGAAAATAACTCTGTTTTATGCACCCAAAGCAGTTGTGTGTGGTCGTCTCACTTTATTTTTCAATGTACTGTATACAGACGTTTGCACATCAGCAGCATTTCAGTGAAGTTGGCTGAATATTCCATTCCATGTCAAAAAACAAACACAGACCTAATATTTTTTGTGACAGGTTTTTATTCTTCGCCTCTTAAAACCACTGTGTCCTGTGTTGTTTGTCTCTTCAACCTCTATATTAATGATGTTTTTCCTGTTGTATTTCAGGTGCGGGACCAGGCTGCGTTTTGGACAGGACTGCGTGTTTTTGTGTGCGTGTGGCTACGCGACATTGACATCATGTATGGAACAGTGAAGGATGTCTGAGTCTGGTGTGTGTGGTGAGGACACTCGTCCCAGCGTCGCTCCGCACGGGATGGTGCAGCTCTGTCTCCTCCTGTACCTCACGGCCCTCGTCCTTCCTCCAGTGTTCAGCGCTCGTCTGCTGCCTCCAGAGCCCACAGGTCAGACATTACATCTCACCCTTCATTGCTTTGTCTCTGTCTGTCCCTCGGTCTCACTGTTTGAAGGGTTCTTTATAGTCACAGACTACCTGGAAATATCAGATGTTTGTCAAATAAAATTAAATAAAATCTTTTTTTAATATAGATTTTTGTAGTTATGTTTTGCTTTAATAGTTTGTTTGCTTTGTGTCTTGTTATATTTGGCTATAATTCATAGATCATTAAGTGTGGAAACCACATCTCTCATGTGCTCTTATTAAATGTTATTTGCCGTTTGTCAGTCTTTCCGTGTTTTTAAGCATCTCAGGTTTCTTCTTCACTTTGACTGTTCATTACATGCTGAGTTTGTACAGTGGCACAAAGTGAGTATTGTTGTGTAGTTGATGTTATGTAAACACACTTTGTCCTTGCCATTGATTTATTATCCCGCAGTTGATGGATGGAGCCCTGCAGAGGGGATTACATGACAGTTAGGAGTGTGTGTGTGTGTGTGTGTTTTACAGTGAATAATAGCTTATCTCTTCAGGCAGAACGCAGCGTCTGATTTTCTTTCATATATGTGGGCAGGTATGAGAGGTCTGTGTTGATAGAAGTGTAGATTGTTTCTTAAAGACACGTTTCAAGGCTGAGTTCACCTGAGTGTGTGTTTTGTTTGGACTCAAGATGTGTCTGCTAAACATACACTTAGAAAACAGAACGTCGCTTGATGCTTTCTTGGCTTCTGTGTGTGTATTAGGAAAGATTATCTGATAGCGTAACGACCTGATTTCTCATTCTGATAGCAGGTAAATATTAGGAGACAGTGAAAGTATTACACTTGTGTTTACACATGGTCGGAAAAAAGAATGCAGAGAGTCTTTGGCGAAACCACAAGATAAACAAAGAGAAATTGTTATGAGAAAAGAACTTGTAATAACTTTACCTCCCAGCTGTTTTTAACTCTTAATCCTAACCACCAAATCCCCTATTTTCTCTCTCTATGCGTTTATTTATTTTATTCATTTTTTCTAAGTCTGTGTATCCACAGGGTTTTAAATGTCATTTCAAATAGACATATTACAGCAATAAGCCATGAGAGGTTGTATTTTACAGTGATTTTAGCCAGTAAGTGGCTTAATGCTTTTATAAAACAGCAGTGACAGCAAAAGATTACACAACACCTAAATTCATTAAAAAGGTGTGGGTTTATCCTCATTTCACCATGGCTTTAAACACAATCAGAAGTTAGAAGGGTGTGGATGTGTAAAATTGGCATTTCTTAAATGTCACTTGAATTACGGCCTTCATTATGCTTTAAATATTCATCCCATACCAATACGCTCTCAGTATGTTCTGCTTATGAACTATAACACATTTAGATCTGGTGTGTGTCTGTGTCTTAGTTATATGTCATTAGTCGGAGTCCAGTGACTTCATTAATGCTCTTTGAAAACCGCTGCAGGTCAGCTGATGAGTTATTAATAAGCAAAGAAACACTTTTTACAAATGCCTTCTGTAGCCACCTGTTCACACACACAAATGCATGCAGACGTCCTTACAGATACTGTACCTGCACAGTAACGCACAACCACACACACACAAAGGTGTGTAAAGCACGTACACACATGCTGGCCTGTCTGCCTGTAGGAGGAGTGGATTAAATATAATTATTAGTTCCCCTGAAGGAAATTGCATAGATACTTACAACATTTCAGTCAGAATTGGTAGAACAAACGTTTCTGTGTGTGCGAGTATGTGTGTGTGCGTACTGGTTTGGTGAGACTTGTAAGGGCCAATTTTTTGTAAAAGTGTGGAAAACCGGCTTGTGATGACATTTGGACCTAACTGTTTAAAATCCTCATAAATCATACAAATGTTTTTGAATGTAATAATGTCAGCAGGTTTGTGTGAAGGTTGTGTTAGGGTTTGGATAAAGTGAAGATTATTATCTTAGTCTCAAAACTAGGGTTAGGGTTAGTTTATAAGAATTATAAGTAGCGTTATATAAGAATCTATGATCTACTAAAAAGTCTATGATATGCCCTTGTGTGTGTGTTTTCACTAGCTCCCCTATACAACTTCTGGCTGTCATGAACAGATGGCAGAAGTTATGTGTTGTAAGAAATCCAACAAACACACACACTCACACACACTTGTACACTTCTCCTTTACCACCCATGGAATGAACCTCTGCCCTGGCAATATTCCTGGGTTCAACACACACACACACACATCAGTGTTTACTCTGTCAAAAACTGTCCAACCTATGCATCACGTCTATTCCTCTAGATAGGTGAGATTAGATTTACAGACCAAGTTAGTTTCTTGTTATCTGCTATCCATATGAGTGTCATCAGAAGCACAGTTTACTGTGTATGCTTTCTCTCAAGGGATGCTTGTGAATAGTTTATTGCATTAATAATGCATTTTGACAGTGTAACACAGCTCATACTGAACACTGATCAGTTTGTGACTGTAAGTGACCAAAATGTTGGCTTTGTTTAATGTTGTGCGGGAGTTACAATGTTAGACAATGACAGCAGGTCGTAAGAAATTTTAGCAGATCGTTTGGTGTAGTAGACTAAACTGTGAGAGAAATGTTTAGGGTGTTTGTTTATAGTTTTTAGTTATAAATGGTAATGTTTATGCATAATGATACACTCAGACTGTATTTAAATGTGTGTGATAATGTGTCTGTGTGTGTGATTTCAGAGCAGCTGTTGCCAGTTGCTTTTGGGTATCATTGACTAGAAGGAAGCAAGGCAGAGGATTAATACTTTTCCTGCCCAGTAATACCTCTCTCTCTCTCTCTCTCTCTCTCTCTCTCTCTCTCTCTCTCTCTCTCTCTCTCTCTCTCTCTCTCTCTCTCTCTCTCTCTCTCTCTCTCTCTCTCTCTCTCTCTCTCTCTCTCTCTCTCTCTCTCTCTCTCTCTCTCTCTCTCTCTCTCTCTCTCTCTCTCTCTCTCTCTCTCTCTCTCTCTCTCTCTCTCTCTCTCTCTCTCTCTCTCTCTCTCTCTCTCTCTCTCTCTCTCTCTCTCTCTCTCTCTCTCTCTCTCTCTCTCTCTCTCTCTCTCTCTCTCTCTCTCTCTCTCTCTCTCTCCTCTCTCCCCTCTCCCCTCTCCTCTCTCCTCTATTACTGTTTTGAGGTAAATAATTGATAATTTTTTCTGCTTGGTTAAAGAGTAGTGAAAGTCCATTTTCATGCAAATTTTAATCTTCAAAAAATAGATATTTACATTTAGAGTAGAAAATGATTTAAATGAAGACATGTGTAACATTCGCAAAATATTGTAATGGTGTAATTAATGTTTCTTCAAATTAAGACGTGTTGATTTTATTTTGCAAGCCACTGCGGTGTGTGTTTTCGAGTGCGTGTTCTGTACAGTGTGTAGAGTTTGAAACTAGGCCAGTTCGTCTATTGAATGACAATTAAGATCGTCCAGTCCCTGATCAGAACTTGTGTGTTTGTTTCAGTGTGTGTGTCTTTTTGTATGCCTTGTAAGTGTGTGTATGCATCTAGAAATTTTTTACCACAGACAAGCTGTGTATATATCATTTATATACATACATACATATATATTAGTGTGTATGGGTGCGTTTGGTGCACACTTTGGATGGGGTCTGATTGTTCTCAGCATCTTGCTTCCGTTACTAATTAGTTCAGCGAGGCGGGAGGGTGTGTGTGAGTGTGTAGTCAAGGCCTTTTTGGATGCAGCGGCTTTCTTAAACTTTCCTCAGGGGCACGCCGTTATACTCACTCACACATACACGCTTCAACAGGGCAGAATAAAAGGGGTGGCACACTGCAGACTTTCCGCCCATCTCTCTTTCTGTCTTAATCCTGATCATGGCTCTCGTCCCTCTCTCTCTCTGTCTGACTAACTCACACTTCCTCTCTCTCACAACAGAGATTCCAGATTAGAAATGTGATCTAGTGGTGTTTACATCCAGCATATGTGCCTGCCAGATACACTGTACTTTCAATTTAGCTAAAAAGGCACACGTAAACTATGTTGTTCCTCCATGTTTATCCTCAAAAATGTAAACTGTACAGTTAAACCAGCTAATAAAGCAAGTTGTGTGAGGTTAGGGCAGGACTATCTATTTGTCCCAGCAATGGCAAATGCTGGTTGGCGCAGAAATTATACACTTAAGCATCGTTGTGGCAGAGGTAATACTGCAACGTTTGACTCAACGTTGACTCGACGTTGCATAGACTGCATTTTGGGCCTTGGGGCATCTACATGATGAGATGATGAGCTAAAAAGCGAGACTGTGTGTGTGTGTTACATGGTCTGAAGGTCAGGTGACAGTAGGGGTTGTTGAGTGTATCACGCCAAACGGCTAAAAGCAGCAGGTAACGGGAAAGAGCAGACTGGCAGAGTTGTGTAAGTGCATAGCAGTCCAGACTAATTACCTGTTATAAATCAGCCGCATGTTCTGTATTGATTACATGATGTCACAATAGATCATCTACCTGTGTGTGTGTGTGTGCAGCATCTGCTTTCTGTCCTTCTCTTTCATTCTCTTGTTTTAACCTGTCGCTTTGTTGCAACACACAAAACAAGTGGAACTAGATCCTGTTATTTGTACACACATTTTTCACATGCTGTCAGAGGTTTGTGTGGATGTTGAGGCTAATAGCACAGTGACTCACCTCACTATAACCAATTATAACAACCAAATAAATCATGAGGCAATGTTATCCCCCAACTCAATACACAACACACACATTTATCTAAATGAGGACATGCTATAGAGTGCCTCTATTGTTTATATATTTTAATCACTTTACTTAAAATAGAGTAGCCCTGGCCCAAACTATAACCCTAAATATAGAAACCCACACACATTCAGCAGCGATCTGATGGTTTTTCACACAGTTTCTGACAGCAAAATCTTTAATATTTAAATGAACATTACCAAAGCAGATTAAACATTAAAAAATTACAGCTGTATTCTGACTACTACTGTAAACTGGCTTCTCTCTCACAACACATTGTTGACCTGTATATACTGCATATTTATTAACAGTGGATGAATATATTCCAGTAACGCTGCTTCACTGCCTGTGGCAGCCGGCTTTAAATCACAGCTCAAATATTACCCTGCACAACACAAAAAAGCTTTCATCTTTTTCGCCTGATCAAAGGAACACTATCCTCAATACATGAGCCTACATGTGTGTGTGTGTGTGTGTGTGTGCTCGCTGAATATAAAATAGTCCTTGAATCCACAATGATTATGAAAATACATGAAGCTGATTATAGAGTGAATGTATGATTACAAGCTTTGGACGATGGCCGTGCTGTGGTCACGAATGGCAACTTTTTTGGTTCTTTTACAGCTCAACCATTCATATCTTGAACGGTTGACCAGTATTACAATGCATTGTAAGCGTTTGTGTGGTTAAATCAAGAGGAAAAGAATCTTTTATCATTTATTCATCCTTATGTCATTTTAAACTGTATGACTTGTTTTCTTCTGCAGAACCCAAAAGATATTATGAAGAATGTTGGTAACCAAACAACATCACCCTATTGACTTCCATTGTATGGACACAAAACCACTGAGACAATTCTCAAAATGTCTTCTTTTGTGTTCCACAGACGAAAGAGTAATACACAGGTTTTGAACCAAATGAGGTTGAATAAATGATGACAGAATTTCTACATTTGGCTAAACTCCCTCTTTAACCATCCCCTTAACACCTCACAGCATCTCTGAGAATGAAGCATGTACTTAGGTTGCATTATGAATGAGCTCACGTGGCCTTACGGTGTAGACGGGGTCGTAAGTCTTCATAAAAGGCTAAATCTCGTCTGAGCTACGGTTCTCAAGAGGTTCCTATATCAGCTCTGTGAAACCTCAGCTTACACTGGCTCTATTCTCCACACGCCTCCTGAGACACCAGCAAATATGAAAACACACAGTAGCCATTTACAAAATTTATTTATAACCCTTCCCCCCCACACACATTAGTGTCTTTCACTGGGCCAAGCATATGTTACACAAACACACATACACATCTTATACACTCGCTCTCTTTCACAGTTTCTAGAATAGACACACACACAGAAAGGCGTTTATTCAGTGAAGGAGCCTCCTCCGGGCTTGAGTGGTAGAGCGGAGGAGAGAGAGAGAAATGACAAGATGAAAGGTAAGAGATGAAGGTAGAAAAGGTGGATGGAGAATCACATGTGACGCCGTCAAGAGTAAAGCACACAAGAACTGATATAAAAAGTGATCAAAGAGATATTGTGGCCCTTCTTTTGCTTCAGATGGATTGGTTTATATGGACTAATACTTATTTAACTGTGTGTGTGTGTTCACATGTAGCGGGCGATCTATAATTCATACAGCTGATTTTGTATTCCACGCCAGCGTAGACGCGTCTGCGAGCCGTCTGCCAACAGGCTCCTGACCTCATACACACAAACAGCGTGTATCAAATACATCAGTCATTTGTAAATCTGCTGCTGCCTTTCCAAAGAGATGAATGTCACTTTAAGTTGAATAGCGTTAGAGATGCTGCAGAGAGAAAATAGGGTTTAAAGGAACTGAAGGAAACGAGAGACGGAGGGAGAAATTAAGGAAACTCTGGGAGGTGGAATATGTATTCCATGAATGTTACATTTCTTCATCTCAGCAGGGTCTCCATGACGATCACACTGGTGCTTGGTAAACATATTGGGTGTTTATTTTTCCTGGTGAACATTTCAGACCATCTTTGGAAGAATTAAATAATTGATAATAAATAAATCATTTGTAATAGTGTATTTTAAGACTTTTAATTGTAGATCATTCAGCACACATTCTCTTTTAGATTCTAATAATAACAGTTACTATTTTCTAGGTCCTTGTTTTCTGTTCTGTTCTAAAATATTTCCTATTAGAAGAAAAGGTTTAGGCTGTACCCAATGGAAAAGACCATTTTTTTAAGAGACAATGTACTTTTTAAGTGGTTGATGTGGCATCATTCTAGCCAGCATTAGATTGGATATTTTTGTTATTTAAGTTTTATTGTATTAACTTTGTGTTTATTTTAATCGAAATTTTGGTTCGTTTAAATTAAAGGGGTTTTAAATGATCAAAATAAGTACTTTCATTCAGGTTAAACTGTAACTTACTAACGTACGTCTCTCTCTCTTTCAATACCTCTTAGACTGGGTATCGAGTGAGGTGGAGGTGTTTCTGGAGGACTACGTGGCAGGAGTCGGGGACACCGTGGATCTCTCCTGCTCTCCGCACGACTTCTTAAGCCCCATCGTGTGGCAGAAAGATGGTGACGCCGTTTCTCCTAGCAACCGTACACGGGTGGGGCAAAAAGTGCTCCGCATCATCAATGTCTCCAATGAAGACTCCGGGGTGTACTCCTGTAGACACGCCCACAGCAGTATGCTACTAAGCAACTACACTGTCAGAATTACCGGTCAGTGGATGTTTCTCTGTTTTGTAATATCTAAAGTGTTGTTGCTCTTTTCGTACAGTAGACATCTGAACACAAGCTCAGGCATGCAGAGCATTGGTTGGCCACTCTCCAGTCAAACTTGTTCCCAACAGACAAACAGATCTTGAGACATATTCCTGGCACACACTTACCAGTAAACTTTAGATAATACAAGCACAATAACAGCCACAAATGCAGAATCTCAAACAGTGAGCTTGTTGTTTAATATTCAAGGGGACATAACAGACCTGTTAGGTGTTAGCCGAGGGCCTTACTGAATGAAAATGAGTGCAGAAATAGAGACTTTTTGGACAGTGAAGACTGTGGAATTGGATATTTTGTTCACCACCGTTTTAGGTTTGTTTTATGTAAAAATTAACATTTAGCAGTACAGGTTAAAACGTGTAAATGTAATTACCTATGGTTAATTCATCATGCGAAAATGAAACATCAGGTCGAGCGCATTGCAGATTTTGGCTAAAGTTTTAGTTATTAAGTATTGGTCACAACTTTACATACACTTTAGAAATAATAAGACACGTAGCATACACTTGTTCATGCTGTAACAAGAAAAATATAAACTGTTGGGTGTGCACGTTTGTGTGCAAATGAGCATGTGGTTGTTTTTGTAATGGGTTTTTAAACAGTAGTGTGGTGTGATTTTAAGTCCTGTAAACTCAGGGACACAAGCTGAGCCGCTCATTGACAACTCATTAGAATGTAATGATCTGGAATCACCTCATCATTTGAAGCAGATGGATGAGGAAACATCGAGGGGAGAGGTTTTTTTCTCTCCCCACATGTGTTTGGCTTTAGGCCAGCAGAAATCAGCTCTCCTCCCCTGCCTGCGTCTGGATAAAAAAAAGCAAAAAAGCTGAAATGGGCACACAATCTGCACCAATTACTGCATGGTGATAAAGAGTCCGGATGACAGCAATATCCTGTTCTGCACACCTTAACTCAGAACACATCTCCCAAATGCACTGATAGACAGCAACATATAACACTTTAAAACAACTTTTATTACTATGTAATCAAAAAAGTCAATACAAACTTGTTTGCGATGCTATTTTCCATAACATGAGAGTGAATGGGGACTGGGATGCGCTATAAAATTACCCAGCATGTAGTATCCTTAGTGTGTTAAAAAATGTTGCTGGTAGGTCAATAAAACCTCACTTGTTGTTTGGGACGTGATGATACACATGTTTACAATATGCCTTTTGGGTGTACTATTCCTTTAAAAACATTAGTGGGCAACAACACACACCTGACAAAAGCCCTCACAACTCCAAAACATTTAAACCACAGCAGCCAATAAAGACTGTTAAGCCACGAAAAGTGAAAACATGACAGAAAACAAACTATCTGGCTCAACTAATGCTCTGACAGCCCAGTGTATGTGTATATAAACCTTCAGTGTTTCACTAACAGCATATCTTTAGCACTAAATAGGCCCAATGTTGGATTTCACGCACGGATGGTATTTTAGGAGCGTGTGCCCTACAGTTGTACCTGTGTTAGTGTGCACTGAGGAGGAGCTGAAGAGAGAATAATCTCTTTTTCAGGGTCATAGTGTTTTTTTCTCCTCCTGAATGAGTTCATTTAGAAGCAGGATACGGTAGTGTGTGTTTGTGTATGTGTAGTTTAGGGCATGTGTGTGATCGTGTGTAAAAATACAGCTGTTGTCAAAAATCTCCAGGACGTTTCACTTACTGCATCTCCGCTAACATCTGCCATTCATTACGCGCTGTGTGTTTGTATACGTGTGTGAGCGTTTGAGAGAGTGTGTGTGCAGTAATTGGTTTTGATTTGTTATCAGTTTATTTTCCTCGTTCTGCAGATCATATGAATAGGTTCATTGTTCATAAAGAAAGGCCACAGTGTGCTGTAGTAATAAGACTAAATCTCTCTCTCTCTCTCTCTCTCTCTCTCTCTCTCTCTCTCTCTCTCTCTCTCTCTCTCTCTCTCTCTCTCTCTCTCTCTCTCTCTCTCTCTCTCTCTCTCTCTCTCTCTCTCTCTCTCTCTCTCTCTCTCTCTCTCTCTCTCTCTCTCTCTCTCTCTCTCTCTGTCTCTCTCTCTCTCTCTCTCTGTCTCTCTCTCTCTCTCTCTCTCTCTCTCTCTGTCTCTCTCTCTCTCTCTCTCTCTCTCTCTCTCTCTCTCTCTCTCTCTCTCTCTCTCTCTCTCTCTCTCTGTAGATTCTCTGTCCTCGGGCGATGACGAAGACTATGATGAAGTTTCGGATGATGCAGGTAATGAAAATGGTGTGTTTTTCATTCTCATTTCTCATTTAGAAGTTTAGAATTTCATAAAAATCTCTGTTGTCTAATAAATGCATTGCTGTTTTGCTTTAAGCTGGGGTTATAGGTTGCATCTCATTTCATCATCTACTTTCGTCCATTTGATGCTGCTATGCAAATTCTTAAGGAAGAGAAAAAAGAGAAATAATTTAAAGTCAAAACGAAATGTGATCGAAAAGAGAGAGAAAATGCATTAATTAGATAACGAAAAAAGAGGAAAAAAATGTCTGTTGTGGTTGGTTGGGGGAGGGCTCAGGGTTGAGAGAAGGGCATGAAACGAGAGATTAAGCAAAAACCAAAAACCCTTTAGAGTTTAATGACCAGTAATCCAGCTCTAATTAAGAAAGAGAGATGGACACAGAAGGAGAGAGAGAGAGAAAGAGAGAGGGGCGAGTGTTGTGAGGTCTGGGCTCTTTGGATCATTCGAGAAGAGCTGAGGTTGTGTGTGTGCGACATCTGATGACATCATTCTGTAATATCTTAATGATGCAGGGCTTGTTACGGCTCTCGGCTCGGCTGACTGAAGCAAGCTGTGTGTAATATCAGCTGTGTGGTGTTCTGCTTTACTTTGATGGCTTATTTTGGCTGTAGAATAAAAGTAAATGGAAAAAAGTAGATCTGTGCTCTCCACTTCAAAGCTCAGATTGTCTGTATTTAACTCCATAAAACGTGTAAGCAAGGGCAAAACACAGACACACACAGACATGAACGTGTGCGCCAGTCCACTGCTGGATACAGACCCATGGTGCGTGGCCTTGATAGTTTGACTGTACATGCTTCACTACCCAGCAGCATGCCATCCGAGAACGTACTGCAAACTGGAAAAATATTTGTGCGTGTGTTTGTGCTCTTTGCCATTAATGCCAAAGGAAATGCCAGCTTGCCAGTCACCCTTCACGCTCACCTCTGATAGCATCTATATAGCGGGCAAAGAGAAACAGAATTATGTTGTTGCTTTGTTTTACTTTGTTTTGGTTTTTAAGCTACATTTAGTTGACAGAATTACTGCAGCAATGGTTTTATTGCGTGTGTGGGGTGCGTGCCCATACCTAGATGCCGTTTGGAGGCAAATTGTCAGCAAAAGTGAGCTAAATCGGTCGTACAGTACATAATAGTTTGTAGTATGTTTCCATATAGACGACCAAGTTAATGTGTGTGTGTGTACACAGATGTCTGGAGAGAAATGTGGCGTCTGTGGGTTTAATCTGCCAGTTCACGAGTTGAAGTGATCTGGAGTTAATTGTTTGACGGGATGAAAGCATCAGTCTCTTAAAGCCACACGCACACATTTAAACTACAAGACCAGACTTGTCAAAGAATGTGAATAATAAATAATGAAAATAATGACTTTTGTTTTAGCTAAAAGCGGTAACTGCTGTGATATTTGGCATTAACTACTATGAAGCATAAACACAGACCTGACCACATGACAGTCTCTGTTCTGAACTGAATTCGTAGACAGATTAGATGAGACAAATTCATCTTTTATTATGATAGCTAATTATTATGAGGAATCTGCTGTGTGTGTGTGTGTTCATAGCTCTGTGAAGGATTAAACACTGGCATCTTTCAGAGTTTTGTCTCCTCGGAGCGTAAACGCCTCGCACTCACATACGCTGAGTGTGCATGTGTGTTTGCTTTTCCAAACAAGTTTTAATTCGGTCGGAGAATTAGGCAGCCAGTCTGACGCTACCACAGAGCGCACAAGAAAAATCTTTCCATAAACATTCACCCACACAAAGTCTCCCGCAGAGGGAACACCCTGCCCCCTAAAAAATAGTCCTGTATGGTAAAGTACACTTATATATTAGGGGATAAAGCTTTTTAAATTAAATGTTTTATCACATAATGTTTCATCAAACAGCATGGTTTTGGTATTATATTCAGCAACATCTAATTCTTTTCTTATCTTTACTTCCCTACAGAAGCACCATACTGGACCCGCCGCGACCGAATGGAGAAGAAGCTATTGGCCGTCCCTGCCGCCAATACAGTGAAGTTCCGCTGTCCCGCTGCTGGCAACCCCATACCCACCATTCACTGGCTGAAAAATGGCAAAGAATTCAAGGGAGAGCAGAGAATGGGCGGGATTAAGGTAAGGAAATATGAATATTCATAAAAAAATTGGGTATGTAAATACAATCTTAAATTTAAGATTGTCTAAATGTATTTGTGAGTGTTTAGGCTTGCGAATAATATGAGTTTGCAGTTATTTAGTTCTCAACATCTGCTTTTTCAAGAGCTCTTTTTCTCTCTCTGGATGTGATTTGCTTGTAGTCTCTAGAGAAAACTTCCACCTGTTGCTGTTCTTTAGAAAGAGCTCAATGTTGTGTGTGTGGTCTTGTTGTTATTTATGTGTTTGAAAGTGTGTGTTTTATGTAAAGAGTTGAACTCAAACTTTTCACAATCTTCCAAGACCGAATTACAGAAATTACTGTACATCTGAGCATTGCTTTCTACGTTTATTGTGTAGTTCTTATTCTCTTGAGCTATGAAAGCATTACTTCATTGCATTTATGCACAGTTCTTTAACACACACTCTTGCTTTAACATAGACCCTAACCGACGTCCTTTAAGAGAGACATTTAGAAACAAAACATTGACCTTTCCACCTCTCCTTGGCCATAGTGACCATCCTGCCCTTACAAACACACAAATGTATACGCACACCAGGGGTCTGTACTGACCCCAGGTCATCCTTTATATCAAACCTGCACTCTGCATCAACATACTCGCTGCTGGCATAGAGATGTCTGACAGCATCATAATAGCTCTGTTTAGCGCACACATACACAAGAGCTTGACAGCTCACACTGAATGGCTTCTGTCTCTATTAGGATGAAGGGTAAAAGTCAGAGGTCTTTTATTTATTTTTATGCATGAGGGTGGGTGTGAAATTGCATGAAAGTGCATATGACAGTCCTGATGGCTTGATAACAAACCTAACATGTTTAAGAAGTGCAGAGCATCACGAGAAATTAAACATAATGACTTTCTGGGAAATCTGTGTATTCATCTCTTTTTCTCTGTGTGGTACGATGAACAATAATGCTGTGAGTGTGTTTCTGTTGGCACTGGACTCAGTACGTCTGACTACTTCTCTGGCCGACGGTCAAAAGCTTGTTTAATTGCAGATTAAATGCGGTAAGATAGCGGAATGAGTTTTAAATGCAAGAAAATTAGTCACATGCCGTACTCTCTGCTGAAAGCGATCCATGGCTTTGTTTAGACAGTTGACTTTCTCACAGCTTTCCCCTTTCAATGGCCACACACACATTAACACAAACATACACATACAAACAGTCACACGCACACACCACACTCACTTTCGGTCCCTGACCGCCAGGGTTCTAAGGTCAAAGTTCACCTCTCTATTGAGTCATCAGAAGGGGGAGGCTCCCAGAGGGTGTTACCGTGGCGATTTAGAGACCTTGATTGACGGAGGGGGCGTGGCTTTTGTCATGCTCACATATGGCAGCCGAAGTGGCATTGTTAGAATGTTAATCTGCGGCGCTGTGGGTTAGTTACACCTCACGCACAAATACACAGTGATGCTTTTGTGAAAGCGGAGCATGCGAGTGTGTATGTGAGCGTCTCGCAGCATATTTAACTGCTCAGTCGACGAGTTGATGCGTCCTCCGGAGAGATGACTCAATTTGAGCTTGCGTTCTCTGCGGGGAGCACCCGTGTTCTGCATGCTTGGAGCGTTTTGCACGTCACTAATGAAATGCTGAAGCTCTAATCCACCAGCAAATGTGTCTTTTGTCTGTATGCCACTGCGGTAGATGTCTTGATTAAGTTGGGTGAAGTGTGTGCGCAGAGAGGCTTTTATTCATTGATGTGTTTAATTATGGAGTTATTATGGAATTAGGTTTCAACAATGTTTAAATACCCTTGTATATTATTCTGACTTGGACCCATCCACCAAATAAGGCTGACATGAATATTGACCAATCACAGTTCTTGTGGTTTAAAGGCGGGTTTAAAACATTTTAAACCATTAAAACATTTGATCAAGTTTTTATAAAAACTTGTGTTTTTATATTGTTGTGCAAAAACTACACACTTTATCCTTAGTAGTAATAGCTGTTTAGAAATTAATCCTGAACCTGTAAAAAGCCAGTTTGATGTGCCTCCAAAGTACATTCCCTAGATCTCTTAACAGAGTTTCATGTAAGAGTGTGTGTATATGAAAATGGGCCATCTGTAAAATATTGATGGGTTCTTTTAATAGTGAAACATGGTGTTTCCAGTCAGACTTTCCAGTGAACGTGAACAGTTTTGTCGTTTTTAATGACTGGCCCTGGGGTCAGTTGTTTTTGCTTCCTGTCTCTGTGGGTCAAATTAAACAGCACCACTGTCAGAAAGAGACTACACCGTTTTGACACAACTATAAATCCCAAGCACACACATATACTCGAGAGACCTGAGTTTCCTCACACACACTCCCTTTTTCTCTTAATATTCCAGCAATAATATCACAGTTCGGTTCAACTGAATGAAACTCACAGTTTTTAACTCTTAACCCCAGTGTGACATTAAAGAGGTATAATATGCTAACAGCATAATTCAGTGAGGAATTTCAGCTGGTTATCAGAGCTGTGTTTGGGTCTTTCTCGCTCTGTTTGTTCAGTATCAGTATCTGCAGGGTGCAGGGTGACATCACACTTTCTGCTCTTGTCTTTTGATGAAGTGAGGGATAAGTAGATGTCCTCCCATTACTTAAAATAAAGTGCTCATGAAGATTGAAGAACAGCTGAAAATTCTTCAGAGTCTTATTTTCAGTGGACACATTGAGATAGATGTCACACGCGCACACACACACACACACTGCGTGATCTTAAGGAAGTTTAAAGGAAGCCCTTCTATTTCCTGCATTTTTTATTGTTGTAACAATAAACAGTGAATAAACATTGAGTAAATTTATTTAAAAAATATATTTATTAATTTAAAAATGTAATAAATTTTTTTTAATTATTTAAAAACCTACATTAAAAATTAAAGTGAGTGTATTTGCATTACAAGTGCACTTTGTGCTTTTTAATTAGGTTAGGTTCATTTTATAATATTAATAATAATAGTTTGTCTGAAATTTTTTAACAGGACAGAATTGTACAGTATTAATGAAAAGTCCCATATACAAACTCAAACACATCTCTCATGGCATTCGGTATGGCAGTCATCAAGCTCCAAATATTCATTGATTGAAAGATTTAAGAGGAGGTGAGGAACAGAAGGGCGAGGGGGAAAAGTGCAGGGGGCACAGGCTGCTTTGCCAACTTTCTTAGGCATGTGTGTTTGTCTGTGTGCGTGTTGCCCGCTCAGGCGGTGTTACCACGCAACTGTTCAGAAACATAGGCCATAATATTTACACGGTTACATTTTTTTCCACTCAGACCTCCAAAGTGCGGAGAGAATGAGAGAGAGACGGTGCGAGAGAGAGACAGAAATAGGCAGAGAGAGAGAGAGACATATGCAATTAGAGTATGGTCTATGAATGAATAAGTGTGTGTGTATGTGGAGGTGAAGGGTTTGTGTAAATATAAGGAGACTTTGTGACCCATTGGCACATTTCTCATGTCTGATGATGTTAAAGGTATAGTTCATCCAAAATGAAAATTCTGCCATTTTCTATATGCCCTTATGTCAGTCTTCAGCCCATATGCTTTTATATTTTCCGTGGAAGAAAAGTAAAAATTTTAATGCAGATTTGTAATGCAGCTCTTGACATACGGTGACAGTTCTTGATGACTAAATGTTCTCTTGCTCCAAAATTAACAATAAAGGCACCAAAACTGTGATCTGTATGACTCATGCACTATATTCTATTATATAGACAATTTTTGTGACAAACAAACCAAAGTTTAAGACATTATTCAGTGATATCTTTCTATGGATAGCAGTTAAGCTAAGAACCACCTCAGTCTAGATCAATACATTTTTGTAAGGAAAAATTCTTCAAAATAAAAAACACTGTGTTTTACAATAATAACAGCAAAACAAATATTGGACTGTTCTTTTAATTTTTTTATACGATCAATACTGTTGACATGGAGTTAAGGTGTGGCATATATCATGTGCCTATTGGATCTTACTTTACACTGACATGCAAAATGTTGCACCTGCTTATTTTCAGAAGAACTGAGGAGAAATTCAGATTTACTTCTTATATAATATTCCACTTCATAAATAAACCTTTCTTTCTCTCTCTCTCTCTCGCTCTCTCTGTAGTTGCGGCACCAGCAGTGGAGTTTGGTAATGGAGAGTGCTGTTCCATCCGACAGAGGAAACTACACATGTGTGGTACAGAACAAATATGGGACGATCAAACACACTTACCAACTCGATGTGCTCGGTATGACCTCACACACACACGCATACAACCGTTAACCTAAACTTACCTTTATTTGACTTCCAACACTGACCACCTCCCATCTCTCGTCCAATCAGAGCGCTCGCCTCACCGGCCCATCCTACAGGCCGGACTCCCAGCCAATCAGACGGTGGTGGTGGGCAGTGATGTTGAGTTTCACTGTAAGGTGTACAGTGATGCTCAGCCACACATCCAGTGGCTCAAACACATCGAGGTGAATGGAAGCCGGTATGGGCCCAATGGCGCCCCCTACGTCCACATCCTTAAGGTATGAGACTTTGCACAATCACTTTTACTTGCACATGATAAGAACACAAAACCATGCGTTTGGGGGTTTTTTTTGTTTACACTATGTCTTCCTCTTTTACATTAAATACTTTCCTATTATAAAAAACAAACTTTTTATTTTTTTAAATAAAGGTTTTTTATTTCATTTTATTTTGTATTTTCTTTTATTTTTACCCTGTGACAAGGGTAACAAACCCCCAATCCCACCCGAGTTAGCACCTCACTATAGACTCCACAACAGAGCTCTCGCTCTATTTTTCCTCTGATAGAGACGAGGCAGACATCTGTTTTGGGCTAAGCTAACCGCCGCGGTGGCGTCGCACAGGGAGACAGCCATTAGCTCTGCTGCCCCACTCACTCTTCAGAGGAGAAAGAGGGAGGGAACGAGGAGAGAGACTCCCGAAAAAGCCATGGAAAAAATGAGTGCGGAAAGCGAGGGAAGGGCCGAGTCAGCAGGCAGAGGAGGGGAGAGCGTCGGCTGGCCAGACCGCCACGCTATTTTAGACTCCCACATAATTGAAACAGTATTTTACTGGGAGCCGAGCGACGGCTTTTCCCTTCTCCGCAGTCTCATCTGCGCACCCTCTGAAGCCTTCTCCTGCCCCCCAAGACCGAGAGTGCTGAGTGACAGATCATGTGTGGCGCAAAGCTTGCGATCAAGGGAAGAGATCGGAAACAGAGAACAAAGCCAATGAGCATCTGAAAGCCATACAGAGAGAGATATTTGGAGATTAAAGTTGAAACAAAGTATCTGAATGTTTTATTTAAAGCTACAGTGACATCAGAGCCATGGCCTAGTGCTTGTATTTACCCAAAATAATCATTCATTCATAATTTACTTAACCCATGTCAATCTAAACCTTTATGACTTTATAATGTGGAAGAAACAAAGAGAAAATTTGAATGGCTACTTTTCAGCTAGATGAATGGGGACTGGAGGTTACAAGATCTTAAATTGCACTATAAAAAGTATCATGGAAAAAGAAACCAGTACAATCTTCTTGAATGTTCCACAGACATACAAGTTAAAACAACATAAGGATGAGTAAATGAAAATTTTGATAATAATAATGAACGGACCCTTTAAGAAACAGACACACATACTCCACAAAGAATCATTAAATGTCTGTATTCATGTTTCAACGTTCTTCTCTCTGACTAAGTGTGTGTATGTCTCTGCAGAGTTTTGTCAGTAAGGTAAAAGAGGCCTTCGATACTCTGACTCTGTATAATGTGTCAGAGACAGACGCGGGCCAGTACTGGTGCAGAGCCCACAACTTTTTAGGCATGTCAGAGAATGTGTTCTGGCTCACAGTGTCCCAGCCAGGTAAAACTCTCTCCAAACAGCCGCTGTCAATCGAGACTCTGGTGGTGGTGTTAAGACAAACTCTGTTTCTCTCTGCTTTTCTCTCACATAATAGCCTGCTCTTCTCATACATTAAAAAAGGTGACCTGATCCAAGGGCTTGTTATGTAAGCCGAGCGTGTGTCCGCTTCATTTAAATCCTCGCTTTCTCTTCCTCTCCAATCAATGCAGCGAGGGCTTGTTTAATAGAAACAGAGACAGCGCCGCACACACACACACATATTGATTTCCTATATAATATACACTGCCAGCCGCAATTTAACCACTAGGGTTTTTTTTGTATTTGAACATACACATCTGCACACCACTTGGATGCCCTATATGAGAAACAAAGTGGCAAGTTTATCTCGTGAGATTGTACACAAGGTTTAATAGTCGTCTCACCATTTTTATGTTTTCTTTGCACCGCGCACAGACGTTTTGGATGAGAAGTTTAACGTGACCTGCTGCTGCTGACAGGCGTTACTGTATTTTCCAAAAAGAGTTTTATTTTGCTTCTATGCCACAAAAATCTGTTTTTCCAGTAAAAGTATCAATGATTTACTTAAAAAGCACAGTTCTGTAAAATTTTACTGACTTGTTTTTAGAAAATATATCTTATATTAACTATTACATTAAGAGGTTTTTGCTTAAGAAACCTTAAGAAAAATATGGTTTAATCCAAGATCTTAATCTAAAATATGTTCTCTGAAAACATTGTTGTCTTACAGAATTTTGCTTTTGACGTAAATGTCTAAAATGTAGTTTTAAGCTTGTTTAGATATTTTTCTCTTTTTCTCAGCCAGGATCTGATTTCTGGTAAACTGGTGATGGGTCTAACTGATCTCAATGTTCAGATCTTTCTCTCAGGAGCTGGGGGTGGTTCTCCGCTGTTCTTTTCTATGGCTTGTGGTTTATGGATCTGTCTCTTTCTCTCTTTCTATTGCTCTATCTATCTGCTTTCTCAGACTGCGGGTATAAACACTACGGATAAAGAGCTGGAGATTCTCTACCTGACCAATGTGTCTTTCGAGGATGCGGGGCAGTACACTTGTCTAGCGGGAAACTCGATTGGCTTTAACCATCACTCTGCCTGGCTTACAGTATTACCAGGTATACTCGTCTCTCTCTTGGGTGTCTTACTCTTCCATTCTACTCATTGCATCTTTTATTTATATGTTTGTGATTCATTTGTATTTTGTATGTTGTAACTGATGTCTAAATGTAGTGAGTCCAGTTGAGTCATTTGAAATTTGGTCATCACTTACGCATCATGACACTTCAAATTTCGTTTATTTAGGTTTCATAAAATGTTCACAATACTGGTTGTCTGGCTATTGGAAGATGTCATTTATATCTTTTGTCTTTTTAACACAATAAAGGCACACAATACAACATAGACCGAATCCGAATAAAACTGACTGAACTAGTATCTCCCACAGACTTGTGCAAAATTAAATATGCGGTCTACTCTCACTGAGGTCAGTCTGCGCTGAACCCAGGCCCGGCAGTTAATAATTGTTTTAGATTTAGACATATGCAGAAAACAGCATTTCTCAAGCATCATTGGATGGATGATGGGATTTTCCCATAAACTGTTTCTGTTCGATAACACAATGGCTTATAATGGAAGTGTTTGTCAGAGGTGTTTACTGAAGTATCTGCTGATGGTACACAGTCCCAGAAGCTGGAAGACTCGATTCATTAATTCTTATATCCTCACTGCTTAACAACAGGATAAATGACGGCACGCTCATCCGGTTATCCCGCTCCACATTCTGCTGGCGTAATTAAAAAACACCTCTTGTGTAGAGCCAGTCTGTGAAGCTCATTACCGTAATGCCAAATAAGCCTCCCAGAGAGAGGGGCATTATGGGATGTTTGTACCTGCGTGGGGGTGTGAGAGTATAGTAATTAGATTGTAAGGTGGCTGTAAATTAACTACAGGCTTTCCGCTTAACGACCCAACTTCCAACAAAGAACAATCAGTGCCAATTGACTTAAGATCATCTCTAATGAAATCAATTAGTAGGGTTAGTTCTTTTAAATAAACTGGTTCTTAAGATACTCTTAGTCCTCCACAAGTTTTTCAATGTAATTCTTAAGGCCGTAGCAAGCCACGTTTAGACATAAAAGTATCCTTATTGTATTATGCATTTTAAAAAATAATAATAAAACACATACACTACTCTTTACATTTATAAAAATGTATAAATACAAACTTTGTGACAAACACTCACCTCATCATATGCAAGATAAATATAAATAAATAAAAATAAATTTTTCAAATAAATTAAGCTCAGTCTTTAAATAAATTTTATTCAGAGATAAATACATAAAAAAATATATCTATACGACAATGGGATTGATTTACCACTTTATTTGTGATAAACACTCGTCGCATTTATACGCAAGATGACACTGCGCTAAACATTTGAAAAGATGACGACTCGGTGTGGTTTCATTCATCAGACTTGCGTTGTATTGCAATGGAAATTCCACATATGTGTCGCCACATGGAAAACCTTTAGACATCTTAGATAAACATCTAAAGACAAATATTCCACTGAGGAAAAAGTTAGAAGACGAGCGAGTTGTGACAGATGTTTGCTTTAGTAGATGGTTTGCGTATCTTTGAATCGTTCATGTCACTTCCATCAGCGAGGGTCAAGAATATCACTGTCGTGATTCGATTTAAGCCTTGAATTATGTTACAGTCCTTAAAAAACTGTACTACCAGCCAACTGGCAAGAAGTGTTATTTGCCCGCCAATGCAAATCTTGGCAAATGTTGACTTTTGGCACTTGGTGACTTCATTCAGAGCCCTGCTGATAAGGAGATGCTGCTATAAGAAACTAAGCTTTTCAGAACTTCTCAGTCAAAGATTTATTTGATCAGTGTCTGTAGTATTGAACGTGATGACATCATTAACGCATACTCATCTAATCTTTGCCATTGTGTTCTGTGCCAGCGGTGGAGATGGAGAGAGAAGACGATTATGCCGACATCCTCATCTATGTGACCGGCTGTGTGCTCTTCATCCTCACCATGGTCATCATCATCCTCTGTCGCATGCGAATGAACACGAAGAAAACCCTCCCAACGCCACCTGTGCAGAAACTGTCCAAATTCCCTCTCAAGAGACAGGTAACAGAAAGTAGATACAAGATTTGAACAATCTGTTTCATTTTTTTATACGTTCACTCTCTCAAAATCTGTTTCTTCTCTTTAAACACAGCATGACATTACTATGAATACACAATTTACATGCTTAACCTGTTAACTGTCACCGTTTCACAGCAGGAACTCTTAGGTTATTTCACTATTCACTTTGATATTTCATAACTGAATTCTAATCTGATCATTACAAACTATATATTGATGGAAAGGTCTAAATCTAAATATTTGACAGGATTTTTTCATAGAAATAAAATTGTAGTTTGGATAGTGTTTTTTCATGGTTATGCTGCTGAATATGTGCAATGACAGTTTTGAATTTTTCTTCCCATGTTGACTTCCTGTGTGGTGTATGGACTGGAAGTTGTGGGATTGGCTTTCCTGCTTTTCTGAAATAGTCTACAGGCTTTAGTCACAGTCACACACTATTTTTGCCACTTGCTAGTCGGTTGCAGATGGTTTTATAGTGAAAAACATTCTCATTCTAAAAAGAGAAGTGATTGGACAAAATCTGGGTAGTGTAACATGAGTCATTTTGCAATATTCTTATAAAAAGTTTTATATTCTAAAAACATATAGACCTTAAAACACACAAGTTATAAATGCAAAAACAGTTTTTGCTTTCATAGGTTTTTATAGAGGTATTTATCTCAGTAAAGCTGTTAGCCCCAATACTACACGCATCAGAAGTAGGGATGTCATAGATCTGATGTAGAACAGGGACATTTATGCTGTCCAGAGTTTAGATCACATTTCACTCCTGATGAAATTGACTCTCAAGTTGTTTTAAACATTTTAAATAGCAACAGCTGCAACTAAACTGTCACACACTAAGATACACAAACGTTTTCTCTGATTCTGTCAGTCTCTCTGATCATTATCACTTTCTTAATCTCATTCTTCTTTCACACTAAAATGTCTTCCAGCTATCAAAGTCTGACATTGTTTCATCTTAAGACTGGAATCTGTTACACAGTCATGTCTCAGTGGTATTTTTCTTGCTTTCAAAAGGTGTGTATATTTTGAGCGTGGCACTGCTGGTAGATCTTATTTTAGAAAATATTGAGATATCATTGTCAGACAGTTTGATTTTCCTACTGCTGCTGACATACTTTCTCCGTGGCTTATGAAAGACTAGGTTTGCTTCTCCGGATGGAAACAGCGGCACTTGCAACCGTGAACAGTGTTGAAGTTTTAGATCAGCATAGATTTTAAACTTTGTTTTTCCACATCATTGACACTGACATGACATGCAACACGCATCTTGCATGGTAATCACACTGTATTTGCAGTTATATAGTGACGTATAATGGATGGAATGGACCAATCACAATTCAGATTAGATTTCCAGACTTTACCAGTAAGTAGGAGAGCTTAATTTAATTGCAGAATATTATGGTGGAGATACAGTGCTGACTTGGACAATAACATGAAAAAATGAAATTAAATTGTAAGGAGGAAAGAAAGAAGATGAGATACAGGGGAGCTGGTGGCCTCAAAAACATCCCTTAAGGCTTAAACCCACCTCAGATAAGACAACAATGAAATGTTTCTTTATACACTCTTGTGCTCTATTACGAGGAGATCTGACAGCTACAAACCCATCTCTCTTCCTGAAACACATGTTTTAGTCTGTAATACAACACTTGAGAGTAGATGTTCTTCCTAAAACACCAATATTGATTTTTCTCGTTCTCTCTCACTGTCACCTACACTGACTCGCTCTCTTATTGTCTTGCAGGGACAATAACATGCTGTCTTTATTCTTTACTCAAGCAGGTGTCCTTAGAGTCGAACTCCTCCATGAATTCAAACACCCCATTGGTCAGGATTGCACGTCTGTCGTCCAGCGATGGACCGATGCTGCCAAATGTTTCCGAACTGGAACTACCATCTGACCCTAAATGGGAGTTTCCTCGTACAAAGTAAGTCAGAGGAACAACAAAAAAATCTAAACAAATTTTTAAAATAATCAGCTAAACGTTTGTGTGTCTGGTGCTGATTTGTTTTCAGGCTAACGCTGGGTAAGCCGCTAGGAGAGGGCTGCTTTGGGCAGGTGGTGATGGCTGAAGCTATTGGGATTGACAAAGAGAAACCAAACAAACCTCTCACTGTTGCTGTCAAGATGCTCAAAGGTGTGTGCAAGTGCAAGCACGCTTATTTTTATGACCATTGATGTATTTGCACTGTGACATTATTTTTATGCAATATCTCTCTCAGATGATGGCACAGACAAGGATTTGTCAGATCTTGTGTCTGAGATGGAGATGATGAAGATGATTGGAAAACACAAAAACATCATCAACCTGTTGGGAGCATGCACACAAGATGGTCAGTACACACACACACAACACACAACTGATCACACAGGATTATGCATCAAATAGACTTGCAGAAGAGCTTGACGATTGTTTTTCTGACTGAAGTGAATCTCTGTGCATGCAGGTCCTCTGTATGTGCTGGTAGAATATGCTTCCAAAGGGAATCTTAGAGAGTATCTGCGTGCGAGAAGACCTCCTGGAATGGACTACTCGTTTGACACCTGTAAGATCCCAAACGAAACCCTGACTTTTAAAGACCTGGTGTCATGTGCCTATCAAGTTGCCAGGGGTATGGAGTATCTGGCTTCAAAGAAGGTAACACATATATTAATACCTGCCAATTGTTTGTCATTACTTGCGAATTCATATTTTGTAGTAACCCTCATTATGTTGGTGTTATCAGTGTATCCACAGGGACCTTGCCGCTCGCAACGTTCTGGTTACCGAGGACAACGTGATGAAGATTGCAGACTTCGGCCTGGCTAGAGACGTGCACAATATTGACTACTACAAGAAGACCACCAATGTAAGTCAACACTGATGAACAGTCTCCGAATGCTTGAAGGATACCCTCCTGGGTGGCACTTGACCAAAGCAGAGCGGATGTGGTTACACACTATATTTCTAAACGTCAAGTTTGTAGGTGTTAAAAGATTGTGCGCCGCTTTGAGGGGACCTTTGAAGGGACGTTTATGAATAGACTGTCATTAATGAATTAACTGTTGAACGAAACCGTGAGTCTGTAATGGGAGCGGGGGAGTATTGACGCAAACTGGGTGTGTTAAGAGAACACATTACTGTATACCTGGCACGCTTTGTGTCATGGAATACAGTGTTGGGAGTAACTAACTTAATTAGCTAGTCTAATTTAACCACATTTTTGGTATTTTGGCAGTAGCTGAAGTGTTTTTAAAAGAATGTAGGGATTTCAATAGCAAGATCTACACTCTAAAAAAATTTTTGTGTTATGCTGTTTAACACATAATGTGTCATTTTGTGTTAACTACATAAAAGGGACAACACATGTTGAGTTGAAAGTAATACAAGTTGAGTTAAAAGTAACACAAAATGTGTTGTTTTTAAATTAACACAAAGATGTGTCTAGTTAGGGACAACACATCTGTGTGTTGTCCCTAACTAGACACATCTTGTGTTATTTTTAACACATCTGTTTTTAGTGTGTATGTCTATGTCAGGGTCACAAATCCACTTGTGTAGCTTTAGTGTAGTGAGCATTTGTTAGTAGCAAACTACTTTTCCGTAAGGCTAGCCTGACTGTAGGAGTATTTGGAGAAACTTGTAGCTCGGTTTGATTAGGTTGTCCAGTACTGGTCTAAAAGATGGTATGTGTCCATTTGAAAATAAAATGTGTGGTCGGTGAACTATGTGGGTATTCGATGGGACAGTTAAAGATTAAAGCTCATTGAGGAGTGGAATGCTGTTGGCCTTTTACTGACATGGACTACTAAAGTGTATTTGTATTAGATAGGACAGTAGGAGATTAGGCCTGTTGATGTTCTCTGAGCGTCAACGAGTCGAGCCGTGTCAGCACTATTGTTGTTCTGACTGATCTGTGTCTTTTAGGGTCGTCTGCCCGTCAAATGGATGGCACCAGAAGCGCTGTTCGACCGCGTCTACACGCACCAGAGCGATGTGTGAGTTTACATGAGCATGCATACCACCTCTCTTATCCCTGTCACTTCATCTTTTCATTTTTTCATGCCATCTGTTTATATTGTTCATTGAGCGGTAAAGGAATGCGGGTGAACTGTACGATAGGATCAAAACTGCTTGAGTGAATGTGTGTGTTTTGTGCAGGTTCTGATTAGTATGTTTTATTATCTCTTAGTAGACCAAAAAACATTTGTTACACAGAGCCGTACACTCCAATTTACTTAAATATATTTTAATCACAATTCGGCTGATACAGCACTAATAAAGTAATTTCATCTGCCTCTGTCTATGGGCCATACTTATGCAATGATATATAAGTCAATAAGCCTTTAATTCACTTGGTCTGTTCTGTGTGTGTGTGTATCCGTGCAAGTTTGTGTGAGCATCATGCTGATGTCCGTAAATGAGATTTGACTCCGACACAAAGATAATGAACCAGTGATATAATGACGAGCCAATTATTTAGCCTCCATAAGGCTTCTAACCGTGTATGTGTGTGTGTGTGTGTGTGTTTGGCCGGCTAGCGTTAGCTGGCTCATAGCTCCTGTTGTCTCTTAGCGTGGCTAATTTGATTAGCACTGCTCAGTGGTGGCATGGGAGGAGTGGGTCCAAACAAAAGAGCCCTGAGTTAACAGCGCAGCTTGCGATAACACACACACACTCTCTCTTTAGTTTTATAGACTCATGTCTCATATCACAGACATATATTATAAGCTTCAGTGAGAACCATCAAAACGGCTCTCTCACATCTGCCAAGTATCTGCACCCCAGAGAGAGACAGGAAGTGTGAGACAGATTACAGAGACCGAGTATTGTTTTATTTCAAGCACAACCGACATCACTTTCCCAGGTCTGCTCGACTTCTTCTGATTGCTGTCTCGTATTTGCTCTGAACTTTGACCTCTTGTGTATCAGGTGGTCTTATGGGGTGCTGTTATGGGAGATTTTCACACTGGGTGGCTCACCGTACCCAGGAATCCCAGTGGAGGAGCTCTTTAAACTGCTGAAGGAGGGCCATCGGATGGACAAACCCGCCAACTGCACTCATGAACTGTACGCATTGGTTTTTATATACTAAATCATTCTTAAAAATGCATATTTTTAGGTAAAGCTGCATGAAGAAATGCATAGATGATGGACACCTGTTCAGAATCCAGAAGTCGAATATGACATTTTAATAAAAATGGACAGTATTTAACTTTTTGTGTGTGCATTTCTCCTTTGATGTGATTTGTACAGGTATATGATAATGCGAGAGTGTTGGCATGCTGTTCCCTCTCAAAGACCCACCTTCAGACAGCTGGTGGAGGATCATGACAGGGTTCTTTCCATGACTTCCACTGACGTAAGAGCTTTTATGCAATAAAACACTCTTATACACTTAAGCATTGCACCCAGTACTATTTTGAAATGTTTGTGTGCATATGATCGCTTCAGGAGTATCTGGACCTGTCAGTACCATTCGAGCAGTACTCGCCTACCTGTCCCGACTCCAACAGCACCTGTTCATCCGGTGACGATTCTGTGTTTGCTCACGACCCGTTACCAGACGAGCCCTGCCTCCCTAAACATCACCACAGCAACGGGATCATACGAACATAAGCAGTGTAAGAGCCATGAGCTTCTGCTCTGAAGAAACACCTGGGACCTTTCTGATCGCTGTACTGAACCGGACAAGGCTCTTAGTACAGCTGTTTGGAAGTCTGAAGGACAGATTGTGCTCTTCAGCTCCACCCTTTCTTCCAAATCATTATTCAGCTTTTGTCTTTTTGAAAAGAGAATTCCTATTTTTGTATTCGGCCAGTTTTGTTCTTCCTTTACGCTACACAGTCATGAAGGGTCAAACCATTCCGTGCCTACCAAAAAAACAAGAAGAAACGAGTGAACAAACACTGTGTTGCTGCGTAACAGTGACAGTATCGTCCTGTCATACGTGTGAATTCTCTCTGTGCTTAAAGAGAGACACTGACAGGATGTGTGTTCACAGCAATATCTGACTGGAGTGAGAATCAAACCCATGGCCAGTTTCTCCTCTCTGTTCTATTGTTTTCTCACCAAGAACTTTTTCATCCTTTTTTAATAGGAGAGATGAGAAAAGAGAGTGAAATGTCTCCTAGATATGAGATTTAATTAGAAGAAATATAACTGCGTGCTTTGTATGTATCTAAAAAAGTTTTATTGTAAATATATAGATATAAATATGTATCATATTGCAGTCAGTAGCGGTGTATGTAAAAAAATCATGAAATAATGACATTTTACGAACAATGCATTGCTAGCGAGCATACACTGTTGAGATCATGTAAACATTTAATCTTAAAAAAGGCAAAACAAAGGTTTTATTTGAATTAACATGTATATTTGTAAAGCTATTTATAGACATAAGGTTTTTAAAGGGGTTTAAGGTCTAAAATTATAGTCTGGGTTTTGGTACTGTACACAAAGTTGTTTTTTTTTCTTGAGATTTAAATTTTTGTAAGTTATTGACTACAGAAGTGCAAGAGTTTTTCAACCGATGGGTTGTTGTTTTATTTTTGCTTTTTGCTTTCATCCTTTAGTTTACGGGGACAAGAATGTACAAAAACTAAACGGCAATTATAAAAAAACATTAGAGATTCAAAAACGTGAAATAGGTCTGCCAAATGTTGCTTTTACCTTTCTCTCAGTATTAAATTTTATTATAAAGGACCACATGTGCTTCTGCTCATGAGGAGGAGAGTGTGCTTGTGTTTTTACAGCACTTTTCATAATTACACATTCTTTGTATATTGTTAAATAATCATTTTTTGGCTTCCATGCATGCAATTTATAGATCTAGATATGGACCATTCTCCATAGTATTAGTAAAGTGATGGTCCTCATTGAGGATTGGCACTGTGGTCCTTTCATCTAGCTGTATGATATGAAGGAACTTACATAGTTAAAACCCACAATGGCATAAACTGTAAAGTAATAGATATAATATGGTGAAACCATATTAACAAATTTAGTTTTAAGAATGCTCTTATTTGCTCTTTTGCTTAAAATGAAAGTGTTTGTTTCTGAGGTAATCCTCTGGGTCGGTATGTTTGCAAAGTGCCAAAATCTTCAACTTCCTCTCTGCTGATTTGTATGTTAATGAGTACAGAACCTTTATTGCTATTCAATTCTAGCGTGCACGGCTGTCAGATGAGTGTCTCTGGCCCCGCAAATCTAAGCATTCTGGGATAGCTTGGTCGTGTCTCAGGGTGTCCTCAGACAATTGCATTCAAGCAGAAAGCTGGCAATAATACATAATGGGGGGAAAAGGAGACAGTGGGATGATTTGCTTGCTGCTAAAATACGAAAACTGTAGATTTGATACGAGATGACTGTAAAAGTGTGAAGTGAGGCAGTGTTTCCCTCCTCCTGCAAACCATTGAACTTTTGTACTTGTTAAGTGCCTGAGAGGGAGTTTAGTGGCTGAATATTGTGACGTGTGGTCTGAATGTACAGCCGCATCGTTTATAAGCAGGGTGTTTCTTAACAATATAAACGAAATATTTGTTAGGCACTTCGTTACCTTAATTCTCAGATTGGATTTTCGTAAATGTGGATGATATCGAGCTGTAATTTCTTCTTTTGGCTGAGGGACATCAAGTTCACTAAGGGACCGTTTACACAGGGTGTGTTCTTGTGCTCAAAAACAAAACTGATCCAAATCAGAAAGACACTCATTTACATGAAAAAAATAAAAACACTAAAAACTGTGCAAATGGGCACAAGAAGGCACCACGTGTAAACAGACCCTAAAGATACAGTGTTTGAGTGTTTTGCTGTTGTGTGGAGTTGATTGTTTACTGTTTGGTGTGGGACGGCAGACCAAGCTCTCAGTCTTTGGTTTCTTTTTGTATAACCTGTAACCTCTGGCTCACCTCTAGATGCTCTCTGCATCTTCTGCTCTACTACTGATGGCCCTTTCGCATTGTTTTTAAACATATCAAACAATGTTGCTGGTCCTTACCCCTCCTTATCGAAAATAACGTTATTTATTTTCTTGTATTTATGTATGATTTAGATTTTTTTCTTTATCTTGTTTATTTTCATGACCTTTATTTTTTGTGTTATTCAAAAGGACAGCATTCCTCGATGCATTTGTATTTTAGAACGGAGGTAGAGCCAAGATGCGTTCAGTGGTTGAAAAAGGTTTTCTTTAATGTTTACAGATTTTGAGATTTTTATTTCCGGCACTTTTAAAGTGGCTGGATGATTAGCAATACTGGTCTGATGTCACCTCTTTATTTTACACACATTATTCTTCTCCTCTTAAGCTCTATTTGATAGTGCCATTCAGCTCTTACTAGAATTAAGATATTAAATTAAGTTATAGATTTAAATTTGCAAATGATTGTTATATGTTGAGTAGATTTTATCTAGGTGTGTGTTTTTTTTGTTCAATAGGGATGAAAGCTTCATTACAGTATGTTCTTATGAAAGAACTGCATTGCATTCCAGGTAGATTTCTTTCTTCATGCAGTGAGGTCATTTGTTTTACAGCAAAATTAAAGCAGCAGAATCATTCAGGTTTCCTCTCTGTTTAACAAATGAATGGAATAGTTGACTAACAGTGTTGTTGTGTTTTGTTTCTCATTATTTTTTCCATATCGCTGTATCTCTGGAACATTCCGTTCTATTTCAGTTGTACCCCTTACGAGCTGTTAAACCTCTTTACACTCTATCAGTCTGTGCCTGACGGATTTATGCTGTCAATCAAAATGTTTTCAATAAACACAACAAAATGATTGAAAGAGTCAATGCTCACTGCGTTCATTGTTTTCATTTTAAATTTCCAGCATTTAGTAATTATTAAGCATTTAAAAAGCAAAAAATTTCAAACTAAAAAGTTTTTTTTACTGTAAAGACGATAGAAAAGGCAGAATCTTTAATGTCAGCTACTGCAAGCTAGGTAAAGATACAGTATGTGTCCCTGTCTGTGAAAGTCATTTTTTGTGACTTACTTTTTTCTACATAAAATCATTCTACATAATGTAAAGAAGATTCCTTGAAAATATAACACTGATATCTTTCATATTTACTGAGTAAGGCAATGTTAAGGATTGAAATCATAGTGAAATTAATAGGTGAAATTACATTTTGATGCTCGTTATCTCAAAATTATATTTTTAGACCGAAGCCTGGTTTTTACAGACAGGGTCATATATTGTACAGTATGCACAGACTTTCCTACCAAATATACCTGGATTGGGTGAGCAGGAGGTTTATGTTTTGTCATAATGGGTGGTTTATATTGTAAAAATAACTAATAAATAACTAAATAATAAATAATTGTACAAAAACGAGTTGACATTATTGTATTTATTAGCTTCCAGTGAAGAAAACTATGAGCATCCAAATCTCCAATATTACAATATGAATTTATAATCTTTGTTGTTACTACACTGTGAAAATGATTTGCTGCCCTAAATTTTTAATTTTAAGTCCAATCAGTTTGAATTTTGAATTGAATAACTTATAAAAGTAAGCTAAAATTGTTTACCTTAATTTGTTGAGTTGAAATGACATAAATTGAAATAATGTAAAACCATAAATAACCTATAAGCCTATAGTTGATTGGGCTTAAACATTTGATGCAGCAAAGAATTTTTTGTAATGTACAATTCAAGGTAGATTGTTTATAAATCAGCTGCGTACAGTATTTGACATCTCACAAAAGCACTTGTGAGCTTCTATCCATCTCTGAAAGGTCATATTACTATCGCATTAATTAATATATTTCAATAATAATATTGGAGTCCTCTAACACCATACTGTAGGTAAAATGCCACCAGCAAGATTAAGACCTCAGACTTAAGCACTGTACTTTATTTCTTACGTAATGCTTTTAAAACATTTTTCCGTTTTTAATCAGTTCTAAAACGAGACATTTTGTCACAAAAAGCTGCTTTGTGTATGTTTGTTTGTAGCTCTTCACTCTCAAACATGTCCTGATGGGGAACATCCTGATTCCCTAAGGCCCTTCCACAGAGCTCTGAACAAACTCATTCACTCACAGTTTATATGTGTGTGTGCTCGTGTGCCTGCACGTTATTTTGCAGCTGAAGAGCTCCTTTCACCGCTGTGTATGAGCTGTGTTTGTTAGAGCCAATTCTAAATTGGTGTGTCTGATTCAGAGCTGTGTTTGCTCAGGGGGAGGCTTTGAAAACCTCATTCCTTTGCACCTCTTATTTAATTCTCTCTCTCAGAGTTGATGTCTGCCATAGACCTCTATTTCTTTCATTTGGCTCCCCATATGTCATCTTTTGCTGTCACAGTATTGCCAGGTTGTCCCACTGAGCTGAATTTTGTGTCTAATTGCACTATTTATTAAAAAGCAGTTGCTTTACATTTGTGTCAGACTCTTTAAAATGAGACAGTTTGGCATGTGTCTGATTTGGAATTTTTACGTAACACAATTTATATATTATAAAGCACTTTAAATTTTGGGTTCAATGAGAACATCTGTTTATTTACAAATGGGCAATGTGTTCAGTCACGCAACTGATGCTGTGATGCTGAAGTTATTTTAAAGAGTTAAAAAGCTAAGAGAAAAGCTAAGGAATTTGTTTTTCTTAAAAACGCACGTGTTTTAAGAAGTTCAGTGTAGTTAAGTCTAAATAGTTTTTTTAAAGTACACTTTTGAAAAAAGATGCTACAAAAGGTTTCTCACAGTGATGTCATAGAAGAAACTAATTTGGTTCCTCAAAGAACTATTCATCCAAAGATTTCTTTCTTTATTTTTGTATAGTCTAAAGTACATTTTTCCACTACAATGAACCTTCTGTAAAACAGAAGTTTTTTTGTGGAACCATTTAGTCAAAATTATTCTTTGGTGGAATCATAAAACCTTTATTTTATTTATTTGAGTTTGCTCCGTGCAAAAATAACTTGCATAAAAGGTTAGACATTTGAGGGTTTCTATTGTTTTAGTCCACTGCTGTGCATCAATAGTTTCTCAAATGAATGTAAAATGGTGGACAAATAACAGAGTTTAAAATATTACTAATGCAAAAGGTATGTTTTGTTAGTGGTGATGATAGGCCACAAGATAACTTTATAACTTCCACACTGCAACATTCCTACCATGACTAGATTCCTAGGTGTTTTATATGTGTGTGTGTTGTGGTATGTAGCGTACATAGACAAAATACCAGATTACTCCCCTGCATTTCATAGTACAGTGGTCTTGTAATTAGCAGACCACATTCATTGTATGTTACTTGGTCTTTTAAAATAAAAGCATTTATTGGACTGTAAGAACTTAAAACTTCCTTCCCAGTCCAAAGAGAGTATCCTACCTTTGTAATTTAAGCTACAAAAACATCTTGTTCTAAAACCCATGGACATAAGAAACCTAAAATATTAACAAATCTGTAGCATACAGTTTAAATTTAGCAATGTCTATCCAGTGTTAAGAAACTTATGCTGCATTGCAGGCTACTCCGATTTATGATATTTCCCAGCTCTGAACAGGAAATAATTTCTGACATGGGTTTAAGTTATTAAATACTTTAATTGTTTTAATGTTACTTCCAATGTTTCTCTGTCCAGACATTATTTCTGGGTTTGAGGTGGGAAATCTGAGTTGTCTGGATTGCAGCATAGTCCATACAGTGGCACCAATGAGCAGGATGTGTTTTATTTGTAACACCAAAAGAACAATACAGCAAGTTAAATGTGAGATTATTTCCTAAAATTTGTGCCGTTTTTGGATGTGTACCACCTGCCGGTTTATTTCTCTGATTCGAACAGTATGAGGGACATGTTTAAAATCATTTTAAATAGGAGTACATAGGAGGCACAGCACCAGAAACATGGCCTGTTTAATTTCAAGGCTCGAAGAAATAGTGGAAAATGGTCACAAAAACTAAATTATTACTGTTTTTGGCACATATGTTTTTAACTCAAATTATAAGCGGCCCACACAAGACCACAGGGGAAAATATACAGAAAAATATGACATGACCCCTTAAATAAAACCTCTATTAAGTTTTAAAAATAAAAAATGACCTTTAAAGCCACAATGTCCCTGTAACTATGAGGATGATGATTATAGTATCCAGTGTTGGTCTGTATCCTCGGTCAACACACTGAATCGTTTTTTGACCATCCAAAATGGCTCGCTGCATAAACAGACTTAAAAACAGAGAGCGCAGGAAATCTCCTCCCGACACCACTCAATTCCCTTGATTTGTGTTTGCTGGACTCATGTATGGTCCAAACCTTTCCATAATTGTCGTTGGTTGACTGTGTGCATGGCAGCGCAGTGCACTAATACACACATGTGCGCACGCTCATGGAGCGGTCTGAAGTATGCCATAACAAGCAGAGTTTGGGAGGGCTGAGCATAATTAATACCTTCAATGTGGTTACAGAAAAGGCGGAGCCACAGACTTTATTTTTTGCTAAATTTAATAAAGTAAAAACATGTTTTATGTGCATGTGTGTTCCTGGCTGGCACCGGGCTCTGACCAGACAAGCTGTTTACCGTTAGTCTGTGGCGTTGGACGGCGGAGCGGCGACATTTTTTAGCCCCTATTAAAAAGCCGCTGCAGACACCAGCGCCTATGACGCACGGCGAGAGAGGGAGAGGGGGAGAGACGGGGCGGACAGAAAAATCACAAAAATAAAAGCGAGAGGCAAAGTTTGAGGACCGGGAGATGTGTCAAATGTAGCGTCAGCGTGGAGGCTCTTCTGACGGATGGCTGAACTCCAGCGTGAAGCTGGCCGGGGTGAGGGACTCCCCGCTAGAATAACAGAACAGTGTGTTTACAGTGGCCCGCCACGATGTGCTTCAGGAAAGCTGAACGAGTATGAATGCCAGCACAGCAGAATGTGAACTGTGTGTTCAGAACAGTTCAAGATGAAAACTGCTGCCATACACCGAGAATATACTTTAGTTGAAAGGGCGAGGGATGTAGATGTGAGAGATTTAGGCTAGAAAATGAAATGAGGTCGTGACAACAGGAAGAGTTTTCGAAAAGTCAGATTCATAATGATTATTCTGGTTTGTGTCTTTTGACTGTGGAGGTTTTGTGGCAGCATTTTTGGCATCCTGAAATGCCTTATATTCCAGATGTTTCCACAGAAAGATGCATTCTGTGTGAGAGCTTTTGGCTTTGAAACACAACCCCAAAATGTTTGAAGAAAAGAGGCACAGCAGACACTTGCTTAAATGTGTCTTTTTATGCTTGTCTTCAAAAGAATGTTCTGGCTTTAAATACAACTTAAGCTTGAACGCCAGCATCTGTGGCACGCTGCTGATTACACCAGAAAATTATTTTGACTCGTCCTTTAGGTTGTAAAAAGCGTGTACAGTTAAGCATTTACAATGGAAATCTACAGTAAGAGCAGATATATGAATTTGGTAGTACTTTTAAAGCACTTACATAGATCTTTTGTTAGAAAAATCATTTTATTGAGTCGAAAGTTTTGGTGTTCTTGCCACAGTTGCTTTTCTTTGACTTGCTCACTAGGGGTCTATAGACATTTATATTAAGATGAAAGATTTTAAAGTAACTTTAAAGACTGCTCAATAAGGACCTTATGAATTCTAAAACACTATTACTGCAGATACTTGCTATAATTATTATTTTGAAGTTCGACTACATTTTTAGTTAACTAATTAATTTTGGTTAAGCATTATCAATGTAATTCCTCTGAGTACAGTTTTGCTCCAATTTACAAATGCAACACTGGTATTTTCTGGTATAATTGAGAAATTAATACAGAAAAAGATTTTCTAAATTTACATAATGATAGCAAAACTGAAACATTAAATATATCTTTGCACAAAGTTTGTAGTTATTCCTATCATACCAGTCTTTTATTTTTGTAATGTAAAATAATTTGCATGCGTTTAAGGGTTAAAAGCTTTTTTCCTTTCTAATTCACTACACATCTTATTTGAAATGTACAAAGTTTAATATTACACTATTCTCATATTGTGAAATGTGAGATTAGAGTAAATTACTTGCTCAAATCCATGAGATCAATTATGCAGCATTGCAATATCTGTATCTTGGCTTGCGTTCGTTTGATCCCCTATAAGATATGAGAGTATTTCCTAATATTAATTGTACTATATTATATTAATACATGTAAACATTACGCAAGTGAGTTCACAGCTGTAACACAACTATAAAAGTTCAACACAGACACCATGTCACTGACTAAGAAAGGAAAAGGGCAGAAAAATGACTGCATGTGTAATGTGTGTGTGTGTAATTGTGTAAGATTGTGTGTGAGAGCTCTTCTCCTGCAACTGGACCTTGGAATGTTGTCAGAGTAACGCTGCCAAATCAGCGATTAGTGAAGTTGTGTGAGAGACAGCCGTGGAGAGGAGTGAGCATTAGGGACAGGTGTTTTAAAACACACACACACACACAAATCATTGGCTCTTCATCTGTTGCATATTGTGGGACAGTGAGGTTTGCCTTTTGGTGGGTATTCCAGCTATGTGCAGTAGCGAGCAGAGATCCCTGTCACACGATGGCCTAATAACATAGTGGTGCTATTATTTTACCATTATTTTAATGTCATCCTCCAATCATCCTAAACGCTCCACTGTGACGTGTTTAAAGCTGAGCAGCTGACGTTTCCACTCGGCCCACCACAGAGAGAGACTAAAAGAAATCTGAAAGAGGGACATTAAGAGCAAAAACGATGTCACGATCCTTCATTATCTCATGTTTATTGATTTGAAAACAGAACAAAAACAAAACAAATATTACAAAACACAAGATAAAAATTGCGTAAAATTGTGCCTGTAACCCAGAAACCATGTGAAGGAACTAGTTGGCTCATAACTCATGAGGATTGCAGGATAAACGGTCAGCATGCAGGGAGGCCCAATCACGCACTTCAAGTGTTTCATCAGCGTTTCTAAAATTCAATGCAATACTCCAAACTGACATCTGAGGCGGTTCTAAGATCTTGCTGATATAGCGACCGTGTTCTTTATTCAGCAGCCAAACTCATGCAAGCGTGAAGGAATGATCTATCTGTTTAGATCTGTGTCTATCTAATGCGGAATGTGTGCAATAGTGTGTCTGTGATCCATTCAACCTCCAGACGAGAGCGAATGATAAACTCTATCACATCCTCAGAGAAGCAGAACACCTTGTAGAGGTCAGAGATGAAAGACATGAAAGAGATTTCACAATCTGCCTTATTATGTCCCATTTAATGAGTGTCCACATGACAGGATACTGAACTGAATCACATTAGCTAATAGATTTAACTAAACTTAAAGTTTCAGGCAAACTTAAAATGTTACATAGTGCGATTCCCAGGAAACACACATACTGATAAAATGTATACTGTAGCTTGAATACACTGTAAGTCACGATAGATAAAAGCGTCTGCCAAATGCATAAATGCAAATGTAAAGGTCAAATAAAGTTTAGCGCACACAATCGGCTGTTATTCTTCTGTGTAGGAGTGTGTTTGTGTGCACTTAGAGCAGAGAAGTAAACATGTTGCATATATATGTGAGATACAGAAACATACTGTTCAGTTTGAAAGGAAAAGATTTGAGTTTTACTGTACAGTTCAGTGGAAGTTCATTAGATAAGAGAAAGGTTCCAGTTTTAGGTACACTGACAGGAATGCCGTCTTTTCATAGCCAGTCGTAAATGGTGTGTGATTCAAAGAGATCTATGTTGACTTATTTGCTGTGAAATTAGCAGTCATTACACCGGGCAGAACACTTCCACATGCTGAACCTGCTTCTGAGTCCTGTGGAAGTAAACACTCATGAACAAACAACAGCGAGTTTACTGAGAGATACAGAGAAATGTGAGGATGGAGAATGATTGCTGTGTATGTGAATGATGTTTGTGTGGATAAAAGAGAAAATGGTGCACACACAGAATATAAATACTCGACTGTGTGTTTGTGTATGTGAGAGAGAGAAAGAGAGAGAGAGCTTTCCAAAGATATTAAACCGATTTTAACAAAAAATCAAATCTTTTTATTAGCTCTGCTTAATATTTTGCTATAGCAGACTGTTTAGCTAATAGCAAAAAATTTGAGGACGTGATATGAAATGTTGAAGAGCTGAACTATTTTCTAGCTGTGCAGTTATTGAAAACGAATCAACACCTGCCAGCCAATCAGAATCAAGCATTCAACAGCGACATAATGAAAAACAGGGTTAGAACATTTTCTAAAGCAAGTGGAAAGACCTGTAAAGAAGTTTCATACAACTGTGACTTCTTTAGAAAGATTTTTTTTATTATTTTTGGAATAGTGATTGGACTAATGAGCATACACATAAAAAAGCTTAACTACTTTTTTTTTTTTTAGATATTTACATTTTTTAATTGTTTGAATTTGCTTTTATTTAGATTTATTTATAATTGTAGTTGTTTTTTGAAAATTACATTAACATTTTTAATTGGTTTATGTTTATTGTTAAAAAATTGGTCAAATATTTATACTCAATGTGTCAATATATAGTTTGTCATGATTAGATTAAAATTTAACTGTGAAATATTAAAGTAAATAGTGAAATAACCTAAGGGTTCCATCGGTGAAATGCTGACAGTTAACAATGCTTTTTGAAACACCTTTTGTAGTATTAGTTATCACTTTTGGATTCTAAACAGCCTTTAGAATTGCTCATGAAAGTTAAAACCACATTTGCAGTTTTATTTGATGTGAATAGGGTTGAAATAATACACACTTTACCCTTAAAAGTACATCTAATATACAGTAGTCACAATCCCCTCATTGTTCATGATTGTGTTCAGTTTTTAGTGCTTCCTGAAGTGAGATTAGCCATTTCCTTGATCTCCATCATTTTCAGCTTCATGAACAAACACATAAAACTGTGTAAACCTGTGCAGCTGGCCAAGCCAGTCCAAACCCATTTGTCCACGCCACATTGCACTGATCTGGGTTTATTTTGGAGCCGTTTTCAGTTTATTCATGATTTGTTCTGGATTGTGTTTAGTACACTTTGGATCTCAGTGGGGGCGTCCATGAAGGATTGGGGGTCCCTCACCCAGACAACTGTTGCCGAGGCAGTGATGACCAGACCAGAGCCCGTCAATAGATTTCATTCAGCCTGCATTTCCTAAAGAACAGAACTAGGGAGGACAAGAATAGAGAGAGAGAAAAAAGAGAGAGAGAGAGAGAGAGAGAGAGAGAGAGAGAGAGAGAGAGAGAGAGAGAGAGAGAGAGAGAGAGTGAGAGTGAGAGAGAGAGAGAGAGAGAGAGAGAGAGAGAGAGGGGGGGGGAACAGTAAAAGTTTTGCGTTGGCATCTTCTTCCTGTGCTGTCTTTGCCAGCTGTCTTAAAAAATCCACTGCACCACACAATGCGCTGGTCACTCTCTCGCTTTCTTTCTCCTCTTTCCTCATTTCCCTTCTGCCAAGCGAGTCCAACCGTGATCAGTCAGCACATCTGGAACACACACAGCACCTGCAGACAAAGAAATCTGGACACCCAACATGCTCATTGTGAATGCATGTAATTTACACTACTGAGTCTTCCTGTCTGTTTCTGTAGCATCAGCCAAGTGTTTATACCCAACAGAGAGGACAAGGGCAGGATTCAGTGAAAAACATGCAGAAAACAATCATGTCCTATGATATAACTGTATTCCCCCTTTCCAAACTATCAGATTAGATCCAAGCAGGTGTCTGTGAGCGTGTGCATGTGTCTGGAGCTGCGGCATGGCCAATATCACACAATGCTGGCAGGAGCTGATGTTCTCTGTGGCTTTAAAATCACTTTCTCACAGTTTTAAATACTTTACATGCATCCCACACGCATACTGAGGTGGAAATAAAAAAGAATATAAAAAATCTTATATGGGTACTGTTTTGCAAATGTTCAGTAGTATCTCATTGTCCAATAAAAACAAAAACATTATTAAACCAAAATCTTTTAAAATTTAAGAACAATACATTGAAGCATTTTTAGATTATATTTCTTCTAACAAAAAATCAATCACATTAGTATTCTAATAAAAGCTTTTTTATTTTACATTGAGTCGTCAACATACTACATTGTCAATTTTAAGTGACCTGCTGTGCAAGATATCGCTTTTTGTTTACAAGAAAATAAGAATTCTACATAAGGTAATTTAAAGATGACAGTATCCCAACACAATCTCATGCCAATTTGTAACTATATTACAATGTGGCTAATTTGTACACATTTACAATCTACTTTTTATGTTTTAGTTAGGGGTGGCGCTTCATTCTTGTCCTATGTTTTTGTACGACTCACATCATACAAATTCATAAAAAATCGTCATCCTGTGAAACAGTTCCGTTTTTCCGTGTGTGTATGGACTAAAGCACAGCCGCTCTGCCTTATTTAAACCAGCGTAACTCATCCTCTACTGCACTGGCTCTGAAATTACCTTTGAATAATTTCAGGCCTGATCTGCGATGGCTGTTAGCTTTCTCCACACTGACTGGAGCCGGTCCACAACCTTCCTGCTCGCACAGCATGTCTGCGAGACCTCATCCACCCCATCAGGTTTGGAGAACACAAACACATGGGGGTCCACACATACATTAAACAATCATCTACACACACGGATGCTAAAATCCTGCCATGAGTATTATCACAAGGTTTGCAGCAGAGAGTGCGTAGAGCAACATCAGAGGGATAACGAGAGAGAGAGACAAAAAAGAGCTGTTGCCAGGCAACCAGGCTTGCTTGGCAGGTGTCTTGGATGGATGTTTTTGGGGTCTCAACTGAAAGACTTTACTTGGCCTTTTATTCATCTTTACTCTGGTATGTGCTGCTGTGGGGTAATATATTTAATGCTAACCGGAAATGGGAATAATGAGAATAAAAATGTGTTCAAAGGACAAAACTAAGTTTATTAGCAACATTTTATGGGAATTAAAGGGCTAGATCATCATTTATTCATCCTTATGTCATTTTAAACCTGTATTACTTTCTTTCCTCATAATATCTGTTTTTGTGTTCCACAGAAGAAAGAAAGTCATACAGTACAGATTTGGGTAAATTGACAGATTGTTTTATTTTTGGAACTATACAATTAATGTTTCTACAAATCTTCATGTGATGTACATGTACGTCCATAATTTCCACAACTTTTAATTTCTTCTGCAATCAAAGTAAGATCACAGCAGACCATAAAGCTTCGATATGGCTGATTATGTTTTTAAAAGCACATGTGTTTTATTTGGATTGTCAGTGTGTTATCATTATGAGTCTCAGTGGTAGAGACAGGTGAGAGGTGTGTTATTGCATCTGCCCGCTCAGCCCATACCATCTTCTGCCCAACAGACCTCTGGGAATGTCTGCACTAAAAATACAGGGCTAATGGGGGGTGTCATTACTGTGTGTGTAAGACCCTAAAAGATGGATGCTTTCATCACCTAAATTAAGAGTATGCTGAATGACCTTGGGCAGAATTAACCAGCTGGAAGATGTAACATGGCATGATAATTTCATAATAGCATAAAATATTTAAGCATTTTGAACGTGATGAAAACTGTGTCCAAAAAACACAACAAAGATGGAAAGGAGCCTGGAGGGAAAAGCATCTGCCATGGACTCGCCCTTTAATCTATCTCTCACCTTAGGCCTGGTTTGGTGTGTAAGACGTTATGAGTATTGAATCCTTTTGCAGCTCTTGCCCTAAAACAATAACCTACTCTGAGAAGAGAACGGATGTAAAAGATCAAAAGACCAGAGAGAAATCAAAGAGATTTAGGGAGAACAGAGCACACACACACAGAAACACACGATGTCATAACCCAAACAATGCATTCGTTCACAATATCCTTTTGAAAGGACCTTTGGTGTGGATGTGTCTCTTGCATCTCTCATTATAAATATCACGCTGCATGTTTTTGTCTTAAAACCATTTCCTGTAAGAGTTACCCACTGTGCTGTGCTCTGGGTTTATGTGAGTGAGTGATGTGTTCTGTGGGTCTCTGTGGTGCTGGCCAAACCCCTGATCTTTCTGCAGGACTCCTCATTAAACCAGCCAGCCCAGAATACTTCTATACATAGCAACACAACTCAAACACTGCTATTTAGAAAAACACTAGCCAAGTACACAAGATCTCTTCCAAAACTGCATTAATATCAGGCCTTTAATATTGTAAGGTATTGCATGTATCGTTTAAAAAGAAGGCAATCCCAGAATGCATTGCAATGAATGTCAGATAAGTTAAGGTAAATGTCAGTATTAATAATTTTACACAATATTTGTTATGCGTTTTATAAGTATTCCATTGTTAGATTAGTACTTTAATTATCACTTCTGGCCAGAATTTTGAATTTTTTTGTGAAATATCGCTGTTGGAAATTCTGTGAGAAAAGCAAGAACAAAATGAAGAAATATGAGGAAATAAAGAAAAGGAAAAAAAGAGATTTTCCCAAAGAAGGGCATTCATTATGTAACATAATCTGAGTGCATTAAACCTATAGGAGGAGAGCAGATATTCAGTGTGTCAGTGTGTTTGTGTGCTTTGGGCAGCTGTCGCTTACATCACACACAGTCATCTGACATAACTTTGCTCCAGAAAAGAACCAACTAACTATCAACTGACTTTCTCCAAAGAAAGCAATGAAAATTGTAATATTAACATTCACATACGCCCATGCAGATTTAAACAAACAGAGAGCAGTGAATGAGCTGCTGAAACTGGTAAATAAGACAGACCAGTCAAAGCCGTGTGGGGACAAATATTTACACTCCCTGCAAGTTTATCGGCAGAGAGCTGATTCAGATCTCCATTACGCCTTCACTTTTTTTTTAATGAAGAAAGCTTTCATAAAAAACATTCTCTGTCCAAACACCCAGTCTCAGTGTCTCAGACAGCGGGAGAGAAAAAGAGCATTTCCTTCATTTTATCACAACCGTCCTGAGATGAGCTCAGTCCATATGACCAAAGCATCCTCTTACCGTATCACTGACACTCTCATGCCAACAATTAGACAAGCTTCAGAACAGCTGGATGTGCAAACTCACAGAGCATTGTGAAGTATCAGCGATAGAGTATGTAGAGTAAAGGAACAGTTTTCTGTTTCATAAACATGCAAGGCATATCAAAGTATGGTAGGAGGAAGATGGAAATGGAGGATTTCCCATGAGAAAGACAAACATGAGGGAACTGAGACACAGAGAGATAGAAAGAGAATGGATGGAGGTCTCTGTACTCAGCTGTTAGCCTAATGATAAAACTAATGAGACAGCTGACTGGTATCAGCTGTCATTGTTCTAAATACACACATACACAAACCTGTTTTCATACCCCAGAGATCAACACACTTCAGTTTCTGACTGTTGGTACTAATTGCATGTAACGTGGCATTCGTGTGAGAAGGCCACAGAGCTGTGCTGAGGTGTATCAGTGACATCATTGACTTACACTGGATCACAAATAAATCAATCTGCCCGTCCGCACCACACTTGACCCAAAACACAACGTGCATTAACATGACAAACAATTCTCTCCTGAATGTAAAATTATAACAAATCATTTATGTGCCTTTGAGCAGTTTGATCAATGTGCTTACAACTGCTAGTTCACTCAGCAAGTTTATCCAGTTAATGTAAACTAACCAACAATGATTACCAAACAAACAACGTCTTCTCTACTTACAATACAGTTACAACCACAACTATCTTTCCCCAAATGTTGCCATGAATAGCAGCAACAGTAGGATGTTCAGACACTTTCATAGTGAATAGTAGGGTTTGCAAGTTCCTAGTGGCAAGTAAATGATAGAATATATGATAGATTTCAAGATACAGTAATAATTTTACAGTTCTCAATTTTTATAAAACAGAATAAATAATAATGAGATAATAATGATAGATAAATAATGAATTTAAACATTTGAGTGACAGTAGACAGCACCAAGATATAAAGATTTATGTTGAAAACAGTAAATCACCAAAATAATGTAACTGGTTTTTCACAGGCAATGCCACAACTGATTTTTTTTTAATCATTACAACTTCTTAATGCTCAAAGCTTATCAATTCATATTTAAAGCCTGTTTATTGTCACTGTTATTGAACTACAGTAGTAGTTAACTTTTATTTGGCATTTATTTGACACTAACTCAAATTAATTTGACATCAAGTATTTAAGTGTACAGTTGAATCTATTATTTAAAAAACCCTTTTCCCAAGCCCATTTAATGAAAAATGATCCATTATTTAGAGACTTACGTCCTAATTAATGGGATGATCGTGAGGGAAATGCCGAGGTATCAGCGGGAAACAAAAGCTTATAGGGCCAGAAGTGGACACAGGCACGGGACGCTTACGAGAAGCCGGATGCAGCCCGCTGATGTCCAAACTCCCCCCAGAGTCTCCCCTTCAGATCCTCAACTGCATCTATTCCCCCCACACTTCTCTCTCTCTGTATGAAGCTGTCAATCTGTCTAAGATGGTTGAGAGAATCCCCTGCGATAATTCCACATTCACAAAAGCAGCCTGTGGACAATGGGTCTCTGTGTGTGTGGGTAGATTTTATTTAGCTTGCAGTCAAGCGTTTGATGATGGGTCTGGATATGTGCGTATAGACTAAAAACACACACAGGACAATAGAAATCCTGATACATATGGGTTGGAAAGAGGGGAAAGGGTCCGACACATCCGGAGCAAAGTACACAGCACATGGTGACCTATCATTGAAGCTTCTGACAGCAGGGACACGCCCCTTCAGGAAGGTGATGGAGATATCGCTTGAGCTGTCAATCTACATGGCACACACATACGAACACACACATAGTCGTGGACCCCTGGTAGCAGACCCCCTCCAAATGAACCCGAGAAAAAGAAGTTGTTGGCTCTAATATTCATTTAACATCAGGATGTATTTTCTGCTCTGTGAAAGAAAGCGGCATAGAGGCAGCGCTTGTGTTACTGTCTCACCCATACTGACATCTCAAAGCTTAACAACACAGCTTGAGAGAGGAATTGTGACCCATACCAGCTAATTGTTTTCTTTTTTTACTTTATACATATTCATCTTCAAACCTTAACTAAATCTATCAGGTTCTGCGCACCAAAAGCTAACTGTGTCTTTACATAAAACTTCTTCCAAATAACTGTGCAGCTGGCTAGACTGCTCTGTGGTGTTATCAGAGTATTCATGTGAGCTCAGACTAATGAGAATAAATGAACTTGCAGTTCAGTTTCTCCAGTACTCCAGCACAGCCATCTGTCCTAATCAATGTGTGAGTTGGCTTTGCTGTATAATATACATGGGGGCAATACGGGACAACAAATAGTGCCTGGAGACTCACTTTTATATTATAGTGTTTTATATAAGAAGTGCTGTGAAATATGTGACCTTGTCTGTAAAACTTTACAATTCTTTAAAGTCTTTAAAATCTAAATATGAAACTAGTAGTATAAAAGTACTCTAAAACTATGAAAATATGTAATGTGTGTTTATTACGGTGAATGATAGATTATATGATATATAGATTTGGAGATACAATACTCATATAATACACAAAATTAATTGTTTTATAGACTCTAGGTTTTATTATTTTACATAAAAAGTTGGCTTCCTCAACATTGATTTTAATCTTTGACATTGTCTTACTCAATAAATACTAGGTTATATTTTCAAACAATGTTCTTTACATTATGTTTGAGTCTCAGACTCAAATTTCCATCTCTGTTTCTCAGTGATCATAAACTGAGGTCCCCATGTTGGGGCCCTAAGCGGTTATGAGCCTATTAAATTCTAGCCAGATTTGCCTATCTAAAGCAGTCTTTACTTGTAATGAAAGACACATCTGAAACAGCACATATAGCATGAACAGAAGGGTTTACACAGACATGGCAATGCAGCGTAAATGTATTTATACTGGCATCACAATTGCAGGAAACAACATATCACATGCTTCAAAGTTGATTCTCACAAAAAGAAAAATATTGACACACATTTGTAGACAGATTTACATATTTGAAATGACAAATATGCACAAAGACAAAAAGGAGATCCTAACAAAGCACACAAAGTGAAAATAAAGCGAGGGATTGATTTCTCATAACCACTATTTACATCAGGACCAATAGTTTGGGGTGGTGTCCCATCATGGAGAAAGGCATCGTTTTTCATTCCAAGTATATTAACAGCACTAACAATTAAACAAAACGAAATGGTTTAACATCACTGCTGACATTTCTAAATCTATCCCTCGAATATGAGTGTATCTCAGACAAACACACACCTCATAACCTGCAAAATATTACAGCATACAAAAAATTGTGCAATACATCACTGTATCAAAGCTCTAAAAATATCCCGTCTCTACACCCACGACCAAACTACAGATGAAAAGCAGCCACACACCCACACAACATTCAAAGAAGCATATGCTGCTGGTGTGTGTGTGTGTGTGTGTGTGTCAGCTCACTTGAGGTTGTGATGACAGAAATGTGTAAAAGATGCTTAAGATGAACTAATTATATGACCAATTACAATGTGATTTTTAAAGATGATTAAAATCTTCATAACATCAGTTCGCTCTGACTAACATCTGTGAGGCAGCAGGGGCTCTGTGTTTTTATCATCACCACCACTACTGCTGTCACATGTGAATCACTGGATTACTAAAAGGAAACAGGCGACAGGACAACAGGTTCAAACAGGTGTCAACGCAGGGAAATGGAGGGATGCAGAAAGGAACCGTGTGAGAAAGAGGGAGCTGTTGATCAGAAAATTTATTATCATGGCTTTACATTCATGGCAAACACAGTCCTAGTTTTCATGAACGTGTGGCTGTGTATGTAGGACTGGATTGTCAGAGAGCGGTAATGAGTCTCAAGGGAATGACCAGCTGTCTTCCAGCCAGGAAATCCACTTTACACCAGTTACTTTCCTCCTCTAACTCCCTCTCTTTCATTTTCTCTCCTGCGTTTTTGCGTCCCTCTGAGCTGTGCCAATGGCTCTGCCTTCTTACAGAGCAGCTTCCCTAACACCTGCTCAACAGTGCCCTGACACAAACACACACTGCTTAATGACACTACACACTGAACTACACAGAACTGGCCCAATCTAGATCCAGACACAGGCTACATTTGCAACAAACCCCACTGACATGCAACAACGGTAATATCATAGTATTGTCATACACTATATAGCAAAAAAATCTAACACAATCGCTGGCATTATGAGAAGCTGGTATCCAGCTAACAAAAATATGTTCTAAGAACATTGCCAAGATTCCCATTAGTTTTAAAATGTTGAATATTTTAAATGTTTCACCTACAATGTAATTTTTTAACATTTATGTTTAGATTTTTATAACGATTTAGCAAGACATAATGTAGATAAATCACTCTTTTTAATGTAACTGAAGAGCGTTTTTAGAACTATCTTTGAGAGAACTTTTTTTCTAAGAAGACTTTATACTAGATGCTGAAATTTTGGGGATTTGCTCATATCGAGATGGAGGGCATCAGGAAGATCCCAAAGGTGTTCTGTTTTTTTACAGGCCAGTGATGTTCTTCCACAGCAAACCCAGCAAACCATGAACCACATTACACTAAAACAGAAAAGGCGTGAAAGCACACATTTTATGTATATGTATTACGATACTACAGTACATTTTGCAAGGGTAGTAGTACAACATATACAGTAGATTGGCAGCTTCCATTAGCCCATACACACTGAACGCTTAATTTGCACATTAGACCAAACAATCACACCAGAGGCAGCAAAGATGCCAGCAAAGTACATGCCAGCAGTTAGAGAATTATACACGGCTGTCATCAGCTCCTCATCATGTCACACATGATCCCGTACGTGAATGCGAGCAGTATGTGTAACCCGCGTGGGTTTGCATCACATGCACCTGATGGATTGCATGTGTAAAGCAGATCCGGCCGGGGCTCTGGGCCCCTGGCAAACACAGCAAACCTCACAGACATTTCACAGTGAGTAAACGATCCTATTCTAGAGTCAAGTCAGGGCAAACCTCAAAATATCAAAACCGCTTCATGAGGTCTTTTTTCCTCTGCAGACCATCGGTATTTGTTTTTCTTCTGTTCTGTCTGAATTCTCGTAACTAACGGAGATCATCTTTATCGGCCTATAAGCGTTCCCCTTACTGACCACAATGGTTGGCATGGTAACCATGTTTCCCGGTTTTCCCGCCAGGGTTCTGGTGACTGCAGGCGCCATGGCGACGCAGGGTAACCGAGGGGAACTGGGAGTGAAGAGGTGATGTGTTTGCAGAGGACTTTGAGGAACAATATTATTACAGGCAGACTGGGAACTCATGGAGGGAGAAGAGTTTGCCTGAATACTGTGTGTGGTTCACCGTGCCATCCAATAATATCTTTACATTTGGAAAACGTTCAGAATAAAAGATGGGTGATATCTAGAGTGCTCACAGGTTTTTGTTCTGCGAGACTCATCCTTGTCATAACAGTTTTAATTTCAGTCTGCATACTTAAAATATGTCCATCAAAATAAAAGATGAACAAGACTACACAGAAAGAATAAAACAGGGGGTGGCGGGGGGATTTGGGGGTATTAAAATGAGCTATTAAAGAGATAAAACAAACATTTGCTCATCATTTATTTACCCTCATGTTGTTCAAAATCTGTATATGACTTTTTCTTCTGTAGATCTGAAAAAAAAATATTTTGAGAAATGTCTTTTGTGGTTTTGTGTCTATACAATGGAAGCCAGTGGGAGTCAATGTTATTTAGTTATCAACATTCTTCAAATATCTTTGTTTTCTGCAGATGCAATCACATAGGTTTGGAAAGACATGCGGGTGTATATATAATGAAAGAGATTTTAGGGTGAACTATCCCTTTAAGAGATCATCAGTACTGATTGTCATATAATGCCCCCTAGTGACCAAGCATTTGTAGCCATTAAAAAGCTCTTGTCTGTGAATCATAGTACACACCAAGAGAACTATAATATGCCACAGATATCTCTGAAAGTGCTTTTTTCATTTGTTTGTGAACCATCATCTGAGCCATTAATATCATGTGACAAAAAACACATCAATGTAGTTGTGACACAAACAAACTTCTGTTGGATTATAACAGAAGGTTAGAAGTGAATAATTAGGCCTAGTTTTGGAGGAATAATTCATTATACAATTTCTACTTAATGGCTTTCCTTCAGTTATACATGCAACAAACAAGTGACATTTTTGTAGTTGGTGTAGTGGCCAAACCTTCACCCCTTGGTATACACCCACCTCCCTCATTTAGCCCAAAGTGGTCACCAACGCAGGCGTAGCCACTAGCTTGTCAACTTCTGTTTAAACAGAAGCTAAACGAAAGACAGCTACACTTCGTCGTGCCCAACCAAAAGCTCACTGCCCGACAGTGGAGCGTGCCAAGCGGGTGGAAGGAAAGAACTGAAGTGTTATTTCTTGACGTCAGCAACATCTCAGTGTCGTAACCCCAGTGTAAATGTTTGCTCCAGGAGCATTCGCCAACCTTCATTCCACGGTCTCCAAACTCCATGCACTTTTTCCACAGTGTTCCAGAAAAAGACATGGGTGTTTTCCCTATCAAAACACATATTATATCTGTCCAAAGACAAAATTTCAAAACAAATTTATTTGATGTTTAATTTCATTCTCAAGCAAAATCTACTGATGTATATACATTTGTGATATGTGCTGATATACAGTGCAAAAATGAGCAAATAAAGCAAGATGATTAATAAAAGCTTGTACATAATGCACGGCATGTGCACAATGACATTAATATCTATTTTAGTAAACAAAATACTGGTACTTATCCACCACTGTTCACCCATTTAACATACATTCAACAGTCATTACTCAAAACGCTCGGCAAGTGACCTCTGACTTTAGGAAATGTTTCATAATCTAAAATAATTTGTGGTCATCTGGTCCAAACATTTTAACATTATCCAGGGCTATAGCTGCCAAAGAAAGTCCCAGTTAAAACGTCTGTAAACGATTTGTGGCGCTACTAGCGGAGTTAAGCAAAAATTATTTCCAAACATATATCTCACTTTTTTTTTTAACTTCTATTACTTCCGTCATACGTCTATTAAACGAATTAACAACAATTTATCTTGCTCAAACTCCACAGTTTGGGCCGCAGTCAGAATTCGAATCTTATTGTATTTGTACATTACTTACAGCAGCTTTACAATTAATGTATGATGTTGTGAAAAATAAAGTGACCGCAGACAACAATATATACAGTACATTATAGATGTAATCTCTTACCATGTAAGCCTGACACCTAAAATACAAATGCAGACTAGAAATGTTAGTACATGTAGCAACACACAGAGCAAGTGTCTACAACCATGAAACCACATGGCTTTACCTTTACAGCAATATAATTTACTGTAATTTTCACCATGGTTATTTAGTCCACTTCAAGTGCTCACAGGTTATTATTGTATTGTATTATTTTAAGTCATATTTTAGTCTGGGTGTCAGACTGTTTGAATTTAAGACACTTATGATGAAATGGCTGTTTGAGAAGCTAGGCTGGTATTTGTCTAGTTTGTAGTGTAATGTCAACCAGTGCTATCAATATAACTGTTTTTAAGTTTATAAACGCACATATATTTTCAACTGTGAGAACGTGTGACATAATGGTTTAACATGTGTAGGATTATAGCGCCCACTAGTGTTTTGGCAGATATTGCCACTCTTCAACTCTTACAAATAACCTTAAGACTTTGCACCACAAAATAAATCATAAAAAAATCATAAAAACATTATGACTTGAAGATGTTATATTTATTTCTGCTTGGAAATGACTCTTAATAGTTTTCTTTAGCATCACATGCAACAAGCAAGTCAAATAATGTCCATATGTCAATATAATGTCATCACATCTCAATGATGCCCCAAAAGGGAGGGATATAAGCATGTGCAGCATTAAAATTATTTTAACTTAAAATACACAGTGCCTTAAAGATATATATCCTTTAAAAATATCTATCTCTATTCTGAAAGAAGTAACACAGCACATTCTGGTTCCCAATCTGTTAATTTCTGTCTATAATCTCCTATATATAATCTCATTTAAAAATCCAATTTAGTTTAAGTGTGCTTAAAAATCTAGAACTGCCATATTTTCTTCCATACGTCTTTAAACTTGTAGTAGGTGTTTTTTAAAATTCAATGTCAGAGAACATGACCCATAAAGCTGTTTTCTCAGTGGGATATAACAGACTGTCTGACCGTCAACCAAACAGATTTAAATTTAAGTTATGCCTGTACAGTCACAAGCCTTATAAACAGTGTCACTATTACAGAGAGGATCTGATTACATGCAGTCAATGGACAGTAATGAGTGATCAGTGTAGAAGAGTGAAAAAGCAAAAATGAGAAGACAAATGTGAAAGTATATAAAGACTGATATGAAGCAACGGCTCATGCACATGGATTTATGACAAAAAAAAAAACGAAAAAGAAATAATATTTCTTTTCAGAGATCCGTTTGATTTTATTCACAACTTTGAAACCACTTGCATGTAAATTGTATTTACATAGGTAGCATAAACAATAAAATAACAATTTTGTATTGTTTTGCATCATACTGATTTTGAATTCAATATATGCACCATATTATTTTAAGCCATTTTAAGTTTACATGTTAACTAGTGTAACAGCAGTAAGATAATGCAGACTAGTTCTCTTTGAAATAACTATAAATAATCTCCTAACAAATAAAGGATGAGTAGCAGAACACTACAACAGGTATTAAAAGGGGGGTATTAATGAATTTGAATCCACTGAGATCAATTATTTGCCTTAAGTTTTACATTAGTTAATTCATGTTGTATCTTCCAATGTCAATGTTTTTAAATCTTTTAATCTTTGGTTACTGTGGTCCTCTATCCATTTAATTCCAAAGCTCATTTTAAATGTGCACAACAAAACACAATAAGCATTCAAAGGTATCGTTTACAATATTAACACATCGTCCCATCTACCACTATAAAAATTCAAGTGTGCGTCCTCTCAAAATACCTCTCGATGTGCAAACATGGATCTTCCTGAGTCTAAATCAACACTCCAAAATGGGAAAAATAAAGCTCAAAATAATTTATAGTGCAATTACACTTCAGCATCTCTGTTAAAACGCAAATATAATAAGATATGGTAATACTAATGAGCGAATATAGTTAAGGGTTTATATGCCATCTAGAAGCAGATAATACACAGGCTTAACTGCAGTTAAAGGAGCCCTGTGAAACACTGTGAATCAGGCACCTAAAATCTGTCATCTATCTGTCTGAGACACAGAACAGAGTTTTGAGGTTAGACATTCTGGTCCTTCAGTGTGACATGTTTAGGGTAAAGAGTGATGTATTCATGGCCTCGTGTGCCCTGTGAAACTGTTACCAGACTCACGCCATCAAAACAAGCATCGCGCTGATCAGCACAGTGTGAGAACACGCTGCAACCACTCACAATTCTCTCCATGTAAGGACCGTGTACTTATACAAGTAATCTACCGAGTGGATAAAAAATGGGTTTCTTATATACTGACCGAAGTTTCCTCTATCTGTTCCAAACACAAATACGTATCACTTTCAGGTGCCCAGTTAAACATTTACAAACACACTCTATCCAACATCCAAACACAAGAGTCCCATAGCACAGACATTTAATGCTTACATCCAATGTAAAGACTAGAAACAATTAATTATTATTATATCTTTTTGGGGGGACAAAGGGATGCTGCTTGCTTACTAAGGCCACAAAATGTAAATAAAAATGCAAAAAAAAAATCAATCCAAAATAACAGCTCAATTAAAATATACATCAAAAACTAAGAATGTGACTTGTCGCCACTTACTTTAAGTCAGTACAAATGTTTCTGCCCCGAATAAAAGCAGAATAAAATCAATTTTGCACTGTAGCATACAAGGTGCAGGGCTTAGTGGCATACATTTATATTTACAAGATAAAATGAAACAAAAACTCTACAACAAATCATCTTTGGTTGTAAGATAAACATAGTGTGATATTGATTTCATCTGAGCAATGTTCAAGAATCTTGTGAAAATGCACCAACAACTTATAAAATAGCTGGAAAAACTAAATGGGTAGTGGAATGATGATGACAGGTGATGAAATGTGCAAAGAGAGGAAATGACCTCAGATCACAGGAAATGACATCACTGCAAAAGGGTAAAATGATTAGAATGTTTTCATTCATCTTTTATAAATAACTTTTTGCTTTTTAAAGCTCATTTTTATTTTTACGCCACTAGTGGCACAAAAACAATGACCATTTGTCAACAAGTTGCAGAACTGCAATTGTTTTTGGTGCCACTAACTGCACAGAAATGACACACGTCACTGTTTTTTCTTTTTTTTTTGACGAACAAATGAACAAATAATCTTCTTAAATTCATCATTGAGTTACTTTTCATCTACTAATAAATAAACGTTTCAATTCAGTCATTATACCACAGTCTTATTCGAACAAAGCAAAATTTGTTCCTAATTTATGTGTGTAAAACAGTACACTCTAGGGACAGATCATTCATTAATGTTTTTCTTTTTGAACAAACCAAAAAGAAAAACACATTATATAAAGATAATTAGAGCTTTAGTTGCTCACACCAAAATACCTTAAACACATTCACGGTCTTGAACAGCTTCAATAGCTTCAGGGTCTTTTCCTTTCTCTACTTTTCCGTTCTCAGTCTTAAGTCTAGTTTTGGATTTTAGCTGCCTGCTCTTTCTCAGCCTTCTCCTTGGCTTTCTCCTTCTCCACCAACTTCTCCTCCTTCTGTAGCATCACCATGATCTCTGCTACCTGGCTGGTGGAGATATCGATGTCCTCCTTATCGATCAGCTCCACCACCTAACACACACACACAGCAGATAAATGTCAAACAGAGATAAAACGGGAAGACCAACTGAAGAACCAAAAAATATCCAAAATGACCTTCATGACATCATCAATGTCTATCTTGCCATCCTTGTTTTCATCAAGCGCCTCTGTAAGGCTGAGCAGCTTATGTTCGGGAATGTTCTGGATCTGCTTCATGACAGCAATCAGCTCATTGATGCTCACGAGATTCTCCCTGTAGGACAGGAACATGCTGCATACAGGAAACGATTACTACATAACACAACGAGTAAGATGGTGGTGGAGGAGTTAACCGATCAACCAATCACATGCCAAGACAGTCGTGCAGGGTTCCCAGGTGACATTTTAGTAATTGATAGCACTTTCAAACTTGTAATTGTAACAAGCAAGTTATTTTGTATATCTTAAGAAATATCTGACTAAATTAAACAAGACTATTTATGGAGTTTTAGAGGAAAGTTTTATGATTTCACGGCACGACGTAAAATAACTGATTGATTTGCAATGGCATTCATTAAATAAACTGCACCAGAACATCAAAAGCCAAGCAAACTGTCCATGGATTAATATATTATATCAAACAAAATCACATCGGATTGATTTTCAATTTTAGGCTGGTCTAAAAATAGACCAAGTCGTAATTTGTTATTTGTGAGGTAAAAAAAGAAATGCAAAAGGTCACTCCTGTCCTTACCTTGGCAAGTCACTACGTTTCTCAAAGAACAATCTAAAAAACAACAAGAAATGGTTTTTAATTCGACTGGGAACCCTTTTATTTTGGTTTGCGTTTCCACCCTGTGAGGTTCTTCATCCACCACCATTTTACACTGTAGAGCACAATTAATTACCATTTCCCATCATGCAACACACGAACACATCACTGTGATCTCACACAGACACAAACATGCATTCAACCCATTTCCACTCAAACATCTCTTACCCTATTGGTGGAGTGGTTTCACTGTCCATCTGACCATCTAGCACCTCCTTGTCCTTCTCCAGCTCATTGATGATCTTATCAATTCGGCCAATCATGCGGTTGACTCGCTTTGACAGACGTATGCTTGCTTTCGACTCCTCCACCTCTTTTTCCTGCCCTGTCTTGGACAGCTCTCTCTTAATCTCCTCTAGGTCCTGTTCAAAGACACACAACACAAGTCAATCTTGGTGATATATGTCATTCTTGCACAGACTATATCCTTAAACTATAGGCTTTGGTGGATTTATCATTTCCAAAACTGGCACACACACCTCGCTATACTCCTGCACATCATCCTTGAGCTCCTCCAGTTCCTCCTTCTCCTTGGTGAGGAGTTTCTTCTGCTCCTTAAGCTTGGTGCAGGCATCACTCAGCATGTCAATCTCCTCTTTGGTGATTTCCTCTCCCTGAAAGATCAAACCCACACATATTAACACATGCAACTAACTCCTGTGAAACAAACACTTCAACAGACATGCTGAACCGTGTTTGAGAAACTCTGAAGCTTTGTTGCCAGTGTTTTAAAGCAGCGTTGAACGTTTTGCTTCAGTTTACAAACATATTTCTTCCTCTCAAAAGTGTTGTTTTGCTTCAGATCATTTGAATCATTTTAATGGTGGATGTATGTACTTTCTGGAGCGTTAACATTTTGGATCCTGTATAAGATTACATGATGAATATTTATTATAAACAACTTGTGTTCAACTGAAGAAAGGAAGTCATTCACATCATGATGGTGAATTAATGATGTTAGAAATTTCTTTTTTTGGGTGCAATATTCCGTTTAACGAATTTATTTCAATAATGTTGGGACTGAATGTCGTCACAACAATAGTAATACTAGTAATTTTTCAACCTTGTGGTGAAATTTTTTGTCCCCCATGAGAAACCCAGCTTATAAATCATACTAAATGAGGTTTATTTGAACATGTAAAATGCAGAAAGGTTTGTGTGAGGGTCAGGTTTAGGGGTAGGGTGAGGGTTACAGCATACAATATACTGTTTTTACAGTATAAAAGTCATTATATCTATGGAAAGTCCCCATGAAACACGCAAACCCAATATGTTGTGTGTGTGTAGTATGTACATACATAATTAACTTATTTTCTCCCCAAAAACTGATGCAGATATAAAGTGCTTGGGATCACATAAGAGGATCATACAGATGCATTCAGTTGAAAAGGTGATCTGATATACAAGTGATTAAAGAAAACTAAAAGCAAAAGAAACACATTGTAAGGGACATTCAGTCGACCACCAAGCCACAAAAAAATAAACGGATAGAGTTGGGTAGGATGGGCAGTTTACAGTGGGTATGTGGATCCAGGAATAACCAACACCTTCTGCTCTTTTAATGCCAATTGTATGTGTCATTGTACATAAAGTTTTTTTTTGGTTTGAGATACAAGTTTCAGATAGTGTAGACTGTGTAAATGTTCTGTGCTGTATAGTGAGCAGAAGAGCAAAGGGTTCAGTGTGGTTTCCAGATAGGGAGCAGTTCAGTTTCTAACCTGAATGCGCAGATATCTTTGCCACTGCTCGAACTGGAGAAATAAACACGCGAAATGAAACAAGATGCCAGAAAAAAACAAGAGCTGAGAACATGTAACATGATGCAAGCCTTTTCTACAACATATTTAACATCTGAAACATTTGAAACTGAGATGTTAATGAAAATATGACCAATAAAGAGGCTGTAAAAATCCCCACCTTAAAAGAAAGAACAAGAGAACAACCTTACTGGGAAAGTACTGGCTTGTCATTTTGCTGTTGACCAACTTGATTTTTGTAACAAGTAACAAGTGTTGTGCATTCTGTGTGCTTATTTTACCTTAATACCCTCCAGCACCGGTGCAGTATCTCGTAATGTTTCTGAATGGATGGCCACATCTACACTGGGGAGAGCATGTTCTGCATCCACCCGCCTGTCCGTATCCGGCTCCACCACCTCAACCTCCTAAAACGAATATACAATGTTCCATAAACATTCACACGTGACTACATATGAGGACTGAATGTAGTAAACAGAGATGCTAATGACCCGAGCCGCCTGTTCTTTTGCTTTCTCTGCAGCGTCGGCCAGTCTCTCCAGCTCCTTCTCTCGGTGCTCCTCTCGGATAGCCGCCTCCTCCTGCAGCGTGGCCTCCAGCTTGGTCTTGTTATCCACTTTGGAGAAGTCCAGCTCTGCCACCTTCATCTGTGCTTCTTTAGCCTGGGAATGCACACAACAAAACACAGCTGTATTTCACCAGAATAAACAGCAGTAGCACTGTGACTTTTAATAATTTTGATATTAATAATTAATATCTAAATCTAGTTAAAAAAACAAGGCATGTTTTCTCCACAATTTAACAACATGGAAGAATTATAATAATTTGCACATTTACAAACTAATTAAAAAAATACATAACAAACAGTCATATTTATATATAAATATTATTATAAAAATATTTTTAGACATTTTAAAGAAGACAGATTTTCAGGGCCAAATTAACTGTGTACTGTTTTATACAGTTTATAAAAAAAAAACAGGGAATAATGGTAATAATTTGCACTGTATATAAGAATATGTTTTTTTATTTATAGATATTAAAATAAAAAATATACAAAACATGAAGCTTAACAGCATTATTTACCTATTACAAAAAATGTTTTATTTAAAAAAAAAATTCATAATAATTGGCGTAGCCAAACTAAAATTACTGGTAAATATATTATGAATATTTGAAATATAATATACAGGAAAAAGTCTACAAACCTGTTGTTGAATTTTGTTGGTTCATGGTAAAAAATGAAAAAAATGTCTGGCATAATATAATATTCTTTAATTGTTGGCTTTGCATTATCACGGGTGTGTGAATGTATAGGTGAGCTGTACCATGATCTCGGGCAGGTTCTGTAGTGTCGTTTTAAGCTGGTCAGCAGGTGAGAGAGTGTCCGGCAGGTACATGGCTCGAGACAGCAACAGTAGAGACGTGGGGATGTGCTGATTTAGGTGAAGCTCCAACCACTACAACAAAATAGAAACATAAAACATATAATGAGAAGTCCTACATAACCTATAAAGTAATAAAAGACTGTAGTGCGATGTGTTGCATGTGTTACCTGTTTAAGCTGTTCTCTAAGTCTGTCTTCCGTCACACCCAGAGCCCTCATTCCTCTCACACGACACGCTGCCTGAAGCTCATTCGCATTCAGACTGTCCACTCCCTCCTCCGCTATTAGCTGTCAATCAAATACATCACAAACAAATCTATTAGGAATGTACAGATATACATTTTGGATACGACTCAGCTCATAATCCCATAAACTCATCCCATAATACTCAGATCATAATACCATACTGTATGGCAGCATATGGCTTATATTAAACATAACAATATTTTAGTGTTTAACCTTGTCGTCTGCACGGATGGCACGCAGTTTCATGATGAGCTGGAAGCGCAGGAAGTTGTTGGTGCCCATGGACTGAAGCTCCAGGAGTTTGCACAGGGCCACCAGCTGCGGCCGTGTCAGATTATCTAAAGTCAGTTCATCCTCAAAGAGCTTAGAGAAACGTATGATCTGCTCATTACTGGGTCTCTCTCCTGAGTCACGGATCTTAGAGGAAAGAGACAAGGATTAGAAATGTCTCAACACAGGGCAGATCATAAACATCACCACATGGGGGCAATAAAGAGCTTCATTCAAAGTTTTGATTCATGTTAAATGACACAGAAAAGCAGAATAACCACTGGGTACAAACTTTTGCTTTTCAGGAGATCAAAGCATGATTTACCTTCTGGAAGAAAGTGGCGAACTCCTCGGTCACATTGCCCTGGGCGGCTTTGTTTCTCAGTGCGATCTCCTCAATCGTGTCCTGCAAGAACTTGGCCATCTCCAACTTCACTCTCAGCTCCTTTTTCAGACGTTCTTCCTAAAGTACATACAGACATGCTCATTAAACACGGATCATATAGAGCATGTTTTTGTATAAGCAGAGGAACAGAAATATGATTATGGATCGTTATGGTTTAGAGGTGAAAGGTCAGCGTACCTTTTTGGACTGTGTCTCAAAGGTGGACGGCAACATGTTAGGAAAAAGCTTCAGTGCAATAGGAAGCAGAAACTCCATAAATGGAACGATGATGAAAACCAGAAAGGGCAGAAGACGGAAGACATCTGCACACGTCCTCAGGAACTGTGATAAACAAGAGAGAAGAGCTGATGTCAAAACACAGCTAATCACATACACGGATACTTTGTCAGCAAAATGTATTTAATGATGCAGGCGTTCTATCTAATCTCTTTATGTGCATATATAATATGAATATATCCATTCACATTATAATATTATAAAAAAAAAACAGACAAAACTGCATAAAACTAAAACCCCTGACAAACTTTTCACATTTTTTTTACAAACTAAGATTTTTTTCTCTCTAAGTAAATCTCATGGATCTTGTCAAGAATAACTTCCTGGTCACAGAATTGAGAAAAAATGTAGTTTTTATATTGTGACATAAGTTTTAATTAAGCACCAATTCTCATTACTGTAACTAACAATAAAAAACAACAAAAAATCTAATAAACTGTAAATTATTTTTACATCATAGTAGTATTGTTTGTACTACCATTACTACCTTCCTGATAAAAAATTTAAAGAAATTTTGTTTTCTGTAATAAAGTTAAAATAACTATTACAGTAAAATAACTGTTACAGTAATGAGAATTTAATAATCTAATTAAAAAACTGTAATTAAAAAGTTCAAATGCACTGCAGGAGGGACAATTCGGAAGTAGAAAATGAAAATAATGTTACAATGCAAAAAGTCTTAATGACCATAAAAACAGTAATGAAATTCAGGAGCTAAGCAATCAGGTCATCATTGCACATACACTTCAAGCACTTCACAATCACGCAACATTTAATCAGCAATGAAACATGATGAATTTAGTAAATGAGAGGTAAGATAACAAAGAAGATTCATCTTTCTAAGGGGTCCCTGCTCCCCTTATACCACCTGTGTGTCAGCGGCCCTATAGGGAAGAAAGATTTAAGCCAGGCAGCTATGAAAAGAGCTTTTGTGTTTGGCCCATTGACATGTATATCACCCCAGTCAGACAGAGAGCGAGCGAGTGAACGAGAGAGAGAGAGGGAAGAGGCCTGCGGTGTGAAATATTCAGAGAGGAGTGAGTGGGAGAGTGAAGGCATTCCAAAGGAAGTGGCCGAGAGAGAGCAGGACACAGGCGGAGGGGTCGGGAAGGGGGTTGATCAAAAGCTATAGGAACCCACGCTGTGAGGCTGCTTGTGAATGGACAGGATTAAAGATGAAGCAGGTCAGAAGAATAGCAAGAATGAGCTTCGACAGATGCTTGCTGGAGCTGTCGCATTAGCATACCTTCGCAATGCTAATGTTGACAGAGCTCAAACCATTAAAAAGCCTTTAGGAAACAACCTACTAAACACAAAATTATCTAAAGTATCTAAAACCCAAAATTTAATTACTAGGTTGTGGATGAACATCGCCACTAGGTTTCAGAAATGTGACATATTTGTTAAAGGAAGAGTTCACTCAAAAATAAAAACACTCCATAATTTACTCACTCACATGCCTTTTTTTAGGACTATTGAAACCAAAGCACATCTAAGTACTAATTTCAAATATGGCAACGCATCATTAACGTTGAATCTCATTGACTCCTGCTTCTTATCAATGATGGATCATATGGGCAATTCCTTCAAAACTTGAAATACGTATTTTCACGTATTTATTACCAATATATTAAATCATCTGTTTATATTTTACAAAACCCCTGTTAATAGATTCCAGACATCTAAAAATATCAGTCTATGCACAAGCTATCTATATGTAAATGGAAATATACATGAGTTATGGAGCCCACGTTTGGATGTAACAATTCAGAAAACAGCACTTTACCTGAAAAATCCTGCTTTGAACATAAAAAAATGCTTTCAAAACTTTGAGAGAGACCTCACAACAGTAATTGTTAGGTTGCTAAATATTAACTTGCATTATATTTGCAACAAAGTTTCCCATACCACTGTAACTTTGTAAGGACATGTTCACCTCTTTGTAGGGCTGGGCGATATGGCAAAAATGTAAACTCGATAATTTTTTCCCATATTGATCGATAACGATATATATTTCGATATATAAACTGTTAATGCTGCCAGCTTTAAAAGAGTATCCCAACTTTGACTGAAGCCATAAAAATTTGAGGGTTCATTAATTACATTTTAAAGTTTTTTGTCGACAATTTCATCATTTTTGGATAATAACTCGAGGTTAGTTTCACTTTGGTCGCTGCTTCCACTTATTTTTGTCATCCTCGTGCCGAGTTTGCTTTGCAAAGTGCCGTAGGAAATTGACTTTGTTCTTTGACGTGAACGTTAAAAGCTGCACGCTGATTGGCTGTTGTCGCATATTTCTGCTGTGTGATTGGCTCTTATATTGATCCATATCGAGTAAAAATGCCTAGAACTTATCATCGTTATCGACATATATTTTATCGCGATTCGATATGATATCGTTTATCGGCATAGCCCTACCTCTTTGGCATCATGTATCCTTCACTAGAGGAAATGATTACATGGTAACAATATCGCTTTTGCCAATAATGACAGAGATTAATATCCTAGCAACCAAAGGACAGACAGTTCCATCAGATAGAGCCAGAGAGACCCATGACACAAAGCCTGCTCAAATCATTTCCAGTACTGACAAGAGAGGCCTACAATAATTATAGATTACATGCGTCAATAGAGTGTCACTTTACAACAGGCCACGTAATCGTCTGGGATTCTGAGACTGGGAATGTATTAGCACTATGCTAACAGAGAAAGATCTCAAACATGTGAGAGTTGAGATATTAAAGATCAGTGCTGGTCCATACATGGGAAAACATAACCTTTTTCCTCTAAAGACAACACGTGTCAAGAAAACTGAAGTATGGAAAAGAAATTAAGACTAAGCGTGCACGATATTACAACACAGGCTCAACCAATGACGTAAACCAATGGCAGATGGAAGGTGTGTCTTAAAACTAAGCTTTATTAAGCAACACTAAGGAAGGAGTGTCAAAACTAAACATTTCATCCTGTTCAAGGTATTGTTAAATTAAACTTATTGAAGTCTCCAAAGCACTTAAATCCCACAATTCTCCAGGCTGCCGGTTTACAGGGTAATCTCAAATCGATTATTCGTTGACGTCTCAGCATGGCACTAATTGAAATCATTTAGCTACACAAGTGATCCAGTCAGCTGGGATTAAACTACGGAACAACGCTAACCTCCAAATCCTCCTACTTTACTTAATTACATTACGCTGGGTTAAATCCATAGGGCAAAGACACACAAACAGACAATCTACGATCCACCAAGATCGTAATTATTATAAACAGTAAATGCAAGCTAAACTAAAGCTGGTGATGCTGCTGACAGAGAATATAAATGTTAATTTAGGAGTGTATTCCTTGTTGGACTGCATGTATACCTGTCTCCTCTCGCGGCGTGACAGAGTGTTTCCGTTCAGTATCCTCCATGTCATGCGCACAGCAATGGTTGTGTCTATCCACAACAGCCGGAATCCATGGTAGTAGTGCTTCACCTCATCGATCACACGCTGCCCTAGAGTCCGTCTCACCAGCTCCGCATCCAGCGTTGGACTGTAGACCGGCCCACCCTCCTCAAGCTTTTTATTCCGATCCTTCAGTGAACGTAAAGAACGCTCTACTTTTGAATCGTCATGGAGACGACCTGTTGTGTGTACCCATCGAACGGAGGTGTTTTGTGGCCAAGCTATCGTCCTGTGATGAGTGGAGTGGGTGTGGCCTGGCAGGGCATGGTCGGGTACCAAGACGGCACAGTAGAGACGAGGTGACCTGGTCGGGCGGAGCTGACTCGTGGAGAAATCAGGGTGTAGCAGAGATGATGCACGAGTCTGCACACTGCATCCAACGACAGCAGGACTGTGGGAAAAACAGAAATCATGCTGTACTGTTTGTTTTATGACTATGGATTTCAGATCTTATGGGAAATAATAATACTATTTGTTTGGGTGTCAGATTTATAAAAACAAGCGCGTTGTGGTAAATACTGTTTAATCTTCAGTTCCGTTTACCTGTTTGTGGCTAATCGCAGTGCGGTGCAATTGAAGCACGCTCCTTCTGTCAACACTCCTGAAAGAGAATTCAAGAAGAAAAAAAATCAGGACCCATAATATAAAGCAACATTCAAAAAACCCAAAAGCAGACTCTTTACTGTGATATGAAACAAGTCCCTACAAAACACCCAAAAGTACTATGCAACAAATGTTACATAATAACCAGAACATTATGTACAGGTATTTGTGCATAGCAAAACAAAGATCTAAGATTTGATTGTGTGTATGGGTGTGCTCATATTCTTACATTGTAACATGATACAGTATAAGATGAGCAGTCAAGGAATGCTACAGTCGACATGCCAGTACAGTAACGAGGATCAAGGACAGGGCACAGACTTGGATTCATGTCACTGGGAAAACTGGTTGTACACTTGCTTAGCCACCTAAAGTCAGACTCAATTTTTTTACACCCTAAAGAAATAAATAGTACTTAGCACTCATGTAAAATCATGTATGGGGTATCACAAATGAGATGAATAATTTAGTCATATTAGAAGCCTAATAAAAGCAGGTTTGTTTTATATCTAGCGGGTCATCACATGACCGGGCATTATTAAACTACTTTGACAAAAGACTAAATTAAACATGGTTGATTGGTTTTGACTGACTAGAAACAGCTTTTAATCAAATTGTTGTTTGATTCTGAAAGACAATCCTATGTGTACTGCTTATGTTAAGCAGTGGCACTTTACAGTTCTTCAAGTTAAAAACGACCAATGTATCATTCGGTTAGTTGTTCATAGCATACCATTCAACTGGTAATGACCTTCACACGCACGCTTGACATTTGTGACAGACGCAGACACGCCAGAATGATCGAGCACATTTCAGTAATGTCTAACTCGTGCTAAAGTTAGCTACAGAATGAAAGGGTAAAGTCTGAATATCCCAATACCAGGAACAACTCTCTGACACAGCAATATCTCTGTACAATGGAAACATTTTTAATGAGGCTTTACTGAACGAAGATTCAATTACTGCTGTAACCTACACTAATGCAAAACTTACATTTTGGTCTGTTTCTCACACTGTACAAAGCAATTGAGGATTATTCAGAAGCAACAATTTTTTTATAGCACTGTTCTTTCAGCTTGACAGTGCCCGTCTTTATTCATTGTATGAAAAATCTAAATTTGTTAAACCTTTTATTTTTAAATAAACTATTCATTTTTTCTTAGATTTTCAGTACTGTAAAAATACTGTAGTTTATTTGAAGACAGGCAATAAAACTATTCACCCTTTTGTTCTCACACTTGCTGTCTGTATCCAACACATGCACATACTTTTTGTGCCCATACCTGAAATAAAGCAACATGCAATCTTCATCATAATTTATTCTTTGACAGAAACAACAAAAGCAAGTAAGACTACATTACTGATCCACTCTTATTTCTCTTCCCTGGGCTTCTATACTACAAAGTCTTTAAAACCTTTGGTCCAGTGCCCAGGTGAAGCCTAATCTTTGTCCTATACTGACTGTTGGACCCTTGTCCCAGTGTCCCCGGTATAATCAAATCCTCTTGAAATAAGGATGGTCATATTAAAGGATAAATGCTTTCTATATGTATGCCTTCCACTTTCTCTCTCTAAATATAGCTCTGCAGGACTTCTGGCCTCACATCCTGAGGTCAGTCAATGGCTGACAGAACGCTTGGGATCTCCATCCTCTTTGTGTTTGCAAGAAGACAATTGACTTCTCTTGAAATACTCTTAACTTCTTTTAAGGGTGGAGTAAAACATGACTGTTAACACAACTTTGTGGTTATAAATCTTCCTTTCTGTTTTTGGTTGCTATGGAAATTACACAACTGCATAGAATCTAGGGCGTGTCTGGGAGAGAGATTAGGAAAGTGGTAAGGCTAAGAACACACTTTAAATGGGCTTTACATGTCTTCTAAGTAAAAGTCTACCTGCTGCAAGTTCAGAGTAAGCCATTTAAAAAGAAAGAGTCTTTTATAATGAAGTATCATTCAATATTTTAATATAATTTTTCTTACTTAAATACAAGCTATATCCAAGCAGTTTCGACAAGCTCTCTATCGCTTAAACAAAATTTACTTATAGTGTGACTGCAGTTTTCTTCGAGTCTTTTCATTGTTAGCAGATCTCTCCATTTATGATTAAGCAATGCATTCAGTTATACAGGTATACTGTACCATATTTATGTCTGATGTCAGCCATGTTATATTTAGACCATTATATAAATAAAGCAACACAGTAAGATATTTAGAGGACAGCCATACAGAATCAACAATATTGGTTCAGATGCACACAGATTGTGTAGTTAAAAATAGCTTTCCACTGCAGTGGTCCAATGGTTAGCTCCAATCAAAATACACACAGGGAAACATTTTTGGATTGTTACAAGTGTTCATCAGCTGCCATTTGTTTTCAGGACACAAACACTTCTCTCTTATGTGTGGTTGCCTGTGCCAGCTGCTACAGAAAGAACATCATGCCCTGTGCTGATACATTTAACCAGCTTGCTAGAAGCCCTGTGGAGTGAGCCAGTGCCTTGATAATACAATCTCACTTCTGGCAAGAGACAAAGTAGGTTAAGACTGTGCAAGTTTATTTTTAAACCTTTTTTGGCTGTTGACATTGATGCTGATAACATACATTCTGTCTTGCAAACAGCCTCAGAGGAGTATCACAGTGTTGTCAGGTTTTAAAGTCTACATAAGTACTTTTTTTTCAATCTAAAAATGTAATTTATAGGCTGCCATGCAGAGATGTGGTTAATCATTACCCAGAGTGCAATGCTGTGGACAGACTCAAAGTAAGAAGGTCCACACTGAGGTTTCTCAGGAAGCACTTCAAGCAGATTTTGAAATCAGTTAACACATTGTGGCAATGCTGTGGTTAGGAAAGCAAGTAAAATAGCATTCACTTTATTAAGACTGAAAGTGGCATATGAACATTCACTCCATCAAGGCCAAAACCACTTAGTCCATCTAAAGTCCAGGGATTTAATTGTAGTTTCAATTAATGGTGGCTTTATTGCAATGAAGCCAATGAAGTCTTGCTGTCTTGCATGTCTCTGTTGCAGAATAGTCCATTAAAACTTTTTTATTACATACAATGTTTATATGACATCTTTCCAATTTGGTTCTGCTCCCAGAGTGAATATGACGTTTTTTTTTATCGTAGGTTACAGGTTATTTCACTAGGGTATGACGTATCAGTATGAAAGGTCAAATTAAAGCAGCAGTTACTGTGGTTTGCGCCAGACGGCGAGTGAGACTGTACTTAGATCACCTCACTGAGCTCCTTTCTTCATCAGCTTGTGCTAAATATGTGTCTTACAACGACATAGGCCTAAACAACAACAAAATTACATCTAAATTACTGAAACATGTGTTCTTATATAATCTTTTTTGTCGATCTTAATAAGCATTTTAACAAGGTATCGACGTTGTCTGGCAGGAGCGTCAGTCTGTCTCACCCTAAAGAGCAATAATTAATAATTTACTGTCTGATATGAATGAACAAACATGAAGGTTTCTTTACATATGTGGAAACAACTCGTGTGATGATTATAACAACCAACAGTCAATAACAGTAACAGCACTGCTGGTTTCTGGAAATAACGTACAGTAAAATAGCATGATAACAAAAACGCAAACACGTGTGACATACACAAGATCATGTCCATTATCTGTGCCCGTACAACTGATCTACACCTCTTGTTCATTCAGGATCATTCAGAATCATTCAGTACATGGAAAGGTTTATGAATGATTATTCAATCTCTAGCTAGACAGTTAGCCTGTAGGCTAATCGCTTAAGCCTATCTTCATCAATCGTAAAATTATTTTGCTGCCCACTAAGGTTTGCGATCTAAATGGCTTGGGATTATTTCATGGACTGATTTATCAAAACACAGCAATAAATGCACCATAACATGTGAATCGGTGGACTATTACAGTCACAGGCCCTTGCTACGTTTCCTCACGTGAAGAAAACTGGTTACTGTACGCCGGTAGAAGCCGCATTTGACAGTTCATAAGGGTCTGCTTCCCTTTCTAAAACCATGAGGCTAACGAATTAAAATCCGACAACAAAAATAAGCCACACAATGATCTACATCTTGTAAATTAAAAATATATATATTACGAGTTGTTACCTTTTCTGAATTCGTTCTTTAATGACCTAGATGTTTTCAACAACGGAGTCCGAGACCTGGTGAGGAAAATCGATGCCATTCTGTTCCAGTTTGAATGGCTAAAAGCGTCTAACGTTAATGTAAGATTTACAGTAACGCTGGGTGGAGGTACAAGAGGAATACGATGACGGTTTATGAACTATCCATAGAAGGCATAGTCCCAAGCGTTCGGCTTATGTCCTTGCACCCTCCTCGATGATTCCAGCGATGAGTTAGCACCAAGCGCTCGGCATTTGCTTCCGTCTTCCTGTGGGTTGAGCTCGGACAGCAGGGGGCGGTATTGTTGTATGAGCAGTCATGTCATAGTGCTGGTTGTGACAGGACTGACCGAGAATGATGAAGCGCTGCCCCCTGTGCGTGTGGGGATCACCATCAATCATGTGCCTGAGAAAAATGAATAGACTCGTAGAAGGAAAAAACACAAAAGACTAATCCATCCCGTTCATATTAAGGACAATACTTTTATTTTTGTCATTTTACTTAGACTTTTGCACTAAGTAATATACGTGTTTTCTGTGACCAATTTGTAATGAACAAATTTCCAAATATTCATGTAGAATTCAACAAACGCTTTAAAAACGAAAACACATATTTACTACTTTCAGAGTTTTGTTTAATCGTGTTTGGAGGTTTGTTTGTGAACGATGGCGCGCTTCTTTCTAGGTTGCCAGACACTTCGTGGTGAATCCGACCATGCGTATCACGTTAACTGATGTATTAATAGTAAAAACGTTAAAAACAATTAGAAAATCTCGTATTGATTTATAATAGTAAATAAATTTGAATAATACATTTTGAATCTAACATAAAATGACCAAAAAAAGTGAACGTAAAACCCATCCGGGCAGCTTTTTAAGTGCAACTGGCAACCAGATAACGAATTCCCTCCTCTTTCATCTGACGTCACATGGTGAGAATTGCCCTCCTCCGCTCAGTTCCTCGAGCAGTGATCTACCTCGCTTTGCCATTTTTCGAAATAAAAACAAAAACAGATGATTTCAGAACTGAACGGGTTTAGCTTGAACAACAACCCCGCGATGAAGTTTGGAGTACACAAGGGATAAGTGTGAAGATGCTCAACGGAGAGACATCCGTGAAGAAAGTGATATTTGAAAAGGCCGGTTGAATTGTGCGTCGAGTGTCAGCCAATCGGATGTGAGTATTTTTGGCGCTGATTGGGATGAGAGAGAGTTTCCCGCAAGCCTCTCAATACTGGTCGGGAGGAATGAAGATGCTGTAAACAGGTTATTTTCCTACCGAATAATTTATGGCATATCAGAATTGAGGAGGATTATTGTGTATCATGCACCTGGTGGGATATTAGAGATAGTCTCTTATGGATAAATGAGTCGTGTTGTAGTGTCACAGGCTGAGGCAGCTGTACCACACTAGCTAACTGGCTAAGCTTCAGTTTATGGGGTTTGTCAGCCAAACTGAGTCATTTATTTCAATGAGTTTTTGCGAATGTGCCATGCTTATAACGTGTGTCCCGGCCCTAGACACCCTCTTGTAGGTTATATATTAAATAGTGTATAAATGTAATGGTCAGCATTGGCATTTTATTTGTTTTTGGTGAATCATCTGTCTGCTAGCACCATATTAGCTCTATACTGTTACTTTTATGAGATTTGGCCCTACCCTAGTTGGCTTGGTTAACTTTTACTCTACTTACATACATATTTGCTTTTTTTAGTCCTACTTGACCTCTGAATTAGTGAAAAATTGTACATCGGAGCAGTGAGATGTTTTTAGATTCAATTGGTGTAAAGATGTGTTAAACGTGAATTATTTGTCTTTTAGTGAGCTAATGGAAACAGTGAAACGGGTCCATCACTGAGTGTTTTTCATCCATAATCTGCCTTCACTGATGTTAACGAGGCATCCTGACTGCTCATTCTGAATGACAATGACTCGATAACTGCTACTCGTTTAGAACGACTCGTTCATTTGCATTTGAGCAGTCATTCATTTCTAAAAGCTGTGGTTAAATGTTGTGGTAATTCTGATGCTGATACGGATTCATCTTTTGCCATGGTGCATGGCGTAACTTGATTAACGGCACGGTAAATATTTCCTTGATAAAAAGCTCAAAATGGTCATTTTGCTTTGAATAATGGTATAATTCGTATGATGTTTTATTTCAGGATTTATTTGAGGGGTGGCGTCGGGCCCATCGTCTCATTGAAGTGAATGAAAGCTGCTGGCCAGCGCTCGCTCCCGCGGTAGCCATTTTATCGTGTGACAAAATCAAACAGCGCAAAGTTCTTAAACTACATTTTCGGCGTAACTGACTGAAATATTTAACCACAGTGTCGTGTGAAGACTTTGTGAATACGATGATTTTTATTAGTGTCTTTTAGGAAGCAGTACTCGCTACAGGTGCAGAGGGCAATATGTTGCACATTTACCATAATATATCGAAACATATTAACCGTATTTGTTCGTTGATGGTGGTTGCTTTTTTATTTGATAGTTTTTCTCATTTTTTAGATAGTTTTCATAGTTTTATATTTTTAATATATTATTAATATGTATAGTTTTAAATTTTATTGTTTAATTTTGTATTCATTAATACTGGTTTGTTTTGTGCATTTTAAATACTAATTTCTACATTTACATTTATGCATTTGACAGATGCTTTTATTAACAGTGACACACGGTCCGTTATACTATACTTTTTATTATACTTGTATACGTGTAATCCTTGGGATCCAGCCCATGACCTTGGCATTGCTTGTGCCATGCTCTTACCAAGCTACAGGAAATTTTGTCATTATTTTATAGCATCATAAAATAGCCTTACTAACAAAGTTTATCATGTAAAAATCTTACTATTTGTGTTTTGCAGGCCCCAGATTAGTAATGACAGACAGTAAGGGGACATCACTACCTGCAATGCCAGAGCCCAAGAGTCCTACCACCATAAAGCAGCCCTCCGATTCACCGGGCGGATGTAAGGGACGAGGTGATGGGAGTGCTGACCCTGACATGCTTCTGGATAAAGCTGCCACCCAGCTGGCAGCTACACCTCAAGAAAGCGTTCTGCAGATGATCAGCAATCACACCCACACTCATAATCATACCCACGAGCGACTGAAGGACTTGACTTCTCGCTTGTTAAATGGCGATCAAGATAAAATTCCCAAGCTGTGTGCCGCCACAGCTGCGCAGCCCCTTCTCAAAGGGGTGGAGCCTGTCCCTCAGCACGCCAGCCCTCCGAGGAAGTCCAGTGCTTCTCCTGAACTTACATTGAAAATTACTAAATGCGTTGTAAATATGAAATCGATCCGGTATGAAGAAGATTATGCAGGGGAAGTAAGAGAGGACACAGATGCTCCTTTGAGACTGTCAGAAGATGTTCTGGCCTCTCCAGCTGCCAGGAGTGAAAGAAGAAAGAAAAAGAGGGGGCTTGTGAGGAAGAGAACCCCACCAAATCGGAGGCGCCCCATTTTAGTTCCTGCTGCAAGCTCTGATAAATCCCCTCTTCTGCACAGTGCCGTGAAGTCACATGACCTCATCAGCGAGCCATGTGTTCCTCCATCTGAGTCTAATGAACAGGCTGACTGTGATATACCTGCTACTGTACCTCCCACCCCTGTCCAGGTATGACTTAAAGACACTAATGCTGTTAATACAAAAGTGTTTTTTCATCCCCTCTACTTCGGGATACTAACGGATCCTTATTTCTTTTATTCAGCAGTCGGAGTGCGAGGCGAGTGATGTTGCACAGGTTGTGGATGATGTGATAATGAAGGATACGAACACAAAGCCCCATATGCAGTACTCTGTGGGAGACATTATCTGGACCAAGGTGTCTGGATACCCATGGTGGCCATGCATGATCACTACAGACCCAGAGTTAGATGCGCACTTTAGGTCAAAAGGTGAGGCATAGTTTCTGTTTTGAAACATTTATTTCATGCACTTCAACCACAAAAGCAAATTGCGCAGAGGTGTAAGACTTAAAGACCAGGTATAGAAAGTGATTTCAAGGTTGAAAACAGCTCAGTGATTTTGATAAAGCTGAGAGAAGAGTGTGTTGTGACAAACAGTGTTAAATGCAGCACTTACGTTTAGTTTAAATGGATAGGCCAAACTACTGATAGGAGAGAGCTCTGAGCCTGTGGACATTATATTTACACAAGTGTGACCCTGAGATAACACAAGCAAAGAGCTGGACTGGCTTCATGCTTTAGTTGCAACAAGGTGCTATGGGAAATGGGTCATCTGTAAAAAGTGAATTTCTCAATTTCATGTTTTCATTCGAAATGATTTTTTTTTGCAGTTTCTAGCCGCTCAGGATTGTTATATCATGTGCAGTACTTTGGAAATGCCCCAGAGAGAGGATATGTCTTTGAGAAGAGCATAGTCACCTTCTCAGGAAAAGACCAGTACCACTCACTGACCAATGGAAACAAACTGCAGAGTGAAACTCGTGGAAGTAAGGTACAGTTGCTAATGTATATTTATAAAAGTGGGGTAAGTTTCAGACATTTGTATTATTAAATATACTTCGCCTCACACCCAGTTGATGTACTCTCATTAGAGGGCAATTCCCCGTAAGATCCAAGAGCAGTGGGAGATTGGTGTCTCTCAGGCGACTGAAGCATCCGGTCTACTGATAGAGGAGCGACTGGCCAAATTCAGCTTCGTGTATGAAGAGGGCAAAGCCCAGTTCAACCCTCATATGCTACAGGAGCTTCAGGAACAACAGCAAGACCAGAATGACAGAGAGTCTGAGGAGCTTGTCAGTCTCACTCCACCAGACTCCACCAAGTCCAGTCCCAGCTCCACAAAAACGACCACCGTCCTCGACCTCCTCTGCTCTCCCACAGACAGCAGCACTTCAGCAGGTAAAACCACCCTGCCCAAAAAAGCACCTAAAACCTCAGTAAAAAGGGATCGCAGGAGAAAGCGCAACCTGTGGACGAAGACGGCGACTGATTCTACGAAAGAGATCCCTCTCACTAAGTCTACTGTTCAGGTATTGTGACGACCATTACCTTTGTAAAGATTTAGAAGATGGTTTTGTTTATATTGGTTTGTGTTGTAGGATCCCTGCACTGTATCTGAGACACTTGAACCCCAGAGGAAAAGAAAGACGAATACTGGAAAACAGACGTCACGGAAAAAAGTGTGTGTTTTATCACGCTAAATTATGATTATTGGCGTTTCTGTAGTGGTTTATTGTAGTAATAACTCTTAATTTGCCTTTCTGTGTTGTGCGTGTGAAGGACGTCCTCTGTATTGACCTGGACTTTCAACCACAAGCTCCTCAGAGAAAACAGAGACAGCTCAAGCAGAAGTTTCCTGCGGCACCAAACTCCGTGAAGAAGAGGAAGGTCAAAGCGGGTGTCAGTATCTCTGACACTTTAAACACACAGTCCAGTAATCCTGCGCTTTCAGGTGAGCAACATATACTGAATGATGTATGATATACTGTAAGACATGCTGCCAAAGAGCTTGGGGTTTGTTCTGATCCCTTCCCTTTATTCACTTAATACACTGCAAACGTTGTAATGTTTTCTTGTGTTTTAATGTCATCAGATTTGAAGTTAACAGCACTAATCCCAAAACCTTTGAAGGATAAAGATGAAACAACCTCTAAAGGTGTGTGGGTGGTTTCTTTATTAGTTTCAGTTGTTAATGGAAAAAGTTAAACTGCTGGAAAATACAAAGCTTACGCATTAAAAGCATTCTGACTTCTTCGTACAGGAAAGAAAAACGTCTCTAAGCGTGTACGAGAGTCAAAGGAGGATGTGGCGCCCCAGCCCAGAAAGAAAAGCAAGCTTGAAAATGAGTCGAAAAAACAGAGAGGCCAAAAGGTATGAAAGAGCGGTCTTATAAAGAAGACTAGTTTTTGATTTTGTGTTCATTGTTTTGTGTTCGTCTCTGTTGTCAGAAGGCACAATCAGATGAGGCTGCTGTCACTACACAGAGGAGGAGAAAGCAGAAATCAGACAAGGATGATCAAAGGAAACGCTTTAAAAAAGCTTCAAGTAAATATGAAAACAAATTCTCAGTCTAAAAACTGTACATCTCTCTTTTAAGCTTCTCTAATTTATCTTTTTATCTATTTATTTCTCAGGGGAGGAATCTCCTACAAAGGTCAAACGTGTCAGGAAGCGGAAACAGGAGTCAGGCAGACAATCATTTCCTGTCTCATCCAAAAAGCGCCGCCAATCGTCATCTCCTGAGCTAGAGGTGGGCGGGCAGTATTCTGTATTGTCTGTTATAGTCGACCAAGATGAATTATTTTAGTTCATAATTGTGCATTTGCAGTCTTTGTTTGGAACAATAAATGGTTATTATTCTTATTCATGCGCTGATAATCAAGTCAATATAAACCCGTTTTAGAGTTCGCTGTGTGAGCACAGACCCGACTCTCCCAGTGACAGCACAGATGAATCACATACCTCAAAAAAGACGGCCGGAGCCAAAAAAGAAAGTGTGTGTCTGGTAAGTGTTGTGTATGAGAGAACTGTTTTTCTAGCTGCACAGACTCGTGTCTGATGTGTTTCTGTTTAACAGGTGTGTGAGCAGACAGGTGAGGATCTAGTGACGTGTGAGGGACAGTGCTGCGGCTCGTATCACCTACAGTGTATCGGACAGGACCGCTCGGCAGAAAAGGTGCTCTGCTCCACTTGTACCTCAGGTAAGATAAATACCTAGTCGATGTTTATCTCTATTGTGAGCTATGGGAACATCATTGTCTCTTTCTTGTCAGGAGTGCACGTGTGTTTCACCTGTAAGAAGTCTGAAGGGGAAGTGCGGCGATGCTGTGTGCTTAACTGCGGCCGGTTCTATCACGAAGCCTGTGTGCGGTTGAGCGATCTGACCGTCTTTGAGAACCGAGGGTTTCGCTGTCCTCTGCACACCTGTCTCAGCTGCCACGGAAGTGCCAGAGCCACCAAAGGTAATGATGCTGACAACCAAACTTTTCAATTCTCTTACCACACCAGCATGTCATTTAGTTAACGATGCATTACAGAAAAAGCATCATTGCACCATCCTGTATTGCACAATACAATGTAGACTGTGTATTTATGTTGTTCTAAAATGTTGAATAATACATGATTGTCTCTTTGCAGGAAAGATGATGCGTTGTTTGCGCTGTCCCGTGGCCTATCATACGGGAGATCTGTGCGTTGCAGCGGGTAGCGAGATGCTGTCCTCCACTGCCATTGTGTGCACAAACCACTTCAGGCCTAAGAAGGGCTACAGTCACCATTCCCATGTTAACGTCAGCTGGTGCTTCATGTGCTCTAAAGGTGCTGCTTCTATTGTCATCATTTAAGCTTTCTTTTAGCATTGTAAAATGTAGGATTGAAATATATCTAGAGCCCCATAAACTTTGATCTAATGCTTGTATATTTGTGCATTTAAGGTGGCAGGCTGCTGTGTTGTGAATCTTGTCCCGCTGCATTTCATCCTGACTGTTTGAACATCGCTATGCCCGATGGCAGCTGGTTCTGTAACGACTGTCGCTCAGGAAAGAAACCCAAGTACAGAGACATCATCTGGGTCAAACTAGGGAACTACAGGTCAGATTCAACATTAGCTTTATTGTACAAATTTGCCCGCTAGCTGTATTCGGTTGTAATGGCAACTATTCAAAGCACCTTAGCAACTGTATAATTTAGCCACTAGCAATGAGCAGCATAGCAACCACCTGAAACACTGTAGTAGAAGTTGCATTTTTAAAAAATTTATATAAAAGATTATTTTCTGACACTGACATATTACCTGTTTTTTGAAATTCTAGATGGTGGCCTGCAGAGATCCGTCACCCTAAGAACATCCCGACAAACATCCAGCACCTGCGGCATGAGATCGGAGAGTTCCCAGTGTTTTTCTTTGGCTCAAAAGACTATTTCTGGACCCATCAGGGCAGAGTGTTCCCTTACATGGAGGGAGACAGAGGAAGCAAGTATCAGCAGAATGGCATTGGGAAAGTTTTTAAGAAAGGTAAAAAAGCCTCATTTTGTCATCTTGCTCATTTGAATACATGTGGGTACATGCAGTGATGTTATTAAAGGATCCTTTTGTGTCCATCTGTCCAGCCCTGTTGGATGCTGAATCACGTTTTAAAGAGATCAAGATGGAGAGAGAGGCCAAAGAGGCTCAAGAGAACAACAAGAAACCTCCTCCATTTAAATTCATCAAGGTACTTGCTTTGTACTCCTGCAAATGTGGCAATTAGATTAATCGAATTGGGCGACTACCACTTTTACTCATTCTTAGAAATCTACTCTGATCATATTTAGCACACATACACATGCAATATATTGGTAATTGATTTCAGGTAAACAAGCCTTGTGGGCGAGTGCAGGTCTACACCGCAGACATCTCCGAGATCCCCAAGTGTAACTGTAAGCCAACGGACGAACGGCCCTGCAGCTTCGAATCGGAGTGTCTGAACCGCATGCTTCTGTATGAATGTCATCCTCAAGTGTGTCCTGCTGGAGAACGCTGCCAGAATCAGGACTTCACCAAACGCCTCTACCCCGAAACCAAGATCATCCGCACCGCAGGCAAAGGCTGGGGCCTGCTGGCTATGCGAGACATTAAGAAAGTCAGTAATATGGAGCTTTACTCTATATGATTGGCTGATTGGCTGCTGTTTGTGCTCTAATGAGTTGATTTGTGTCACACAGGGCGAGTTTGTAAACGAATATGTGGGTGAACTCATTGATGAGGAGGAGTGTATAGCCAGAATCAAATACGCTCAGGAGAACGACATCACACACTTTTATATGCTCACGATTGACAAGGTAAGTAAAGTTGGAGCTATTACACGTAACACAGCACATGCTTTTCTTGTACGGGTTTCAAGATTGTGTGTTTAGACCCCTGCAACAGAACAACACTGAGTGACACTACAGGTCACAACACCACAGATGTTCTCATAGAAAACAGTGACAGATTGTGAAGCTTTTACCTTCAACATGTATTATGTGTGTGTGTAGGATCGGATTATAGATGCAGGTCCCAAAGGGAACTACTCACGTTTCATGAACCACAGCTGTCAGCCCAACTGTGAGACTCAGAAATGGACTGTTAATGGAGACACACGTGTGGGCCTGTTCGCTGTGTGTGACATCCCTGCTGGTGAGCATGCATTCTGAAAATGAGACATGGTTTTTGGCCAGTTCCCAAAGCCTGTTTGCTAAAATTTCTTTTGCTTGTTTTTAGGAACTGAACTGACTTTTAATTACAATCTGGACTGTTTGGGGAATGAAAAGTTGGTTTGTCGGTGTGGAGCGCCCAACTGCAGTGGTTTCCTGGGTGATAGACCCAAGGTAAGCTACTACTGTTCCTTCTGAACTTGAAATTTTGCCATTCTTGATTGATACTGGTAATTGAGATTAACAATAGGTGTGTTAATAGGTGTGAACTTTATGATTTCAGAATGGTCATTCTTCTGAGCCCAAAGCCAAACATCAGAAAAAGAAGCCCAAGAGGAAAAGGGCCCGAAATGAAGGCAAGAAATCTGAGGATGAGTGTTTCCGGTGTGGTGATGGAGGAGAGCTTGTGCTGTGTGATAAGAAGGGCTGCACCAAAGCCTATCACCTTTCCTGCCTGGATCGTACCAAGAGACCATTTGGTAAGGGCTTCAGCTGTGCATTTTTTTGGCTTTGTGTTTTTCATTTATTATTTTTGCCTCTTGTGAAAAGTGATGTGTTTGTCTCACAGGCCGCTGGGACTGCCCCTGGCACCACTGTGATATATGCGGAAAGAACTCTGATGCCTTCTGCCAGCTGTGCCCTAACTCCTTCTGCAAGGCTCACCAGGAGGGGGCGCTGAGATCGCACCCGCTCACGGGCCAGCTCTGCTGCCAAGAGCATGAAGACTCCGATATCCAACCTCAGGCAGAGACCCCTGCTGAGCACACCTCCACCTCTGAACTGACCTCATCCAGCAAACCACGCAAGTACAAACACAGAGCATTGCCCAAAACTGCTGGCAAAGCAGATTCCAAAACCAGCAGCAAAGCAGCTCCTAAAAAGAGAGGCCCCAAAAAGGCCACAGAGGTGTAGTGGGATATAGAACTATGGAACCTCCCACTAACTCCGCCCTCAGCCCCGCCCCAAATGATTCAGTGGTATTGACGTCGCTGTAACTGTTCTCTCAAACTGAAAGCACTGTATGTGTCTGATCAGGGAAGCGTTCAACACTGTAGAGCTCCTCAGAGCCAACAAGTCAGGTTCCTTTCCGTACCCTGCCTCTCTTTGTGTTTCACTCGTGTGAGTGAGTTTATGTGTTTACACACACTGGGAAGTACAGACACAATTGGGTGCATGTGCATTCACATAGAGCCGACAGCTGGAAAACCTCAGATCAACAGCATTACAGACGCCAAACTTGAAACGTTTTACATCTTTTTGAATCTTTGGATAGATGTTTGTGTGTGTGTGTTTTTTTTTAAACAAGTAGATATGTATATGGAAATGTATATGAAAGACCAAAATTATTATAATACTGGATTTATTGTTAGTAACAGGTGCCAGGAGTCTTTTTGTGTTTTTTGTTTTAACAAGTGGTATCTTTATTAAGACACTATGGGTAGCCCTTGAATTACATTTTTATAGTCTGTTAAGTCCATTTAACTATAGAGCAGCACATTTTTTTGTTTTAGCTCAGTTCATTTTTGTAGCTCATTTTTTTTGAGTTTTCATAACCAGAATGTTAGAATGTTATGAGTCTGTGAAATCTACCTATTCAGAGTTTTAAGTGCAAATCATGACGGGGCTTCTTGTGATACAAGAAATAAAGCTTTTTGAAGCAGTCATGGTTTTGTGTGCTTATTATAGATGCTAAAAATGCAATATTGTAAATTAGTGTTGTAACTGAAAAATGTAACTTTTACACCAAATATAAAGCAAAATCTAATTATACTTGAGTAAATATCTAATTATACTTAATGATTTGTGACCAAAATCCTACTGAGTTTATAATGGTTAAGAGTTGTGCTATGTGAATAAACCCTACATCAAGTCAGTAACTTATGAATAATTTTCAAGTTCAAGTTGAGTCACAGTACTCAAATGACAGCTTTATTAGTTTTGAGCTGTTGTTATTGGGGATTAAAAATAGTGCACTATCCATTTCAAACAGGGTAAATCAATTGGTTACAAATTGTAAAAAGTGCTATACAAATAAAATCAAGTAGTGTTTCTGCTCTATGTACAATGTGCACACTAACAGTATGCCTTTTTTAATACAGTGTAAATGTTCATTTTAAATAATTAAAAAGCTAAAAATGTGTCATTTTTTTTCTATTGACTGCTAAAAGATTACATTTTACATCATAAATCAACACAGAATTACTCCATTACCTTCTGTATATCATAAGTGACTGTAACGCTTCACAATAAGGTTGTATTTGTTAACGTTAGAAAATGCACAATTAACAATTTAACAATTTACAGCATTTATTAATCTTTTTAATCTAATGTTAGGTAATGTTAATACAATTGTCCATGTTAGTTCATTTCACATTAACTAATGTTAACAGAACTTTTGATGTAAAAAATGCATTAGTAAATGATAAAAATAACATGTACTAAGATTAATAAATTGAGAAGTATTTTTCATTCTTAGTTTATCTTTGATCTGTGATATCTTTGATAGTGCATTAACTAGTGTTAACAAATTAAAGTGTTACCCAAGTGACTGTAAAATAAGTAGATTAATTCAGTTTAGTTCATGGTCATAACTTACTATAAACTAAGATTTATCCTTATTATGGATAATGAGAATGAATCTGCAATCATTTATTTTAGTAGTAATGATTTTATTCAGTTAAGAAATCAGCACATTGAACATATTTATCTCTGTATATACAATGGTCTATTGCACTTATGAAAAAGCAAAAAAGGAAAACACTATCACCACAGGCCTAACATGGCTACCAGCTTACGACTGAAGATATTTACAGATCTATGGTCTATTTAAGTTAAAGAATTTGCTGTATAGGCCAGTTCACATTACACAGCACAATCTGGGGTTGTGATTTCATTAGCGGGTATACTGTAAAATATCTGAGACGTCCCGACATTATCATCCCCCAAAATGTGTTCATTTGGTCACTCTCAAAGGAAAAGTTTAGGGATATTCCCAATTCTAGTGAACTTTACAACGTCCACCGGCTACAAACACTTTACCATCCCAACAGCGGTTGGTTACCTGTATCATTTCCTCTTAAAAATGTTAAATAAAACTATTTAAAAATTCTGATTGGCAATAATCAGCAGTATATTCACCTCAGAGAAAAACAAACACAGGATGCTTAGATACTAGCTCCTTTAAATTCATGTAAACCGATGCCAAGAGCAAACCTGCATACTGTAGCTTAAGATCACTGGTTTTTTGTTAGAGTCAGTGATGTGTAAGTGCATTTAATGCATGTTAAAAAGCCCAAAATGGCATTCAGCAGCAATCATTCAACATCTACTTTATCTCAAAAACAAAACGTACCCAAATAAAAAACACTTTCAGTCAATTCGAGAGCTACGGCCATATGAACCAGGGCGAACAGCATTCACACAGTGTAGCAGTGACTGTGATGTGTCTGTTGTACAGTAGTAGCAATAAATCCAGTGCGTTTAGACAAAGTATAAAAAATAAAATCCCAAGGATGGCTCCAGATAGCGGAAATGTGTTAATACACTGAAGTGCGAGTTAATGCTCGTCTTTGTCTCTTTGACCTCTCTTCTCTTTCTCATCCTGCAGTGCTGTGCCAAGTTTCTTGATGAGGACAGACAGCACTTTGTCCAAAGGGTCCATCACTCCTCGCTGCAGCCACTTGGGAATGGTGGTCCTGGCATGATGAAATCCAAGCTTCTGCAGGATGTAGTCCACTCCCACAGGATCGATCTTACGGCCTGTCCACGAGATCAGCCTGAAACAGTCCACACGATTCATGTTACATCAGTTACTCACTGCTAATAAACAAACAGCAGTATTTTAACACATCTTAAATTTATATTCATGCATATGGAAGATGGTTTATCCAAATGCAGTCAAGGTATGCACATACTTTGTGTAAATTCATATGCACAGATCTAAAAAAAAAAGCAACAAAACTGTTTACTGAATATTGGTTCAGATACAATATATATGATGCTGCTACAGATATTTAGAGATCAGTGATTGTTGATATAATATAGATACATACACATACACATTGTTTGCATCAAATACAATTAAACCAACAATTAAAAATGCTGAACCTAAAAAACAAAACATGAACTGTACAAAAATGAACTCAGAAAATGTTCGTTGTCTATTGTGTGGACAGAATTTGGTTATTCTCTCAAATGCAAAACAGATCATCCAAATATTATCCAATTAATCTGTCTGAACCACATATTAGTCTTTTACTACTTCACATATAAAGTTAAGAAGCACATCATTTTGGCATACTAAAATTGCATTGTGATACTTTTGTGTAGCAAAAAGACATATTAACCAGTATTAACCCCAAAAAGTAACCCGTAAATAACAGCTTTGGGATGCACTAATCCTCATTTTGGACAGACTAAAGCATACAATTGTTTTTGACTTCTGTACATATACATCATTTGTGTTATAGGGTTAGGTGAGTATTGAGTAATACCGTAGTGTGGGTTCTAGATGCCAGGTGTTACAGAGAAACTCTCTCCAGTCCACCGTGGTGTAGTTCACACCCTCTTCTTTCTCCTTCTTCTTCTCTGATGACGTCTCATCCTGCTGCGCCGTCGGGCTCTTCTGACCGGGTCGAGACGCAAAGAGGCGTGGAGCGAACAGAGCTGTAACATCAGGACAAGGGAATTCAAAACACATCTCTAAGTGAAACGCAATATTCAGCTGAAAATATTACTGGGTGGAATTTGATTTATTCTGTCATTATTTGGATTTTGCAGCATCAAGATGGAGTTTACATATTTATTTATTTGGCAGACACTATTCGAAGACTTCTCCGATACTGAAATCAAACCCCTGACCCCTGACCTCATCATATGAAGACACAAAACAAAACCTGAAGACATTTATATTCTACTATCATTATAATTCCTACAATATTTGTCAAAGATTCAGTCTTGGAATAACAGGCACTCATTAATGAGCCTCACTAAGACTAAAGTCATCGTATTATAAATGCTCTCACCTTTCTCTTTCTCTTTCAGGTATGCAGACACCAGGTCATGCAGGAACATGATGAGCTCTGCATCCATGGTAACACAGATGTGATCGGTGAACTCTGTCACAACACTACACTCCACCTTGGGTTTACTGTTGGCATCTACAAAACACACTTTACATTTAACATTCAATACATATTATTTTTCAGTTATCATGTTGTGCATTTGTTATTACGCTTTACAAACATTACACAGTAATGTCGACAGTAAAAAAAAAAATTATTAGTGTGTACCACTGAGAGAAGGTTCCTCCGGATCCTGTACATGGATGGATTTAAACTGGAGTTGCATTTTAGGCAGAGCAAAGATGGTCTCGGTTTCATGGTTGTAGCTGGAAGCTCCTCTGAAGCCACTCAGAAGACTGGAGCTCTTCGCCGCTGCGCCGCTCTCTGAATTATTTGCATCCACGTTCCTCAGCAGGTTCAACTCTGGTACAAAAACAATCAAATGAATAGACCAGAATGACCCTTAAGAAAACAAGTGTGTAATTATCACAAAGTTTTACCTTCGTTTCTCATGGCAGTGACATAGTTGAACCATTCTTTGACTGTGGCCACCCCATGCGGGGGGTTTTCGTGTCGACGGCGCGTAACCTTAGTGATGGTTGCCATGGGACTCTCCAGAGCACCGCAAGGCTTGGTTACCATGGTATTATGACCCAGGTGAAAGTCAAGGGTCTGAACAATGTATGTTGAGTCATCACTGGAACCTACACAAACAAGACCTGTTATAGTCATAATGAAAGAAAACAAGAGATGTGTCATATCCAGATACGTACCATCCTCCCAGATCTTCTGTGCTTCGGTCCAGAAGGCGATGTTTGGCTCATCCAGGTGGAACAGAACCCAAGATTTGGAACGGAAGTTGGGCCCATGGAAACAAGCCAGCGTCATGTGGTTGCCATGGAGACTCATTGAGCCGCCAAGCTGCACAGCATCCTCCGGGAGAGGCATCTGGAACAGGGAGATGTGACATCCTGCTACCATCTTCAACACATTGGGCCAATGCCTGTGATGAGCTGCATCCATATCTGAAAGAAAGAAAGTAACTTATGTACTTTGTATCAGTATAATGTGTAATGAGAGTGATGTAAACACAAGCACACTAACAAAGTTCAGCTCCTTTGTCTGTGTTGATAACTGGAGTTTTGGGAGGCATGTAGGGCACCGGGCCCCAGGTGGACAGTGCTCGCTTGCTGGTGTCAAACTGCTGTGTGAAGAACTCCTGCAGCTTCATGCCGATCTTTATCAGATCAGGGGTGGTGGAGCGAGAGATGATCACCTGGAATATGTCCCACTGCAGGTCTCCGTGCACAAAGATCTCGCTGTAAGACACACATGAGAGAATGTGGTCATGGGTTGGCCATCTCTTACATTTTATAAGCTTGGACATTCTTTTGGTTTTACTCACCTTTTCTCAGATAGACTGGCCTCTGTGGTGCACAGGTTTACCTTCCACTCATCCTGGAGCTGTAGATCAGCATTACTGAAGATGCCCATTAATATACTGGAACCCATATAGTCCAGCCGAGCCTCTGTGGAGCCCATGGTGATCTGGATCTTATGACTGGGCTGCTGATTAGGATGTTCTGAAATATGGGCTGGAGGAACAATCAGTTATTGTTATTGAAGAGGAAGTCCAAAAGATAGGCACAAATTTAGAATTGATTCAGAAAGTGTTTGAAATTCAGATTTTTAGGAACCGGAAGGCCACTCCAAAATTATTTTTACTTTCTCTGAACTTACTATTTATAGGTATGTGTTTAGATACAATGATCACTTTCGTTTCATTTTTTTCATTTCAACCAAAAAAGATTTTTATGGACTGGACAAACTGGTCATTCATTTTTAAAAATGAATATTCGATAGAATAATCCCGATTTAAAAAAAAGTCAAATTTGTCTTCATATTTTTTAAAGCTGTATGTCATGAAGGGCATCAAAGCAAGTGCATTGTGTACTTACAGACCATCTCCAGCGTGTTGACATCAATGTTTCCACCCACCACACCTCCTTTGGAATCCAGTTTGGATCGGCCGAGTCCAACAGACATGCTGATCTCACGGTCCCTGTTACTGCCCACTGACAGACGACCCTGACTCTTCAACCCACTTGTTGTCCAACTGTTTACACACACACAAACACATCAAACAAAGAGATATTTTACAGGTAAACCATTCATCTCTTAAGATAAAGTTCTGTTGATGTACGTACGTATTATTGCCCATCACGTTGCTCATGTTCATCTGGACATTAAGTTGTTTAAGGTTGATGGCAAACACCACCAGCGTCTCCCACGGTGAGCCCTGCTGTGCCGCTGCTTTTCCATTTCGGAACGACGGGTGGAGGTTTTGGTGACCGAGTCTGTTAAGAGACAAGTGCAATTAACCTTCCCATACAAATACAGTACGACTCCTACAAGATCAAATTTATGCTTTCAAGATTAAATGTAATATATATAGAGATTAGCGTGTGCACCTCTGCGTGGTGCTGAGGAGTCGGACACGCTCCGGGAACGTCCGGTGGCTGGAGATTTGAGGTGGGTGTGGCTTGGTGTGGCATCACTGAAGGCCGATGAGGAGGGGTGTTGAGTGGACTGACCGTCCCATGTTCTCCAGTAAGCTTTACGGCTCGACTCGGGAGACAGATGCTGGGCGATGCTCTCCACCGAGTCTGGTGTGGCAGGACCTGAGGCTACACGCGTCACAGGTTATTATCAACAAGCTTTCCAGCATTTAACTACAGACAAACTGCATAAGAGTGTATGAACAACCTGGTAAGTTAATGGTTTGGTCTCCTAGAAACAATCTTCTGGCGATGCTTCGACGGTACCAAGCTCGTGGGAATGCAAGAATTTCACTCAGACGTCTCATGTCGTACTTAAAGGATGCAGAACCGATATCACACACAGCTAGAAAAACACACACACACACACAGTAAGTATATTAACATGACACTAAATAAGCCTTAAACACATTCAAAGCCAGAGACTGATTAACAATATTATTTTGGCTTTATTATTATTATTATTGTTAAATGATATTATTTGTCCAATTGTGCTTAACATTTCTTACCTGAGATATTGATAAGAGTTGTGTCCATCTTCCCTCCCTTACTGGCAATAAAGGTGTCAATAAACGCTGGACATCCTGTCCGTCTCATTCTGGAAAGACTGACCTTCACAAACTCCAGATTAATGGAGAGAGAGTCTTTCCTGCCCGTCACTGAGGAAGCTTCATCCTCAACAGCTCCTAAAAACAGGCCAAATTTCAAATACACTCGTGTCCTGTGAAAAACATGTTTTTTGAGTAACGTATCTGTATGAATCTCTTACCTAGAGGTCCTGGTCCAGGTGGGAGACCAGTGACTGCAGACTTTTGTTTGCCAGCTCCATACGGGTGGAATACATAGAGTGAGAAATCTGACATACAGGCAGTGAAACTCAGACCTGATGAGCTAGTGGGCGGGCCTGTTAGATCGGATTGGCTGCTGTGGTGGCGACTCCGCCCCAGTGGACTGCCTAACCCTGTGGATGGACCTGTAAATGAAAGAAATTCCCAAGGTTACCAGTGAGAATAAATAATATGACCAAAAACTTATATGACAGTATCAGTACATTTTATGTCACAGAAATATATTTTATATAGTTATTTCTGCTGGTAAAATCAAATAAATAAAGTCTAATATTAATACAAAATAAAAAGTAGATATATACATATAATGTATATTTGTATATATATGTGTGTGTGTGTGTGTGTGTGTGTGTATATATATATATTTTTTAAATATATATTATATTAACACATACATAGTATGTAAATTATTCATTTAAATACAAAAAAAACATAATACATTTCATAATTTAATAAATAAATTGTATTTTTTAAATATTAATTTAAATTCTTAAACATACAAATGATAAAATATTTTTAAATAAATTAAATTCTAATTAAATTCCTTACATACCCCAGTGAAGTGAAACACAGTATAACAAGACATTATTTTGGTACATTCATACCTTTGCTTCCAGGCACTCTGTTGGCATTGTGTACTGATGGAGGTGTGGACGAGGGTGTGTGTTGACTATCAGCCGGATGGGTGGAGCTAGTGGCCTCAAGCTCACCCCTATTGGAGGAGAAGACCAGGTCCAGAGAGGGAAGTTTCAGCATGCACTCCACTCGAGACATGGGCAGACAGCTGAATCGAATCTGTGACGGCTAACAAACACACAAACGCAATTAACTAGATGTTTTTATGCATGTGGGAAGGAGCACAAACATACTGGAATGTTGTTTACATCTCACATACCTGTACCCGGACATATACCACCACATCCACTGGGAAAGATGAGTATGGTGATGTAGCTGAGGACACAAGAGACACCTGAGACTCCTCCAAAGGTTCCACAGAATCAAAGTGACCGACATCCTCCTCAGGAACATTCATGGCTGCACACATACAGCAGAATAAAGTTTATAAAAGCATCCGTTGTCACTTTTAACATTCTGAGAGATGCTGGAGAAATGTTTGGGCAGACTCACTTGTGTAGTTTCTGTCGACTGGCGTGATGGGAATGGTCTCGAGAGCTTTCTCCAGGAAGTCCAGCAGACATGGACTGATGACCATTTCTTCTGGCAGTGTTTGCAGGGCTACCCACGCATACAGTTTAGCCGTCTTCACCCCTACACCCGCCTTTCCTTTAGCTGCTTATACAAAAACACACAATTACATCAATATAGGAATCATAAGACTAAACAGACTTCACAGACATTAAAGCGAGAAGATTAAATCAGCCCATAAGGAGTCGAACTGAGCTCCAGCATGCATGTAAAACGCATGACACAATGCAAAAAGGCATAAAATGCAATGACAAACCACAGCAACAGCATAGCAATACTAGATAATAGATTCCAGTGTATTTAAGCAGCAAAAAAATCCTGTCAATTATTCATCCTCATGTCATACCTGTAAATGACTCTTCAAATTGTGGAACACAAAAGAAGATATATTGAGAAATGTCTCGGTGCTTTTGAGTTCATACAATGGAAGTCAACGGGTTGTTGTTTGGTTACCAATATTCTTCAAAACATCATCTTTTGTGTTTTGCAGAAGAAAGAAAGTCATACAGGTCTGAAATAACATGAGGGCAAATGCTTATAAAAGGGTAACGGTTCAATTCACTATTCACACACACTCCGCTGAGGAACATCACACAGAGGCAACTGTAAGCACTAATTGAAAACTGTAAGCCATGCTCCAGCGAGAGAGAAAGAGGAGGCTGAGAGCATGCAGGAAGCCAGCGGCGGAGGAGAACACATGAAGAGAGTGTATACCTGATGGGAGAGGAGGGGGAGGGGGGGAGAGGAGTATGTTAGTCTTGCCAGGGCCTGAGGCTGGCGGTGATGGTGCGTCTCTCATACCATACAGCTTGGATTCTTTAGACAGGGTTCTGGGAAGAGAGGAGCCACGTGATGCGTTGGGCGAATCGGTTTTCAGCATTTTAGAGTTGTAGTGTAGCTGTAAACAGAGAGAGAAATAGAGAAATTTGGAAATTTAGGCCTTAATGATGCTTGCTAGATTGGACGGTTTTTGGACTCAGATTTTTGCCTTACAGATGATTAACTGTGTTTGTGTTTTTCAAACCTTAACATCCACTCCAGGAATGTAGAAGACAGTGGTCTCGATGTCAGTGGTCTTGTTCTGCAGCGAGGTGGGAACTCTCTTAGCACTGAGCAGATGAGAGCTGGAGGCAAAACCCGGCTGAAGCTTCCGTTTCTTAGGAGGAGAGTCCTGGTCTAAACTCCTGGAGCTCCGCTCACAACTCCTAAACAAAGAGAGAGAGAGAAAATACAAATGGTATGCATGTAGAAATGCTCTACAGGCACGACAGTCAATCCATTAAAGATGATTTATTTGTGATTTTTGTTTCGACAAACTAGGAATGTTTATTAAGTAAACCGAGTAAATTTTAATTTGATGTTTTCTTAAAAAAAAGTTAAAGTAGAGTAATCTAGAATCCTCACCTAGATGCCTATAAAACACACTTGTTTAATTTAAAAATGTATACAAATGATATAAACACTAAGAGCTACTAAAAACAAAAGCTGGCGCAATAAATCATAAACTTATTTTACTTTAGTAAAATATTTGAAAAACAACTAAAAAACCTGCAGCAAACATCACACTTTTCAAACTTTAAACTTAATATTGTTTTATACAGAATTGTGTTAAGTAAATACACAGTATGTATTATAAACAATATCAAGAGTAACTGTGATTTAATTACTTAAAAATAACATAAAATTCCTTACTTTACTTTTTTGGTAAAAAGTAATTTATTAACGTAATAATTTATGACACACAACACTGATATTAATATCTAAAATGTATATGATTACCTCCTCAGTGCAATATCTTCATGTTCAGGTGGCTGGGTGCTGGGGTGAAGCACACACTTGCCACTGTCGATCTCAACACGGATGTCCAGCTCGAAATCAATGTTTCGTTCACTGGGCGGGGCTAATCCTCCACGCTGAGGGGCCGTGGCCGGCCAACGCTCACTGAATAACGCAGAAAGTCCCGTCACTTTCCTCTGAGAGCCCCTGAGAAAACCAAAAACCACAAACGGTCAGTTCAGGAGCATGTAGTTGCAATGTGTTTCTATTAAATGCATGTGTTGCATACAGCGTGTTAAACTCACCCTGGTCTGCGGTAGTAGCTTTGCGGTCTGTCTCTGTCAAACTCATCATCTTTATCTGAATCTTCTGAGGAAGTGGAGGACAGGTCGTCACGGCGACTGTCGTCAGGCTGGAAGGGAACGGTTGGTGAGAAGACTGCGGGTGTGCCAGGAGCACTGAACACTGAGCATGATGGGTAATGAGCAGGATCATCAGTGGTGACAGACAACAGGTCCATCTCTGTCTCCTCCGGGAACTTCAACAACCAGCGAGAGCCAACAGTCAGAACATCTGTTTGTGCTTCTATTTATCTTTTTCATCCATTATCTCACCTAACAGATTCACGTCTATAGGTATCTTTTAAGGCTATAGGTAAATTTCACGAAGACATGTCTCGGTCATATTTACCCACAACTCAAAAGAAAAGTTAAAACCATATTGAGCATGAAGACAGTGTCTTTTCTTTTGCCTTGTGATAAATACATTCATGACATGACAGGTTTCGTGAGATTCACCAATATATCTATAGATCAACGGGCACTAACTACTCTACTGGGTCAGTTCACAAGGATAATCTGCTAAAGTTAGTCTAGTAATTTTATCTAATTTATCATTCACAAAACAAAAATCCCTTCTTCCACCTGTATTTTTACAATCATCACCTCAACTGGGCTTCATTATTAATGTAAGTATTGTTCTGTCTCTCCTGTCTATCCGTTTATATACACGAAACCTCAACTGAGGTAACTCTGCCAGGTATGACTGCTGGGTAAAATCAGTTGGCTTTATATAACCATTGAGCATTTTGAGGAAAGTCCCAATTCATGCGTTCCACTACGACCCAGCGGAGGAGAGAGGGATGAGAAATGAAGAAGATGAAAAGATGATGACATCATGAAACCGCAGCAGGACAATAGATGAAGATCAAGATCCAAACATCTCAAAGAAGCAAGACCTCATCGTTACACGAAGACAGCACACAGACAGCGGCTCATACACATGGAGCGTGTGAATAAGTGTGTGATGGTACAAGCGAGAGAGAGAGAGATAAAAAACCCAAAGTGAAAGTTTCAAACAGGTTTAAATCACTAGACCTGACGGAGATTTTTGATTGGGTTTTAAAAAGGCAGATTCAAACATGAATCCGAGATGTTCATGCACAGATGAGTAATACAGCAGATTGAGGAATGATTCAGAGACTTGAATCAGATTGTTTTTCTGCGGTACCTTAAATACAGAGTCAGCTGGACTTGGAATTGGGGTGTCCAGAGCCACACTACCCGTCTTAAACACAAACATATTTATAAACACCCATCCAAAAATGAAAGCCATATTCAGCACATGAACATGTGTGTTTAGTACAGTGTGTGTGTACGGTAAGTGTGATTTCTTTGAATGAATGAAGAACCTGTATGTGAAACTGTAAAACCACCAAGAGTGTGTGTACAGTCAGTGTGTGTGTGTGTCTATGTAATAAGAGCAAAGTTTAATGACTTAAAAACAAGATGGAACATCAACATGAAAATAACAGCAATGAACAAATGTACACAGGTACACAGTCAAGCACACACAGATGTATGTGTGCACACTACCGTGTCGATGTTGAAGGTGACCCGTGGTGCTGGAGATGCTGCATCTACTTTGATGTCTGGCAGGTCATCCCTGTAGATTCAATGGATCAATGAATTAACTGAGGATGTCTAATGTGTGCGAGTAAGTAAGTATGTGTACGTACCTAGGTCTGTCTGTTCTCTTTATTGCTGGTCTGCCAGCTGTTGAGATGCTCTTGGACCTGCTGTTACTGTAACTGGGCTTGTATCCTAAACCCCATTTATCTTTCAGTGATGCAGCCTGAAACACAATATGGACTCAATACATTCAATACTGTACCATTACTAATCATTCAGAGTGTAATAACACATTTTGTAGTAAAAGCTGTAATAACAGTGAATTATGGAGAATTATCTCACCCGCATACTAGACCGGCGTAGTTTCTTGCGCACGTCCCTTCGGATATCATTGACGGCAACAGACTCCAAATGCTGATAACGCTGAATTTCCTGGTTTATTGTGCCTTCACTTGCTCCCAGTTTCCTAAGAGAAGACAAAATTAGATTTTTAAAGTTTTTCTTCACTGCAGAAAATAATTCATTGATGCGTATTAATATTAGCTTGAGCTTACTTGAGGTCATCAATGACTTTGGCCTGCTCGTTCAGCTCCCTAATGTCAACCAGTCGCTTGGAAAATTTCCGTCCACGAGCATCAATTATCTGGTTGCTCATGACTGCCTGTCTGCGCAGGTCAACAGACTCCTGTATAATGAAGAATACTGGTTTGATTGAGTGTTTGGATATGAAACACACTAAGGGTTGGGCGGTATGACCAATTTCATGGTATGGATAACTTTATGCCACAGTAATGGTAAATAAATTACAATATATTTGCTACAGTTTCCATGTGGAAACTTTTAATATACTAAACCACCATATGCTAATGGTGTATTGACTTGAGAAATAAAAGGCATGTTTTATTATTATCAGTACAGCCCACTGGTAGGCATGCAGATGCAATATTAAAAAAACACAATATCAATTGTTGCACGGTATATCCTGTCATACCATCCAGCCCTAGAAAAACTCATGCTTAAGAAATCACACAGACTGTAAAACACAGTCCAAACAAGTGTGGATCATTTTAACACATCAGACAAACAAAATCACAACACCACCCCAAACCAAACTGATTATTTAAAGCACAGCCAATCCGAAACACTATGCTCATAACCCGCCGGCTCATTTCTCATGGACAGGAATTAGGCAGGACTAAAAAGCAGCAAGAAATTTCTGAATCCAGACTCCCTCTACATTGCTCAAAACCAAGGCAGTAAGACAACATTCAACAAAGGTTTGAGAGATTTGACAAATCTAAAAAGCAACTTCCACCCTGAGAGCATTAACAATATAGAGGGAAAACAGAGAGAAAATGAGTGAGTGAATTTAGCCAAACCAAGCAAACTGGAGCTGTAATGTACATACACAGCCCCAGGACAAGGGCCTGGGATGTCTAGTTCGTTCTGCATCGGCAGTGGATGGCAGGCGAACACTTCTCGACTTTAGCCGAGTGATTGTTGACGATGGAGAAATATTACGACACTCAGAAGGTGAGGGGGGAGGGGGGCTGGGGCTAAATCCCAGAATGCTGTTCACCAGCCGCTTCCTGAATGACAGCCTGGGACTGAGTTCACCTTCTGCACACTGTAAACATGGGCCGGTTTAAAAAAACAACACAGATGCACGCCACTAAACAAAACATTCAGCATACAAAGTTCTCATTGCTGTTTTTAGCACATAAATGACATCAATATACAAAGAACAACATCACTAAATATTTAGGGCTGTCAATCGCAAAAAGAACTTAATAGAAATAACTGCATTACATTAATTATTCACAAAATCTTATGTAATTTATGAACAGGTTAAAATGACAGCCCTAAAAATACATAAAAGTAAATGAATGTTAGAAAAGTGTTCTGACCATGTGTATGGGTGGAGACATTCCGTCGCTCTCGTCCTCGTCTGATAGGTCGGCCATGTTGACAGAGTTAAAATCTGTGATGTCATCACTGTCCTCTTCACCCGTTAAAGAGGTAAGCGTGTTACCTAAAGCGTTTAGACGCTTGCCAATGTTTGGATCCATGTGCACATCAATACCACACATTTTCCACAGGACATTCAGGGTCCATGTCCCTGCGCTACTGCTGTCTGGAGTATAGAAATGTTTTATGTAAACGTTACACATACACAAAAAAGTCAACATCTATTGCAATTTGACCCATTTTACTTATTGTAAGCACTTTTAAATTTTTTCAATCCATCATTTCAACCACGTGAGTGTATCTGGTATATAAACCCACTTTTCCTGTTAATCATCTAGTTTCATTTATAAATACTTAATGCTGAAATATGAAAATTATGGAAGTGGAATGTTTGCAAACAGCATTTCGCATTCCCCTCAGCTACTGGAAACGCAGCCGCACGCACCTGCTGAGGCCTGGCCGGTTGTCCTGGAGCAAACTTCATAAGTACCATCAGGCACGACACCTGAAAAAACATCAAAACAAAAACGCATTTGAGCATTGTCAAGCATCAGAGGAGTTCAATGATGCCAACAACAGACAGAAATGAAGTTTACTTACAGGCATTCATGACCAGGTCACCTCTGATCTCTGGTTTCCAGTCATCCCAACTGGTCTCAAAGCCCTCGGCAAACCGAATGCAGAAGTTTTTGAAATGGCCCTTGCTGACAAGAGACTCAGAAGAGCAGGCTGTGATTAGTGTGCTCTCGATGGTCAACACCAATGCTGAGCCGGTGTCAAAATCTATACTGTGATTGGTCTAAAAAATACAGTGGAACAGCCAGTTAACATCAATCATACTTCACAACAAAACATCAAATGTATTGTCTAGTGAGCATGTGTCACCTGTGAGGTGCTGGTAATAGGCAGACAGATGCCCAGGTCATTAACAGTGAGCTGCAGGAATAGAGTGCTGAAGGCCTGGACGCTGGTCTGCTGTATGGCTGGCAGTTTATCCACCACCTCTTTGGTGGCCATATGAATGTCTGAGTTCAAAGCCAAGCGCTGTTCTTTCCAGTTATCGTAGGCAGCCTTATAGTTCAACCAGAACAGCACAGCTACAACAGAAACACAAATACACAATTACATACAGTACCAGTTAGAAATGTGGAAACACTTACTCACTGTTGTTCAGATTTTTTTTCACATGTTAGAATAGTAGTAAACTCATCAAAACCATAAAATAACACTGTGGGAGATATGTTGTGACTATAGCATCCAAAATTAATGAACACTATGTTATATTTGAGCATCTTTAAAAGTAGTCACCCTTTGTTTAGAAATTGGAAAATCATACTCTTGACACTTTATCATGCAGTTTCTTGAGGTCTAAACCTGTGAAGCTTTTTAAACGGCACTGAAGAAATTTCTATCTATGCTGGACTCTTATTGGCGGCTTTTTTATTCATTATTTAGTCCAAGTAATCCATTTCCATTTTTAAAAAATAAAATTTTAGTTTTCTAATTAAAGAAATTAACATGTTGGCACAATTATGTTTTTGTCTACAAAAGTAATTTCGGACATTAAAAAATACACCTTAAAAAGAAAAACAATTTTAAGATGATCAGAAACATTTTTGTAAATTGTGTCTAAACTTTGACTTGCACTGTACATAAAAACAACAGTCACACCCAAAAACTCCCAAAAAGGGGACTGACCTCTGTCAAATGCCACTGGCTGGACAAAAACGATTGGCCGATTGAGAGTTATTAAGACCGCCTCTTTGTCAGAGCAGCCCTTGATCTCTTCCTGTAGAGCATTACGCAAACCGATTCGCGTGCGGAAATACGCCACCTGGTGGAAATCTGACCCGGCCTCCTCGTAAACCTGAAAGAGATAACATTACGACATCAGTCAAATAAATAGTGTGTGTAAATGGCAAAATGAGTATTGTGGAAATCTGACCCTGCTGTCTAATGCACAAGCAAGAAATGTTTTCTACCTGATGTTTGACGATTTGGCCCAAAGCCAAGTTGAGATCCACCTGACACTTCCCAAACAGCTTCAAGTAGTTACTTCCTGTGGGCGTGGTCTTGCACTGAACCCGATTGGACAGTTCGAGCTCAATCAATCCCGTCTCGAAGCGCACCGCCCTCATGGAGGGTGTTGTGGCAGTCATTTGAATCCCCTACAATACAGCAAAGTATTTCACCAAATGGACCTTTACAGTTCATCGTAATGAATAAAAACACACAATTTAGGGATGCCCGTACCTTAAATGTCAGATTTATGGAATACAGGAGGATTTTAGGTTTGTCACCATCTGTCGACACATCGTGTTCATTCCATAGTGGGATCGGCTGCTCAACTCCTACAGAAACACACACGACACACACACACAATGTATCTGTCTGAAAACTTTGGGTTATAATTAAATCAGAGGGACTGAAACAAAGAGAGTCAGAAAGTTAGATGACAAGAGGAAGAAGTAAGAAACAGTGAGTGAATTTCAATATAAATGAAAGTGAAAGCATCTTAATAACAATAAATATATGTTTTATAAAGCTCTGATCAAAGCAACCTGGCCCGTTTAGTCATGTTAAGGTACTGAAGAGACAGTAGGATAGACACTATACATGTGTAGTACCTATTAAACTCATTAGCAGCTTAGACTTATTTTTATGAGTCTGATCTTAACAGATTGTCTGGCACGTTTCACTATGAATTCTTTCGTATAAATGTGACACATAATGCAGGCCTACAAAGAAGCTGGTATTGAAGGGTGTGACGGCGTAAATGATTTTAGACATGACAGCGATCCAAGATCTGAATGAACAATTTATTCAGAAAGAGGGTGGAAACTAAATAATTACATGTTAAATGTAATTACATTACATAAACATATATTTTTACTTCTACTCTGTGGTGGAAATGAGTCTTTTTTTTAACTATAGATGCAGAAAACATCATACATCATAAATGTGCCCCGTCTGTGAAAACCCAGCAGAAGTTATTTTTTGTGATTTACTTTTTTTGTGATTTACTACTGTTTTCACAGGCAGGGTCACATATAATATAATATATAATAATCGTGACATGATATATCATTTACAAATATCAAATTTATATGGAGTTTGAAGGCTGTTACGTAGATAAAACCATCTTTCAAATTCAGTCCCTGGATTCAGTCCCCCATTTTAGCCCAAATTTTACTAACACAAGTGTACATAAAAATAGAAAACACTATCATTTAAAACCTTTTAACATTTCCACGTCATACTTTATTCCTGTGGTCTTGATTTTTGAGGTATAATGTTTTTCCTGACATCATACCTGACACTTTCTGGATGACCTCATTGACTTCCTTCATGAAGACCTTCTGTAGGAAGACCAGGTGGTTGAGCAAATCTGTGGTCAGGTTGTGTTCAAATGAGCCGATCTAAAAATAAAGAAATCCATTAAGCTCAATTACAAGCCAAATCTACTCATTGACATGCATCCAACACAGCTGTAAACACAGTATAATGCAGCAATAACGTCATTCACCTCAGCTACACAGCGCAGGTAGTTTCCCTGCAGGTAGCTGCTGTATCCAGGAGCCCAGGCTGTGTCGCTGTGACCCTCGTGCTCCTGTATGATGTACTGTCCTGACATAGTGACGGGAGGCAGCGTCAGGCTGGCTGAGGGGGGCATGGCCGACACATCTACGGGGGAAACTTTCGACTGGAAACACAGCTTATGATTGGGCAGTTCAAAAGTGAATCGTGTTTGAGCACCTGTGAAGGAGACGCAGTAAAATTTTAAAAACTGTTCAATGTACTATAACAACCACCAAAGCAGACGCACAGGAAAGTTCAAACAAACAGACTAAATAAAAAGATCTAATTGGATTGTTTACTTTTCCTGTTCTGTATGAAGGATCTATGTGTACCTGTCATCCCATGGCTCTTCATTCGGCCCATCTTATACTCTGCTTTGAGCGAGGGCAACAGAGCTGCACCAATCGTGAATGCCGTCCAGCATAGCACTGAACTTCAACACGATTGGCTTCTTCTCCAGCCCCTCCGGCAGCTGAGGAAACTCATTGGCCTCCACCGGAGTTTGATTGACACTCACTTCTGAAGGCTGTGGAGTGGGCGTGTCTTCTCGATTGGGAGGTGGGCTGATATAACAGATTGATATTTAATGTCACTATAGAAAATAATGAAAACGTATAAAGAATTAAAAAGGGTCAAAGTTTGGCTCACATGTTGGAGGGCTGCCGAATGAGGTCTGATATTTGCTTTGAGAGCTGGTGGGAACTACGGACCATCATGCTGTGTAGAGTCGCGGGGTGTTGTGGGATGTTGATGAAGATGGCGCCCACTTTCAACACAGCAGCATTATTGGTCTTCAGCCCCCGCTGAGCGCTATATAAAGCCTGGGACTTTGCAATGTTACACTTCACCACCGTTCTGACAATAAAACACAAACAAACCCTCAGCCAAAGCTTATAACAACAACATCTGTGAAGAAATGAAATGTGACACTTTCAATAAATATACAGGTGAAACATTTATAAGACAGATAAAGATGGATTATTAAAAGTGAAGATCAAAAATTGGAGTACACTCCGACTGTATACTGCCAGTTTAAAGTACAATACATATTATGTAGTCAAGCACTTGCTCAAACTTTAAATTAAATTAAACAAAAAACATTGACTTGAACACAGCTTCCATACAAAATATACAGGCTTTTAGCTTTCCATTAGGAAATATAACTGTACAAATTAGAGTTTGAAAATGTGCTATATAAACAAATAAAGTAAAGATGACTGTAGACCGACTGTCATATCATGATTCTAGACGATACATGAAGACATTACAGCATGCTTTGAGGATTTCTATAAGACAACTTTGCCGCACAAGAGGGTCTGGAAATGTTAGAACATGAGAAGGACTGTGACATACAAATGTTATGAGATGTTTTAAAAGGTTATGAAGGACAGAACTGAGGGTTTCTGAGGAAAGTTGAACATACAGGAACTCCTGCTTGGTCGTGCTGGTAGGTGAGGTTGGAAAATCCTCTAGTCTGCCAACAAAAGAGGCAGAAAAAACAAATAGACGAGAGAGAGCGAGAGAGAGGGAGAAGAGGAGGGGCAGACAAAAGAAAAGTAGAAGAGGGAGGATTTCATAACCATCACATATTGGTACATGTACATTGGAAAAACAAGAGAGAAGCCAAAAAAATCTTGTCACATTGTAACTGCTCACTGCAATGTGAGACTTGGAAAAAAGTTTGTAAGTTTGTTGCGATGCCTTGTGGGAAAAACAAGATATCTAAAAAGGCAACAATGTTACTGTAAGGAACAGCATCAACAACACATGAAAGATCGGTAGGCAGCTCACTAGATTTTGAAATACAATAGCGTCTGAGCTTTTAATAAGTTACTGACTGTATGTCTGGTGTGATGCCTTCCAGAAGCACAATGTTGACACAGCCGATGTGAGCAGAAGCGCAGGTCTCTGTCATCTTCTGATGGAGAATGTCTGCGGGAAGACAGAGGCATCAACACTACACTAAACCGACATGCTGGATGTTTTAAAGTGTGCAAATGCTGACAGATTTACCCTTCATTTTCTCCTTTAGAGTAAAACTGCCATGTATTTTCTTAAGCTCCGCCTCCATGGTCAGCCCTCCAATGTCTGCTTCCAAGTGTGTGCGGTTCACCATGCCAACACCAAACACGATCAGCGTCACGTGCTGCGGCTCAGAGCTCACCAAGCTCCGCCTACGACCCAGACGACTGGGTGGAGTCTCACCTTCTGATTCGAACACCAATCGACATGGAGGATCTGCAGGGCTCCGCCCACCTTCTGCACAACCACAATTAAGTTAAACAGGCAAATCTGGGCAAAAGATAAACAAGACAAATGCAAAGCTAAAGTCCAACCTGAGAGAGCATTCTCTTGGTTCTTTTCCAGGATGCCCGTGGGATCCGATATGAGCGAGTAGAAATTCAGAAGTTTGTACATGTTCTGCCAGCACTCAGCCGACGGCTCGCTCTGTTCCGACACCGTAATGGAGTCCGAGTCATCCATCTGAATGGTCATGTGGTCCGCCACGTCACGTGAACCTTTACGCGACACTTTCGACGTCCTCCGCTCCGAACGTCCCAGCGTGCCCCGCCCACGAGGTTCTCGATTCCGAGTCAGCGTGTCTAGCCCCGGGCCCACCATGGTCCGCTTGCCCTTCTGGGTACCCAGCCGTGAAGCCCCGTTCAGACTCCCACGAGAGCTGCGGCTGAAATCTGACGAGCGGAATTCACGGTACGGTCGTGCCTTGGTGGGCGTAGGGGACGAGGAGCCGGCCGTGTAGCGGTTGAGTTTGATGTCGGTCTGTGTGGCTTTGATGTCATCGATCATAGTGCTGAACTGATGAATGAGGCGGACCAGAGCCATATCCACATGCTGACGGATGGCCTGGCACGCGAGGGTGAAATGGCAGTGCACGCTGGCCTGGGGTCGTCGGCTCAGCTCGTGGAAAGACAGCGCGCTGGCGGAGGGAGGGAGTAGACATGCACTTTTCCAAAACAACTGCATTCAGACTGAATGTCTCGATCATCAAAGCAGGTTTGAAATCAAGTGGGGGGATATTCACCATGCCCTGCCTGAAACACGAATTAGCCAAGATGAAGAGAAAACTATTTTGTGTACTTTAGATTCGTAAAATTTGAGTATCATTACTGACTAGTTGTTCATATAAAGCATAACATAATTCTATTAACCAAAAGAAAAAACACTGTGAAGGTTAAGGTTATGTTTACCTGTGTGCTCTTTTGTTCTTCCTCTCTTTGCTTGTGTCAGAGTCAACAATATCGGCTCTCAAACACTCAAGAGTGCCGCTGAAGGACAGGTGCTCGCCAAAATACATCTTATAACTGAGGGGAGGAGCATCCTGAGGCTGGATACCGATGTAACTCAACAATGGCTTGAACACCACCTGAAAAGAGACATGAGAGAGAATGACAAAACAGTTCACCTAAGAGCAAGCCGCATTTGTGTTAATGATGTGTGTACCTGTGCATCAGCCAGCTGCACAGCTGCAGGGCCGAGGTTCATCTCATCCTGCTCCAGCAGATCTTCTTGACTCGTGCTGTGCTGAGAATGCGAGTGTTGAGATTGTGTGTCCAGTGTGTTTTGATCACTCGACAGTACGGTGTTAAAATCTGATGCAGAAGGAATTGTGGGAAGCACTCCTGCACAAAGAAAATGAATGACTGTATTTACATGTTTCTCAGATTGGGGGCTGACTTGAAATGATGTAAATTAAGACAAAAATAGGCTCAAAATAAGATGAAATGACTAAAATTCAAGATATTTCTTAGTGTTTGGTGATTTTCATAACCAATATAATCAATGTAATGAGTCAGAAACACACTCACCTCCAGTCTGCAGGCTGTTGTGTTGGGAGCGATTGAGAGGAGAGTCTTGAACGTTGTTGCCTGTGCGATTGCCAACAGCGTTGGACATCCAGTTGTAAAAGCTGACAGAAAAGGGCTCAGAGAGTAGAGGGTGCTCCGTCAACACGTCTGTACCAACACTGTTACCTACATAACAAAATAAGACAAATTGACTGCAACTTTGTGAGGAAGAAATAGTGGGTGAGATTTAGGACAATTTTATCAAACACTACACGGCCTCCGACATATTTGGGCCAGAAAAATAATAAGACTAAAGGAGAAAATTGTAACCAAAAGAATAGGCTCGATAATCCCGTAATATCCGACTGTGTCACAGGCAAGGCAGTATATCAGTAATAATGCAATTTTCTGCACATTTTCGCCCACCTAATATTAGATTGTGAAAAGCAATAAACTCCGAAGGAAGACAGTCGTGTACCTGTGCGTGTGAGGGAGCTGCTCTTCGCCGCGGTTTGTTCGCTCACTCGATGGGGTGTGGCTTCAAGCAAATTGTGCAGGCTGTGGATGCTTCCTGTTAAGTAGCTAAGCAACGATTCTTTCCGAGGACTGTGATTGGACTGTAGTCCCGTCCGACTGATGTGAGCGGGCTGAATCGGCTGCTGTATCACCACTCGTGTAGCTGAGAGACTGGTAAGGGTGGGAACCCTGAAAAACAGCCAGATTTGGGCATTGAGAAATGGTTACATTTTTTCTAGGACACCAAATGATTTTCATAATGAAAAAAACTCAGCATACAAACCTTGATCCTGAGCGCAGACTCGCTATGTGTGTGTGATTTAGACAGTTTCCTCATGATCTCAACACCGGTCACAGGAGCCGAGTTTCCTGTAGGAGCAGGACGGCTACATACTCCTTCTAACAGCATGGTATGTTCACTTACTGTCCCTAAAACCACAAAGATTACATTAACAGCCTTCATCTCAGAATCTTGTAAGTGTTTAGTGAAATCAGTAAACGTGTGCACTGAGACTTACCAGCATCAAACTCAAACTCTGCTCCATCAGCGCTGGTGTCACTCTGCAGGGCGGTGCCACAATCAGGACCCTGTAATGGGTCGGGCTCAACAGGCTCCGGAACTTTGGGCTTAGGAAGCTGATTGGGTCGGGGCAGACCGACCGCCTTAAAACTCTGAGGGACAACGATGAATTTCATCCACTGGCGAGCAAGTGCCACCAAACCTTTTCTTAGGGTGACCAGAGCAGGTAGTCCATCATTCTGGAGAGATAAAGTAAAAATATTAGCACAAGATTATGACAGACATAATGACGACGCAAGCATGCAGACTCACCATGGTTGCCTCTTCTATGGTGCTGTAGTCAGCCAGCTGCAGATAGCGATGAAGAATATTGCACAGCAGACAGGACGGGTTCTCGTGAAGGTATCGAGCTCGCTTTGTAACGCGGTTGTACTTGCTCCGGAATGTAAAGTGAATACTCTTTTTCTGTTGGATTGAGACACATACATACACTGAATCCACAACTCTGATGTGGCATGTGCACATCTAGTTTAAGTATCTGATAACGTCTGACCTCCAGAGCCTCGGTCATTATACAGCCCATTACTGCACACACACGCAGCGTGGACTCCATGTCCAGTTTTTCCAGGGAGGATTTCAGCTGATCAATGGGAACCAGCCATGCACCAACAGCAGGTGTTGCAGTGCTCAAGAGATTCAACTGCCTGGAGAAAGAATCAAAAACAAAGATGGAGAAGAAATTTTGTTTGTGGGGTGCCAAAAATGATTTTCTTTTAACACCAATCTGAGATGTGCAACTGGTGATTCAATATTGTTTATTTAACACCGAATAAAGCAATGATGTGTTTTTATGGCAGGAATGTAAATACATCACTTTTAATATATTCTATTATTTTATCATCATGTTTGTCATGTGATTCCCCTTATGTGTCATGTAACGGTTCCCTTATCTAATGTGTCCTGCACTGATTGGTTCATTGACACATGACATTATCTGTTTTTGTTGTAGATTTTTTAAGATTATTATATGAAGGGTACTTTTATTTTCTGTGGATATATGCGTGTACCTAGACATAGCTGGAGCATGAGAGCGAATGTTGGTCGGGGCAGCAAAACTGAACCAGATTTCCTTTATAGTCAGTTTCATACTGCTGGAGTCAGGAGGCGGAGGCAACAGAGGCAGGTCCTTTTTCAGGTCATCTGACTCCACCCCCTCATCCTGCACAGACATCCATGATTGCAAATCAACATGAAAAACTATTAAAATTGAAATTGCTAATTAAAAAAGAAGAAAAATCACCGGAACCTGTTCATCAGAGTCAGAGTTGTTATTGGGTTCAGATGCAGGGCTCTGTGCATCATTGGGCAGGTTGTCATCAGAGATATCAGTGCTGTAGCCACTTCCTGTCTGAGAACCACTAGACCCATTCGATTTGGAGACTCCATCCCTAACACCGCTGTCGACCCCACCCATCACCCCAAACGCACTGTAGAGGACAGCGCCTGACTGCCGCCCACCTGTGAGTGACAGTCAAACATGCATTCTTCTAATGTTCTCTAATACTATACCTGAAACTCAACAGGATGTTTTGTATGTATAGTGTAATACCTTTGACAGTAAGGTTCTCAATCCCACATTCAAACATAATCCATCCCCATTTCTCAGGATTGGCTGCAGAACGGGTGAGGTCAGGAGCGTGATCCTGCACATGCTCAGTGGAGATGGAGGGCTCGGTCTCATCCACTAAGGCAAAATCATCTGTTTCCTCCAAACTAAAGAGAACCTTGGACTTCTTAGATGGAATGGCAGTGATGGCACAAGCTCCAAGATCTGAAATAAACATGCACACAAAACAATGACTTTGACAATAACAATCACTTTAAGGGATTTATTTTGTGATATTAAAGGCTAATATTGCACATCAGTTAAGATCTTTAGATACCAGAGGAGTCCAGGCCGCGAAGTTGACTGTGTATGCGGTGAATGTTGAGTCTGGCTGCGATCTCTTTGCCTTTCTCTATTCCAGCATTAGACCGGAGAGAACCGCTGGACTGAGGTGCCATTTTAGACGCAGATGAGAACTTCTCCATCATAACAGAGGACTTCTCTTGGTCCTCCACTATACCCCTAAAATAATACATTAACATCAGAATTAGTACAATCATTCTTAATTACAGAAAGTGCTTCATGTTTACATTACAGTAGGACACAAGAAGCGTGTATTACCTATTCATGCGCAGCTGGGTAGCAATCCGGTCAAAGCACAAAGCCACGAGAGAGACGTGCGTTACGCTCTTATTTGAGGGTGAACCTTCTTCTACTGATGCTTGAAGAACACACAAATTTACCTACAAAGCACAAAGACTCATTCACATACAAACACGCATAAACTTTCTAGTTTTATACCATAAGCACACAATATTTCTCTCTTATACAGACAAACACAGAAGCAGAAGTACCTTTGGGACAGTGACATTAGCTTGCAAACCCTTTATCTTCACATTGTCAGGTTTGATGGACAGATCAGTTTGTCCATGAGGCATGCTCAGAGAGCTGGGGATGGTGCCTTCAGTCTTGGATATTTTGTGCTCTGGTTTAGCTGCACTCTGGAAAACACAACATTCATCATGATCGCTTAAAGGTGTTAATGTGCCATCACGTCTATGCATCTTGTTATTGATCACTTACAGACTCGGAGACAGTGGATTTGCTGATCTGATACACTTCATTCAGCACTTTTCCATGCAGGTCGTTTAGGATTGATGCCGGGTGGCGAATACTGGCAAAATGAACCATGGACTCAATGTACCTGGAGTGCACAAAAAAGATGCATTTCACACTGTGGCATTTGTTAAGCACAATGTGGGCGATATGAGAGATATAATGTTGGCACACCCACAGACCACTTACAGTTAAAAATGCAGGAAAAATGGCAAGAAATTACAAAAAAACCAGTTCCAATATAATTGCATCCAACAATTTCAACAACTGTTAGTGTTTTTGCTTAACCTATCACATAGTTTTTGTATTTTTTCATGCTGGTCCACGGTTGGCCACTTCACAGTCTTCTTGTCCAAATGGGCGGTCCTTGGCAAAACATTGAGAAAAAGACTACCGTAATGTCTGACCTGTCCAGAGCTTCGGCTACTAAAGGAGTCAGGACCACATCGACTGCTCCTTTGACCTCTACGATGGCTGTGGTTCTCGTCTGGGCAAGAGGCTGATCAACGGTCCAGTCTTCCGTCACAGTATCTTCATCTGTGTTGTCCATGGCCCGCTTGTCAAGGGGTGTGTAAGGTGTGCTGCAAATACACACACAATGCATGCTTACGGTGTACACGCTGCACGATGTTAAAACAACAGTTTTCACTTTGTAATGATGTCCCCTACCTGTTTATATCTCCCATGAGCTGAACTCCTCTGTCCAATAGAGAACTGGCAGACAAACCCGCCTTCACCAACTGTAAAAAACATGTCAATTCAGAAATTTCTGTGTATATTCACCTAATACTAATTCATAGCTTAATATGTAAAGGAACAAATGCATAACCTTAAAAGAAGGGATGGACAGCTGGTCAAACGAAACAGAGCTCTCCTCGCTGGTGGGTGTGTCAAGGTCAAGTGGGCGGTGCAATGATGACTTAGATGTCCTCTTATTGGTTGGCTGCTTAACAGCCCAGTTCGACACATGATAATGCGCTAGGTAATTTTGGTAACAAGCCATTAGATGTGGCTGTGTTGTCAAAAGGCCAGGCTCCAACTTTTCCGTTTCAATCAAGCCCTCCTCCTCCAATCCGAGCGCAGAGACAAACGAGGCCTGGGAGGTGTGGCTAGGCAGTTGAGGTGGGCGGGGCTCAGCAATCGACAAAGGTCCTTCCACACTGTGGTATATAGACGTCTGGCTGCGCTCAGTGTGAGGTTGACCCTGTTGTCTCCGTCTACGTTTCCTGCCCGGATAGGTACCTGGTCCTTCATCGCTGCTGATTGGCTCAAACTCCTCATTGGCGCTAAAGTAAGCTTCACTATCAGCGACAGACATGGAGGAATCGACGGAACGATACTGATGGAATGTACTTGAATCGGCTGATGGAGTAAAGGGGAATGATCCGTAGCTTCTTCTCTGCCTTGGCGAGTCCAGAACGTTTTCATCGCTCCGGGAAACCTCGCTGCTAAACTGCACACCAGCAGGAGGCACGACTTTCTCAGCGAAGACGGCAGCCGATAGGCTCTTGGTGCTGCCGAGGCGAGCCGATTGGACAGAGGCCTGACGTTTGAGAGGAGAACGGAGGGGCGAGCGCAGAGGTGGACCCTCGGGGATGGGACCGTCAGTGGTTACATTCATTAACCTGTGAACATGTGACACAAAAATAATAAAGTGTAGACCTGTTTTATAAGGTATCTGGAATTTCATTTAACCAAATAAAAATTGTGCTTTATAATTAAGAAGAATTAAGAATTAATTGTGAAATGCTTGATAATAAAAGTATGTGTTTGACTCACTCTATGGAAGGGGAGGGAGAGTCTCGTTCTCCAGCCAATAGAGGAAGGGCAGCACTTGAGGATGAGTTTTCCTCTGAGGAAGAGGCGGAGCTGTGAGAGCGCTGAGGTACGTGCAGACTGAGGTGCTGGCCACGTTTCTCCAGGTCTACTGCTGGAGCAGGCGAACATGTGTCTCTCCGAATACCAACACCCTTACCTGCATGTAAACCAATCAGCTTTCAGTTAGCATATACTCAAGTCATACGGCCATTCAATCAACACGAAAAATATTTACCGTCAGAGAGTTTAGGAGTTTCCTTAGTCACAATCCATTCCCCTGGATGTAACAATGACTGGCCGTAGGACATGTCACACTCAACGGTAACGCCGCAGAAGGCGGAGCTTGATGAGGGCGTGATTTCCTCCAGGCGGAAGAAGTCCAGGCCTCCTACTGAGCCACCAAAAAAGCGACACCCGCCAAGACATCCGCAACGGTTACGACTTCGCTTATATTTCTCTTCTGGCCAAAGGAACCAAAGTCTAAAATACATACCAACGTGTTAAATGTAGATGCCTGCACAATAGTTAATACACTCAAACCGAGTTATTAAAAATATGCACAAACCTCTTAGTTTTCATGTCATGAAGCTCCAGGAATTGCCTCTGGACCTCATATTTGGCTGGATGGTCAGCAGCCAAAGCAATATCAGCAGTGATGAGGTTAAAGGTCACAGAACCGGCTTCGATCCAATGAGAGCGCCGAAGGAGGGGAGGAGGCAGACCGAGCTTGGCCACTTCCTGTTGCTCGATAAACTGAGCGATCACAACGTCCTGCAGGACGGCACTGATACCTTCACCGACAGCCGCTGTGTGCAAGTTACAGTTGGCCATTCGAAACGCTCCAGTCTGAAAAACGCACAAATATACTCACTGAAGATTTATTCAACAGCACCAGATATTGTAGACAATATTATCTGTCAGTCATCACTAACCTTAATGTTGGCTGCACAGCCATGTTCAACAATGAAAACTTGTGCTCCATCGACTGTCAATCGAGTCATGGTGTACTTCAGGTCCTCTGATGTCCGACAAGGGCCAGGCAGGCCTGCATGCTACACACAGACACACACACATGCTTGTTAATAGCACAAAAAAGAGAACAATTTCTCTAGGCCTGATATCAAAATACAACACACAGGCATTTCTGATCTACCTTGGCATCACAGACTCTGCGATCAACTCCGTGTTGGCAGGTGACAGCTGGTTTTGGCTGATCTAGCTGGAACTCTCGAGACAGCACATGGAAAACAAACGTCTCACCCCACTCCAGAAGGGTGGCACACTACAACACAAATATTATTAACAAACATTACGTTTATTTAGTGGCGATGATCAGATGACTGTACACTTTTTTGACATATCACCAGGTCAAAGTAAGCAAGTTGGTCACCTGTGGCACAGTAACTCTTCCCGTAAGAGCTCCAGCTTGGACATCAATGAGCCAGGCATATTCAAGCGTGTCACTGCCCGCTTGTAACCCCTCTGCTGAGAACATGGCGTGGGCTCTCATCTGCAACCCCGAGAGACTCAGATGCCCGTCTCGCAACACGGCGTCGACCGCAGGCCTCTAGACATGCAAACAAGAATAAATTACATACTAGAACTCCAGCACCTATGAGAACACAAATGAGGTCACTTCCTCCCACCTGATAGTTGTCGCTGACAAACACATGGAGAGGCGAGAGAATGAGCTGCAGCATGGTCTCCTTATAGCCCTTCTTCATCTCAAAACACAGACGCTCCAGAAAGCCGGCGGGACCCTCCGGGCCATCGCTACTGCAGTGCTGTGGACACAGCACAAACATGCTGGATTACAACTATGGTTGATGAAACAACAGCACTTGCAAGGAAGCAAATAGCATTAAATGTGCATCTAAGTTAATTTTTAGATTTTGGTTGTGGGTAAATAAAATTAGAGTGGCTTTGCTGTTGTGAAGGGACTCAAGACAAGAATCACTGTGCAGTGACGGCTAATAAATAGTTAAATATATGCAAGAAGACCAATTACAATTTACAATGCAAATATTACAAAGTTATCATGTAGCATGGTAATAACATGAATGCAGTGGCCTCTATGAAATAAACAGTTGGTCTCCCCTGAAGCGTGTGAGTGATACGGACCGTTGGAAGGCGACCGTGGACCTTGTGCAGGTTTATGAGTACGGTGATGTCCCAGGGCCGTAGGGAGAGAGGGTGGGGTGTTTCTTTAGAGTTTTTCTCCTCAAAGGCCACCCCGGGCCAGCCAGATGATGAGGAACAGGAGCTCAGCACAGGACTGGATAGAGACTCCTCAAAGTCTGTGTACATGTCATCCTCTCCAAAATAGTTTTCCTGTACAAATACAAGCCACAACAACCACTGTAAAGGAACTCATCCCATAAAAACATTTGTTTACCCTATTTATTGTTGGGTAATAATATTAGTTAATGCATTAGCTAACATGAAGAAGCCAAATAAGATTTTTGCTATGTGTCCAATTAGTTGTAAATGATGGCCACTGAAAATTCATTTTTAGTATTATTTTATTATGTGTAAAAATATAACAAAGAATGCATGTATGGTATGTCTGGTAGTGTACATTAAAATACACAGAGATAAATGCATTAACATTTAAGATGATGATATTTAAAGTGTATGCACATTGTCTGTGTACCTTGATGGAGACCAGCGCTCTGAGCAGAGGACCATACAGTGTGATGTGAGAGTCAGGACTCAGCTCCATCTCCACATGTAACCTGTCTGGGGGCAGTAGACTGGGGTCAGAGGACACTCGAGGGGGAGGAGGTGTAGGTGGAACAAGCTCTGGAGGTCGCAGCGCTGATAACATGGATTCTTCGATTTCTGACACTGTGAAGAGGAATACAGTAAAAAAAAATCATGTCAATAAAATTACTGTAATATCTGCAAACATACATAGGCTACAATAATGTAATGCAAAGGGTTATAAAGAATGAGTGGGTTTTATGGTAGTGTATATTGACATCAACTGTATTATTGGTCATTGTGCATTGTTTAGTGATATATTATTCATACACTCACATGATTGTTTGAGCTGTTGGTCAGATTTCTGAGGGTAGATGGGATGCCAGGTGTAGTCTATAATCAACATGAAGTTTGGCACGCTCCAGCAATCCACCCAGCCAGCCCTACAAACAAACACACATCAATACAAAACACTCTGATGTGAGAGAAAACACAAGAGCAAGAGACATGAAGAAAGCATGCTCTCTCACTCATTTGTCATGTTTCTCCAGCGAGGTTTGCTGTTTTTAGGAGGAGCTCCTTGTCCTTCTGGTGGCATGTTGCCGTCTGGTGGGCTCTTACAGAGCTGATAATCTTTAGCGAGGGTGAGCAGCGGGTACCGGCTGGGGTGACAGTCGGGCAGACACAGGCGCATGTCTGTGTCCTCAGCCTGTATGAGAGGTTTAGCTTTATTCAAAGCAGATTTATTTTGTTTGTTTTCAATAAAGTTCACCCAAAAATGAATTCTGTCATCATTTACTCAGGCTTATGTGTTGGTCTTCTTTAGAGGAATGCAAAAGTATGAAAGCATTAAAACACATTGGGAATTTGTATTCTGTTTTTAGTGAAACCAAAATTTTAATAAAAAATATCAAAATAATGTTACAAAGAAAGCACCATAAAATCATCATATTTGTGACATTATATTCTGAAGATTTTAGCACATTACAATATTCACTCTACTGTACTTTCTACAGCAATAAGAAAGTCAGCAATAAGAAAGTCAGAGGGTGAGTAAATGAAGTAGTTTTCATTTTTACATTATTCAGCACATCAGACAGGTGTGTGTAAATGTTTGCAGGTGTGCACTCACTCTCAGACAGAAACGTGTGTTACAGGTGGTCGGGACAAACTCGTGAAATGGCAAAGTGAAGTCAATATTCAGCGTTTCCCCACAGGCAGCGAGATATACTATAGAAAGAAAGTATGTATCAGCAGTGTGTAAGTTACTGCAAAATTTAGACAACAAGATTCCAGGGTTTAAACTGATCTGCTATAATAGTGCCTGACTTCTTAACCCAGATAAGTTGTTTAACCTGTACACAGTGGGACCAAATAATCTGTTAAGATCTGTATTAGTTTTTGTCAAAGCTTTATCAGTCTCTCTTACCGTTCTCCTGCTGCTTGGTGGAACAGTCAATCCAGTTGTGTTGATTGGCAGCCCAAATCATCTCAAACTGGTGAAGGAGTATCTTAAACTTCCACGAATATGGAACAAATGAGTAGATGTCCGGTTCACTGTCACTCGCCCAGTCCTGGATTAGATCTAAAGATCAGATTAATAAGGAGTCAGGTGGTGGACAGGCTTTAGCAGACAATGAATTACAGGTAAGAGAGAGATGTTACCTGTGAAGAAATTCTTCTGTGCATAGATGAAGTGATACGTGGCTTTGTACACCTCGATTTCACATTGCCAGGACTGAGGCATGTTCCAAACACGCGGATAACCGGCGATTACGTGGAACTGAAGAGAAGGTGATATACAGCTGTAAGCATGTCATATGCACATACATTTAGCATATGAGACTGAATGGTGGTGGTCTAATGTCTGGTGCAAGCTGAAAAAACAGCTAAAACTGATATTAATGTGCAGTAGTATTAATTACTATCACTATTTATAGCTTGCAGACTTCAGCAACTTCAGCTTTCACGAAGTCCTCTCTAAAGAATAGATATTATGGATGTTATGAAAGAAAGTGCTGCGTGGGTGATTTTCTGCAAAGTGAAAAAGCATCTTGTACTGTACAACGTAATACTTGCGAGATTAAAAAGATTACGTCTCTAAATTCATATTTTGTAACGACTTTAAAGCCTTCGACAATACATTTCAAGAGAACTACTGTCAGACTTAAAATCCCCTGATGCAAGAAACATTCCTGTTATTATCCATAATCTGTTTTCGTTGTGACTGAGTGTTTGTACAATAAAGTTTAGAGTTATTTATCATATTTATTGTGGAATATATGTCTGTTACTGATGTTACACTATTCAAGGACTATGTTTGACATCTATAATCTTGAAGGAATTCGTCAGGGTTTGTTGAACACAATCATAAACCTGCCTTGACCTGGTTAGGTGGACTGCTGGAGCGTGCCAAAGTTCATGCTGATTTTAGACAACACCTGGCATCCCACCTACCCTCAGAAAACACTGTTGCACTATAAACCAAGTGTTGTAGCGATTCTGGACCTGAACACACTTTTAAAACAATGTGTTAACTCACAGCCAGCATCTCTGCTTCCAGCAGCGTCCTGTACTGCATACTACTGGTGGTATCCACGTGTAACAATTGACCTTTAACAGTAGGCGAATAACCTTAAGGACACATAGAACACAAATGAAATTAATAAAACATCAAATGAACTGTAGAATAGCATAAATTATACATAATAATGTTGCAAACAGTGTGGGGTAGTAAATAATGTTTCACAATAATGTAGCTTGTCTTGTAATGAACTTTACTGTGAAAAAAGCAGAGATAATAAACTTTCTCTCCTACATTGCTGTCTCTCTATCAAAAAGCAATGAAGAGGGTGATTCATTTTAGTGAATCAGCTACATTTTGTTAGCACTACGTTATTACTTTTAAAGGATGGTGTTACTACAGCTGAACTAATTTGTAATATGTCAAGCTACAAGCAATACTTTAAGGCAAAATTGGAAAGTAGAAAAGTAGTCTGACCTACATTTTATCCTCCCTAACTTCTCTAATACACTTCTTAGATTAGTTTGATAGTTACCATTTTCCCCAACAGTCATGGGTATGTTGACTTCCAGGTAAGAACCTGCTCCTACATTCACATGGACTGCATTTGTCTCCTGTGAAGACAAATGAATTATGGGTTAATAAGTGGAGAAAAGGCAAAATGTCTCAGGACTCAAATGTTTATTTTTTAGGTGTGTATAAATGTAAATACCCTATTCTTGGTGAAAAGCAGGTCTATTGTAGCATCAGCTATGATGTTCATGCGCAGCTCAAAGGCAAGGATCTGTCGCTGGTTTGCCCGGTGTGGCAACCTCGCTTACTTTCATTGGCTGATAGTCAGCCGGCAAGAAAAACTTCCATAGGCTGTCTCTGCATGGGCCGAGTCAAAGTTACACAATAAAAAAACACATCAAAAGATTAATCTATATAACTATATCTTATTTAGAGTGTTACAGAGTACCTCTGTCTGTCAGCCCACGGGCCATAGTTAAAATCTGTCCCTTTGCCACACACAATATCCAAACCCCAACATGGAGGCAAATCCTGTAGCTTGGCGTCTTCAGAACAGGCCTCTGTATCTCCATTCTCAAGTTCCTCTGGGACCAAACCTAAAATACACAGAGAAAACATGTATTATAATCCACACAAAACTGCTCTTTGTGACTACTTTATTATATTAAGCAAAATATTCAAAAATGTTGTTGCACATAAAATTACATGCTTGTGATAACTGTAGCCCTTATATTCATGTTGTAAAAACCAAAGAAAAAAATGACTGTTGACTTGCTACCTTTTTTTACTTCTAAAGATCAACAACAGCTATCCTAGAAACCTATTAGAAATTCCCAAGGGGGACTCGTGGCAAATTAGCCTTGAGGGATGGCATACAAATTAATGTCATGATGTCTCCATTAATGTTACTAACAAGGTTTTCACATGCAAGAATACTGACAGACCGGCAAACGCTGTGATTACCTGGTTCGTCCTGGTAATAGTAAATGTCCACATCATTTGACTGCATGACCACAAAGCCCTCCCCCATGAGCCTGGGAGGCCTGGAGACAGAAAATCACTCTTTAAACAGCTGCTACATCACTCTCACTAATCGAGCAGTTGACAATCAAGACTAATCCTCTAACAAACCAATTTATTACACCAATTAACGTAAAGCCACGCTTACTTTCAGCTAAACTATAAATGACATTATTTTACAAAACATTATTTTACATGTAAATCAAATTACAAAACACAGTGTACATAATTGTTAAGTAACTATTACAGATGAACTCCACTGCTAAATTAAATAAGCCTAGTATTTATAGCAGCACATTAATAACACTTGATTGTAATGTGAGGGATAATGTACAACCAGCTGGTTGTAATCGCAGAATAAATAAATAACGATAAGGATTTTTTTATTAGCTTATTTGTAACAAATAAAAATTTTACATAAAAAAACGTTTCCTGTTGGCATTGGACATAACGATATCTTGGAAAGTTGTGACTGGCCAATCAGAATCAAGTATTCCAGAGCAGAGTGTAATAAACTATATATATGTAATAAAAAAAAAAAAAATATATATATATATATATATATATATATATATACATATTAAGGTAAAAATCAAGACAAATAATTTATCAAGTTATCACAAGTTATACTTTTTATTCTGTATACTAAAGTAACAATGAATCCATGCGGGGATATATATTTACTTAGCTAATCTTTTCTTTATTTGTATACCATTTTGCTATTCTTAAACTTCTCTATTTATACACCATGTCATATGCACGTGCCATTATCACTTATACACTGCACCATCTCTATTTATATTCTGTGTCATTAGCACTAAACTGGTAAGTGGCCAGCTATACCTTATGCTAGCTGCACCATGTTATTTAAATAATATTTAATATAAAATATCTAATATCACTTCTGGTTAAATGTTTACTCCATGTCATTGCTTCTTTATATGTAATGTGTGTAATAAAGTAGATTTGTAGGCTTACTCATCATTCTGAAGGCCCAGATATCTCGGGCTGGGCACCAACATGACACGAACATTCTCCAAAGATCCCTTTATGATGTGCATGAACTGATCCAGGTGGCTGCTGGGTGGTTTGGTGGTATATGTCAAGAAGGCATCATCAAAATTCATACAAAGGGTTTGAGGGAGATGGTGATTACCAAACGCTACACGGCCCTGAGACAGGAAAGAGACAAGGCTAATATAAGTGGCTTTACTTCAATCATTGTGTAATGTTTCCATATAAATTATTGGGATGAGATTGAATGGCATTTGAATGATATGTAGAGCTGAGAGCTGTCTTGAGAGCGGAAACTGTTGAATGAGGTACTCACTGTGCTTATGTTGAGTTTGATGACAGGGATGAGAGACCTCCATGAGGATGACGAATCCTGAGTTTCAGCTTTGATGTTAACACTTCAAACACAACACAAAAACATCCCATATTCATTAAGACAGGATATGATGTATCATTGAGTTCATTGTATGAAAGAAAGAAGAAAACAAATGCTTTTAGACAATTATTAAAATTGAGGGCTGATCAAACAATCAATCAATCATTGTTTTGTCGTCACAAACACAAACTCTGAAGCCCAAAATACTCAACAACTAAAAAGCTATAAATCAAAATTACAGTTGTGCAGATAGTAAAAAAACAACTGCTGTGTATTATAAATGAGTTCTTCTCTTGATATATTAAAGCTAGGAAAGACAATAATTTAATTTTAAAAAATTGTCTCTTCACATCTCTTCACCAAAATTGTCTCTTCACATCTTTCAAAAACAGTAAAGCTCAAAGTTAAAGTTGTAAATGACATAAGAAGATTGTGAAGAAGGTTTTCAAACACGTTTCACAACCCCATCAGCCATCCCTTCACAAAATTGATAGTACCACCCATAAACTCTTGCCATTTGATGTTGCTGTGTTGGGCCGGTCAGGACACTCCAGAATACTCCTAGTACCAGAGTGTTTACATGTTTCCAAAAAATTACCCTGCAAGTCGTTTCTCCACATTAAAATAGAATAACAGAAGTCACCTTTAATCTTTTACGCCATTATCTTAACAGGTCTTACATTAGTGCAGTGTTGTAAGATTACCTCTCCAGGGTTGTATCTCTCTGTTCTCTACATTTCTCCTCATCATGATGGGGTGGGATAAGTGTGGGATCCAGGCCAAATGTTTCCTGGAGCCGGGCGTACAGATCCGTGCGGTTATACACATGGAACTCAAAGCCGTTAACAGTCACATACAGTCGTGTCTCAGCCTTCGGGTCTGAAATCACCGTACAACCAATATAAAAATCACTAAAATATCTCAACCTCAATCTTTATTATTTTATAAGCATAAAAAAATCAAACGTTTTAATATGTAAAAACAAACAAACAACACATTTTTGTTTTGTCCACTGACCATGTTGTTTCTGTTTGGGGTTATACATCTTCCACCATCGAAATATGAGCAAACCATCTTGAATTCTGGAAGAAAGGTTTTACATTAGAGTAACTCAAGACAAACGTCTGCCATAAACAAAGAAAAAAAAGACACACAGACAACAGTAAAGGAAGTGGATAATGAAAATCAATAAAGCATAAACAGGATGTACAGAATGGATTAGAGGTTTGAGTTATATTGCGCCAAACCTGATTGACATGTCTTCATTGATGTAATAGACGTCTCTGAACATGACCTTGCCGGAGAGCACAGAGAATGAAAACGAACCTGCCAAAGAAAAATGAGGAAGTTGTAATTAAAAAAACAACAAAGAAGTAAAGAGAGAGCACAGATGACTCACCGATGTGTATGTATCCATTCTTATAGAGTCTGTTAATGATGAGGGTAAGGACCAGTCCAATATTACGGGAATTATAGTATGTCAAGTATATGATCCATCCACAGGACATGATAGTGGCTGTGGAAAACAGAAAGACAAAAACATAAATAAGCGATGCTTAAAATATCCTTATTAATAACTGAAGATAATCCATATCAAGTGAAATCAGCTAAACAAGTCACCAGTATAATATGTTTATATCAAAGCAGTCTACTTTATTTCCAAAAGAAATATATCTGTATCGCTTATTTTTACTGTTTTTATTACACAATCAAATTATTATTATTGTAGGACGCATCATTTCATTATATTTGTTTATATTAATCTATACCTATGGAAGAAACAAAGGAAAATTAAATTAAGGCAGAAGCTTCAGCTGAATTTGATGCCCATTTTAATATTAAAATGTATAGCAATGAATTTATTTTAATTTGTGAATAAATTCAATTTATTTTAGTGGAGGAGAAATAAACTGCTGATGTAGCTATGCACCACGGCACAAATAAAAATGAAGCATCCGTCAACTAAAGGCGCTTTGCCACTTCCTGAGTAAACAGCTTGCAGATGGTTATGTGAGAAATTCTGTCATAAATGTGTTGCTCAGTGCAAGACACAAACCAATTAATAAAATCACATCAAATTTACTTACCCACGAGAAGCCACACAAAGTTGGAGTTGCGTTTGGTGAGATAGTCATCTAAATCACCGAAACTGGGGAAACTGTTGTTGGCTTTGATGTCCATGGTTACACCCCACTACAGAAGAGACAACAGACATCACTGTTAAATTAAACAGCATTTATTCTATACATTAACCATAAAAACAAAACACACAAGACACAAACGTTGGACTATTCCCTAAAAGATTCTTTAATTAACTTCTTTTAGTGCCCTAAAGCAATTTAGCTAGAAGTCCAATCTGTGTGTGTCACATACAGTGTGTTTGTAGTAAACTCTGCCAGTCCTGTAATCTCTTCTTACAGTCATGTCGGTTTAAGTACGTCACTTTTACAGCAACTTTAAGGCAGAAATCTATGAAGAGCAGTGGCTTTGTGCTGAGAGATATTGAGTTGTTGTGCTCACAGGAGACCTGGGTTCGAGTCAGGCAAAGGTGATGTGCCCATCATGCCCCGCCCACTCCCTAATTTCACACACAGTGTCTATCAAATAAATCTTAATACCATGTCATTTAAATTAAGGTTTCTGTGAACTGTAAGAGAAAATCCTATTATGGAAATAAATTGTGATTAAAAATTCAAAACAGTACTGTCTTATAGTACAGTCGATGGACTATTACTACTTCCAGGCTAAATACAGTGACCGTGAACTGACGTTAATGGTGTTGTTTTTGAAAAGGGAGAAAATAATCATAATCCACCTTAAATCTTCAAATGTTTATTTTGCCTAAATTACTTCATTTTTTGTGAACAGCTCTCATCTGTATTCACATTTACGTTCTTAATCTTATGTTTTTAATCTCCCCATCTAATAAATTTCTTATTAATCTTTGTATCAGTGAAAACTGGAACTGGTCATTTACTTGGAGTAACACTTATTATTTTAAAAGTGTATAGCATTTATATTCATATTTGTATAGCAATGCTGGTAGATAACCAAGAATAAGGTCTGAATTCTTTATTTCAATATATATTTGATCAAGAATGTGTAAAATATAACATTGCTTTTGTTTTTTAGTATTATTTAACAGTCCACTTTAATAACTACTGTAGGCTTATTTAGTGTGTATAATCCCAATTTCCATCCAAAATGCCAAAAATGACAAAGAGCATTCAAAATTGTTGGTTAACGTCTGTATACACCAATGCACTGTTAACCTTTTTAATTGAACTATAAAATAGCAATAATATAATTATAATAATATAATAGACTAATTAAAAGTAATGTACAAACCAATCCTTACTTAAGAGAAAGTCAAAAGAAAGTCAAAGAAGTAGGTGGATTTAATGCAGATGCCATCTAAAAGTAATTCAGGCAGTACAAATAAATTGTCCAGTAAGAGACATTATTCTCAGATGTAAAGAAACAATGAGACAGAACAACACGAGTAACAACCATCAAACTATCAGGACTACAGTCTAAACTACAGTCTACAGTGATTCTATAGAGATTCTATAGTGTTTCTGTGATTCTGTAGAGAAGAGCACAGCTAGGAATCATGGGATGGTTTGCTGAAAACCAATGGGTGACATTTCTTCAAGTCTTTCATCTCAGTCCACACAAGAGAGCGATCGCAGTGAATTATTGTTGCGGATGCCTATAGTCCCTGGTATAGTCTGCCCAACTCAAAGCAAGAATCCAACCCTTGTGAAGAATAAACAAGAGTAGACCTGCAGTGTGTATAACTCTTTAAGACACAGAAACAGCCACTTCCCTTTTCCTAAGCCTCCAGGAAATGTTGTGTTAACATATCTTACCAAAATAACTCAGTTAAGCGGAGTTAAACTCAGTTAAACTGTATACAGTTCATGGACCTGTGCAACCAAACCCAAGTATTTTTTACATGAACATAGTATTTAATAGAATCATGTCACATCAAAATTTTCTAAGGTTCATTTATATTATACAGTATTTAAATGGACAGTTCACCAAAAAATGAAAATTCTTTCATCATTTATTCTCCCCTCATGTCATTCCACACATTCATAACGTTGCTTCTTCTGCAGAACACAAAAGAAGATTGAAGAATGCTGGTAACCATACAGAGACATTTCTCAAAATATTTTCACAGAAGAAAGTGTTATATACAGGTAAGGGCAAATGATGACAGAATGATAATCAGAAAAGGGTCATCATTTGGTTTTATAATTATATATTTTACACATACTTAATCAGTAAAGATGCTTTTTTCTGCTGGGCCTTTAAGAGTTGCCCTCCTTCCATGTGAAATTAGCAACAGTGCTTTGAGCCCATTTACAAAGCACACAGTATACTGTAAGAGGTTTACTGTCTGAACAATGTGTATTAGTTTGACGAGAAGGCCTGATACGACAAGATGCTGCAGCAATGACAAGATGAATTCCTCAGATTAGTTGTGGCATGTTCACCAAACACCAAGCAAAGAAGTTACAAAAACAGGACGTTCACAAGCAAAACGTATTGCAATAGGTCATTTGCTTGATGAGACAATCATGTGCAACCCCTTTAAAAGCATGATCTGTAACTCTATATTTATTTACACAAAAGGTCCAAGATATCATATGCCCAGCCAAGCCCTACAGGTTAAAATAATTGGCAGTAAATTAACTATTAATGTGCCAGTCAAAATGAAACTGAAACAGAGATGTCAACACCTGTGCAACTTTAGAGTCCAGTATTAGCTGAGAGCATTAACATCACAGGGGAAAGCAGAAACATCCACACACCTGACAAGATACTCTACTAAACATATACGAAACGATAGGATGATGCTTTAATATCACCCAAACAAGTCAATCAAAAGAACATCGTCAGTCAAGTTAAATACTTAGTCCAATACACTGTGACAGAAAGGTGAGGCATATTACACAATAATCGATCGCATTATTTCAGTGTGACAGGTGGATTAGTGTGCAAAGCATATCTGAATAATAAATCTACAGTAATGAAACTGTGTGTATGGTTCATCCACAGAGCAACAAACAAGACAGGACACATTTACAAAACACGACGATCATGGAAAGTATTACTTTAGCATTCGCTCCTGGCATTTGAAGCGAAACCTTTCACCGTTTGTGAACAGACAGAACAGACAGGTGTAAATTGTATTAGTCGCTCTGTGATTTTATTTACATGTAAAGAATAGATGTAAACATGACAGCAGCGCTTGGGCTCAGCAGGTGATCCAGTATGAATGCCGGAGGAGGCACATATCTCTCAATCTGTGCTGTATTGTAGGCCGCAGCTAGTGCTCAAACGCGATCTGTACACACACACGCAATTCACTCACCTCGCCTTGTAGAGTGCGGAATTACATTTCACCTCGCCATGATCATTACTGCTGTTCTCTTGTACTCCTCTCAGGCGACAGCACCCATTTCTCCTAGTAATGATTTCTTTTCCGGAGTATGTACATGGACAACGCTTGTGCTTCCTGTTTTGGCGTCACGTTTCGGGTTAAACCAATCACAGATATGTTGTGGACAGCTGAGCCAATAAGAGAGCGAGCTCATAGCACTTTGGTGTGAGTGACATGGAATGTAGCCAATAAAAATGAGGGTAAAATAAAGTGGGTCAGAATAAAGTGTCAAGCAGGGGAAAATAAATATTAAACCCCTTTCAATTAAAACTGAAAAACAATGTTGGCGTCTTTAAAAAAACTAATACTATTGAAAACATTTATTTATTTATAATAATTTTAATATTTATTTATTTTTAATATCCAACCATACTTTACACTAATGACGTGCAAATAATAGAAAAGGATCTTATAAAAGATCATGTTTTATGTGTAACACTGTAATTATTAGTTGTTTTGATTATTAATTTGTCTTGTTTTTCTGTCTTCTTTTTGTCTTTGTTTATGTGGATTAGGATACAAACTCAATAGTGTTTTTTTTTACAAAACAAACATGTTTCTGAACATTTTCATCTTTCAACAGAACAGTAATTCAAAACACCCACATAAGTCATAAGGCATAAGTCAAAGACACAGAAATTAAAAGTAAAAATGTGGATAATGTACAGCAAATAAATGTTCAGCAAAAATTGTTATTGCTGCTTATAGTGGTTTACCAAAATAATAAAATATGGGAAGGGAATAATTGTTTTTCTATTTATTTAAATTATATAGTTGAATATTTAATAAATAAATAAAAATCTTAAAAAACAAATTGTTAGGCACAAGCATACTAGACACTATTTTTCAAGTCAACACATTTACAACATGAAATGCAGTTATGTGTAAAATAAAATATTAATATAAAATGAAATTCAGCTTGAATTTTTAAGTATCCCTGTTATCTCTGTGTTAAGAAAACCATCATAACACCATCATTAGGGGCCATTAACACATTCACTGTGTGATATATAACATATCAGAGGAACAATAAAGCTTTAAAATTTTAAGAACAATAAAAATGAAATCGAAATGTCTGAGGGGTCCTTCCTGTTATTTGCTGACTTCCTTGCACGTTACCCTAGAGAACAAGCCTCATTACGTACATTAAGTCAGTTTTTTACTGTTCGCACATTCCTGCCAGCCTTCCTACATTCATTTCCCAAGCCAGATGCACAAGTAGGAGGCATATAATTAACCATTAAGTTTAGTTTTTGCTTAAGAGCAGAGGCTTTCAACAAGGGGGTCTGTGACAGTGCTGCAGGGGGTCTGCCATCTGTCTGATTTTAAACACATGATGTTTTTATTGTCACCCCTCACATAAAAATGCACTTCATTAACATTACTCATTGTCAATTAAGTATAAAATAATTAAATTTAATTAGGCTTTTAAATTCATTATTTCAAGTACATGATTCAGCCTGTTCTTTGTTCTTAAATGTATACATCTATCTCTACACCGAGAAAGTCTTCTGCTTTAAAGACGATCACTGCGATGCAACGTGAAAATGATCACTTATTTAATTTCAATTTAAAGTTGTGCACACAATGAACTAATTCACATTGGGCATAAATTACTACTGTTTACTTGCAAAGTTTAACATCACACATTTAATAAATTAGTGAACAAAATTTCAATCATATGCTTCTTGTGTAATACGAGTTATTGGCATATGCTGCTGTATCATGTAAGCAAACTGTCATTAAAAGATACCAAAACAGCACACCTAGAATAAAGAAATCTATCAATTAAAAAACTTAAAGCCATTAATTGCAGATCAAACACAGTATTTAAGCCACATGTTTCTGAATGAAAACAGCTCACCTGGAGCCAAAAATGTCTTGAGCATCAATCAACCATGTTAAAGCTTTTCTACACAAATAAGAATTTGCCAGCCTCACTAAGCAGATAATCATTCATTCACAGCAAAATTGTACCAATTAACACTTCAGCAGCAGGTGTTGTAACAAAGCACTAAATCACATTTACCGGCACTTTCCAGAAATATGTGCATATGTGCATAAGCTTAAAATAAACAAAGATATAGAGGTTTTCAGAGGGTTGTTTGGCCTAGATGACATCATCTATAGGCATGGCGAAATTCAGAGGTCAAAAACTCATGAGGAGGTCACGCTCCTGCACGCTGGTTAAGAAAGACTTCCCGAAAACGAAGGAGTGAAGACCTGCCCGTAGCTTCTCTGCCATCGCCATGATGATGTTCAAGTCGCCCTCAACTGTCAGATCCAAATCAGTTTTCAGATTGCGTAAAGATCTGAAAGGTTTTTTCCCCTTTTGCCTGTAATCAATACAAATACTGTGATCAGCAGACAGTCTGTGAGTCTGTTGTATATGAGCACAGTGCATACATTTTATTCTTATTTTATTATATACAATTTGTACATAATGTCTTTTTACATGGTAGCTGCTTAATATCTAGTTTAAACACTTACTAAGCAGTGTTTATACAGAAAATGCAGAGAGCATTGGCTGTGTATCTATTGCATGTTTATGGACCGTACTATATGTAAAGTGTGTGGGTGAGTGTATGGTAAATATATCTTTAATGGTACATAACGAGCTTAAAATTGCTGCACATACGTCTCATCCTCAATATATCTGAGCAGTGTCAAGGCCTTCCTGTGTAACAGAAGAAGAAAGTGGGACAAGTACACATTCCGCAGAGACAGACCTGGTTTCAACAGAAACACCTAGGCAAAGACACACATGTCTGTTAACAAGGCCACAGCAGGGAAAATTCTTATAAAGCTCCTGAGAATTTTCATGGTGCAGGCTTACCTCATCTACGAAGGACTTCACAAGTCGTCTTTATGCATCACATCCTGAAATATATTCCTAAAAAAGTAAAAAAGTTAGTAATTAACATATTTGGAAGGGAACAATCATCGTATAGAATGATTCAATTTATAATGAAGCTGACTATTTGACATATTAGGCTAAATTCATTATCTTAAAACTCTTTATCTAAAGCCTGTTAGGCAAGTGATATGGTGAGTGTCCTCAAATGAAATGTGAAACATCTCTGTTCTACCTCTCGGCAACTCAGTGAACTTTTAATGGAAAAATTCTCAGCCGGACTGTCATTGACAGTCTTTGAAAACAACTCAATGATGCAGCTCTGTGTTGGTCACAGCAGTGAACCATGACATTACCAGAGAGTGAAGAGTTTTTACAATTTCAAGGCCAAACATCGACAAACAGAAAATCTCAAAGCAAATGCTTTCAAAAGACTAAGATCAAGAAACTTCAATAGTTCCTCTGCAAATTATTACTGTATATATCACATGGCTCTTAAATACTTGATTCTGATTGGTCAATCGCATCATTCTGCTATCAAATGCTTTAATATAATGATCACTAAGCTGTATAACCCACTGTTGTCCCAGGCAACTGAATTCCCACATATTGCAGCTGTTTCTCTTATCACTCTGAAGTCTCTTTCTTTTCACATAATACAATCATTTCACGGTTATACTTATATTGCTTCCATTTTATAAAAGAAATAAGCTACTCAAGACCATGAAATAAAGTTTTTTCACAGTTTAGAGGGTTTGAGACACTGCACTGTGTGTTCCCTAAACTCAAGCAAATTATTATGATTACTCAAAGTTATTACTTTAATAAACACTTTCAGGTTTCTACAAGACCCTTGCATCAGGGTTTGTTATGCCATAATGACCCACTGTTCATTAGTCTTACATATTTTTAAAACCCTCAAGGACAGCCTGGCACAGAAGACCATGAGAGTTTGCTATCCTTGCAGTAACAATCATGATACAGAGGGATTAAAGGGTCAAAGGTCATACAGATCTGGGGTGTAGGAGTCCTGGGCGTTGATGAGGTTGTCTGGACTGATGTCGTCCTCGCTGGCAGCCTTCCAGAGGGCACTGAGCTCAGCTCGCATGTAGCGTCGCTGATGGTACATGTGCTCGTGGCAGGGGGGCATCTGCTTCACAGTGTTAATGTCCACATCGATGTGGGTGGTGGGGTACGGGGAGTACAGCACCTGCCTGTAAGGCAACACAAAACTTCCTGTGGAGTCCTGGGAAGGAGAAAATGGACCATTTTACTTTTAATTTACTTCATAGGTAGAAATATCAAAAAAGAAAATCATATTTCCCAGTGGGAAAATCTCTTTATACCCTATTTGCCATGTTTTAGAAGGGACATGTCAACATCACAATGCCTAAAGCAACTTTACAGTCATTTTTTCTATAGTTGGATTTTGCAAATATTTTCATTACCAGTGCTGTATTTCTTCAACTGTGTTATGTGTGACAAAGCTTACAGTCTACTAATGTGAAGTTAATGACTCACAGACCCATTAAGACTGTGAAAATGAATTACCACTGTGTAAAAGTCATGCAGGTGTATTCACTTATCCATTGGTATAACAGAATAAAATCTTTGTAAGGTTAGCGATGTGCCAGAATATCGACTGCCTAATTTATAACCAGGAGCACACCAGGTGTATGTGAAAATAGCATAAAACTACTATTCGGCAAAGCACCTGCAGCTATATTTGCCCCCAAAGGTCCTTAATGATTATGGACCATAAGGAGTTTTATTACTGGGCACAAAATTCTGTGCAAATAGTTCCACTGAGGGATGCTGTAGATACCTTCAGGAGACCCTGAACAAACAGGCCAGTGTCATATTTAAACAAGCCGCCCGGGTGACACAGTCGAGAGCACTTTCTCTCCGCAGGAGTGAGAAACAGACACAGCGTGAGCACGATCTATCAAAGAAAACATCGTGATTCAACGCACACTCAAGAATGTTAGGACTGTGAATGCAGGAATGTTTACAGTACCTTATTGACTTTATCAGGATTGCTACCAACCACCATTGAACAGCCACAGGTCTGAAGATGAGAGCTGATCGCCCTGGAGAGAGAGATATATCATAACCTGTCTGGATAACTTTACACTAAACAATATAATAGATGGATGGTATGAAGATAATTCAGATCATTGGGTTTTTAAAGGCACGCCATATGTCTCACTTGTGCAAAAAGTCTTCGTGACAGCTGTCTCCAATATCATCATCATTGAGCACAGTGTCCTTTATCTGTAATGAGGAAAACTATGTCTTTATGTGGGTCAGTGAGAATGAGAAAGAAAGTGTAACAGAGATAGATATTATGAAAACCTTCAGACCACTTTTTTCGACACTGTCAAAAAGATCAAATCAGTTGGTTTAAAAGGACAGTTACAGTACCTATAAGTTTCTGTTGGAGGAAAATTGGAGGAACTGCACATTTGTCAGTAATGAAGAACTAATTTAATAAGTCTGTACAGTATTTATAACTAAAAGTATTCCTAATGTTCATGAATTGTTAAACTTTTCAGCAAGTGTGTCTTATTTGTATGTGAAAAAAAGGTTTTTTCACAACTGAAACTGTGACACAGTGGTTTTCGCATATGCTCTAATGTAATAAGTTTGTTTCATGTTCCCATGCCATGCCTTCTCTTTCTCTTGCACATAACTGTCTATTCCAAATTCTAAACTGTGAACACAAATTTTTCAAAAGCCCCCCCAAAACAGAAATACCTACATCCACCTCCTCAGGAACACTGTGTTTCTTCATGGAAGTAAGAAGCTCCATTATGGGAATGATCTCAGATGATAACACAGAGATTATGTTGTAACCCTGCAAGAAAAACAAACCACAGAGACACTTTACAAATACAAACAGAAAACAGATTGCGAGTAAAAGAGACACACAACCGAGCAAAGACCTTCTGCATGCAGATGCGTCCCTTGCGGATGATGTGTTTGAGTCTTTCCACACAAACGCTGTGCAAAGGCAGATAGAAGCTTAACTCTGACTGCGGTAAAATGATTGACAGAGCACAAGTGTTCTTATCCCCCTTGAGTTCTCCATCAAAGATCAGCGAGACGATGATCACCCCCTTTTCGGCCAGAACGAAGAACTTGACGTCCACCGCGCCGCTCTCCGCACTACGCAAAATCTCCCCATTAAGCGTGTGATTGGCCAGAAACGTGATCTCTCCGTCACTGAGCAGCAACAACCCCTGAACTTTGGGGGCCCAGATGTGCCGTACGCGGGGTCCCAGGATGTTGTCCCAGTAGGCGAAGGTCGCAGCCAGCACGGGACACCAGTCATCAACCAGGACTTCAGTTTTAGCCACAGCTGGAGACTGCGGAGGACAGGCTGAAGACATTGTGTCCACACACAACTGTATAGTCACACAATGCAGATCTCAGAGGTGGAGAGCAGATTGCGACATCCCTCTGCTGTTGCACTGCAGCTGTGCAATCTGCTTTGGAAGTTGACAAAACAAAGAGGAACAGAAAGGAGAATGGAGATATGTAAGCCAGGACAGACCACAATTACTGATTCCATTAAAAAGATTAGACACAATTTACTGAAATGTTTTTATTATCTTATCTTTAAAACTTTTAATCTTAAAATGTATTTTTTTGTATTCAAAATATAATTCTGCCAACATATTAATTTCTTTTAAAAACTAACATTTTATTTAGTCCAGAATTGACAGAAGTTCCTTCAGTGCTGTTTGAGATCTCATGAAGCTGGATGATAAAATTTCAAGAGTATGATATTACAAATTCTACACAAAGGGTGACTACATCTGAAGATGATCAAATATAACATGGTATTCATTTATTTATGATGATTTTAGTCACAACATAATTCTCACAGTTTCAATTGTGTTACTTCCTGATTTTGATGAGTTGACTGCTATTCTAAAATGTGGGGAAATCTAAACAACAGTGAATAAGTGTTATCAGACTGGTACTGTAGATTAATGGACTAAAAAACATATTTTGTTTACAACATTAGTTCAGATCATTACAATGTAAAGGCTTAACTCACAGCTGTCATACAATGGCCACTTATGTAGTTACCATGTTTACCATTTGTATTACCATAGTTTTGCCACAAACAGCATGGCTAAACAATGCGTGTTGTACTAAGACAACAGTAAATTTGTGGTTGCTTTGGTTTTACTTCAAATACCATAATTAAACGGTGGTTACCGTAGTAAAATCACGATAAGGGTGCATATAACACAGCGACACGTTCATTATTAATAGTCTACGTTGCCTCAAATACGTACACCGTGTTGTTATTGCCAGTATGTGGGATATTAAGATTATTACCTGTTTTAGCTCAGAACAACGCGACGCAGCGTCGACGCTGAATGTTATTCCTGGTTCTCTTCTCCGCTGTCAATACAGTGACGCGCTGAAACGCGCCGCTCGTCTCGACACTGAACAGCGACCTCTAGCGGAGGAAAGACCGAGAGAAAATTCAATTACCTTGTTTCTCGTGCTTAGTGCTTTTGTTAAACCATCACTTATTAGTGTGAATTGCATTAAGAAAAGATGTGCTCGACGTAGCACAGCTCTCAGGGCGTTCTGATATGATTAAAGTCGCACACACGTACACACCATATCGCTATTAGATTATTGCGTTAAACTGTGTAAGAGGTTATATTGCATTTATGTTGTATTATATTTATTTTTCTTTGTTTACCACGTTCTGACACTACAACTGAATAGGGTTTTAAAGCTGTACATGCCTGTATACAATACTAAACGCTCACTATAATGAATTCACAACACATGGCCATGGTTAGTCAACTATACACTTTAGAGCATTCCCTTATGCAAATGAACATTAATAAGTTTTACTATAGACCATTTCACAAGATGTAAACAGCACTGGTCCAGAAGCACTTCCTGTCTCAGTTTTTTAACACTACACAAATGTCAGAACAAAATACAATCAACAGAACATTTACAACTGACTTGTTTAACAAACATCTTTAAGATTTAATTTAATTTACATATGTGAAATACAAAAAACTGAAATAGGAAGTGCTTCTGGACCAGTGTTGTTTACATCTTGTGAAATGGTCTATAGTAACCATGCTTTTTGTTTAATTTCTAGTGAAATGGTATCCACAAATTAACCATGGTTTTGCTGTATAACTGTGGTTATACAGTACAAATAGTAACCAATACACCAAAGAAATCATGATACTACACTTTGAATACAATAAAACCATGGTTATTTGTCCTAAGGGTTCTAAAAGGCACATCATCCTTTTGTCTTTTTGTATGTAACACACACCATCCATCCTTACTGAACTGGTCCATTGATCTCAATTTTGTGGTTAACTACACTACTTGACCCCAGCCACCTCAAACCACTGTTGATGCCTGATATATATTGTGCACTCGTTTTTCCATTACAATGCCACAAACCTTGTTGACTTATTGTGACGGCAGAGAGACAATGAGAGCAAAAGAGGGAGAGAGAAATGCATTTCAAGTTGTCATGGCAACAATAGTGCGAAGCAGCATTAGCGGCACTTTTAGGCAGCGCCTAGCAACCGCATCCCTGCATCCAGAGGCCAGGTTACAAGGCAGCACAGGAAGGAAATCATTTGTGCAGGCTTTGGTATGGGTGTTGCCTTCTGCTTCATTTGCTTGACTGCATGACGCTTGGAAAAAAGAAGTAGGAGATTATTTGCAGTTCGTGAGTGTGGCTGTAGTATGATAGTCTGATTATGAGTGCGACTGGATGGGTTGTGTATACGCCTCTCAATACGTAACCTTCATGCTCTCCTCACTGATTAGACATTGCTGTGCTCATTACGTCTGCAAGAGTGATCATTCTATGGTGTGGAAGAACTGCACCCCAGCCATGCACAGATGAAGTTTAATGGGTTATTTTACCTAGATTAGTCCTTCTAATGCCATGAGTCGGAAAAGGTTATATGCCCATCTCAAATCGAGCATTATTTCACTGCCAAAAAGCGAGTCAGGGTCATCGAAACAGACGGACAAAGCTGGCAAACAGCGCCACATATGTTCCTCAGGGGCTGGTTGTTTTTGTGGTGGTGAAACTGAAGCCTCTAAAGATATAAGAGAAGCTCAAAGATTTATGACTAGTATTCAGCTGGTGACAAGTTGTTCCCCTCATCAAAGCCCTTTTGTTTCTCATATTTATTTGGCAGGCAGATGGGCACAGACGATCTGTCTAAAGATTCCTTCTGCTCAGCCTCATTCAGAGTTAAAGGATATGGGGGAGGTGAAGCACACCTGGCTAATCAATAGCCAACATTTATTTTCCAGTGACATTAATTCACAGGGTAAAGACTTTTAAAGTGTTTTGGGGGAAATGTTTTCCTCAGAGTCAGATATATGAGGTCTGCGTAGAAATATTGATTACTTGTCATTTAGCAGATGCTTTATATCTGAAGTGATTTACTGTACACTAACTGCTGGAACAACCTCCCTGAAGCGATTGGTATAAAATGTTGAGAACCATGAATGAACTATAGCTTGAAGTTTAACTCTAACTGCAGTTCTGGGGTTTTACAAGTATACAGGATTGACTACAGGATTTTCAGACAAATGTACTTATGGTACTGTATGTCTAAATAATAATAGAATAATAATTTATGCAAAAGAAATTATACACTATGTGACCCTTTCTATGAAAACCAGGCTAAAGTCTCAAAATCAAATTATGAGATAACAAGCATCACAGTTTGATTTCACCTCTAAATATCGCAATGATTTCAATATTTGACATATCATTACTCAGTCAGTATTAAAGGTATAAAGGTTATATTTTCACAGAATGTTCTTTACATTATGTAGGATGATTTCATGTAAAAAACAGTAAATCACAAAAAAATTACTTTTGCTGGGTTTTCACAAGCAGGGTCACATATGTAAATTGCACCATAAAAGTATCATAACTATGGTCTAAATGGCTGATATAAAACAGCAGATATTCTGAATTAAAACAATCATCTTAATGAGTAAGTATCTGAAATGTAAGTCATTCAGTGAAAATAATCCCTTTTGCCGTAACAAAACACAGTAATTATACATAAAAATTTAAAGATGACAGAAATCATCTGTCATGTGTAGCATTGCAGCTCATCCTAATGTGTTTTGAACAAATCTTTCCCTGAAGTTGAATGAATCGGTTTTAAGAAACAGTACATGACCTTGACTGATTGATCCGGTGCAATCCAACTGATTGATCGCAGCATTTAACAGCTCACTTAAAGGGAAGATTATCAATGAATAGCGAAGTAAATTAAATAGACAAAGCCATAGATCGTGTGGCTTCAGAATATACAGCACATGTACAAACTGTATGGATCACTTTAATATAATGTTGTTTATGGCGCTTTTGTGTCCTTTTCTAAGCTTAAAAGCTTCAGTTGCAAAATCCCTCACAATGTTAGAACAGCAGGAGGGGAAAGTAAATTGCTGAACTTTCATTTCTGATTGAACGTTTTCTTCAGCTGGGACTCAAACAATTATGTCTGTCTATGGGATTATCTGCAGGATTTTCTAGCAAAAAGCACTCAAGGTATGTATGAAAAATAAAAATAAAGTGTTTTGTGTTGTGTTTGATGTTATATAATATTCTTCCTGGGATTAGTAATGAAGTTTAGACCTCCTAATACGTTTGTCTCTCTTTTTTCTCTACTGCAGTTGTTCTGAAATACCAAGCGCTTCCCGAGGTCCATCTTGAAGCAAGACTTTATGCATCATTTCTTTATGCTGTAATGTGTCTCTGAGGAAGATTCATTCACATAGAAAAGTGCCCCCAACTCTTATTTTCACCCCAACTTGTGCTGACACGGCACTGCAAGGTCAGACACTCAACACAGAACAGCATGTACTCAAATGACTGTGACGCACACTGATACACTCATATACTCCTGTAACTACTTTTGTCTAAGTTTGTGAGTCATAAACGTTGCGGCAGAAGGACATGATTACTTCAGGTATATTTAGATGCTGCTGATTGTGTAACACAAGCTCACCTCATAGGGACGATCATACCTTCAAGGTGCTGGCGGTTAGTACATGGAGGATAGTGCTTTAGCCAGCCATTTCTTGAGGCACATTTTGCTGATGAAAAACTCTGCACTTTTGTTTAAAGTAATCAATCTAAAGTACTTTAAACTGAGAAAGACTTTAAAAAAATAATCTGTTTGAGTAGGTGTAATTTGATTATGGTTTAGTGGTGATATCAAAAACATTTTCTAGCTATGCATCTTTTCTCTTTAAAATTAAGTTAAAGCAGAAGTGAGTGATTTTTTTATATCTTATAGTGGAAGTATATCACGTTTTCGATTAAAAAAAAAACGTTCTTTCACAACTATGAGTAAAACTTAAGTTTTAAGTTGATTTCTTTAAAAGTTTAAAGACTTAAAGTAGAGCAAGTTGTTATGAGATGATCTGTATGTCTGGCCAAAGCTATATGGCTTTAACCTGTTAACACTTATTATTTCACTTTAATATTTCATAGTTGAATTCTAATCTAATCATCATGACAAACTATGTATCGATGGAAAGATCTAAGACTACACATTTTCATAACAGTAAACACAATCTAAAAAATATCTAAAATAAAAAATGAAAAAAGATACAGTGCAATTTTATGTGTAGTTCATGTATGTGCAGTGACAGTTAAAATGTTGGTGGGATTTTGTGCAAGAGTGAATATTTGTGACAGACAGGAATATGATTTGAGATGACAGTAACACTTATTAAGCTGTATGATTTATATTTATTTTCTTTGGAAAATAGAAACAGATATTTAGTATGTAAAAACATTTGAGCAGCATTTGACAGAACATAAGAAAAGAAAAGAACATTTTCACATAGTTCCACAAACTTCCACTGAGTCACGAACACAGCCCCTAGAACCCACCATGTCAACGTCTTCTTGCATTTTAACATCTTTACAACAAAATGGCAGAATCTCCCTGGTTCCCCCAGAGGTTCTGCTAACAACAGGATGTCCCAGGAGAACAGCAATTCCGAGCAAAACCAAACACTTCACAACACAGCACGGCCGAGGCTTTTTCCAGTAGATACTTTGCTTATTGGGGAAGACGACTTGAGTTTTTGCAGCGATTTGAAAGTTAATCGTAACGTATCTGTAAATAGAGATATATATGTATATATATAAATAAATATACCATTCTTTCCCACAAATATGAAATATATACAATAACTTAAACATACACACGTCTGCACTGTCCAAATAATGCTTTCCACGAACAAAGCATCGCAGAAGACGCGCATACAATGGTTTGGTTTGTTCTCTATCTCTTCTTTTTTTTTTGTGGGATACCACTTGTAAACTTTCATGATAATACATCCTCTGCTTCTTTTGCAGCACAGATACCCGAAGACTCACAAGTTCAACAAACACACACACGTGACCATGCAATCCCGTTAAGTCCTCGGTCATGTAAACACTTTAGATCATCTTCATGTTGACTCGTCTGGGCCCGCTCGTTTCTGTGAGTTCCGAGTTTGCTCCTTTCCGCTTTCGTGGGACGTACTGGATATCCACGCTTCCTCTGTGCTTCCCTTTGCCTCGACTCCATGCAAACAACAACAGGAAACAAAATAAAACGACACCCAGGAAGCTGAGGCAGCCCATTGCCGTGGAAACCAGGATGGTGGTGAAGTCCAGCACCACCCTGATGGTGAACTCTTCGGTGCCATTGGTCACGGAATTGTTGTAATCGGGGTCAAACATGAAACTGCGGTTGGCATAAAGAGCTCTGTCCTGGATTGCAGAGGTTTTCACGGCGAGTGTTACGGACAGAGTGGCGTTTCCGGCCGGGTTGGATGCCACGCACACATACATACCGCTATCCTGAGGCTCTGCCATGCGAAACTCCAGTGAGCCATTGTTGTGGACGACGACTCTGCCTGTACTCTTTGTGGTGATGTGTCGCCTATGTGGTGTCAGCCATGAGACCGAGGGAGGCGGCGCGCCCTCCGCACTGCAGTACAGCCAAGCTCTCTGTCCTTCTTCCGCCTGTGCCGGATATGTTGCCATGGAGACGACCCTGGGCTTGGTGCAGATAACATAGCGAGAGATTAGATTTTCCGCCAGATCCCTTAGGGGTTTTCCAGCCAGGGGGGCAGGCGCACTACATTCAGGTTGAACCTCCCCGTACAGCAGAGGTGGATTCCTCTCTAGCAGCCAGCGCAGACGACAGTCACACACTAACGGATTCTGACCAATCAGGAGGCTCTGCAGCGACTCGGACGCAGGAAACACGCTTCTTTCGAGTGTGGATAGACGGTTGTACGACAGGTCAAGAAGGCGCAGCGAGGAGGCTCCTTGGAAAGCCTGAGGCTCCACAATGAGCAGGTTTGCCTGTCGCACTCGCACAACTTCCAGCCTGTCCATTCCCCGCAACCATCCCGCTGGCAGGACCCTTATGCGGCTGTAAGACACGTTGAGATGCATCAGATACAACAGGTGCGTCACGACTGGCACGGATGACAAGTTGGTGTGAGTAATAAACAGCGTGCTGAGGTTCATCCCCTGCAAACTTGACGTGGGAAACCCTTCTAACAAAGGCCAGCGGTCCACCTCCAGATGTCTGAGTCGTGGCAGACCCTTAAAAGCGTGCGCTTGAAGCTCGTTGATCCCCAGGTCCCGTAATCGCAGGCTGGTCAGGCCGTGCAGATGAGCGAGAGCGTGCGTGGGCACCGTGCTCAAGTTGCAGCGTTGTAGTGTCAGGGAGCGAAGCGATGCCAGGCCGCTAAACGCCCGTGGGGCGATAAACACTAGCTCATTATCACTTAGCTCTAGAACACGCAGTCTTCGCTGCTCCTCAAAGCCGTAGTCCAGCAGAATAACAAGACGGTTCTGACTGACATCCAGCATGGTGAGCTCACTGAGGCCGGCCAACGCTCCGCGAGGCAGCAAGGTCAGCTGGTTGCTGCGCAGACGGAGCAATCGTAGCCGGGGCTGGGCGCGGAAGCTGTTGGGCTCCACGGAGGACAACAGGTTGTTGCTGAGATCCAGCTCCTCCAGCAGAAGAAGCGAGGAGAAGTTTTGTGGCGTTACAATGCGTAGTCGGTTTTTACTGAGGTCCAATGCCCTTGTTTCTATAGGGATGCCTTCAGGCACCTGCGCTAGCCGTCTGCGATGGCACGAGACGGAACGGGTGGGCACGGAACACTCGCAGCGGGCAGGACAGGCGTGGGCGGGGCAATGAAACAGGAGGAGTGACAGGAGGGAGAACCCCACAGCACAAGTGAACGAAGAGAACAGCATGGCCACCTGCAGAGACAGAAAACAAGAACAAAGAAAGAGATGTGTGATATAATACAATAAAAAATATTGTTGCATGACTAATATGCCTAGTTGACATTTCTGCAGAATAAATTTGAATACAGTAAAATGCACATGAACTCAACTAAAAGTATTTTTATTGTTAATTGTAAACGCTGTCAAACTAACCAAACTATTTGAACACACACAAAATAAATATTAATGAAACTGTATTTTAATTCTGCAAAAATACACACACAGAGAGATTTCATGCGGGTCTCATAATTTAATACTCCAGATAATGCAAACATTAGAAATGGGCTTTTTGTAAATGTGTGTACTCAGTAGATAAATAAATTATTTATATATGAAGGTTAAAAAGCTCTGTGTAGCTGTAATAAAAAGAAAAAATATGTGATCGTTAACAGTGATTAAATAAATTAATTAAATAACGCTGCTTTTTGACATAATTGTATATAGTTGTCACTTTCAATCAGCCTTTAATGTATTAAAGTTTAAATAAAAATAAAATCATGCAATTAATGTTTCTCAGTCCTCGAGTACTTATAACAAACATCCTCATTTGTAATCTATGACATTATAATGCATACACATGCACACAAGCTCCTTTCTTCCTTACCAATTTCCTAACACGAAACCCCTTCCTGATTCTAGCTGATGGAACCCTGTGGTACATCGATTGTCTCTTTCTTTCCCTCTCTCATACGCACACACATACAAAGCCCGCTCTCAGAAAGACATCTCCAAACATGCCATAACCATGGAAACCCCATGCTCCCCTGGCACAAGACCTGCTTTGCCAATCAAAATCAATAATGGAAGAAAGCAAAAGACAGGCATTCCACAGGTCTGTGAGACACGGAGCATAGATGTTTAATTTAGACTGATTTTGAATACGTTTTCTGTGTGAAAAATAAATTGATAGGGAAAATGAGATATCACATTCCACAGACTATAAAATAGGCAGATAATATCACAAAATCACATGATTGCACTACAATGCAACAAAACTAAAAGAAGAAGGACTCTTATGGATACCTTCTTTTATTGCTAATGCATCAATTAACATCCTTTATCATTCTACGGTGATATACAGCTCTTGACAACATGATTTATCTTGAATAAGGATCACCAACAGGGGAAATTGTTACATTTACTGTCTATCTATCTTGCATGAGATTGCATCGTTTAAACCTGCATGTAAATTACAGTCATTTGGTCTTGGCATTAAAAATGAATGCGTCCGTCGTAAAAGCCCAGCATGTTCAGATTTTCCCTAGAAAACAGAGTCTCCTGCTTCAGATAATTAAACCTTAAAACATCCCTAACTATCTGACTATTACACAAGCTCTTATTCCATATACGCTTCTTACTTTCAGGCTAAATCACAAAGTTTTAATGCTCCCTTAGACATAATGCACACTGCTGAATGCTAGAAAATGACGTGTTTCACATTTTTTAATTATGAAGAAGAGACGAGCATAGTTATTGCTTTGAAAATATCATTATTACTAAGCATCGTTTGGGAAAAGTTATGGCGACATAATTTCTAAGAAATAGTCAATTATGAAATCATAATAGATTCTAGTGTCTTCATCGCTCTGAAAGGCCGTAAAACGAAATACCCACTGGCCATAATCATGGGCTAAAAAATAGGCCACAGCATTTTCTGTGAACTGGTAAGACTTGGAAGACTCGCAAAACCAATATAGCTGCAGATTGACCTGTGTTGCACTAAATCAACTCTGTGTCTATAGGTTTCCTGTATAATTTAGACATGTGGCTTTCAGCTTGTCAATATAACACAAATTTTTTTAGTATCGTCCTTTGCACAGTATATTTGCATTTATTTGCATCTGACAATGGAAAATAACTATATATAGACTGATAAAGATTTAATGCACAATAAAAAAATGAGTATTTATACATGCTACCTGCAAAACCATGTGTGCCATATGCAAATGCACTATTTTTATATTTTATTTGATATTTCTATTCATCTCTTCACATTCTGTGTACACGCCCCATTCATATTTATATTATTCTGTAACTATGTTATTTCTGTCATTTCTGTGAGAACAGAAAGTTTCTGCTATTCTTACTGAGCAATAACACTCTTTCTAACTTCTTTAAATTCATTAAATCGGCAAGAAAAAGTTGAAAGAGATGCAAATTCATTAAAAATCAATTACAGATTCCACTGGTCTAAATGACTCAAACCTTGTGTAAGAAGCACAATCTGCCACAGTCAAACACGCAGTGTGATTAGTAAAATCAATATTCTCCTTTCCTTTAAAAATCAATATCAATACATGCCACAACACTTGCCGTTGCACATTGACTGCTGTTTTAAAGAGCATTATTGCGAATGTCCTTGTGTGGACAAGAGAAGCATTTCTTAGCCTCGGAACAATTCTCTTTCATTCGCAACTCCATCAAGTTCATGGCGACACAACGCGTGAAACCTCTGCCTGCCAGCATGAGTGTCAGAATGAAGACAGAGGACATGTCTGGGTGGAACATCAGGGGGCATCGCTAAGCCTGTGGTTCCTTATGGGAAGCAGCTTACAGACAGGAGAAGTTTATTAAGTTTTAATGAGTTAATAATTCAATTCATCCCAGCCGATCCAATGACAGTATCAGCAGCGGGGGAGAGCATGAGTGTTGATGTAATTCTTGCTAAAAGCGCCTGGATTAGAAAGGCATTTCTAAATCTAAGTCAATCAATTAATCATTACCAAGTCCTCTTTTGGAGGACTGAGATAAGCTTTCATATAAGAGGATATGTTATCACGCAGCGGGGAACAGTTTTTGGCTCGGACAAATGCGTGCTTTCAGTTTTTTAGAAAATCTGTGTTGTTATCTCAGTTCCTGAATCTCTCTTTCTCTCTACGGCACACAGACAGAGTAGCACTTTTTAAAGCAGGTTTTAAAGGAATGGTTTAACCCAAAAATAGAAACTGTCATCAGGCACTCACTTTTCTGTCATTCCAAAGCTATATGACTTTCTTGTGTGCAACACAGAATGTCCAAAGTGCTCTTTTCTCTCTGCAATGAAAGTGAATGGTGACTTCCATAACTGTCTCTAGTCCCCATCTGCTTTCATTGTATCCTGCTAAATATCTCCTTCTGTGTTTTACATAGGGAAAAAGCCGTAGGTAAACAACGACAGAATTATCATTTTTGGACACGCAAACCCTCCTGTATGCATATGACTATGGCAAAGTCAATTTCTAGTGTATCAAAATAGACAACCGAGCATTTCCTCCTGCACTGCAGGTGATCTTTGGGAAATATTTGCCCGCACCTCGCCATTGATCTACATCAGTGTCTCGCCTCCATAGACGGGATTGTGAAGCCTGCGGTTTTTCTTACTTTGAGGACATTCTGCAGATTAACTTGGTCTAATTTTAGTTTATCTAATTTTAGTCTCATCCATTTTTCATTGAGTGAAACCACCACAGCCACTGAGAGAGCAGTGTCCCATCTCCCACCGGCTGGATGTGCGTACGGTGTGTGTGTCGGCGCTATCTGACACCAAAGGGAAAATGCAAAAGTTGGTGTGTTGGGGAGTCTAAATGAGAATCAGAATGTAGCTTACACATATATACATAAATTTCAGAGTTAAATCTGTGGGAATGCACGCTTGTGCGTGTACAGCCCATGCTGGCTGACCTTCATACTTCGGGGTCTCCGGATCTAATGTTTTATTCAGGTCTACAGCGTGAGCCTGATCTACATTTGGTGATCATTTCATACAGAGGTGTCTAAATGTAGGTGCCACAGCCTGTGTGTGTGTTCCCTGTGTGTCGCTTTTAGTCAGCGTGCTGTAGTATCTCTATGATACTCTGATCCAGCCCAGTGGAGCGCTATTGACTCCTGCTATTGATCTCTGTGTTATTACACATTCACTTCTTTGCACATCTCTAGCATTGCACAAGACTGAAACCCTGTGTAGCTCTGCACCCATGGCAACCGGCCGTCAGTCAAGCTCTTATCTCTGAATGTTTCATATCCCTAGAGCTCAGGTGAAAATCTACTGAATACTTTATTAATACTCAAATGATTTTGCTGGAGTCTGAGGTTTTTCACATTTTTCACGCCGAATTTAAAAATCCTGTACAGTATTTTAGTGCAAACCTGTGTCAGATCTTTTTGAACGCAACCACAAGACATTTACATCTATGTTAGATTCCATGTATATTGCACCTTATTTACAAATATCTGCAATCTGCAAAGGTTGATCTTTTATCGCTTAGGAGATCTGATGGAGTTTTCAGTTGTGTTTCATATAGGTATCATCAGAGTCTCGGATGTTTCTTTTAAAATTGCAGAAGAGAAATAATAATAGAAGCAAATGAGATAATTGTTAAAATACATGAATATGTAGCTGTAAAATAAATGTAGAATTGCAGAGCTCAGTTTGTCACATTGTTGAGATCTCTTCTGAGATCTCCAATGGAGATTTCTGAGATCTCTTTTTCTCAAATAAATATCTGAGACACAGTAGACGCCTTTTAATCTCATTGACGTCTAGGAGGAACAACTGAAATATAAAAGAGATCTCATGTGCAATTTTTCTTATAGGAATTACTGCACACAGAAAGCAAAGCAGATGATAAATACAAATATGTCTATGTATATTTCCTACTGATCATGACAGTCAGTTTTTCATTAAATGATGATCAGAGCATTATAGCTAGACATATCCAGACACTTGGTTCAAAAAAGCTCACTTTCTATATTTTAATAGGCAATACAGTGCTTGGATCGCAGCGGGGGAGCGACACTTTACAGTCCTGGTAAAGTAAGACAAATCATAGTAGTGTGCTACATCCTCCAGAATCTCACACTCAAAACCACACCGCAAGTTGAGGAGAATCGACGTGCAAATTGCATTTAACAATAAGTGTTTTGGGCGTGTTTGTGCCGCTGCCTGATTTGCATAATTCTTTTAGTGAATCGTGTGCTGAAAGACCACAGACAGAATGTGCAAATAATCAATGCCATCAATTCATTCTCAGGTGACTGTTTTCCTCACGAGAAGGTATTGGTGAATATTTCCTGCTTTCGTGTCTGTTCTTATTGGAATAAATTAGTATGTTGATGTGCGCGTCTTTGTGTGTCTCTCGATCTTTCTGGTAGGACGTGTTTATGGGCTGATGCAATGTGTTTATGTTTACTGAACATCAGTAGGGTGTCTGGTAAGCTCTGAGCTGCTAATGCCTTAATTCAGGGTGTGTTTGTGAAGCCTGTCAGCACCCGCTTTTCAACTGACTAGAGTTAAAACAGGAAGTCTTTACAGAATCCCAAAACACAACCATGCACACATTTACACACATAAAGCTCAAACATATGAATGGATAATACAGGCTTAGAAATACCATAAGTTTGGATAATAAAAAATGTATATTTTCTTAAAAATATTTTCTGGTCATCAGCTAGTCCTTGGTGTGACAATTTTACACTAATCGTGTGGTTGTTCATGTAGTCTTATTATTAACATAAGGTCATAAAACTGAATGCATAATATTAATGAAAGCATGCGAATAATGCGTTTTAAAATAATTTAAAAATGGGTAAAACATGTTACACTGCAGCAGGCTATAATGTGTTACTGTACGTCAGTTACGAATGCACATTTGCATACACACGAATAATGCATAGCTAAAAATTTGCAAATTACATTTCTGAGTCTCTAAATTTGCAATTCTGAAGAAAACTCTTTTCAGGGTGACATTACAATTGTGTGAGAAACAATGAATTCACACCCTGAAACAAAGAAACTCAAAATGCAAAGGGCACATGGATATGATGTTGGGCAGAGAAAATAATTAAAGACCCAATAGAATAGAAGAATCCAAGGCAACAAGAATATAAGACGGAATAATGAGAAGAATATAAGCAGCAAATCAAAAAGAGGAACGTGTTGCTGTGAATAAGAGCAAAACTAAGAGACAAAGAAACCAGGCACTGATTCCTCTTTCCACCTGCATGCCTAGATAATACCATTAATGTGTGTGCAGTCACGTTTATTTGGCCAACAGGTTTTCTCCTCCCATTGGCATTTGTCTGTGTGTATGTATATCACTGTGCTACTGTGTAGTTGAGCATCATTTATGCATTCTTGCCGATTTCTTCTTTTCATGCAGACAGTGAGTACACTAACACACTCACAAAAAGAAAGGGCTGCGAGAGACGGAAAGAAGGCAAGGTTTGATGAGCCGACAGCTTTCAGACTTTGCTTCTGCAATGCTAATTAACCCTGCAGACAAAATCCAACATTCCACTAACCCTTTACGCAACAAACACACACCCACACACACATACATGAAACTTTAAAAATGTTGTGTATTCTTTCTTTTTTGTTTTACATATCATTTTTTTCCAAAACTGCCTAAATACATCATCTTATGTATGGATAAGGGGGTTTCTTTAAAAAAGTATGAAAAATGTTCTATTTCCTAAAAATGTCCTATTGTCTTTAAGTCAAGATGCTCAAACAAGATGAACAACCAATTTGGTTTAATCATTTGATAATATTCTCTTATATTTGTTGGGTATTATTTAGGCATATATTTATATTTAACTTATTTGCACTTAAATTACTTTTAGGTTAAGTACTTGGTACTTGAGTTTTGAGTGGTTGCTATCAGGGGAATAACATTTTTGAAATGTAACTGGCCAATCAGAATGAAGTATTCCAGAGAGCCTCGTACTGTAATAAGCATAGCTCATGATGGGTTGATTTTTATCTTTGAATCATTGTAACCACAAAGCCTTTTCTTTCTAAGGATCGGTCCTTACACTCATCAGGATATTGTCCTTTATGTGCTGAGACAGAGTGTTAGTCCGTATTTGACATGTCTGGGGAATTAGATCAAGATGATGTCAGCTGTTCTAAGAGGCAATGTTCTTTACAGCACTCTGGTTTTGATCCCATAGAGTGCTTTTCCATTATGGGTCCAAACCCGCTTTGGCAGGAAATCTCGGCACTTGATTGAATAATTATTACTGCAACGACCATGTCACAGACAAATAAAACACATGTGTTGATCAACACTGTGAAATTCTGTCAGTTAAACCCTTTCATAACTTATAAGTTGTATATAATGTATCTTTCTCAAATATTTGATTGCACTGACCAATTAATTATTTGAAAGAAGTCATAAGGTACTTAAAGTCTAAGCATATAGGCCATCCAACTCAATCTCAAGTAATTAAACTCAGACCACTAACTGAAATTACTTTGGCAGTGGCCACCGCTATCTTTCTGAACAGCTTCTTCAGCCAAATATTCACAGACTCTCACATACAGACAAGATTGGCAAGGCCACGCATCTATTTACATGCATATTTAGTTTGTTGCTTGAAATATGCTAATTCATGCACATAATGCAGATTAGCGAGATAGTTATCAGGCTTCATCTCTTTGAGAACTGTTTGTCCCAAAACATGCTAACAAGTGAGCGGGAGAAATAAATATATGACCTCATTCTCCCGTGCTGGATTGCGTAAAGTGACGGCAGTCAGAGAAACAAATATATTAACAGTTAAAGTGTGCTACCCCCCTGCCTGATGGACGTGAACTGCATGCAGATGTAAAGTTAAACCTTTAGTGGCCCTGCTTACAGTCAGCACACACTCATTCTGTCACAAATGGGACGTAATCTGCAGCTACTAAACATAAATAAAAATCCTCCCTTTAGAAATGCCGGAAAAGTAAAAAAAGTAGATTTAAAAAACTAGGTATTGAAAGATGACTTACAGCATTAACTGAGGGAATAGATTTTGTAAACCAAAATCTGCTCGTCTCTCTTGAGGACGTTCAGAAAGCCCCCAGAGGCCACCAGGGCCAATGGAGTCGAAACAGAGCAATCTGTACTTTGAAAGAAGCCTAATTAAAAAGCACAAACATTTGCTCAGTCAGACAAAATTCAGAGTTGGTTTGTCATATATCTGACAATATAATGAATCTGTCTAGTTGTGAATATTTGTTGACATATAAAGTATATGTGAGATATTCTGGGCAGCTTGTGAAATCTCTCATAAAACTAAAGTCATAGCAAAATATACAGTGATTAAAACTCCTGTGAGATAAATAATTGACATTTATAGGTCACTGGGCCTTGTGCAAAAACTGTAATGTTTAAAATTAGCTCAAACTAAAATCTACCTCAAGTTTAAAGGTGCAGTTTAGCAAAAAATAAAAAGGTGTGTCATCATTTAATTCTACTAGTTCTCTGGATCATAATCTTTTTTTAGCATAATGCTGCTCTCTTTCATAAAATAAAGTCTGAAATTCAAAGTTGTAGTTCACCCAAAAAAACCTTTTGTCCACAGTCATATTTTTTTCAATAATAATTTTCTTTCTTTTTCTCATGAATCAAAAAAGCAAAAACCAAAAGAATATGTTCCAGACTGAGTGTTCTGCCACTTTTCACTTTTATTGCAAATGTTATACTTTTGTCTGTGCAATAAAAGTGAATGGTGACTGAGGCTGTCAGTCATTAACATTCTGCCTAAAATCTTTTGTGTTCCAGAAAAGAAAGTCATATTGGTTTGCAACAACATAAGAGTAACTGGCAGCACAGCCCCAACATGGAAAGGCAGTATAGATAAAGGATAAATAAAAAATTTTATTTGCTATTCACAAAATTTTTTGTCTTGAACAAAACATTCACATATATGGAGAAGATCAGCTTGGGCATTTTGCTATTTGCTGTACCATCATACATAAGTTAACCATATGTAAAGAGTAGAAAATGTTTCACTTTTAAGGGAACTATTTTTATCATTTTCATTTTTGAGTCTTTTTTTGACTGATGATTATTGATAGTCCAGTAGATTGAGAAAGGAAGCGATAGGGAAGGAGAGAAGCTGGGAAACTCAGGTTTCCCAAACCGCTGTTCTGCTACATGTCTGGAGCGATTCATTTTATATTTTTAGGTAAACTATTCCTTAAATATCTGACCAAGAGTCAGTCTTCATCTTCAGACACCTCCTCTATACCCCTGCTCTATACCTCCCCCCACCCCCCCATATGTCCCTGTCACATTTTGTTAACACTACTGTATCTAATTTGTTACCCTGTTGGCATCTCTCAAAGTTCCTTAATCAAACCAACAGCTAAACTGTCAGACTTATTAGCCTGTCCTCTGAAGCATGGACTCACGCTTTACAAACCCCTTGGGGCAAAGGTTTTACATCACTTGTCACTAGTTCTGAATTACTCAATATCATCATACTGTAAGTGTGTTGGTTAGTCTAACAGAGATGCCAAACTATCTGCATATAAAGAAATCGCTATACTATTGCCTTTTAGTAGTGGAATAACCTGCTAAACATGTGGAACTTACTGGTATACTCCACAGACAGCTGTATAATCTCAGTGGTGCTTTGTTTTGTCCTTTTTATAAATTGCTTTATTCCTTTCTGATTTGTATCTTTCACAACCAGCTGAAAAGTGATTGTAACGATACAATATATGCACATTCTAATAAGTCATTCTGGCATATAAGAAAAATGTATTTATGTAAATGTATTTCTGCATGCCCCGGAAAACACTTCATACTGTATTGAAACGTTATGTCTTAGGGGTTTACGTTTACCTCGAAACAAACATATTTAAATCTCAGAGAAATCCTATCTAATTTAGCCTTCAATTCTTGTAGTATTGCTGAAGTTCTTTGTAAGCAGTCTGGAGGAATGAATTTGGCAGACCTAATCTAGGTCTTTTGCTTTGCTAAAATAAAATGAGAAACATTTTACTTTATGGTCCAGTTGATAGAAGACGTCAGCGGTGCAAAAGCAGCAACACAATACAGACCTGCTGGTGGCTTTGGTGCAGCTTCCAAGAAGAATGAAGCCCAGAATAAGAGGTTAAACAGTTCCTGCCACATTTAACACGTTATAATTACATGGTAATTTGAATAATATTCCATTAAAGAATAGTTAAGCCCGTTGTTTCTGTAATTAGAAACAAAAAATAAAGACAAGGACTATTGTTTTTTACAGAAAATAAAGGATTACAATTCCTCTGAGGGGTAATGTTACACATGATGTTGATGGGGTTGTTATGATTTAATTAGTTCGGACACAAATGATTATACAACAGTAGGTGTTAGGGTGTTAGTTTCCAGCATGTTCAATACATGTCAGAATTAATCAAAATATTACCTGAGGCATTTGGGCACTAAATTACAGATTGTCAGTACAACAGCATAATAGTGAGAGGGATATTTTGTGCAATGATTATTTAAACAAGCAGTTAGTATTAAATAATGTACTTTTAATTATGTTTTTATTAATGTATAGGCCTATTCATTATATTATATTTACGTTTTCATATTTTTCTCTGACACTAAAAATGCATTTAGGAGGAGCAGAGAGATTACAGCAATGCTAAATTTGGTGTGGGTAAAATTACTTCCAAGGTCAGAGTTTCAGACAACAAAATTTTTTCATGTGTGCATGCATTTCTGCTTTCCTGTGTTCACATGTATAAATGGAAGTGAATGAAGCACAGAGTCAAGTGTGGCCGCACCTTTAAGCTTTGCCTGTCACTAAGCAACGCACATACTGGAACACAGTATGTGAGTAAATTAAAGTAACAGCATTTTTTCTCCAAACTAAAAGAGTTACTGTAACCTCTTTACTCATACTTTACCAATAACCCCCTCCTTATTTCTGAAAGAAATCTTAAGACTCCTCATACACTCTAAGCAATGCTTGACCAGTACTAAAAACTACTGCTGTATCTGAATATGAAATATATTCGTTTTGAGGTCTTTGTGTCAAACTTCCCCTCAAAAAACCTTCACATATCATTTTCACACATCCATTCAGCACATCCAGTGACACCTACTGTACACACTTAACTCATTCACATATTTAATCATGTACACCATGCTTAAAAAGTTAAAAGTCTGAATGTATTTTCTAAGGCAGAAACAGACGCTCCCCCGGTCTCCTACAATAAAACCGGATCCTCCGTTAACCTAAATCGCCTCGAACAACTTGCAAGGTCCATTACCTCAATCGCCTCAATGTTTCTGTTTTTCTCTCTCTCCCTCCGTCAGTCCTTAATGGAGCTGAAAATTGAATTCCATATCTCGTATATCTGCCGAGTTCATATTTTGCCCTAGAAGCGTTTAACCCAAAAAATCGCGCTTTTCTCACACCAGCCGAAAATGCAAATGCGCGAATCACGCACGCTCATTTATTCATCAAGTTACTCACTTATGTGTCTGTTTCCCGAAGCCTGGTCTCTATCCTGTCGATGGTGTCTGTCAGCCTAAACCTGTGCCTCTTTCCACCCCCGAAATCCAGAGTTTTTGCTCTTTACCCAGGAACAGCATCCATCACTGTCCGCTCCTCCAGTCTATCAGCGCGAGAGAGGAAATGTTGAATGCCACATGAGAGAGGATTGCTGTGTGTGTGCTGTCCGCTGAGAGCTCCGCTAATGGATGTGCGCATCAACACCGACACCTGACCATCACAGACAAAGTGAACTACTGACACAGTTACGTGTACCGCACACGATGGAATAGCGCATTTCTTAAAACGGTGATTTCTCTCACTCGCTCCTGTTTCTTTTTTCCCACCTCTCAAAAAAAAGCGCAGCAGCAGCTATCTCTGAAACCCCTGGCTGAATACATCACCACTTTCTCCTTTATGACTCACATGCACACGTTATGATCTATTCCTACCTGCCACAGTCTTTTAAATGCAGGTAGACTTTCATACAGACACAGTGTTTCTTTTACATTTACATCCTTCAGTACTTCTCTTGAGTAATACAGTAATACCAACTCTGTGACAAACAAGGCATACAGTACGTGTTGTGCTGGTTACCTGTGGCTGCTGCTCTAGATGCCATAAGGATCAGCCTTCCTGTAATCAGCGTCTGGGTGATCAGCTCAAGAGGAAGAGGGAACAGCCAGCACTCTGTCTCCACGACAACGCCCGGCAGATGCCACACCTCCAGTTCGGGCTGCTCAAGAACAATAAGCGTTTATCTCCACCCTCCCTCACTTGGCTTCTCCATCCTCTGGTTCCCGCTGCAAACCTGCGCTGGCTCGGAGAGAGTGACGTGCTGGTGTGTGTGACGTCTTACCTAAAAAGAGGCAAGGATATTCTGTGTGTCTGTTAGACTGAGTTTCACAAGGGGATTAGACACTTTTCATGTCTGTGACGCACAGAAGAGAAAGCAAGAGAGAGAGAGGGCAGAGGAGAAAAAGAAGCGGGAGACCAGAGATGGAGTGTGAGGAAGAGACAGCGGATGGGGTCGTCATGGAGATATTCACCCATGAAGAATATGGGGTGAATGACGGGGAGGGGAGGGAGGGTAATGGCACAAGGAAAGCCCTGAGACACACACATGTACGCACACACGCTACACAACACTTTCTATTCAGTTTCACAAAAAAGAAAAAGCAAAGTCGCTAATAATGAACTGAAATGAAAAACGCACAAAGGCGCGCACGCTAATCTGCATGCTCATATTCTCTCTTTGTCCTCGTGAGCTTTTCCAGTGTAAAACACTAGCCCTGAGGGAGGCCTTTCTACAGCTATATTGTGTATCTGACTTAATGCTCTTGCTTTCAGATTAAAATAGCTGCAGCCAAATGCTTTAAAGACGTCACCTTCTCTAAGATTACATAGCCCGTCTTGCCCTTTCCTGCTTGTGTGTAACATGAACTTTAATTTAAAACCCTACTGATGGGACAAAGTGAAGGGCAATTGTCTTGACAAACACGAAAATGCCATGTCCAGTTCATATCAACATGGTGTAGGTGACAATCACCATAATCTAATGTTGAAAATATGACAGGCTCTCTAAACAAAAGAACCCACAGCAAGCAATTTTGGACTTTGCGCTGGGTGCTAAAATTAAACCACTCACCATCAGTTAAAACCCTTCATAACAACGAAATAATTGATTAAATAAGCTGTCGTCAGCATAGATGAAACCTTGATGTGTATGATCTGATAGTAACTTGTTAGTCGACTGTATCTTGGGAATAAATGTATGCAGCATGTGCTCTGTAGAATGCCAAATGTGCGTTCAAAGGTGCAGCGGTGATTGTAGAGCTTTATCGTCTGATCCTGTCATGCTGATCTGATATCAAACAGATGAAAGCTTGTTGTGATTGAACATTCCATGAGTTCGCACAACATCCAACCCACACAGACAAAGCCTTCTCCCAAATTCACAAAGTGAAAGTTACAGTAAAGCTTAGGCAGGCCTGACTTTAAATCACATTTTAGCATAACAAGTTATTACAGTAAAAGGATGAAAGGCAATCATATTGCAGGCAAAAATGCCAGTCTTGTTTACTTCTTTCTCAGTCAGTTAAGGTCAGCGTGTTTACACTAATCCAATCTAGTGTTTTTGAAAAACCTATGTTTTCATAGTCCACACTACAATGCATTTTCACTTGGGAGAACGTTTTCAAAAAGCGTTGTTTTCATTGACAAAAATGTGTGGACGAAAGGCCAAAACAGAAGACGTATAAGTGTATACAAGGCCATAGTCTGTGGCTAAATGCATTTGTCAATCCGCTTTTGAGACCTAACCATGTTCTGTACCCACTTTGTTAATTAATAGAAGTGACAACTACATTCTCCAACTAAATTCACTCAGTGACAACTACGTTTTTGTCCGAACTGAACTGAACAATGGATTGTTAATTCACAGACAGCACTTCTTTTAGACCCTGACAGCACTTATGAGCTCCTTTTCAGGAGTGCTGCAAGCAAATCACAGATACGGAGATGTGCAGACTCCCTTGCAAATTTTGACATCCATCCGTCTCTCTTCAATGTAGTTGTTGTTGGGCTCTGTTGTCTAACGCCAACCTATACATTACAGTTCAGGGAGAGAGGTGTATATTAAAGGACATGCTAAATGAGCATAAACAAAACACGGCACTTTTGTCAACAGCTGTTTATTAGAAATGTGCCTACACGATTTGTCTTCTCCAGGGGTTAAACTATTTGTATCCATGGCTCATGTTTACATTAATAGAAAAGCCAAAACTAAAAACTTGTGATGGGATCACCATTCACTTTCATTAAATTGAAAGTAGCTTCCCAGAACACATGAATCATAATACATCTTTTAACAAATATTTGGATGAGTATTTTTTATTTGGGGGTAAAAAATGAATAACTAAAATTAAGGACCACAATACCACTTTATGCATTAAACAACAAGGATTGTGTCTAAAGGTAGCTGATTTACTATTTCTTTACAAATAAAAACGCAACATTCTCAGCAAACATGAAAAAACAACCAATTTAATTATTTATGAAACGCTTTGATGTTTTTTTTTAATGTTTGATCATTTAAGGTCGTCTTTGTTTCAAAGAAAAACAAACAGAGATACGATGGCTTACTTTGACGATAGAAAATGAGCTGCATTCATTAACGTCTCTTCACACGTCGTGCCGTACAAGAGAAATCAGTGATATTTGTGTGGAGTCGTGTGTTAGAATTAACATAACACACTTCCTCAACTCACTCACACACACTCCACATGCAGCTCCTCGCTGGCCGTTCGGTTGCCATTGGAAACCATCAGAGCGCATCAGATAGAGTCCTCGAGGGACTCCTGTCCACAACACATATAAGCAACGTGTGTGACAAAGAGCTTACCGATGGCTGCACAATTCGGTTTCGCACCCTTTACCTCATAAAAGAAATAGAAAGTCATCTGTCATCACTCTAATAGCACAGCCAGCAAAAGCATTTAGGGTCATGCTGTGCTTGGATATTGAGCAAGACAGTTGAGAAAATGAAATAATTATGGGACGGTACAAATATAAATAACAAGGGCGAAATAAACCCTATACAAAATGGTGCTTCGATTGTCTTTCAGACTCGTTTTGTGATTTATGTAAGGCAGGAATATATTGTTTTGCTCTATGAATTTATTGCTTTTTATTTTATTTGCAGTAAAACCATAGTAATTATACAAATGATAATCAATCCAACTAAAAACATGCTTACTACAATTTAAGTAGCCTATAATAAAACCATGGTTAATTTTCCTGCTGAAAAGCAACAACTGAAACCACCTTAATCTCGATGACTGGTTAATCTGGCGTTCAACTGGTTTTACCTGGTGGGTCAGATGATCTTCCAGTCTAACCAACCATCTTGATCATTTAAAAAGTGGTCAAAACCAGCATGGCAAACCAGCTAAACTAGTTCTGCAGGGTTTGAATATGTGCATACATAGTGATAGTATTCATACCTGAAGCTGATATATTGTATTCATGAAGCAATATGTTGAAATATGTATGAATAACATTGCTTTTCCCTTTTTACCACAGGCACTGGATTAAATTAAAATCTTAAATTTTAAGATACGTGGCAACACACAGAAACATATGGTTCCTTCAGACAAAGCCAAAAAGCCATCATAGCTCTGGGAATAGGGACAAGTGCTCTCTCGCTACAGCCAAAGGCTTGAGCTCTTTATGTTAGTGAGGATGACTAATTGTCAGAGACAAAGTGAAGGTTGAGTCTCCATCTTGTGGTCATTAATCACAATATTCTCAGATCTGCATCCCACAGCCTTGCCTCCAAAACAATCTGAAAGTGTATTAGCACATTTAGATTATTGGCAGATGAATATGCCGTACACTGCGTATAGAATATTCATGACAAATATCTAAGCATGAGCAAGTGGAAAACAACACTTAATCTAAATGTTGATTACTGCTAAAAATAGCACACAAATTTATACAAGTAGTGTATACTCTATATTTAATAATCCTTGTGTGTTTACTTGCATCACTGATGTCCACTGCTGAAATGCTGAACATGTTTGGCAAAACCACCAGCCACGTCAGGATTGCTGCAACAACGAAGCTTTCATTCTCTCTGGTAGCTAGAGGCAAAACAAACATATAGAGTAATAAGACATGACTTAGCCTAAGAGCATCCTGTCCTGAGAATAACCATACACATGGTATTCAGAGGTCGGAGAGGGTTTAATGTCAAAGTAATACCTGATGGGGCTTTTCCTTTTTAGAGCAGTTGTATAATACTCTCATTCACCATCTTATTATTTTATGACTTTAAAAGATCTGGGTGTTATTAGCTTTTATCTCTGCGTGAGTCTTTCATTTCAGTCATAGATATCTCCGCACACATAACAAATATTCAAACAGCATGTAAAGCAGACAACTAAATAAAAATTTTAGCACTGTATTTCTCTATCAGCCCTGAGTCAGTAATTGGTGAACAAACTGCACGAGGCTCATTAGAGTTTTGCAAGGGTCACTAAGACAGATTCAAGGGCCTTTCATTAGAGATGCTAGAGGTATAGGATGAAGAGCCTTAAATAGCACATCAGATGGTTGCCTCATTATGCTGCTGTCCAGTACCAAATAAATATCAAGATGATGTTAAAAACTATTGACAAGTGCAGCTATAGCACATATCTCCTTATGTGGCCCCAGCCAAAATACTGTTTTATGGTTTTTCAGGGTTTTGTGGTTGTCAATTTGAGTTTGTTTAGGGTTCTCATGGAAGATTTGTTTGAATATTAAAATGCTTGTTAAACTTTTAAAGCATCTGGCTATTCAGTGATAAAAGTACCTTTAAAAGCATTGGACCCATTAAGCCCAATGATTTTTAAGCCATAATCATTTTAAAGATTATACGGCTGAGCTAAAGAAATGCAACACAACAGAGTGTGGCATAAAAGATCAGTAAATAACATAAGTGGACACCTAAACACATTTAAAGGCACACAGACATTCCTCACACTAATGCTTCTGACCGTCTACTTAAAAATGCACTGCAATATTAAACATGTTTACATAGCTTGTGTAAAAAATATGCATATTAAGACATCAATGTACCAATTATTTTCACTAATTATCTTTTAATGACAATGTTTAAATTATATTGTATGCAGCAGAGAGAATCTAATGTAAATTAAAAGTTCAACTTCTGCTACATAACCACAGAGTCACAATCTGATTTTCGAAAATGCCTGTATTGATCCTGTCCTAAACTGATTTGAACAGTTCTTCTAATAAATCATTATTTATTTACTTTTCTATGCACACGCAGTAACCTTTCTTGCAGCAAAGAATCAGGTTTACACAGTGACATTTATGTTGTGAAATAGTACAGCACTGTTCAACATCTAAACCAATAAACTGCAGGAGCTTGATACCTTAAACTTATTTTAAGCTCCATGAATTGAGTTAAATAGACAGCTACAGGTGCTGGTTTCAGATGATAATGTGGCAGAGACAGTTATCAGGTTTTGCTCTGGCACCAGTCTGAGTGAGGTGGTGTGAATACTGAGTATTTCTGGACAGGTGTCTGCAATGCCCAAGCCTGGAAGACTGAAACCTTGAATCTTTTCTATAAAAGTATAACATTTACAAATATACAAAAAAATAAAACACGCAAGGTAGAAATAAAGTCTGCTTTTAACTAATTGCAGGTAATTGTAAGTTGATGACAAAGTCTGCTTTAGAACAGAGACCTACTTTCTGATCTCACCCAAAAAATGCAAAGCAAAACATTTGTTTTTGTGTATTAATACTAACAGTGTACACTTTTTTTCACCACATGCCACACAATAATAATGAATACTGAGGCGCCTTTCCCCCTTATCAGAAAAATCAATTGAATCATCATAAAACTAGTTTATTTTCAGGGCCTACTTAATAATGCTGCTATCTTATTGATGATTCAACCTAAGCTAATTACATGCACACAAGCGCAATGCATCTGTTACATCACTGCAAATGCCCCACAGTTTACCATTCTACCAAGGAATGTAAATTTATGATGCATCAAAAAGTCACAATATAAAAACAATTATATTGAATAGCGAAACCCCCAGATTTAATTTTGTTAATGCTTAAAGACATAAAGCAGCTCTATAAAGATTAGCTTGATTACATGCACTCAATGGCCACATATTATCTCAATGAAATGCTGAGGATTAAACTGAATAAATTAAAATGTTTATGTTCATCAGGCACTGAAGCAGCAAAGCTGCTGGATAAAAGAACACAGACTTTTCCTTTTCTCTGCCATTAAATAAACTGATGATATCTTTCCAAAAAAAATTACATAAATCAACTGTGAACAATGGTAAACAATTGGATGTTTTTGAGGGAAAGTGTATAGTGTGAATATTTGCTACCTGTCTGGTTATAAAGAAAACATTTGCACTGTAGTGTAGGAGTGGCACTAAAATAATACTTATAAGATGTGTGTGTGAATGTAACAAGCAACAAAGGCAATGTTACTTTCAGAACTTTGTCTGTGCTGCAATCCTCATACTTTAAGTCCAAGAGTGCTTGTAAAGAGCTTTTTAGAAAATTGTATTTGCAGGGGATCATGGCAGTTTGAGTCCAGTCTGTCTTTATGTTTCTTTGGTTTTACCCAGCAGAGAAAGAAAGAGAGAGGAAAGTGAAAAGGAGGGAGGATTCAGGCCCTTGAAGATATTCACACCACAAATCTGTTTTTAGTTGTAGAGCCACTCTTAGTGGCTGTATCCGCATGAGACTGGAAGCCAATGGTCATATTCATAGGGATTCCTAACCGCTCCTTGTACACCCTCCTGCCAAACAAACACAATTACATATTGTACTAGTTGAAAAAACAGTGTTTGAGTACCCATTTATATGCAACACAAAAAAGTCTTACCCTATGTGTGTTATAGCCTCTCTGTTTTCATAGTCAGTTGTCCAAACAGCAATTTTATCACCTTTTGTTCGGACGTTGACTACAGCACCACACACCTCATCACTGTAGTCATCAAAAGCTTCTCCGATGAGGCACAGAAGCTGTGGGCAGGACACAAACGTTACAGAGATGGGGCAACAAGGGTACATGAATGACTAGTGCATGAATGTACGTTGAGGGGGTGTTCAATGACTAACTCTAAACTCTTACAGTTTCCAGCCAAAAGCGGTCCAGGTCAAATTTTCTTTGCTGCTTGTTGAGAGTGATGAGCCAGCGGCCTCCTTTTTTATTTCTCTCATCCTCCCACATGGGCTCAATACCATCCTGCAACCCAAACAGAAACAAAATCCACAGTAATCTGAAGAATCTCATAAATAACCTCGCAGCAAGCAATACTTAACAAGAACAACTAAATCAAACAAACAGACAAAAAGGAAGAAAAACATACAAAAATACATAATATTTTACAAAACACACACTTGCAGCAATCAGGGCTCAAAGCTCTTGAAATCATGGTAATGAGTTTACGCAGTATTATGTAAATTCCACTGAGCATTTTAATGAAGGGATAATTCACCAAAAATAAAAATTTCAACTAAGTATCTTCTTTTGTGTTACACACACACAAGAAAATGCAATAAGATTGGAAAACCATGTGGTTAAGTAAATTATCCCAATGTTTTGGGTCAATCAACCCTTTAAGACCCTTAAAATGAGGTTGTAAAGAGAAGCCCACCTTGAACAATGAGTAGTCACAACCTGACATCAAATAACTGGAGAGCTGAATGTGGTTATAAAGCCTGCAAAGAAGTGATTCATCATTAATTAATAAAACTGGTCAACACAATGGTAGAACAAATGCTTGTATCAGGTAAAAACCAAAGAAAAGTCTTACGCCCAAAAATCCTCAACTGTGTCAAATTTGGAGATCAGCCTGAGATTTGCCTGCCATGTTTTACTCTTGTCATTTTTAAAGAACCATAAAGACCATCTTTTGGGAAGAATAAATATTAACAACAAAAAACACAATATACAAACATATTTGAGGGGATTGGGAGAGGGGGATTGTTAATACTTATTTTAGAAATATAGAAATAATAAAAAAATAAAACATATGAATCATAAGAACTCTGATTATTTGCTTTAAAAATACAATACATAGGATTTGTAAAATATATGTAAACATATGTTATAATAAGTTGAATGTCATGTTTCCATTCCATTTACACTTTTTTGTTTTTCAAAAGATTATAGAAAATTTTATCTGTGACAATCCCACAAACACTTACCATGTACCCCCCAAATAGGTGAACTAATGCAACGTTACCTGTTCTGTAGAGGGTGTTTGATGTAGCTCTCAGGACTGACAATCTCCTGGTTGGTCTGTTCTGAGTTATCCTCTTCACTCTTACAAGAATTTGAGATTATTTCCTGAACAGGACCATATATAGTTATCTTTAAACGTATTCCATCACAGTCCGCAGTATATTCATAGCAAAGTAGCCAGTAATCCAATGATCACAAGAACAGACACATTACTGACAAAAGAAAAAACATGTGCACAATGCCTTTTGATCTTCTACATGTATTTTAATAGAGTGTGTAACTTCTAGCAAAGCATGACCACGATCAGTCTAATGTTAGCCTAAAGGTTACAGCCTACTGTTTTTATTTCACAATGTTATCAAACATGAGCTATAAGAGATCCAAGTGAGCCTTACATTACAGATGTTATTACGTAATTACATTAAAAATGTCAAGTCTAGATTAAAACGGCATACGGTAACAGCTGTGAGTCTATGGTTTCAGTTTGATAAAGCATGGTGGCGATACAGTACATTTATCTTTCCAAACTATCGCGGTCGATTATTTTTGCTAGTTGTCATGTGGCGGGCACACGTTTTTTACTAAAATAATGAAATAAGTATGGTTAAACTATACTTATAATGAAGTGCTGACAAAAACACATCTGTTAAAGTCATTAAGCGCATTACTCGACTCGAAACAGCCATGCCAACTCTGAGCCGAACCTGTTGCTCTACCTCATTCAAACATGTCGAATAACTTTTATAAAGTTCACTGAGGATAATAATTAAAAGTCGCTGTACCCTGTAATTAACCCTACTTTTATTGGTAAGGCCAGCCCGTCTTGTGGGGCTGCGGGAAGGCAATGAAAGTGTAAATAATCTTTGAAAAGTTTATTGACTCACCGGCTCCGCCGTCGCCATTTTACGTGAGTCGTTCACAGGCCTCATAAGGGACGTTTACGCTACACTTCAGCGCTTCACTCTGATTGGCTGACACGGCGCACAGAGCGAATCACAGGCTGCGTTTAAAAGCACTGTGACCCGCCTACTATGAACGCGCTTATGATGTCCAAAAAGTTGTTATGTAGGCAGGCTGCTCAGGTTTTTAAAATGGCATTATTAAAATTCCGCTATGAATTTATTTCAATTTTTAAATAAATGTGTAAACGGTGAAACGCCACTACGTTGAACTAATAAACTAAATTAAACATATAATTTTGTTTCTTTCCATCCACCACAAAAAGATAATCATCATATTATTCATCCTGAAAAACACGAGTTTCGTCTAATTTAAAGCTTATAATAAAGTTATTAAAATAATTACTGCAACTTTGAAAGATTAACGTTTTATTTTGACCGCACCGTGGCGCGTGACGTCAGAATTCTGTTGCTAGTGTTGACAGTCGAGACCGGAAGTACTGCTAATAGCCAGATGGTACTCAGCCTTTCTGTCCTATCTCAGGTCAGCGTTAACATTTTTTGTTTTTTAGGATCAAAATATGTCAAGCACTAATCGAATCGTGAATGATACAGAGGCACACCATCGCTATGACTTAAGCAGGACGATAAATCACAGCGGGCGCCGTTGTCAGCGTGCTGTCAGTGCTGCTACACATAGTGAACAGGTGAGGCGAGTTTTTCCTTATTCTGCTCCAGTCTGTGAGACTGGTCTCTTTAAATAATATAGTTTTGGCTTAGATCTAACACTTTTTTAATTGTCAATTTCATACAAATGTCAACCTTACCATACTGATTGCTTAGTCAATATTTGGTGCTCTAAATACGCATGTGAGGTCTCTCTCAAAGTTTTTAAACACCTTTTAATGTTTAAAGCATAATTTGTCATAGTCAGGTAAATTGCTGTTTTTAGAATTGTCACATCCATAACAGTCCATATTCCTCATAAATGGACACATGAAATTTGTGTTCTTTGAGAAGTCATCCCTTCTCCATTTGTTGGGTATTATTGCTTCTGCTTTGTGCATTTTAATTCACAGAAATCCTACAAAGTATGTTACCTCTCAAAAACGTGGGTCCCTTTTTTGTCACATCCACAACACATGCATAGACTAATATTTCTTTAATATCAGGACTTTGTCAACAGGACTAAAGTAAAATATAAACAAATGTTTTAGTATATTGGTAATAAATACATTCTGTGAGAATTTATATTTATACAAGTTTTGACTGAAAATGTCACATCCATAACGCAATAATTTTTTCACATATGTTTTGCCAGTTTTCTTTCTGGAGTTATATTGGATTAATTTATAATTACAGACACTGCCCTGCCTCTCCCTTTCTGTATCTAGAGCTTTGCACATTAGACCACAACCTGGACTATGAATAACTGTTTTGCGATGTCGTCACATTCATTAGGCTTAACATAAAGCATACATTGCATATTTCCCAGAATATACCACAGAGCACTAATGTCTTAGTAATGCATCTTAGTAATGCATCTTAGTAATGCATGTAAAATATTCTACACTATTTTACATCAGTTAAATTATAAAGCCAAAATATACCAATCTGCCTATATATAGTCCAGGTACACACAAACATGTGTACTCCCTAAATACACCCCCACAAACTGCACTTACTTTGTCATGTTGAACAGTATTGTCAGGATGTTACTTAAAACAATCGTATAATTTACCTGAATCTTATTCTTTAGAATGACCTCAGGGCAAGATCACACAGTGCCTCCACAGCAGAGCCACAGACAACAGCAGGACCTGCACCTGAAGCTCCATTGGTGGATGACTGCGAGAGGCTGGGCACTCTGTTTGGAGAGCTGAATAAATGTTTGAGGGGTATTGGCTTCACCCAGCTTTATTTTGGAGAGAAAATTGTGGAGCCTGTGGTCGTGCTGGTTTTTTGGTTGTTAATCTGGTTTCTGGGTATCCAAGCCCTTGGTCTTGTGGGAACTCTATGCATTGTTATCATTTATATCCAAAAATAACAGACGGATGTGCATTCAGTGGTCGGAGACAGTGCCAATGAAAGAGAGGAGAGACTTCTTCTATAAATGAAATGAGCTTTATAATTGTTATTTGAACGTATTACCCATATACACGAGTTTCTGTATTTGGCTTCTCTGTATTCTGGTTATGCACAAGAGGGTGAGTGAAGAGGATATATTAATATAAATATTAAGAGGATTTACTTCAGCTAATGGAGTGATTCCTTCAATATTTGCACAGGTGTGCACTGTGCGGTAGATATGAAAGGTATTTCTGATAAGCATGCTTCCCCTGAGTATTTGAATTGAGGAAATGGTTCTGTGTTGGTCTGCTACTGATCATTAATTTTAAAGAAGTATTGAGAGTATCAGTTAAAGTGGATTGTAATGACAGCTGTACATATCAATTATTTGAGATGTCAGTGGTACAATTGTTGAATGTAAACTCTTTGCCCAGGTGTCAGCCCTGCATGTCCCATGCTCTAGAGGGCATCATTTGTCATTCTCCACCTAAGATGTCTTGGGAAAACATACTGGGAAATAGTAATCCTTCTGTATTAAAACCTGAATGTGTTACAACTACTGCATGCGAATGTTCTGGGGCTGCTGGGATATCCTTTGGTTTTTAAAAACCTGTGTATGATTCTGATGATTCTTCTGTGGGAGACAAAAGAAGATATATTGAGAAATGTCTCAGTGGTATTGTGGCCTTACAATGAAAAGTCAATTGAGGCCAGTGTTTTTCATTTTTCAAAATATCTTCTTTTGCAGAAACACAAAAATAATACAGGTTTGGAATGTGGGTTAGCAATTTCCATTTTGGGTTGACTATCCCTTTAAGTGCTTTTTAGATTTGTGATGACACTTAGACACCATCTATAATAAAGGGATAGTATAACCAGAATGGAAATTCTTTCATCATTTACTCATCATTTATTCTATCATAATTCACACACCCTCGTGTTGCTCTAAGCTTGTTTGACCTTTTTATTTCATAAAAGAAAAGAAGAAATTTTGAAGTTATGCACTGTACATTCATATTTTGTATTAATCTTAAGAGAAATGAGAGTTTATTCATATCAGTTGATTTTATTTTCTAAACTGTCTTTTGTCTTTATAAAAATCAGTATATTGCAATATCAGTATCATTGAAAGTTTATGTACTGTCAGATCAGATTCAACAAAGTAGTTTTAAATTAGTCTCATTTTGTATAACCCATGTTCAGGATCAGAAGTATATGCCTGTCTTACTGCACTGTCTGTCTTTATGCAAATATTATATTTGAAAATTAATGAATGAACGCTAACTTTATAAACAGGGTTAAACTACTCTTTATATCATGTCTTTGCAAGATGACATAATCATATGTATATGAAAGTTATGTTTAAATCATTTGTAGATCATGTTTGATTATGATTATCTGTGGTACTACTGTAAAACGACACATAACTGCTGATGCCACAATTTGGCTTTTATCTACATGATTATTTCAATGTGAATCAGGGATATTACTTCTCTTTTGCATTATGCTTTGTGCCATCATTTATGTTGTATTGGGTGACGGTGGTTTTAACGGGTTGGGTTTATTTTTAAAAGGATCAGTTTTTGGATATTTTAAATCATTTTGAAATGTAATTCAACCTTAAAATGGGGTTAACGTAATAAAAAATGTCTTTTGAATTATTTGTTTCTACATTTGTTTTAAAAAATGTTCTGTGCAATGAAAGTAAATGGGACCGAATTTTTATTATTATTCAGGCTAACATGTTCCATGAGAGAAGGTAAACAGCTGCAGCATGTGGGTGAAAACGTGATGACAGAAGTTTTGTGTACACTATAAAGTGAAAAAAAAAACTCAGGGTCAACACTAGTATGCATTACTAACGTAGTACACCATAGCAAACACACTTTAAAGACAGGCTTCAGGTTGCACAGTAAAGTAAAGGAATTAGTAAAAAGAATTCTCTAAATTGTAGAATTGTCAAGTCTTCACTGCAGAGCATAACTGGTTAATAAGTAAAAAGTGTGACACATACAACAGGAATGTCATTAATTTGTTAAACATCAATTCATCATAGGATTCCTGGTCCATTTTATACAAAAGTAACAAATTATGCTAGTGTTTGATAACCAAACTATTTTTGTTTGTCATGGATTTGTCACAGAAACTTGCTTCAGCATGTACATTTATACTTACTAGATAGTTGGAAAAAGAAAGCAGAAAAAACCTACAGTTGTTTTAATTGTGTTTTATTATTTACTGTTTGATCGTCAACTTGCACAGAAATGTTGACATTCCTTCAGATTTTGCAAACAGCAATAGTAGAGAGACAAGAGAAAGCGAGAGTAGAGGGATAGGTGGAGATATTGCTTCATCTGTATAAAACCAGAGCATAAAAACCAAGTGCCAAAGAATCTTTGCTCTCTTTGCATTCAGCGGAGCATTACGACTACATTGGGAGATGGCCACTGCAGGGAAGGTTCGTAAAGCTGTCTTTTCATCTCTTTTTATGTGTGCTGCAGAGCACTTAATGCATTTTTAATATTAACTTGGTCTCTTCATACACTCCATTGACCTATTGATCACATGAGTACAAATCTACATTGCAAAAAGCTCTCAAAAATGTTCACATCTGATTCTGTAAAAACTTTTTGAAACAATTAGGATAACACTGCTAATGTTTTAATGTTCATCATAAGACTATTATGTTTTAACCTGGTCTAAGCTCATAGCAAATAGTAATATCCTATGTTTGTGTGGCATATGGCACACATAATAATGTCTAATTGATTTTCCACGGGCTTTACCACAGAATGATTATAATGCTACATAAAAAGACTTTGGTGAAGATTAGATAAATTTGAAGTATTTTATTATTTTTAAAACCTTTTAAAATGCTAAATTTGTACCTTTTTTTAACTTGAAGCTTCACTCAGACAATAAAAAAGCATTGGGTTAATAATTGTTATCTATGATTGTGAAATCGCAAATAGTCGTGGTGGCTCTAAAAACAGATGTTTCATGTTTCCATTGGCCAAAACCAAAAGACTCGACAGACTCCAACTACAGTTAGACAGCAGAGAACATAAAACTGCTCCAGAACAACAGTTACATAAACATCTAGTCTATCCAAACAACACACCAGGCCAATATATTTGTGTGCTGTAGGTGATTAAATGTCGGGCTGCTGTTGCCTGGGAGCCCAATGCTCCCCTGATGATAGAGGAAATAGAGGTGGCACCACCGCAGGAAGGAGAAATACGAATTAAGGTTAGAAACGTTCCATGAATGTTGTCACATAGCCTACCAAAGCCACCGATTCCAAATCAGCTTTAAAAGCAAATGGTGCTGTTAACACGTGTCGGTTAACAAGACTTTCTCTGTTCTGTAGGTTGTAGCTACAGGTGTGTGTCACACTGACCTTTATCATCTATATGAGAGCCAGCAGAAGAAGGGTTTTCCCACTGTTCTGGGTCACGAAGGAGCCGGTGTGGTGGAGAGTGTGGGACCTGGAGTCACTGATTTTAAACCAGGTCACAAAATAAAACCATATACTGAATGATCCATAGTTCTAAAAATTTAAACAGCACAAATACATCAGCTACATCAGCAATGACATTTATACAGGTCAAAGTTTGTCTTTTCAGCAGGAATGCCTTAGAAAAAGCCATATATGTAAGCCATATATGTAACACACTGAACTGTTGAGAATCACTCAAATAATAATGGGATATTTATCATGAATAAAGCACAGCTATTGACCAATCAGAATCAAGGGCTAATGTGTATCTGTATTTGTGAACAGGTGATAAAGTCATTCCGCTTTTCATCTCTCAGTGTGGAGAATGCAGATTCTGCAAGTATCCAAAAACAAACCTGTGTGATCGCAGCTGGTGAGTGTAAAACTTCTCATGTATTGTTGAATCCTATTGCTTATTGGAAGAATTTTAAAGCTTGTTTATCTCAGGTCAAGCAAGCGTTATGATGTGATGTCTGATCCCACCTCACGCTTCACCTGTCGTGGTCAGCCCATCCTGCAGTTCATGGGCACCAGCACCTTCTCTGAGTACACTGTCCTGAACCAGATCGCCGTGGCAAAGATCCGAGAGGATGCCCCGCTCGACCGCGTCTGTCTGCTCGCCTGTGGCATCTCTACCGGCTATGGAGCTGCAGTCAACACTGCTGGAGTATGTATCCTGTACACAAAATTATGTATAGATGTAGTGTGTGAACAGTGATTTGGACACTTAATGCTGAATGTTTTTGCATTAAAATATCAAATCAAGTCTTGAATTTATCTTGACACTTGAAATGTCATGTATTTTGTAGCGTACAAAGGTGTACTGATATCTTTAGACATCTTAAATATTTTTTATTTTGTTTCTAAAGGTCACTCCAGGCTCCGTGTGTGCAGTTTTTGGTCTGGGTGCGGTAGGCCTCGCCGCAGTCATGGGCTGTAAAAATGCAGGAGCCTCCCGGATCTTTGCTGTGGATATTAATGAACAGAAGTTTGAGAAGGCAAAGGTCTTCGGTGCCACTGATTTCCTGAATCCAAAATCATATGATAAACCAATCAGCATGGTGCTTGGTGAGATGACCAATGGAGGAGTGGACTTCTCTCTCGAGTGTGTAGGCAACACGGAAGTAATGGTAAGCTTTGATCCAGACAAGACAAGGTCCTTTTAATAATATATTTATAAGCAATTTTTTTATTGTAAACGAATGTGTCTTTGATCACAGAGGAGTGCACTGGAGTCATGTGTTAAAGGTTGGGGTGTCAGTGTTTTGGTGGGATGGACTGATGTGAAAGACTTCTCTGCACGGCCAATTCAGCTTATATCTGGAAAAACTTGGAAGGGTTCTCTGTTTGGAGGTAAGCAAGTCCAGTTAATGGCTTTTGTAGATTGAACTTAAAATATATTTAATGATTTATTTAAAAACTTTTAGAAAAAACTCCATTGTGGTTAAAAATCATTATTTTTGGATAAAACCTTCCTTTAAGGTTTTAAGAGCAAAGAATGTGTGCCAAAGCTTGTTCAGGACTACATGTCTGGCAAAATAAAGCTTGATGAGTTCATAACCCACAACATGAGTCTGGAGCAGGTCAATGATGCCATTCACCTTATGAAGACTGGAGAATGGTACATTTCTTACATTGTTTTAATGTTGTTAACATTATAAGCAGTTACCTGTAAAAAAAAGTATTAACCCATTTCTTTCTTTACAGCATTCGGACCATCCTGAAAATTTCCAAATAAGAGGCAGTCTTTACTCAACCAGTCTGAACTTCTCCCTATATACAATGTGTAACAGCAAGGTTCAAGGATCAATTTTAATAGTCTTGAACTTTAAAAATGCTTTATAAAGTGATTTCACCTGCTTTAAAGAAAAAAATATGTAATAGCAAATTTAAACAATTATATAGTTGTATAATAACAAAGTTTATATCCATCTATTATCCAGTTTATATTCATCTGCTATAAACAGTTATGAAATGCATGCAAACATAAATTTTTAACAGAAAAATCTGAGCAAAGTACTTCTGAAAACAGCAGGAATGTTATCTCATCTGTAGAAAAAATAAGAGCTGCTAAATCATTTCATGTGGTTTCATGTTACTAATTTATGATCATGTTTATTTCACTTCTTTGGGCCTGATTCTCCAACATGTGTCCTGCTTACATAACCATAATGGGAATGCTGGGAGTCAGTCCACCCCACTGCTTTAAGTCTTAGTCTGTCAAACATGTCTAAACACTCGTAAACACACTAAATACTTTACAGCATTTGGCATTAAATAAGGTTTTATCTGTATTTTTTATCTGCTTCACTATGCACTCCCAATTGCAGAAACTGTTTTATCGCAATTCTTGGCATTTCATGTTGTCTTTTGGCTACAGTCATGCCTTTGTAAGATGTAGCGACGAACAAATATAAAAAGATTGGTGGTAAGACTTATTACAGGTCGAAAAGTTTAGTGTAATGAAGCCATTTCTGATAGAGCTGAAATTTTTTATCTTGTGTTCAGGTTTGCTCTGTAAGAATTAAATGATGTTTTACCAAAAGGCTATGTCAAAAGATGAATAACCCAAATTTTCTTTATTTTATTTCATTACCCCACAGCATGTTTTAGTGTAAAGATCCTCCATCCAAAGTATTTAATTTAGATGTGCTGGTTAATTTTGTTATTCTTTTTAGCTACCAGTGATTGTGTAGTTCACAGCTCTATTTATAACATTTTACTGTGTTTAAATCCATTCTGCAAATCTTCAACAATCAGTTTTTCAACAATTTTCAACAAGATAATGGCTTTATTTTTTACAATATTAAGGCCTGCTACAATGTTTATAAGAGGTCTGCATTAGATCAGACCCACTACTTAATTTGTTGTGTTAAAAGGTTTACATTTTAAGTAACAATTATTTTGAATACTACAATTTTTGAATACTACTTTTGAAGGAATCCTGTCATTTTGTCCTGAATTTCTTAAAAATATCACATTTTTATCAGTAATATTGATCACTAAAATTTTTCACATGTAAAATTCCACTATTTTTGTAATGTAAAAGTACAATAAATTGTCACTTTACATGACATTTTGTCACTTGTTTGAAACAAACCCAGAATAAAGGAGAAAATATACTTTATTCAGCCTGAATACTGGAACACTGAAATTGATTTTGTGAAATGCATCAAACACACAGAGAGCATCAATGACACAAGGCCTACAACTGCTTTTCACACTTCTGCCCTTTAAGTGGGTTTTAATCAGCAAAGACAAACAAAAATCATCTTCTCAATGACTACACTTGACAACTGCAATGGGTGGACTGTTCAGAGATATCAGCCCCTCCGCTTCTTAAAGCAAAAAATAATTAAATCATTGTATTTTTTTGTGTTTATAAGACACGACTGATTCAAGTGGACCTTATGAGCTTTGTAGAGCGTCATGAAAAACATTTCTACAATGTTTAATGTTACGAGGCACTCTTTCAACTGTGAAGAGTTTTTATATATCAATCATGTTTTGATATCATTTGGAGAGTCTCCACAGTGTTTTATCCCTTATACCCCAATACTTGTTGCATTTCAAACCCCAAAAAACAAAAATAACAGTATACTTCAACGTGCCAGGCATACAGACGCACTGAAGCAGACAGCAGACGCTCTCACTCAGACACACAGGTGCACACACAAAACCACTCACACAGATAACTCTGCATCCCATGTAGACAGTGTGTGGTGGCACAATAACCAGATTAAAAGCCAGTGCCTTCAAATTTTCTCAGATCCAAGCTGATTAATGTCAGGTGACACATTCAAAAGTTAACAAATCTCCACCTCCTGCCCATATCCGCTGACACGGCAACATGGCCAATCATCTCCTGCCCAACAGAGAACCACACTGTGTTTGGCTGATCGGTGATACAGGGCCGGGCTGTTGTATCCTCCAATGCAGAATAGGGCTGATACGACCCCACCATCCTACATTTGGGACAGGAAGTGAGCGCGGCCATTATCCTCGAGTCGGCGCGTGAGGATTTCACAGCCGGTCTCCGTCACGAGGAGCGTGTGTTCGAACTGGGCCGAGCGTTTTCCGTCACGAGTAACTGCTGTCCAACCATCTGGCCATGTCTCGTCTTGCCAGCCACCTGCAGAAGGCAGGCGTAATAATCTTTTAAACATTTTGATTTCTAGAGAATTAAGATTTAAGTAAAGAATTATGGTGATTTGTATCTTACCTTCGCAGATCATGGGCTCAATAGTAAACACATGGCCAGGCTTCATCACTCCTACAGCTTTATTCTCTGCACAAACATACACACAAAAAATAAACAAAAAATATATATATACAATTCAGTTCTATTCAGAATACACTACATCTGCTTTATGAGCGTTTGCAATCTCGGCAAGTCTGATTACATCACAGTATGCACTGTTTGTATCATTCAGATTGCTTTTCACTGACAGGATGTTTGTGTGTGTAAATGTACTCACTGGCGTAGTGCGGCACGTTGGGTGCGGTGTGAAACAGTTTGTGGATGCCATGACCACAGTAGCTCCGTACCACAGAGAAGCCATTAGCCTGTGCATGTTTTTGGATGATGTTCCCCAATTCACGATAGCGGATACCAGGCTTCACTAGATATAAAATCAACAAGCCTCCTTAGATCATAATGCATTAGATATTCCACTGTGACACTCTGCCCTCTAAAGGTCACTGATGTACTTTACAACAAACAAGCACACCGCACACTACACTACCCATCTCAAATACATCAAGTGTAAACAACATAAAGAGATGTTTTATTCTGTTTCGAGACTTGTTAAAATGTAGTGTTTGCTTGTGTGAATTTTAATTCTCACCAGAGTCGATGGCTTGCATAAGACATTCATAAGTGGTCTGCACCAATCTCTTGGCTCCCTCATCCACCTCACCCACAAAAAAGGTTTCATTCAGATCTCCATGGTAACCATTGTGGTAAACTGTTATGTCGACTGCAGGCAAAAATGATATACAATTGACCAAGACAGCATGTAACAAGTGCATTTATTTTAGTATGAATGTCTGCGTTTGCATTTGTTATTGCCTATAAAGTGTAATGTCTAGAGGAGGTCTGCTTCACGCAGGTCTGATTCACGCAGGACTACAATTCTTTCATAAGCGGGAGAGGATAGTATTGAGAGCTGTCGACAGAAGTGGACAGTCTGAGAATAGCCGTTATTTTTTAATAATAATGTGTGAAAACAGTTCTCGGTTCACAGTAGAGTTGAGAGGCTGACACATTTCTTTATGTATCAATTTATTGTGAAATGCATGCATCAATCACAGATATGATGCACATAGATGTGTTGTGTCAGGTTTAACATTAATAAAGTAAATAATTAATTATTTGAAATGCTAAATCTAATGTGACATGTCTAAAGGTGCCACATTTGAATCTTTGAAGATTTACATTTCTTACATGATTATAATGTGCAATCTTTTAAACCACTTTGTTAATACAGTTATGTCTAGCTGACATGTGGACAGTAAAAACAGTTAAAATATATATAAATATAATATAAACGCATGTTTATATCCCTGTTATAGCAGTATAGGGTGCAAAACTACAAAAAGTGAAATGTGTATGCTGATACGCACTGTTCAGTATGTCCCCCTCCTGTAGGGCGCGGCGGTCTGGTATTCCATGACAGATGACTTCATTGACAGAAGTGCAGCAGGACTTAGGGAAGTTGTAGTAGTTCAGAGGAGATGGGTAACAATTCCTAGCAGTACATGCCTTCACCAGAAAAGAGAATAGTCCAAAATAATTAGTGCATGCAAAACTCTTTCATAACAATCGATTATAAACCAGATCAAAAAGACAATTTTCCATCTGGCTGCACTTTTCTATTAAGCAAACATCAATAACACTTTCCCTTACAGAGCTGTGTGACTACAAAACACATTTAAAATTGAAAAAGAATAAATAGAGGAAAGATACCAGATGCACTGCATGGTCAATCTCTTCTGTTGTCATTCCAACTTTCACCATCATGGCAGCAATGTCCAGTACTTCTCGAGCCAGCTGGAGAAATCACACATCTTTACATTCAACAAAACTTTTTTTTGTGCTTCTGCTTATAAAAGGCTAGTGTTCACATGAACTTCTCCTAAATAATGACAACACAACACATCACTAACTAAATGTTTTACATGATGATTGTGTAACCACCAATAGTTTGTCTAGATGGAGCAATATAACATTTTCCCCATAGATGGGTGAATACAGTTTCTACATAAGGCCCAAAAAGACAAATGCATAAGGCATATTCAACAAGTAAAGTTGCATCATGCATTACATTTTACTGTTATTTATGCATGTACTAATATTTATGCATGGTACTTCTATTTTTTATTTTAGCCAGCTTGTTGATTTACTGCCAAAATAGCAAAACAGAAATCATAGGCAGTCATTATTCTGACACCCCTGATCCAGGATTAATTGTGAGTTTGATAGACCTCCAACAGGCGAGGCGAGAGTATGACAAGAAGTCACTTCCCATATCACAACAGAGCTGTTTCCAGCCAGCTAATGGGATGTGACCTTCATTCAGCAGGTATTCTGATTAACCACCATCTACCGACAGCTTCTTCATTTATATCTTGTAACATAACGTGTAATAACTAATGTAAGTCTATTCAATGCACAAATAAGATTGAAGCTATTTCATCAACAGTATGGGTTTATTAATAGACTGATTGTTTACTTTGACTCTAACAGTTACTATATGAAAGGTTATAATGTTGGTTTACCTTGCTGACAACTCTCATTCCTTCAATCTCTTCAGCGTTGAGGATCTTGATCTGAGACGTCCCCTTCATGGTCTGTTCTGTCTCAGACATCCCTATAAATAAAGATGAATTAGTATATGCACAGTAAAATACACAGATATACACCTGTCCACAAAAGCATTGTACTACCACTCAGATACTGTAACCAACCACTGACCATCTGACCTTCACCACGACAGAATCTCAACAACACAGTCTCTAGTCATCTAATGAACGAGCACATCACAATCACTTCTTCAAACACATACACACACGATCAGTGATCCAGTGAGCTATAAGACCTGATAGTTTGACAATGGTGTAATCACAGACAGATCCAGCTGAGGCTGGGTGGTATGACGGTACATATTGTGTGACGGTAAAATCTGTCAACTGGTAGAGATTTTACTTAGGTGTTCATACCACAGTATATACACTTTACATATGGGCATGAATTAATGGACCGCACAGCTCATTGTTATGTACACGTGGAAATGTAAAACACACAGTGTAATGTGAGAGAACAGAACAGAAATGAAGACTGTATTATTTGGATTTGCTTTAAGAGTTACATAATGATGCCAGATGCACAGATGCCATGAATAATTTTATATTTTGGTTTGTGTTGCAAATAAAAAATAAATCATTAAATGAGATTGCTTCGACCAACAGTGCAGTCAGAATTCAAGAATGTGTTCGGTGCAAACTATTTTCAAGTTCGATCGGATGGATTGCTGTGGACTGTAGGATAGTGACGCACTCATGTTTTCATGATATGTTTTCATGATATACGTAAACAATCTATTGACTCCTAAAATCACATTTATCTTTTTTTTTTTTAAAGCTGTCATACTGCATGTTTTGTTTGTACCGTCCACCCCTAGCTCCAGCTGAGTGAACCACATCATGCAGAAACAGATTGAGCCATGCCATTACACAGACACACTTTTATTTACTCATAAAACACACACACACACACGACAACTGTGGAGCGGACCGCTCCCTACGATACTGTAAAAACAAGAGCCGGACATACGAGGGGAGCGGCGGGGCTTCGTACCTGCCAACAACCCAACCTCTGCAGCTGCAGAGAGCGAGAGAGAGGCTTCAGACACACGCCACCGCAGCCCGACCTCACACACATACACTGAGGTCAAGGGTAACGGATGTAAGGGACTTCTGGACCATCTCACAAAGTCTCACACACCCACACATCACTAAATTCATCTGATGCTTTTAAAGACTTTTAGGCTCTCTCACTACTCTTAATCTGAAAGCTGAGGGACGAGGAACTGAAGGATGAGTTAATAACAGGAACGAGAGGCTGTAACTATAGGTGCCTAATACTAACTAATCACAACCGTAATGGATACTTACGGGAAGACTCTGTAGCATTAGTTAATGAGGGACAAATAAGCATTTACTCACAAAATACAGTGTTTCACAAGAGATGCCTCTATACTAAAAAAAAAATTGAATGTTATTAAAGATGGGTATCTGATCTTAACAAGACAGTGACTGAGTATCTGTGTTTCAAGGGTTGTTTCATCATGAAAATCATTAACAGTGGATGCAAAAATATTTAAAGATTTTCAATACACTTCGTCATTGCAATACATACAATCAAACTAACTAAACTTTGTGAACACAGAATATTACACTTTTTTCCATAACTAATGCTTTTTTACAATTTTTAACCAACTGGTCCCAGTATGATATGTGCATGTCCAAAATCAGTTGTGCCGATCGTGTCTAACACATAACTAAAGGGCATTTGGCAGTACAACAAGAAATGTGAATGTTAAAGTGTGCATACACTCACTTGTGGTTAGTTTGTTTGTTAGCAGATGCACATTATTGCAGAAAACATGCCTCCATTTAAAAACCGAATGGTACTTTAGCTGATGAGATGAAAGCCATTAGTTTAAAAGCGAAGTCAGTTCTCTATTGAATGCATGAAAAGTTCAGATTTTACAGGCATATTGTAACACAGTGAACTGGGCAGACAGTCTGAATGGTTTAGTGACCCAGATGGAGGACATGGTAAGAGAGACAGCCTGTGTAACATTTACACGAAGTAAATCTCTTACCCAAAGGATGATCTGCATAGTCTGGTCTCTGGATGTTGCTAGGAACAAGCCGCATAGGTGTCTGAAACAAAAAGAGAAAATGTCAAACCAACCAAACATTTGAAAGCATTTGGTTTGTATTGCTCTGTATCAGGTGGGTAGGAATGAATTTAAAAGAAAGGAACACATTATCAACCCTATCAGCCCGGCTCATGAAAATTGATTGGATGATATAATATTCACATTGGCTGCTTAATCATGTCTGTTTAATAAAATGTTGACCTAATAATGATTAATATAGTTTCTATGCATCATCTGTAACAATTTGTGCATGTGCTGTATCCCTACCAGTGGATAGTGAGGTCGTAGTTTGCCAGTGTATCTGTAGCCAGGCCATGGGTCTGTGTTGATCTCCTTCTCCACACAGTTTTTGCCATCATCTTTTATTTTATCCTCCTCTGCAGAAACAAGGCAGTCATTGTCAATAGAATTACACCAAATATGATTCGCGCAGAACATGCAAACATATTAACTTATCAATGAAACTCAAGCACATACTTGCTTTTTTGTGGAGCAGTTTATGAGTGGCCCAGCTGCCTTTGAAACATTCCTGAAGACATATAAGAATTTAAGTCGTACCTCAGCAACATCAATGATCAAAAGCACAGGTTCTAGTCCATATATGTTTTATGGTAGCCAACAAAATGGTCTTTCTGCAAATAACACATTTACAGTTTGCCCTCCAGAAAAAAACTGATCAAAATAATGTGTGAAAGACGTGTAATAGACGTGTAATTTGCATTTCCAAACGAATGCTTATCCAAAATTCTGGTCTAAATAATGACTCTTCCCACTGTGACTATGAGATATTGCATCCTTTACTTTTATAGGGAAACAAGTCATGCATACAAATCATTTTAAAGAAAACCTATATAGTGTATGATGAATTATAAAACACTGTCGTCCTAGTATTTCTTATAACCAGGACCAATAATGCTACATCTCACAATCTGACTTACATGATGTCCAGCCTATCAACTACACAAAGAAATTAGATCCTGCCCTACAACAGGTGCTCCAGTCTAAAACCCTACTGAGCTGCCTACCAAGACAGCACATAAATACCGTAGTATGCAGCACACAGTTTTGAGTCAACCTCGGCAAATCCTACGAGACACTCCCCTACAGACCGCACATTTACAGTGTACGGCTTCATACACAACACCAGCTGATAAACACGACCTGTTACATACAAATCCCCTGTTTTTATTTTACAACAAAGAGTCTGTAACGACTAACGTGTTAATAAACACTAATGTTTTGACAAGTAAACCGGACAGCACGCGGCCACGTTGAGTGAAGTCATTTAAAGCGCGCGCGCGAGAAAACAGCGAAACAGCTCGCAAAGCAACATTTTAACACCGCGTTTCATATCAAACATCTAAGAGAAAATTGTATCATACTTAAAACCCACATGCACGGAACTCTACGGAAGCGTCAGAGATTACAAATGAGGTGTGATATACAGTATATAACAGCTAGCTGGCTAATGCTGGAGCTCAGTGCCGTAGGCCGGTAGCGTGACACGCGCTACAGACCCAACAACGTCGCGTGCTTGTTACGAGGCGTTTGGCTTTCACCTGAGAGCAGAAGTAGGAGCCTTGGATCCCGAGTTTGATGCAGGTGGGACACTGGAGTTTGGCTTCACTACAACAACCCTCCGTCTCACACTCCTGTCTCTCCACCGCCGCCATGCTGCTGTTGCAGGAGAGAGAGAGAGAGACAGAGAGAGAGAGAGGGCTGCGGTCATCTGAGATCATCAGAGGGAGGGACTCGCTCTACCACTGTCATATGAATCACTACAAAATGGGTTTGAATTATACATTGTAAGCCTTCCTTTGATGTAGCCGCTATTGAAAATAAAACTATATGAATTACATTACATTTATTTGGGTAGTGCATTACAATATCTTAGTTATTGTGATCGAGTCATTTTCATTGAAACCATCTCCCATTCTATCTGTAATGCATCACCTTTCCACTACAAATAGGTATTAGCTGTTTACCACTAAAACCATTACAAAATCCCTTTATATAGTGGGTTTTGCACCTTATTCCAGTAGGATTTAATCATGTCCTATTGGTTCCCATCTGTCAGATAACCACCAATAGATCCCAAAACATCCACACAGACCATTAAAACCAGTACAATAACATTATAACCATTAAATCCATTTAAATTTTTGTGATGGTTTTTATTGTTTTGTGTAGCATCACAATATCAGGGCACGTTTCTCTTTACCATACACTGGGTATAGATGTTGATGTGCGCTTCACCTGAGTAATCTGAACTAATCCTTTTAGTGTTTGTCTTAATCTACAGTGGTGTTTGGGAATGGCACGTTTGTGCTCAGACAGGGAGTGGCACATCTCTTCTAGACAGTAGTATATGAGATACAGTTCTTTATGTGTAGCACTTAGAGCAATGAATCCACTTCTATATGCTGAACTCACTCTGTGTTTGGCATTGTTTGCCTGTGCACAGAGTCCAACATGCCCGTCTCTATGCTCCTGTGTGTTTCACGGTCGCAGCAATAACAAGGAACTCAGGTACAGATAATTTATGTATTTTTAATGGAGGAAGGCTGAGTGTGAACAGACACTTTTAGCAGTCACATTTTTACAGAATTTATTTTTATGAGGTGGTTGCTAATTTTTTTTTTTATTTGTCTTTGCTACTATTTTGTCTTTACTGTCTTTTTTAGAACAGTGCTCTGTAAGAACCCAGCCTTGACTGCCATTCCTGTAGATTTGCCAAGTGATACGGTCAAGTTTCGTGTGGAACGCACCTCTGTCTCGAGGATATTCAGAGGCGCTTTCTCTGCTATGCCACAACTCCTTTATTTGTGGCTCACGTATAACGCCATCACTGTTCTGCATCCAAGGAGTTTCACAAACCTGTCTTTACTTCATGAGTTACGATTGGATGGGAACCTTCTATCCACCTTCCCCTGGGAGGGACTTAGGGATGTGCCACGCCTCCGAACCCTTGGATTGCACAATAACCGCCTGGCACGAATCCCACCCCTGGCCGCGCGTTACCTGGGCAATATCACTTATCTGGATCTCTCGAGCAACAGGCTAAGCACGCTGCCTAATGACCTCATAGCTCTCTGGCCGCTCATCACGATGAGTGATACAACTCAACCCCAGCGCTCTGTGGTTCTAGGTGAAACATGCTGAGCAGACCACATAAAAGATGTTTAGGCTATGTGACTCTTTTTATACAAATAATCAATATAATGCAAATATAAGTCATTGATAAATAACAAATATACAGTTGATTAATGATGTGACCTGCACTAACCATATAGTATGGGTTAAATATATAGTAGGCTAAGTCTAAAACTGCTGGCAGGGTTGCCAGATCAGCATTACAGAACCCAATTGTCAATCAAAAATAGCCCAAAAATAGCCCAGTGACCTCGTCCTAAATACCAAAATGTAAAATATGCCACACCTATACCTAAAATACATATTTTACAGACACAGAATTTCTTACTGAAAATTACTATATAGTATTAATCATAAACACAGTTTGATTTGATTAATTCCTTCATCTTGACCGCTGATGAACAAAATCTTTCCACCTTTAACCTGTGGAATAGGAAACAACCTGCAGAAACCATTTTAAAGTAGCCCAATTCTGCTTGAAAACCGTGGACTTGGCAACCCTGATCAGTAGTTAAAATGTTTCTATATTGTATACTGTTCTATTTTTGTGCAAAATTACAGTTTTTTGACAGCAGGCATTAACACTGGCATGGACTGAGAAAGACAATGATTTGTGTTAATCCCAGCGTTATTTGAGAGTTGCTTTAATGAAAGCAGCAAAATCTCTCAGTTTATACAAATGTGTTGTGCAAAAATAATTTTTTTTATCACAAAATAACACCGACACTGGGCCCTCACGCAACTATTAAAACAAACACATGTACATGAATGCAACCAACGTAATTGAAACCAAATTAAGTCATTAATGTCTTACGGTAATGAAATATTTAGATACTGGTGATATCTAAGTGGGATCTGAGAGTCTTTGGTCATTAGATGGCTCACTGCATTTAGTCTCCAATGGAAACCAATGCTCCAGACTCTCATTAGCTTAGCCATGCAGGAGAACATACATTACGTAACCATCCACACCTCTGAGGATTCAATGTGCCAGACTGGCCTTTTCTGAATGTGTCATCATTGGCATCAACTCTCTCTCTCCATCGCTCACCTCTTTCCACAGGTCTACAGGATAACCCCTGGGTGTGTGACTGCAGACTTGCCTCCTTGCTTGATATTAGCAAGGCACCAGAATCCTCCATGGCCCTGTTGGATCGGTTTCTGACCTGTAATGCCCCTCCAGACCTTGCTGGAGTTCCCTTTCAGAACGTGGAGCTCTCTCGTTGCCGCAGGCCGTATGTTGTGACCTCAGGCACAAAGATCACAGCTCTGCTGGGTAGCAACGTTCTGCTTCGTTGTGATGCTACAGGATACCCCACCCCTGCGCTTATGTGGTTCAAATCTGCCAAACCAAACCATTATAACAAAGGTATCATCTTATACACTATATATTTGTATACAAGGAGTTATCAGAAAGTTTTCAGAATTGTCACATCCATAACAGCCCATATTCCTCATAAATGGGCACATGAAATGATTAAAATAAAATAATTCTTTTATGTTCTTTGAAGTGTCATCTCTTCTCCATTTGTTAGGTATTATTGCTTCTGGTTTGTTTATTTTATTTCACAGAAATCTTGCAAAGTATGTTTGCCTATGTTGCCAAAAAATGTTTTTTCCTCACATCCATAACGCATGTATATTTCTATTTTTTAATAAAACTTGTGCATAGACTGATTTTTATGTCTGACTAAACAGATTATTTAAAATATTGGTAATAAATACATTTTGCGAGTTTTGACATAAAATGACTTGAAAAGTGTCACATCCGTAATGCTTAAATTGCCCATATATATGTTGACATTTAACCCTGGAAATAAACAAAAATTTGACAATTCTTTACATGTTCAATTCAGTTTCTCAAATTGGCACACTGATTACTGTCCATTCTCTTTTATTTTAAGGTTGTTGTAAGGCGATTCAGAGCAGGGTGGAAACTGAGAGACTGCCCAGAAAACTCTCCGGCTGTAAGTCTGTCACACACAAAATAATTAACTAGTCAATTGTACTTTGTGCTAAAACCATGTGCCTAAATATTACCTTACAAAAGCCCACTATTGGCTTGAACTTTATAACCTAATAAATAAAGCCTGTCTTATCTTAACATTTTTATTTCACTATTTTTATTTCCTCTTCCTGCAGATGTTCAAGACTCTCCTCGAGTGGGAATCCGCTGGTCAGCGGTCAGTCTTAATGGAGTGTCCTATGAAGATGAAGGAGAGTATCGATGCAGAGCACAAAACATGGCAGGGATATCAGAGGTTGTTGTCAGTCTGAATGTGGTAGGGTTAATGGCTGAATATTCAGACTCCAAAAATACACAGCTACAGCAAACAGCTGCCAAATTAGGCTATTCACAGAAAAAAAACAACCAATCTAAAGTAACGCCTTTGATACGTCGAAACATAACTAGATCTGGACCTCTCTCATCTGCAAAGAATATGATAAACATCCTTAACACCAACAGAGATAAAATGCAACTGGATAGAGAGTCATTACACTGAATCTAGCACAGAGTCACTTTATAATCTCTTCTGATTCTCCAATATACAAAACACAAACATCTCTGTTCATTCACACCTAACACCAAACAAATAAATATAAAGCATTCGTGTTTCTCTGGAAATTTCTCTTTTAAAGTATACAGATCATGTCTTTCCAAGACTTACAAGTTGTTGTTTTTTTACTCAGTCATGACCAGCAGATGGCAGCTTTGAGCCAAAGACGTTCATAAAAATGAACCAGTTAATGTAATTGTGAGTTTGGTTAATTAATTCATACAGAAAATAAAAGTAATCTCTTTTTATTTATGTACAGTCCATCCATAATAAATACAGGGTTTAAGGTATGTGGACAGCTCCTGTTAATAGATTTTAGATATATCCACCAATAATATTTAATAGAAGATTTTATATAATTCTACCATGAAGTGTATCACATATGTGACCCTATCTATGAAATCCAGCCTAAAGATATCAAGGTTATATTTTCACAGAATGTTTTTAACATTGTGTATAGAGTGATTTTATGTAGAAAAGAGTAAATCACCAAATATTTTAAGACTTTGGCTTGGTTTTCACAAGCAGGGTCATATACTACATTACAGAAAAGAAAAACAGTTCATTTCGCAATTTCAATACAATCCCAGTTGTTTTGCATAGTTCCTTGTACTCCTTATCACATCTTACAGATTGATGATAATAAGTCAATGATAACAGACTGATTCGGTCTTTCATGTCCAGATTGCTGCCTGCCATAAAGATTTAAAAACTGATTTGAACATATTAATCCCAGAAAATATTTCAAAATATATGTGTGTTCAGTGCTGAAAGATTGTGTGAATTTGTTTACCAATTTAACCATTTTAGCGGAGTAAAGCTATAAAATGGCAATACTAATTTTGGTGAATATTTTTTAGGAAATGTCTCAAAGTAACACCGGCTTGTCATTCCACTAATTGTAACATGTGCCTCAAATGACCAATTATCTTACATTAATTAGCTTAATTATCTAGTTTATGTTCCTAATGTGGCTTTGAAGCTGTTTCAATAAAGATGCAGTAATTTTTTCCACATGAATTCCATGGATTTCAGAGAGTTATAAGATGAGAGTTATAAGATTTTTAAAGACAAACATCTTTTTTATTGTGTGTTTTGTTTTATGTAACGTTTCAAGGTATGCTGTATGTAACAACAAAATTGGCCCACTTTTTAGTTTATCAAGTCTGCTTAAATATACTTTTTGGTATAACAACTACTTTACCACATTAATATTATATTTCAAGTAGTACAAACAAAGTGGACTGAATGTATACTTTTTGTTTATACTAATGAATAAACACTTGAATAAAACACTTTTTAAAAATATTTTTTATAAAGATAGTTGATAGTAAATAAAGAGATGACTAGAAGATGGGTTGATGAAATTATCAGTAATCTTTAGTAACTTTCACTTTATTAAATACAAGGCATATAAATAACCATTTGTGTAATATTGTTCAATTTCCATGTTAAAGTTGCCTTCAAACACACTTAATTTTGGAAGCACATAAACAATGTGTACACAATTTGTTTAGTCACAGCCTTGTACTGTAACATACTCTATTCCCTCCCTTAAGACCCATCTTCTTCTCATAATAGCCCATTCCATTTTTACTAACACTTCCTCCCCCCACTTCTCTCTCTTTCTTCCTCCCTCCATATCACTTTCTTGGATGCATGTTTATGATCATTCCTCCCTAACTGCTGATTAACATGTTTTAATTTATGTTTAACTGAAGGGCGGTACAAATTTAGCCCCTGTCCCTTATGTATCACCACAGTCAGCCTGAGATTTAGTGTGTGTGGACTTTTCACACTACCGCTTGAGATCACTTCTGCATGGTGTGGACATTTTGACAGCTGCGTGACAGTGGCCTCACAGAGATCTAAGCCATTTTTTTGGGCTGTGGTGAAACGAAACTCCTGCTTTAACCTCTGTGACTCCCACAGGCTGCCCTGCATGAGTGTGTGTGGGGCTGGACATCCAGACACAGCTGTTTTCTCTCTTTGGAGGCAAAAGGAAGCGTAAGAGTATAGTGTGTGTGTGTATTTGTGTGTACGTCTGGGCTCATAGGGAGAAAGTTTTGACAATCTGTGAGTGTTTTTACACAGTCTAACTTTGTGTCCACATTTGACCGCTCACCATGGAAAGCCTGGATTTCGAAAAGAAGGAAAAACGGTACCTTATCCGCGGGAAACACGCCGCTATTATCTGTGCGGTCGTGGTCGTGACAGGTCTTGCTGTGGGGCTTGGAGTTGGTTTAAGCCAGAAGAGCTCCTCATCAGATGAAACCAAACCAACACCGTCATCAACACCATCACCAACACCATCATCTCCGCCCCCACCTGCTGACCGGGGTCCCTGCAAACCATCCAACAACACAAATGGCGGCTGGAACAATTTCCGGCTGCCTGACCACATCATACCGTTCCATTATGATTTACACCTGGAGCCTGACCTCAACACTGACATCTACACTGGGAGCGTGTCCATCCACCTCAGCCTGACGCAACCCAGCTCGCACCTGTGGCTCCACATCCGGGAGACGTTTGTCACCGCAGTGCCCACTTTACAGCGCAAAGGGCCGTCTGGTTTGACCTCTGTCGAAGTGAAGGAATGCTTCGAGTACAAGCCGCAAGAGTATGTGGTGGTGGAGGCATCCGAGCAACTGAGAGTCACCGGAACGGACGAAAGCTACATACTCACTCTCCACTTCCAGGGCTGGCTCAATGGGTCTCTGGTGGGTTTCTACAGGACCACTTATATGGAGAATGCAGTTCTCAAGTAAGAATCACAGTGTCTATAATGCAAAAGTCTTTATTTTGTGATTAGTCAGAATGAGTTAGGTGGGTTTTTTTGTATGGCTGTAAATAGTACCATCAGACTAGAGATATCAGGGCTCACAGATAAGATTGTTCCAGCATAAGCCATAACAATCCCTGACCGTTTAACATTCAGGACATAATGGACACCTATGATGATAAAACTGTTAAAGTGATAAAACACTGAACAGTAGTAAATCCTTTGTCATGATTGTCACTGATGTCGGCCATCCTATTGATTATCTTCCTGAACTCTAGATAACCTGTCATGATTCACATGAAACAATTTCTACACAGAATTGCAGATATTTGGGTTATTTTAACATATAAACAGAAAAAGATTCCTCACTGATTTACTCATTGACCTCAGCAGCCAGCACTCATTATCGCAACAAATGACATTTTACCATATAACAGCATGTCCTAGAGATGGATACAGATCATCCTGCGCTACAGCTCATTTAGACTGTCACTGGTGTGCAGGAACAGATTGCTCCGGGACAGTCTCCACTTCCTCTTAAGTCTAAATTTAGCCCATAGTTTAGTTAACATGTTAAGTTTCTGAGGGAGATATAAAATTTGGTGCAAAATCCCGCTGAGATTATAATGTTAAGTGTTTTACAATGCTACTCTTTATAAATCATGTTACGATGTGTTGAGCAGTCCCCTTTAATTTGCTTTAGGTACAACTGATTCTTATAGAATATTTTCAAATACTCATAACAGCATTTATAAACCTTACAGCAGTCTTAAGGTTTTGTTGATGTGGGAATGTTGCCATTTTTTTTTTTTTTTTGGAATGGTGTGAAATTTCATAAACGCACTGAACTGATTCAGACCTTCATTTCTTCCAGCGCAGAATAGTGCCAAACATTTAGATCATAACAACAGGAGATCAATATACTTTAAACAATGAAGTAATGTGGCTTTTAGCTCTGTTACTCTCTGCATAACATAAGTTATATAACAATAAGTAATGCAGTACCAATGTTTTAGCATGTTTAGGCTGTTATTACTAGTATTACCATAATTGTTATTTATTTATGTGAGTAATTACGTCTAGTAGAAAGAAGTGTGTTTTATTCATAATATTAAATGAAACAACTACTAGTTATTAGGGGACATGATGATGTATAAAACTAAAAGCTAAAATAATAACTGTTAATAGCTACACAACATAAACACATTTTTGTTTTAAAACCATTGGGAGGAAAAGGCCATGGAAGTACTTTTTTGCACAGACATAACTGGCAATAGGTTTAATTTAGTTAATCAGTCTTGTTTTGATGTTAATGAAAATGTCACTTTAGTTTAACTTTCCCCACGTGTTAGTGAGGTAAATGTAAACCACGGGTTGAGTTTTATGATTCCCTCTCTGATCTTTTACAGGAAAATCGCTGCCACAGATCATGAACCCACGGACGCTCGTAAATCTTTCCCCTGTTTTGATGAGCCTAACAAAAAGGCCACCTACACCATCTCCATCACTCATGACAGTGCATATGGAGCTCTGTCCAACATGCCTGTGGAGGTACAGTCACTCTCCAAAACACTTTAATGAAAATAAGAAGAAGATTTAAGTTATAGGAGTTAAAGAGTTTTGGGACACTCCAGTTGACAGATGTGCTCTCTCTTTTTACAGAACACAGAAATATTGTCTAATCAAAAGACCAAAACCTCCTTTAAAAAATCTGTAAAGATGAGCACTTATCTGGTATGCTTTGCGGTGCACCAATTTAAATATGTGGAGCGGATATCAAAAAGAAACATACCAGTAAGCTTTGCTTTTAATGTTCAATTTAATTAAATAATAATCCAGGAGTTCAGAAATAATTCCTGACAGTTGAGTTTGATCTCTCTTTTTCTCCAAACAGTTGCGGATCTACGCTCAACCTTTACAGATAGAAACAGCTGTTTATGCTGCCAATGTCACCAAGATCATATTTGATTACTTTGAGGAGTATTTTGACATGCATTATTCCATTGAGAAACTAGGTAAATCTGCGTTTCAGTACTTGATTTTTGCAATGTTTATCGTCTGAGGTTAATTTCGGGTTAATAATGTCAAAACGGGTTGATTTTAATTTCTGTCTCTCTTTCTGTGTTACAGATAAGATAGCGATTCCTGATTTTGGGACAGGTGCGATGGAGAACTGGGGTTTGATCACTTACAGAGAAACTAACCTGCTGTTTGATGAGAACGAGTCTTCATCATCCAACAAACAGCGTGTGGCCAGTGTCATCGCACATGAGCTTGTGCACCAGGTTACTGATTCACTGATTCATGTCATGTGTTTTGAAATCATGATCATGTATCATAAATCATGTTTGTGATCATTGGAGTTTTCTGGCTCAGTTATATTTAATTGAATTTGATGTCATTCATAGCAAGCAGTTCTATAGAAAGCACACTACTTGAGCACTACAGAGCAAGAATAGTCAAGAAGCTATGCATCATCAGTCAGACATCAGGCCTTGGCAGAACATCATGTTCTCAGAATGTATCTTATTTTACTTTATACAACATGATGATTAAAAAGCAGTTTGTTAGACTCATTTACAGTAACAAGATACTGAAAAAGAAATAATATGGAGACTATAAAGATTACTATCACATGGTTATGTATTACACACACTATGTAACAAAGTGATTTTTGGGTTTATGACGGCAGTCACATTGTACACTGATAAGATTATCTTTTTATGGATAGGTCTAAGGTTGTTCAACTGATTTGTCATTTACTGTAAAAAACAGACGAGTTACTGAAGGCCAAAAATGTCACAGTAAATTTTGTATGAAATAAAAAACATGGGTAACCTTAAGTAATCTTTTATGGGCTGTTTAAAATCTTGATGTAATAAGAAAATGTTTCGTTTTACAAAGGAATGTGTGCTGTTAAGATGGTTGAACACCATCATACAGTTCCGTATATATAATGCTTGCTCCTTAAACTAAAATAACATCATTTTTAAAAAAGCATGAATGTGAATGCATTATGAGTTATTTCGGGTCTAGAGTTTGAACTGTGTCTGTCTTTTATCAACAGTGGTTTGGTAATATTGTGACCATGGACTGGTGGGATGATCTGTGGCTGAATGAAGGCTTTGCTAGTTTCTTCGAATATGTTGGAGTGGAACAAGCAGAGTCTGACTGGGGAATGGTGAGCACAGACATACCAAAAATGACTTTTAACGTACATTAGGGATTGAATATGTTGCCAAACAAAGCACAGCAGTAAGTTTTGGAAGTATAAATTTTAATTCATTTCCTCCATAGAGAAATGTATTTTTAACAAAAACAATGAAAAATGTTTCACAGCAGACGTGCCATGAGCTCTGAGAGCTCTTTGAGCAATAGTATATGCTCAAAACACTTAATTGCCATTATTGCTCTGTAACCACCCAATCACAATCATCTTAGACGTCATGTCTAATATACTACATGCCTTTCTTACTGTCCTCAGCGTGACATCATGCTCATCAGTGATGTATTTCCTGTCATGGTTGATGATGCACTTCTCTCATCCCATCCTATCATTGTGGATGTGTCCAGTCCGGCTGAGATCACATCAGTGTTTGATGGCATCTCGTACAGCAAGGTAAAGCTGATGTGGTGACCACAGCTCCATTAAAATGAATGTCCTTAAAATGAATTGTTGTTTAGGAATCATAATCTCACGTTGTGTTTTAGGGAGCATCCATTTTAAGAATGCTGGAGGACCTGCTTGGCCGTGATAAATTTAGGGATGGATGTCGCGTAAGGCGTTAAATATCCTTTTTTACACATTGTCCTATGACTGTAAATGAATAAATCTTAAATAAGACCTGTTTATTTTATCACCACAGAGATACCTGAAAACATACCCCTTCCAGAATGCAAAGACAGCAGATTTCTGGAAAGCCTTGGCTGATGTAATTAGCTTACAGTATTAGTCATGCATGTCTATTTTAACAAAATGTTCAGGTTTGTAAGTCATTGTGAGGAAATGAAGCTCTGTCATCTCTCTGGCTGTACTTTAGGAGAGTGGCTTACCCGTAGCAGACATTATGGACACATGGACCAAGCAGATGGGATATCCTGTGCTAGGTTTGACCACCACAGACACTGATGCTAAACTCACCCAGACCAGGTTTCTACTGGATCCCAAGGCTGACCCCACCCAGCCCACCAATCCCCTGGGGTAAGCCTGAAAATCCTGCAGATCCAATATCAAAATCCTTGATTAATATGCAGTGTTTTTCTTGGCTCTCTGGAAAACGTTTGATTAATGTCAATGTTTGATTTACTATAATTTATGTTGATGTTTCATTTCTTGTCCAACAGCTACAAATGGACTATTCCTGTCAAATGGAACTCACTGAACTCTAACAATGCCTCCATCATATTTGATAAAGGACAGACAGGTAAGCAAGATCCTGCTCCACATTTTTACTTTGAGGAATCGGTTCATTGATAAGATGATTCTTGATTCTTTGTTTGATCAGAGCTGGTAATTCCTGGCTACTCTCCTACCAACGATGGGCTCATTAAAGTCAACAAAGACCACATGGGCTTTTACAGAGTAAATCACATTGACAGTATGTGGAGTGCTATCAGTGAACAACTTCTCACAGATCATCTGGTATTGTGTTGTTCTAGTTCTTTTTCTCTATAAAAACTAAATAACACAAATGAAGTTTAAGCAAAATTTAAAAACCAACATGTATTTTAGGTGTATGATGCAACTGATCGAAGCAGCTACATTGATGATGTTTTTGCATTGGGACGGTGAGTTGCATTTGGGGGACGATTTTATCCAATGCCTTGCAGTCAAGATATTCAGGCTATATAAACATTTGTATTCCTAGTTGAGCTAAAGGACAGCATTCAATTTTAAACTAACTTAAACAGATTTTAGATGGTTTCATTTTTCACAGTGGTGGTAATAAGTAAAGATGATGTCATACTTATAGCACTACCTTTTGTTGGTTTTAACAGGGCAGATATTGTTGATTATGGAAATGCCTTCAACTTAACAAGGTATTTGGTCAACGAAACCGAGTACATTGTGTGGGATCGAGTGGCTTCTTCAATCTCATATGTGCAAAACATGCTGGCTGATGATATAGTGCTGTACCCCAAATTCCAGGTAGGATTCTAAAGCCTCATCTTCAGAAATCTCTGAGAGTATGTGTGTATTTGAAATCTTCTTGTTGTGAAATGACCCACTGTGAGATGTATTTTTATTTATATGATGATTTGCAAAAAGTTTCATGTCTTCTGTTTTATTTCATATCTCTGTTTAGAAACTTTTCCGTGACCATGTGCAGAAGATATCCAGAGATCTTGGGTGGGATGATGTGGGGACTCAAACAGAGCGGTAAGAGATATTTAACAGAACTAGTAAAAAAACTTTCCTATAGCACAGGCCAAAGACACATTTTTCAATCCGTCAATCTCATAAAGCGGTTACCTCTGCTAAATGTGCTAAAACCCACAGTGGCCAAGTTATCAAAATCACTCATTTTCCAACCTTGTGGGGACATTTTTTATCTTAGAATTTATACTAAATTATTTTTATTTTAAAATGTAAAAATGCAGAAAATTTTGTGTGAGGGTTAGGTTTAGGGTTGGGGTAAGAGTTACAGGATACAATATACAGTGTGTACAGTATAAAAGTAATTATGTCTATAGAAAGCCCTCATAAAACATGAAAACCTATCACTGAATGCTGTGTGTGTCTGCACAGGCTGCTGAGAGAGGCGGTGCTGGCCATCGCATGTCAGATGGGAGATCAGGAGGCTCTTAATCAAGCCTCTGATATTTTCAATAAATGGATTGATGGAACACTGAGGTAATACGCTGACTGACAGAAAGTCCACCTGTGCACTCAGAGTTTGTGTATTAATGGGATGTTTGTCTGATCGGGGAGCAGTAGTGTGGCTGTAAACTTGCGCTTGCTGGTGTATCGTTATGGGATGAAGAACTCAGGATCAGCATCGAGCTGGGAGATCATGTTCCAGAGGTATATCACTGCAACTCTTGCACAGGAGAAAGACAAACTGATGTATGGTCTGGCTTCAGTGGAAGATGTTAATCTCCTTAATAGGTAAATTCCTCCCTACCTCACCCAAAAAAGCAATACTAATTTAATGAAATACACTTTTTGATTATTATTAATGTTGCCTAATAGGTTGCTTGAGGCCACTAAAAATGAAAGCATTGTGAGGAGTCAAGATGTTTTTACTGTAGTGCAATATGTGTCCCGAAACAACTATGGTAAAACCATGGCCTGGGACTGGGTGACGCTTAACTGGGACTACCTAGTAAACAGGTCTGTTGATCAAATAACAATTGGGAAGTGCATGAAAAATAACCATTTCTGTTTTTAATTAAATAATATCTTATGTGATGTCATGTCTGTTTTAGATATACTATCAATGACAGGAACTTGGGCCGTCTGCCCTCCAGAATTACTAGCACATATAACACAGAGCTCCAATTGTGGAAGGTAATACACATCTGGATTATTGACTTATAAAAGTTAACACACCAGATTACTCTTTTACAGAGTTATCTACAGCATTTAGCTCTTATATAAAACCAAAATAATTGATAGAAAAGTGCACCATGACCATCTTTTGTACAGTTTTAATTTTGAATATATATATTATGTATTATATTTTGCATTTTTAATTCAATTCTGTATAATAATGATATCATCAAATTTAAAACTGTTTTGAGGCCTGTGGTTTTCTGAAAACAGAATGCAAGAGTAGTCGGTTTAAGTCTAATTATTCATTTTAATTATAAAAATGCTTCCTAAATTGATCTTTGTTTTAGATGGAGCACTTTTTTGCCCTGAACCCGAATGCAGGAGCAGGTGAAATGTCCAGGAAACAAGCTTTGGAGACCACAAGGAACAATATTGAGTGGTTGAAACGAAACCAGGAGGAGATTAGGCTCTGGCTGGAGAACAATGTGTCATAGTGTGTACTGTACAGACGATCAGGACAGATAGCCATTACATCACACACATTTGTCCACTAAGTTTAGCTAAAGTAAATTGCTCAGGGGAGCTTGTAAATTAATCTGTACGTAAGAACCTCAAATTAATATACTCTTAGCACAAAATGAGCTTGAGTTTTTTGCCATTACAGACAAATGAAAACAGTACATATGTTTGAAAACAGGCATTACGCATCTGTAGGCACTGTATATTGTTTCTTTATTTAAAGTGTCATGAATTTTATTAATTCTTTGTAAAATGTGTAAATGTAAAGATGTAAAGGATACTTAAATTCCAAACACTGTGTTCTAGCATTCATTTCTCAGAGAACTCTTAAAAATACCAAAAGAAACATATATTGCTTGGCTGGACTTTGCTTTCACTTTTGACATTACAGTACTCGTAAAATGTAGAAACTTGTAAGATAATCATGATAAAACTGTTTTATTCAAGTTTAAACATTTAAAGTTTATTCAGTAGAATGAGCAGTACTCATAAACAAGTGATGACATAAACAATAAGATAAGAATTTACCCTGTAAACTCTATGTATAAATGTGGAATTTCACAGCATTTGTAATGAACCGATAACATGTAACACAACAGCGTTAAAAGAAGTTGGTCCCAGTTTGCAGGATGGACATTCAATCTATAGTGTTTCTGTAACTGGTGCTTGCATTGCTAAGGTTGTGTGTATAATTGCCAGGAAAAACACAAACTAATCCAATGTATAGATTGAAAATGAGACTGAAAGTAATAGTACAATAATGGTGTTACTGTATAACTGTGAAGCAGAGAGATAGCGTCCAGCGCTAGATACAGGCCTTGTCTGATGAATTGTGATGCATTAGGTTTCGATCATTTAGGGGTTTAGAGGTAAAGAAGAGGCTGTCATTGGAAGTTGGTTGTTTATAGTGATTCGCTGTCGTGTTTGACATCGTAGCATTCCACTGATGGCTCTTCTGAACCTGCAGGAATCAACAACAATAAATTATTAGTATGCAAAGAATATATCAACAGAGATTGCACTTGAGATACTTACTTCTTGTTGGCTATGACATAGATGCAAGGATTGTAAAAGGTAGATGACTTGGCAAAGAGTGGAGCGATTATGGCCATTGGGGCTGGGATTTTTTGGGGATCACCAAATGATGCCCACAGACACACAATCGAATATGGTGACCAGGCAACCAGGAACATCACTATCATTATAATAGACATCTACAAGAAGGGCAAATAAACATTTTGATTTTACAGTGCACTTTTGTGAGATTTGTGTGCCAAATAAAAAAAACTTCTGCTTGCCTTGGTGACATCCATCTGGTCTGACCAATCTATGTTGATGCTCTCTAGACAGTTACTTGCTTTGTACCTCTTCACAGTAACAGAAACATTGTAGTAACAGTAGAACATGACTGAGAGAGGAATGATGAAGTTGATCGTGATCACAGCCATTGTGTAAGACACAAAGGATCTAAAAGAAAATATGATTAATCCCTGTTATATTCTTTCTCTTCTGTACACTCCCTCTTACCTCATTTATATCAAGTTATGATACAAACAGTTATGATTAAACAGGTTTGTATTATCTGAATCATCATTTTTGCTGTTTTTAACTCACGCGTCATTGTTTCTCCAGTCAATGGTACACGTGGCCCCTGTGGGGTCAGGAGCATATCCAGCCCAGCCTATGATGGGCATAGATGACCAAAACACAGCATTCAGCCAAGCAGCCACAATGAGAAGTGTGTATGACAATGTTGTCAGTTTCTGTCCTGTAACATGACCTCAGTTACTTTCAATAATTACAATGACAGACAATGACAGACAATATTGCTTCATATTTCATTCAGGTTTTTAAATGGATGAATTCATACCAATGTCAGGTCGACATATGGTAAGATATCTATCAATGGCAACCACTGTCAGCAGTCCAATACTAGCCATACCGAAGAATATATTCAGTGCAGCGTAGATCTATAAAAGAGGCATCTGAGTTAAAACAGCTTAAAGGGATAGGTTTTTCAAAAGTTCAACATTTATTCACTCTCATTTCAAACCTGTATGACTTTCTTTTTTCTGCAGAACACAAAGGAGAAGATATTTTGAACAGCATTGGTAACCCTCATTGACCCTCATTGACTACCATTGTATAAACACAAAACCTGATATCTTCAAAATTTACTGAGTAACGGCATGTCAAAGATTGAATTCATAGTGATATTAATAGGTGAAATCAAACTTTGATGCTCGTTATCTCAAAATTTGATTTTTAGACTTTAGCCTGGTTTTCACAGACTGGGTCACAAATGACAGAATTTTTACTGTCATACTTAACACATTCAAACTTGCTTAACCTTGTATTAATTAATGTACTACCTAAATCTATATAAAACTATCTAAATCTAAATAAGATGTATTCTAAAATTAGAATTAAATATATTTGCAGAAAAGTAAGAAATAAGATCAATTATATCTAGAATCGTGTTTGTGTCAATTAAACAGATATAAAACAGATAAAGGATGCACACCTGGCAACCAGTATAGCCGAATTTCCAGCTTCCGTGCAGGTCTGAGGCTGCAGACATAGGGTAACCAATACCAGCTACACCAATGTCAGTAAAGGCCAGATTAATGATAATTGCGTTTGTGGCATTACGCAACTCTCTGAACTTCACAAACATCAGCAACACCACAATGTTACTAGACAGACTGATTACTCCTGCCAAAAGAAACAGACAGGGAGAGGAGGATAATATGTCTGTGGACACGCACACACAGATACTTTGTGTCCATTCAAAACATTTCACTCATTAATTTTCCCATTTTACAGGCTCCCCCTGCTGGTTGCTTTCCACGCTTGGCTGAATCTATAAATGTCAAACTCAAGGAATGCTTGGAAACAACACTGCAGTTTAATGTGACCCTAGGCCAGAGATGTAAAGGAAAAACTGATGTACGAACAAACATGCCTTGACTTTTAGCATATTAAACTCTTACCTAATATAAAAAGTTTAAGTCTAATGCCAATTTGGGGTGTCTCAGCAACTTAAAACTTAGACAATTGTTAATGGAACGCTACAATCAAATGCACAGAGTACACAAACAAACACTTTACCTGCAGTGATGAGATAGGCAGCGACAATATTGTGCTCTGTTTGTGTGAAGGCACTCTTTTCACCATGAGGATCATTCTCAGAAGAATTCAGTATGCCAGATTCCATCTCTTTGTCACACATAGCCATTTACACAACCCTCAGATATCACTTCTCTTTCTAACATTCACATCGGTCCAAATCAAGTCTTGCAACTCAAAGGAACTTTGAATTCAGCTTCTGTCCTATCTTGTGAGAGAGCAAGATCATTTGTGTGTGTGTGTGTGTGTTTGGTACAGACGGGAGTGGAGGGGCTTGTAGGGTTTAGGGAATGTAGAAACTGATGGGGTGACTGTGGGAATGTAAGGCTGGAAAAACAATGGAATGGAAAGCTCTTTAATTATGTTTTCTGCTTGGTTTGCGAGAACTGAAGAGAGTGTTGTTTCTGTACTAATCCCCACATGAGGGCTTTTCATTCCAAGCATGTGAAAAGCTTTCTTGGAAGAGTGAGTACAAATTACTAACTCATTTTACCTTTAAACAACAAAAATGGTATTCCATTAATAAACACAGTTCAGAAGTCCAAACATTTAGCTGACAAGTTGTTAAAAGACCTAAGGGTTATGTGTAAAACATTTATTAGCTCAAAAAAATATTATTTAACTTTTCAATTAAACAACTTGTTCAATTAACATTCATTTTTTAAAAATATTTAAATATATGTCATACATTTTCTGACACTGCCACCATGGAGAAGGTATTAGGCTTTAACCAAGATATAATCTTTCATCCCCTTTTAAGCCTTTGTGCTTTGCGGAACTCTGACTGAGCACTATATAATTCATGCAGTTCTCTTTTATACTTTAAATAAATACATTTAAAAATGTTTTTGTTTAATATCATATTTTAAATGAATACATTCCAAAAATGTTTTTGTTTAATGTAATATTTTAAACGAATACATTCCAATTTAGAGCAAAAATTTCAATTCAAATAATAACTCATACACAACTGTAATGCAAAGTGTTTTAGACGTGCATCATAAAGAAAACAAAGTCAGATAGGTAAGATAAATTAATTGTACTGTAACTCAGCTTGAGCCACTAGAGGGCCAGTGCAATGTGTACGCGAACACTCAGCGGAAGTGACGTGTGTAAATGGCTATGACGTATACGGAAAGGCTTGCGCTTTCTGTCATGTGATGAGCGCACATAAACAAGTCAAGAACTTTTTATAAAATCGAAGAAATCTAAAGGTAATTCTGTCAGGTTTTCTATATATATTTATTAAGAACAATTATTGGATGACTTAAGCGAGTACAACAATGTACGTTACCTTTTGATATACCAGTTTAGTAATTGCTGCTGTTAAAAGACCATTAGATGCCAACATAATATTGTCATAATGTTGTGTTTTATTATGTCAGCATTTTCTAATTGTCTCTTTTTTCTTTTGGGTGCAGCAGGCGAATCGCACAAGCCAGTTTCATGAATATGGCAGATGTGAGTATAATGTGCATTTTTCCCGACGCTTGTAAAGCTTCTTTAACTGTTTGTGTATTCTGTGTTAAACATTATGTGTTTATTTTATCACAGAATCTGAGGAGCTATCTGTATAAACAACTACCAAGGTAAACTGCGTTTTGAACAACTGTTAAGCTTAATTGAGTAATATTTCATTATGCTTTGTCAGATGTAATGAATCCGTTTTGTAATATTATGTTCTGAGAGTTGTATTTTTCTCAGTGTTGAAGGGCTTCATGCAATAGTGGTAACAGATAGAGATGGGGTTCCTGTAATTAAAGGTAAAAGCCTGTGCTTAGCTTTTCAAGTTACATTTAAGTTCTTTACACAAACGTTATCTGAGATTTGGTTGTGCTTTCATCTTTACAAGTTGCCAATGACAATGCACCTGAATATGCACTGCGGCCGACTTTCCTATCTACATTTGCCTTGGCAACAGATCAGGGCAGCAAGCTGGGCTTATCCAAAAATAAAAGCATCATTTGCTACTATAACACATATCAGGTACTGTCTTTACAAAGAGTTCATTTTAGATGTTCTTTATTAAGAGTTCTTTGTTGTAATATATACATTGTCATGCATTTGTTTGGCAGATTGTACAGTTCAACCGATTACCCTTAGTGATAAGTTTCATCGCAAGTAGTAATGCCAACACAGGTAAGTCTGGACAATCGCTTTCCACGTAGTTAACATAAAAAACAACATATTTAAACCATATCAGATTGTTCAGTATTAAAATATATTTTTTGATCTTTAGGTTTGATCTTCAGTCTTGAGAAGGAGCTTGTCCCACTAATAGAAGAATTAAGGCAGGTGGTGGAAGTAGCATAGAAGCTGGTCAACGTACAATATTGTAGCATGTACATATATAGTGTGAGCTGGCTGTTTGTATTGAATTTTGTCTTGTTGCTGTTTGTTTCTTATAAATGTAACCCATTTCTTTTGTCTCTTTATTAATAAATTTCTCCAAGGCTTTGGTGTAGAAAAATATGTTTTATTTACTTTACATTTTATTTACAGAAGTGCTATTTCTTAGGTACCATGTACACATTCCTAAATAACACATGAACATTCACTGTCAGTTTACACATCACATTAAAAATACTGTAGCCTTTAATAAGTGGACAGTTTACAATCAATAAGCATAATTTAATGTATCGAAGGTCAGTATATTTTACAATGTTCTTTCTAGTGGCAGATATAAAATAGGATATGTACATATGGGAACACACACACAGTTTCGAAGCACATTTAGTTTTATGCTACATGCACAATTTGGTTTGCAGAAGACCACAAGAAAAACAAGAACTACTTTTAATTTTGTATCTGAGGTTGGTAGTGTACTGTCTCCAGATGTTCTCCAGCACGTAAGCACTGTTCCTGTGGACTTGCCTGTCCTAGATGGCATGATTCAGTGCTTATAAGATATTTTATGTCACATTGCATTGCTCTCATTTGGTCTAATACTTTTTCTACTCCATGTTGACCATCACCGTCTTTTCCTTATCTGTGACTGAAATGTAGGACAGTCATTGTTAGAGATAAGATAAGAAAAGCAAAAGCTAATGTGACAATTCCTTCCTGTAAACAATTGCTTGGAACAAGGAAACAACTTTATATTTTAATTACTTTATCAATACACATACCAATTATTTACATTGTCTTTGCTTACTTTTTTAAGCAAAACTCTGCTACGTTTCTCTTACCAGTTTCCATCGTAGTATCTTTATCCATTCATCTGCTTCAGCACCTGATTTTGCACACAGATAAAATGTCCTCTCAGGGAACACCATACTATCAGACACAGAGATAAACAAGTAAAGTTTAGTGGTGTTTTTCTAACATTGATGATAACTCAGTTACAAGTTTTAATATATTGGGTAAAACGCTGAAATTGAACATAGGAAAATATGTGGGCAGGAGGAAGTCCATGTCTTAAGAGTTTCTGACACTACTTCCTCTTTATGAACCTCACTTACATTTATAAAATTATGTGAGACATCCACAGTTAACATAGAAATAAAGCACTGATGAATTAAAAATAAAGGCACTACAATTACTTGTTATGATATATGAATATAGTGAAAGATGTTTTAAACTTTATAACAACTAATATTGCTACATTTATTTTTCCAAAATTATACTTTTGAAAATGTTATTTTATGTTACCCTTTGTTACTATAATTGACTTCTTTAAACCAAGATATCCTCTTTAACTTAGATATGTAATGTGCTCAGGAACTGTGTAAGCCGCTAAGATAACTAGCTAATTTTAAATTGTCAAAAATAGCTAGTGATTTTCCACTTGACCAATTACAGAAGTTTCCAATGTAATAATAGTAAGAGTGTGTAGTGTAGCTCAACGAAAAGGTCATGTTTTCATTTAAAACAATTATTTGCTATTTTTTATAAACACATTTTAAGACAGACTTTTTTATTTTTCATATTAACATGTCACTTTTACACACTGATATACTGATTTAGAAGTATCAGAAGAACAGGCATAACATGAAGGGCTCACCAGAAGCAGTTAACTCTCTCCTGACTGTAGTCAAACTGAACCGCTGAGCACTCTGTCAGATCCAGGGTACGAATTGGTTCTTCAAACTAAGAAGAATTTTCTCCATTAGTCAAATAATCTGCTTCAGTTATTTGGCAGTATTACTATACAAAATACACATACGTACCATTTTGTCCTTAAAATATTTAAGTTCATATCTATTCAGTATGAACCATCTCTGCTTCCAGTTCTACCCAGAAAACAAATAAAGAAACATCTTATGAGCCAACAACCCTCTGCATAGATTTATCAGTATTTATCTAGAAGTGGGATTTAACACAAACATAGGTCACGTGTGTGTGTAACATGTGAACAAGCAGACAATTCATACCTTAATGATACCACCTTGTTTTACCAGATAACCCTCTTTAGTGCCAAGCTGTAGATAAATAAAGAAGCTTTTAATGATTCAACATCACAGTTAATAATAATTAATAATAAAAAAAGGTAATAATAACAACACATGTAGCAGCAGCTTTGCACCATTGGGACAGACAGTTCTCATTGGGGAACAGCACTGTTTTGTGCCGGTTTCATGCCACCTGTTAGTTTCTTTTTCCACAGTATTACTTAATGAAACCAGGATTAAAATCTCTAAATGTTAGAAAGTGCAAAATTCTCCAACAGCCTCAGACATTTCTCATGTTAAGTTGGTTTAGTTAAGTTTCTGTTTCCTTAATTTTATTAACTTATTTACAATCTAAATATTTTACAAACCTTTCAGAAACAAGTTAACTTGGCAACTGACAATTGCGAATCATCATGTCCTTACTGGTATTCAAATACCCAGTCAACATGCTGAACTGGAACTGTTTCTGGACATTTTTAGAACTCTTCAGCCCAAGGGTGGAAAAGCAGCTATAGATGAATGTTTAAAGTTTTAATACATGTTTTGCCTTATCCTAATGGCTGATTGACTTACTGATGGAGCATTAGGCACTAAGTCATTTTCATTCCTCCCTGTCTGCATGGCTGTATGCACACACACAGTTTCATATATAGACGGCTCCTCCACTTGTCGTGGGTATGGGTACCGCAGCACTATGAGGTTTCCTTGGTTACAAATGTGAAAAAAGAATCAGGGTCACAGCAATGATGAAAAGTCAATTTGTGAACTGTAAAGTTAAAGTACACCAACCTGTCTCACTGCCTAGCAGTGGCTGATTGGCAAGATGGTTAGTGAAATCCTGAAGAGAGGGAAATTCATTGAAGCCAAAAGAATATCTGCTAAACTGCCGCCGGACATTGAAGTGTTTGACAGAATCCTTTGCTCTAAAGATGTGAAGGAGTGTCAGGAAATTTCATTATATTAACCAGGTTTTTCCTCCTACAAAACTTGTTGTTGTCATCAAATAAGATTTACCCAAAACACAGAATCTCAGTTTAGATCACAGTAACTATGAATAACATTACAGGTCTACACTTTTTGATAAAGTCAAGTGAACTGAATTACAATAATTTGGTTGTTAGTAAACATTCATTATCCTTTCCTTTTTGTGGTAAAGTTTTTATTTTAAAAAACTAATCTGCACTTCTGTATTATATCAGATTTTTTTGTAATGTTTGTCCAGTGCAGCAACAAAGTCGAATTCCTTATAAAAAAAATAAATCTATAATTAAATGTATCACTTATATTTTTTTGTAAAGTATATGTTATATTGTAAATATACACACTTCAAACCTGATTGCTGAATTAGGCAATATATTTCTTTCTTTACTTTAAAGAAACAACCAAGAACACTGTGAGGTTCATGGCTGACACTTAAAAATGAGGAACTGAAATGTTAAAAGCAAAACCAAAGTACCACAGAGTATTGTAATGGAAAAAATAGGGGGATAACAAAAGATTATAGGTATAAACTTCAAAGATAAAAGAAAATGTATAAAATGTTAATTTCAGTGTTATAATAATTTCAAATGTTAATGAAAAGTGATTTGGAGCATGTGCCTGGAAGTATTTAAGGGGTTTATGTCTTATTTATGAACACACAGTATCTTACCGCACAGACAGACCAAAGCAGTCAGGTCCCTGGTTGCTGTTTCTAAGCAAAAAACTCCCATCTACCCCATTTGAAAGGAGAAGAGCTTCAGCTGCATGCCGGGACAAATCGTAATGATACCAACTACAAAGAAAAACAGAGAGAAAAGGAGCCTTGAGTACAAACACAAGACAACTTAGTAAAATGCAACAAACTAAAGGTCCTGCAAATCTTTTTTGCTGCTTGTGTTTTAAGACTGTTATCTCTTCAACCAGGTATAGCACACTTCTTCATACATAAACGGAAATAATAAAATATGTGAGGAGTTATTTGGAGGGTGTTGCACTTCCATCCAGTAATAAGCATTTTAAGAATCTCAACAGTTAGTCAGGTTTTGCACAGCACCTTGTTTTTGTTCTGTAAGTAAATTGATATTACAGAGTGACCTGGATTAAGTTACCTGTATCTTTTTTTATAATTCAATTTTATATTCATTATTGTTAAATATTTACTGTAAGTGTTCTTCCAAACCATGTCCTGAGCTTAGTGCTGGGGGTAAATATTATTGTACTGTATAAACAAACAAACAAAAATTGTAACTTTTATGTGGTGAAATTTTATATTATATAACAGTATCTTACCTACTGTTGTTTTAAATGGAACTGTTAGTTTTGTTTTTTACTTTGTTGTAATAGATAAAGACGGACTTCCCTTCCACAAAAAAACATTTAAATAAAAATAAAATAAGCTGTACACATGGTCCCCAGCTTCCTCACTGGTTTGTTGTCAAGGCACTGTTGTCCTATAGCTTTAAAAACGAATCATCGAGTACTGCACAGCTCTTATTTAAATTAATATGCGCAATATCAAATTTAATTGAATTTAATTGCGATCGATTAATGGCCCCCATTGTTTTAACAGCCATTATTTCTTTACCATTAGTGAAATGAGAGTATTTCCTCATACTCAAGAACAGGCTTAGCAGGTGTGCAAAACACATGCACAACATGAACTCGTTCATACCTTCTTTGCACTTCCTATATGTTTTATTGTAATTTCTACGACTGATGAGAAATTACTAATTTCCAACAAATGACTATAAATTGACATGACATGAGATTAAAAGAATGTATAAATGTTTAGCACGCACTGTCAGGCATTAGTATAATTATTTAGAGAAGGGTAAATATTAATAGAGTATGTGAGAGGAACAGTTTCATTCACCTGATGGACTCGAGCTCGTCCATGTCCTCCCCGGAGCTGCGCGTTGAACTGCAGACACTCATCGCTTTAACTCTCTGAAAGCAAATGTTCACCGATTCTGATCTCTGTTCAGACTGAAGTAAAACAGTTATTTAGCCGTCTTTGTTTGCCTTACAATCGAAAGCGTTCAGCACAGGGGAAGTCCAACAGGTCCGCCCACAAATGACAATCATTTACCGAAGCAATGAGTTCATATGGTTTAGCTCATTCACACCATGTGCCCACATATAGCCCATTTAAATAGCTGAAGATCAAACACAAACTACTGCCATTTATAAGCACTTAACAATGACTGTCAGGAATTTTTTCTTAATGTTTAAGTAATAAATATTAAGAGTAAAGTTATTGCCATCTATCATGAATGATTCTCAATGACAAACCTGTTTTCTGCACACATCATTGCATTCATATTTAAACAATGGAGTCAACATATGTTTTGAATGTTTTATTTCAAATTTTGCAAGTAACACAAATAGCTATCAAGAAATGTAAAATAAAATGACTATAAATAATAGGCTTCCAAGTTAATGACTTACAATCATCGTCAATCTTGATTACAAATTCACATTCGATACATTCAAGCATTTATTCAACCAATAACAATAAAAAATTTTAGTATAAAAAGCAATCATAAAATACTGGTAATGTTGGCATGCATGTTCACTTGCACAATAAACACAAAAATATGTATCAAAGACCTCAGGTCCCAAACACATAACCTTTTTTGCTTCATTTTATTCCTGAGCAGGAAAATGTTCTTTAGGTTCTTTATTTGAAGGCATCTTGGTGCTTCAAGGTTCTCCATGATCAATAAAAAAATGCTTTTCCTAATTATTTAGAGTTTACTATATCAATGAAAACATAAGATGTGCAAATTTACCTTGTTATTCCAACATTCCGGCTCTTTCCCCTACCAATTCATTTGATCAGTCAAATATCTGTTCCTTTGATGCTTTTGGCATTGTAGTAGGATTTTTTCACCATCATTTCTTTTGACAATTCATAAACTGTCTTAACCATAAAATAAGGTTACTCAATAATGTGAAGACTTGCTCTTAAAGGGACGAAAATTATTTTAGCATTTACTCATCCTCACGTCATTCCAAACCTGTACGACTTTCTTCTACAGAACACAAAAGAAGATATTTTGAAGAATGTTGGTAAGAAAGAATGTTGGAACAAAGAGTCATATACAGGTTGTGACTGACATGTCCATGAATAAATGATTAAATTGATCTCTTTAAGGGAAGCATACAGTTGCTATAATCATGGTCAAGCAAAAATTGCGTTATGTACTGCATTACAATAAGAGCAAAGCAGCCAATATCTTGGCATACATCCTCACAACTACTCAAATCTCTTCAAACAGCTTAGGTACGAGTCACAGTTCTTGAATGTATGCATAATTCAAAGAGCCACAGGCACAGCCTGAGACGTGTGAAGTGTAAACAACTCTCTGTATATCTTACAGGTAGGAGACAGCGCTGGACACCTTACAAGTCCACAAAAGACTGACTCCAATTCCATTCTGCGATGCACAAAAAGAATATGAAATGCAATTCAGCTGTCATACAGGCACGTCACTGTAAAACACTCTCACTGGGCAGAGAAAATCCAGCTCTGTGATCTGATTGGTCAGTGGAGTCCCTGCCAATCATTAAAGTGCAGGAATATACAGTCATTATTCTTAATAATGACTATGCTGAGATGGTCAAAGGGTAATTTTGTTATTTGTCACGAGACCACAGCGCCTGCTTCTGGGATACAGTCTGTTAAGTTGGGCCTGTCAGCATTCACACTGAGGTTTTGGGGAATATTTCTCGGGGACAGCTTCCCAGCGGCTTTGCTCTCCTTCCACTGCTTTATACTAGAGCAATAGTCTTGTGTAGGGAGTTTCTCTATTACCTGTGCTTTTACCAGGTCAGAAGGACTGGTAGTGTTATGAAAAGCACGGAGCAGAATCCTGCAATAGAAGAACACAGCCAGTGAGACAAAGAAATAGAACTAAATATTAAAAATACCTTTAAATAAATACTGTTTTAAAATCTTACAATGTGTCTATTGCCTACATTGGCCTTTGCCCTTTAAGGTATCATCCTAAATTAGATGCAAGTCATTGATTTTGAATTCTATATATACACTCGCATAATTTATTTTATAGTCATTAGTATTCGCAACATTAGCATGTTTTGTCACTGTACATACCGACCATATACAAAAAATGCACTATACAAGTTTTAGATTTAAAATTTTAAATTACTTTTTTTTTACAATTTTCTTTTTATTTTAAGTACTTTTAAAAATGTTAAAGATGTACTTAGCCGACAAAATACTGTCTTTAGTAAAATTAACTATGCTTTTAAAGTCTAGTAACCACCGCTTTAATGGCAAAATTGTTTACCATTTGCATGACCATAGTTTTACTACAAATATCATCGTTAAACTATGGTTACTGTAATACAATTATAGGTGATTTTGCATTTACGTAACATTTAGGGTTAGGGTTAGGTTTAGGGTTAGGTTCAGGGCTGGTACCAACTAATTATACAGTTAGACAGTCAATACATATTATGAAAATTACAACAGGAATGTAAAATAAAGCGCTTTCAGTAAGTGAATGAATAGATATGTGTGTGATGTACCTAGGCAGCAGTGCCAGGACTGTGGTAAGTCCGCATACGAAATAGTAAAGTGCCTCCGACATCATTTTCGTCTCAATGCCAAACGGGTTTGTAGGAGAATTGCATGTCACACACGCAATGCTGAATATTAATACAAAGGCATAATAAAAGGCGGCACTGAAGAGCAGCACAGCTCCATGTATCCATGTCTGCAAAGAGAAGAAAATCACACATGAGCAAAATATGCAGTATGAAGTAACGAGATACACTTGGTGATTAGATGGTGTGCAATTTAATATGGCCTGAAGATTTACATAAACATATTATAGTGCTTTCAGGTAATAATGAGTGTCTCACCAGTGTGCGGCTCTCTATGACCTGATGCAGAAGGATGATGAGGAGGGCAGAGCCATTAATTGGAGAGCCAAAGGAGAATACTCCAATATCAGACCTTGCATAGGCCTTACATAACAAACAAAAGAGATCATGTGATTTTTTTTTTACAGTAAATATACATTCCTCTGAAAATTTAACAATCATGTATTATTTGAATACTTTTATTGATTATTTAGGAGGTATTTCAGGCAGGTTTATTTATGAATATGGAATTTCAAGGACTGTTAGCATTACTGAAATACTCTCAAACACATTGAATTGTTTATGATTACACTAAAACCGTGCACATTTAAGAAGCCACTTTCACATTAGCTGTTCTTGACACACCCAAATGTCATTTGAGAATAATGCAAATCACTCAATTGAAATACAAAAACACTTTACAAACTCATTAAGGAGAGAAGAATGACTTACAAAGTAAGGTATGAAGAAACACACTAGGCTCTGGTAAAAAGCATCAAGCATGGTCAGCCAGAATGTTGAGGGAAGGTAGGCCTGACGGATCACAAATTTGAGCAAATTACCACAACCACGCCACCACAAAACTCATGATACATATTATATAATACGCCAGAATATTGTTGGGGTAACTGTGCCCACCTGAGACTTCTGTCCATACTTGTAAATATCAGGCAGGTCTAGAAGCGTGTCGGCAGAGACGTCTTTATCCAGCACACCATATACGAGTGGAGGAACAGAAGTGAAGAGCAGGTTAAAGAAGATGAGAACCCATGAGTTTGTCATGACGCTGCCTGAAAACCCACAGAAAAACTGGTACCAGAACAACAGGTTCACGTACATCTATGTGGAAAGAGGAAACCAGAGAAAAATGGTAAGAAGATAACAGGTTTCAGGTTTAGATATTCGTTCAAACCTCATTTTATAAATTATGTAACTCACCACATTCTTGTAGAAGAAATAGAGGATCATGTTAGCCAAGCGCACATAGCACCAGTGACCGTGAACTAAAATCAGCTTTCTCAGGTACTTAAATCTTGAGATGGCAAAGTCACTGGACATCACAGCCTATAGAGAAACAAGAGATTGCACATGTTCTGTTTTTATCATCAACGTCAAAGTTATTAAATTATGTCTTTGCATTGTTCAGTAATTAAAAACAACATACCTGCATGCCCTCCTGGCCTGAGATGCCGATGCCGACATCTGCCATTTGAATCATACTAACATCATTCGCTCCATCACCTGAAAACAAGCACCATGCAGTTCATTTCCACAACATTTCAAAACACACAACATGGATAGCTTCATTGCACAGAAGCCAATCAGATCTTTCATCTACTGACCTATAGCAAGAGTCATGACTTTTAGTTTGTCTCTGACGAGCCGTACCACTTGACTCTTCTGCAGGGGTGTGGATCTGCAGCATATAACTGAGCGACAGCAGCATGTGAGTTCCAGGAAAGACTCCTGAAGCTCATTCTGCAGAGCAAAGTCCAGCGTACGGCCATCAATGACCAGCACAAAGTCAGCGGCGCTCCTGTCATCTTTAAACTTTAACACATCTCCGTCGGACACGCCTGCGTTTGTGAAATGTCTGATCTCACGTTGTAACTCATGAAATCGAGCCTCACATGTCTCCTGGGGAAAAAAATACACACACAGAAATATTCTTGTTATATATATGCCATGCAGTTTTTAGATTTTTTTAGCCTCCACTTCCTTGATATTTTGTTGCTTTTGGAACCATTTGTATTTACTCTAGTAAAAAACTAAAGAAAAATTACTTTGTTTAAAAACAATTTTATATTAAAATGCTGTCATGTAATCTTATATGGGATCCAGAAAGCCACAAAAGCATGTACATCCATCATTAAAGCAATCCAACTACAATATATGTTTTCTAAGAGAAACACTAAATTGTGGGAGAAAACAATTAATATTTTGAGCATATTTTGCAAAACTAAAAGCAAAAGAAACATACAAGCTTCAATCTTAATGATTCTTGCATGTCTCTTGAGATACTGTTATATGACAATAAGTTTTTTCGTGAAATGTTCAAATGTTTCGTGAACTATTTCATTTAAAATCTAGGATTTAAAATATCTTTAAAACCTGGTAATTAGGTTTTAGTATTTCACAAAACAAAAAACAAAGACAAAAGTGTAAATTATGTGACAATTCCATTATTTAGAAAATATCAACGCAGGTATTGTGTTTTGAAAATTGTGTTTTATTCATTTTGTGTTTAGAAAAACTGATTTTTCATTCCCCCTTATACACCTACAATTGTATTCTTACCTTGCTGTCACAATTGGCTCTCAGTAGTTGGTCTGTCGGTCTGATGAGTTTGCAAGCAAAGGCAATATTAATAGCTGTGTCTTGTTTGTCTCCTGTAAGGACCCACACTTTAATTCCTGCTTCTTGTAGAGCCTCAATGGTCTCGGGAACTTCCTCCTGAAGACGATCTACTATACCCGTTGCCCCTGTGAGCCAAAGGTGAGTGATGTTTAATTCATATGATGCAAAACTCATGGCCACATTGCATGTAAGAGGTTACCAGGGCATTGATAATGGCTGCGTCCGAAATCGCGTACTGTGACAGTATCCTACTATAGTGCCTGCTTATCAACCAGTCAAACCAGTGCGTTCTATATAGTATGAATACGGGAAGTATGAATGAAATTGGAGACTTCCACCATTTTATGCATCACGTGACACATACATTACTCACAGCAGCCCTAACATTTAAAGAGCCGATGCTGATAATTCATAACAATCTTGCCGATGCCAAACACTCTTGAAAATTAAACATATTTTACAGCCAATTTACAAACATATCCCATCGATTTACGTTGTTTAAAAGTTTAATGTTATTTGGACGATGTTAAACAAAGCGCCAACAAAAAAGCACAAGCACAACGTTTTTCCTGAGGTACTAGAACTTAAAAATAGCCGCTTTCCGCCATTTTCTAAAATAACGCAGCCTCCGTCTTCTTCTCTGCTGGCTGACTCAGCTCCCGGGCTCATGGGATAGAAAAGTGTCCATCGAATGAACACTTCAAAATCTAGCCGAAGTAGTAGACCATCCGGGTACTTTTAAGCCTACTGTTTTTGAATACTATGAATTCGACATACTACTGCACCAAGCCTGCAGACTGATTTTCTACTATATATGATATATGTGTTTGTTTTGGGAGTTGCTAGGGTGTTGCTATGGAGTTGCTAGGCTGTTCTTAGTAGAGAATTGTGGTTTCTAGGTGTTTAAAAGATAAGATGCAAAACCAACAGATGTGTTTAATGTCTCACCCAATAATGTGAGATTAGTTTCCAGTCTCTCGGCAGATTCAAGCAGAAGCTCTTCTCTGTTTTCAATGCTTGTCTCTGCATACTCATGTGTCTTCAACCAGGCTTTGTATTCCTGCTCTTCCAACACCTGTCAATTATAGGCAGACAACCTCCATCATAGTCGAGCAGAAGCTCATGCAATGAATGCTATTCTAAGACTGACGTAGTATGCAGATGCAACAAAAAGTGTCATTGTTTTAAAGAGGGAAGTGAGAGAGAAAAGCATACTTTTTTAGCAACACAGAGAGTGCGCAGCCCGTCTCTGGCATACTGGTCCAGGTGTCTCTGCGTCCGTTCCATAACCTCTCTAGAGAAACCATCTTTAGCTGCAACCCACACGTACACACACAGTCAAAGCAGAGCAGGTTTAAAAGCTATTATTGCAGTGTCCAACTTTGCATAACTAATAGATCTACAAAAAATGCAAATTAAAGCCAATGGTTTTAACACATGGCTCTTATTAAACTAAATTGAACCAGAAAGAAATCAGAATCCACTTTAGAGCTCAATGTGAATACTGGACAAGTAGCAGGAATATGAGATGGTAAATGTTTACTTATTATATTGCAATTCACAAAAACTCACAATATGTTTCACCTAATAAAATTAAGTTTTGACATCACATACCTCCCTCAGCCAACTCCATGATGACATTATCTGCTCCTTTAGTGTACACCACCACCTCTCCAGTAAAGGGATGGCGGACGACCACAGACATCCTCCTGCGTGCAGAATGAAAGGGTAGTACATGCAGCAGTGGGATGGAGAGCGGTCCAGCACCTGGAACAGCCACCAGGACCTGCTCTGGGGACCGGCCCAGCAGAGTGCACCCATAAGCCTTTGCTGCTTGCACCAACGCTGCCTCATCCGGGCTCTCTGCCTCATACAGCAACTCTTCTTCTTCATCATTATTACCATCATCATCGCTCTCAGTCTCATCATCACCATTATCTTCAGCCTTCACATCTTCTCCCCACGCCCCACTGCGCAACAGCACTGGAGTAGAGGGGGTGGAGGAAGTGTCTGAAGGGGTGCACATGGGTGTGCTGGGTAACTGTAGGGTCGTGGTGGGTGTTTGTTGAGCGCTGTTGGGGAAGTAGGTTGCCGAACGACCACGTGTGAAGAGTTTTTTGGTTAGGCTGCCAGGGGTGTCTGTGCCTTGGTTGGGTGAAATGGGAAAGCGAGGTAAACTCCACTTCTGCAACAGGATCTTCATCTCCTCTAGAGAGCGCAGGGGAGTGCGAACCACAGGCATCTGAACCTGATATTATATTTACATAAGTAAGCAGTATAAAGCATTAGCCTCGAGTACCTTATTGCTTTTATAAACTTTCACCACACACAACAAATATTAAAGCCTAAAAATGTGTATCAATGCAAATTTCATCAAGTAAATCAGTAAAAGTCATCCATCCGCTGCCACAATGTCTCTGATCAGTTTAATAAAATGCAACACCCAGATTTATACAATACGGTCCCTGCCTTGTCTCATGGTATTTCACCAAGTCATATTACTTACAACATACTTCACTGAATTAAGCATTAAGTGTATAAGCATTCTGCTCAGCTGCTTGTACTTACATGTGACAAATTTATAGTCTTCATTAAAGGGCAAAAGTAAAGCAAAACTACAGTAAACATACATTAGATAAGGTGGATAACAGCTTATCAGAGTTCATATCTAATAGGATCAGCTGAACATCAGGAACAATTTGGATCATACCACGTGTCTTGGCTGAGTGGGCGAGGAAACCACCACAGTGTTACAGACAGCCAGCGCGAGAAAGAAATCCAGAATGTGAGAGATTTCGGCAGCTTCCTGGAAAACAGGGGGATTTATGGGTGAAGACAGTGCACCCAGCTTCCCCTGCAGCTGAGGGTCTGGAACAACCGCACACTCCTGAACAAAAAAAAAAACATTTTATACACACACACACGTGTAGCTGACAAATATATGAAAAGTGTCCTATGATGTAACAGCAAAAAAAACTATTAATAGTATACAAATAGCATGAGTGACATTTATTTTTGCTTTGTCACACCATCATGGGCACGTTCACGGTGTATTTGTCAACTACCCACATGTATCTGTAACAGTAAGTACTGAGGTGTGGTTCAGTGAGTTACAGTGAAATTAAAGAGTGACTAATACTGCTGGAATACTGCTGCACACACAGACAGTAAATGAAAAAGTTGTGGGTCAACGGGTTCACGTTTCTCACCATGGTGCCGCTAAAGGCCCCGAGCGTGCGTCTGCGGAGCGTGTCGAAGACCGAGTGCGTGTCAGACTCGGCCGTGAGGTTATTAAGAGACACTGAACTTCGATTGCAGCTGAGAGATTTACAGCTCAGAGATTTCTTGCTGGTGCGTGACCTCAGGGTATGAGAGCGATCTACATCACCAAATCCCTGCTCCTCATACTGCTCCAGAGAAATTGCTGAAAAATAACAAACAAAAGTGTCAAGACCATATGACTCTTAGTTATTAAGCCTCTTGCTAAATAAACCGAACAATAACTGACCGTTGTCGCGGTGAGGGTACTCTGTTCCCGCCACAGTGCAGCGACGGAACAGCATGCGGTTTTCTGTGAGGGTTCCCGTCTTGTCTGAGAACAGGTACTGGATCTGCCCGAGATCTTCTGTGATGTTTAATGCTCTGCACTGGACTCCTGTGTCCAACCGCGGGTTATAGAGATCTAAATCATTCTGAATAAAATAAATCTGTCCCAGCTTTACAATCTCTATTGACACATAGAGCGAGATCGGAATCAGCACCTGCAACACAGAGAGAGAAAGAGCGAAGTGAAGCAGAAAGTCTACAGGTTTAATTTGTCATGTGTATTGATGACACATTAAAATGTTTGTTGTAAGGCTCAGGCATTCTACAGCAATACAATAAAATAATAATATAATATTAAAGGCAAAGTAAAAACAAAATTGAAAGATGAGGACAGAAATATAAGATAATTTACAATAAAAATGTATGAAGATTTGCAGTTTGTTTGGAATATATACAAGAATTTCTTTTATAGCGCAGATGCTGAACGTTAACACAAACTTCTAAAAAACAGTTTAACTAAAAAGTTTAACTTTTGTTTTAAATTCATGTCAGACAAGTAAATATAGAAATTATATCATGTTAATTAAATTTGTAACTAAATTTAGTAACTAAATTTGGTCGCTGTTTTTAACTGCTTTTGACAAAGGTCAAAACTTTAGGGACAGTAGTGCTCTGTTTTTTTAATACACATAGACAGTAGAGTCACTGACCTGCAGAACAATGATCATTGTCCAGAACATGTAAAAAGCAGCGAGTGCAGGAGGCGTGTCATCAGGGATCATGAAGATGGGATCCTTTAGTCCTTTTAACCAAAGACCATGACCTATAAAACACCCCCAAAATAAAACTTGTTGATAACATGAATATAACATAATCTCCAATGGCTTATGATACCAAAGTCCGTTCAAGAAAAGTCATCACACTTTGTGACCATATCTGCAAACTCTCCGGGTAGCTATTTTAGTCATATAACACCAAATACCATTTACTTAATGGTGAAGACGGAAAAGACGGGACTTCCTTCACTAGGAGCGGCAGTACTAAGTGTCACGATTTCTTGGTTTATAGTAACACAATTGTTGTGTCTTATACTGACCTACAGCAGCAATGAAGCACATGAGCAGCAATAAAACAACACTCCACAGCACATCTATGTTGAGCCTGCACTCCAGTTTGCTTCGCTTGTAGCGTGGCCCGCTGTTATTCTGCATCGCTTTTGTCTCATGACCTGCAAGCACATTTATTTCATTTATGTCCATTTTTTCCTGCTCAATCAAGCTCTTAATTTATCTGAAATAAGAAGTAAAAATGACCTGCATAGACAACGATGCCAATCACAGTCTCTGTGTTCCTCACAGTGCAGCTCCGTAGCAGCAGGTTCTCACTGTGCAGGCCAATGCGAATCTTACCGGGATGCTCCCTGTGTGAGTGTATCATTAGCATTTTTTTTAATTACAAAGAAATGAGTTTTCCTCTGTCATCATTTACAGAAGCAGCTTTAATCACTCACATGAAACCTCTGAAGCGTCTCAAATCATTGTTGGGATTTTCACACTCGATGCGACTGCTGAAGTTTTCAGGAATGAATTCGGATCCCTGAGGTAAAAAAATACATGTGAACATACAGAAATTTATCTCAATGCTGAAATGTTTGCTTCACCATTTTCAAGGTGTTTACTTGTGCTTAAACCCTTGACAATAGTGCTAAAGATGATGACAAGAAAGATTTTCGATGTATCACATATTGTACTAAAAATAACACAAAGCTTAGAATTCAGTTTTATCTATTTAATTTTATGTACAGAAGTTTTTAATTTAAACATTGTTGCCAATTCATTGTCAAAATAAGAAATGTAATTGTTAATGCTTTGAAAATAAACCTGAAATCTATTACGTTTTGTTCAAAATAACGGAATCATAACCATAATCGTCTCATAACCAAACCCAGTCTCATCGTATCTTTGTAAGCTAAGCACATAATTACACCCCTATAAGAAACTGACAGCGACTCACTTGTTGTGGCAGGTCACGGACCACCTGCCTCTGTTTAAGGTTGGTTTCTCCATCCAGGTTAGCGGTCTCGATGTGACACACTCCATTAGGATCAGACGAGTGTAACAGCACCATGTCAGCAGGTATGATTTCATTACAGTAAAGACGGACCAGGTCACCGACACACACTTCTGCCCAGCGCCGCTCCACGTAATGCTTCTGCTTCCTTCAAATACAGAATCACACACACACGTTTTTGCTTAAAAATACAATTAAATAACCATAACATAATACACCAAGAGACTTAATACAACAAGAAAATCGGTCTACAGCATGCACAAAATCACACTATAAATACAGGTAACAGGCACCACATATATACATGTATGCATTCGGCAGACTATTTTATCTGAAGCAACATTCGGTGCATTAAAGTTATACTTTTTATCCATATGCACTACTACTTGCTCTGTAGCCTGTGTCTTTCCCAGCCTAGCAACCTGACGGCTCAATATACAAAATCTGTGTATATATCCCAGACTGACCAAAAATGAAATTAACAGTTTATAACCAGATTACTTCAATAATTCTAATAGGGACTGGTATATTTCCCACTTGGTAAAAAACCCCACTATAAACACAATCAAAACATTATGCCACTTCCTAAATAACTCACTCAGTTATTCATTAATCAATACAATACCTAAAGTATTAGGCATAATATCAAATACACAGACGTTAAATTATAAAAACCAGCTCACTTTAAATTAATGAACTCATGACTAAAACTGTTTTATTTATGTTTTTGTTAGTAATGTATTATCAGCTATTATCTACCAATGCTATTAACATACAGTCAGTAACTTTATGTTAAGCAGACAAATGTTGTAAATGACTACCATGTCAGTTATTAGCTGAATGAGCCAAACAAATCTTTGTTTTCAGACAAAATCTCTTTTGACAATTAAAAGAACGTGATGTCAAGTTAGTAATGTGATTTATTATGAGGTAAACAGCCGCCGCCGTTTTGGATGGTGCTAAAAACCAGTCTTGCAGGTAGTATTAAGGAGTATTTACCATGCTGAAATACAAATCTATTATAAGAAGCGTTTAGTAGAAGCTGCTGAACTACATGCAAACAAACCTAATAATAATGAAAGATATGCATTTCCCATTGATTCTTTATCTGTCTTTTGTTTAAATTTAGCACCACACAAATCCTAACACAACTCTTTTATCATTGCTACACAACTCAACACCTTCAAAGTCAGAGTAATGAAGTAAATGCTGTGCTTCATTGTCTCCCACGGCAACAGCTGCACAACAGAAAAACTAATATGACCCCCTGTGGCAACATCATCACATGGGAGCCGTTTTTAACAGGGAAGCATTAACTGTACTAGAGGCGATTGTCAGATTATTCAATGTTTTCATACAGCTTACATTGGGAAATGAGCACAGAACACTCCAAACATAGCTAGTATATTTCTCTGCCAACAAATAAACTAAACTAAAATCATGATTTTGCAAATAAATAAATCAAACTTTTGAATTTGGCACGCACCAGCTAAGGTCTATTTGTGTAGATATTAAGGTTAATGTGTGATTCAGAGAAAGGTAATAATACTGAAGATCACAGTAAAAAACTGACAATGTTTTCAGCCTCACGCACTTGGACATGTGCACTCTAAAGTCACAGACTTTATGACAATAGTTAATCTGATTATGAAACAGCATAAACCAAGAAACAGGTTTTAAGAAATGATTTGTCCATGATAGGACACTTAAATATGCAAAAACACCTGTTTTTTTGCATAGCTGTGCGCTGACAAACCAGTAACATTTGTTGCTAGTGCCGTTATGAAGCCACACCTCCAAATTCAGGCTAGATTAAATAATATTTTACTACGTTACGATTTTCAAGAACAAAACAAATTAAACAAAACCACAAACAATAAGCACATATCCAACATCTTTGCGGTTCATAGCATTTGATGTGCACGTAAGACACAAGGTGTTCGATCAGGGCCTGATCCACTGATAGCAGATATCAGCAATCATATAGGTTAAAGTACAAACTGAAATATGTTTAACACACACAGCTATAAATGACAACAAGTATTTTTTACACATATATTTTAAATTCTGAGATTATTTCAGAATGTTTCATGGGATTACCTGTCATACACATCACACAAGCAGTTATTGACCTTTTTGTCAGATTTCCTCCGTCGCTGGTCTTCCCAAAGGTCTTTGACAGCAGTTACAGCCATCACAAAAATAATAGGAAGGATGGAGATCTCCGGCTGAAATGCATTCACGATAGGCACAAAGTTTAATGCGCCTAAGAAAAGGAAGTATACATTGGCGAACCGATGAAGTTGCTCAAAAAGATTTTTGGGAAGGAAGGACAAGAACGTGTACTTGGTCGTTCGGACCTTGTTTCTGCTGTACACCTTTTGCCATTCCTTGGTCTCTTCATCTTCAGTCCAAGATGGGATCACTACCCTTCTCTTCTTTGTCTGATCTTTGATAGTCTCACCTTGATCTGGGTCCAATGGATGGGTCATGGCAATTGGTCTTTAAAAACTGATCCTCCGGCGAAACAGCGTGTAAGAATATCCCAGCCAAATCAGGTTGTTTCTCTAAGCCCAGCATGTCCAACAAGTCTTACCATCCCTAGTTAAACTCGTCTACAGTATCATTGTCCTCCCGTTTCTATCCACTTCACCGTGCGAGATCAGATACTTGAGAAGTGTTTTTATCCAAAACCTGCTTCAACAGTAGAGCGTGTCTTAGAAACCTTGAATAATGTGCAGCATATAGATTGGCCGCTCCTCGTCCAGGAAACACTCCCAGGCATCATAAACAAACTCAAGTAGAGCTCTTTATGACTCAAGAGGCGTTTTTAACTGAGAAGGCTGGTAAATGAGCAACCAGTGACGTTAATATGGGGCAGAGGACACGGACTATCAACTAAGGAGCGGAGACTGTTGTTATTATTGTAAAACATAATGAGGACTGGTCATAATTATGAACATTACTTTATGAAGACTAATATCTTACCACACGTGGTAGATATGTGAGCATCATAGGTCTAGTACTTTATGGTCTTAGTCAAAATATGAGCACTTGTCCAGGAAGTGGGAGGGGGTAATTGTGACATAATAGACTTTCACAGCCACACTGTAAGTTCCACATTGGGACGCTACATCTCATTACAATATGTCAATGAAATACTAAACTATTCTTTCACATACAGACAGTCTCATTTCTTTCTGTAGAAGATGAAGAATCATGAGAAACACAAATTTATTGATCATTCATCTTCTACAGAAATGGTCTACAGAGTCTAAAAGGAAGTTTTGAACAAAGCTGGAATTACGCAATCTTATTTCTTGGAAATCTGGCCATATTTGGAAGTGCTGGATTTGGTTAGTGAATCTGTGTCAACAGTAAACACTTTTCAATTATAATAACAATGATTCCCATTTCAATGGAAAACAGAAGTTAAACCAGTTCTTTATCTAAATGGGTCATTTTATGCATTGTATATTATTTAATTGTTCTCAGAGGTCCACTTATAATGCAAGATTTTTGTAACACACAGCCAGGAACAGCAGGTTTCAGAATTTTCTCTGCTTTTACTCTCATTATATCGTCTAGTGTTCAGGAATAATAACATCTGTCACTATTGTCCATTTATACCTGCTGCTAAGTTCTTCATATTCACCATGCAGACAGGACATAACAAAACAAAACAGATACAAATATTTATTGTTTCATTTGATCCACATTAGACACACAAACACTGACCTGCAGTAGACATGTGTCAGTGTGTTGTTTATTTTCTTATCATAGCGGTATCGTCTGTAGTCCTCCATAGCGTCTTTGAAGGCAATGACGGTGAGCACCACAGCCAGTGGGATCATGGTGATCTCCTTCTGAAATGCTTCCACTGCTGGGACCCAATTCAGTACCACTAGGAACAGGAAATAGAGATTTGCAGCTCTGTTGCAACAGAAAGGACAAATCTGTGTCAGTACAACATATCATCAGTACTAGATTAGCAACAGTGGTTTAAACACAATGACTGTAAAGATTTCTGAGAAGGTTTTTACTATGCAAACTGTCTAACAAATGAAACACAGCACACTGCCTGCATGTTAATTAAAGCATTAAAACAACAAGAGGGCAATTCCTTGAAAAGATCAACTTCACCATGAAGGTTTTTACCAAAGGTTTTCACCATACTGATAGCTCAGATGTCAATATTTGATGGTATAAATGCTCATGTGAGGCCTGCCTTAAAGTTTTAAAATGTTTTATTTTTAAAGCATGATTGTTCATAGTCAGGCAAGTGTTATAACGCGTGTATATTTTCCTCATCTTAAAAAGAAAATATGTGTATAGACTGATATTGTCCTGATGTCTTGACTCTATCAACAGCGGTTTATGAAATTATAAACAGATTGACTAAAAAATGTCTCATTCTTAACACATGAATTGACCAAAAACACATTTGTTGATCTCACTGTGAACTGCTTGTTGTCTTATATGTCCATTTTCTTTACATCTGCAAATGAAACTTTACAAGAGTGAGGGATATGATCATATAATCATCTGACCTGTGAAACTGCTGGAACAGATTCATGGGTATGAAACTGATAATGCTGTACTTGGTGGTCCGAATGCTGTTGTTTCGGAATCCCTTTGAGATGCTCTGGTACTCTGCATGGTGTGGACCCCATCGTGCTACCACGACTCTTCTCTTTCCATTGAGCCGCTGAACCAGAGCGTCCTGAGCATCCAAACTGCTCTTAGGAGGCAGGGATGAAGGAGGAGAGTACCAGCCTCTCCTCGTGTCTGTGGATATCAGTTGCAGGCATCTGTGTTGAACCCAATGAAGCCGCTCCATGAGGGCGGAAATGGATGGACCAATGGAATTCCAGAGTCTGGGGGGCAAAATGGCAGGGGTTCCTGTATGCACAACACTGAGCCTTTTTCCTAAACACATAAAAATGAACACACAATTACTATAAGCCAACAGCATTGCAGGCGTTGTGTAACCTGCTGTTTCTTTCTCTTTGACATTGTGCAACTTGTTGAATATTCTTGTTATAACTTGTATCAGAGCTGAATGTCCCCTGACATCTGAGCCAGTAAAGTTGTGTCTGTAACGTCTTACTTCCTCATACACATTAGGTGAAGAGGAAGTGTTTGATCGGTTTCATGTAAAGCGTTTCATATTTTACAAACTATTATTGTATTGAGAATCCGTTTAAAGAGAAATAATGCAAAATTGTACACAAGTTAAATGATTAAGAAAGAAGAGGAAGCAAAAGGTAACTTCCATACAAAAACAAAAAAACAACATAAATAACAACCAAAACACACAAGTTTCACAATATTAGTAAGGACAAACATGCAATGGTTTAACATGGAGGTGATATTTGTTGTACCTTAACACTACCCATAAACCAAACCCCTACATACCATAAACCAGATAACCAGATAATTTGGCCCAGAAAGTTCTCCACTAAACAAAGTTACTGTAATCACACAGACCTTTATTACGTCTAAAATAAACATTAGGAGCTTATAAATACAATATATACTATACAGCAATAAAATTATATGCAACAAAGAGATAACAGTTACATTCACAAATACATCAAACCTATTAATATTGAACGTTTTGAAATAAGCGCAAACCCCAGCTCAAATGCCCTTCTTTTTTTCTTATAATATATATTTTTAATAATATTTTACACATTATCACATTATACCTCCGAGTTAAATAACCACAGTCAAAAGCATTAGTATTAATAAACTTAGCCCTAACCCTAAACAGAAATTAATACAGTACAAAAGGGAAAAGTATGTACTGTACAGCAAGATAAAAAATATCCGTAACACATGATACTCGTGAAGAGACCATCACGCGCTAATCATGATACAAGAAAATGTTAATCTGTCTTTAAATAACACCGACGGAACCACTTAAACACACACACACACCTATAACATATGAACACTGCATATCTATGACCTCGAGTACGGGTGAACAGGAGTGATTCACTTAATCTTGTAAAGACAATAAAACGCATTTATGAGACTAGCCCAAGATCAATTCCGTACAACCAAGAGTTCATAAGGAGCGCCTGTTAAAACAATAGCAGCTACATAACCTTTTAGATAACAAAGACGTTAAACTCACCCTCGAGTCATCGACTTGGCCACATGGTCGAGAACTCGTTAGTGTTTTAAACTAAATATTAACTTGTGCAAATTATGCATTGCCTTTTATTTTCATTCGTATGTATTTAGCGCTCTCATGAAATACATGTTTACATGGTGCTACACGAGAGAATAGCTCGAGCCTGAACTGTTTTGCGCAGCATCCTCCTCAGTGTTCCCACTCACTTCACTTACTGAAACACCCACCAACTTTCTCTCCTTGCACAACATATTTTTGTGCTATGGCTGTCTATTAGTTTTTATTTTTTGATAAAAAATGATTTATTACGTTTACCTACCAAAACAGGACATATATTTAGATATATTTTTATATATTGTATATATGTCTTACTATTGAACAACCAGTCTTCTACAAAGGAAACATTAGTATCGACCTTTATGTGTGTGGAAGAAGTTTAAAGGAAATAAATAAATATTAAAATTACAATTTAATTACAATTTATATTTTTCATCTTTACATATAACTTATAGAATTATCTATTTAGTTTATTACACTTTTATTTTGAAATTTCATACCACTTGAATGTTTCCGGGTTTTATTCATTATCAGGGAGCACAAACTTTGCAATAATGTGTGAATACTATTAAAGTGTTCGTTAGAATTTTACTTGTAAATATGATTAAAATATTAAATGTTTTACATGATTATTTACATGGAACAATACCATGCAGCCGCAGCGCAATCTTAAAGATGCTACATGATAAAAGTCACGTGATATTCTGTCAGCTGACATTACTGAAGTAAAGGAAGATGTCTTGCGGCGCAGTGATAACATTGCTCGGTAAATTATCGTCTGAAGAATGTCCCAAAGTAAGTAACAGCACGTCAGTATGTAGTATAATATTCATTAAATAATACAGAAACAAAGGTTGCGATGTGGTAAGTAGCCACGCTTGAACCTAATGGGGATGGCATTTGTTTTTATGTAAACTACAATGGGGTCTTAATACTAATAGTGTCCAATCTCTGTGGGTCTTTACTGGTAATGTGTTGGTGATGTTATCTGAAAGATGTAAACCAGTACAACACCTACTGATAAACAGCTGTGATGGTTCATAATGATGTTTGTTTGTAATGAAAAGCATTAGAATTTGTATGTTTCTCAGCAGGGAATTTAACTGAATAAAAAATTTTTGTTTCTTTTAAGCTGCTACACAAGGTGGTGGATGAAGTGTGCGGACGGCGGGGTCCAAAGCGATCCGATTACAATGACAGGTGGAGTTTGACAGAATGGATGGATTTAATGAATAGTCTCTCATCTTTTATCCGCTTTGCTGTTGGGAAAAGCTGTTCAGATCAGGAGGTGGGTGGAGGAGAATCCAAACCTGCAAACATTGTATTTAGATATCACTGTGTACAGAATCAAATGATTTTGTCCTTATCTGTGGCATTAAAGTTTATATAATTTGTTTTATTGTTTGCATAAATGTGTAGGTTCGGGAGCTGCTGAGTGATTTGGACGGTGCTCGTGCAGAGGCTGTTCTGCAGTGTGTGCGATCCAGGTCAGATGAGATCAGACATGCTTTGGTAGACAGAACCAATGGCATCTCTAGCACACAGCTACAGGACTTCAACTGGCAGATTAAGGTCCAGCAAGCACACAGATACACATTCATGCCACATTCAACAATATAGTGATAAGTATATCAATAGATTTTTTCCCATCTATTAAACTGTTGCTTGCTTTCTTCTTTCTCACTTCAGCTGGCATTATCCAGCGATAAGCTTTCGGCTTTAAACACTCCTCTACTAAATCTCAGTCTGGACTTAAAAGAAAATGGAACTCAGAGATCGACAAACATAGAAATGAACAAAGAGGAGCTACAAACACTCATCAGTGCCCTAGAGGCAGCTAATAAGGTAATGCAGTCACAATTTAAATTTACATTTAGATTTGTTGTGAATAGCAGCATCCAATACACAGTTTTACTGAAACATGTTTTGTTTTAGGTGGTGCTGCAGTTGAAATAAGGATGCCTACCAGTATTTTTCTCTCCTGATTCTGTGCTGTCATAGGATTCTGATGTCTGTATTTTCAGACAATGCATGCTGGCAAACAGGAACTTGACATGGAGAACTTGAAAACAATAGCTCTGACTAAGAGCTATTTGCACTGAGCTCTAAAGACTATGAATATTATTGTTCACCAAGTGAAAGCTCCATTATTATAGGGTAGAATTGAGTGGTGGTGCCAAATGACCACAAAGGTGTCAGCAAGTCTGCAAGTTACAATTGACGTGCGCTCAATCAGGTTCTCTTGATTCGCTGTATGAATGTTTTAATTTCTTTGATTTCACAGATCTGTGTCCAAACAATTACTCTGTTCAAGCACAAAATCAATACTTCACATTACAGTTGGTTTGGTGAGATATTTTATTTGAATTCATTCAAAATGTCTATGATTTAAAATAAAGCGTCCCTTAAAAACAACTGTGCTTACAGTTTTCAACTGAGGTGAATACATACACTCAAATACATCTTCTCCATGTCATTCAGTCAGTCAAGCATTCTCCTTCAACACACTCCTGCATGAGAGTGCACTGACCAATAGCATAAGTGCAATTGACATACAGACATTACATAGTTAACGGTTCTAATAGGATACCGTTTAAAAGGTCTTAGGATAGATTTTTATATTTTTTGTCATTTGCTGTTGTGGGCCAAACACTTTTTATAAAGTTAAATGTTTTTACTTGTTGTAGTTGTAGTTTCCTGTGTATGTGTTTTGTGTATTCATGCCGATTCTGGCTAAACCAAATTTGAATATGCTTTGTTTATACATTTCCATTATTGAGATGTCTTTGATTAGATGGGGGAAATGGAGAGTCACAAAGTAACTTAAATCTTGATCAATAACTAATATCTCCCTGGTCACTGAAATACTCAAGTTTTGCACTGCATTTATGATTTATTTACATGCCACTTTATCGTGTATACAGCTGATTATACAATATCAAGGCAGGGCATTAGAAAAACCCTTAAAAGTACCCTTTCTTTTGATTACGTTATTGTGATTCCCCTGTGTAATCGTTGTTCTCTAGAAAAGTGGAAATGCACTCATAACACAACTCTGCTATTGTATGTGAAAAACTGTAAAATTTGTGACTTACTGTCTTAAAAGGCACAAGTTCAGCCATAAAGACAAAAACAGCTAATTTGTTATTATTTTCCAGTTTGATGAGCTTAAATAGTAAATAACTCACAGTGGATATGTTAAAGCTGAATGCATACGTGTAAGGTCAATACACTAATATCCTGTACTATATAAATACCGTAGTTATATATTAACAATGTCTATACGTCATAGCTATATTTTGATTACTAGTGTCAGGAAGTTAAATCACAAAGCCTAATTTGTTTATAGTAAAGCCAAATATTGGATGAAAGGAACCAACAAAAAGCAAGGATGTATTATTTTCAAAAACCTTTTTCGTGTAACTCTTCCTAATGAATCAAGTCTGGATTTTACATACTGGGCTTTAAAGTAGAAAAGTCAATTTAAGAATAAAGAAGATTTCCTGCGTTTATAAAAAGTTACGTAAAACTATGATGACATCCTTTGCTGATATGTTGTAATGTACAGATTTATATACTGTGAGAATAGTCATTTATAATAAATTCCTGCTTGTCAACATGTAATATTTTGTTGCTGTAAAGATTTATGCTTTCCACTACTTTAGCAAAAATTGATTAAGTGTGTGAGGTCATACACAGACACTGGCACACACAAGAGCTACATTTTCTTTACCAAGCCCTGTATACATAACTGTATACATCAAATAAAAAAGTCAACCTATAAAATTTGTTGGATAATGTCTACTCATCCCTTATTTGTTATTTAACATCATGGTAATTAACCAGGCCAGTGTTGTAAGAGGGCTAAGGAACAAAAAAAAACTTTGTCAGCACTTATTGAAATGCACTTACTTTTATATTTCTGAATTCTTTGTTTTCTAAGTAGATAAACTTCTTTTAAGTAATTATTCCTGTGAATGGATATTTTACAGATTACAGTACATGTCTCACATCTACACTGCTGACTTTTCACCCCACAAGCAGCAGGTTCTGAGATTTAAAGCCTGATATCACACATTTTTTCCTCACAGAATACAAAACGTGTCCTGACAACATGTTATATTTAGATGAGGTTGCCATGTGTTCAAATGGGGAAAAAACTGGCAGGTCTTAAACGTTATATCTTTAAACCACGAGCTGACATTTCTAACCACCACACCACAGGGCTTCATTTGTGCATCTTGTAGTTGTGTCTTTCTTAGAAAGTTCATTCATCTGGTATCCTTATTTCTAATATCATTTTGGTCGAACTGTCCTTTTTAATGGCATTGTGAAGCCAGAATGTTCCAAAAACCTTTGGACAAGCAAGCTGGATGGTAAGAATAACCTCCCAATGATGTTTTACAGATAGTCTGACATAGAAGTGCAGTGCAGCCATGCAGGTTTGTTTGTAGGGAAAAGTATTTCCCTATCATTGTGAGGTTGTGGTTTCCTATTAGGTCTCTGCAGTTTCATATAAAGCTGATTCCACAGAAGCAACGTGCCAAAACCCAGTGACAAATTTCAAGTAATATATACTATACAACTTACAGTAATCATTAAAAGTTGGACATCTATATCAACTTAGATTTTTTTTCTTACTTGAATGTTTTATCATAGATTTAAATGATATATCTTTAAATTTAAAATCTACTAGTAAACAATTTACAGGGAAGGGCTATCTATAGAACGCACTTCCTCCTTCCTGACATCAAGTCATGACCAGCAGGAGGGTGAGAGAGTCTGACCTGATGTGTGATAGCTGAGTTGAGTTAATGCTGCCCCCTAATGGACATAATACAGCCAGTATACTAGATTAAAGAAGGTATAGGTGATGGGAAAGATGACACGGGACCATTTATCAATGGCATTTACGTCTGTCAAGTCTGGGATCTTCACCTTCAGCTGTGCGGCCCGCCTTCTCAGACGACTCTTTTTACGAGGCATCGGCCTCTCTAGAGAGGCGGTGGGCCGGCCGTAGAGGTCACGACCTGTAAGGGGCTTGCGGTATTGGATGCTGGCACTGTCGTAAGAAAACATGGTGTTCCTTGGATCCCCAAGAGCACCGAGCATCTCAGCTCCGCTAAGACGCAGGTCGAGGTTTGTCAAGGGAATGTTTCCATGGACATCAACCTATACAAGGAAAAAGCAGAGCGATGAAATCAGGATAGAAAAAGATTCTAAAAGTGCATTTAGTTATTTTGTCCAATAAAGAATCAAGTTTTATGCACATAAAATGTCCAACAAATATATTTTAAATTATACTGTATACAAGTACACAAGAAATAAAAACATTAGCTATATCATCAGACAAAAAAAGGGTTGTGCTACCAGTAAATACTACCATCTTGGTAAACTTGGTTTATGGCCATTTTTGGGTGACAAATATGCAAATTGGGTATTTCTATAATGACTTTAGCAGCTAAAAACGTGTGTGTGGTGCAACATATACAAAGAATTAAAATGAAAATTATAAAAGTTTGACAGAATTTTCATGTTATGGTGAACGCTTTCTTCCAATGTTAGTCGTCCAATGACCACTGACTGCTGCTTTTCAATACCTTGTAAAGCTGCTTTGTTACAATGAAGTTTGTGAAAATGTGCTATACAAATTAAAATGAACTGAATTGAATAGTTCAACACTCACAAAGACACGAACATTTATCTTTGCCCACCTGAACTTTGTTACTTTCCATTCGACTTTTCTCATTGTTGCTTTTAGCAGCTTTTTCTGCCACTTTCTTCTGTAAGTGTGGCCCACGGCCGAAGAAGATGTAGTTGACAAAGGCATATTCAAGCAAGGCCAGGAACACAAAGACAAAGCAGCCCATCAGATAGATGTCTATGGCTTTCACATATGGGATCTTGGGTAATGTCTCCCTAAGGTGTGTGTTGATTGTGGTCATTGTCAAAACAGTGGTGATTCCTTAAGAGAAAGAGAATTATTATTAACCAGCATTAGACTGTTTAAATTGCTCATTTGAGAACGGAAAAGGTAAAGAGAAGTCAAGGATATGAGTGCGTGTGTGGATGTTGTAAAATACAGGGTGACCTCACACAAACACACACACAAACCTAGCGCAACTCTTGCTGCTGAAGCGTCATAGTTGATCCAGAAGGAGACCCAGGACAGGATGGTGATCAGAGTGGAAGGCATGTAGGTCTGAAGGATGAAATATCCAATGTTTCTCTTTAGTTTAAAACTCAGAGACAGACGAGGGTACGACCCTGAAATAAAAAAACATGTATTACCGATATGTTTTAAATATAACAAGACATTCAAGTGAGGCCAGCAGTCCCTTTTCTTCTGCATCCAAATGGTATTACAAGTACAAAAAGCAAAAGTAAACTTCTTATGCAATTTAGCGTATGATTTCTGACCTCAATTGAACTGAAGGTAACATTGAGTAGTTCTGAAAGGCGATCTGACTCATCTCAACAGAAAGCAATAAATCTGATAAATATGCATGGAACACGCTGTACCTGTGGCGAACACGACTTTTTTGGACAGCGTCTTATAGTCGATAATAGAGAACTGTGGCAGCTCAATGTTATCCACACCCGTCACTGAACTGCCACCCTGCCAGTAAAACTCAATGTCATCTGTGGTGTATCCATCTGAAAAACAAAAGAGAAACACAGTGTTTAGAATAATCTCAGAAAACACATGAGCATCCTTCACAGAGAGAAAGCTGCCTCTCTCTCTTTCTCACAGTCTCTTTTGTCAGTGTTGTAAATCAGTATGTGATTGCACCGAGAACAGCTCTGTAAGAAGCTTGTCCAGGTCTGACTGACAGTATTCTCCCTGCAGACAATCCCTGCTTATCTACAGGAGAACACAGCGCTCCACAACATTACAGCTTAATTAGAGGACGATATCGTATGATAGTCAATTCTCTCTGTTCTTCATTAAGTTAAATCAGAAGAACATCAGCTCTGAATCCTTAGTGACTAAAACACTGTCATAATCTGTATGACGGTCTACTCTGGCTATCTGCAATGCTTTTATTTTGAGGGCTTTCTGCTTTTACAGTTGAGAATGAAATTGTTTGCATGTCATGCTTTTATTATTCAGATAAAATCGAGGCATTCACTAGGATAACAGTACTGTTTAGTGTCCTACAGCATTTTTTATAGTATTTGATATACTATTACCTTTACGTAAAAGTACCCTAGCATGAACAATAGCTAGTTTAAATCAAATGTGACCTGTATGTAATATCCAGGGTAAAGTCTCAAAATATAATTATGGGATTAGGAACATAACAAAAAATGACGTTGTAAATTATAGATTATATAACAGATCAAAAATACAGTTCTCAATTTTTCATTTATAATACTAAAGTTAGTGATTTTAATACTAATATTAATTATTCTGCACAGCATACTAGAAGTTGGCTTCCTATACATTGATTTCAGTCTTTGACATGACCTCACTTAGCAAATATTAAAGATATCAAGGTTATATTTTCACAAAATTAGTACATTTATTCACATTTATAAATAAAAATAACAAAATCACACAAATAAGGGTTTATTATTTAGCATGCCCAAAAGTTTCAGGTCCTATTTTGTACACTGTTGAAAAAGTGCATTGGAGTTTTTCCATGGATTATGTCCGCTGTGTGATAGTGACATGCTGTGATGTTGTGGTTTCTCCATCATGCTGTGATATGCATCTCAGAGCTGCGACACGACAGCAGCCTCACAAGGCTACAGCTGTCTGCCCAACATAGCAGACATACAATTACAAACACTGTCTGTCACGAAGAGAGATGCCCAAAACAGATGGAGAAGAAGGGATGAAAGGGAGCAATATAAAGACCGACAGACAAAGAAATACGTAAAGTCAGAGACTAAGAAAGATGAAAAGGAGAGATTAGTCAGCACAGCTAGACTCTCTGCAGGTACATTTGAGGATAAATGAGACGATGCATAAACGCAATGTGATTACACAACCGATTGCAGCAGTTTTGTCCTGATGCTTTTGCTGCATTGTACTGCAACTGTTACATAGCATGTGACGGAAAAATTCTAGCATCTTCCTGATTGACTGTAATGCTGTAATGATTTCTATGAAACCCTAACTTGAAATGTGGAGAGGATCTGTAAGTAGGTGCTGTGAGATATGAGAAAGCCTCTCTGCATTACAGCAGCTGCATTAGTGAGCTCTGATTTTCTCAGGTGATAATGTGCTGCTTCACTCACTGTTCTCTCTTATCTTTATTGACTTCATCTGTGCGTTTATGAATAACTTAAATGAATAAATTATACATTTTCTCCTCCTATTATGTACAATTTACCTAATATGTGCCCAGTGTTGACCAAACATAGACATTAAACATGGTAAATTCTTCCCCACCTTTCATCCCGCTGAGATCGAGAATACCCAATCATCCAACCAAGTTAACCTAATGCTAGCTATATTTCCTTCTTTCTTTCTTTCTTTCTTTCTTTCTTTGTTTTCAGTTCACTTTAATTTTCTCGTAATATGACGTGTTCATATCACAGAGGTTGTTAATACCATAAACAAAGTCTTACATTTGACAGACATAACATATTAGCAAAAAAATACATCTTAAACTATACAAGTAATGATTTGAATTTTGGTTCGGTGATGATTACATTTACAGTAATGCTACTGGTAGAATCTTTTATACAGTAAAATCAACTTACAATAAAATTAAGATGCATTTTTTCCCAGAAAGAAAATATATAGCCAATACAGTGCTGCAATACTGCATACTATTACAATTTCTAAAATACAGTACAAACCCTCTGAGTTGGTATTGATCATTAACATATAAAGCATGTACTGTACTTACAGCTTTCAATCTCCAACGTACAGTTCTGCTCATCCAGTGGATATCTGCGCAGATCCATCATACATGCAGCCGTGGTAGTTATCCTGCAGATATGAGGTGAAATAAAACACAGGCACTATTAAAATCAAATATGTGTTTAGTAGGCCTATATGACTGTATTTTCACATTAAACATAAGGTAAGAAACAGAGATCACAAGCATTCTGACTAATGAATTTAGACTTTCTTAGATATGAGATAATGACCTTTTTATGAAGATCACGCATAATTAAGCAATTTCAAGTGCAATTTCTAGCTGATTAAATATTTTAGAGTTGAGCGCAAGTGACTTCCATGTGTTCTGTGAACATTAAAGCCCTGTCCAGAGGATGTGACACAAAGCTGTACATCTCATATAAAATAAGTAGAGAAGATGGTGTCAAATCAATCTGCTCAACATGGCCATAAAGTACCAGTAATGACATTTATAAATAATGCTATACCTACTCAGAAAATCTCTGCAGAACATTATGTCATGCTGAACGAACATTAATATGACAAGCACTGTATTTGTCCTTTCAACAACTAATGTACTCACTACCCCCACTGAGTGAAATAGATGTAAAAAATAATTGGCTGATAATAACGCTAGAAGTTTCTGTATTATTATTACTCATTCATGTGTCATTTAAATGTTCTTTCATGTGATGCTTGTTAAACATCATAATTGCAGACGCACGCTACTCCCTCCCGCAACATTCCTGACATCACGCTTTCTGAGAAATCTCCTGCTTTCTTTCTCTCTTTATTCTTCTTCTGTTTAATTGCCTGAACATGGTCTCAGTCATGTCTGCAGTCTCTCTGAAATGCCTCTGGCTGGATCTTAATTACGCCGAGCTTTAATTAACACAGAAACACACACAGTAGCCTTTCGGTGCGTGACTTCTGCATTTTGTGTCAACTTATGATAGAACTGCTTCTTCGTTCTGCACTCCCAGGTGACTTTGGGTTTAAAGCACTTATTCCAGACAGCAGAAGCACAAACACAGCAATAAAAACATGCACGTCTGCACACAGTAACACTTTATTTTCTACTTATTATAGTGATATTGAGTTTCTTAGAGGCACAGAGATGTTATCTAATCAGCAATTGTGTATTTTTATATATAGAGCACGACTAAAAATATGCAGAAGCACACGCTGCTCCGTCCATACCTCCCAGGCATAGTACATTAGACATAAATTATACAGTATTGAGAGAGGTCTGAAGTTTTAGATCAAACTGCGAGCTATAAAGAGAAAGAAAAGTGTGTTTGTGGTTTGCCCTGTGCAGAGAGACCATGTCTTTTGTCAAAGTATATTATATTATATTGTATTATAGGTAACACTTTACAATAAGGTGCTATTTGTTAACAATTAGTTAATGCATTAGCTAAAAGAAACTAACAATGAACAATACTAATACAGCATTTACTAATGTTAGTTTATGTTAATTTTAGCATTTACTAATTATTAAAATCAAACATTGTCACTGTTAACATTAGTTAATGCACCATGAACATGAATAACTGTACTGACATGAACTAACATTAACAAGAATGAATAAATGCTGAAAAACTAAATTGTTCATTGTTGTACTTATTGTAAAGTATTACCATATTATATTATATAGGTATTATATTATATTTTAGCATGTTGTAAATTAATAAAGCAGAGAACCTTTGCACAACTTATATTATGGCTGTTAAGTCCAAATAACTAATGAAGTGATAATGAAGATGAAGTTACACTAGCTACAGTACATTGAACATTACCAAATAAATAAATTTGACTCGTTTGTACACTGTAGAAAAAACACTGTTTGCTGCCTTAAATTTTTAAGCACAATTAACCTGGCTTTACATATGATTTCAACCATTTTTACATTTTCTCAATAGTCACTACAAGTAAACGTGCAGAACAGTGTGCATGTAAATTACAAGTTCATGAGCCCATGAGCAAAGCTGGCTGATTTTAAATCACAAATATCTGAAGGGTTCTGCACCAGCCAAGCAACTGCCATTGTGATGCACAGAAATGTTAACAGATGATTTTCTCCAGGGATTATAGACCTTCTTGGTTCAAGTAGGACAGCGACAGCCTCATCTTTCATTGGTAAACAGAAGCTCTATTTCCTGACAGGATAAGTATGCCTCAGTGAGCTTTAAATTCCAAAAAAGCAACACTGGGACAGCCGGGGGAATAGGGTCAACAAAAAATATTGCACACAAGGATACACATACACATACAAACACATACACATGCGGATGGGGATAAATATATAGATGCATCCACATGGACGAAAGATAAATGGCACATACTGTAAATACACTGACCTGAGACCATAAAGCACAGTTCCATCAGGGTGCAGACGAATCATACGATTCTTCACCGTGACCCCGTGAACAAAAGATTTTTTGTCATTGATGAAGTATGTATCAGGCACCCAGAGTTGATCAGCCACTCGGTTGTCTAAAGTGAGATTGAGAGGGATTCCTGTGTAGGAGAGACGTTTGTCACGCCAGGACTGCTGGAAATACATGGTGATGGTGTAGTCCTGTACAACACACATACAAAGATAAATATATAATAATAATAAATAATTAAAAATATTAAATGTACATGTTTTATTTATAATTTGTATTTAGTCATGATAACTCTCAGAATAAATTTTAGCATGTTTATAAAAAAAATCGAAATGTCTTTGGTCATGAAATATAACTAGTCTTGGCCATTTGTATGTAAAAAAAATATGCTTTTGTGTTTTTATATGTGTAAATATGCTTTTAAAATCATTTTTTGCTTGTGTTCAAGAGGAAAAATACTAAAAGCATATAAATATGAAAGTAAATCATTTTGTGGGTAACTGTACTTGATCACACACACAAAAACTGAAAAAACAAAAATGGAACTGTGTCTTCACAGATTTTCTCATTAGCATATGCATACTGTACACACATATTTTGCATACTGTCATTTATCATGGCATCAAATTTTATTCCTTCCTCTGTCTGTGTATTTGCAGTCTCAGAGATGATGTCTGTTTGGCTCTCTGACATTTCACAGTCGATGTCTACAACCTCAAGCTTATTTTACAAGACTGAGTCCACCTTCCCCCAAGCCAAATTCTTCACTATTCAGTTGAAGGTCACCCAGCCGTTGCCTCCAAACAAATAAAAACACAAGCATTCATCTATGATGATCAGCTCTCCTCTAAAACTAGGCAGGCCTGTGGAATTCATGTTCCACAACATAGGAAAAATAAAGCCTTTTTTAAACTCACACTTAACAAAGCTTCAGACTTTAGACATCTATGCATAGCTATTCACTATTCACAGGAGCATCCTAGATGTGTATTTGTTTGCTAGTTTTGTTTTCTTGGAATTTGTCTGTTTTTAATGCCTACCTTAGCATACATTATCTTCTCTCAGCTAGCAGTCTCAGTAATTGCCACTTACATGACTGTGCACTTCTTTGTACGTCCATGTGAAAATGGAAAGTCTCTGCTGAATGTTCTTGGAACTAAAATGTTTAAGTCAAAGGTTAGACTGAACAAATGTAAAGCTGTATGCTTATACATGCAGGTAAATGAGTCCGCAGTCACCATGTTTGAACTCTTGTTGAGATGCTGTTATCCAATTGCTATGCAATTGGTAATTAGTGATTTTTAAACCAACAATTAAAATTGCCATTAAAATTAATAATTGATGGAATAGAAAACTTTGTGTGAGATGACTGGATTACTTTAAATTTAATAAAACTAAACTGTTTGACTGTTGTCAGGAGAAAAATAAGCTGTAAATTAAAATGACTTTTCTGCGTCTCTGATGGCATTATAATCAGTATTATAAATATGGCCTAATAATAATTTAGTATAGACTTATTCACAACTGTAAAATTCACTTTTTACCCCCAATATTTGTACTTGTTGTCATAATTGCTATAAGAATGTTGCAAAAACTTTAATATTTGAAAAAGTAGGTTGCTGTGAGATGTTACGCAATAAACAACAGCAGTGATTTGCTGCAATGCAGTAATACCTCTTTTTTCAATGTTAACCAACAGGACACTCAGCATTATTTATATTTAACAAATTAAGAAAAAATTTACAGTTTAACCATTTTGTAATATCTACTCTGGATTTCAGGCCAACCTTTATTGAAATTATTACAAATATTTTAATTGACTGTTGTTGCCCTGCTGAGGGATTACAGCAAGTCCTGTCCCAGCACTGCTCAACCCCCCTGACAGGACTGACTTATCTGTACCGCAAAGCTTTGTTTAAAAGTCATCTCACAGAGAACACACACGCACATCATCCAGCCTAGTTTGCTTTTTTTTTTAAAGTGCCTATATAATCACTTTATAAGATGCCTTTGGGAAACATCCTTTTAAACTTTAAATAAAACAGTATACTGTATATAATGCATGGTTGAATACTGTAAATGGTGAAAAAAGGGTCATGTTTTTTTGACACTGCTGTTGTTACACTCTGCAAAGGCAGCATAATAAAGTTTTGTATTAAAAACCTTTTGAGTTCTAAAAACAAAATGCATTTCATAATGCAACTTTTTCATTTTCTATGATATAACCCACTGAGATACACAGTATTGAATGTTTCATTGAAGGGTACAGTCTGATGAGAGAGAGAGAGAGAGAGAGAGAGAGAGAGAGAGAGAGAGAGAGAGAGAGAGAGAGAGAGAGAGAGAGAGAGAGAGAGAGAGAGAGAGAGAGAGAGAGAGAGAGAGAGAGAGAGAGAGAGAGAGAGAGAGAGAGAGAGAGAGAGAGAGAGAGAGAGAGATGATGGGTGTGCCTCAGGTTCGCCTAGGACAAATGCCTCCTTCAGCTTCTATTATTAGAAGCAGCTGTTGCCACTGACAACCGCTTAAAATCATCACTCCAGCACCTCAACTTCTCTACAGAGCACCCTGACAGACACACACAAACAGCGACAAACACAAAGGCCGTAACACTGCCTAATCTGACAGGTCTTTCTCATGACTTCATTATCTGAACCCTCTGAATCACATTAGGACACTTTATAAAGTTGAATATAACTGAAAGTAGCCTGTATGTAGTTAGGCACTGTAGATGGTTAGTTCATTTGTTAGTTTAGTTTATATTTTACAGAGGAACAGGAGACACTAACATCAGTGTGACATCAGCAGCAAACAAAAGAAAAGAAGCAGAAGAACAGTAAAAGTAAGTGATGCTGGTTAAAAATGAATTGAAAACATGATGCCCTGACTTGCTTGTTCACCTAAAAATTAAAAACTGTTATAATTTACTGATCTTCACCCTTTCTTTTGTGCAACAAAAATAGACACAAAGCCTCACACAAAGTTATTGTATAACTTAAGTAAATGGTAAAGTTGTATGACTATAGTTGTGCTTTTCTTAAGAGACATGCATAAATGCATAAAACACACAGACACAAAAAATACAGCATAGGTTTGGAATGACATAAGGGTGTGTAAATAATTACACTGTTTCCTATTATCTATTTCTGAAAGACTAAAGTCTTTCTCGACTCTCCAGGACCCCGGAGAATCAACCACACTGCAATCAACTCGAGTGTTAATTTAACCCCCGTAGGACAACTAATGGAGAGAGATAATTATATAGGTCAATATAAGAGTTACATTTGAGAGGAGAAGGAGTGAGGTAAACAGCAACTTATACAGTACTCTGCTGGGTAATTAATAGATTAGATGGGCATGTTCCTCCTAAACATTCATTTAGGAAAACACCAGCGTCACACATCAGTCCATCCGCCTCTCGCATTAAATATGTCTGAAACCTTCACCTGTATTGTTTTGGATTACTCCTGCATCAAATATCCTTTCTGTTCTTGTAATAAGGCTTTCAGTGCTCACTGAAACTGATTCTTCTCTGTCATAAAAGTTTTAGAGAACTATGTTTTTTAATGTCTGATGTAGAGTTTTCATGGTGTAGTCCGTGTTCATTTTTAACATGTACTTGCACAGATACTATACCAAAAGCTCCCTTACTGTAAAAGTAATTCCCTCCTATTTACTCTTTGTGACTTTTGCTCAGACAACAGCACATTTAGACCATAATAAAGTCGTCAAAATTAAGAAAAGAAATCGAGACCCAAAACAGCAGATGAAATCAACCCCCATAATTTTACCATATTCAACTCTGCATTACAGCACATAAATCTGCAGCACAAGACACCCTTCATTTATTTCAGACTCCACAATAACTTAATTTTAAGTCTGTTCATTGTGCTCTGATACTGCAACATAACTCTAAAGAAGTGAAGGCACGAAAACTTTTATTTTGGATGCTCAAGCACATTTTAATACAAATAAAAGGATAAAACATAAAAGGATATGAAAAGGGCATAGCTGCTAATCCTAACTGTCTCTCCGGTGCGAATCTCTAACTCCATCACAGTGCCCACCCTAAAAGCCTCCCACTTACTAAAATAATTAATGCATGACAAATCAACACAGAAATGGTTTTGTTCAGGCCCACTATCCATAATTCACTAAAAAAAGGCTTTTACACGCAAGGAAAATGTGACACTTTGTCATAACAAAGTTGATGGGCCAGCCAGGAGCACTTACCCTCCACAAGGCTATACCTCAAGCTAAAAGAAACAAATGGCATTTTAATATTATATACTCTTGCTAAACCAGAAAGCATTTATAAAGATGCCGGCCAACATTTTCTCATGTCTGTATAGTTATAATCTCCATCAAAATCTTTTAGTCGAGTAGCCCGATGGGCTCATGGGCAGTGCTTCGACATGTGGCCTGGTTGCACTTCGAGCGACCCCCTAGCTCATGGTACTTTTCTTATTTCACCCCCATCTCTCCCACTTTGATTTCTGACCTCTCTCCACTGCAATCAAAATATAAAGGCAAAAAAGTCCAAAAATAAATACTTTTCAGGGTGACATTTGTACCTTTACTTTTAAGTAATGTTTGTTATGCACTGTTTAACACTTTAAGGTTACAAAATTACTGTTCGGTTTTCTAAAAATATACTATGTATATGTATGTTTTTTGTGCACGTTCCTAATAAAATAGCTTATTTTGGCCTCTTTTGCTCAGTCAAAGCAAGACCCAGGATACACTCCTAAAAATAAAGGTGCTTTAAAATGCCATAGAAGAATAATTTTTGCCTAAATAATTCTATAAAGAACCTTTATAGAAGCCAAACCAGCAACATCTGTGGATCTCTGAGAGAAGATGTCCTAAATCTTGACATTAATCTGTAATCCGGTTCTGCTCTTCCCAAAAAACAAAACTTGTATTCTTAATAATCCATAAATCCACAGTCCATTTCCCACACATTAATCTTTCCTGTAACATTAATAGCTTGTATTACTGTATCCCCATCCTTATTAAACGACTATATTAAAGCAGCACCTGTGGACTGTTAACGCTACTCACCATGTTCACTTCAGACACCATGTCGATACTGGCGATGTCAATACTCATACCGACATCAACAGGAGGACCTGCAAAAGCGCACAGACACCACAATCTCTTTGACATGGCCTCTGACAGTTAATGATCTATCAAAATGGAGACAACCATTACAGAGAAAAGACTACAACTTCTATACCTCCGAAGTCAGGCCTGAGACGAATGTCATAGCCTTTGAGTAGTTTATCCACAGTGACTTTGACGTATGACATGTTGCTGGGCTCGTTCACACTGGGGAGAATTACAGTAAAAGCTGACTCAATGCAGGCAGACGGATCACACGGAGAAATAATCACGGCATGTCTTACCTGTTTGCCGGCGGGCTACGGCCAAGCGTTACACCCACAAGCATGTGGAGATACAAGATCCCAGCGCGCCTGTGAGCCCAAGCGCTCAGCATCCCTCTCATCATCGAGCGAGAAAAACGGCGACAGAAGCGGTAAACTTAGTCTGAAGAAGCGCTCCCGCAATTTCAACTACACAGCAACGCATGCGCGACTGTGTGACAAACATCAAAATAATGTCACGCCAAAGGATTTAGCAACCAAAGTGGCAGGTGGAGTGGTGCGTCGGCTCCCCGGTGCTGATGCTGCGGTCGCCGAGGTCGCGGGGATGCTGCTTGCGAGGCGTATCAGTATGCCGGTCAGATCCCATCGCCCCTGGCGCGCTGTGCTTCAGCGGGTCACCGGACACGACAGCTCACGGCAGTCCTCTGAACGTACAGTTGCTTTAAGATGTACTCTACTATCCGCTCTGAGCGCCTAAATGGTGATTGTGGTGTGTGGCAGCGCGCAGCAGGAACGCGCCTCATGAACTGCGCATTTTTTGTCAGAGGTGTGTACTGTACACCTGTACGCCTCATGAGCACTTTCGCGCCACCTTTCAATTCGCCCTGCATCACGCGCCCGTGACAGAGTGAATTATTTGTTAGAAACCAGGAAAACGCATTAAAACAGCAGGAGCCGTGAAAAAAGCACATTAGTATCAGGAGACTGCACGAATTATTGATGCGTCGGGATGGACAGGGCGCAAGATTGGTGATGTGAGGGTAGGAAAAAATATAGCTCACAGTCTGTGATTTACGACACAGATGGATGTGTTGTGTTCATAGTTAAACCATCTGACATTTTCTAATAAAATATATTTTCTATAGAATTAAATGTAAACTTCAGCAGCTTGACTAAAGTTAGTATAGTTTATGAAATAATAAACCCTAAAATATTTTTTAACGTGTAAGAAGAACATGGGTACAATGAGGCCTACTGCTTGTAAGGACAATGAAAAAATGAAGATCATACATTTAACTCTAATTGGAGCCACAGAGATTTTGTTTATTATATTATATTATATTATAAAATTATATTATATTTTACATAGTAAATTAATGGGAGTCAGTGTGAAGTTGCTTTAGAGAACAACAGATAATACTTGCAGTTTTGTGCTGCACTTTTGGGCATCTTAAAATGTTTTGACATGCTTTGAGTACTTGCTGCTTTTGGTATATTATCAGATATGAATTTTCATTGATTTACATGTCCTCCAAGCAATAAATATTACATGCCAGAACAACTTTTTCAAAGATGAATAAAGTCAAAAAATAAAGTATTTGTCGTTTCTTTTTTGCACTTTATTTCTCCTTAAAAATGTAGTGTGAAGTGGCCTACTGTGGTGCCATCATGTGGATTTTCATAGAAGTGCTAGCAACGAAATGCAACAGTGCACACACAAAATTTCATTATTCATTATGAATAATTTTTCATTATTCTTTTATCCACATCATTAAAACAAAACAGGAAGGTCAACAAAGTAGCATAAACATCAAGAGATTGTAAACTTTCAGTCAAAATTATACCCTGCAAAATACTTTACCATCATCTGCAAAATTAGAAATACTGTGGCAGCTGAAATGAAGTTACTGCATGTTAGGACATTTAGGAAGGGGATTTGTTGTTTACTGGGGTAAAGAGTGTGAGACATGACTGCAGACTCTTATATTTTAAATTCCTTGGACATTAAGCAGTTTGCAGGTTGCATGCTCAAGGTATAAACTATAGGCCTGTGTAGGGAGCCCGCTAAGACAATATTAAACTGAGTTTAGCACATATTCCAAGCCTCAAACAAATTACTTCTGGGAACAGCAGTAAGGATCTGCAGGGCAATAGAGCAAACAGTGCAAAAAAGGAGTTTAGTCTGGTCTATCTCTTTGAACAGCAGAAGTATTTAAAAAAAATCCCCTGACGGCAGCCCTGCCACAACCTTTACAGAAGGATGTTAAGAAGTTTGCACACTAGGTACTCAATGTACAGGGTAGATTAACACACATAATATCTTATAAAACCCTGCTAATTAGAAAAGCAGATATACTCAGTAAGTGTGATATTACACACAAAAATATTTCTTTTAGTATATTTGTCATGTCCACACCGCTTCATGTGCACATGTATACACACATTCAGGCACATATAGACATCACAAAACCAAACATCACATTAACCAAAACATGGGCAAAGAATCAATGTCGGGTCACATTCACCTCCTACACTTCACAGCATGGTTCATCACACCTTACTGGGAAGCAGCTCTCATACTGTGAAAATCACATATATCAGCACCCTATGAGTTTGTGACATCCATCTTCATCATCATTTATCTATTTGACTTTTAGTACAATAGAATAGAATAGAATAGAATAGAATAGAATAGAATAGAATAGAATAGAATAGAATAGAATAGAATAGAATAGAATAGAAATTAAAAAGTAATTTTAAAAAACAACAAAACACCACTTAGCTTTTCAGAGTAAACAAAGAATAAGCAATAAACAGGCAGCAAGTGTGTTTTTGGCCTTTTCTTGGCCTTCACCAGTAGACTGTTTTTAGTCAGGGACACCAGGGGTTTACAGGGCTAAATGTGTCAGTTTTCATGGCACTCTGTTACACCAAATTCTGTGACCGTCTGAACGTCAAACCCTGGTGTTAAACCTCCACTAACATACATTCACAGATGTATTGTGTGTGTGGAGCAAACCACAGCTCTACTAGTTCACTACAGTACCCATCCAGCCATGATAACAATGTACTAAAAAATAACACAAAACACCTCAGCAGGAGCAAAAAAAAATAGATGGTTTTATCAGACACGCACCTGTCCCGAAGTTAACTTCCGGTTAGTGTTTGTTTAGTGGTCTGGTTAGCCTAGTGGCTAATATTATGGCACTGACTACAAAAGCATTTGAAGTCAGTGTGATGAGAAGACTGAAGCTGGGCGAGGGATGCGACCTGCCCTCTGGAACAACACAGAGGGACGCTTGTAGTCGATGCTTTGCGGAAGTCTACCGGAAGTTAAGTTTGGGTCAGGTAGCGTCACTTGTTTTATTTCTTGCCGTTGAAACCGCCTTTACCAAAAAAGGGGAAAGTATTGCTCATACGCGAATGTATTTGTAGTAATATTTAAATAAAATAATCACCTGTAAACATTTTAACCAACAGACTATAGAAATATGAGAAAAAAATGTAAATGACAATAGAGGAGTTAAAAGTGGGAAAAATAACTGAGATGTCAGGGTCGTTTTGTGGGACGCTTGTGAGATGATTGACAGGTCCAAGCTCCTCCCTAATTTACGTTGAGATGTGAGATTTTGCCCTTGTCTGGTTCTGTCTATTATAGGTCGTATGTTGCTCATTCAGAAAATATTTATTGTAGGCTTTAATTTTTTTTTTCAAACACAGGAGACAAAAGTCTAGAAGGCCGATCATGAGACCAATGTTGGATACGTTAATGTTGCAGTAGTGACGCTAGAGGGCGATGCTGGCAAAATAATAAATTGCATGATCTCTCACAAAACTACGAGTAGTAAACAAACAAATTCGACAGACTTGGATTAATACAGATAGAGACTGATTGATGTAATACTTTTTCTTGGTGTATGTAAACCAAAGAAATGAGGTTTGATATCAGCGTTATGATAAATACTTTTACTAAAACCACACTGTTAAAAATAGCTTGTCTTAGAGGGACTGGTCGCGCTGGAGGACCCAACTTAAACCAGACCAGACAACTAGCTGTAGCTGGTTTTAGTTGTTTTTCCAGCAGGAAACCATGCATTAACAGTATTAACCATATTTATCGGTTTAAACCATGGTTAACATTCCTAAAGATACCCTATCTTCTCAATCTATCTAACATCTATGTGAGGTCTTTCTCAAAGTTTTAAAAGCATTTGTTTATGTTTTAAGCATGATTTGTCATAGTCAGGTAAAGTGCTGTTTTCAGAAATGTCACATCCATTACAGTCCATATTCCTGATAAATGGGCACATATAAATTGAAATAAAATAACTAGTTTATGTTCTTTGAAGAGTCATCCCTTCTCCATTTGTTGGGTGTTATTGCTTCTAGTTTTCACGGAAATCGTGTCTTTTTTTAAATATATATTTTTAGATGTCTGGACTCTTATCAACAGGGCTTTAGTAAAATATGAACAGTTGATTCAATATATTTGTAATAAATACATTCTGTGGAAGTTTAGTTTTGACTCGAAACGTTACGTCCAAAATGCTGATATTGCCCATAACTGTATTTTGAAATATTTCAGTTTTTGACATTTTTTACTTTACTAACTTTGATTTTGCTGTCCTACATGCTAGAGACTCGTGGACAGAATGTTGTTTTTGGAAAGATCTTAATGATTGTGTACTCAGCTGGATGTATCATGTCACAGATGCGTCATTTATACAGAAAGATTACTTCTGATGCTACTCCTGAATCAGGATTTATTGCTGCCAATCAAACAAATCACCATTGTTTAATTTATCTTCTAATGCCTATAGTGTTTAAATACAACAGCATTGAAAGTTACAGGTCTAAACAGTGCTTTTAATAGTCTTTTAAATCATAAAAATCCCCATCAGGCAATTACGCTGGATAAAAACCCAGTGAGTAAGGTCTGGACCTCTGACTGTTCTGTGTATGTTCGGTCTCTATTGTGTGAATAGATGACTACACAGACCCCGTGTCTGCTTTTGTACTTGTGTCAATCATTGTGGACATCCTGTGTCGAGTTTAAAGGACAAATGTATTTGTGTATTGTGCTTGTGTGTTGTATGAGAAATGTCAGATTATGTGTTGGCAATAGTTCAGTGGGGTGGCAGGACTGGGTGTTGCCATGGTGACCTGTCAGTGGTTTGTTTATGGGTTGTCTGGCCCTGTTTCAGATGAAGCCATTATTACACACATGCACATTATAAATCATTCAGTGACACTTGTTAATACTGCTTGTGTAATATAACATAAAAATTTTATGGATAATAGATGTGATATGATTTTTTGGGCCCTAGCCGGAAAGAATGGAAATCAACTCAATTTGGTACAGCCACTGAGCCATTGCAATCTTTCATCTTAAATTCAAATTGATAGTTGTGCCCATTTTTAATAGAAAATGTACTTTACTCTTATCGCTTGGCAGGTAAGCATCTCCATCTTTGCGTAAAGGATAAAGGTACAAGCTTCATCATAACTTAAAGAGGAGGGTCTGTAAATGAGGCTCTTAGTCAGGAATAATTACTCATCATGTTATATGAAATGACTGAATACTCAAGTATAATTACTACACTGTCCTGGTCAGAATAAATGGACGAGCATTGCGAAATAGACCAGTGTTGAGGTCATTGTTAGTCAGGTGGGACGGCTGCCATATTGCATCCCTGGGTAAGATCCAAAAAAATGAAATCTAGAGGACGTGTCGTGCAGAGGATAATAAAACTGCACATCTGAGCCAAAAATCCCCACTCTGTCTAAATTTTAGACCTTTTTTCATTATTTTGCTCTTGTGTCACTGTATTATTCCTCCAGTTGTTTGTATGATTAACAGAAGAAAGAACTTAAAGCAAATTTTCTCCTATTTAAATTTAATATGCAGAGACACAGTAAGTAAATATTAGTCCAGTGAATTTACTGTGTCTGAGACTCCTAACCAGTAAGCATGGGTCAGCCAGTTGCATAAGTTTGGGGAGAACTATCTGTCCGACCAAAGAAAGATGGGAGAGGGATGTTTGAAAACAACATTTTTCCTACAATTTACACTTAAAGAAAAGAAAAAATACTTTTCCAGAGAATTTAGATTTGTCACATTAGTGGAGGCACAGCCAATGTATTATATGACAAAAGACATACTGTTACTGAATTGATAGGTGACGTGTTCTCACAGATGTGTGCAGTCTGTCTTCTGTGTGTTTCCATCATCAGACACGAGATGTATTTCACACATTTTGAGGACTGAGAATGGGTGCATGTACTGTATGTTTTATCTAGCAGAGAAAAGCTTCCCAGTGATCTTTAGATGAGTGTCTGTAGTGCATTTGTGCTGTTAGGGTGTCCTCTGTGAATAGGACTGTGTATTTAAAGGGCAGATGGAAAAAGGTCTTCACTGCCTCCATTTCAGTCTAAGTGATGGAGAGGAAGTGAAAAAGAGGAAAGAGGAACGCTGAACAATTTCAAATGTTACTAGTGCAGTAAATTTACTGACCCATAACCTCTCTCTCTCTCTCTCTCTCTCTCTCTCTCTCTCTCTCTCTCTCTCTCTCTCTCTCTCTCTCTCTCTCTCTCTCTCTCTCTCTCTCTCTCTCTCTCTCTCTCTCTCTCTCTCTCTCTCTCTCTCTCTCTCTTTGTTTGTTGTAACAAAAATTTAAATCTATATAAATGATGAAAGGCAGCTCAAGAAAACCTTTGAACAGATCTTCTCCAACTGAGATCAGTTTCAATTTCAGATGCGTTTTTTTATGTGACTGTTTATAATACCTGTTTGATGTCAAATGATAGCACGATCCTGAACTTCTGAAATGAAGGGGCAAGGTTTTCTGTGTTTGGATTTTTTTCTGAGCTTATCTGGGTTATTTTCCCTGATGGAAATATTTTACCACCTTATACATACTGAGGTCAAATACACATGGCACACACACACACACACACACACACACACACACACACACACACACAGTGGAGGCTGTTATAACACACTTGAGTCAAGCATCAGTCAAGAAGCAAATGGTACATGAATAAGACATGTAGGCAAAAAAAGCACTGACAAAGAGCTGGACTCGCATCTTTGCAAGAACGCTGAGGACAAACCACTTACATTAAAAACCCTCCTGTCCGTAAGAGAGAGTTTATAAGTGTATGTTCGTGTTGGTGTATGTGCTTAAATAAGCCATGGGGAAATGTGTGAACAGTTTGCCTCATTGCGCACATAAATCTGTGATGCCTGTCTCTCTCCCCAAAGACTCAAAACCAAAGGAGAATTTGTCTCTCTTAATGCATTGGATTGTGTTGTGCTTTTGTCTTAGTGTACTTGTGGCATCTGTGATTGATGGGTATTTTTATGATTCTGCTAATGTCACTTTCAGATCTTAATGGGGATAGCAGCACCACACTACTGCAATACAAAGTTGGTGGAAACTGAGAGACTGTAAGTCTTTTCGAAATCTTTTTAAATACCCCCTCACATGGTTGGAAATAACTTTTGAATTATCTCTAGGTAAGATGTGCTACATTTTATAGTGTTTTATGAATGTTAAATTTAAAGCTTAAGGTGTCAATAAACAGATGTAAAGATCAGTCTTGTTTGTTTGCTCACAGCAAAGTAATGCGAGACAAGTACTTCATTTCCTCTATAAAATCATCAAATCAGACATGTATAAAATTACATCCTGAGGAAGCTGTTGATTAAAACTCTCCATGATGGTGCATGTTGATGCATGCTAGTTATCTCTCTCTCTCTCTCTCTCTCTCTCTCTCTCTCTCTCTCTCTCTCTCTCTCTCTCTCTCTCTCTCTCTCTCTCTCTCTCTCTCTCTCTCTCTCTCTCTCTCTCTCTCTCTCTCTCTCTCTCTCTCTTTCTCACTGCTAAAAGATTCTCTGCTGAAATCAGTTCCACACTCTTCAGTCATCAAGGCATCATTTATTCAGGCTGATAGCTTCAAGATGGCTTACCACAAATGGGCTCTACTTCTATCTATAGAAACAATTCATCCATCTGCAGGGTTCATATACAGTACACACATTTTTACTTGCACACCAGTCCCATGCCATAACCACTAAAACATGTAAGATTAGTTGAATGTGTGAATAAAACAGAATTAAGATTCTTAAAGCTAAAGTGTGTACTATGGTGTCTGAAATCTGTTTCACAAATTATAAAATGTAAAACTAATGCAAACTATGGTCACTATGGACCCTATGTAGTCTTGGTATGAGTCATGTCACCCTCCAGTGTTCACAGCTGTCTAAATCTGATGTGATCTGATTTGTGACTGACTCTGAACCAATAATTAATCTGCTATATTTTGACATTGTCTGTTCAAGAAATTTCATGGTACTGTACAGTATATAGTACTGTATGTACAATGTAAAATAAAGATTTTTTAAATATCTATAAAAAATCTTTAAGTTCTTATATTTATATTTGAAAAGGAAGACATTAAGACCCGTTTTCATAAAACATTTTCCAAAACTTATTATGTGAAAACAACTTTTTAACTTCACAGTTTTTACTTTTTAAATTTTTCACAAATCACTTTTCAATCTTCTTAAAATTGTATTATTAAAAAAGAAGGCAAAAATACTGTACAGTAAGTGTGCATTTATAAATATCTAATCCATCTTAAATTTTGTGTTTTGTGGCCTGAGGTGATAAACAAGGACATGCTTTGTTTCTCTCTATGGTCTATATTTAGCTTTGAATGTTCTGTTGCTTTGTCAAGCTTTCTTCTAGTTCTGGCTTTAACCATCATGCCTATTGTAACTGTACCCTGACTGTTCTCTTTAAGATGATTAAATTGCTGTGTTATTATCCGTATTGAAACAGTAAGAGGTCTGAGTGTACATCGTACGGTAAGTCCAAAGAGGCATTGATAATCTATGAGAACTTCAAAGCAGAAAATTTTGTGTGTTCTGCAATGTGAAACAGTTCTTGACGTTTAACTTTATCAGCAATCTTGACATAAGCCATATGTGCCTGTTACCCACTACAGAGCTCTCATGGGACAGTGAGCAGGGGAACAAATGTTCACAGTGTGTGTATGTACAGTATGTGTTCACACTGCACTAGATTTATGAATGTGTGTGTCCAGGCATTTTTCTTACTTCAGGAAGCTTATCTGTCCTCACAATCAGGTGCTCCCTTCCTCATACATAACAGAAAGGATGACATCATCACAACAGCATCACAATTATATCTCCATGTGAGGGCTGAAGGTGCTAGAGAGTCCAGACACCTGTGATGAACTGAGGTGTTAGGATTTGTTTCAGTTCCACTTTCTGGTCAGTCTGACCTTTAGTGTCTGGTGGACATATGGATATGGTGGACAAATCTGTTCATTTATTTCTACCAGAACATCAAATTCCTGGTCTTAAGAAGCAATTATACAACAACGACTGTGTAAGCCAACTACAAGATGGTTGCAAAATCACCATAAAAGTAGCCCATTTGACTTTAGTGCAAGTTGTTTAAAGCCAAACTACAGCTGTGGGTGAAAAACAAACTCAAATGTCACTGTTAACCCATAATCTCAATCATAATTTTTAAATCTGATTTACCAACTAGTGACCAACTATTTAACAAAGTGGCTATTTGTATGAGTTAATATGATCACATTTGTACATTTTAGTACAATATTCTTTTGACTATGTGATATTAGGGTTAAGGGTGGGGCTTTAATTGTGTTTTTGTATGTTTCACATTATAGAAATTTTCCCGTCAAATTGTCCTTTTAAATTAGTTTGAATTTGCCTATTCATGTTCATAAAGCCAATTGTTTTTTTGTAAAATGACACATCTAGATTAAATATGTGTAAACATTAAATATATTCGATAACCCTAACACTAAATTATGACAAGTGTGAATATTCCTTTTTAAATATTGTTGCTGTAAAAGGAAAATCATGATGTTATTCAACAAAAGAAGCTGAAAACTTCTATTCTTTCCAAGAATAACTTCCCTATAGTTTTTCACAATTTACAACAGTCCTGTATGGTAATATCTTTGGCCATAGCGAGAGTTTGTGGATATGATAAATAGATTCTAGAGTATTTGGGGACACCGTGACTCTTGAAGTGAGATGTACTGATTACCGTGACTCCTAAAATGTCAGTCCCAATCAGACGTTAGAAAGAAGTGAGTAAGAGTCTTAAAGAATCCAAAGACACACACATATAGCAGGGAAACGGAAAGAAGAAATGCATTTGCAGATTGTATAAACATGCTGCAAAATGGAATAAACCCCACACACATACTATACACAAAATAAAAATATATAAACTTATGCTAGGTATTATATATGTCATAAAGGATCTGATGGTGGTTTCTTCTAAGCATATGAGTCAGAGAACTGGGTGGCACTGTGAAGCTGAATTTATTTGTCCCCAAAATCAATGACCCAAGCACTAAAGCAAATCAATTCACCTGTCAGTCTTCCAGATTCACACCCTGAAGCTGCCCAGCACATCACTGCTCATTTACTCTGTTGAATCACATTATAATGCTGTTTTTGAGATGACAGAAGCAGCTCCTCACCCTTTTTGTAGCCATTGTCTGCACTAATTCACTTGGTGAATTTTAAGATTTTACATTATAAGATCTACCCACTGTATTTTTGGAAGACCTTAGCAAGTGTCTGTGACTAGATGAAGAAGTGACCGAAGTTGAGGGTTAGTTTAGGAATAAAGTAGATGAGAATTCTGACCTGGTGTTTGGGTGATGACATGCATTTTAGAGGTTTCATCAGCTTTGTTGTAGCAGAATATTTTAAATTAAGTGTTATCTCAACCACAAACATACACTGTGAGGACGAGGATGATAAATCATCGGATAATGAGGCTGCTTTAATTATACGTACAGTACATAGTCTTTTCATAAACTGACATGAAATCTACTGTGGTAAAATTGATAAGGAGTGTCATAGTGTTACTCCTAAACAGATTATAATGAAAAGCCTAATAACATGACAGTAAAACCTAAAAATGTGTGTTGTATTGTCATTATAGGCTTCCTCTGACACTGTTGTTCTAATCAGATCTGGTTGATTGTTTATCCTGGATCGTTTCCAGATGTAAAAGAGCAGTTGCGGCTGTTTGTGAGGCTCCCCGTGTACACTAGAGTACTATATGATCAGTGAATAAATGAGGAACGATTTCAGAATTCAGCCAGTTGCATAAGTCACACAATGCTAAGACCTTAACAACCCTGTAATGGCCAGCACTGATCCAATTTCACAATAAGACCACTTATATATTCCCTCCTCTCACACTCTTTTTCTCTCCCTTTCTTCTCATTTTTATCTCTGCACTTTCTATTTTTAAATTAAAGTAATGGTCCATGTATGCTATATTCAGTCAATATTTGACCTTGTTACTCAAGCAGCATGGCTGATATTGTGACCCGACCTTAAAGACAGTACACATCTCCATCAATCTAGCCTCTCATTAAAGCTCTTGGTTAAGTGCTTAATTTCTCTTTTTCCTCTGAGATGTCTCTGCGCTGAGTTTCATGACAGCTCAAAAAAAACCAGTTGTTAATATATTTTGCTTGTAAAATCAAGCATTTGGATTCCCTAAATGCCACCTTAAACCTTTGATCTCAGAGCCTGTGATCGCCATGACAACATGGGAAGGCGATCTGATGCTTTGAGACGTAATATCTGATTCTCTTCTTTAGATCTGCCAGACTCATATGAGGAATGATAGTAAGAGATGAGATAAGACTAGACTATAAAGAATCACTAGCATATGCAGCCTTGTGTGGAGAAAAGGAGATAAAAAATAACATCGGTTAGGATTTTCTTTTACAATGAAGATGACAGAGTGCTAATCTAACCTGAAGACATTATTCCACATTTTCCTCATTTAATAAATTCTATTAGTCTTAGTCAACATGTCTACAGCCAGTGCATCAATAGAGCTTGACATCCACAGCGTTTCTTTTCTGTGCACTAATCCTTACTGTGAAATTGTGTTTTAGCTGTATACCTGAGCGTACACATGTATATACAAATGTTAGTCTTTCTACCCACCTACTGTGTGATTGCAGGTGGAAGGACAGCCGACAGCTGAGGCATCTCTGAGATGGTTTTCAATACTAAATGTTGACACAGCAATCTGCTATTTTTCACATTATATCAGACATTGTAGAAAAATATATTTCCTCTTCTTTGGGACAGAGGCTGTTTGTAAATCAGGACAACCTCTGAATCAAGCGGTTGTCATTACATTTTTTCACTATATCGGACCCACATTTTTTTCTCTCCATTTTTCTGGCCCTTTCTCACCGTTCTAAAAGCAGTGAGGTGATAAATGGACCTTAGATGAATGACTAGAGAGGACTCCATCTGTCTGGATTGGATTCATATTTAAAGGCCCATTCTCATGCAATATTCATATGCAGCCATTGTGACCCTCACATAAACAGACTCATGGCATGCATGTGCACGCACACACACACACTACCACTGCTATGAATCAGTTCTGGGTGAGAGCTGTAAGAATTAATAATTAAAGTTCTGTATTGAGTCTGTGTGTGGGGGTGCCGTGGATGAACCCTAAAAAGATTTATGGACAGGACTGAGATTTTCTGACCCAAAAACCCCAAGGGCTTTGACGTAAAACTATACGTGCAGACTAAAAACTGCCCTGATCTCAGAGCACAGCAATGAATCTTAATCACAGTTATAATCTACATCAGACCCACTAAAATTGTAAAAAAAATCTTAAGTTTAGTTGCTGTCAAGTTATGTGGTGTCAAAGTTTGTGTTGCAGTTGTTACAGTTGGTTACATACAGTATTGAGTACAGTATTGAGTTTATTTACTTATAAAGAAAATTCAATAGAAATTATTGTAACAGGTTGATAATCTGCATGATCTCTTACACAAACTATGAATACCGTTTATTCTCCAAAACTCTTACTTTATGCTGTATTATACCGTATTATACTACTGTACAACTGATGCTGTCTGCTGAATTTTACTCTTAAAATCACCATAATATAAAAACTAAAAATTCTTATTTTTTTATGGAAAATCATATACATTTTATTTATTATATATGATTCATTGTGCAAGTCATTTTTGTTTTATTCATACATTTATAGTGTACATCATATTTTTTATTCGAATGTCTTTATAATATATAATTTTGAAAAACACATATTACTGTATTAACTGTGGAACAAAATCAAATCCCACCACACATTTTTTTCTAATTGCAGAAGCCATTTCACCTAGAAAAAACACAAATGCAATCTCTGTTTCATGCTGACTTCAGCATTTTGGAGATATCACTGTTGTTGCTTTAAAAACACACACATCATTCCTAAGAATGAAACAAGTAGCCATTATACATCCACAACTGTATTGCCACATTGAATGTTCTAGCTTCCTAACAACGTATCTATCCCTTGACACCTTTTAACATCTTCAACACAAACATAAACAGACACGTATTACTCCTGCTCACATGTAATAAATCACAGCTGACTTTATAAGCAGTGAGCTGCCTGTGGGGAGTACAGCAAGTAACATTACCATAATGGACTGAAAACATGAGAGATTGTCTCTTAACCCCAATGCTTTTCTAAAGTGCTTTACAAAACACACACGTACTGCTTCAGGTGAGCCCCCGCTGCAGGTGAATGCACAGTTCTATAAAATGAGATTAATAGTGACAAATGATGAGTTATTTAGGAGTTGTCTGGGGTCAGATTATAATGAAGATTGCTCTAATGACTCTTCAGTCTGCTGTGTTCAGATGAGAGCTGCTATGATTGAGTATGAGAAACTGTGAGGATGTAGTGTGTAGTGTGCACTTTGATTCAGACAATCTCTACTTCAGCCACAGAACTTACATTTTGTCTAGTCAGCTGAATGACAGCTTTCTTTGTGTATGCAGACATTCATTATGTTCAGCTTCCAGAGGAAAATTGCATTGCTCAGATGTTGTTTATCATAGCTCAGGACTAGATGAAGTTGACTGTTCTTTTTCTTGGCTCTTTCTTGATGTACTAGAAGAAGCACAAATATATCAGTTCATGCTATTTGAGTCCTGTACAGTTCTCTACAGCAGACAATAACATTTTACAGTGTAGTTTTTATTAACTTCTTAAACAGGTAAAGCATCTGGCAGGTATTACATCCTTTACTGTAGTTTGTGTGTCAGCTGACCTGTACACTATAAACAGCTTCTTGTGTAATAATGGTTATGGGCTTTATGTCATTCTTTCATTACAGTGATAACAGGCATGTGTGTTTTATGACCTGTGCCAGTAAAACACAGCACAGATCACATATCATCTTTACTACAGTTATGAGAATCCTGCCTGTTTTCACAAGCGAGATCCGGTTGCTTCTTTAAACTTCACACCATTCCTATAGTAATTGGGTAAGTAGTAACATCATTTTTTAAAGCAAGATTAAATCTAGGATTGGACATGTCAAGGAGTGATTTCTTATTCCTTAAATAACTTCTCACTCCTATTTGGTGTCACACTGCGTATCTGAACTGCTGTTCAAATTGCACTGTTTCTATCTTTCTGACTCATCAAGCATTTCTCTCTTCTGTCTTCAAATGGATTAGATGAATGAAATAGAAAGGGAAGCCCACCCACAGTGCGCAGTGTGTGTGGGAGCAAGCAGGGGAGTTCAGCCAAACTAAGCTTCATTTATTATGTGAGATCTATCAAACAGTCTTATTTGAATGTTGTGGTTTGTGATGATGCTAAATGCCACTGAGATTTGCATGTATTTTAAAAGAAGTTTAGTTTCAATTTATTTGGACTGCCCTCTGATGTTCTTGGTGTCAGTGTGATTTGAAATGGGACTGATGTGAAATGTTGTAGTGCAGAGTACTAGCAGCTGGAGATAGGGCTAATGGGCCAGGGCCCCAGGCCTTCAGACTGTCACAGATTTTTTTTTTAAATGCTTTTTCGCTTGGATTGAGAAATGTCCACATGCATAGAAAAAATAGACATGGCTGCTTTTAACAGGCTAGAGGACATTTCCAATCATAAAAGATTCAGTAATTGAACATCTGCGGTAGGTACTGAACAACGTTTCGTTTAAGATGATGTCATCCTGCTTTAACTGCTGTTGTCCCTGCTGGGAGAAATTGATTTGTGGGTGTTCTGGTATAAACGTCTCACTTTAAATGCAATCAAGCATTTCTTCTTTACTTTTCTATTTCTTTCCAATGCAACTCATCTACAGTGGCCTTTTCTCTCAAATGTCTTAATGGCATTGGCTAAATATAAAACCAAGTGGCATCTCCAAAGTAATTACGCTATTTATGCTTTTCCCAGAATGTCAAAACGTGAACATTACATTAAATACAGTCATGTTCAACATGAAACCAGACATTATCCAAATACAAGGTTTTGTGCTATATTTCTTATAATAAATAGATTCCACATGCTTATTTAATGCAAAGATACTTATACATTTCTTCAGTGTTATTTAAACTCATATCCCTTTATTTAAAGGGATAGTTCACCCAAAAACTAAAATTAAAAACTAAAATTTTGTTAATTTTTAAACCATTATGTCATTCAAACCCTGTATATGACTCTTTCTTTAGTGGAACACAAAAGAAGATATTTTGCAAAACACCGGTTACCAGCACCCATTGACTTGGGTGCCAGTAACCAGCATTTGCAAACTATCTTCTTCTGTGTTCTGCTGAAGCAAGAAAGTCATACAGGTTTGACATGACGTGAGTAAATAATAAAATAATTATTATTTTTGGGTCAACTATCCCTATAAGTATCCAGATACATTTGGGCCTGTTTGTATTTTTTTCTCCTGTGCCTCTCGATTGAGCAATCAGCAGTAAGTCGTCCATTTTAAAATTTACATTCACTCCCAAATCTGCATTCAATGCTACAGTATGAAAGGCTGTAGAACAACTGTTCACACTGCAGCACTATTACATAAACCAAAGCTGCATTAGAAGTGATAAGGATAGACTATCACTTCTGAGAATATAGAGAAGAGACCTGGCAAACAGTGTGTGTTTGTTGTCTCAAACTCTAAAAAAGTTTTCTAGTTATTCAGTCTTCAACCCACTGTCTATTCTCACTTTTACAGTATATAGCGACAGGTCTGTATTCTTTTCCTCCTATACAATTAAACAGCAACCCTCATTCTACAGATAATAATCACAGCCTGTAATGGCTACCTGGAATAAAAAGGATATAGAGTGTGTTTAAACTGTCAAGAGTGTTATTAACTTAGTGGCAGGGAGGAGAGAGAGTCAGATGAGAACATTTACGATAAAGCATTTCTGTTTTGGTAGCATTTTAATCATCTGGAATTACATGAGAAGTGTCCTGAACACACATAATGGCAAACCGTTACACTCTTAAAGATAAAGATGCTAGAAAAGACTATAAAAGAAGCATTTCTGGTTCTTCAAAGATGTCAAACCTTTACTACAAAGAATTTTTTGTGCAACAGAAACGTTCTGTAGATGTTCTTTACAGAACCATATAGCCAAACAGAACCTTACATGAACCTTTAGGTTTAAGAGTGTAAAAAATAAAAAAATGTGTATTCATGTTTTCCACAATTTAAAGGAATTGGTAATGTTATAATGAAAGTTACTTACATAACATCATGTAATTCTAAACCTGTTTGACTTTCTGTCTTCCCTCAAACACAAATTAAGGAATTTTGAGGAATCAGGCTTCTGATCACTGTTTTGCATATATAGTTACAATAAATGGAGTAACTTTATGATACATTTATTATCAAGTAAACAGTTTAAAATAAAGGGGTAAGCATAGCTTAAGAAACTTGTATAGTCATCTTTTTTAAACATCTCGTCTCAGTCTTAATTTTGTTTTCCAAGAAAGACAGAAAGTCATGGGTTTGCAATGAACATGGGGAAATAATTACAGAATTTCAATTTTAAACTGAACTCCTTTAAATCAATTACCGACTTGCTTGCATGAAGTATCATATATGAAGTGTGTAATTGATGCGTTATCAGAGGAACTCATCTTATCTCACTCATGTGTGAGATAACAATTAGAATGCATAAATTTCATGAGAAAAATAAGGAATGATTAAAGTTGCTCGTTGGCTTGTGGCAATAATCACAAAAGTAATTGCGGCATTAACAAAGCAATATTACAGGAGTAGCCGCCCGAGGAAAAACACATTTATCTTTTCTCTTTCCTGACGCATGGGGATTTTGATGTGGAATCAGTGACAGAGTTTGAGAGCGTACAAACTTTATTGATGTTCGGCAGGCACTGTTGTATTACTCACAGTGTTCAAAGCTACAAAAATGTATGAACACAAAGGCGTGACAGTTAGCAGTGACAGAGGACGGGGCAACAACACCTACGTAGAACAATTACAGGGCAAAGCTTACAGAGATGTGTATAGTGGAGCATGTTTATACAAATGTTCGTGGTTTAAATACACTCCAGATACATGAAGGTCACTGCTTTGTATTACTGTATACGCAAAGAAAGAGCTGAAACGGATTGTGTTTAATATATATTCTTGTTGTAACGATCTATTTATATACAAAAATATAAATAGATTTCATTCTCTGTATTTTCTTGTTATTTTACTCTGGCTTTTCCTTGCATGAGTTCATAAACTATGAAGCTTTTAGAAGAAAGACAACAGTTATTCAGCTACTAGGCACAATACACAGTTCTACTAACTAACAGATGTTTAAAGAGAGACAACAGAGCAGTCTATGATAAAGGCTTGTAAACATCCAGCCAAAGACACACCACATGTAAGCGTTAAACAAAACAAACAGGCCACAGCTGAAAGCTCAACAGGAGAAAACACTTGTACATTTTGTGCACAGATGTTTGGAGAGCGGGGTCAAGACACGGCACTATCTCATCTTCGCTCACGTGCGCATCTACTGCAGTTTTTATTCATCTGTTCCTGCGGGGCTTTGATGTCAGATTATTCAACTAATTCTCCACACATAGAACAAACCAGAATAAATTGCCTCTTGAATTTAGATTAGCGCTGTGTTGTACAGAAGGCATCTCTGGTTTGAGTCAAGATTATATTGTCAAATGCACTTTGTATTTCTTTATATTTCTGTGTGTGGTGAATCTAGATGCTTTTGCAACCAGATTTTCTGCCCATCAAACTGGTTTCCATATAAGGATCGATTAGCCGTAGGAGCTCAGATGAGTCATGCAATTACGCTAAGGCGAAGCTCGCGGAAATCTAACCATTTGCGGAGAGGGATAAAATGCCGTCTTGAATACAGAGGGACGTAATGAGGGGGAGCTACTCACTAACGTACATACTAGAAGACACTAAACAGTTGTGAATGGTAAAGGCTATTCAATTCCTATTTGTTCATATATAAAAATGTACACATGCTCATTTTATGAACCCTTTTTTGTTGGGCACATTGGCATTTCTTTGTTTGAGCTATTGCAGAGACAGCTTCATGAGTTCAAGTCAAGAATATTTTCACAGTATCATTATAGGCTAATTCCAAGGAAATGGCTTCTGGGTATTTCTTGAGCGAAAGTCTTTTCATGTGACGTCCAGACAGGTATGCTTTGGTTTGTTCGGTTCTGAACAGAGTACAGGTAATGGACATGTAAATGTAGTTATGGTTATTTAAAACAAAAACCTTTTGAAACAATAAAATAATTTAAATATTCATTTTTTGACATGATTTTTTGTATCAAATTAGTATCAAGCTGCTACCATCAGTTTTGTTTTGCTTTACAAATAATAATATTTTACTCCATTTAGAGAAATATTAACCTGAAGATCTTTCATGGCTACACTGAGGTGCTGCTATACAGCATATCAAAATTTCAACTAGGCATATGATTTTGATACAATAAATGAGCTACCGTACTCTGTATATGGCCCACATTAATCAAACTGTTAGCATTTTCTTGTTTAAAAACTGACATTGCTGGTAATATTCTGTTGGTGATTCTAATACTGCAAAAAATCAGATCCCATACACAATTAAAGACACATCAAGTATTAAGACATCCACTCTCACACCCTCCTCTCTCAATGACTTATACTGCCAGAGTGACGAAATTACAAATGATTTGCAAATTTTAGAACTGAGAACCGAGTCCCTTTCTCACTTGCCCAACATCTTTAAAGATACAGATACCCAATCCAGTAGACGAGGTTGAAGAGGCCGAAGGCGGTTGGGAAGAATATTCGAGAATAAGAGTCGATTTTGGAGACGTGGACGTGCATTCTGTTCTCACGCCAGGCTCCTGTGCGACAATCATCAAAACAGCAAAAGAAACTGGTACAGTCTTTCCCGTCCAAACATTCGTATGCATAATCGTCATCCTCGTGGTAGGGAGCGATATTGTTCATCTGCAACAGGGATGTCCCTGGTCTGATATTGACCATGCTGGGTTTCTGCACAGAGGAACAGGAAAATCATTAACACTTTTACAACATGATTTATAACTCACTATAATTGCAAACGATGACCTAAGCTGGATTACTTAGTTAGCTAATTTCATATATCATGCCGTTCGTTCACCTGTGCCTGGCTGGACTTGGTCTTCTTATTCTGTCGATTGCTTGTAAAGTAGTGCAGAGTTCCATACTCCATAAGAGCAGCGAAGGTGAAGATGAAGCAGACCGACACAAACAGATCCATGGCCGTCACGTATGACACTTTTGGCAGAGACTTCCTAGATATGGTGCTTAGGGTTGTCATAGTAAGCACAGTTGTGATACCTAAGCCAGTGAAGGGACACATGAGTTATCTGTATTTCATAAATTAAAAATGCAGTTTTCCTTTCTGCTGATTGTGAGGCTTGGCAAATACCAAATGATGAAAAAAAATACCTAATGATGTTCTGGCTGGTACAGCATCCTTGTTGATCCAGAAAGACACCCAGGACAGAACTACAATCATACTGCAGGGGATGTATGTCTGGATGGTGAAGTAACCCATTCTCCGACTCAGATCAAAGAAAATGGTCATCACCACATACTCCCCTATAGTAAGATACAAGAATACAAGACATGTGCCTTCATACGTCTCTTAGTTTAAATAGGTTTTACTTGTCGGTTTATGTGTGTTTTACCTACCAGACTGAGTTTGTGTTACATCAGTAGTGTTCCGGAGACCCACAAATGCAAATTGGTATAGCCTCCAGTACCGCTGGTCTGCAACCTCAACAGAACGACGTTGCCATCTATACTGGATCTCATTCTTTGGATACCCATCTGTAAAAAAACACATTTTCTAAATTACACACAACCCTCCATTTCGGGACACATTAAACTGCAGTGATGGTGCTGAGACTCACACAGTAGATCTCTGTTAGGCTAAAATGCAGAATGCCCTTCCCCTGACACTGCCCACGGTGGATGGTGACAAATGGGAAGCCGAGGCATGAAGCTAATAAGGGATGCAGGGTACACACAGATTGAGAAAATGAGGGGGTGATGCTTGAAAAGGATGAGTGTTCTGCTGAGCAATGGTAGTTTGTCCTCACTCATTGAAAGGTTGGAGGATGGAAGCTTGTTTAGGTTTGGTTGGCCAATACAGGAAATGCATGGTTGGCTGACAAAGGCAATGCGTGGGAATTGATTGCCTGACAGCACTTAAGGGCAGGCCTGAGGCTGAGTGACAGATTGATACAAGAATTTAACACCTACAGCTTGAAAACTCCAGCGGGCACGAATGTTCATCCATGGGAAAGTTATGCAGCTTAAGGTAGCATTCCGCATTAATAGTCAACCTAACGGAAACAGAATAATAGACAATAGCAAAACAAACGAAAAAAAAAAATGTAGATTGTGACATTTAAGAGATAAAATGTGAAGGCTTTTATAAAATTCATATTGGAGTTCAAACACTCAGTCTGAATTAAAGGGATAGTGCACTCAAAAATGAATGAATGTGTTTTTAAAATGACTTTTTTACTTGTTTAAATGTATCATTTAATTTAGATTTTGGGTGCACTGTCCCTTTAATTATGCCTGACATAAATAAATGTGAATCAGATGTAATGATTTGTGCTGCAACAAACAGAGGGTGTAGTTTTTTGTCAAAAGCAAATGCTAAACGCACACAAAACGTTCCCTCAATGTTAAACGCAGGCGCACCTTAATGTGTACATCACTCTTCCATTGCTCCAAAGACGCAGAAGCCGATTGGGTGTTGTGATCCAATGGGCGTCGGATTTGCGCGAGTTGCGGAAAAATGTGTCTGGGATCCAGATTTTCCCAACCATGTTGCTGTTGAGCATAAGGAGTTTCATTGAGCTGTTGAATTTCAGTCTGCTGTCGTACCACGTCTGAGCAAAGAAGATGTCTATGGTGTACTCCTACAGATAATAAAACATCACAGAAAAATAGAGAAACCTCATTAACTTGAACTATACAAGCTTTACCATTGCTTTTATGTGTGTATTGGCTGTGACTGTAGATGGTGAAGGTCGTGGTATAAATCAAAACAAAAAGTCTTGGGTCTGTTCTCTTTACAGCTCTGAACGTCATGTAGTTTTTATTTTTGCTTACCATATTGATGGGATCAACAGGACCAATACTGTTCACGTACACCGCCGTCTCAATCACAGTAGGTTTCACTAAAAAATATACATAATATACATTCAAATTTCAGTTTTCAATTATTCATCAATAAATATGCATTCAAAATTTTCTTTACAATAACACAAAACGGTACAGAAAAAAAACTGGTATATTGCATATACAATACTGCAGCTTGTATTCAGCACACGTTGTAGAAAATGTTGCTGTTCCATTCAATTCCATTTACAGCCACACAAATTACTCAAAGCTGCCCAAATCCTCCTCCTGCTGTGTTTCTGAAATATTACTGTTTGCAAGAAATCCAGTCACAAAGACATGATAAATAACACAAAGTCTGCATTAAATCCCTCACTGCTTGCTCTGCACACTTTTTAAACTTACACACTCCTTTATCAGACACATGAATAGCAGATAAAGTAGGAAGATCGATAGTGATTTGGGTCTATTGTACCCAAACACCACCATGATAAATCCTCTCAAATAACTGAACTCGGATCAGCCAGGTTGCTTCCAGAGCATTGGTGCGCTGAGAATAAAATGACCTGCTGTGTACAGTTTTTGAGTAGAGAAAAACATCAGCAAATTTTCACCTTTTCGTATAAAAATAATAATGCTGAAGGCACTGTGAAAAAATGATGATTACAGGAAAATTCTAAACCGAGTGTCTTTTTTGTCACAGTGTTTTGTTCTTTACACAGTTTTGTAATAATGATTCAATTTTTTTGATTTATTAACATTTTGCAGTTATTAAGGTCATAAGCAGGACTGGGTCTGCTCTCATATACACAACGTCCTACACATCCCCATACCTTTTGTGTTTATTTATTTAATATAGTGGCTAAATTAATTGTGCTAAAGTGTTTTACTCAACCTAACAACGTAAATAAAATTGTGATGACATTTCCCACCAAAGTCAGTGTATAAAAAACAATCTGCAGGTTCCATCTGGACCCGTCAAAAGCATGCCAACTTGTCCGAAGAAAATGAATAATGACTTGCCTCCGATATCTGGTCTCAGTTTGTTGTCGTAACCCTGCAGTAATTTATTTAGGATAAGGGTGACATCGCTCTCGTAGACCTTTGGTGATAAAACCCACGTTTTATTGATGGGGACATCCTCATAATCTTCCTCCTCGGCTTTGCTTGGGCCAAATGCCATACTGTCATACAAGAGAAGCAGATATATAATAATATGGAAACAGAAAAAATTAGGTACATTATGGAGCAGTAGAAGACTAAATAATAAAAGCTTATTATTAAGAACTAAAAAATTAAAAGAGAGTGTGAAAAGATAGTTTAATTATACCAGACAGATGGAGAAAGAGAAAATTTGTATGATTAGTTTTACAGGAAGAACTTATAAAGGAATTCATCAGTAAATGTACAGGGCCTGTGTGTCAGAAAGATAGAAGGGTTTTTTAAACGAATGCAGCACTGGAGATACAAAGAGGAGGTTCTAATAAAAGAATGTAGTGATTAATGAAGATGTGTTCTGGCAGAGGGTCGGAACATCTGAAGGTGAAGGGTTTAAATTATCACCCACAACTTTCTCTGTCTCACACACACACAGCATATGGTGTAAGAAGTACTAAATATATTCTCTCAAGCAATATAGGAATGACATATCAGTTGTCATTTTAACATGCCAGTCATGAATCTGAATAGTTTTTTGACTGATGTCACTTCCTAATTCTTGTGCTATAAAAAGAATGTTAACTACATACATTATATTTTGCTTGACACATCTTGTGTTCTTCCCAAAGAGAAACGTAATGGAAACAAATTCCTGCTGATTAAAGTATAAAATGTCTATTTGATTGTCTATTTCATATATTATTTAATCAATTCAATCATCTATAATTAATAATTATAAAAATATATTAAACAGTAGATGTTGACATCTACAGCAGCATTCATTTAATTTAGCCCTTAATTTAGTGTGGTATCATTTATCTTGCAATAGCTGAAGTCTTCATTCTGAACATTAACCGTTGATGAAAAACTGTATCCAGTCAGCCCAGTAAACCTCATTATTTTTTGCATTTGGTATATAATCTAGGTTAATTCCTATGCAAATGCAAATGCTCAAACAAGGAATTCAGTCAATAAGAGGAATCCCTGTGGATGAGACCCAGGTGGGTGTAGGATATTGATCCCTGTAGGCAAAGCGCTGAGCTGATGAATAACAGACTGTCTACAGATATTTCTAGAGACAGATTTGCCTCAAATGCAGTATTTCATATTGCATATTGTGTGGACAAAACGTAAGCCTTTAAATGACCATTGTGAGACTTTGACATTGGTTCTCTTAAGTAGGAAAATATCGTGTTGGCTGGGTTTTCATTTATGAGACACTTTAGAAAATCATTATTGTCAATCAAACTAGGTTTAGTGTTCATGAGAGATTATGAAAATATAAAACTATCCAAGCCTAGTTTGTGTATTTTATGAAGCATTTGCACATACAACAGCCGCGCGCCTCGGATGAGCTGCCAAAAATCTGCTGAATGCAGCCAAAAGTCCTGAAGCGTCAACGGGCTACAACTTATGCATATCATACCCCATTACCATTCCTAATATTGTGTCTGTAATGATGTTTGGTGTGCTGTTTGCTGAGCTATTGCTGACTAAAGTATCCTCAAGGTTGTTTGGACATTGCGCGTTCACGATACAAACGCAGGAAAACAACAGCAACAACATGGAAAGCCCTGGACGAAACTTAAAAGCGGTATGATTTGTATCATGTATTAAAGTTGCACGTGTCATGAATTACAGTGAACTAAAGACGTTTAGGTAAATGCACTTGTGCAACTGTGCGGTTTGATGATGTTAGTCGAGCTTAAAGAAAAACGTGAAACTAAAGATTCGCCGATTTCTCGCGACTGTCCAGCTGTGTGCGGTTGGTCAAGTGCTATTTTAGGCATATCGATTAGAGCCCTTGTTTTTCTTTCTTCTGTGAAGCGAAAACTTACCAGACTCCAAGCAAACCGGGCAACAACCAAACCAGCGCCTGTTTTCTCCGGCGTCGATGCAGCAGGACCATCGTGTCAGACATGCAAACCAAACGCTCTTCCAGATGAACAAGAGCCTGAGAAAGATGAAACCAAACGTTCAACTCGCTTGTCACCGTATTCCTAAAGCATCAGCGTATGCTGGCAGCTGATGTATGAGACGCATATACGTGCCGCCTATAGGCAGCGGACGCGCGCTGTGTGAGTGTGAATGGTGAATGCGGGATTTCGCTGATTGCGGCACCGCTGCTCTTCATCGCGTTCTGCTGAGTGAGACGCGCGCGATGCTCCTGGAATTACTACAACCTGCAGGAAAACAGCTGACTGTCTTGCAGCTGACTGTATTCGTTTTGCGTCAAATAATGATTTATGAGGAAATATTAACTAAGTTTTTATGTTGTTGGGAAGTAATAGTGCGACATTTTTAAAGTGACCATTTATGTCACTTTAAATGTGTTCATTTATCTGTTACCCTGTATGACCTGATCTAATTATGAGATTAAGAGCATCAAAGTTTGATTTTAATAATTACACTAATTTCAATTTTTGACATGGTCTTACTCAGTCAATATTAGATATTAAGATTACTTTTCCACCGTGTTCTTTAGCTGGGTTTTCTGGCAGGGTGACCTTTATTTATTCGAAGCACTTGCAGCATTTAGGCTTACAGGTCATGGTTTCTTGCAGACCCAAGGATGCTTCACATGGCTAAACACCCCTAAACAAATGTAAAATGAAACATATTATACATACATAATAGTGAAAACCCTCACTATTTTCAGAAGAACCCTCAATGATTTGTGACCCTGCCTGTGAAAACCTAGCTAAAGTCATTTTATTTGTGGTTTACTGTTTTCTGCATAAAATCATCCTACATAGTGTAAAAATATAACCTTGATATCTTTAATATTGACTGAGTATGACATGTAATTTATAGGTGAAATCAAACTTTATGCTTGTTATCTCATAATTTGATTTTGAGACTTTAGCCTGGTGTTTAAAGAGAGGGTTACATTTGGCTCTCAAACCAGGCTTCCAAATATGTGTGAAAAGTGAATGACTGTCAGCACCATGAAGAGCTCTATACAGTCAGAGAAGCAGAGATGATCATATCTTGTCACAGCATCACCTTTTTGCAATCAGAACTGTGATCTAAATCATGACACATGTTGTTTAAACCTAAACATTTTTTTAAATGTTTTAGGTAATGTGAAATGTGGATTCACTGCATTATCTAAATGTATTTGTTTCTACATTTCATAGTAAGAATTGTTTGATAGCATATCATATATATAGGACACAACTGGCTTATTAGTTTGAGAAATTCCATTCATGTTCTCAAAAATATGCTGAAGTTATTGCCATTATGATTTACAACACGTTTGAAATGTTTGAATAAATTGTTTATCAGTATAATTGCCAGGGCTCAGTTGAAGCTCATCCTCATTTAATTTGTATTCAGGTGTGCTCTGATGCTTTGACACAAATGAAAGGAATATCAGCTATAATGTCATCTATTAACATTCTGACAAAACAAGTCATTTTAAAGGACTACATGCACACACACTATTTAATAATAGTTTGGAGAGATTTCTCAAACACAATAATCTAATCAGGATTAACAGTTTATTATCTACTGAAATGCATGTAACACCTGTGTGTTTTACAGATAGACATTTAAAATTGTCTTTACAGTTCAGTGCGTTTGATTGTCTGCAATATTTGTGGTGTTTGCAAAGCAATATTTTTCTACCGTAATAGCATAAACAAAGTACCCTGGAACACTGTATATTACAGTACACACACACACACACATACACTTGCTACATGAGCAGAGAACAAACAGCCAAATTCTGTCACACACTTTAAGCATCAAAGCCCTGTGCATGTCCTTTCAGTTGCCAGGCAACTCAACCAACTCTTAATTCACGCTTGTCTGGTTAAAGGAATCCCAGCCCTATTCCTGCTTTTTAACCTATATTTTATTTGATAAAATAATTTCATTTAGAGATATTTGATCTTTTCCTTTCTTATTCCTTTTTTCTTTATCTTTCCCTGGGCAAATACTCAAATGTAAAGATGCACGCATAAAAATGGACACAATCATGTTAAATTAAATTAAACTAAAAAAACAATCGTTCCTGTATCATAAAAAGAGAATGTGATGTATATTTATTGTGTTTATATAATTCTTATTGAATTAATGAGTAAAACTGTGTAGGACATTTGAAGGATGTGTAACAGAGCATACCATAGTAGATGTCAGAATGATGTTAATTTATAACATGACAGATGTGACGTTCGAGCTGTGAGAACACATTTATAGATGCTACAAGGCAAATGACTACAGATACTAAAGATGTTTACAAATTAAAGAACTTTAAAAACGTGCGCTACACCACAGTAACTCGCTGTTATACATTTATTGAGCCGCCATCATTGAGCATTAAATGATAATTAAGTTCTCTCATTGTTGACTTATTACAAGAAACAAATCTTGAAAGCAAAGCATTGTAAATGTGGCATTCTGTTTAAGGATTAATGTAATTAGAACATAATGAAATGCATTAACATAAAACAAACAACTATTGTATAATTTGTGGTTGTAACTATGTTTGCATATAATAGATGTTAAAATATACTTAGCAGGTTTCAAATAAGCAGAATATATCATATTTTTTATATTTTGGTTTATGCAAAAGTAAGAAACAATTTTGTCTGTATAATTAGATTTTTAGCCAAAGCTAGAAGAGATGTTTGAGACGGCTTTAAAAGGCTTCAGCCTGTTCTCAGACACAATGCAACAAGCACTTTAGTGGTTCTCAGATTCTCTGCCTCTGTGATCTTTCACATCTGATAAACCCTTGTGACATCCTTACAGACGTCGCTTAGGGCAGAAGGTTTTGTTATTGCCTCCTGACGTTAGATCAGCCTTAGTTTCACCTTAAGAGGTTTGGCCAGTAAATGAAATCCAACTTTGTTTTTGAATCTTTCCCCCGGTCAAGTCTACATGTGTGGGTGTGTGTGTATGATTTTGTGCACAAGTGGACACATCTGTTCTGACAGCTGCTTGTTTGCACCCAAAGATGTTTTTCCAGAAGGTGCAGAGGAGGAGCTGAGGTGCTTCTACTATTTTGCCGTCTGTGCGCACTGATAGCTGTGATTGCACACAGGCAGATGCTGTTTCAACAATCAAGAAAGATGAGTTCGGAGTGTAACGTTATTAAAGGAAAATCTCAGATAAATACAGAACGCCTCCCTGTTGCCCAGTCAATAGTGCTAATCTCAAATTCTGCTGGTTGGCTGGGGGAGAATCAGTGCTACAAAAGCTCTCAGACCAAATGCAGAGATGGATAAAAAAGGAATAAATATAACGTCACGTTAGCTTCGATTCCTCAATGGAAGTCAATGCCATTCCTCAGCCCCCACTGAGTCTGAAAATTTAGACCGCATTTACTTTTGTACTTTTGTGGTGTGTGTGTGAAGTTCAGAATGCTGTATAGCAAGGACTTTAAGCTTTTCTCTAAAGAGCGACGAAAGCATTTACACATCCACCTACAAAAAAAGAGAGTAAGCCATGTTGGCTTTGACAGCACTTTATTTCAGTCAAGAGGGAAGCTGTCTCACTGTCCAAGCTGAAAACTGAGAACAGTATGACCATTCGAAAAACTGTTACACAGTAGGCTTACAGACAGTAGCTCATTCAAGCGCTTGGCAGGATTATTGATGATGGCAAGGAAAGCTCTGAAACTGTTGCATAAGATTTATTAAGAACATGTAAATAAAGTGAAATTTTGGTTTTCATTAGAATCATTAGGCACACACATGACCTTTTCTGCTTTAATAATGAAGGTAAACTGTGCTGAATTTACAAGATAACCAACAGTATGTCAAGCATGGCCAATGAGTAGCAGTTACTGTTGTGTTCAGCATTAAACCAACACACAAGCAAAATCCAATTTTACCCACATGACTTGCAACATCCCAGCAGCAGTTCACACTCAATATGAACCAAAGAAACAGAAATTGGCTTAAATGAAGTGCAAATTTCACAGCAGACTGTGTTCACCGATCAAAGTGTCCACTTACACCACAGCAATACTTGTTCATGACAATATATTGGGTGTTTCAAACTACTAAATCAGCTTCAATCACTGAATCATTTAACAATGTGGGAATGTGCACACTGATTGATAATTCAGTGCGTACGGCTACGCATAAAGTGCAGCATTAAAATACACAGGTGAATACAATGATCCATATTCATGAAAATAATGAATATGTAAACAGATTTAATGCCAAAAAATAAAGTGCCATATTTAATTGACTTAAACGCTACATCAGTCAATATAAAGGTGCGGTGGTCTGTCTTACATATTATACTTTTTTTCCTTTTAAATACAACAAAGCATCATCAACATCACACATGTCAGCTTAATTCATAATTTAGCCACAATATTGACATAAACACACTCAGACTCCCTTTGTTCAAATGGTGATTGACAAACTAAATATATAATACACAAATACTGAGAAATATAATATGTAATGAAATAAATAATAAACAAAAGGTAGAAAACCAAAATGATCAGTTAAATATCCAAACCACACAACAACATAGAAAAATAAAATTAAAATATAAGATTCTTGCATCTCTTTTCTTTAAATTCTGGCAGTGAAAAGGTTTAAAGATGCTTTAATGGCAGGCCTCCAATAGATAAAGTAAACACCGGGGTAAAGTAAACACACATCTTTTGGATGTGTACAAAAGATTTGTTTTTCTTCTTATATACTGCTGCTTCTTCCATATTATTTTGCATGTGATATACTGTAAAGCTAATGGATCATTGGGAGGGGACCATGTTTTTAATAACAGGTTCTCTGTTGAGATATGTGGCCCAATAAACCAAGTTAAAGCTGCCAAAAAGCACCGGGAAGATGATGCGCGACATACGGTCAATCTTGCTGACGCTGTTGAAGGTCTTCTTCGTCTCTTTAGCCACCGGCTGAGTTTTATTGGCCTCCACTGTGGCGCTCTTTGAGACGGTGGGCAGAGCCGAGTCCTTAGCCATGTGGGGTGCGTAGTTTGCCACAGCAATTGCATAAGCGTTATTCTTTTTCACAACAGACGTCTCCTTTTTCTGCAGGTAGAAGAGGCTGGTTAGTATACTGCACCATGTACTGTTGAATCGTTATCATCATCAAAGGATACATTTGAAGCCCTTTATGTTCTCTTGTTGTAATAACAAACCTCTTTTCAATGATAGTAATCAAAGTCACCATATGCGCCCCACTGCAAAATCAAAGCCCGGTCTGTGTAGTCATGGTTACCTTATCATTGACGACGCTCTTGCCATCCCAGGCCCAACCTCGCTTGGTGAAGTAGTTTACTGTGGCGAATTCGATGAGAGCAGAAAAAACAAAAGCGTAGCAAACGGCGATGAACCAGTCCATGGCTGTGGCGTAGGCCACCTTTGGCAGAGAGTTGCGAGCACTGATGCTCAGAGTGGTCATGGTAAGAACTGTAGTCACACCTGGATCAGCATAACAAATGAAAATGATGCATTAGCACAGCACACCTCACTGCAGATAATCACCAGCGTTTATGCTGTTTGCCTTATTGCTGGAGATCCATTAAAAACAGAACATTGAGTTTGGAAAAAAACTGGAGATGATTTGCTCGGTTTAGGCTAAGGACATTTTGTTGACAGCACTGTTGTACACGTAATATTGTAAGTGCCCTCAGCTAATGAAATTAGGGTTATTTCTGCAGTCAGGTCTATGCTGTGAGTGGCTCTCTTATTATATTTTATACAAGCTAATGCTAATTTTATACAGTTGGCTTTTAAAAGCATGTCATTTTGGGGCCAAATATCAATAGATTTCATGCTGGCTTCTAAATAAATGTTAAAACCATAGTTAAACGTAAAAGGTTTCTTAACTCATGTCATTCAAAACCTGTATGACTTTTCTCTTCTGCAGAACACAAAGAAGATATTTGGGTTTTGTGTCCATACATTGAAAGTCAATGATTTTTCTGTTGACCATTATTTTCTTTTGTGTTCTGCAGAAGAGAAAAGTCATACAGGTTTAGAACAACAGGAGTAAATGAAGAACCAATTTTCATTTTTTAGTGAACTATCCTTTAGGCTGCACATTCACAGAGCTATCGACTGAAGGCGACCAGATGTGGTCGTCTCCAGCAACGTGACAAAGTTAAGAAAAGTTCAACTTGCAATATACAGCTCAAGTCATCCATCTCTAGTACAAATAGTCAAAACCATCATATGCGTCCCACTGCTAGATTAAATCAAGTATGAAGGTGGACCCCTAAACCTAACCATCACTGTGGAAAAACCAAATGATTATACGAAAACGTATGAATGAGACGATATAAATTCCTATGAATTAGAAATAGGTTATGAATTATCTTGAGATTGTGTTGGTCCAGGGTGAATATAACGATTGCTGTTAAAACTTTGAAATGTGTGTATGTGTGTGTGCACAGTCTTCATTTCTCCAACCCTGAAGGAAGCTGAAATTGCTAGAGAGAAAATAAAGAATTACACACCCAGCATCAGCTCTACTCTAAACTGCATCAATAATTTAATCAGAACAAACAAAATCAGCATGCTAAAATTCTTCCACTTTGATTTCAAGCACAACGGCAACAAATAAATGTTCAGGTGACAATCATTGTAAGAAAAATATACATAGAACTTGATTACCAAAAACTGTGCGCGCGGGGACAGATTCTCGGTTCAGCCAGAAAGACACTTGGGATAGGATGACTGTCATAATACAGGGCAGGTACGTCTGGATGACAAAATATCCGATCTTCCTCTTTAAATGGAAATGAGCTGTCATCACTGTATATTCACCTGTAAGTGAAAAAAGCTGTGAGCAGATACAACTTCTGTGAATCCTTGTTTTTATGATCAACTTGCAAAATGTGCTGCCAACTCACCAGTGCTGGACTTGATGGTTTCCTTACCAACAGTCTGTCCCATTAGATCATACTGGTTGAGTCTAGATCCATCTGGAGCTACTTCCACAGATAAGGTGGCATTACGTGTCCAAACATACGTCACCTCAGACAAAGTGTAAGCATCTACACACAAATACAACATTTTCAATTGAAATGATACAGATCTACATTAAACATTGTTTATGTTTGTGACATCTGTGATTGGCTGTATTTTATTAAAATGTTTACACCTCCATCAATAATGTCCAAATTAATCAACATGTTTTGTTTCACTTCTGTTAGTTGGGTTTTGGTAGCAAAATAAAAAGTCAATGCTGTTTGAAAATAATTTCTGAATCTTCCTCCACTCGCTTGTATAGTAGACACAATGAACGAGTGACGCAACAAAACCAGACGGCTTCCATTAGGTTTACAGAAAGCGCAGACGTGGTCTAAACATGAGGTTTATGTGGCAGTATAGACAGTTTTGTTGATTATAATGAGAGCGTTTATGAGTTCTCAGATCTCTGCGGGCTGTCAGTCAGTGAGCTTTGTTGATTATAATGAGAGCATTTTAGTATTGTCCCAATACTTGTTTTATGTGTATCATTTATTTAGATGTTGAATAGTAGTTGTTTTGCTGCTAAGAGTGCCAGTGTAAGCTAGATTGAATTTATTTACTGATGTACAAAAGAAGTAATTTACAAACTTGTTTTGTACAATAATGTATGCAGTCTTCCTTTATAAGTGTTTTGTTCAGTCTGTTTCCACTAAATTAATCATTGGGATTATGCAGAAATTGTGAGCACTTATGCATACGATACTGCATATTATAATAACAAAACAAATGATATGTTATGTCTTTATTCTTTGTGCTAAAATGGGTCTTGTGTAAAGCAGCTTTGAATAAATATGAATTGAACTACGCTACATTTAATTATCACTTACAACTGCCAAATTTAAGTGGACAGGAGTGGAAATCCATTGGAAAGTCCTCAAGATGCATTGGACATTCAGCTTGCACTGTCAACCTGTTGTGCACAATACACAAAAACATTTTACAACACAACATTGACCCCTCAGAGAACATTCATTACATGTGTGTTTGTGTGCGTGTACCTCATGGTGTACAGCAGAGTTCCATTCTCCATAATACGCAAAAGTTTATTAGGCATAGTCATGTTGTGTGCCACAGACTTCTTGCCATTGTGAAAGAAAGTGTCTGGAGTCCAGATTTTGCTGGCCATCAGGTTGTTGAGACGCAGGATGTTCATTGGCCCGTGAAACTTCAGGCGCTCATCGGTCCAGCGCTGACGGAAAAACACATCCACTGTGTATTCCTGAGAACACAGAGAGAGACAAACATCAGAGCTTTTGATTACTGTTGTGTCTACCAGACACTCTCTCGTATTGCAGACAGTGTGTTTTAATTCAGTGTACAGTGGGTGTTCCCTCTGTAAATCTTTTAAAAAGTATGAATGCATGTAAAAGACTCTGCGATGCAAATGACTTTTCAGTTCAAGATGCTTATTGTGTGTGTGTAAATGTGTGTTATGCAGAGATCTTTTTCTCCGCACTACTAGAAAGTAGCAAAGTGTCAGAAACGCTTAACATCACTGTGTATCTCCTGCTCCCTTGGGCACTGTGCTGCCACGCACCGACCCCTGGGGTGAAGGCGGTCGACCAGTTTCCATGGCAGCACAGAGAGAGGAAAACACAATGATATGTACGTAAAAGATAATACTTATTCACTCCCACACTCACAGACAAAAGATAATATTTGCTGACAGTATATGCTGTCACTGATGCTCCCAGCATTTACCGAGCCCATCCGTCATGCATCGTTTCCCTCTCGTTTTTCCCCCGTATCATCTATCAGCTTCCACAATGTCACAATCGTACTGTGGCAATAAAGCCATTATGGGTCCATACTAAGTTAATTCCAGCACAGTAATAAAATCTGAAACCTCCATCAAATGCAAACTTTAAGGAAAGTGCGCTTGGTCATTTGATTTTTCTTTCAGCATCCTGCAACATTACCTTCCATTATGCAGTCACACAGACATCCCCTCCCCACAAAATACATCATACGAGTCACTTTTCATGTTGTCATATTATTACCGTATAGCCTGAAGGGAGTGACAGTTGGACTGATAAAAAATTACCTTATTCTGTGTTGTTCAGTGTTCAAGTTCAAAGATGTGTTGAATTGTGTGTCATAATGTTATTTTAAAGATTGATTAGGATAATTTAAAGACATTTAAGTAGTGCTGTTAGACAACTGTACACGCAATTGATTTATCTGACAAAAGAATACATTTAATACTAGGGATTTACATTATATATATACATATATATACATACATACATATATATACATACATATACATACAGTACATATATATATATATATATATATATATATATATATATATATATATATATATATATATATATATATATATATATATATATATATATTGATGTCCAGTATAGAAAAATGCTGTGTTTATTAGAAAAAACGCCTATTAGCAGCTGTGTTTTGATCAATGGTGGTAATGAAATAATGACTAAAATGACTGTAAATATAAAATGCTATATATATGTATATATACATATATGTGGCCATGTTAGCATTGTATATCATGATTTGTCATGAGAACCCAGAAATAAAAAAACAGGATGCTGGAAATACACTAGCTATGGTTATCATCCTGAAATAATATGATCACTACAGTCTTTATGAACGGAGATACCTCTAGAACAGGATCTGTAAGAGCGTTCAGTGGGTTAGAAAACACTCAACACTCAGACAGTAAAGTAAATAATGAATGAAAAATCCTTTCTCTTCCATTTAAACATATTTACTGAATACTTGGAAGGAGAGATTATGAAGTAAAGGAAACATGAGAACTATGCACAGCCTTCAGCCAGCAGCAGTTACCAAATGCTATGAATAGGTAACAGAGGGAGAGGGAGAAAGAGAGAGACATAAGAGAGAGAGAAAGGTAATCTGGTGTCAAAATATGAAATGTTTTCGATCAATGACTCAACTTTACACTAGATGGACTCAAATCATATGTGTGAGGAGAAATGTCTTACCATGTCTGTGTCTGATACAGGTCCAAAACTGGTCACATAGATGTCAGTCTTTACTTCTGTTACTCGATCTGTGTCACACAGTAAAACACTCACTTAATATTTTCTCATCCTCAAGTCATTCTGACGCTATACTGTTTTCTTTCTTCTACAAAACACGTAAAGGAAACATTAAGCAGACCTGTTATACTGGAATGATTTTTTTACTGTCACAAATACACAAAATAGCTTATTATGTAAAGTGACAACATTCCTTTTAACTTAATTTCTGGAAATTATGTTGTTATAATGTTGCCTCCATATGTTTCTCCATAGCTTAATTGTATGTCCACTAACAGAAAGTACACTAAAAAATGAAATGCTCACAAAATCTATTTGCAGATCACAGTGACCTTTTATTGTCATCAATACAGTATAAACTAAAGGCAGGGTGCATGTAAGGATGCTGTCAGTCTTGTTTATGATATAAAAACAGTAATAGTAATATTTTAAACCTTGCTATATACGTTTTTATACATTATAATGAAATCACCAAGTGCTAAATATATTTGATTGCATCAGTAACACAAATCTCTGTTTATGAAAATGACTGTGATTGTAATTTCCTCATTAGTTTATCATTAGATGTACATGAGTGTACTACTGTAACAACTTAAGGAAATGAGTTTGTTCAATGAGGCTGTGCAGAGCAAAAATGACTCGGAGGAACAAGCCTCATTTCCCCAAATCTTTCACACAGTTTAGTCTAAACACTGGTGTCAGCTCTGTGCTCTCACCTCCGAGACCAGGTCTCAATCTGTTGTCATAGCCATCAAGCAGTCGGTCCAAAATCCGTGTGAAGAGAGTAATGTTGTTTTTAAAGGCATCTGAGCCTGCATCTGCTTCAGAACTGCACAAGACACATTTGGCATCATGAAGATCTGTTAGTTGTGTTTGTACTATACATACTGTATTGTTACAAGCAGAGACGTTCTTTAGTGCTCATCGGATATATAGAGATACAACGTAAAACTTTCCCCTTAGATGTATGTGCATATTTACATTTATGTAGCTAATTGGGTGGTTGAGACCATTTAAATAAATGAAAAGAGTAACTTTAAAGTGGTAGAAGAGACCAGAGAGTTTTGCCAAACAGTGAGTTGGAAAATCATCAGTCCAACCATTAGACATAAGCTTCAGGGTGACATCATTATTGTACCTGACCCACATCCTCCTGACATAAATGAAATAAATTACCATAACAAAAACAAATTTGGCATAAGAAATTAAAATGTCCCATTTAGTTTATAATTTGTAATAATGTTAAGTGACAGGACTGGTATCATCAGCAGACTTTTTTGTTTGATGTGATCATCCACACAAGTTTCACCTGCGTGTGTAAACAACAGAAATATCATGACTGATAGGATGGCAAGGGTTGTACATTCCAGTGCATTCCTTCTCAACCCAGGAGATTGCACAAAATAAAAGTTTTCGCATACTCAATGTATGTTATGTTGTTAGAAATGTAAATCTTTGTTCCATGTATTTGTTTTAATTTTATTAAAGGGTTCTTTCATGTGTAATGTGTTTATTAGATTAAATTGTTTAGAAAGGGTAAGTGCAGTGATGGCAATAACAATTATTTTGTCAATTAGGCTACATTTGATTAACACAATCGATTCTTGCACAAAATGCAAAAGGTCCATGTAATTAAAAGAGAGGGAGAGTCACAGGCTGAAGAGTATGTATGTGATGTTGAACTAGGATTGGCTTTACCGTATGAAATAAAGCTCAATAAGACATCAATAAATCTTTTTTTTTCTTACCGTCCACGCCAAAAAGCCAACAGCGTAAGGTAGATCAGAAATCCGTGCGAATGACCCCATGGCTGATTCATTGTTGAGTAATCCCTGCCAGAGAAGTCATTTCAGTGAAGAATAATGTGGTGATGAACCAAGATAAACTTTCAGTAGCATTTATTTAAAACAGCAAACGTTTTGCGCCTTAAAATCTGGAGCGCATTAAAGCGCAGACGGGCATCTCCAGAGCGCACGAGGATCAGTTCGCCGATTCAGAGACTGTTTCACAAGTTTCGAATTGCGAAGATGTTTCAAACATAGAATTACAGAAAATTACAGAAATCATAAAACTACAAGTTTAATGATTTTGGCAAAAATTACCACTGTCCAAACAAAACGAGAATAATGTGAAATTGGCACGTAAGTTTGAAATTTGGAAGTCCGAATTTTTACTGCCTTTGCAAATAAAGAATAAAATAATAAGCACAGAAATGCAAGGTGAATTAATATTACCTCTGTTGTGTGAATGTGCAGCTTCTTGGAGACAGAGTAATGAGAAAAGTTGCGCCCCTCCGGCGTTGTCTCATCCGTGATAATCACGGAAACTCCCGTGACGCGCACGAATACATATGGACCAGCAGGGTGAGATTATGAGAGTATAGTTGGGATATATTTTCCTGTATGGTGATTTACTGGGACATGATCCAAAGGCGTATCCTGGTTGCCAAGAAACACAATCCAATCTGTACAGCTCGTCTGAGGGCTATTGGCTTGTATGAAATCCAAAGGCGTGAGCCTTAAGAGCATCAAGTAGCCAAATAACGTAAGAAAGGACACCGGGTCCTAGAGAGAGCATAGCTTTACACGTCTGCCCCCTGAAGAGTACATAACCATAACATTTATTGTGTCAGCTGGGTGCATTAAAATCCTCCGACACTAGGTGTAGACTCACTGTGGCAACATATGAGTAAAATAGTTTTTTTTACCACAAAAAGTAACACTTTTTTGTGTTTTTTTTTTTTAATACTAAAGTGTTCACTTTGTTGCTTTTTCACTTTGTTACTGCACAGTAAAACACCCTCGTTGTCCTGTAAGTTCCACACTGTGAAATGATCATGAAATCAGAATCATACAGAATCAAATTGGTTTGAAATTGTTATTTGTTTACACATCTTTATTTTTTAATTAAATCTCTATTTTTTGGACATTTGAAGCCAATTTATGCTGACATTTATTGACATTTTCTGACATCAAACATTTAAGACCGGAATTCTGAAGAAGCGCTGCAGGCAGAATGTAAAAAAGATAAAGCACAGACAGGGCACACATGGAATATGTCAGGATCTATGTAGATAAACATAATATATACAACACACTAAAGCATGCTTGTAAACACACACACACACGTTCACATGCACTAGTTCACACACGAATAAATGATAAAGGTCTTTATTATTATTATTAATCATTTTATATTTTATAATCAAACTGATGGTTATTTAGGACAAGCTGATATGATATTCACAGTGATCAGTCACAGTGTTTTCTTAAGTCTCTGTGTGATAAACATGTCTATAGCTTCAAACCCTCAGTGAGAGGTTGAAAAAAGAAAGAAAGAAAGAAAGGTGATATCAACAGGTTACGTGTGTGTTGGTGTAGTGTAGCCGAATGGTCTATGAACATTGACCTGCAGTAATTTATCTGTAGGTTGTTTCAGAAAAACTACACATGAGAGCTCTGTAAGTCACTGACCATTTCCTCCAATCCAACGGTGTATTTTATCTATAGATCACGTATATTCTCAAAGAAAATGTAAAACATTTAATCAAGTATAATCTTTTTAATTTCACATTTTTTTAAGGTTTAGGTTTGCACAACCAATTCAAGATAGCACTTTATTGCCACTGCAGGTGTAACAGGATTACTTTCCTGTTGCGAAACAAATGTTAATGGTCTCCATGAAATACATTAAAGATTATATGTGATATTATAGTGCCATCTGCTGTCTTGTAAAAAATGTAAGCAGGAATACATTAAAAATCAAAACCAGGATAGAAAAATGAAGGAATGAGGAAAGATTTTAATTCAGACTACAACACAACACAGATTAAATGAAAAGGTAAATAAAGAGAGAGAAATGTACACTTTTACAAATGCACATTTTTATACTGAATATAGCCTATTAGGCAATGAGCCTGTTGAATAAACAAATAATAGACAGAAAGTGTCTTATGTCAGTTCACATACATTTATAAATGTACATGATAATTAACAAACATAAATGATCATATACTGTATTATTAATTGTTGAAAGGCAATACAGGGGTTCTATAAAAAGCGAATGATAAAAGCTATATTCCTAAATACACGTGTCGAGAGCACTGGCACTTTGGCACTTTGGATAAACAATCATTTGTGAATTCGATACAATTTGTAAAGAATAGACGTGAGACCTATCTCAGGCCTTTATGTTTCACAATTATTTACGTAGGAGCATACTGTCGTCAATCCTGTCTCCATGGCAATGCATCACACACAGACGTATTTGTGCAAAGCTGACGTGTTATTTCCTCAAATGAGGCATATGTTGGTGGCATGGTGCATGTGTTCGTGTCTGGGTTAAGAGTCTGAGTCACGATGTTATTGTATTTGTCTGATGATCAGTAATCATATGTAAGGTCATGAACACATGAGCTCTCAAATATAATAGATTTAGTGTAAAAAAGAGAAATGAAGGATGGTTCAAACTGGAATGTTCTTGCTGTCCTAGTGTATTTAATACATCTGTATGTTCAATATTTATTTTTATTAAGACTGTTTAAATTATTAGTTTATCATTTTTATAAATTGCTGCCGTATAGTTGCTACCTTGTAGCGTACATATTTTAAACTTATTTTAAATTTTTCATTATATAAACATGAACCAGGAAATTATGGTGTAGCTTTATATGATATGTCTAATAGTAATTTACAATAAACAAACATCTCTCTGATGTAGGCTACTGCTTTTTGATATTTGAAATTTGTAAATGTAAATGTAATTTGTCATGTACTTAACTTATCAAACAAGAGCACCTTCTATAGGCAAGAAAGCGCATTGCAATGCAGTTCACGAAACATGATTTAAAGCACAGTTATTACTTCATATTAAAAGTAATTTATCGTGCAGGATGAATTTAAGAGGACTAACGCTGTGCTTTATGCACTTTACAACTGATCTGTGCTTTGATGGACGACTTATAACTGCGTCACGATTTATGCTCTCAATAGTAAGGTGTTGTTATTATTGCTATTATAGAACACTTAGTTTACTCTTAAGGAAAAGTTTTACAAATAAAGAAAATGATTGACACCATGGACATCAAACCTTTAAAATATATAACTTACTAAACGTAATGTTGATATTATTGTGTGCATCTTTTTCATTCAAGAGAAATAAAATTAAATATGACATCTATTCACGCCGGTAGATGTCAGTATATGTCCATGAATGTCCAATACAGGAAAATACGAACAGCACATTTAATATGATTAATGTAATTTAGTCATTAATATGAATTAGTCTGTTTGTCTGTCTGTCTGTCTAAAAGGAAAAAAACACACATTGTCAGGCTTCATGCAGTTATTATTGATACCACCACAAATATTAAAAACATATAGCACAACACAGTTGAACTTGCTAATAGTTTTGTACAAAGAGTAAAAAGAGAACTATGGTTTTAAAGCACAAAAGAAAACAAGAAGCTGTACAGTCAAATAATTTCTATCAGCATCTAAAAGATTAGTATTTAATTTCAAGAATATGTGTCCAAGCTTAATTTATTATAAAAGTGATGACTAAACTATCATTGTTTAAATAAAAAAGTGTTTCTGTATGCACAGTCTGTATGCACAAATGGCTACAGAAAGCTACTAAATTGTAGGCCTACTGCAATTTTATCCGAAAAACAAAACAATCGTTGAAAAGATAATAAAGAAATAACACAACAAATTTAGTCATGGGTTATAGGATCAGATTAACGATCACAGCCCACTAAAATTCAATAAAGAAAGATATCTGAATACCTTATCAGAACCACAGAAACCTTTGAATACTTTAATATTTTCACAACACATCCTGGCTGATCTGCTACAATGACAGTCACTTATTTGCTGCTTTCCCTTCTGAATTTCCACAGATTCTTGTAATCATGCTGAACTGAAGGCCACCCGCTGGAGTCAGAGACACAATCAGAGCTCATATAGATCCAGGAGAATTCTCCACTGCATCTCTTCAGCCCTTGTCAAAGATCAACATGTTTTATGTCCATGAGTGTATCCCAGAGGGAGCAGGTGAGTCCATGATTGGGCAGCGCTGGTTACAGGATGGCACAGAAGAATTTCTTCTCTCTGAAGGGGTTTTCAGACGCAGGCACAGGAGACAGCAGAGGATCCTCTTTAGCATGGGCTTCGCAGTATGATGTCAGATCGGCTGCGGCTTTGGAGACCTGATGTGGAAGCGAGCAAACGCATAAAGTCATATACACACATATACATAACACTTCTGATTCTGATATTAGTATGTTCCTCCTACTTTTATTCTGTCTATATTGGCCTCCATCTTGAGCTGCTCCACCAGTTTGCGAGCCTGGGCAATGCTAGCTGTGTTGTTGGTGGCCATTAGGCTGCCGATTCAGACCTGAAACACACATGAGAACGTATATAAATTGACTTATGGCAAGTAATTGACTTTTTTTACTGTTTGCTAAATTTTTATTTATAAAGGTTAGTTCCAGTTCCAGTCCTCGATTCTGATTGGTGATATTCATCCATTCTTATTACTATAACAATATTATTTCTGAGAATCTGAACCGTTGAAGGTCTATGAGATATCCTTGTTAATATGGTGACACAAACCTATAACTGTGTGTCTTTCATTTGTGTGCGACTCTGCCATATGGGTATTGATAGCACACTGTGACACACCTGTCCTGACTGTGAGCTCAAAGGTCTTTGGTGTATAGTGGTTTTTCATCTCAGCAGGCTTTTCTGCAGTGAGGTTAAAGATAAAAGCCTGCTGCTGAGAGCAAACAGCAGGGGGCACTAGACTGTCAGCTGTCACAGTGACCTCATTCTAGAGGTAACCTACTGTAGGTTATGAGCCCAACTTTCCCTGCTGGACTTTAAAGAAAGCAGAGGCACCAAATACTAAAACATGAACAATAGTAGTCTGCAATACTGTGTATTTACTTTATGTTTTACGTTTGAAAATCTTCTGTAAAATCTTCAAGTAAACGAGACACACCTTCCCTTGAGCGTTTTATAATATAAAAGTAATTCAATATTCTAGTTTATCTATTAATGGTGGAATTAAAAGGACACTTAAGCTAGGAAACAAATCCATAGTGACCTCGTAACCTCCCACATAAACCAATAAAGCTTGCAAATGTAGTCAGTATCATAATATAATGTTTAAACGTTTTATTATCTGCAATGATATTTCCTGACATTATCATATTAGGATTCTACATATTATTGGATATGTACTTTTGTATGCCACTGAAAACAGCATCATCAGATAAAAATGGTAATAGCTAAGTTTTGTTAAAGGCTTGTTTTCTGATAAAATAATGTATTTGTGCCACAAAATACTGAACAGCACACAGCAGCATCTTCATCCTTAGCTTCTGCTAATCCTACGTAAAGACTGTTTCATTAAACCCAGTGACCATCCCAGGCATCTTTGCAATGGACCGGAGTTGCTAGGCAACTGAGATACAGAGTGATTTGACAGCAATGAAATGTTCCACTCTTAAAATCAAGGATGGAGCTCAGCTCACCAATAGCAACTTTAAACTGGGAAAGCCATACATCTGAAGAGTTCACAGAAGGGGCCGCTTAACTAAATCAGGCCTAAAGAGACTTTAATAGCCAGACAAGCAATATCAACACAAATCAACGTTGTAAAATCATCATAGATTGCAGTCCCTATTTGTCTTTACAGAGCTCAGAACTACCATATAGGGGTTAGTAGACACAAAAGTAACTTTAAGGGTTTGTATCTGACTGACATACAAAGTCCGTGTGGAACATGATGTGCTAAAGGCTCAGAGATATACCAGAGACATCTCCGGTTAACCCTTTACTTCATCCTTCACATTGGCCATATACATTGTATTAGACAACATGCAGTCCAGTCTTGGTGTGTGTTTTTGTATTTGGCAGGTCTGAACTGATTAACATGTCTAACCTTGTGACTTTTTAAACATTTCCTTTAGCTTCACAAAATGGTCATCAACATCTTCAATGATTTGTGTATTGGAAAACTGACCTGTTTTTAAAGTCTATGGGGTGTACCTTAGTGATATTTAGAAATGTGTACAGTACAGTAGTACTACAGTAGTAATTATTTTTCGCTTGGAGCCAAAATGAAGGAAAAACCAACTCCTGTGCCCACCAAATATTAATTACACAGCATTACATAATTAATATTCATGAGTTAATCTAATTATAATTGTGCCCCTCCTCCTTTTCAGACACTTCCTATGCCGCTGAAAGGTTGTGCATATGATTGAAGAGGAACAGGGGTGCTTTCGTTTCATCTGTAACCCCAGAGAGAGGGCCATATGTGTGCCATTTACCCATCTCTGCCACACGTCTACAGGGGCAGCGGGAAAACAGCAGTGTAATGGCAGGAGGGGTGTTTGAAGAGTCTGTTTTAATGTAACACAATAAGAATAATTAAAATGTATAATAGATTTCCCCTGGGAAGAGCTTTGCACCAGTGGAAAAGTGTTTGAATGGATGCACTTGGCCATACTAGATCAACATAGTGTTGTGAAATTTTAAAGATGGTGTGAACATTGATAAACCCAATGAGAGGTCAAACGCACACCCTCCCAGCCGCAAACTTTTTACCAGCACATGCTATCAGTGCAGGTGTCTGATATGCTAAAAGCTGTAAGCATGTCTGATTAAAGTATCTCTGGGTTGTGCTTACAAGTAGACTGTTACATATCTTTTGGCACTTCTGATGAACCACAAGAACAAAGAGAGCAGCATCATGGGAATTTGTACATTTTAGTAACATTTGCCTTCTCCCCTGAGATGTTAAGGTTAGGGGTGGGGTTGGTAGTGCGCTATTATCATTCCTTTTTTGTAAAATTCATATTTTTATGTACAATTTGCATTTGCAAATGTACGAATTCCTGTGAGATCAGATTGGTGAGGCCATGATTTGCATGCATATAAGTGAATTGCTGCAACACTTGCATATGTGTTATTACTGTAACACATGTGGACTTAAAACCACACTACTCTAGTTTTGATTTCAAATCTCTTATTTTGTTCTCACCTTATATTCGACACTGTTTGTCCTCAGTTTGTTTTATTGTTCTGTTTAATAATAAGTTCACCTCTTCTGCTGTGTCTGTAGCCTGTGTTTAGAAGATAAATCATGCAGTTAGAGTCCATATGCTGTATATCCCAGTTGCAGCTCTAGGCCCTTTCAAAGACTTTGTGTGGCGTGTGTATGTGTGGTGGTTCAGGGGTCTAGAATGTCACACCTTTCCCACACTGTTAGAAAAATTCCAGACCTGCCTGAGGTTTATCTTATGTTTCTATACAAAAGTCCAGCCTGCACTATCAAACAAAAGTTCAGGCGTGATTTTAACACATTCTTTAGATCAATGTTCAATCAAATCTTTTTGTAGTTTGTGTGGTCCACAAACATTGCAGTCATGTATTGACAGATAGTATAGAAAGCAATAATAAAAAAAAAATAATATAAGCATAAATTTGAGAATCTGAAACATACCTGGTGCAAAAATGTTGTTTGTATAAGTAGTCAAGAAAAACAGTATACAGAATATATACCTCTATACTTTTATCTATCTTCCTATATTTGCAAGCCACCTTCGTTCTCTCTCTTCGTCTATCTCTGTCAACGTGATAAATGGGCCAATTACTCTGCTGAAACTGCTTTGCAGAAGCAGGGAATTCCTCTATTGTGAATCACTTCCACACAGAATGTTCCAGCAACATTTAATCTCTCCACCATCTCCTCTGTCTCAGTGTACACCAGAATGTATAAACAACATTATGCGAGTCCACCACATGTCAGTACTGAGTCATTCTATTGCTGTAACACTAGTATATAGAAATGTATAGAAATCCCTAGGTGTTTATGTAGTTTCAGGGATTTAGGGTGTGTTTCTATTGAATGTAACATGATGAAAACAGGAATGAGGAACTAAACTCACACTTTTAATATAAAACACAAGTCAGATGTCCACCCACTTGCGGGATAAAGTCACAAGCTCACTGCCAGTATAAACACATGAAAATGCATATTTCCTTTTCTAATAAATGACTGTGCATTGCCTAATATGACTCTTGACAACATCATTCTTAATGGCTGGTATAAAATACTGATATTTATAGATAAGGTGTGTAATTTCTGTGCTTCTAAAACACTTTTTGGCTGACCAATGATGTTTAAACTGTATTTGGGACAAATCATTATTTTTGGTGTTTCTGTTTAGTGCCACATTTTAGCTTTAATGCTGGTGGAAATCTGGCAATACAGAAACACACCTTCTGAAACCTACTTATGCTCATGCAAATCAATTTTTACTCTGTATGAAAATTATAAATGCAAAATATTTCAAACTACTACCTTACAACATGTAACGGTAACAACAATGAAATGAGACTTAAAAATAAAATAAGGCTTGTTTGCATGTTTCTGTGTCTGTATAGATCTGTATAGATCTTGTTTCTCTCTCTCTCTCTCTCTCTCTGCTTGACACACCTCAACAAACACTAGCAGGTTTAATCATTTATCCAGATGGTACAAAGAGAGAGGGAGACAGATTTATAAAGTTTTTCTGGTTTCACTACAGTGATCTCCTAGTAGGCACTGACCCTCACAACAGATCTGCAGACTCAAAGCATTTCTCTTGTTCTCCACACACTCATTATTCTGTTGCAATGAAACTTGCATTGAACTTACCAGGAAGTCAAGATGCCTTATCAGACCTCAGTTCTGTTAATCCTTGTAAACATAAGACTATCCTCCTCTTACATGTTATTAGTTAAGAAAACCAGGCTGTCTTTAGAAACAGGCTATCTTTGATACAATATGAGTAAACGTTATTTCCTTTATTATTTGAGTTTATGAAACATTACATGGATGATATATAGGGATGAGAACCTCCTGGATGATCACACAATTATTCTTTTTTAATGAAACAGGAGCATGTCTGCATGTGCAGTGGGTTAAAATGACTTCCTTCAGATTCTGCCACTTGAGCAACACCCAAGGTCCAAAGAGTTAACAAACATCCGGGGCTGTATTCTCTACTTCCTACAGAGCATTGTGTATACACTAAAATCTGTACACACAAACACACACCTTTAAGGTTTCTATACATTGAGGAAACTTTCCAAATACATAATGACTTGTATACTGTACAAACTGTACATTGTATCCCTACCCCTACCCTCACAAAAAACCTTTGCATTTTTAAATAAACATCAAATAGTATGTTTAATAATCCATTTTCATTGTTGGTACCTCTAATCCTGCCACACACACATCTAAATGATACCACACATACTGTTTTTAAATAAAGCAAATTGTAGGACTAGGATCCATACTTCTTTCATAGTTTATTTGTGACTAGAGACTAACTCTAATCATATAAAAAATCTTTCGCGTAACCAACCCTAAAATCCCTTTACCTTTTGTGGTGTCTGTAAATTACAGCTAAGTAAAGCCACACACAGGCACACACACACACACATACACTCATAGAAAAACATGACGTAGACATGATGTAAAAGAACAGCTGTAGTCTGAAATGAGGAGAAAATATGCCTGGTGTGAGTATTAGTCAGAGTGACTGAGTCCATAAACAGAGCATGAAGTCATTTTCTCCTTCATGTGAATACACTCTCTCTCTCTCTCTCTCTCTCTCTCTCTCTCTCTCTCTCTCTCTCTTTCTCTCTCTCTCTCTCTCTCTCTCTCTCTCTCTCTCTCTCTACTCTCTCAGAATACAGTGGAAGGATAGAAAAGTCTGGCTATGTTTCTCCAGAAAGAGTGGAAAAATAATAAGTGGAAGAAATTTAGTTTTGCTCTTAAGTCCTTTGTCTCTCACAGCTGTTCATACTTATACCCGCACAAATACACACAAACACTCCAGACCACCAGATCCACCCACTTTGAACAGTGTACTGTATGATGTGTGCTTGGGTTACTCTTACATTGTTCACATCTATTCACATCTAAGGCCACACCACCCCTCACCCACCCCCTATTCCTGTACTACAAAGATACTATAGCCTTTCCATAGTTAGCCTTATCTACACATTTTACAAAAACACACAGATCTTATCATGTACATACAGTATCATATCATAAACCCATATCTCCATAAACATATGCGTTATTGTATATATACTGTCTCTCTACAATGTGTGTGATGAGCTTAATTTTACATAAATTGCAAAAATAATTTTCTTATTCAGCATTTTTGTCTAGTTTTCTTGTAAAAATGTCCCTATAACAATTACTTAGAAAATGATTTAGTTGTGTAAATCAAAGTCAAAATGCTTCTAAAAATCAATTAAGACCATCCTTACAAGAAAAAGCAAATGATACGTACAGTAAATTTCAATAAAGTACTACTATTCCATTTGGATGAAACTATTGTTTCTACTTCTGACCACCTGATTATAAAAAATAACAGCATGCAATACTGTACAAGAAAGCCTTTTTCTACAGTCATCAAAATACTCTGGGAAGTCCTGGGGGATTCCTCTTATATATTCAACCCCCTCTCGTCCATCTCTCCATCACTCTCTTCTCTTCTTTTTTCTCTCTCTCCAGCATCTTCTCTGTCCCCTCCCCCATGCTATCCTCCACTTTCATCCCCCCATCTCCGGCAGCATTACCCTAAACAGATCCTCACTACTCCTCAGGCACAGATTTATGTACACCTAACCACAAAAGCCTGTTTTTGCACTTTTCTACATTTAGTGTATAAATGATAACCTTTTTTTCCCCACTGTGAGTTAACAAAAACATCTTTTAGTATTTCCCAAGCAAATATATTCCACCCTAGAGCAATACAACATTTATTTAGATTGACAGACATGCAACGGTGCCGGATGAGCCTGGCGTCCATGCAAGATTGGTCAGATAGAACAAACACACCCATCTACAGATTGTGAAAACAGTGCACGCATATTACGATAATCTAAAGCAGGTGTACAGTAGAAAAACACAAGTAAACACACGTACTACGTATGTGTATGTTTTATTTTCCTTTTGGTTTTATTTTAAAATAAGCTATAACAGGTTTGCCCACTTAAACATCTTTATCTGTGTGTCTCTTTACATCTTCTTGTCACACATATATACACGCACACTCTCCCTCTAGTGTTTCTGTCAATAAAAACCAATGAAAAGATTTTCTTCTTACCTTTTCTGTGTATAAGTATAATCTTGAATGCCACAAGAGCAGTATGTAATAGTAGCACACATACACTCCTTGTTCTGACAATCTGGCACCCACACATACACACGCACACACGCTCGCTGCCTGCTACACCACCCCAGCTGACAGCTTTCCTCTGGCTCCGCCCACCAACTAGTGGAATCGCTCAGGAAGCCAGCTGAAACCCACTTCCCCTCTCCTCCAAACACTCACAAAGACATTGTTTAAAAGAAGAAAACAAGCTTATTTACCTGTTGTCCCTCCAGTCAGACCATTTCTGTCAAATCTTACTCCGCCAGGCACCTTCTGTCTTTGACTGTGTATCTACAGGATGTGCTGCGATGTTGATGTGCGTGCGGTGTGTAATTTCTGCTTTACTTCTCTGCATGCATGTGCAGCTTACACAGCTCAGAGGTTCTTGCACAGAGTCTGCAAGAAACACAGATAAATATCCACAATTGCCCCTCCCCCAGCGCCTGTGTGTGTATGTGTAAAAGAGAGAGAACCCTCCCTTTCAGAGATATTGTACACATACACACAGCTTGAACTAGGCTTCTGTAATCAAAAGCTTAATCTTCAGACTCACAATATTACAGCCACAGAAGATTAAAAAAGATTCCAACTGGCAACCCTATTAAAATTCTCCAATTCCTTCTCAAACTGGGAACCGTGTGTCAGGATTTCATGCATATGTGTACTGAAAAAGCATCTGTCATCAGATATTGTTTACCATGGTGATGAGACTATCATTGTAGGCCATCAGCATTTGTGTTTTTGGTGCTGGTCTCAGGCAAGAGATGCTGGTGTGCATCTTATTTAACATGACTTGCAAGGTTTCACCATTATATAGTTAACAGCTTTTTTGTTGGTTGCATGGATGTGCCGGTCCATCAGCTAGACCAGTACCTGCATGTGTGATAGATGGATGTAGAGATGGATGAATGGCAAGCAGCTTTAGAGGAATATAATTGAATTAATTTATCAGTGATCTGATTAGAGAGATTAATTATGTGTACAAATGAAATCATCTCACATGCCTAACCCTTGTGATCGCTCGCTAAAACGTAATTACATTAAAACGCACATCCATTAATATCACCACAAAAGGCTGTGATCGCTGTAATAACAAATAGTTATTTTGAGTTTGTGATGTGTGTCAGAGAGGCAGCAGGTGAATATGTGTATGTGTGATTGTTCACAATTTCAATTTATATTTGAGGCCATCTGTTGTCCACTGCCCCGTGGGATTACCATGAGGTCGTAAGTGCAGACACGATCACCCTTATTTCAAGCTTTTTTTTTTTTTGTGTGCCTAAAAAGATCATGTTAAAACTTTCCTATCAGTCAATTAGAAGCAAAACGGCAATTAAACAAACAACACTTGAATTCAGCTCTTAGCTAGGATGCAATTTTACCTACATTCTACATTTAAATTAGCCAGAAAATCTTCTACCACTCCAGTTCAATATATATTTCCTAGACACAAAACTCCTAAAGGGGTAGTTCACCCCAGAATTTAATTGTGTCATCACTTTTTAACCTCCTATCAAATCCAATTTCAAACCAAAATGACAGGATGGTATAGAGGTGAAAATAAAGGTAAATATGGTATGGGGAGAATGAGAAAAAGAGAGGAGGGAAGAAGGGAGTGTGACGAAGAGGCTGATGAAATGGATTTCCCCTCTTGTTGCCATGGCAACAGTGGTAGTGGATGAATGATTTTCGGTACAGTTGGGTAGCTGCGAGGAATAAAGGAGCAGAGAGATGGAGACGAGGTGGACAGCACAGGAAGAGGTTTAAAGAAACGGAAGGACATTTTTAAAAATGTGACTCTTAATTGCTTTACTCCACCCAGAGCAGGACCGACAGCTGTACTGTAAAACACACTGAGGGTGAGAAAAGCTGGGCAGTAAAACACGCAAGCCACAAACACTGCTTACGCAAACAAAACCCTCCAGATGATGCTGGTTACAAATACAGTATGTGACATCTTCAATGCTTATAAATGATGAACGTTGTTGTCTTTGTGTTACACTTCTGCAGGTTTGCACATTGCACATGTATTGGTAATATCACATATGGATGAAAAAGCCAACAAACGTTACCAGAACATTAACACCAAACTACTATGAGATTTTAAACCAATAATGTCTATTATCTTGTCGTGTATTTTTGTGTAGAGTAACATGTTTTCAAACATGTATCTCTATAGCTAAAGAGATCAATAAAACTTTGAATATTTATAATTATAATATAATTTATAGACAAATGTAACATCTTTATTTAGTCTACTTACCCTCATGCCATTCAAACTGAGGATTTTTGTCTGTTTTCTGTCTGGTCCCAATGACTTTACTAAAAAGAAAATATGATAAATTTACTTACATTGTGTGTTTTCAAATCGCAGTTATACAATAAGTTCAAATAAGGCAAGATCATTCAAAACTGAGATATTATCATAAAGATAAGTAGTAAAATAAGGCGACAGAGACTAAATAAACATTGGGAAATAATAGTTGACTGATGGAAAGGAAGAGCAAATGGCACCTTCTTGTGGCTAACAGACGAATTATCTTCAGACGACTAGCATGATTTCTGGAGTACACGGCTTTTTTATTTCAGGGAAGTTTATTGTAAGGTCTGTTCGACATGCTAAACGACCATAACTGCGATTATAAAGTCATATCTCTGGCTTCCGGCTTCATACAGTATGTTGTCGGAGAAACTCCGAATCAACTAAACCCGTTGCTTTACAAAATCAAAGTCTGGAAGCTCGTGAAACGTGCGCACTGAGGACATCTGCTGACCACAAACCTGTAAATGCAACAAGAAGTCTCAGCTACAGAAAAAAACTGCTGATAAAATGCTGTGGCAATTTCAATTTAATTAACAACTTAAATAAGGGCAGCTTGCAATATCCTGATCTGCAGGTTTTTCCGCTTGTATGTCTGAGACTTTGCTGTCATAATCCTATATATTGGTCTGCTACAAATTAAGGTACTCAAAATAATTACCCTAAAAAAATTTCAAGTACAATTAGTGCTGTTATTACAGTGGGTGGGGTGGATTGTTATACCAATTAAAACAGAGCTCTTACATTTTGTGCGTGAATTTAAAGCAGCAATAAAATTGATATGTTCCAAATTATAAGGTCTTTACTTACTGCTTTAAAAAACTCTTGAAAGTCTTTCTGTAAATGAAACAAATGAGGAATCAGAACACCTTAATCAGTAATAATAATAATAATATTATATGTTAAGAAATATGTTATTCCTTTTATCATTTATGAGTTTAAGAGATTTTACAGTGTGAGAGATTTAGACAAGAAAACATGTCTGAATTTTGTTCTTGTAAATAAAATATTGTGCAATACAAAGAATAAGTTCAACTGCTTGATTACTATTAGAAAAAACGAGTACGAAGTATGTACCTGATAGCACTGATAAAATAAATAAGATAAGGTTTCTTTCTCTAATTTACAAATTGCACATCTGCATAAGCAAAGATAAGCTCAGCTGGGTGACGTTATCGCAGGGGCGGGGCTAAATTCCCGCTCAGTTGCCGGGAACGCAAGTACCACGTGGCTGAAAGCCGGCTGCAGCTCCCGCAGTTGATTCACGTTTCTTCACAGAGTAGTTGTAAGATGGCGGCCCGGTGGGGAACAGGCGAGGAGATGTTAAAAGCATGTAATACTGAAATATTTACATCGATGAACCTGGATGAGGTAAGAAAAGCACATTTTGATTCTTTTTAAGTGTTGCAGCAAAACTGGGATAATGACATTTACGACTTCGTCGAATATTCAGAGAAAATATGAAGATGTGCAGGAGTTTGTGACACGTGGATTGTACTGGTGAGATAGCTGTAGCAGTTCTCATTGCCACATATGTAGTAATGCATTAAATGTTTATGCATTAAATGCATTCAACCAGACAGATCCTGTCACTTTTTTAGTATTGGATTTCTCACATAGCTGTACAGAAGTTGTATGTCAGGGTTTCAATGCCCATGATGTGTCTTGTTTGCTGATGTTGTCCTACTAATCCATTTATAAGAGCAAATATTCAAGACTAGTGGTTCAGCGTGATTTATATTTTCTTACCACATTTTTAATTTCGTCAATTATAAGCTGTTTCTGTTGACTTTTAATGTAGTGATAGACACACCAGAGCAGGCATTATTAAAATGTGACTGATGGCATGTGTCTGATTAAAGAGAGAAGGACACTATAACTCTTCAGTGTGCTTCATTTTTAAACGGGTAATTTGCTTATATTGTCGATATTGTTGTATTCGTACTGTAAAACATTGTATTCCTTGTATTTTCACATTCGTGACTCACATCCACGTGGTTCATTAAGCGTGGTACCAACGATTTCGTTGTTTCACATAGTCGTAGGGTTTACTAAAGTTATAACTAGCTAAAAAAATAGCAAGCATTGTAGTATTTTGATTGTGATAAAACTATATTGACATATTACGACCACTAATTCAACCGATGTCATCTGTGAATGATCGTCACTATGTTGATATTAAGGCATTAAAAAAATAATGTATTTTTTACATTGTTGCCTTTTAATTTGGTATTTATCATAATGGTTATTCGTTATAGACATTATGATTGTAGCTTTATTCCGTTAAATATGGGTTGCTTTAACTCGCTATCCAACACGTGGTGCTGTATGAGTTGGTCATTAGTGCTGGGCCGATGCACGTGCTTGAAAATAACAACTATATTTTGGGCAACAGCTGTTTTTAGCGAACACACTGTTAATAAGCACTTGTTTACATCATGAAACTGCTCTGAAGATTTAAAATCTTTGTATCTTTAGAATGATAATGGCCATGCAAACTGTACTGGCGTGTTTTGAACTGTGCCGGTGTGGGCTTTGCCCAGTAATGCACTGCGGCAGGATGACGTGAAACACGTGGTAGCTGCTACAATTAATCTAAACCTACAGTACCTTATTATTTGACACACTTTCCTCTTCTTATGGAAACAATTTTATATTCAAAACCAAATGTTAACATGTTTTACTGAAAATTCTTAGTTTGTTCCTACCTGATGGTTTTTAAATGGTTTGTTTTTGTTTTGAAAGTGAGTGATATTCAAAATGATTACCAAGGCAGTCTGAATTATCAATAGTATTTCATTTAAAGCTGTTTGGATACCTCATCAGCTGTATTGCTCTCTTTTAGTACACAAGTTAAAGATTATCTTCACTCTTCAAAATATGCCACAAATCTGGGTGCCACGAATTAACACATAAATAACACTATTATTAGTTGCTTTGTATTTACTTTTGGTTTTTACAAAATCATGAGCTTTTGTAGTTTGTATACACACTGTGCCCAGACAGTAATGGCATTTTCATTAATATTAAGTATAAGATTCTTTATTTTGTGTAGGTAACACCAGGGCTATACCAGTGTAAACCGTTGTCATAATAAAGGGTCATGTATTGTAAGAGTTGTGTTTCATATAGTTATAGAATGATCTAGCTTACCCAGGACTAACCTTAACATGTTCTGATCTCTGCAGACTGAGATACTTCAGGGGAGTTTCTCTGGCAGCTGTCTGGAGTATCACAACCTAAACAATGGAGCTGCTCTGGAGGCTTTACATGACTGCCTGGATCCATCAATCCTGTCCATTTTTGAGGATAACCCCACTGGAGAAGTAAATTAAACCTTCCTACAACTGTGGTCTATTGCTTAAATAGGTTTTGTCACCTAGTAATGGTAGCCTTAATATATATATATATCAAGAATGTTTTCTGCCTTTTAGGTTAAAAGCAATATTGATGAGGAAAGTGAAGCAACACTACTCACAGCACTTACTGAAATACTTGACAATGTTGATGATGACAATTTGTCCCCGTTTGATACTCTACCGGATTCAGACCTGTTCTCAGGACAGAAGGGTCAGGAACACTCATCGGTGAGTCCATCTGTTCTTCACCTGTCTGTCAGGAATGCAATTGAACATTTATTTATTATTATTATCATTTGATGTTTTCAGATACTGATTTTCTTTTTACTTTATCCACACTAGATGAGAAAGATCTTGTCACGATCTCCCCTTGAAAAAGAGTCCTTGGTTTATGCAAGACAATTTCCTGGAAAGGTATTTGAGTTCAGTCTCCCTCAAAACAAAACAAAAAATTCCCATGGTCATGAGAAACTTTAAAATGTCAGGAATTTTAAATTGAATGGAAACTGGTTTTTGTTAAAGGTCATGTAAATGTAAGTTTTGCTGTGCTCTGAAATATTTAATCTTTAGCAAAATGCTCTTTCTAAGTATAATATATAAGACAGTGACAATTAATCAGCAGTCATTCATGATTATTTTTGCATTAGATTAACTACTATCAGACATAATAATTTTAACCTGCTTTGAATTACATCATAAGGCATAAGTGTTTAAATTTTTTCGTTTTATAGAGTCTCCCACGAATGCAGAATAGAGCTTTCCTGCAGAATAGTGAAGGAGAAGATGAAGATGGAGATGCAACACCCATAGCCATTGATTTACCATTACTGGATGGAATTGAATGGTGCCTCCCTGTGTCTTTAGAGCAGGATGGGGACAGCACGTCCGTAACTCTTGGTGATTTAGTAAAACACATGCACCCTTACTGCATGACATTATGTATGGAAGGTGAAGAAGGACAGGAACATCTTTTACCTGAGGGGGGTATCGTGCTGGAAGTGGTTGATCAAGGAGAGCATGGAGAGCCCATTCTGGCAATCCCAGATCTCAGCCTCCCTTTTTCTTCCCCAAATGAAAACTCTGTGGAAAGTGAGCAGAGAGTCCCAGAGAAAAACATGGATGAGCCAGAAACAAAAACTGAAAAAGCTTCCTCTTCTGTATTATCTCCAGTGGAGGAGAAGGTCGTCATTGAGAAAGTGGTTGTAAAGTTGCCTAAAAATGAATCATTTGATAAATCCCATTCAAAACAGAAGAAAAAACAGAAAAGGTCTGAAGCCACTTTAGTTGAACAAAGGGTTTTGAGAAGCTCATCTGCTGGAGTTAAAGAAACGCCACAGAAGAAACAACAGGAAGAACAAAAGAAGAAAACAGTCACATTTTCTACTTCGTCACAGCCTGGGAAGCCAAAACCTGAACATTTGTCGATGACCCCTGAGCCACAGGTTGAAAACGAGAACATCATGACCTCTCAGGCTGATGTAGAAATCACTGAGTCAAAGCCAGAGGACAAACCTGTTCCAAGGGTATTACCCCTTGAAAAGTCCAATGAGGCAGAAACGCCCTCAAAACAGGAGTCTGCTGTTTGTCCAAACACTGAAATGAAGCCCAAACCTCTCAGTTTACAGCAGTACCGTCTCCTCCGACAGCAGAAGAAACCAGACCTGGTGAATAAAACTGAGGATAACAGCACTAAATGGCCCACATTGCCCGAAGCACCCAAGGAGCTCCCGCCTATACCCTGCCTGCCTGCGCCTAACTCCAGAGACCCACGCAGAACCCCGTCTACTCCTGTCAAAAGATCTTGCTCCTGAAATCATGCCTGCCTGGCACCCAAGGGGTCCTGCTGCTCCCCCGACACCTGAAGCACTGCTGGTTCCACCAGCATCAATGATCACTTCCTCTAAGAAACCAGTGTCTTCTAAATTATCTGCTGAGAGTTCACCCCAAGCTGTCCAACCTTCTCCATCAGCATCACCCCAGAAATTACCTACTGAAACATCATCTTCAGCGGTCCCGTCCGCTTCACCCCAGAAACTACCTAGTGAAACATCACCCCCGGCGGCCCAATCCTCTTCACCTAATAAACCACCAGCTTCCACCAGCGTTCCACAGAACACTATTAAAACAGAAATCCCTCAAAAGGCTCCAGAAAGGGCGATTTCATTACCACTCTCTACTACTTTCGGAGGCTCTCATGGTCTCCATACACCCAGTCATAAAGAATGTTTAAATAGAAACCCTAGTGCTGCTCACGTGGTAGAGGAAAGGTCTCAGAAAACCGAAAGCTCTGCCACTACAGAAGTTGAAAGTGCTGCTATACCGGTGAAGAGAGAGACTGAGAATGTTGTTATGGCCCTTGTACCCGATCAAGCCAAAAACTCATCTCATGCTAAGAAGCAGACCACACGATCACAACCTCATGTCGCACCAATAGCTGCTCAGCCTTTTTCTCCGCTCAAGTTCAGGCCCGAGTTGTTGAACTTGCAGAACAGATGAGGATGGCTTCTTCTGAGATCCCCAAACCGAAGGATGGCACTGTTGAGCTGATTCAGTCATTCACAAGTGAAATCGGTGAGTACTGCAGTATAATATATAATGTGATCATTAAAAGGTGTTATTTGGATTTCTTTATTTATAATTCACATTTTTCAGGTATTGAAGCTTCTGATCTTACGAGCCTCTTGGAGCAGTTTGAGGAGTCTCAATGTAAGTAGATCTGATTTCTCTTTTACCGTTTCTGAAATGGGTTTCAGTGTTAATGCTTAGGTGACCAAAATATGACACTTTTGTAGATGTGTACACTTGTATTGCCATCTTTTGAATGCAGACCACTAGTCTGTAAGAAGTTGAGCAACACCAGTATATCTAACATTTTAGGTCCTGAAAAATTGGCAATCCTGGGATGAAAGAATTTGTGCCAGGTCATGCACAGATAAAGAGTACATAGTTCATTATTTGATTTGACTCGGTAGTTTAGATTAAAGAGCTTGGGGATGTTGAAATTTGTGATTTTCAATTTTAATGAAGGAACGTTTCTCAAAGTTAGTCTGATGGTGGCTTTGCTGCATTTTTATAGTGTTACTCTGTATTGATTGTGAATGGTACAATATGAAAAAATTTTGTCACAAAGGCCATATTGTTAAATATTTTTTGGGTCAAGAAAGCGGCTGCATTGTAGACTGCTGTTAGTCTTAAAGAAGAGGGTGTGATGGGCCTAAGGAAAGGGCCTGGCCTGGTCCTTTACATAAGGGTGTGGCTTAAAAGGAAACAGCTGCCATTTGCTCATACTCATTGAACTGTTGGAATTCTGCCCTGTTAACAAAACCATTTTAAAGCCGGTTTGCTGTGTTTGTCTGGGGACATGCATGCCCATGGGGTGCTGATGCTGTGTCTGCTGTTTCTCAGCTGTTAAGTTTGCAGAGTATCCTTATATATATATTACTGTAAAGGTCATATTCTACTCATATACTTTCATTCACAACTCATACTTTTCTATTCCAGCCAAAGAAGAGCAGAGCGTTCCGGAGGTCTGTGGTAGAGCAGCCGCTGTAGGAAACTCCAGGTGAGTATCATGGGGTTAAAGGCGGATAAACGGAGTTACCCTACAGCCCTTGCGCTGCTCTCGCACCAAACTCTGTGTTTGTGTGTGTGGTCAGATGCCACTTTTCACCAAGACCTACCGAAACAAATGAATCCCCACTATGGCTTCAGTATGTGGAGGTGGATGTTGAAAAAATGGCTTGACTTGTTACTAGTAATACTAGTGTGTACAAGATAGTAAAATGTTTTTACACTTTGGCTGTAAGTGAATGACAAAACAAGTGAGATGTGTACTTATTGTTGCTATTGTGAATTTCAGTTTTGAACAGCAGGTGGAGACGAAAGCACTGGAGAAGACTAGGAGTCATGATCTGGGCAGCACAGCAGGTAAAGTAATTTACCACTTTGGCTGTTACAGCCCATAAACATGATGAATAGATGGATAAATTTAAAATAAACTATTATTTGAAAGAAGAGCTGATAGGTAACCATTTGGAACACAAACAGTAACATCCTATTTTATTAAAAGGAAACTTTTTCCCTTTCCCATAGGTCTTACACCACCAGCCACACCCCCACACCAGATGTGGAAGCCTATTGCACCCGTAGCACTGCTTGGAAAAAACAGGAAATCAGAAGTACCTAAACAAACTCCTAATAAAGTTATTCAGATAGAGGCGAGACCACTACCTTCAAATAAGCTGCGCAGTAAACCTCAGACCACTACTACCACTGGACAGATTCAGCCTTTCTCCCTCGACCACGACTACTGCCTCCCTCCAAAGGAAGCCCATCAGAATGAAGTTGGTAATCGGTGGAATGTCAAGCAGCAGCCTAGCATTATCATCAAGAGTATAGAGCTGCCCTCCAACAAGGCAGCCCAGCACAGTGTCCCTAAGACCCCATTAACTTCATCAGTTACAGAGAAGAAACTCGGCCACAGTCAACCTTCTGTGGATAGGAGGTGTGGTGAAAGGGATGCATTAAAAAGCTCCGTCTTGGCAACTCCAGATGCTTCTCCAGACAGGCCTGAATGTGAAAGCACTTTGCTGGATGAAGCAAACGGTAGCCAGATGAAGTCTTTAAGCTACTCTGAGTCATCCTCTAGACAATGCCAACAAAAGAGAGGCCGCTCGAGACGAAGATACAGAGCTCCATCCTCAAGTAGCTCTGAATCCAGCTCTGCATCCTCCTCCACATCACGTTCTCCACCCAGGAAAAGGTCAGACCTAATGTTAAGCTGTCGTTAAAAAGCAATCTTTCAAAAGCAATACATGTCTCACACATGTGCATTTTATGTTACAGATACAGATCTCGGCACTCTAGCAGCAGATCTAGTTCACCGTCTAGGTCTCCTTCCCGATCCAGCTCCAGGTCCTATTCTCCACCCCGCCGGCGACGTTATTCATACTCGAGTTCACGCTCTGGATCCTGGAGCCGTAGCCGCTCTCGATCAAGATCCCGCTCTTCTGATTCACATGGACATCGGCATTGGAAAAGTTGTAGAAGGTGAGAATATATCTGTTGATACTTTTGTACTGTACTGTATTTAGATCTGTGTATTTATTTTTGCATTGTTTCTTGATAGCCCAAATCCAAGGTCTGGTTACAGTTATTCACAAAGTCAAACTGAAGATTCAAGGAGACGTAAGGAGAAAGCCATTGTGAGTATTTTACATATCATTAAAATACTAGTATTAGAAGTATATAATTTCAAAAGGCATTCTTTCCATTTTCACCTCCATGATTTTTTTAAAGCAAAACATGTTTTGTGATTTTTAGGAGGAAAGGAGAATAGTTTATGTTGGACGAATCCATGGAAACATGACTCGTAAGGAGCTGAAGGAACGCTTTTCATATTTTGGAGAGATTGAGGAGTGTACTGTGCACTTTAGAGAAAATGGGTATGAAGTAATTTATTAACTTTTTGTATTCCTAACTTTTTGTATTAATTTTTGTTTCCTATCAACAACAGAATTGTAAGATATTTCTTTATCCATTTCAGTGACAATTATGGGTTTGTTACGTACTACAACAAAAAAGATGCATTTAATGCTATTGAGAATGGCAGCAGGCTGAGGGAGCCGAATGAGCTTCCATTCGACCTGTGCTTTGGAGGCAGGAGGCAGTTTTGCAAGGCTAATTATGCTGATCTTGGTGAGCTTAACATTGTATTTGTCGTTCTTTAATATTAATAACATCAGTTTTTTTTTAAATCCTTTCAAATGATACAACTTGCAATCTTTTTTTTTTTTAGATTCAACCCGGGAGTATGAGCCAGTGTCTACAAAGGGTAAATTCAATGCACTAGACTTTGACACTTTACTCAAGCAGGCTCAGAAGAACCAGAAAAGGTAACGATAAGTCAAGCCACAGGAGAGACAACATATTACCTCAGAGCGAAAATGCTGCCCTACACATCCAGTGTTGCCTCTCAATTACTGTTGTTGGGGTTTTTTTTGGTTGTTTTTGTTTGTTTTGTTTTTCTTTTTGTGTTATTGCTGCAAGTTTACACCTTCTATTGAAGTGAAGATTTGTAAGAAAAATTAAAAGTGCAAAAAAGATATTGAAATATAGTAACATTGTGGAATGGAAAATAAGATTTTTTTTAAAGAATGAAATTTATTTAAATGTTTAATCTGACTTGCAAAATGTTAAATACATTTTAAAAACAAGTTGAATGGAAACATCATGATGGGGAAGGTTTACATTGCTGAAAATGTATTTCAACCCCAATAAAGCATAAAATCTATTGTCTCTTATTGTGTCTTTCTGTTTTTTAAATCCATCACAAATGGAGCATATTTGTATAAGAAAAATGTCCAAATAGCCAGTGTAGGTGCAGGTTTTAATTTCTATAGCATTTTTATTTGTGCATGTTAATAATAAAATAATAATTTTTAAATAATACAGAATGCAAAAGTTAAAGTTTATAACTACGCATCTTGTTATTATCATAAATCTTGTAAATAAATACTTTTTAAGGAAATTACTATTTTTGTAAAATTAGATGAAGTAATCATGATATCTACAAACAAAACTAGCGCTAAAAGCAATGGAACGAACCATTCAGGATACATGTAGGGGTGAAACGTTGTAACAGTCAATGTATAAACTGCTTGGGTCTTCACAAGGCCCACTGTCACTCAATGCGATAAATAAATAATAGTGCACAGCTAAGTTTATTATAAAAATTCTAAATAATTATTATATACTTTTTTTTTTACCACGCTACGATTATTACACATACCCATATTAAGATTGAAGTAGTATGCGCTCGTCTGCGTAGAGCCCATAGAAGTAAGAGATACGCACTTTCATTTCACAGCCATGACAAAAATGCCAAATACTACAGTATGCTGCATTTAAATAAATTGTTCAGTACAAAGTAAATGTTGTCGGCCTGTATCCGTTTATTTATAAAGCCATATATGTTCCTCATGCTGTTTAGATACGAGTCGTAATTCTCACTGTCCCTTTAAGAGCTCCGGTAGAGATTTGTTTTCAGACCCACACGAACCGTCCATTACTGGTTTAAACCAGTTTACTGAGTCTGCGCAGTGAGTGTAAACAGGAAGAAGAGTGCGAAATTAAACACGGTAAATGGTCGTTGCGTTGCATTGACAGGATCGAGTTAAAGTCGAGCTGCATTATCGGATGTTTTCAATAAACCAAGCAACTTGACCATTTGTAGTTAATTTATTTCTAGCGCACGATGTGACGCATTCAGTGTCTCAACACACAGCGGCTCACAGAGAGAGAAAAGCGGCTAACTGGTTGACTGCCTAGCGACTCTTACAAACTCATCGTTAAAAGACAGATCTCGTTCGTTCTGTAAATGGCATGCTGACAAGTGTCGTCGATATAATATAGAGAGCTTGAACGCTGTACGTTTACGATTACAGGTTCTGTTTAAGACGAAGTGTGTGTAGTTTAACGGAGATGGTCTGCATTCAGTTCAATTCCTTTTCCTACACGATGGCCTACTAACCTAGTTGTTAATCACGTGATTTTTTTCTGCACGAGAAAAGCTTTAGTTGACATAAATCGCTACGTTTAACAGCACTGATACGTGCATACGTAAAGATGGTCCAGAAAGACAAAATAATCGAGTCGTCACAGCCCGAGAACGAAGTAAATCCAGTGTTAAGCGAAGCAGATACGCAGGGTCCAGTTGACGAGCCCAGTATTGGGGTTGAGAGGACAAGCCGACGAAAATTCATCACTGGTGTTGTAGAGGGTAAGCAAACAGACAAAGCAAGCTACATGTTGTCGGAAACAATGTATATGCAATGGATAAAACTGACAATAAATCCAGTTAGTTATTAACATTGTTTAATTAGGCAGTGTCTTTTAGGTGCTTGTATTGACTGACTGAAACATATGGATCAGGAATGTGTTGCCTGTCAAAACCTTTTATCTGACTTGTTCAATTGTTCACAACAGGCTTCTATGGACGGCCATGGACAATGGAACAAAGAAAAGAGCTTTTCAGGAGGTATTGAAACATGAGCAATTCAATGCAAATGTCAACCATCATAAAAAGTTTTTACCAAAGGTTGTCATCATACTGATAGCTCAGATGTCAGTATTTGGTTGTTTAAATATGATGCATGTTTTTTTTTTGTCAGGTAAAGTGTCATTTTCAGAATTGTCACATTCATAACAGTCCATATTCCTCATATGAGTACATGAAAATAAAAATAAAATAACTATTTTAAACCTAACAGGTTTTGACATAACACTGGAATTGCCCACATGTTTTGTAACTGTCCATGTTGTCTTCAAATGTTAAAACTCACATAATTCTTTAAATATTTTATTTTTAAAGGCAACAGAAATGGGGTTTGAACACATATCTGTATGCCCCAAAAGATGACTACAAACACAGAATGTTTTGGAGAGAAATGTATTCAGTTGAAGAAGCAGGTAATATAGTCAAGCCTTTTGCCTTTTGAATTTGTATGAATGGCTCAGCTGTATTTAGCTTATGTATAAACATTTATTTATTTATTTTTTTAAAGAACAACTCACAACTTTAATAAGTGCTGCTAAAGAGCATGGGATTGAGTTCATTTATGCCATTTCCCCTGGTCTGGACATTACATTCTCAAATCAGAAGGAAGTATCTACACTGAAAAGGAAGCTGGACCAGGTAAAAATAAACCTAATCAACACAATGCAGAATTTTGTGTTATTGTGGCTTACATTCCTCATTCCCGTCTGTCATTTTTGTGCAGGTCTCTCATTTTGGATGCAAGTCCTTTGCCTTACTGTTTGATGATATAGATCATAACATGTGTCCTGCTGATAAGGAGGTATTCAGCTCCTTTGCACATGCCCAGGTGTCCATCACCAATGAGATCTTCCAGTATTTGGGAGAACCTGAAATATTCTTGTTTTGCCCCACAGGTATGTAACTAAAAGTAACGGGTGTGTGAATGTTTATCCTTCTGTATCCAATTCACTTTTGTATCATAATTATGATTCTGTTTTTTCATAAGAATATTGTGGAACATTTTGTTATCCAAATGTGGCACAATCGCCTTACCTGCGTACAATTGGTGAAAAGCTGCTTCCTGGAATAGAGGTGCTGTGGACAGGTAAGCTGTATTTTTATAGAGAGGATATCTGTGTCATGTATCTCACGCTGGAGTAATATTCTGAAAGGATTTTAAAATACCTTTATGCTTTTCGCAGGTCCAAAAGTAGTTTCTAAAGACATAACTGTTGAATCTATTGAAGAAGTCACCAAGATTTTGAGGAGAGCTCCTGTCATTTGGGACAATATCCATGCCAATGACTACGACCAGAAGCGTCTTTTTTTGGGGCCTTATAAAGGAAGGTCTACAGAACTCATACCCCGGCTTAAGGGAGTCCTCACCAACCCCAACTGTGAATTTGAGTCTAATTTTGTTGCCATTCACACATTAGCCACATGGTATAAGTCTAACATGAATGGAGTGAGAAAAGATGTTGTCATGAGTAAGTAAGTCTTGATTAAAAAAACAGATGAGAACTTTGAATGTTTTGCTCTAAATTTAGCTTACAAATATTTGACATGTTGTAATTAAGTGCTTAGTAAAAAAAAGTGATGGATTTTTAGTAGACTAATAATTAATTATTGACTCATTCATACCCTATTTTGTGTATTTGATCTTGTCCCGTCACAAAGTACTTCATAGCTTCTTGTGTCTTTTCTTAGCGGACAGTGAAGACAGCACTGTGTCCATTCAGATAAAGCTGGAAAATGAGGGCAGTGACGAGGAGCTAGAAACAGACATCCTCTACAGTCCACAGATTGCGCTCAAGCTGGCTCTTTGTGAATGGCTAAGTGAATTTGGAGTGCCTCATCAGTACAACAGTAAGCATTTGTTGTTCGTCACTGGTGTGATTTTGGTTCTGCGTTTAGTGTCGTTTGCCTGTCAATGTATTAATCTTGCACTTCTTCTTTGCAGGTCGACAAGTACCTCACAGTGGAAGTAAAAGCACTTCTGTGGATGTTCCTCCACTCAATGCATCCAGTCTGAGCTCTTCCACTACAGTGACCACAGTCTTCCAACAGCCAATCATGAGCCCAGCCGTGCCTCTCATTGATGAACCACACGTACTTGGCAAAGAAGAGGAGGTGGAGGTGGAGGTGGAGAAGAAGGACCTAGATGAAGAACCTATGGAGATGGTCGTGGAGAAACACGACGAGGTGGAAGACGTTAAAAACGTCAACCAGATCCTCACCGAGATCGTAAAGGCTAAGATGACCGAAGATCTCAAACCCATGGACACAGATAAAGAGAGCCTGACCGAGTCCAAGTCTCCAGAAATGTCCATTCAGGAGGATTCAGGCAGTGACATTGCACCGATGCAGACGGATGATCAGCTTAATAAGGAGGTGTTTGTTCCGAGTCCCAACGAGAAACCGCTGTATACTGCTGAGCCAGTTACTTTGGAGGATCTGACCCTGCTGGCTGAGCTTTTCTATCTGCCGTATGAGCACGGTCCAAAAGCAGTTCAGATGCTGAAAGAGTTTAACTGGTTGAGAGCCAATGGCACTTTTGTCAGCGTTAACGCCAACGAAAAGGATCATGAGAAGGTGAGATGAATGATTCATACTTTTTGAACAATAGTCTTCAGTCAGACAAAATGGTGGAAATGCAATTATTATTTACACCACTTGGTGGAGCCTTTATAACAAGAACAAGGATAATACTGGATTTAGTAACAGAAATGTGCGTTTACATTTGCCATTGAGTTGCATTAAAAAGTGGACATTTAATTTGTGTGGTAAACAAAATTGTTTCCATTTGTTTCATGCAGGTAGCTGAATGGCAATCAAGAGCAGAAAACTTTGAGGAGATGTGCTGTTCGGTCATCCACATGTTCACCAGACTCTCCAACTCGGCCAACCGGACCATTCTGTATGACCTGTATCCCTATATCTGGGATATAAAGAGTATCATCTCAATGGTGAAATCATTTGTTCAGTGGTTAGGTAGGTATGGCATCCCATCTCTTTGCTGTCGCTTAAGGCTTTTTAACCACGCTGAGCCCATGAAATCCCAAAATATGTGCAAAAAATTCTATAGTAAAACCCCTGTGTGTCATATCATTAGTTCGTAAAGCTTTCACATCCACCCTTCATAATTCACAGTGGCATCTGTGAGATTTTAGGTGCTCAAAATGGATTCCTTAACAGATGGCAGTGTATATTTTTAGATCAGAGAGTGTAAATTAGCACTTCTGTACGCAACATCATAAGACATTTTTTTTATCACCTCAATTCTCACTTACAGTATTAACGGGTCCACACACAGCACAAAAATTTCTTGGGCGAAGTTTGATGTTCTAGCTTACACTCACTTTACTTTGCCTATTTTTTTGTCTGTGTAAATATTTTCCTCTACTGACTGGATGCTTTCCTCATTGCTAGCCAATCCCTGTCCTTCAGGCCACTGATAGTAGACTGAATTGTAATTGGATGGCTGTGGACAGAGTTGCCAGATTGGGTGCCGCTGCTTGCTGTGCATTCAGTATCATTGTGACTTAACTCTGCAACATCCGTTGCCTTCTCTTTCGATCAAAGGTGGGGTCGTGAAGGAAAATAGACCCTTGACACCCTAGCGCTCCGCGCATGCGAACTTGGAAAGCAAAGCAGCTGTGTAAGGCTATTCTGGTGCATCATAAAGAGTAATTGAAAACCTTTTATAGACCCTCTCTTAGGGTGGTCATATGTTTTTCTTCATTATGTTAGTCATGTTGAAATTGTACTCCACAAACAACCTCAGTCGTAGTGTATGCTTTACTCTAACTGAACTGGTCTGGGCTGAATGTCTAGTTTTTTTAGCAACCCTATATTCGAGTGAACTATCTAACGTCGCTATCTCTCATTCCTTTGAGAATTTCTTCTCTGCCGTTAGGTGGCTCATGCATTTTGACAATTGTTCAGTTCACATAATTTATTATCATTTGTGTTTGTTATGAATATGACTTATGGACATCGCTGCTTTTCAGTTAGAGTAATGGATTCTCTTCTAAATGAGGTTTTTGTTGGAAGTTGGTTGAGTAATTATAGCACCAGCATGGCCTGGGTTACCTTGGTAACCACATTTCATTCACAGGTTTCTGTCCAGCTTTATAACAAAGCAACACAGCAGGCAGCAACCAAAACTGGCATGCCACATCTAAGTATTTGTTAGCTAATGAAGGGGAAAATCACATTTATAAATGACTACTATTCAGTGTGTTATATAAAACTTGAATCAATACTTGAAGGATTCCTCTTTCCTCAGATTTAACTGTGCCTTTTATAATAGAATAATCAAAATGAACCACAATGACTCTTGTTTTTATGTGGACTCTCCCTTTTAAATATGCCTCTCACCCTGGGAGAGTCCAGAACATGGTCAGCCATTTTCAGCTAGCCCAGATTTTTCTCCCGGTCCAAAGCAGTGCAGAAAGCATTCAGTCAGCGCCTTCACTGCTGTTGTGCTGAGATCAATTACTAATGAGCTCTTGTATTGTTTTTTCCCTTCATTATGTACAGATGGAAGAATCCTCAGTACAAGTTTCTACTGCTATTGGATGGACAGTGCCCGATGTATGCACAATGCTGCTATCATCATTTTTTCTTTTGGGGGTTTTATAGATATACATGTTTTTCTTTGCATTCTCTCAGGAAAGGAAGGGTTTTTGGATGAAGTCACATTTGCGCAGCGATAGCTCAAGCGTTAGACATTTAACCCCCTATTTTTTCTCTGCCAGCTCTAACATGTTTTTTGTTTCTATCAGTAGGCCCAACTGAAGTGGCTCAGACCAGCTTTACCGCACCATCTTGGGGGAAAATCTAGACCCATGCTGTGTCTAAACACTACTATATAATATAACGAACTTACAAAATAATTTTAAAAATCATAATTTTCTGGATACCTAAAGAAAGACAAAGAAGTGGTCAAATTCCCCTCAGATGGCGTGTGTGAGGTTTGTCCTGCCATTTCACCACAGGATGTGTGTTAGGTATGATCAAATTGAGTGAAAACAGGAGAAGTTTGACTCCTGTATCTGCGCCGCATTTGTCTTGTTACATGACGCTGAGATCTCATCCGCTTACGCTGGTATTGCTACGGTATCTAGATTCCTTCATCGCTTCATAAAGCTAGAAAAAGTGGCAAAAAAAGTACCCAGTTTTATCTTTGATATCAACTGCAGGACCAAACCGATGCCATGGTCAGAAGCATTTAGACATAGCACGTCCGTTAATAAGGGGTTGTTCTTTGTGATTTGCCCATGAATGGTGCATATTGTAAAAAAACATGATAAGCTTTTATTACTAAAGCGTCTACAGTGGTGAAAAGCTCCTTAGTCATGTGACAAGGCAGATAGGTCTAAATGTGACTTCAGATGAGGTTTAGAATTCAGAGGGCTTACACAGCTGAAGCTTATTTAGTATGAGCGATGCACACCAATGACGTTCTGTCTCTTCTCATTAGACGACAACAACATTCGCTTGAAAAACTTGTGCTAGGTCCCTTATCCTAACCACACGTAATTATAAATGCTAAATTGGAGGACCATAAGAAGCATGAATTGCTTACGTTATTTGCCCAAAACAGGCATTGCTGTTAGTGTAAACCCTCTGTCAATGTAAGCTTAAGCTGATTGAGCCCTAGGCAGCTGGATTTTACTGTTGTTAACCGTGAGGTGTAGTATTGTAGTACCTGCGTTTATTTTCATTGGAGTCATTTGGAAATAAGACACCTCTACCCTATACCCCCTTCCCCCTCATTACGCCAGAAAGCCCCTCACATGTTTTCCGCTTGGATCTGATCTCAACAGGGTGTCGTAGACAGTCGTCAACACAGTTCTTAAGTGGCGACCAAGAGCCCTGGGCCTTTAGGGGCGGTCTAGCAGGAGAGTTTCAGGTATTGAATTACTAGCAAAATGTTACAAGAAGATTTCTTTTCGTTTTGTTTGAGATGTTGGTATGGCTGCACAATGCTACGGGTTGGTCTGTATAAGGTGAGCTGGGAGCAGCTGATATATAAGTATGGAGGGTGTTTAGGCACTTAATCTGAAGTCGAAATTGAACTGGGTCTACTGTCAGATTGAATGGGGTGGTGGTGTTTTCTAACTTGAAATGCATTTGTATTTCTTTCAGCAACTGCCCAAATGAGATGCTGCTTTTCCCCTTGCGCCTGCGACAGCGCAACATGGCTAGGTTTTATTTTATGACATCTCGTTTCTTTGCAGGAAACAGCGCGAAATTATCCTCACATTTTGACTGCGCCTGCGTTTGCTATTCTGCGTTTGCGCATGCGACTGCGAGTCTGCCTGCTTAAAGCTTCATGAACAAATGATTTGTTACTCAATTTGGTCCTAAATTCTTAACATCTTATAACTATTCAACCGTTTTGAAAGGTCTGTTTTGGCACAAATAAATGTGAAGTTTGAAATTATATGTATTTGGTCATGGAGTTTTGCTCTGCGCGCCAGCATCATTCTTTTTCTCTACAGGAAGTTCTTGCGCAGCGAAAAAAAGAGCGGGAAAGGAGCATCTCCTTTAGTCAGCAAAGCCTTTCTCAGACCAAGCCTGCATACTTTTGTTACATTTTGGTTTCTCTTGGAAAAAAGGCACACGTAGAAAAGGTCAATGATGTCAATGATGCACATCTTATGCCGTTTACATACTCTTGCTGTACACTCACTTACCAAAGAAGCACATTTATTTGCAAAAGCATTTTCAATGCTGGTGTTAGGTGTGTGTTTGTGCAGCTGGAGCAGGTAAACTCATGCTGAAGTTCACTGAGTAGCAGTTCACTCATATGGTCTAATGTGGACGCGTACTAAACTATACTACACTTTTGCTTTAATCTTCACAGAGACTGTTGCCAATTGATGGGGCAAATGATCTTTTCTACCAGCCACCACCATCAATGCCCACTTCCAAAATCTATACCATAAGGCCTTACTTTCCCAAGGATGAGGTAAGCTTTGCATCAACACACTTCTACATTTGTGTGCATGAATATTTACATTAAAAATTGTGTTTTACACTTAGTTAAGCCATGCCTAGTCTCCTGAAGTATGAAAATTCTCTAGTTACTTAAATTGAAAGAAAATGTTGCAGTAGGCTGCTGGTATTCCCAGCAGTGGTGTCCCAGTTTAAGTTCTGCTTTTAGGTTTATTTGCAGAATTATCTGAACTATTCTGCTGAAACAGCAGTCTGGTCCACCTGTTAGTCCTTAGAGGTATCACATTATGTGGAACGAGAGCTGTCAGATGCCTTCACACACTGTTTCTTTCTCCGTTTCTCTCTTTCTACTCTCAGACTTCTATCTATAAGATCTGCAGGGAGATGTACACTGAGAGCTGTGAAGGCATTTCTTTTCCTGATGAATCACCAGACCTTATTGGAGACAGGTGCAGCTTCTTACTTCGTTTATTCCTATTAGTGTATCAGAGATGTTAATTATGAAAAAGATTTGATTATCTTTTCTCTTTTATTTCCTGGAATACATTTTACATCTCAAATGCTTGACTACTTTTACTACAGGTTAGTGGGAGGTTTCTTGACGCTCAGCCCAGACTATGGCTTTGTACTTGAAGACGAGGAAGGTATTTGTGGCTATGCTCTGGGTACCGTGGATGTCAACCCTTTCCTGAAGAAATGCAAAGTGAGCTGGATACCATTCATGCAGGAAAAATATAACAAACCAGACGCAGAGAAGGACCTGACTGAGGCTGAGGTTAGATCACACTCCTCTCTTGTCTTTTACTTTCATATTAAATCTGTCCTTGATAGAGGTTCATAAGGTGTTTATTGTGATAATATTGTGTTTATAGAAAATGATGCTGAGCTTCCATGAGGAGGAGGAGGGCTTGCCAGAATCATTTCTTAGTAACTTCCCATCACTCATTAAAGTAGACATTCATGCAAAAGTTACCGACCCCAGTGTTGCCAAGAGTATGATGGGTTGTCTCCTCTCATCACTAAAAGCCAACGGTAAGTAGTGTTACTTTGTTGCCAGTTTGTGCATATACACAGTTCAGCAGTTCAGTCTGAGACCACAATCTGTGATTTATCTGCTATATATATATATATAATATCGCAGTATGATACATCTATATATATATTTGAGAAAATTTGAGAAATTAATAATTTTAACCTCTTTGGAAAACACTTTATAATAAAAAAACATTTAATTTTGTATTAAAGTGGTCTCCTTATAACCATTTACCAATAAATTATCATGATACTTTTAATTTTTAATATTAGTAATAACAACAGCAATATGTGAGAATCCCTACCAAGTAATGAATACTTATATAAATACACTGTATTGTGGTTATAGTTAAAATAACATGACCAAAATTTCCTTTTTTTTTTATTGTCTTACCTCTTAGTATTTAAATAAGTCTAAAAGTTCATATATTTCAAACCCACATTTAAAGTGGGATGATCTGCTGTTAGATGCCATTAAAAGCAGCAGTAATTTATTTAAATGTTTCCTAAATATATATTGTTCTTAATTTTCAGGCTCGCGTGGTGCTTTCTGTGAAGTCCGTCAGATTGACAAAAGAATGTTGGACTTCTATAGCAAACTTGGCTGCTTTGAAGTTGCCAAAATGGACGGATTCCCAAAAGATGTTATTATAATGGGAAGAAGTTTGTAAATCTGTGCTGCCTAGAAAAACTGTTATCCAAAGGAGCCTCCTAAAAAGTGCACAAAGCGTTGGCCCACCTTTAAGGCCCTGAAAACATCTTGCTACCTGTTCATGAAAAAATCACATGTTTGTAATAGCTCGTCTGTAATGGTAGCTCATTTCATCTCAATATGCTAATTGCACTTCTAGATTGTAGGTGCTGTTCATAGATATTGTTCTTTACCAGTCAGTGGTGGTGTATTTAAAAGAGTTTGAGAGTGAGTGTGTATATATGCACACCTTTTGAGTGGTGAGGGAAATGGTAAAAGAATTGAAGTTTGAGCCTGCAAGAGTCATTTAGGATTCACAAGTTACTTTGTGGTGTAGACTTTTTTCCGGTGGACAGACAGCTTGAGTTGGCCAAGTGCCACCAAACTTGCAGGTGTGTTCAGCATATGTGCATGTTTAAGTTGACATATGTATCGATTCTCCAGGCTGAAGTTTTCCGCTACTTCACAAGACTTTTTTTAAAATAGTTCATTTTGAAGCTTTACAGTGTTACAGCAATAATCTAGATGTAGGTTGACTTCATAACAGCCAGGGTTTATGTTATTGCGTTTCAGGACTGTGTAATTTTCCAGATGCAAACAATGTGAGTAAGCTTGTATGGAGAATACTGAACCCTAAAGATATCTATTAAGGTTACAGGTTGTTGCTCAGTAACACTCAAAGGAAAAACAGGCAATTAGAACTTGGAATAGGCAAAAGTGAATACAGATACACAGTTAACCATTATTCTTCTTAGGGCTGCATGGTATATTTTTGTGGAAGCCTTTGGCATGTGTATCTTCTAAGGATACTTTTTTGTTTTTTATAAAAATGCCTTTTGGTTTACACCCCTGACTGTAATTTAAGTTAATAAGAGGTACATTCCTAAACATTGGACTTGTTTAAAGTGATGTATTAAAAATTGAGATATAAATTTGACAGCAGGTATGTTAAAACATTTACAGAATTGACAGCCTACAAGTCAAGGCTCATGTCCTGCATATTATCTCACCATCAACCGAAGTGAGATCTGAAAATAAACTTCAGTGAAGCTGCAGTGATGGGTTATTCCTATATGCCTTTCGTTATGTCTGTATTTTTGTTAATATTAAAAAATCGGCAGATTTATAATTTGATTTCTCTAAAAAATTCAGACCTTGAATCGCAAGCAAGAATTACTCATTGACATGTATGATGCAGATGATTTTCAGTATTGATGTTATGTTAACAGTTTTTTTATCCAGACTTTGTTTAAAATATACCCCTAATGTTGCTCTATACCCTTAATAACCAGATGAGCACAAATCACTCTCATAAATTCCAGTATGTAATGTTGCAAGTAATGCTTAAGGATCAATGTAAATAGTTATGTGCATGTGATGGGCCAGCAGTCTGGCTCCCCAAATCAGTGGCTCATTGTATTCTAAACAAAGATTGGCTGTTGTTTATTTCAATGACTCTCAAAATTTCTTACTTGGCTTATTACATTTTGTTTGATCACATTTAATGTAAAGGGCTTTTTTCTTTTATAACGGTTATATACAATGAAGATATTTAAAACGATGAACTTTCTGTACTTTAATGTAATTATGATTATGTATATGTAATATAGTTGTAATTTCTGTAAGGTTTGTATGTAATAAAGATGGTTATTGAAATGTTAAATAAATCAGCAGGACATCAAGTTAATGAGTGCAGAAATCTCTTAACGTTTATTAATACATTTTAAACGCACTAATAAGAATGTTTGCGCAGTGGTGACCACAATAAATTGGTAATTTGACTACAATAATAAAGTGATTACAGGCGATTGAGATAAAGGGGACAGTAATGTGTAAGAATGAATAGCCTATCTGTCAAATTGTAAAATTTTTAGCCCGTCTCCACATCCATGTTGATGACGTCATGATTCCTGCGACGTTTCTCGCGTATTCGTCACACGTGTTTTGAAAGCGCGACCTGCACTGTGATCAATCTGACTTTATTGAAAGAATATTACTTACGTTTGAACAATTATGTCGTTTGTGGAGGATGAAGTGTCGGACTGTGAGGTCGAGTCGCGCTCACGATTGGAGAGCTATGTGTTCAGTAAGATCAATTCTCAATTTTTTGTGTTTTATTTAGATTTGCTAACACACGTGGAGTAGATCTACTGCAGTCGTCAGTTTTTTCTTTCACAGTTGTTACCGTTGAAGAATTTCGTAGTTATGACTTAATATTTACGACTTTTCTAGCAGTTTAAACAATTTCATGTACATTATATATTCTTAATGTTGTGTTTTTGTAATTCTGTAGGTTGTCAGCTGTCTTCTGAAGTTCCGTTTTACACATTTCAGGCAGATGAAGATGATGATGTGGAACATTTTCTCGAGCTTAGAACGGTTCGTTCAACATTCCAGTCTAGATCTTTGAAGTGTTAACCGTATTTACACTAAAGCATAAGGACTTGACATTTCTTTTGCATTTCACAAGTTTCTATTTATGGACTGTGATGCAATTTATTGAATACACTTAATTTCTTATACTATTTGGGAACTATCACATACATAAAGCCAAATATATCTCAACTGTACCAAATACGAGAATACAAATACACTGATAAAGCTAATGGGACATCTCTGTTTAAAAAGTTAGTCTGTGTTATATAAATAATGTGTATTATATAAATGTGTATAGGTGTACATGTATTTGTGCATTTATATAACACTGTTTTCCTCTGTTCGAGTCAAAACAAGACAAGACAAGTTCATTTATAGAAAAAGTTCTCTGAAGTGTGGACCTCTATGACGTGTGCCTGACCACATGACAGTTTACACCTTTCTTAAACCATTAGATATGTCTGGGTGATGGTGCCAAAGAGGAAAATAACGTGGTGGAAGTGACTGCTATGAATCATCAAGGAAAGAAAATATCAGTGCCTGTGGCAAATCTACACATTTCCTGTTTACCCATGGTAACGTTATATGAGAGTCTAAGTTGCTGTACATTTTACTGTTTACTGTAAATTACATGTATGGTAAAATCAATTCTTATACCCGTTTCCACTCAGGTAAGCTTGGGGGAGTTTGAGTTGATGGCTCCTGTCACGCTACGCCTAAAATCTGGATCTGGACCAGTGACTGTCAGTGGGCTGCATTTAGTTGGTGAGAAATAAAATACTCTGCCCAATCAAATCCTGTCTCTTTGTCGCATACTGAACTTGAAGATTTTTTTAATCTGTTACTTTTATAATTGTCCTCTTTCAGCCACAGAGAATGAAGAGTCTGAAATGTCCGATGAGGATGAAGAGGATGATAGTGAAGAGGAATTGCCCTCAGTCAAACCAGCCAAGAAAAAGCAGAAGCTTTAATTTTCACAGGAGCTCAATTTGTGATGTTTGCATCAAACCTTTGTACGTTTTATACAATATTAGATTTAATGTTCCTCAATGACATTTAATGGAGGTTTGCAAATACTTTAATAGATTTTTGTATTGTCATTAAAAAGGGTAAAAGCCTCCACACAGTCAGCTGCATGAACATTTGACTTTAGCGATGCCTCATATTTACACATTTTTCTTTAGTTAATATTGTGTGCAAGCATTAAAACACTTCATTAACGGGTTGTTGGTTGCAGTCTCAAAGGATCTGGGCTGCTAGCAAGCTTGCTGTGATTTGTCTGTGACAAATCTATGATTTGTCTGTTTTAATCTGTGATTTCAGTCTGCATCTGCCTTTAGGGAAAGCACCAGCATTGTTCTCTACAGCTTTTCTTTTTATCACACAGTATGTAAAAATTTTAACTTAATTTTTAGCCAATCAAAGTTTTAATTCCTTGTTTGGTTTTGGACTGACAAAATTTGGTATTTGATGAGGTCAGTCATGAAGTACTGCTGTGTTTGCCATTTTTACAGATTTATTTGCAGGTTCTGTAAATAAAATGTATTGTTTTAGTAGAATCAATGCACATTTGTACCTTTTTCAACAAGCACATTTTTAAGTGTGTTTGAAAATTTGGCAGAATATTGTATATGAAATAATTTTGGTTATCGGTTTATTCTGAGCATTATCAGTTTTAGTACATCTAGTATTTAACCATTTAACATATAAAAGTAACAGCTTCTTACCCATTAACATTCTCAGTCAATGAAATAATGAACTACAATAAAGTAATATTCACACAGTTTTTAGTAATAGCCTACAGTTTTAGTTACAGTTCCATGAAAACAGTGCATTTGTAAAATAACTAAAGAGAAACAAAATTGTGTGATTTTGCTACTGTATTAGCTTTTCAACAAAACATCTTGCGTGACGCAACTTGCTAGTTGTTTCCATTCTGTTTGTCTCGTGTGGTTCCTTTAAAATGACGCTTAGCGTCAGTGACGTCACCTAACTCCCCCTAGTAACCCTCGGCGGCGTCTCGGAAGGTGGTCGGAGAATATCAAGATGGTGAGAAGTTCTGCCTCTTTATTGTTTTTGTTGATTTAATAATAAAAATCATTTGGAAATACCCATCGCGTTCAATCGGCATTGTGTACACGAACACTTGAGTATTATCAGTAGTACTCATCAGTGGCTCAGCGGCGTTAAGTCTCATTTATTTGTGTCCCGTTTCTTTTCTCAAAGGGCAAAAGCTTTAGTCCAGTGACGAGGATGTAAACAACACTTCAACTTTTCATCCTCTGATTCAGTTTGTGTTCAAGATGTTAGCCCTTGTAGTATTGTGTCACTTAAAATTAGCTCATGTTGCAAAATGAACCACAAAATACAGAAAACAGGATAGTGTTTATTACTAAAATTATATAACTAATCAGTGATACTGATATCATCGGTATTAAATGTTTTATGTGGTGAATTTCAGAATATGCAATGTGTGTATTACAAAACAGGCTGTGTTTGGTTTATCTGTAGATGATGTCTTTCTCTGTTAGATGAAGTTCTTGGATGAAAGAAAGGATGTTATTTAACAAATATCTTTCCTTATACAGTGTTTTTGTATTTCAAGAAATGTCCTGATCATTTTATTTCAGGGTTTGTTGTCAATCCTTAGAAAGCTAAAAAGCGCTCCAGACCAGGAGGTGCGTATTCTGCTCCTGGGATTAGACAATGGTGGGAAAACAACACTTCTCAAACAACTGGCCTCTGAAGATATTAGTCACATCACACCAACACAGGTAACACACATGTACAGATCAGATACATTGTAATGACACCCATATTTAACTGTGGAAAAGAAAAGATATTTTCTTTGTGAATTATTTAAAGTTTGGTTCTATTACGCAATGAATGAATAAATATATGTGATTAAAAATTGTTACACTTTATCACAATACAACTTTCTCCACTTACTTTGTATGCCTTTGTTCCTTCCAGGGCTTTAACATAAAGAGCGTGCAGTCTCAGGGCTTTAAACTGAATGTCTGGGACATCGGAGGCCAGAGAAAGATACGGCCGTACTGGAGAAACTACTTTGAAAATACTGATGTGCTTGTGAGTGTCATATTTGTGTGAATAATATCTAATATCTAACCCTATTGTACTCTGTGACTAATAACTACTAGATTTGCTTCGCCTTGTTATTGACATTTTTTCTTTTTTGCATTTCAGATTTATGTCATAGACAGTGCAGACAGGAAGAGATTTGAGGAAACAGGACAGGTATAAATCTGTATATATAACGAATATATTGATTACTGCTTGTTTTATTTATGTGTGTATATGTGTGTTAATGAAAAATATGAACCTTCCAGGGCCTTTGCTAGACATTACAATACTTTATGCAAGCAATTTTATAATTGCCCATAAAATTGTTCCCTTATGCATGTTATAATGTCTGCCAAAAATGTAGTCTGGATGTCGGTTGGCATATTATTATTAACATTGATAACATTGATCATGGGCATCCATGGGACAATAAGTAAATAAATATATTTTTTACTCATCCACATCATCTGCCAGATAATAAGTAAATAAATATTATACTTTCTTGATATGCATTTTGTTAAGCAACAATTTTTACAAATCTGACACTGATTGCTAATGAATAATTTGATCGAGTTTAAATGACACATCTGAATTATTGTGTGGTGTGCAGGAGTTGGCTGAGCTACTGGATGAGGAAAAACTCAGTGGTGTACCTGTTTTAATCTTTGCCAACAAGCAAGACCTCCTAACTGCAGCTCCAGCTTCAGAGATCGCTGAGGGCCTGAACCTGCACACGATTCGGGACAGAATCTGGCAAATCCAGTCCTGCTCGGCTCTTACTGGAGAGGGAGTTCAAGTAAGTCCATCTTTTTATCTCCCTCACTTAAATGTATCCCACATTAAACTCCCTGAAGAAAACCTTAAAGCAGCTTCAAGACGAATGATAATGCTCACCCCACATTTACACCTTTTTATTTTTGTATTTGCTGTTTTTACATGATGTATTTCCTTCACTCAGGATGGCATGAACTGGGTCTGCAAGAATGTTACTGCAAAGAAAAAGTAGTGACACTGTTACTGTCTTCTGTACAGCAAACCAATGAGTGTGAAAAACTGTGGACTGTGTAGATTCTCTACCGGCTTGTACAGGTAAAAGGGACATGAACTTTACTCTGATGCCAGCAGGAGATGTTCAGGGAAAAGTCAGGGGAAAATCTTTTCTGTCTCTTTCCTGTTACTCTGTAAACACTGTGCAATAGCATGTTGTTCTTAACGAATCACATTATGATGTACAGTCAACCACTGAACCACTTATGTGTCGTGTATATCTGTGTTTGGTCTAGCCTGGACTTAAATTGTTTGTCAAAAAAAAACATGAAATATATTTTCCATATCATGGATTTTTAAGATGTGTTTGTTTTAGATGTTTTATACTACACTAGACTGTTGAATTAAAAGAGAAAGCATTACTTGCGTAGGCTGTGTCACTTTTGGCTGGCTTAATCCCAAGCGTTATAAAAGCCGAGCTGTCAAATAAATATTTAACTAAGGGATGAACGTAGAGCTAAATCACACTGCACACTCGGCATAGCAGTCATCATGATTCTCTGGATGAGTTTGTTGACAGGTGTGCTTGTAACAGGTTTAGCAAGCTTAGGCATCTGCTTGTGGCAGCAGAGGTTCTTTTTTATTTATTAGGCCAAAAGATTGATAGCAACCTACCAGAGCATTAATTTCACATGACGTCCTTGTAAATGAGTAGTCAGAAGATAAAGCTTAGATCCTCTTTCACAATCAGGAAAGCGGTTCAGAGTAGATTGCGCTGTAGAGAAAGTAGTGTTTTTCTAAACATTTTAAAGGTTTTAGTCTTAGTCTCGTTTGTTCTGCTTTGTGTTTTACAAAATTAAAAAGTGTGCATCTATGTTCTATTTTTGTGCTTGTGAGTTTTATGAGGGTGTGGATGCTTTGTCTACTGGATTGTATGACGTTTTTATCTGATCAAGTCAGAAATATCTCATTGAGACACCTAGTTTCATAACATTATTTCTGAACATTATATCATACTCATGCTTTCCACAGTCATCATTTTTCTTTTCTTTGTATATGCATTTGTGTGTGTATGCCTAGTCAAAATACACATATCTAAACTGCCTTTAGCTTTGCTTACACACATTCGTCATGGTGTGGTTTCAACAGCCTTATGTAATGTCAAAGTAAATCACTTAACAACCATTTTTGATCATTTAATAAGCAATCTGCAAATGGACTAACATAACGACTTTCATTGCAATGTGATGGCAGGTACTTGCAGTTTGACTCACAACTACACCGTGGGCACACACCCACTTTATATTACAGCACATTTCTTACTGTCTACTTCAACTTCTGTTTAATTCAAATTTATTCCAGCGTGGCTGGAAATGTATAGTGATTAGCATTTGCCTGCTGTGATCAACGTCCATTGTGCATTCATTAAATAATGTATGATAGACTGTAAAGTGTAAGGTGACGTCAGCTCTGGGCAGCCACATGAACTCAGGACAGTACCAGGTTCCTGTCCCTGTCTTATCTATCATCTACTGATAAAGAAAGAGAGAGGGAGACGTTGGTAGGTGGTATTACTCTGACCTTGTGTTCCACTGGGGTTTTCCCCCATTCTGAGGGCAGGGCTAATGTCACACCCCTGTCAAACCCTGTGTTGCTATGGCAACTTCTCCAGCTGCTTTATGCTCATGTCAGAACTGTTAAATGTGTAGAGACTTGCTGTTTTTGTAAAGGCACTACATTCTTTCTCCGGAGCTGGCAAAGCAGTTTTCAGAAATGGATTCTTTATTCTTAGTATCTTGGAAATTCCTTAATGTCAGAAATGGCGGTGTATGATAACAGAGAACACTCAGCAAACAGTACATTCTTAAAACACAGGGGCACAGGGTGCGTTTTATGCACTGGGCCTTTCAACACCTTCATTCACAAATCAGCGAGCCTCAGACATTGGCTGATTTTGAGTTTGTCCCCTGAATGACACCGAACCGGAACTTTCCAAAGGGGCCACCTGGACTGTGAAGGACATGGTGATGATGAGGTGTGTCAGTTGCCAGTGCGACCGGACCGATGACTCCCAAATCAGAGACAGGGAGACTTTATGGATTATTATGTCCTCAGAGTATAATAACCTATATCGTTATATATGTTTACATTTTTGTAATATCAAAATTTAACGATCAGTATTCAGGTGGGCACTCTTGCCATTTCGTATTATAAATGCAGCCTGTATATGTAAGCAGTAAGGTATGAGGGACTGTCACAGCTGAAAGGCATGAAACATACACAGAATCATTGTGCGACGCGCTCATAGCTGTGAATAAAACAGCTATTGACCAATCAGAATCAAGCACTAGAACCATTTTATAAGTAGAAATAATGAATCCTGTTAATGTAATTTCCCAACCCGACTTTGTTGCATTCCAGTAATCCTGCTGGACTAAAATGAATCATAACCCCACACATAGTAATTTATAACCTTTACAGTAAAAGTTGGTCACATAGACGTATTTTAAAGTGAATACTGTGTCACGTAGGCTAATGACATGGATGACCTGCAATTGTTCTTCCTTTAGAGAGAGAGAGAGAATAAGAGTGTGTTTAAAGCCTCAGCGTAACCACGTGTAATGAGATTATGACATCTTGCATTTGCAGTCCACAAGCACATTAAGCGTTTCTTTATGAACGGCTTGAATTTCTTGCGTTTTAGAGCAAGTTTGTTCATGTCTGTGTGTGTGCGAGAGAGAAAGAGAGTGAATGGGAAAGAGAGAGACGTGTGTGTGTATTCTCCAGTGTCAGCTCATCAGTTTTTCACCTCATTGGTGTGTATTTGCTCGTGTTCACTGGGGTGTGGCCTGATGCACTTGACAGCTGTGCGTTACCATGGCAGCCAAGTGTGTGTGTGTGTGTGTGTGTGTGTGTGCGTACATTCCTCAGTGTAGGGGCCTCAATGAAGGTGTGTTTTACTGCCGTTGTTTCACCGGGAGTCTGTCAGCTGTTGTGCAGCTGCTGCTTGCATTAGCAGGCCTGAAGCCCTGTGCATTTATCCATCTTTTCCTATGACACATCACACTTCTATTTCCGAATCCCTCTTTATAATCAAAGAGATCCACACACTGCACAGGACCTGAATGTTACAGTGATCCTCTGGGTTCATATTCCTGTAATGAGTAACTGGAGACAAAGGGGAAATCTGGCCGCCTTCTTTGTTACCTGAGTATCTCCAAATTATTAACCCTGGGAATTCAGCCTGGAAACAGATGCACAGGGTTTCCTGTAAGCTTTAACACTAAGGAAGATGTATTCGTAAACGTAGTTTGCCAAAATAATTGATTTATGATTTACCCACTCATTTTATTTATTATATAGTTGTATAATTTTATACAATTATCACACATTAACACACAGAAATATTAGACTCTAGTTATCAGAAAAATGAAAAATGTGTCATTATTTTATGCTGTTTTAAAAAATAGCTGTAAGTAAAATTGTTGAATGCTATAAGAAGCATTGTTGAATTTTCAACGTTAATCCTAAAAATCTGTTAAACTGAAATGAAAATATCATTTTGCTAAAGACGATCCCCCCACCTGATCTCAAAGGAAAACATAACAATTTTATGGGGTGGCAATTTCGTATGAATTTGTATAATGTGACTCATACAAAAACATGATTACTAGATCACATAGAATAAGACACCACCCCATAACCCAACTTCACTTGGACGAAAGCAGTCTGTACTAAAATGTATGAATAAGATCATTAGCCACCTCATAAAATAGTAACCAATTTTCTATTAGATTAGTTTCTATTAGATACAGTCCTCTGTAGGTCTTCTGACCCTGTAGTTTCAGGCATCACCTCACAGGCCCTAAGAGGGATTTTGGATTATCCTCCATGGCTTTAGGGATTGTGGTTGCAATGTGCTGTATAGCAGAAATCTTAATTCTTCATGGTAAATAGATTATTGAGCATGTGAATCACTGACTGAAATTCCAATTTAAGTGCTGCATCCTTTCAAATCACCTCATCCAAAAAACTCTCTGTTTCTTTTTTATTTTACGTCTTGCTCTCATACCATACGGGGACATCTGGACATCCACAACAAAATAAAGTAAAAGACTAGCTATGCTACAGTAGTCTTTACAGAGGCTTGACTTTTATGCTGTTTTTAAATGTCTAATCACAAGTAGTCACAGGATTTACATTACAGCCTCATGTTAAACCAGGTGCAAATGACAGTTTGTCTCAGCTGACCACTTGTGCTCGGATCACCTGAGACGGACGTCAATACCAGGTGTAAACATAGCCAAACAGAAGTCATTATCCCGTGTGCTGGGCTGAGCAGTGAGACGTCAGCACTGTGTTTGTCATTTATGTTCGTCTTTAGAAATATACAATCTCTGAAAGACCTACCTATATTCACAGTGTTCTGGTCTAGTTCTCAGACAACCAATAAACGGGCAGCAGCACAAACCCCAAAAGTGCAAATGTGATTAGCAAACAGTGACATCATTCCCTTGACTAACTAGGCATGTTTTAATAATTTATGGCAAAAAGGAAGCAAATAAGACTGTTGCAGAAAAACGAGAGGCTTTAGACTAGAGGTAAGCTGTGTTTGAACTGGACTTCGTGGGAACAGAAGACCCTGAAGCCTTTATACAAATATGTCCACACCCTTCTCCTCCTCCCTCACATGTACACACATGCTTACTTTAAAAATCCAAAAAATAACGTTTATCTCTTATTAAGTCTTATTCTTTCCTTTTAATCCAAATTCTTAGTCCACATTCACTCCAGAACTAAAATGTGGCCCTATCACATGTAAAGAGAAACTGAGCTGAGCTGCTGCCACTGTTTTGCAATCGATCTTTCGGCAGGCTAGAATCCTCCCACGGCCTGCAATGAGCCAGCATGAGCAGCCAACGTGATTAGCATCATGGGACGGCGGTACTCAGAAAAAACCATTGTGGTGCTCTGAGAGCATATGGCGTGTCCACCCACAATAAGCTAGAGGAAAAAAGAGGACTGAGTTTAGTCAGGTTTCTAATTGGTCAGAATATGTGTGGATGTAGTTAGCGTGTATATATGAGGTTGTGGGTGGAGAGGGGCCGGAACGTTACACTTTATAAATAAATGATGATCTGTTCTTCAAGCCTGATTACTTCCTATTTTACCCCAGCCTGAGCCCCCATCCCACCATGCTTTAATGGAAAAATGTGACCGGGTTGATCTGGTATTGCCCCAATTGACTCATGAGAAGAGCTGGAAAGGTCTGGCATAACCTCACCGTCCTGATTTTGAAAGGTTTGTTCCAGTTTTGTTAAGCTTTAGCACTTGACAACAATGTTTAGGCTATTTTAACTAGCTCACAAATGATTAACTTTACTTCAAACATTACCATCAACCCTGTTTTGATCATTAAACTAAACCATACTAGGGTCAATCCTACTTCACAGGGCATTCCCATGTGCTGTCATTTATAGCTTTAATATTAATTTTGTTTTTAAGACAATTAAATAAGTAATTATATATAAAGCACTTGACTATAAGATTAATTGATCATTCAAGCAGATGTTGCTATTTTTAAGTCCCTATTTGTAGACACTGACACTTTTGTATTAGAAATATTGCATATGTATGTTCATTTTTTAACAAAACAAGTTTTCTTAAAGGGGTCATATGATGGTTCTGAAAAGAACATTATTTTGTGTATTTGGTTTCATGAAATGTGTTTGAAATGTGGTTTTAGGGTTTAAAAAGTCTTTATTTTACACATACCAGATTTTTGTTGCTCCTCTGTGCTCCGCCTTTCTGAAAAGTTTTTTTTTTCGATTTTTGAAAAGCTCATCATTCATTTCTACGCAGAAATGTGGGGGTGTGTTTAAACGAGCCGCTTTAGGAAGGTGTGGCTGAGCCCTCATGTTTACAAAGAATATCTCTTTGGGTTTGAGACTTTATAACTCTGCAGATCTTATACATGCACAAACTGCTAAATAACACATGACCCCTTTAAAAATATTCTTTGACCAATTCAAACATATTTTTTATCCTATGTTCTTGACATCACTTTTGCATCCGGTAGTCTTGTGTAACATCCCTTTAACAAAACAAAAAACAGCTCCTTAATGACATCATCTGCCAGGAAGTGACATATGTTTTGGAGAGAAAACAGCTGCACAATCATCAGTAATTATCAATGGATTTGGTATTAGTTGCCTTGTCTTACTTGAAATGTTTACCCTTTTTTAAACAACAGTACTGTTAAAATTAACAGTACTATTGGAAACATAAATCTCTTTTTGAGAGGTAGTTAAGAGATGAAAATCAAAATAAACTTAAAATCAACACCATCATGTAAGCTAACTCTCAATCCCTTACTGGGCAATGGCTAATTTTGGCTTTGTATTTCTGTCCTGTTCATGTTCTTATCATTACGTAAATAATCAAGTTACAATTAAGTGTCAGGGCTTAAACAGACGGTCTGATATATCCTTTATAGAAATACTTTCTTACCTTACAAGCTTAGCTTTTTTATAAAATTACATCCCAATATCAGTAACTGATATGTAGTTCTGTTCAGTTTGTAAATTTCTTTGGATCTAAAGCTGCAGATATAAATACTTCTATGCAAAGAACACTGGTAGTGAAAATCATGTTTCTTTTCTGCATAATAACTAAGTACTCTGTAATATGTCAGTCATGCAGTTTGCCATGGTGCTTTTTTAAAGCAAGTCTAGAAGTCTTTAATGATCATAACAGTGCATATAATTTACCTTTTTAGCTTCATTTCAAGGAAAGCTGAGATATTATTTCTTTTTCAAAAACTAATTACAAAAGAGATTGTTGAACATTTCTGTTTAAACCAGCATTTAATACTCTTTCGAAGCACATTGATCTTAAATTTTCAAACATATGCAGTCCAATCAGTTTGTTTGTATAAAATATGTGGAAAAAAGTCTACAACCATTCTCTCCCCACGCTCGGTTTAGTCTCTTGGAGTGCACAGAAAGGTTTTCCTGCATGCCTACAATCACAGACAGGAAGTTGAGAGATTTTTAGCATGTTCATGACAATCAGTGTTCCACAGCGACCACAAACCCAACCGGCCTGTCACTGACTACAACAGGAAGTATTGTATATCTACACAAGTATACGATTGAAAGGTGTGTGTAGCAAACACCAATCCTCCTGAACACGCCTTACATGTGCTTGAATGCAGGAAGTAACATTATCCGACAGGAAGCAGAATCCAGAAGTGTTTCAGATGCATAAGTGTTTTGTTAAGACAAACATGCTTGGTGGAACCTCTCTACGTGCTCTTTGAAGACACCTTCAAAAAAAATGTTTTTTTGTATTGATCATCTCCAACCTACTGTAAATGAATGAAAAATATTAATACATAGTTGTAAACAAAACAAAAAAACTAAATCTGGCCTGGTAGGAATGTAAATAACACCGCTAACCCTAGTCTGAATCCCAGTCACACAACCAAAATCTCAAGGTGCAAATTGGTGGACAAACAAAACCCACACACTCTTTGCTATTCCTCCTTTTATAACAACGATCCCCATCTACCCTCATAAACCGTAAGAAGTTTAATAGCTGTAAAAAGGAACATTTACCACATCATATAAATGATTCCAGATACCCAAAAGACAGGAAGTGGGGAGGTGAAAGAAGTTAAAAACTCACTCTTTTCTTACGAGTGATCATTATCTGCCCTGGGTCAGCAGCCTCTGCAATTATCCAAAATCTGTTTGTAATTTAAAAAACTCTGTTGGATCCCGCCTCCACATTTCACAGAGAAAGATTCCCTTATCTTTCTTTACACAGGGACAGACAGGTTTTTTAATGCTTAAACTGGAGGAGATCGGTGTTTCGAAAGCCTTGAGGCTTGCGTTACATAATGAACAAGTGCCAAAACTTTAAACTCCTTTTAACTGTGAAGTAACAGCAAAACTTTTAAGGAAATAAGTGAGTTAAGTGTTATCAGACATAAACCAGAGTGGAAGGTTAGGTGGAAGGTTAACTGGTGACATAAGGTTTAGTGGAAGATTGCCCATACAGTCCATAGAAGTCTGGGTGCCTGTGGCCTTGCGAGGCATCGATCCAGTCGTGCATGGAGAGGCCCTGCAGGGGCTGGGACATGGAGGGTGTGGAAGGCAGGGGGTGGGAGTACTCCTGTGTCCAAGGGAAAGATCCAGAGCGTGGGTAAGGAGGATGGGCGCGGTGGTTCGATATGGAGGGTACGCTAGAGCAGTAGCAATTGTCCATCGTGCACATGAGAATTTTGCGGCCTCCGTATTGTGGCAGCATGGCCTGCTGGGACGAGCTGGCGTTGGGATAGTCGGCCGGAGTGAAAACGGAGCTGGAATGATGGACGGACTGAGCTCCGCTGCTACTGCTGAGACCTACGATGTGCTGGGTGGAGCTACAGGGAGCCATGGGCGGCTGGGAGCTCGACCCATCTGCGGAGCTGGAACCTTGACCCAGGAACTGCTGTTTGCTCATGGGGCCTGATGAGGACTCCAGCAGGCTCGTGCTGCTTTCGGGAAAGGCCGTGGAGTGTTTGCGTTTCTCACCCCCGGAGTTATTCGCGCTGGAGGGGTGGACTGAAACGCTCTGGAGGAAGTGTGCAGGGGTAGTAAACGGTGCTGCAAACAAGGAAACAAGCACAGATGTTAAAAGTATGCATGTTAAAAGTAAATAATAAATAAAAAAAGAACCATTTATTTCCTGTTATTTTTATTGACAGTTTCTGACGTTTCAATAATGTACTTTGCATAGAGAATAACTTAATAATACCAAGTATTTTTTTATGTATTTTAATATTTACAACTGTTTATTATTATTATTTATTTTTTATTATAATGTATGTAAAACTGCTTTGCAACAATAAAAATTGTGAAAAAATAAATCAAATTAAATTGAAGATTTTGTTTAATTTGTCTAGCTTAATATAAGCTTCAGTATTTATTTCAAACTAATGTAGAATATTGAAAGCATTTTCTCCTCCCCTTTAGAAGCTGATAGCCTTATTTTCTGTGCTTACCCAACTATTTACAATTATACGGATAGTTAAGAACCTCTGAGACTTACCTTCCAGTAATTTTCTCAAGTTCTTCTCCTTTTTTGAGACTTCAGACAGGAATATTTTGGAATTAAGATGCCCCACCTTATAAGGAGGCAGAACACTCCCCGAGCATGATTGTGATCTGTAGAAATACCATGAGACATAACCAGATTATACCCATAAATAATGATTTAGTATTAGATTTATAATGATTTTCACCAAACACCACCATTTGCGTGATATATGACTTACCTATCCATTAGGATTTTCACTGGTCTTGTGTTCTGTAATACAAAACAAAACAAAATTAATCTCCCTGCAGTCTACAAGCTCGTGCTTGACTGCCTCTTTTGTCTGTAAACGTAAAAAATCCACAAAGTGCAGATATGTTGATAGCAGCATAAGAGAAGTATTTCTCACAGGTATGGCCACATTCACATCGGTCGCGCAGGGGGATTTATAGCAAAAGTGAAGGAATATTGTATAAGGGTGAGAGAAGCTAGCTCACCTTCATAATGTTAATATTCTCCGCCTTGTCAAACACGACTTGGACAGAGCTGAGCAGTTTCTTGGCCTCCTGACGGCGTTCGTTGAGCTGCAGGGTTTGGGTTGAATTCTCCTGGCAGTATTTCGAGTGTGCTTTATCCAGCACCTCCAGAGTTCTGCCCAGGTCGTCTTCTAAAAGCTGGTGCATTTTGTGATACTGAGAACGCACCTCCTCCTTCAGCTGCCGTACTTTATCCTGTACAACAAACACATGATCGTAAACAGCAGTTCTCTTATAAAGAAGCAAAATGAATACAAGGAACAACATGTGTTTTATGGTGGAGAAGTGTTGGTTTGGCCACTGAACAGGGTTTTGTTGAAAGATCTGTCTGTGAGATTTAAGAATCATGGTATACTTTTACAAGGCCATCTGGAAACACACAACATTTTGGAAAGCTTGTATACTGTATGTTGGTTTTAGTCATAGATATAACACTCGTCCAAGAGCATTGGACATCTGGCATTGTCATGTCTACAAACAAACTTCTTGAAAAAACATTTCTGTATTAAGCTGTATTCTGCTTGGAACACATTCTCGTATGCAATTTTAAAGTACGTACTTGGAAAAAGTGACTATTAAATAAAGACATGTTCTCAAATGGATAGGATAAGTATAATTACATAACTTTCTTTCACTGTTGTAGTTTTTTTGTTTGGTGATAGTTTACAAATGGTTTACATTATTTGTCTCTTAGTCATTTTGTCATTACACTCATAAAAAATACAGAACATTTATTTTTGACCTTGTCTGTAGAAACATTTTCCAATAAAAGAACCTTTAGTTAAAAAGCAAAGTTCTGTGATTGTTCTTAAAGGAACCGTGCAGCCAAAAATACTTCTTCTATGTCACTGTTTGGCACCCTCATAAATGTATAGAAATAATGTTGCCAACTTTTATGTGTTTCTATAGCAATTGTTTTTCTATATAAATAAAAAATACAAATAATTTTTATGTTTTATTATGTTATTTTGATATCATTCTCTTGTCAATAATTAACTTTTTCAACATATGGTAAATCTGTGTTTTTGTTATAATAAACATTTAAATAAATAAAAAACATGTTTATATGGCCAACAGGAAGACCTGCAATTACCTTTTAGAAGCAGCTAATAAGGATGCAAACAGTATAGAATAAAAAAGTGTCTTTTTGACATTGCATTTTTTTTTAGAAGCATAAATTTTATTTCCAATGTCTTTGTCCAAACTGAAGACTAAAAGAAACAATCTACAGAAGGTTTTGCCACAGACGCTTCCAATGTCATACCAAAAAAATCCTCTTACATATTCATTAGCTGCAGCACAGGGAGAGAGAGAGAGAGAGAGAGAGAGAGAGAGAGAGAGAGAGAGAGAGAGAGAGAGAGAGAGAGAGAGAGAGAGAGAGAGAGAGAGAGACGTGTTTGTGTGTTCTTACCTCCACCAGTAGTTTGTCAGACTCTAACTTATACAGCTGCTCTTCAATGTCTTTCACTCGATCATCAATACGATCCTGCTGCTTCATTAACATATGCTGCAAAAAGTCAAAGAGACAAAACAGACAAATCAAACCTTTTGTTTTTCCACATATCTAGGATCTGCCAAACCCAACCACACAGAACGACTCGGGGATCAAGAACCATATGAACTGTAATATTTTTAGAAAATCCATGACAAGCAAAAAGTCAAGACTCAAAGAGCAGACGCACAAACAGCAGCCTTTCAAAAACAACACATTCTCCATCTACTCTACAGTACGACCCCAAACACCCTGCGGGCTGCCTCGCTATCTCTATGACAACCGAATCCAAAAACCTTATTACTGCAAATGAGGAAAACAAAACATGTGAGCAATGAGACTAATTCGTCAGAATCACTCTTAACACACACACATTTGCCATCTGATTCTGCCTGCTATTAGGTGTCTGGACAGGTTTTAAATTGGATTCAGAAGAAGCCACTAACCCCACAGCTCCCCCATCCCCCAGCCAAATCAAAGCCTGACAGTGTGCTCGAGCTCTTATAATCCCCTTTATTCTCAATGTTTCACATGCCTCCAAAAATCACTGCACCCAAACACAGACGTCCACAGGATGCTAAATAACAAACCAGTTTAGTTTTAATCGCATAAACATGCCATAGGTTGATTGCGAACAGAAAACGCAGCTGTCATGACAACAATAAAACACATTGTGTATGCACAAGTGTGCGCATTAATAAGTGTGGAAATTTGAAGCGAAGAGGGAGAGGGGGCAAAGCGGTCTCGCAGTCTCTCATTTTGCTCACTATCTCTCCCTTTGTTTGTACCGTCGTCTTCTAGAATCAATGACAGATTGTCATGTTATCCCGGCACAGCGATGGGCATGTGCATGAGAGTGCTGCAGGGTCGCTGCTTTTATAGGCCACACGAGAGAAGACACATTCTTGAGGCCTCCGGCAACCGGGCCTGTGCAAAACTCTGCATGGACACCAAACACCATCTATACAGTTTACAGCAGTCACAGATCGCCATGGAAACCCTAGAGACACTAATAGAGCTTAGAGTCGGGTTCAGGAAGTCCCGTTTGCCAAAAAGGTTTAGATTTTAGCTGCAATATATAACTGTTGTATTGACATTGTTGGGATCAGAGGGATTTTTTTCATATTCTGAATAATAAAACTTTGAAAGCCAATCAAAATCCATTTTAATTTAAAGGGCATGCACACAAGCTTAGAATAAATATAACATTTTCTTCCATTGAAGTGGACATAAACATGTTATTAAAAGATTTTGAGACAGGCTTTACTTTAACTTACAAATAGTCTAACACGTGTGAGGAAATTACTTTCTAAAACAAAATGCAGGAATATGAATATCTCATTACTGAAGAATGATATACCCCTTAAAATATATATACTGTCTTACAGTAGTGTGTAGTAGGCCAAAAGAGATATTTTTACAATATTTGCTTTCATTGCACATCTTGTTAGATTAAACCATCAAAAAATACACATACAAAATAGACAAAACACTAACTTTTTACAGCATGTATAAGGGAATATTGGTTTTATTCTAATATACAAAAAATCATAAGGAAAACAAAAAGCTTACAGAAAACAGCTCATAGATTGAGCACAATTTCATCTGTTATTCATTTTTGGTAACACTTTACAATAAGGTGATATTTGTTAGTAAATGCATTAGCTAACATTAGTTAACAATGAACAATTTAGTTTTTCAGCATTTATTAATTCTTGTTAATGTTAGTTCATGTCAGTACAGTTATTCATGTTCATGGTGCATTAACTAATTTTAACAGTGACAACGTTAGTAAATCCTGCATTAGTATTGTTCATTGTTAGTTTCTTTTAGCTAATGAATTACCTAATTGTTAACAAATAGCACCTTATTGTAAAGTGTTACCTTTTTTATTATTATGTTTATTATTAATTATTTGTTGATCCTCTCATGTAGTTGTGTTGGGTATAATTCTCTTGTCAACCTTCTTTAAATTCTTCCCAATGCTGAACTTTAGCTAAAACTCTAAACACAACTATGCAACATGAATACAAAGTTTTTAATATACATTTCATAATAGATTTGAATAAAAGTAAAGGTGTCAATCGTCTAAAGTTGGATATAATTTTTGACCAAGACTAACCTATTTAACTGAACATCCATCTGACCTTTCGGCTGAATATTATCCATAGAAGCAACTGGTTTTGTTTTATTTGCTGGCATTTGAAACACTGTGTCAACAGTGGTATCAGACTTAGTCATTTATTACTCACAGTTACAAGAGTACAGGAAACCATATATCTTCAGCTCAACAATGGTCAAAGCCTGCAGAAAAATACTTGCAAAAACCTACAGAAACTAACTGCACTCTTATAGCACAGCGACAGTCAAAAGAAAACATTTTCTTAAGGAATTATTATTTATTTTATAACAGTTTTTATATAAATGAATGCATTTATGTACTATACATCTGTGCAACTGCTTGCCTTTTTAAAACACGCAGATGTGCAGATACAATCTGTCAATCTCTTTTTATTCTGAGCACGAATGGTGGCGTCTAAAGAATCTACAGAATCTTCCACTGACAATTACACGTCTCTATGATAAATAAAAGCGATAATTGCAGAGACGCAAAGCCTGATGATAGGCTTGGCAATGACTTTTTTCCCACTTTTAAGGTGAAGTAGATTCAAGCTTAGTCTGAGATTAGAACAATCTGGTTTCTGTGGGGTAGTGTGAGGGGCGTGTGTGAATTTCACAGCTAAATGCTGGATAGAGTTGATTTATTTCAGCAGTTGTGCTATGTGACTCAAAACAACCTACGTACATTCAGAGCAAAAACAAAAGGTCAGGCACCCTTGCACTAATGTATGAAATGTGTGAAGTGCAAGCATAGCGATAATTTACAGTTCGTTTATAAATGGAAAAACCTCACATGTTCCTCACAGTATTCATTCATAACCACAGATGAAAAACTTTAATTATTTTTGTAATGAATGGTGTGTGATTACCTAAAGCACCTAAAAGTACAGTATAGACTCATTTCGCATGAAGTATGCCTATCTAACACTATAAACCCTGAAAAGTTGATATTTAAGTCCCAAATTATCTCAGTGAAGATGATCTCATTCCTAAGAATAGATACAAACTCTATAGAACATTTATGTAATAAATTCCTGACAAAAACTGTGGTTTACATCTTGACTTTTTGCACCGAGATAGAAGATAAAAAAACATTTTTGATACTCTACAACATTGTTAAATATATGTTGAATATTTCGCATGCTGACATGTAGCGCTACATGTGACCTGAGCTTTAGTCTCGTCTCGTAGTGCTTTCCCAGCTCCTGTTCCACTCTCTCTCATAACTTTCTGTCATCTCTATTGTGTGACTTTATTACGTTAAACCCGAATAGTTATTTAATTCCAAGAAAGAAATGAAGTGTTGACCACTAAACATAGTAAATAACACAGCAATATGAAGCAATGCACCATGTTACTATACAAACTGCTCCCACACAATCATGTCGCACATTCATCTGCAACCGCTTTGTCCAGCTGAATTGCCATCACAAAGAACGTTGCCAGCAACATGCTTAGATTATAAGGCTGCATGTGACAGTGTGGGCTTGCTTCTTTGCATCCTCCATTTTCATACTGGACTTCCTCCAACACATTTCGCCCATGGTTCGAAACACTTTCCTAACACGTTTTAAATGATTACAGGCATTTATGTAATCCTATGCAGAACCTACGTGTCTCTGGTCAGGGTGAAGGGCCCTAACAAACAGTGAATAATGTCCCTTTCATAAATAATACGTCTGTGATTCCAAACATCTGAAGTCATGCAGCTACACTGAACATTTTTCATGGCCAACTGCAGCAGTAATCTAACGCTGTCTGGACTTGCCTGTGTGCAGTGGTGTGATAAGAATGCCCTCTCAAATTATTCAGTGACACCACAATCAATTTAAGTCTCTATAAAGCAAAATCTTGAGGTCAATTATATTTAGAATGATCTAGTCCAATTGCAAGCATGACTAAACTGCAGAAAACGGTCAGATTTGGACTCAGCTCGGCGCTCGCACACTATACTGCAATGCTTGGGTCCTATTTTTTAAAAATGCAGTTGATGGTAAAAGCTCTTTTATGAACTGTGGACGTCAGTATGGCCCATAAGAGTAAACAAGTTAATTCATCCAGAAACACATGGTCTGGTCCATTTTGAATACTTGTGTGCTATTCTATGCCATTTTGTAGAAGAAAAAAGAGAGAAGAGCAGTAAAAAATAGTACTTGATGACCCAAAAAAAGTGAAGTACATAGCATTAACTATAACAGGAGGTGAAGTGTCATCCCCTTTGGAGCATTAACCATGGCCTAATTATAGTAAAAGTGTAGTAACCACAGTTGTTTTGATGGACTGATTACCATATTTAGTATCTTAGTTTTACTAAAACATCATGGTTAAACTATGATTTATAAAGAACCTATGGTTATTTTGGCCACTTGTATCATTTACACTGCAAAAGGTTTTTTTATCTGGTTTTAAAGTACAAACATATAAATAAAAACTTACATTATGACACATTTTCTTGATAAGCAAAATGACTTAAGATATTAAATCTTGTTTTATGAGAAAAAAAAACAATTAAATGTGATGTTTTTTAGAAGACAAGACTTCATGTCTTTATTTTGCTTATCAAGAAAATGTACTCAGATTTTTAGATATTTGTACTGCAAAACAAGACAAAAATACTAATTAAGAAATTCATTTTTTGCAGTGTAGCTAACATGCTCCAGCTATAAGCTAATGGTTTTATTAGCTAACTGTCATTTTAAAAGCAGAGATGGCAACATATAAACTGTATAATTCATCATTTGAAACACACAAACTTCCTGAGTCTCAACCAGAACCTCTCTCTGCCATAGCAGCACAAAAACGGAGGAAAAGATCAAAAGAAAAGAGATAGAAGGGTAATCCTTCATAGGATCTCCCATGATGTCATCTCTGTGAACAGAAGGCGGATTATCGGGGACAGAGGAGAAGAGGAAGTGAGGTCACACTCTTCCTGTTTCTGCCTGGAACCAACGTCCTATTCCTGAACAGGAGGCAAAGGAGCAAAAAAGGGCAGGCAGTTTTACTGGGGGACTACTTGAGTCACACTCTCTAAATTTATGCACTTGCGAAAGAAAGAACAGAGGGATGTGTGTGTCTTTCAACAGCAGCTGTGGGCCTTGCATCCACTCCCTCCTCCCTTTTACAGACACTTGGCTGCTTTAGGAGCCATGACACATTGGCCATCTAAAAAGCATTCCTCCACGCATCCAGAAGTTATCCTGCCAAATCCAGCAGCAGCTCACCTCACAACAGCTCATTATTCCTTGAGAGGCAGCTGAAGGAACAGCGTGTATTTTCACTCCTACGCTGCAGAATGTCTCGGCTAATTTTCTCATTAACATATCTATCACAGTTTAATTGATAGGTAGAAGTAAAGTATTGAGGAGCTATTAATAAGTGGCTTTGAGGATCAAGACACATAATTGCAGAAGAAGGGACGTCCTGGTGAAAATCGTTGATGCTCTTTCATTAAGATGGTTCAAAGTAACCCTGTAAACCGTAACTTTAAATTACTAAAGGAGAAATACAATTTAATGTGTAAAATTATAATAAAATATTTATTATAATTTTATCCTAATTCTAAAACTCTAAAATAAAAAAATCAGATTTAAGTGGATTAAAAAAATATTTTTAATGTGAGCACAGATGTTTAAACTCTATAAAAAATTATTATCAGACACGGCTTGATTTTAACAAAATGAAAATCTTTAAGAAGAAAATCAATGTAAACAGTCTCATCTCTAAAGCACACAGAATAAGTATTCCTACTCTGTAAACCCTGTTTTATAGACAGACAGATTATTTCTTTCTACTGTTTGCAATGTCACAGGAAAGAAAATATGTGTAGGTGGAGTTTATCAGACACCTTTCAAAACAAACTCTCTATAGAGACCCTCTGTGGAGCCACAAAAACACACACACAAACTTCTCTTCTGTCATAACCTTCATTTGTAACCTTTTAAAGTTTCAAAATGCTTTACCTTTTAAATTAGTTTATAAGCAAATAAAGTTCAACAACTGTATGTATTTTCTATACACTTATTCCATATATATTCTTTGTAAAGTGATTCTAAGCAAAAGCTTGTCTCAATATTAAACAACAAGCCCAAGTCACATATATTGTTTTAAAATTATAACTAAGGACTAGGCTTTTCATACTCACCCTAATCACTATTGACTTCATCAATAAAAGAGGAATGCTGAAATGTGGCATCGTGAAAAGTGTTGACAGTCTCATTATACTGGCGGTAACATTTGGTTGGCATGGCATTAAACTCAGGATATGACAGAGCTTTATAGGAATGGTGGCGGTGGCACAACACTGTTATTCCAGCATAACCAATGATTCAGAAGGAAGTGATTGATTCAACTATTAAAATAAACTTCACCAATTAAAAATCTCACGTTCACGCCCATCCTCAGTGCTACAATTTTGGGTCCTTTCACTGTGATTAAAAACCCTAAAATATCAATTCTAAACTCACTGTCAAGTGTATAAAGTCATAATAATTATATAAGACCTTACTGGATAAAGGCTATAACAATGTGGTAATTGGCATTTTTTTTTATATATTATTAGTGGTATATGCAAGATGTGTAACTCAGACACTGTAATGTAAAAGGTTACCAAAAAATAAACAGAAGCAGGTGTGTGAGTAGGTCACGGGGCTATAACCAAAATGTTTTTTGCCCTTATTCTTATTTATTTAATTTTATTATTTATTTAATTCATTTATTATGTGTAGACTGAAGCAATTTTAATTGTAAAATACCAAATTAATTAATTAAATAAACAAAACAATGCTTCATGCTCCTGAGATTGTACCAACTTTCAATCGGTTGGCACGTTGACAGTAAAACAGCATGCCCGATGATGATGATGATGTTCATTTATTTACATCTAGCTACATTCTGTATTTTAGTTGGCTGAGAATCTGAGCTCAGTAAATACTATGATAATGATGATCTGTGTAGGTGAGAAGAGAAAAGGTAAAGATGAATGATATCTGTATCAGTTCTGCAATCTCTAAATTCGACACTTCGTGTTTGTGTCTGCAGGAGAAAAACATTTACAGCAGAAACTCAAGTATGCTCGGCTGCATTCTCAGAAAGTCATACAGGTTTGGAATGACATGAGTAAATGATAAATTCTCATTTTTGGGTGAACCTCTTTAAATCTTACTGTACCTTTGATGTATTAAAGTCACAAGGACCATGAGGGAAGGTTCTACTATAAAGGACTCACCCTGATATCATTGCGTCGTACTTCCACGTCGCAAACGGCATGGCCGTGGTTGGGCGCACATCTGGAGAAGCAACAATATTGGCAGACAGCCACCTGTTCCACATCACAATGATAGAGTCTGTATTCGTCATGGTGTGGACAGCTCCAGGCCCTGACCTCCTCAGCAGCCACGAGCAAATGACCAGGAGCTGGACAGGGTTGTTGAAGATGTGTCTGAATATGAGACTGGCAACACGGTGCGTTACAGCGCAGACACACTTTCTGTGCTGGAAGTGGAGGTCCTCGCCTACACAGAATGCAATGCAATATCGCCGGAGCTTTTTCCACGTTCAGCGCGTTAAACTTTTCCACGATATTGTTCAGTTTGATGTTTTTCTCCAGATTTGGTTTCTGGTTGTACGCGTGGTTGCACTCTGGACAGCGCACATTTCCCGTGTCTTTTGCCCAGGCCTCGCTGATGCAGCCTCGGCAGAAGTTGTGTTTGCAGGGCAGCTGCACGGGCTCCACAAACACATGCAGACATATAGGACAAATGAGTTCCTCCTCAAAGCAGTTCCGCCAGTTTTCGGCCATCTCAACCAGTTGATCCGACATTCAGGTACGAGTTGTTTGGCTTTGTAGCTCGTAAAAAGGCAAACCGCACGTTTTAGCACCGTCCTGACAGCGTTTGAATCATTCCCGTATATCCACTTTAAGCAGTACAAACGCACAGATGTCCCAAAGAAACAGCTGTTGATCAGACCCAAACATGCCAAGCGTCTCTGCTTCTGGCAAAGTTGTCAGTAATGAAATACCGCAGACGAGCAAGAAAAAAAGGAATCTGGCGTTGCAACGCGATTGCGTATTATAGGCGTTATTGCACTTCTGTTTAGTTTTTCTTCAGTGTGAGAAACTTGGCCTTATTATTGAATAATGTACACAAACTATAATCCTAACAATTTAGAGAGAGACAGAATTCCAAAAACTTTGAGTTTAAATGACTCGCATTTAAAATGAATAAAACAATGAAACAAACGCAAACACATGAAATGCCTCAATGACAGCTGAAAGATAATTCAACCAGCCTACTGGTTAAAGGCTACTGCATAGTATTGTACTCGTAATGAAAACCAGCATGCCATTATACATGATTAAGATGAGATCAGGCTGAATCATAATGAAAATGCGTATCATCCGAAGCGTATCGTCATTTACCAAGTTTAAAACAGGAAAAGGGTGACGCCACGAAGTTCAAGTCCTTTCGCAAGCACTACAGTCATTTACTAAAGCAGTCGATATCTGATTTGTGCCCAGGGTATGTGATATTTGTCTGCTGAAATAATAGCTTCTCTGAATATTATAGACGGAAAGCAGACCTGAGCCTTTATGTCGCTCTTATAATTATCAGATTTCGTTTCTGTAACTATAAGGAAGCCGGTAAAGGTAAAAACTAATTTTATCTGATGTCGCGACACGACTTTGAATGAACACACAATTCACGCGTACATTATGTATGTCAACATGTTTTGTAGCACAAAAATAAATACTAAAGATGTTATCTTAAAGCTATTTGCTCGCTATCTGTGTTGGATAAACATTACAGAATCGTACAAAATATCCCTCTCCATGTTTCGCCCGATGCCTACCTGACCGCACTTACCAGAGATGCATCGTATTCATTTTTAGTGCCTGATGTCACGTATTTTATTTTTGATCAAGCGAACTCGCTTAAAATATTCATGTATTAAAGCCAGATACCTTTCTTGATTTTAAAGGAGACGATATCGTTTGGCCCTTGTTATCGCTCATCAGCCATCTTGTTTTCCTGTTTAACGCGAATTAAAAACGACGTATCTATTTACTTTTCTTCTCATTTGTATGCCCTTTATATAGCTGCTTCACGTAAAGCGAACGATCCAACGATTCAGCGATCATCCACGTATATCGGGTCCTATGTAACGTTAGTCCTTATTGAAAACAGATGGTTCAGCGTCGTATTCCAATCTGCGTCTGTTATTATTTATGATTTTTTTCCTCTTTCAAGCAAATCCTAGATGAGAGGAATGCAGGCACAAGACTGCAACTCAGGATACAGTTCACATACTCCCCCTTCCCTGGTCACGTGATCCGCGCAGATTCGATACATCGAGTGGGAGGCGCTAATGAAGTGGGCGGGGCGTATTTAAAGGGAAACACCTCTAGTGCTTCTCAAGTAGTTTGAATTATCTCTCCACCAAATAAATAGATATATTTTTAATAATCTAGTCTAGTCTAGTACTAAGGAGTAACATGTAACACAGGTCACTTTTCCACATGCAGTATTTTCCATTAAATAAAAGGTGAAAAAAACATATGAATAGTAGACCACAACAAATTGCTTTTACAAAGTTGAAATAAACACATAAAGACACCAACAAACATTTTTGGTAACTACAGATATCTTTATCTTTTATGTGGTCAAACAAGCACAAACACCAATTTATGTAAATAACTTTAATGCACTTAAGAGTAACAAAACCACAGGCAGTGTAGTGATTCTCCTGAATATAAAAATGACAGTACAGTCTAATTAAAACCATATTTTATAAAGCACTAAAGCGGTTCTTTTTTACATTGACCTATTATTGAGCATGCATCTCAAAAATAGAAAATGCACATTCGGCAAAAATAGATTCACAAACAGGTTAGCTGTTCCTACAAACAGACTTGGAATGCAATCTCAAAGTCTTAAGAAAAGAAGTCCAATATATGTAAAACAGTAAAAAAAAATCAAACAAAGATAATAACATATTAGAATTTCCTGCTTCTCATCCTTATATTACACATGGTTCAGAAAACACTATATCTGTACAGACTTTGGCATTGTGTAAGTGAACTAACTGATCTTCGCTATTGTTCATTAAATTAAACAAAGAGGCGTAATCCTTACCATAGATCATCAACTAGGCACTACTGCTTTATAAATCAGCAAATTGTTGAGTAAAACTGATGATCAGAAATCGTTCACAGGGGCCTTACAATGATTTCCATCACATCAGAGGCAGGATCTAACAGGCGAATTTTCTTCTGAATAGACTTGAGTTCATTATGTGATGAATTTAGGCACAATGTGCTGCCAAAATGTCAAAGCACTTAATCTGAAATGTCTTTTGAAACATTGAATGACCAGAAAAAACGAAAGGAAAAATTTGAAAACCAAAGTGTATTTAAAAAGTCAATACGTAGGCTAATTCAAAGACAGTTGGTATAATGGAAACAGTTAAAAACTGACAAAAAAGTCATGTTCCATCATATACAATGTTCTTCAAAGGATGTAGTCCTTTGAAGGGTAGTGTCTGAAAGTTTCCTTCGTCTATCTGTAGGCATGTGAGCCTGACAGGAGCTCTGGAGTCGAGCTTCTTTCTAGAGATGTTTGTCTGCAGTCAAGGACAGCTAGCTCCTAAGTCTTACTGCAGTGGGCTGTCAAACACCGAGTCTGGCAGGACAGAGATCTTTAGCTTCTTATCGGGCCAGCTGTACTCCTTTGTTAACTTAGACTGAAAGAACAGGTTAGGAAAAATATACAGTCATTTAAAATATTCAGAAGACACATGTTAACATGCAGCAAATTGTGTAACAATAATCATTTGCAGGAGAGGGTAAAGTCTTACTTCATGGGAGTTTAAATCCTGAAGCTCAACTAGCATCTGCTCTACAAATTCCTCAGTAAGTAGTATCTACATAGAGGAGATAAGCAAAGTTACACATGCAGAAAGGCTGTGAATTTTAAGGATGCCACTGAAAGTAGATAAAAAAAGAGTTTTATAATAATGCATGTCTGTTACCTGTAGCCATGGGCCATGTGCTGCATACGGATGTTCTTCTGTGGCAAATGCCCCCTCAACCCCAGTCGACACAAATGTAATTGCTGTGTCTCCATTAATGCTTTTAAATGTGAAATGTCTGCCATGAAGCAGTCGACCTCTACAAGAAAAGAGTTAGGAAGGTCATGAATCATTTACAAAGACATTGATAACCGTTAAAGAAAGTGTGCAATGTCAATGGCCTGCTTTCTTTTGGACTTTTGTTTGGACAAAGTTCAAGATGAAGTTACATAAAATGCAGATTTATATCCCACCCAGCAACAGCAGAGCTTTATGTGTTTCAGAAAACTTGGGTTATTTGACAGATTGAACCAAGTGCAAATCATCAACCAAATACACGTAGATTATCAACCTCTAGTCTAAGTCATACTCCGACCCACAGGAAATCTGCACCCACAGAAAGCTTGCAAATTCTGCAGAACCCTTTGTTTGTAACACTTTTTAAAAGTAACACCATTTTGCAGATTTAAGCTCAAGCAGACCTGTGTTAAAAAATAGTGTAGTATGTTACCTACACGGAGTATGCACTACCTGAGGCACAGTGGAAGTAGAGTACCAGACTCCTGGTTAAACTTTAGGTGCACACTTTCCAGCTGCCGCGTTCGCACCAACTCATGAGGAACAATAGCAGCCGAGCTCTCGCTCTCCAGACTGTCCTTACGACTTCTGTGATGAAGAGACAAAGGGATAGGATATAGAATGAAGGAGACTCAATTCATTCATAGTAAATCAGAAACATACATTTACAAATATGGGTAGTGGCCCAAAAAAACATTTCAAACGATGAAATTCATATTTCAATTTGCAATCAAGTGTCCAAATACGTTTTTTAGATCAAGATTAATAAACAGGAATCACATTGGAGTGCAATTGTTTTGTTTCCTCATCACTCTAACAAGAAGTAACATTGTAGTGAACACCCATTTCCAAAGTGAAATTAAGAAGCGTCTCCACAGGCCATTTTGTTGATGAAATAAATTCAGTTTCTCTCTTTGGTTGGCTCTTACCTTGAGTTCTGCTGGGTCTGCAAATGTCCAACTGATTGTCTATGGAGAAATTAGGGGCAGATTTGTACCACAACGAAGTGAATGAATGCATTTACCACTACTGCCAACAGGCAAATCAATTTTATCCCTTTCAACAGCCACTTAGAACAGAAACACATAAACTTTTTCTCTTTAAAGAGGTTGACTTAGCTTTAAATGTATCTATATATTTGAGAGACTAATAATTCAGTGGCTATTAGGAGGCCTTTTTTATAAATTACGGGCAAAAGGACATTTTAAAACACAGTGGTTGCAGTTTTTTCAACCAAAACACGTTAGAGAAATAGTTCTCTATTAGAAATAGTAAAACTCATTGGTTTTTATACGTCTCATGTCTGGTTGTTAAATGGTATTTTTTCACATGACACTAGAACCACAGAGATTGCACACCTCTATATCTTGACATTCAAATTGGTTTATAATGTAATACTTCATCTTTATGTTCTATAGACCATTTCACAAGACGTAAACAGCACTGGTCCAGAAGCACTTCCTGTCTCAGTTTTTTAACACTACACAAATGTCAGAACAAAATACAATCAACAGAACATTTACAACTGACTTGTTTAACAAACATCTTTAAGATTTGTTAAAACTGAAACAGGAAGTGCTTCTGGACCAGTGTTGTTTACATCTTGTGAAATGGTCTATACTCTTATTTGGAACCTGACGAATGCAAAATAAAGGAAAATATTTTTCCACAAGTCCACCAGAGCAGAAATAGCTTCATGTTATGCACCACCTGAGTTGATAGGAAAATTAACACTATCATATGGATAGTTCCACAGCATCTCTCTGACACATTTTACACCACACAAAACATCATACTGCCCAGGCCCAACATCAAACCATCTCACGGTGTCTAAGAGAAGCTTCTTTCACACACACACAACCCAGAACAGGTGGCTGCCAATACCACCATACTGTCCTGAAACAAACTCCCCAACCTGTTACTTCCAGAATTAGGTCTTGACATTGGGTAAACCGCCTAAAGCATGTGGCAGTGTTGACGCACTGATTGTAGCAGAAATACAGGACTTACTGTGACCGATCGTGACCGTGTCTCTGACTGCTGATAGGAGGCAGAACAGACTTGCTATTAATCTCCAGTCCTTTCCGCAGAGCTTCTCTAATCTGTTCAGTGTCTGTATAAACAACACACAAATTCTCATTAGAAAGAGACATCGACGTCACACACTTCCAGGCCAATGCAATAAAAGCCCTTCTTGCTCTAAAGCATATTGGGTTTGATGTCATGACTTTTAAAGGGGCTGCGACTGTCCTAAGGATCCTTTACCTTTATCAGACAGTCTGCGTGGTTGCGACCCAATGCAAATGCTCCTGCTGTCGTCCTCATCCTCGGGAGGTCGGCTCAAGTCATCCCAGGCACACTTGGCACTGACGCCACTCAGGTTAGAGCCGTCCGTCTCGATGCCCTTATCCACTCGTTCCTGCTTGGAATGAGCAATGAACACACGCATAACTCAGCAGGGGCGACTGAACGTGTGTGTGTGTATCAGTGCTGGCAGTGCAAGGGGGCAGAGGACTAACAGCAGGTGGAAGGGTTGAGTTTAACAATCATACATTTAATTAGATTCCACCTTTTTCCAAATTTCATCACTCCTAAAGCATTGCAGTATGTGCTCTATAATATGATCTTAATTATCATGAGATTACTTGGTTAGTAAATGAACCTTTTATTTCTAATTTCATGCACTTTCTGTTTTGAAGTCCTTTACAGTTAGATTGCATTTGTTAACTTTAATAAATACATTAGCTAACATAAATTGACAATGAGCAATACGGCATTTCCGAATGTATTACGTTTTTTTAATTCATCGGTCATTGTGCATTAACTAATGTTAATCAGTTTTGATTTTAGACATTTTGATTTTAAAAATTAACAGTAAATGCTACAATGAACATGAACTAAGATGAATAAATAATGTAATCGTTTGATAATACTGTAATTGTTCAAATACTGCAATATAGTACGAGCTAGAAGGAGCTTTTTCTTCATTTGATCTACAGAATGACTACATCCTTCATTTAATAAATCAGTGTTTTTCTCTATACTTTGTTTGTCTCAGTTGGTCTCAACTTTGAGGTTTACTGTCACTGGGTTTTCAAGTCTCGATGATTCACCGAAATTAATCCCTACAATTAGTTTAAAGGTAATGATAATTATATTTAAAAAATATACCTGACATGTACAGCACCAACCAGGCAACACCATGCAAACTAAAGAAAGCCTTACTTGCAAGTGTGGATCAATGTCAAAGATGGTTTCCCCTCTTCTCATGTCAGTGATTAACCATGGACCCCCAGCACTGCAAAACAAAGAAGACATGAACATCAAACTACACTGCTCCAATCTGCAGTTGCTATAAAGGTTCAACAATGAAACATCATTTGCTAACATGTTTTACTGTACACAGACATACAGCTTTAAGCTCTTGTGTCAGACCTTTCGAACACAGTATTAAAGCAAGGATCTTGTTTCTCAGCTGGTTAAATCAAACGAACCAGTTGAGCAAGAGCGTGTCCTTGGTGTGTCTCACGGCTGGCTGTTGGATTACTTACATGTGCACCCCTCTCAGTAAGTCCAGAATGCCCTGACCGTTCCAATGCTGCGCTGCCTGCAGCTCTTCTGTGCAAACGCCCACAATCTGACAAGTACAGAGAGAGAAATTTAATTTACATGACACAAGTAACACATTAAAAACAGAGGGGATCGTTTAAAACAGCAATGCTCCTCTGAACATAGACAGGTATGTGAATACATCTTAAACTGTTCTCAAGGGCCAAAAATTAAAGGGTATAAGGAAAAACACATCTGATATTGAACTAAAGGCATTCTACTGTATCTCACCTGAAGGAAGCTGACATGACCGAAGGGTGTCGACACTGACTGCATCTGAGGATCTTCTGTGAGCAGCATGTGTTGGATTCTAGACTCACTGTTGTCCAATGGGCTGTGCCACGAAATGTGATCACCACTGCAGAATGTGTTCTCTGTTACAGACAAACAGATGAGACGAACTCTATGAGTGTTCTGCACGCTATTAAGACAGTTATCATGAACAAATTTCAAGCCCATCACATTACATTTTTGATTTATATTAGCAAAGTAATTGCCTCTTATTAGATGTGGGAGTGTTGGTAGAGCATTGCACAATGGTCATGGGTTCGATGCCAGAGACACACATATACTGATGAAAAGACATGTATAAATTGAAAGCACTGTATGCCGCTTTAGATCTGCGTCAGCCAAATGTATAAATGTAATGTAAATGCTCTACTAGTTGAATTGCAAGAAAACATTTTCTTTATTTTAGAAATGAAAGCCTACTGACATCAGTCAGATTTTTACATTCCAACCTAAGAAAGCAGGAAACTATCACTTTTTTTGAGTAAAGAGATGACGCATCTAGACAATGTAATGAAAACAGGCCCACCCCTTTCAGAGGGGATGCAGGTACAGTACCTGATTGAAACACGTATCGAGCCAAGCCTTGCATGAGCTCAGCTGGCCAGGTGGGGGGTGCAGTCTCTCCGGCTTCTCTCTTCAGGCGAAATGTGAGCTCAAACCCAAATCCACTTGGGCCCTCTTGACCTGTGAATCTAAAAAACAACTTTTCTATAACATTCAAGCAACGTCAACAAAACTCTTTATACAGATTAATCAGTTCTGTAACATAATAAACATTATTGAAGTGTTTTAACAATGGTCACTTTGTTCATACTCATGAACTCTGTTGTCCCCATACAGGTCACTGAGACCGAGGCTGACGTAGTGCCAGTGTTCTGGTACGTCTTGTCCAGGACACCCCACATTTCTATACATACTAATGTAGTCCAGAGGATCGGGACCACCTAACCTAAAAGAAGATTATAAGAAGAAGAAGAATGAGACATTGAGCATCATAACAAACTTTGCGCATGTTATTGGCACATTGACACAGTAATGATGTTTCTGCTCAGTATATATGCTAACTGTATGACTATACTCCCAGATTATTATTTAAAAACAACTCAATTTTGTTTTAGTTGCTTTTATACTAACAATGCAAACTTCAACATAAGCTCATGTCTTAAACATCTTACCAGTACTTTACAATGGCTGTGACTTGCAGCGGGTTTGCCTGGTCGGGGTATATGCGCCTGCATTCCCCGTAAATGGCCTGCAGTCCCGGGGGAAAGAGCGACGCGAGGCCGAGGTGCGCTGCTGCTCCGCTGCTAGGCCGCATTTCATCCATCCCCACACGGCCTCACACCGAACAGAGTGGAGAAAGTTACCAGAAAATCAAGAAAGTGAGGTCTTCCTGTAAGGTTGCGAATAAAAATAGCGAATAAATAAGCAATGTTGAAAACACGATTTGTAATATTTTCTCCCTTCTATAAAATCCCTGTTGCAGTTTTTCTCTGTGTTGGTTAGGCGTCCAGAAAGGGGACGTGGCTTAGCCTTGAGTGACATTTGATCCAACCAATCAGAACGACGGTAAGAGTGAAACGACATGAGAGCTGCATTGTGTTTGGATAAATATATTGTGATCAATGAATTTGTTAGATGACCCATGAATCAGTCCGTAAAGGTGGGGCTCGGCAGTCTGCTACACATATTCTCTCTCTTACGTATATAAAGCATTTTTTTCCTTATTAGACTGAACATGTCCCGTTCTTCTCTTTTTTTCTATTAATTTTAATACACATTTTAATAAGATTTTAATACCCCGCTTTTGTTGATGCAATACTGTTTTTAATCATTTTCATTTTTTCTCTCGTTTTAATCCACTTTGCTAGCATTGTGTTATTTGGTAGTTTTCACATTTTCTGTTTGTACGTGTTTCTATTTTCATACACTATATATGTACTTTTAATTTAAGATGAGAATCTGATTCTCTAGATGTTTAACTGCACATTCCAAAAGTTGCAAAGGTTTACTGCCGCCTGTTGGACACACAGTTTTTGCCCACACAAGTCTTGTATGTGTTTTCATGAGCTATTCTTCCAGACCCCAATTTCAGAATTACCGAGTGCTTTATTTTTTGCAGTTTTGCCGTTTCTGTCCTTCACTGAAACATCCCCAGTGTTTTTCAGATTAGATTCTGGCCTTTATTTGGTCTGTGATAAGACAACGTTCCTGGAAGCATATTGCACCAACTTGTCAGTTTAGTATTGGTTTTTTGTTTTGATTATAAACAGTATTGTGGAAATAGTTTTTGTACAAAATCCAAAGGGGGATTAGAAGTGTCACTTGCCAGAAGGAATTACTTATGTCTTATGTTAGGCCTGTTTATGTTACACAAAGAAGAAATTAAATTAGACACGTTTTCTTGAGAAGGGTAAGTACTTTATTTTCATAATGAAACTGACTCAAATAATTAAAAGCACATTTATGATGTTTGTTTAAATAAATGTCGTAGTTGTTACATTATTTCCAATCTTTTGATAAAAATGAATTCGTAATTATATAAAAGAATATGACAGACTTGCACAGTGCCTGTTGCAATAAAAACTCTTTGTTACATTTCTTTAGTATATTGTATATAGTATATTTAGTATTGAACACACATTTATGCAATAGTTTTATTTATTTGTTGCTAATGTTTTTACTTTAAATAAATATTGTATTTGTTTTTTAATATTTGCTTAAAAATATTTTTTACTTTCTTTCATCATTCTTTCATCATGTTTATTTGCATTTATTTTCCTTCATCAGATGAAATATACATTTGACACTTTTTTCTTTTTATTCGGTTCGGACCATTTCACGATCCATGGTCATTTATGGCCTCCTGTTTACAGTCATGTACAGGGGCCAAGGGCCCTTTTCACACAGATTATAGAAAGTGTTCAGGATTCAGGTCCATTTCTATGGACCAAACCAAGATGTCCTTTTCACTCCTATTTTGTATTACCAGCAGCTAAGTGTGCTTCCTCTGCCAAAAAATGTTCCAAAACAATCCCACTATTAGGTGCTTAGTGAAGCATGACCGGAAGGGTTTACACAGATGGAAGAGTTACGTCGGGGAAAATTTTAGAGAGTGTTTAGTGCTAACAGGGAGCTTCCAGACTTTGTGAAAGAGGATCTAAGGAGGGTATATGGCACTTACCCACTACAGCTGTGAGTATCAGCTATCAGAATGGGGAGTTTTTAGTGCGAGGGAACCCCCATGTGGGTGAACAGGAATACAGAGAGAAGAAGAAGCTAGTACAGACTCTTCAGAGTTAAAAAAAATCTGAAATGTATAAGAATCTTGTGTTGAAAGGAGTGTCTACAAGAAAATGTTTAATTAATATTTTAATTAAATTAAGTGCCTTTAATTTTATTAAGTGCCTTACTCAAGTGCCTGTGATGCTATGTTTATATAGGAATATGCATTATGTGTGTTTTAAAAAAAATAGAAACAGTTCAGAACAATATTTGTTTTTAAAAAGGAAAAATATATAAATTAAGCATATGGATAAAATAATGTACTTAATTCAAACAGCTATTGTTCTGTCATAAACATTTTCTTAGTCTTAACACTGAATGGTTATGTTATAGTGATATTTCTGTTGGTCATGACTAAATTCTAAATAAATCTCATGAACACAGGCATGATTTTTTGGTAAAGCGTCCATGAGTTTCCAAGGAATTGGTCCTGAGTCATTTGCTGGGAACAGGAGATAAGACATGCCTGTGGCTGAAGCGTGGGTGTCGCATCATTTGCATGTTTCAACTCACCATTGACATTACTGTAAATCTGACCTTATTGTTTGATAATGCAGTCATATTTAATCAACGGACCAAATGAATAAGATTAATTCATTTTAAACCCCTATGTCCACAACTCATATAAAAGTCAATTCTATATAGAATTTTATTTCTGTTACTGATCAGTGTCTTAAAGGAAGACATCAAGGAAGTAGTAAAAAGACTTTGGTCAGTTGATAAGCACACCCATACTCTCTGATAAATGTGACTCTCAGCATGCTGAATAATTTCATAGAAATAACACTTCAAAAATAAGAAGCAAAATGCATTCATGAAAAATTTATTGGACAACAAGTTTATTTAAAGTCAGCATTGTACAAGGCATTGCTATAACTTAAAAATATATGGCAATGCTATATTTACTGTATATACAACCGTATATGGCAAACAAACATTTAATCGATGTCAAACAATTAATTTTTATTTATACACTTTTCATTTTCTTTTTATTATTAATTTTAGTTGGCAGATAAGGAACACAATGCCAGAAGAACTGAGCCCATAGATGAATTTTTTTGACCACCATCTATGGAATTCAGTTCTCAGGGCTGAGTGCTCAAATAAACCTAAATTTTAAACTTTACAGTGATCTTGTAACACTACAGAAATGCTGATGTGTATTTTGTATAATTTTTTGTCCATATTTAAAGAAAAATCAATACAGTAGTAAAATCATTCGGAAACAAAAACTTACAAAACATACTTATATAAACTTTTAAACACGTGAACAAACATCCGTGAAGCTTCAGATTTTTTCTGGTAGTATCAACAATTCAAAGTTCAGGATTCCCAGTATTTTGATAAGCATTTGTTTTTGTTGTATTTTCACTTGAACTTGAGAGACACACAGATTATAAATTCACAGGTGTTTCTTTTCGAGGGCCAAATGGCCAGTGATGTAATTTACCTTACGTTTTGTTTTAATGTTATTGTCATCACATATTTGTTTAATGTTTGATCATTACGGAACTGCTGAGAAAAACCCTGAACTTTATGTCCCTATCTGAGTACCTGCCACACCTGAGGACTTTCAGGAAACTCTCTCTTCCCATTAAATGGCACTGAACCAGTCGAACTGCCCTGATGGGTGCACAGTTGGAAACCCCCTCTGAAGTACCAAAATATTTGTTATTTCTTCCTTTCTGTTTTAAATTAAGTAACTATTTATACCATATTTTTATACAAAACTTTAGTATATGTTAGCAATGTTTACCTTACCAATAAATTACTAAACATTTAATGACAACACAATACATATGCAAAAAAGGATACTTCTCTATCACCACACTTATGTTGTAATGTTTTCGGTTCAAAAAATAATTTATCCAAAACCACACGTTACAGAAGACATTCAATACTTATCTGATAAGGATAAAGTCATGCTTACCCCAGCCTGTCATGATCCACCTTATATCTCTAGTACATGTGCTATGACAGTGCAATCGTGGATCAAGCAGTTGCTTCAATATATAAAACTCACATTTAAAGCCAGCGATGATATGCGACCTCTGAATATATGTCTCCTAAATTCTCTCAGCTTAAATACTTATCTTTTTCTCTCCCCCTCTTTCTATCTCTCTCTACCACACACTCTCTCACTCACTGACTCCCTCATGCTCTGTCAGTACCGTAAGCCTGCAATCACTTCCCAGTAAGAAGGAAGCAGTGGGAGGGAGTCTCCCGCCCCCTCATAATGAATCAATACAAAGCACTTCTGAGGAAAAACATCTCACTGGTTCAGCCCTCGGTTCCCATAAAACAAAAAAAGGAAAAGGGGAGATGAAGAGAAAAAAAAAGGGCTCGTCAGAGTAGGAACCAGGAATTCCCCTTATTGCAAAAGAGCAGTTTCATGACAACAGCAGTGACTTAGCAAAAGGAATGAAAGAAACTTCGCTGGTGTTGAGAATTTGGCTTTCCATAAAGGAAATGGAAATCTCACATCTGTTTGCAAAGTCATGTTTACTAGTACTAAGGTCTCCGACAAAAATAGTTAAAAAGTTGTTGCATGGAATTTTCTGCTGACTGATAAATGTATATTGCATCATAATGAGGTGTGGTGTTAAAACCATGAATACAGTTGTTCCACTCCCCACACGACTTCCATATATCGCTTACTGTAAAATGAAGTCATTGAACATTTTCATACCCTGCTTACTAAAACAGTTAGTTTCATTGATTGCGCAGTGTTTAAACTACGTGGGGATCTGATGGTTGATGTTTATTTTCTTAGTATCTTAAGGAAACATATTCAAATAAAATGGAATAATACTATAATGGAAATAGTTTCTTCATGGTCAAAGTGAAGTCTACCCTAAATAGTGAACCATAAATAGTATAAAAACTATTAGAAAATATTATATGAATTCATATAAGAAAACAATTTATATACAAAATATTTAAATGTTTCCATTTATATGTATAATTGTAATGTATACACAAGTATTATATGTATACACATAAAAATATGTATGATAAAAATGTGTACAATTCTTTATTCTGTACACACCAAGACAATAGATGGAAATAAAATCTAGATATTAATACAAAATAAAATCCTCTTTCAAATGTATATTCTGCTACATGCATCTCTAAATATCATTATTCACTATTTCTTTACTAAAAGATTTAGAAACAAATTCAATCTAAGCCACATGAAGAGTGTGGAGAGGACAGGGTCAAACCATCCATGTGCAATGACTTAAAAGCTGACTACAACATTAAGGGAATCTACTTTCAGAGCAAATCCTTCTGCTGGTGGGATAAGTTGCAATTGACATTTTGCACAGACTTCAGAAACAGACCTGGCTTTCATGCTGCTGTTTGAACACAGGGGAAATTGGCTACAAAGGTCACTGAGCCCATTTCCTCTCCCCCTTTCTCACAGAGACTCAGACCTTTACAGCACACATTGCTTTTTACCTTCACTGTATTTTAATAGGTACCATTGAAAATCTGCTCTATGTGTGTAGAGTCATGTAGAGTCTTTGCTGTGGACTGGCTTCCCAAAACCAGTGTCTCAGTTGAGACATATGACTAAAAATAATAAAATGCTGAAATTAGCAGAAGTGGACCTTAAGGATTTCCTGTAAACTGCTCAGTTTTAATCTGTAAGGTTAATGTTGGGTGAAACATACTACTTGTAACATTCTCTTGTAACTTACTAGTGGTCAGCCAATAATAACTCTAATTTAATTTATTTAATTTTAATTAACTATAAATTATTTATCTGATTTTACAAGGAGAGTTTATACAAAATCGAAAAATATTTTATCATTTACTAACCATTTAAAGCATTCCAAACCTGTATGACTTTCTTTCTTCTACAGAACACAAAAGAAGATATTTTGAAGAAGTGCGATAACCAAACAACATTGGCCTACATTGGCTCCCATTGTATAAACACAAAACCACTAAGTTATTTCCCAAAATATATTATTTCGTGTTATGCAGAAGAAATAGTCATGTACATGTTTTAAACAACATGAGGGTGAATTGTATGTATTTTTTGTTAACTCTGCGTTGTTTGAATTTCCTTTTACTTCACTTTACTTTCGATGTTGTATCAATAGCATAGGCCTAACCCCTGTTTGTGTTTATTTTTACTTCTGTTTTTTAACCTACTTTTAGGATTACACAGCTAATGTTTAGGCAATACAGGTGTGAAATAAATTAAACTTAACTATACTATACTAAATTGAATATAAATTAAATCATAATAAAGCACCATTGATACTTAAATTAACACTCAGTTTTTTTGTATGTTTTAGGCAACACATTAAAACATATAGGACCCAAAATGTTTAGCTACAAACAATCTCATAACAGAAAACAACGATATTGTTCCTCTGTATCTTAAAATGATAGCTATTCATTTCAATTTTTTGAACAAAGATTTTTTTACTTTACATGTATTATCGTCATCGTCATTGGGAAAGGGCCGTTCCTCCAGCCCAGCAGATGGCAGTGATCACTGCAGGATGTTTCATTAAATACACGTCGGCATACGGCAGGAAGGGGAATCCGTTTGTGTACGTTTTGTGATCTAGTTTAGTGTAGTTTCCGAGCAGTGTGCGGTCTGACAGGTGTCACATCTGTTCAACATGCAAGAAGTGCATCGTGTTAAGCTGCTTTTGTTTTGTGAAGACTCAAATCCGCGAACTGCCATGCTGCCAAAACAAATAGTCGAGGTGGGAGGCAACTGTCTTTGAACATTACATAGAAAATTACCTAAAACAGCAAAAGTTTGTCTTCTTTTCCATAGAGTAACTTTAAAGCCAGATTGATTGAAATTGCATTTAGTGTTTCCGTTAAATAACAACCCGGAAGAAACGTTGTGTCATGTCAACAAGCATGTAAGCATGTAGTAAAATTGATTTCTTAAGAAACAAGGACCTTTCATACATTCTCTTCCTACAGTTTTAAGATTGCATCTACTGGTTGTATTGAGCAATGTTCGTTATGTCATCAAGATATCTTCCAGACAGGACAAGACTACAGGATTATGTCCAAATATCAATAATGTGACACAGTCTGTGTGTATAAAACAAGTGAATTTCTGGACGTGTTAAAATGCCACGACTAGAGGAAGTAGCTAATATTGTGCTTAGAGTGCCCAGTATCCTGGTGCTGGACATGCTGTATAAATGTGACATTGATAGCTTTACGGATCATCTCAAGGCGAGGACGGAGGACATGCTTTTCAAGTACAAATACGTGATCTGGAACATCTATTATCTGGGTAGATCTAATGTTATTATCAAGATTATATAACACACCAGTGTGCAGTATACATTACATAATAGTGAACAATATAATGAATAGTATTTGTCTTTCCTGCAGGTCACATAGTGAGCGTTGTGGTACTGCTGCTTCCACTTGGTCATATAATCCAGCTCTACCTACATGTCCTTTGTGGCCTTTTACTTTACATGGGTCATCAGATTGTCAGGTAAAAATGCCATATTGATTGTTTTTTTAAACAATGACACAATTATGCTTCCAGATTTTAAAAAATGATAATATGTAAACAAACAAAATAGTAGAAATGATGATGTGTTTTTGTTAACAGAGACTATGTTAAAGGGGAAGCTCAATATGGTTATGATGGTGTGCTCTTCTTGGATTCTCCAGCATTGAATCGTTTTGTAACAGCACTTACCAGTATGTTTCACATATCATATACACTACACAAAACCACTACAGTTGTCCCAAAGATAATGACCTCTTATGTGCATTACATATCATTAGATACAAATTGGCACCCATAAACAGATAACGCTAGACCATTATCTTAGACTTTTGCGTGTAAGAGTCCTTACAGAGCACTAGTATTAACCACTAGTATAGTTTATTACATTTACTATGGACACATTCCAATACGTTTGACAATCACAGTGTGTTCAAATACTATTGTCTTCTTTTTTTATCAGTGTATCTGTTGTTGTAGAATAATGTAAAACATATGTCTGCTTTCCAATAAATTACAAAATAATAACATGCAATAAATAACATAACAAAAAATTATGTAATGTAATAACATTCATACATTTTAAGTGTGCAGTATGTGTCAAAATTGTTTGGGAGGCCACTGTATGTTAGACCCACACAGATATATTAAAATATATTTAAAACACACAAGTTAATATAATATAGCCAATATATCAGATTTCTGTACTGCTTGTCATGCGACTTTTATTTTTTTCACACTCTTGATTATGACAATTTGTGACTATTGTTTATTAAATATTTGTTTGTGTGTACAGGTCAGATTATAGTCAGTACTCTATGCGCGTTCCTCATGCGCACTCAGCATGTCTGGATGTTTTCGGCACACCTGCTCCCTCTTCTGGCACGAGTGGTTTCTGTCCCACTGGACTGGCTGCTCAATCTCTCCACCATTTCCATGATAATCACAGGGGTCGAGGTTGCTGTTTTTCTTCTCGTCAACCTCTTCGTGCCGTATAGACTGGCTAGAGCAGCTTATAGAGCGATAATGGAAATTGAGGTAAACATGTACTAAGATGTGTATATGGTTGGAAGTGGTTTTGCAGCATGCTCTCAGTGTTTATGTCTCTGTTGTTGCTGTAGGTGACTGAGTTGTACAGACTGATGGCAGTCGGAGTGTCTCTCTGGCATGGCTTTGCTGTGCCGGTTTTGTTCAGTGTCTTCTGGTTTGTGCTGTTTGGAGTGCAATTGATTGCCAATGTTGGTGCCATCACTGCTGTTCAACAGGGGCCGCTGCTATACATCCTTACCAGGTAAACTGCTGGACACTCACTTAATAGCTTTAAAAAATGTGACAGTCATTTACATTATAAATAAGACTTGTTTTAGTCATCATGGAGTATGTTGAATCTAAATTATTTGCAGAAATTTAGAAAAGAAAACTTAAATGGAATTTCTGAGGAATATCAATACAAGTACTATACTGGTAATATTATATTATTAATATAATTTATTAATTGTAAGCATGTATAATGTTCGTGTTTTACAGTGTATCAGAATGCTGTGCTAGCCCATACTCACTGCTCGGTTTAACCTTCGTGGTATCTTATATGGCCTTGGGACTATTAAATTTCTGTAAGTTCTACCTTGGAGGATTCAGCGCTCTACAGAACCACAATGTCATGCACAGGTAAGAGAAGTTGATATAAGGTTATTGTTTATGTGCATCTGAAATGTTTAAGTATGTTTGTTTGTGCACATTGTAGAGGTGTGACAGAGGGAGTGACTTTGCTGCTGCTGGCTCTGCAGACTGGGTTGTTGGACATGGCAGCCCTGCAGCGTTGCTTCCTGCTCTTCATCATCCTCTTCATCGTGCTCACCTCTACTCTACAAAGTATGAGCGAGATCACAGAGCCTGTTGTGTTGGGTCTGGGTGCCAGCAGAAATAGGTAATTTCACTAATAAATCCTTTAATATTTGTTCTTTCCAAGTTTTAGGAGCTGCTGTTCCTTTAAGACTTCTCCCTTAACATTTATCTTTGCATGTGAAAAGAATAACCATGTATAACCAGGATCATGTTCTTCACAGGAGCGTGTGGAAGCATTTGCGCGGATTATCTATGTGTGGGTTTCTGCTCATTTTTCCGGGTTTCATGGCATACAAAATTTCCCAGTTTTTCCATATGGATTTCTGGCTGTTGATTTTGGTGTCCAGCTGTATGCTCACGTCACTGCAGGTAGGCTTCCTTTCATGCAGTGTAAAAACAATTTGCATTATTTTTATGAATTTCTGCAAGATCCCAGCAAGCCATGCATCATCAATCGTCTTATACTTGTCTTCAAGGTGACAGGCACTCTTCTGATCTACTGCCTGTTCATGGTGGAGGTGTGGCGCGGTTCTGCCCTACCTGCTTTGGATGAGATTGTTTATTATGTGAACGGAGTGTGTCGGGTGCTGGAGTTCGCAGTGGCCGTGTGTGTGGTGGCATATGGCGCGTGGGAATCGCTGTGGGGTGAGTGGAGCTGGATGGGAGCATCGGTCATTATCATCCACTCTTACTGCAATGTGTGGCTGCGTGCCCAAGCTGGCTGGAAGAGCTTCCTGCTCCGACAGGAAGCTGCTCGCAAAATCAACTTGTTACCACGGGCTAGCGCAGAGCAGCTACAGGAACACAATGATGTCTGTGCCATCTGCTTTCAGGTAAGGTCAAATGCGAGATAAGGGAAGGTCAGATTTGATTTAGGTTAGGACAAGGTCAGACTTTATTTAGTAGTACTTAAAAGTGTCTGATTTTGAGGTTTATAAGATAATATGAGTATATGTGTTTTTTTAAAACCATTGCTGTCCTTATATTGCATATGTAATGAAATTAAATCGCAGATAATACATAGGAATATAATGTGCTGATAGAAGTTGCAAGAATGTTTTCATACTTTAAGTCTTAAGCAAGACTTATTTACACTTCTGTATTGATCAGTGGCATGTCAGTTTGAATGTTTTCTCTTTCCTGTAGGATATGACATCAGCGGTGATAACATACTGTGGTCATATCTACCATGGCAGCTGTTTGAGAAAATGGCTTTATGTGCAAGAGACATGCCCAATGTGTCACGCCTCCATCAAACCCTCCGCAGCCAATCAGATGGCAGGTGAAGGTGATACCCAGCCACAGCAAGCTCAGCAACAACAGCAGCAGCCAACCGATCAACGGCCTTATCCACCAGAACAGCAGTCCCACTCTGAACAATCTGAGCCTCATCAGGAAGAGGATCAGGGCTCACAGGGAGATGGTTCTCATTCCACACAGAGAACCTGTGATGAATTTAAAACAAAACTCTTAAACTCTAAAAGAAATTGTGGCAAGGGAAGTCCTCAGAACATGCATAATGGTGCAAATGGAGATTCCCAAGGTTTGGGAAATCCTAGCTGCTCGTCAGAGCCGAGCCCTTCGCAAGAGAAATGTGAGGAGGTTATGGATGAGACCCAGGAGCTCCGGGATGCCGACTGAGAAGAAAATCTGTCAGAGAAAACATAGAGCAAAGAGACTGTCATGCTAGTTAAACAGACTGGGAGTCTGACAGACAGAAGTCTTCCTCTGAAGGAAATAGAACACAGCTCAGAGAAAGTGGGACACGCTCAGAGGAAGACAGAACGGTACAGAGAGTTGCAAAAAACTGACAGACATGCAGAACAAGATTACAGGACTATGACATCAAGCTGATTGTATGTTAAGATCCAGGAAATCATAGCATCTTAACAGCTTTAGATTATAGACATTTATTTAGGATTGTCTTTTCTTGACATCTGTTGAAATGAAATGTCAAGACAAGATTGTCCAGTTTAAATGAAAGTCATTAAAAATTGGGCAGTAGACAATTTCAACTCTGGATCTACTTTAGTTGAGGTATTATTCACAAATTCATTAAGGCAATTAACTTTATTCCATGGATTTTGTTTGTTTGTTTGTGTTTTGGGAGGTGTTGTCTACATAGACTTATGTTCTTTATGATTTATTTCACATACAGGTTTCGGTTATTGAGTCAATTTTATGTGTCTGTCATTTTACATAATTCAGAATTGTTGCTTACTGTGCCTCTGTCTTTTCTGTTATTGCTCCATTATGTGCAAAGAGTATGTTAGAGCATAAATAACACTGTGATCAGGGTGTCCAGGTTATGGTACTTATTTTCTCAGTTTTCTCAGTGGATAAACTCCTGACAAATTAATGGCAATAAACAGCAATTTAGTCTGTGTCTAAAACAAAGATGAGTGTTAATGGGGAGTCTAGTGTAATGTATCCTTATATGAGTAGAGCAGACTTATATTATCACAAAACAGCATGTCATTTATAGGTGGTTTGGTGTCCTAAACTCTCAAACACTATAAAAAGTTCATGTCATATTACATTACAGTATTTAGAGTTATAGCCTATATCTACCAGATATGAAAAAGATGTGACCACTTTGTCAGTTAGTAATTTTATAGTAAACGTACAAAAAATGTATATAATATATAATAGGCTTTCAGCGTTGGTAATACTGTCTTTAACAGCACAGGTGTGATGAAAATGAAAATACGCTTTGTCCTCCAGCACGCACGGTGGCGCTCGACCCCTCATTGCGCTGTAATTCGCCATTTAATCAAAGCAATTAGAAGAAGGAGCTGCTAGAAGCGGCTAACAACAAGCTCACGGACATCTTGTCAGCACAGACAAACTGAAAGAGAAGTGCACAGACATCAGGTTTACAGTCAACGACAGGGATCAGGGCCTGTCTGTATTATACGTTTAATTGACATATGATTTGTGAACGTTTACATTTTTAGACATTGAATGTTTTTGACGACATTAATGTTAGTTTTTAGCTAGGTAGCTGGCTGGCTCTTAGCTCATTTTGAGAAGAGAGAGAGAGAGAGAGAGACATAGGCGCTAGTTATTGAAGAGCCACTACTACACCCTGTGCGAAGATGGCGCTTAAACGAATCCAAAAGGTAAGTGCAATGTAGACTCACATTTATTTATTATTACGATTAAAAAAAATAAGTATTAAAGATGTATGTATTACTTATTGTCTACTAGCTGGACACATTGATTTATTTCTTATAAAGCAAGGTGAGGATGGTAATTGGCAACACAATCGATTGTCGAGATTTTCGTATTTTTGTTTTTTTAAAAAGACGTCAAATCTGCCAATTTTTTTCGTACTACGTCACAACCCTGTGTATACGATTTCGATATGACGCTATCAACGAGTGTGAAGGCGAAAAGCTTGACAGGTAACAATTATTTACATAAAAACAGCTTTATTGTGTACGTCATTTAATAAAGAATCATTTAGTTTATTGTTAGTTGTAATGTCGCACACAATTTTAATATTTGACGAATAAAACGGCCTAATAATAGCTAATATTTTAGTTTAGCTGTAGAGTTCGCTCAAAATCATATTGTAACAATTTGTCTTAAGAAAGAAAACAAAAAGTACATTCAGACTTTATTCATATTCTATATTCATGTGATATATTTACGTTGATAATTTCCGAGGGTTAAGACCCTGTTGTTAATGTAGATTCATGTGTGAGGTTCCCTTTAATGACTACAGTGTTTTTAGATTTGTGATGTTAAGTAAAACCTGAAACGTAATCTTTATTCGCCTGTCGAACAGTGGAAAAGCTCTAGAAAGATTTGAGTCATGTAATACACCCTAAGTGTCTTCCCACTCACCAGACATGTGGAAATAAAAATAAAGTGGAGAGGGACATGCCTATGGACTTGTTCAGGTTGTGTTGCAGTCCTTCTCCCTCATGACCCCTCTGGATCTATAAATACATTGTGCTGCAAAACATTCTATCTGCTGGTTTCATCTTGCTGTCACTATATAGTGATAAAAGAGGAACGCACCACTGCTGACCCTTCGGTTACTGAGTTTTTAGTCTATATGTGTTATATAAATGTGTGTAGTCTACATATTTGTGTGTAATGAAATTCTTCCTGGCTCTTTCCTGTAGGAATTGACTGATTTGGCACGTGATCCTCCTGCACAATGTTCAGCTGGTCCAGTGGGGGATGATGGTAAGACTTCATACATACTGCAGAATTTAGGGTTATAGATGTATTTTGAAAACTAAATTACATGTAATCTTTCCTTCAGTGTTCCATTGGCAGGCAACAATCATGGGGCCTGTGAGTAAAATAAAATTATAAAGTAAAACAATAAAACTGTTGTAGAATGTTGTTTCTATCCACCATAATATTTGTATTCTTAGTTATCTTATTACAGTGCAGTATTATTAAGTTACAAAATGTCAGAGTACAATGGAGAATTAACTAAAGATGTTTCTTCCTTCATTATTTTCATGTAAATACAGAATGAAAGTCCATATCAGGGTGGCGTGTTTTTCCTAACCATACACTTCCCGACAGATTACCCTTTTAAACCACCAAAGGTGAGAGCTTTATTGTTTTTTTGTCTTCTTTGTCTTGTGTGTTTGTGACTGTAGGTGTGCATAACATTTTTTTCTTTCTGTTCAGGTTGCATTTACTACAAGAATCTACCACCCAAACATTAACAGTAATGGCAGCATCTGTCTGGATATCCTCAGGTCCCAATGGTCACCTGCACTTACTATTTCTAAAGGTACACACACAGTATTAAAGGAGTTCTGCCTTTAGTTCAGTTCATTTCAGTTCACATTTATTTGTGTAGTGCTCTTTACAAAATATATTCTTTCAAAGCAGCTTTACAGAAAATACAGGTTAAAAAACTACAATAGTATGTTATCAAATATGATTCCATAAATGTCCAGTTATAAGATAGACATTTTTAACAAAATGACATGCATCCCTAACATTCTGAAACCTAATATTAAAAAATGTCCATTTAAAAATGTGCATATTGTTTTTTTTCCTATAGTTCTCTTGTCCATCTGCTCACTCTTATGTGACCCAAATCCAGATGACCCTCTTGTGCCAGAGATCGCCCGAATTTATAAAACAGATACAGAGAAGTAAGTACAGCCTGAATTACATGAGTACTTTTCTACACACAGCCTTTTATTGTCTAGTGTAGTCTCATATTTAGTCATTTTAATTTCTTGCTTGTTATTTGTGCAGATCACAGTTATTTATCACAGATAATGTGAACAATTAACCTTCTCTTTTTGCAGCAGTGTAGAAATCACTGTAGTTTAGGTGATGAATCATTAGGAATATTGTAGAGAAAAGGGAGTCAGCACTGCACATGAACATACTTTATTCAGCTGAAGTATTCTAAACCCACAAAAATATAAATTTAGTAGATAATGTGGTTTCATTATACTGTATTGATGACAGAACTATTTTGTCTAACACCACATGCTCTGTCAGGTATAATAGAATGGCAAAGGAATGGACAGAGAAATATGCCATGCTGTAGGTGACGTGATACTCTACAGTATGAACATTAGAGGTACTGTAGAGTAAAGCACTGCAAGCAATGTTGCTTCCTGTGTGGTGCAGCATGAGTGTGTGGCCACAGCAGGTGTGCATCACTAATACAAGTCGTCTCGTCTTTACTGAAACAATAGGGACTACACAGGGCACTTCCAATTGCTGTCAGATTAATATATTATTAGCAAAGTATTCCTTTATGTGGTTGTGTTCAACCATCTACAACTTTTGTTTCTTTTATCTTAAATGCTGAAGCATCTTCTGATTGTTAAGGTGTAAATTGTCCTGCATATACAGTAAATAAAGCATGAATTTTATTCAGTCGTAATGTTTTAAAGCAGCATGACATTAAGGTAAAATGATGCTACAGCTGTTTATAAAATGGAAATTGTTGATTTGTGTGAACTAGTTGTAGCACTGCATGAAAAGCAGCCCTTTAGGATTTTTTCTTCAGTAGAATTTGGGGCTAGGTTGTATACTGAAGTACATTAGATGCAATGACATACTAACTATTGTTATTATAAAGGTTTAAAACTGACAATCTCAAGTTGCATTTTTAACGCCATGGTTGCATGAAGGTTTTGCTCAATTTTAAGGCTCTTATGTTTCTCTGTCTCCTCCCGCCTTGCAGGTACAACAGAATAGCACGGGAATGGACTCAGAAATACGCCATGTGATGTTGGCTGGACACATTTACAAACTGTTTGTTCTCATGTTTTGGACACTGTTGCAAGACCATATTTTCCCATCTGTCTCTTATGGAGGCACAAACCCAGTTTTCTGCTCAAACAGGAATGTTGGCCTGCTCCTGGCCTTTCCACACTTCTAACGTTTCAAGATAGACTCCATCAGTCCAATGGCAACTCATTCACACTTGGCTCTGCATCTCTTCGATCGCTCTACCAATCAACTCTCACTCCACAGCACATGCCATGCCTGTATGACCACAGTGTGTTCTCTCTGGGACTTTTGGAGAGAGAATGTCTTTAGGCTGTTTTGCTTCTATGGGCTCTTACTCCTGAAGTGCATGCTATCACAGGAGAAAAGACTAGATGTTGTACATCAGTGAGAGTTTGGGAATGACTGCTATATTCTGTTTGATTGTTAAAATGTGCAACTTTCATATCGGCTCATGGCCCAACCTTTCACAGCTGTGGCACTGAAATACAATTCACTCGATTGGCTTAAATGTCTATTTAAAATCCAGCTACGTTTTACCCCTCAATAAAGATGCATAACTCATTATACTTTGTGGTTTTGCTTTTTTTTTCTTTGAATGTATACACCTATTCATGTCAATACATTTTTGACTGTATTGTTAACATATATTTTGAACCTTAAGCCGAGCACAATGACTGTGAACGTTTACATGACTACATGAGACAAAAAACACCACTGTTGACCTTTTTAAAGTACCTACCATTTGGTATTATTCATTATTAGGGCAGGATCTGGTATTATTCAGAATGAACATCTACTCAACACAGTGGTGATTATAACACTGTTTATGTTGGGTAAGGACAAATAAATGTAATGTTAAATATTAATTGTTTAATTTACAATTTCCCTATCGTTATAAATAGTAAGCAACAAGACCTCAATAATTATTTTTAATTCCTGTTAATGAAAATGTTTCGAGATTGAAACCGAAACGTGCGGTCAAATCAACGATCAACCTCGCATGTGACAGTTCAGGCAAAATAAAAGTCCCATAATTTCGCTTCTCAAAATAGTTTCAACTTAATAAATACATCACAATTACTCGCATATTTTTCTATTTCAAATCTTGTTGAAATCATGTTTTTCTTATTATTATCGTCATAATATTAACCGTATACCCATAACTGCTTTAACGCCACCGGAAGCGTGCGTTAGCACGTGAAAGATCAGCTGATCGACCCTTGCGCTTTTGATTAAAACCGTGTACTGCAGTATTAAATGATACAATTAAGTATTGCGGTTATGACAAGTCGCGTTATGTCAGAGTATAACCTGAGATGACTTTGCAAAGTTTCCCATGATCATCAGACATGAGTTATGTGGTGTGGTCCTCCGCTTGCTTTTATTTTTTGGCGTTTCTGCTTCTTCTCGATGGCCCTTTTGCATTTGAAATTAAAAGTGTCGGAGTTGAAAGCGTTTCTCTGAATGGCAAATGGATGCTGATGAACTCAAACTCATCTTTGTCTCTCAGTGCGGATGTACCGGGTTGTGTTCATACAGCTCTACAGCGTCAGGGATTTATTTCGGTATGCAACAGCAAAACATATTGTCTTACGGCATTGAACAGTTTATAAATTTTCATGCATGTCAACAGGATCCATACTACCGGTTTAATGATCTGGCCTACAGATGGATTTCACTTGACAACTGGACTTACACTACATTATTCTCAGTTCCTGCTCATGTCAGGTACATCACATGTCTAAACTCTCCATTTGATTAGTACTGTATACATGTGGTACTGTAAACAAGGTCAATGATGTGGTTTATTATATGATAACAATCCACTCCAGAAATGTTTAGACTACATCACAGATTGAAGGATGGTTCATACATGTTACTGCTGTAATGTTTTTTACAGAGGGAAAGGAAAAGCTGTTCTAGTGTTTGAAGGAGTCGACACCATCTCCACCATTTCTCTCAATGGAGTGTCCATAGGACAGACAGACAACATGTTTCGTAGATATGTAAATCAATAAAGTATAGTTTTAACTTCACATGTATTGTTTGCTTGTGTATGTGTATGCAGGGCTCAATAATAAGGATTTTAGTATTTTTGTCTTCTGTTTCCTAATTTTTCACAATTTCAACAAACTCTCATTTCTCTTTATATTATAAGATAATTACAAAGGTAATCCATGACAAAAGCATAAAACATTTTACGTATTTTGTTTCTCAGGATTTTGATGTTACTGGATTACTCAAAAATGATGAAAATCTTCTTACGGTGTGGCTCGTGTCAGCTGTGACATATGCATCTCAGAAAAGCAATGCCCACATTCAATACAGGGTGCCACCTGCCTGTCCTCCACCTGTGCAGAAAGGAGAGTGCCATGTTAACTTTATTAGAAAGGTATTAATGAGTTTACATTAAGGCGGGCTTCTTCGCTTTCTTTTTTATGTGGCTTAAGCTTTCTCTTGTGTTTTTCAGGCTCAGAGCTCATTCAGCTGGGACTGGGGTCCGTCTTTCCCCACTCTGGGCATATGGAAGGACGTTCGTTTGGAAATCTTTAGCACTATGAGACTGCTAAGTTTTACCACTAATTCAAAATATGGTACGCATATGTCATAGATATGAAGAAGTGGTAAAAACAACAAAAATGTTGGGACACACTTATACAGAATGATGTACAAAATTGCTCATCTCCTGTGTTTCTCTCTTTCTCCTTATTCAGACTCTGATCACTCGAGCTGGAGTGTTGAAGTTGAATTGTTCTTCGATGTTTTTCTCGCATCTAAAGGCTTCGTCCATCTGTCCGTACCATTATTAGATTCAAAGGCAGAATTTCAGCTGTCTCTTACACCTGGACAGAGTAGAAAGTCTTTTATCCTTCAGGTCAATCAGGTGAGATCAGATGTAGATTGCATGATGATTTTCATCTTATCATTTAACATGCGTATCAGAGGACATATCATACTGTACAGATAATGATTTATGATGTGCTCATTTTAAGAATGCCAGTATGAGTCTGTGGTGGCCATTTGGGCATGGGGAGCAGCCTCTTTATGACCTGAACATCGAGATCAACTTGGAAGGTGGAGAGACATTTAATGCACAGAGATGGGTACATTTTCTTTTCTGTTCTTGTTTTTTGAAGGTCTTGCTTTCATCTGCATCACTTCATTCTTGGTTTTCTGGTACAGGTTGCCTTCCGCACTGTGGAGTTGGTCCAGGAGCCAATCCCTTCCTCCCCTGGCCTCAGCTTTTACTTCCGAATTAATGGAAAGCCAATTTTCTTAAAGGGTTCAAATTGGATTCCCGTTCATGCTTTTCAGGACCAGGTTACCACTGACATGTGAGAGAACGGTTTTAATATCACTTGAACTTGCAAATACATTAAAATGTGGTAATTTACATTTGTAGTATATGCATATCTATATACATTTGTATTTCAGGATCACAATCTTGCTCCAGTCTGTACAAAAGGCAAATATGAATGCTTTAAGAGTGTGGGGTGGTGGAGTTTATGAACAAGACGTCTTTTACAGTCTGTGCGATATGTATGGAATCATGGTAAAGCCTTGTCATGTGATCATAGAATGCTTTGGATACATTCTAGATGTAATTTTTTGTTTATTTGTGTGCTCTCATGTCAGATATGGCAGGACTTCATGTTTGCCTGTGCATTGTACCCAACAGAGAAGGATTTTATACAGACGGTGAGGACAGAGGTCACCCAGCAGGTTTGCACACTATATATAATATACCTGTCTGTATAACTAACTCATTTAAGCAAGTGGTTTGCATTTATAAAAAAGTTGTTGTGTTTCAGGTACAACGGCTAAAATCTCACCCATCTGTGATCATCTGGAGTGGGAACAATGAGAATGAAGCTGCCATAGCAACAAACTGGTTTAACATAACTGCTGCTGAGCAACCGCTTTATGTGAAAGATTATGTGAATCTGTATGTTGACAATATCAGAGACATTGTATTGCAGGTTAGATATATTTGTCACAAATTAGCCTAAATTCATACAGTGATATGTGAAGTGAAAACACTAATCTGACTTGTTGGTACACTTGTGTAGCGATGGTATCAGATGGTAATATACAGTATACCATGGTACTGAAATACATTAATTAATTATTTTGCTTTAATTCAGGAAGACGGCACTCGTCCTTTTCTAGTGTCCAGCCCAACCAATGGGATAGAGTCGGAGAAGGAAGGCTGGGTTGCTCAGAACCCCTATGACCCGCACTATGGAGATACCCACTACTACAACTACACTAGAGATTGCTGGAACTGGACTGGATTCCCTCGTACACGTTTTGCTTCAGAGTTTGGCTTTCAGTCCTGGCCTTCATTTTCCACGCTGAGTAAGGTATTATACTCATGACTTACTTTGCAAAGTCATCAAGCCCAACCAGACACACTGCAACAAGTTTCTAGTAAAATTGTTGCATATATCCACACACCAGTGACTACCTAAGCTCATATTATGTGTATATGTACATTAGGTGTCTGTGCATCTGATCACTGTAGGTTTCAGTTCCCTCAGACTGGGATTTTAGCAGCAACTTCTCAGCTCATCGGCAGCACCACGCAAATGGGAGTCAGGAGATGCTAAAGCAAGCAGAACTACATTACATTCTGCCCAATAGCACAGATCCAGTGCAGAGATACAGAGACACCATTTACATCACTCAGGTGACCATGCACACATTATAAAATCCAAACCTAAAATAGCACATCTGGATTTAGCTTTGGGAACACACTAGGTGATGCAAATGCATTTTTTCTTTTTGCACCATTGTCTGATTTAAGCAGGTGATGCAGGCTCAGTGTGTGAAGATGCAGACAGAATTCTATCGCCACAGTCGCAGTTATATCGTTGCCGGTCAAGGTCATACGATGGGCGCCCTTTACTGGCAGCTCAATGACATCTGGCAGGGCCCGTCCTGGTCTTCCATAGGTAAATGAGTGTACACTTCTACTGTAGCATTTCTAAGATGGTGTTCTATAATTTAATGGTTAAATGATGATTTATTTGGCAAGTTAATAATATAAACTCAAAGAATGTTGTATGACCTGACATTCTGTGTGTGTGCAGAGTTTGGTGGTAAATGGAAAATGCTGCACTATTGGGCTACAGGATTTCTATTCTCCTGTGCTCGCAGTCGGGATTGAGAATGTCGGAGATTTGTTGATTTATGCCATTGCTGATAGCCATACAATGGAGCAAATAGTCAAAGCCAAGGTACAGAAACATGTTCGTGACTTCTTTTATATGTTTGCCAAACTGGTTGTCTCTCTCTAGGTTTACAGGTTACAATTTATACAGTTGGATGTGTGACTGTTTTTAATGTGCTGCCAATGTAAAAAAAAAATCATGTTGCGTGTGTGTATGTGCACAGGTGGAGTTATACAGCTGGAGCAGCTTTGATGCTGTTTGTTCTTTCGAATCTAATTGGACTACATTAAAAGAGGGTGAGAGCACTCTGGTGTTTCAGCGTCCTGTTTCTGCTGTACTGACAGAATGTGGGCACTGCACCCGACGTTCCTGCGTTGTCACTTTTCATCTCAGTAGTACTGAAGGTCAAATGATCGGCCCTCAAAATCACTTGTTCCTTAGCTCTCCACGACATGCCGAGGGCTTGCAGAAACCCGACATCACGGTAAGAAACACATTCTCACACACACTCTGCAATACACCCAATTCATCAAATTCACCTATTTACTACATTTTTAAAACAGTATGTTTAACAATAAAAAAGAGACATTAATAACTTAGAGGAACAAACCTGTCTAACAATTGATGTGTGTGTTTTATAGTTTACTGTGAAAGATGCTGGAATTGTACAGCATTATGCTGTGACTCTACACTGCTCCTTCCCTGCTGTATATGTTTGGCTGGATGTTGATGATGTTCCTGGTCACTTTAATGTCAATGGTTTTCTGATGCTGTCTGTGAGTTCAACAGTTATTTTTGGTGCATGGACACCCACCACTGTTGAGGAACTGACTGCAAAACTTCACATCACATCTCTGAGAGATGTCTACTGATTTTATATGTGTGAGCCTGATTTTCATGGTCTTTAAAATTTTAACTATGTATATTTTTTTACCTCTTTATAACCAATAACTATGATTATGTAGCCTTTTCAGACAATTAAAGAGTTTTTTTTATTTTACATTTATAAGGGCACATGTTTGTAAATAGAGCTGTGAATCTTCACTTGCCTTAGAATGTAATTCAATTATGATTTAAAAGATCATGCTTCTATGCATCCTGTCCTCCAACTCCAAATAAACTCATGTTTTTCAGGTTTTTTATTTATCTTTCAAACTAAGAACATGTCAAAGTACATCAGAAACTGTGGTTAGTAACAGTGCAAACAAAACAATTTATGCACTGTAAACAGCGCCTGAAATTACCAGATTTATTTATCTATTTTATTATTACTTTCTCTTATGCTGGTTGTTATATTGTCATAAGCATCAATAGGGGAATGTGTATCTCGGTTTAAAGCATTGAGAACACAATTAAGATGAGCTCCTGTCTGCTGTTCTTTCCTGCTGTTTTGTCCTTTGGATTCCTGTACGTTTATATCGATAGAAGTAACTTCCTACTACTGGATGAAGTGAGAGCTGAACACGTTGTAGAAGTTTTAAACGCATAAACAAAGTTGTTCATTGGGACAGGAGTTATGGAAGCAGCACAGCTCGTGCACATCATCACTCGTGCGCGCGCGTTTGCGCCAGAGGTGTATTGTGTTATCGCTGCAAAAGATTAGCGAATCGTAGAAATATTTGTTACTCCCACGTCTGGCAGATTCCTATTCATTTCCGATAGGGAAATGAAAGAACTGAATTTCTCATTTATTAACTTGCGGGTTTTGTTACGTGTTTCAGTTGTCATCGAATGCGCGCGCACGCGCGACCTTGTAACTTGCGCTTGTTCGGATAGTGAAGCTGTTGAGGCAGAAAAACGGGAGTATGGAGGAAAGTTTTATGCAAAGCGTTTTGCACTTCTACGGTGAGAACAGCTCGCTTTCCACAGAAAACTTGGAAAACCTCCTCCATCTGATCACAAGCAGACGCGAGGCATCTATCGATACTGTCGCAAATCCGCTGAAGAATGTAGAGGTAACGATGTTGTTTCCCACCTGCGCATTACAATGTACTGTTTGTGTACTATGTTATTCTATGTTCTTTTTAACATATCTAAATAATTGTTTGTAATTTTGCACACATATACAGCATTATGTACCAATCCCAATTTACAGTATCGGTCAAAAGTTTAGACACAATTGAAAAAAACGTTCTCATTATCTTAAAAATCTTTTAATCTGAAGGTGTATAATTCAATATTTAAAATTACTTTTGTAGACAAAAATATAAAATTATGCCAACATAATAGTTACGTTAATTAGAAAGCTAAAATTTTATTTTTAAAATACTTTTTAAAATAAACTTAAAATGCATTAAAATACTATTAAAATACTTATTTACCAAATAATAAATAAAAACGCAGCCAATAAGAGTCGAACATGGATAGAAATTTCTTCAGATGCTGTTGAAAAAGTTGTTGAGACCTCAAGTAAGACTAAAATGTCAAGAACACGATTTTACAAATTCTAGACAAAGAATGACTACTTTTGAAGATTTTAAAATATAACATTTTTTAGTCCAACAGTTACAATGTTGTTATTTCATGGTTTTGATGAGTTTATTCTCTCTTTAGTGTTTGTCATTGTCAGAGCTGCTCATGGTTTTTGGATTAGGTAATGCTTCTGCAATCAATCTGGATGATCTAGAGTTGATGTGTCCAGCTATTCTCACTCAGATCCTGATGCCTGCCTGTCCTTACACACCTCCTTCAGACCTTAATGCATCTGACCACAAAGGTGAATATATATATATTTAGCAATTTTATTTTTTTTTTTTTTTTTGGGTGAAAAGGTATATTTAAAGTAAGACAAACTTCTTTGTTTTTGAAAACTCTACCAAGATTATAAGATTATGTGATCATGGTTTTGTCTACATTTGGCCTGTCAATGATAATGATTAAAATAATTATTTCCATCACATACGTGCTAAGAAAATATTTGGTATTTGAGAGAGAGCAAACAATGAGAGATAGAAATGCTGGTATTAAATACATGGTTCAGACATTATTTTATGAAGGAACTGAACTTTACAGCTTCAGTCTCTCTATTTAAGATTTAGAAAAAGAAACCTTTTGTTGGACTCTGTCCCTATTTTATCTGCTCACCTCTCCACGTGTGAGAGCATTAGGAACTTTAGGAACTGTTTCAGGTTTCTGTTTTGGAGCTCAGTACAATAAAACATGTCTTTGCAGATTTTATTATGTAAAATATGTATTGGCTCATTCTACAATTCTGTTTTCCTTTGTCTGCAGTTTGGGGTTATGGGTTCCTGGCCGTTACAGTGATAAACCTTGCTGCTTTGTTAGGGTTACTTCTGGTGCCTTTCACAAAGAAACCATATTTTCCTAAAGTCTTGACTTACTTCATTGGACTGGCCATCGGAACATTGTTCTCAAATGCTGTACTGCAATTGATCCCAGAGGTAAGATTGACTTACTATGAGATTAATTAAGATTTTACAAAAGTTTAGATGAAAGCTGGTGTTTAGATAAGAGGAGTATCGGATTGACCAAAAGAGGTCATTAAATGTAATTACTCTAAAATAATAATGAAGGTACAATTGTCTTTTTGTTTTCTGATCACACAGGCCCTCGGCTTAGATCCCAAAGATGATAACTATGTGCTGAACGCTGTAGGAATTTTTGGAGGGTTTTATGTATTGTTCTTCACTGAAAGGGTTTTAAAGATGGCCCTGAAAGCTGATACAGAGGTAAGAGCTGTGACAGGTTTTAATATTTCTTAGTGGACCAGATTCAGCTGGCTGTAAGCCTAACTGATCACTTGTCCCACTGCAGCTTGGCCACAGTCATTTTCCTCCCCTGCAGTCAGCTGATATCCCCATCACCACCTTCAGCAATGACATTGTCATAAACAACATCAGCAGTGACATCATCACAAACAACACGCATCATGAAATCAATTCTAATGAAAAGTCCAGCGGTCCAAGTGAGACTTCAGCTATTGAGCAGGTAACACTGATTTTATATAAATATATAAATAAATGTAAAGAATAAATTTTACTGGCATTCCAGAGGTTAATAGTAGCCACACTGATGTCCAAGTGATGGTTACAGAATCCTCCAGGAACTTTAAGCATTATGTCCTCACAATCAGTGTTTTTTTGCTTATTACCAAAAATATTTGTGGTATTTAGATAGTTACGTTTATCTACCCAGTTCTCTGTACATTCTTTTAATAAATTAAAAGATATAAAACATATTTTGTGTTGTCTATGCACAGAATGCATGTGTGTTGTGGGCTTGTCGCTGGATGAGAGGAGGCCAAATGTCTAACATAAAGACTGTGGCATGGATGATCACTCTTAGTGATGCCCTCCATAACTTCATAGATGGTCTGGCAATTGGCGCATCTTTTACTCTCTCCCTGCTCACCGGCTTCAGCACCTCTATTGCCATCTTCTGTGAAGAGTTCCCTCATGAACTGGGTAAACACAGCCATAGAGAAAGATATCTTTCATTTTATAAATTTGTACCATGTAAATATTGTTTCCAATTGATCAAATGTTCTGTGTCTCTGTAGGTGACTTTGTAATTCTGCTGAACTCGGGAATGAGCGTGGCCCAGGCTGCGTGTTTTAATTTGCTGTCAGCTATGTGCTGTTATCTTGGTCTTGCATTGGGGATCGTGTTGGGGAGAAGTTTCGCCCCTAATGCAATCTTTGCTATTGCTGGTGGAATGTTTCTCTACATCTCCCTTGCAGACATGGTGAGACATCTCCTGCTTAACTGTTGTAGGTTAAAGTTGAAATATTTGTTAAACAATAAACATATTTTGTTCATCTCACAAAAATGAAAATGCTGTCATTTATTATTTAATAGATAATTTCATGTCATGTTGTTTCTTCTGTGGAACACAAAATTATTTTGTATTTGTACAGAAATATTGAAAAATTGACTGGTACAGTCATCAGAATGTCCTCTTTGTGTCCCACAGAAGAAAAGAAGTCAAATGGGTTTGAAAGGACATGAGAGTGAGAACTTTCATTTCTGTACATCCTTAAATTTCTATTCACAATGTTTCCTGTTTTTATAGTTCCCAGAGATGAACAGTATCATGGCAACGCATACCAAAGGTCGAGGAAGGGCTGTGTTCTTCCTGATCCAAAATGCTGGACTGCTCACTGGATTTGCTATAATTCTGCTTATTACCATGTTTGCTGGAGAAATCAATCTGGGGTAGAAGGACAATGAAATAAAGAACAGTAGTTTTCAATGTCAGAAACCAAAAACTTGAGACATAGACTGACTGTTTTTCAGTTTGTATTATAGACTCTATGTAAGGTTGAACAAGCTACAATCATATGGTCTTGAATGATTTTTATAATAGTGTATAATGTGAATTTTTTCGGACCTACAGTACTGTTGTGAGTGTGTCCTAGTGTTGATTGTGAGTTAGCAACAATACCCTGCTGTGTGTGGAGGAATTCCTTAGAGGCAGTGACAGGCTAGCACAGAGAATGTGAGGAGCTTTGTAGTTTAAAATACCAAATACTGTGGCCTATATCAGGCACCTTTTGAGTATCATGTTTTCACAATAAGTTAGTTTGCTCTTCTCTAACCATAGCATCTGTGGATCTATGTTTGCTACAGATTGTGTTATTGAGAAAAAACACTATGTACATTTCAATCTTGCTACTATTTGTATAAATTGAAATGTTGGAAAAGTATACTACAACCTATAGTTGTGTATGATCAAACAAAGAAACAAATGTAAAGCAAACAAATGTGTATAACAATGTGCATTAATAGATACCAGCAACATTCATTGTTCTGTCACAATGTTGTATAGCACATTCTTCACCCTAAACACATCACTGTAACATGTTGTGCATGAGTTAATTAAATGGGTGTTTTGGGACGCTGCAGGAACTGAAGTAAAGCTGAGTCACCAAACTCCTCTCACTAGTCTTCTCAAGTTTAAGTTCAGATCATTTTATATTCCATTTAAATGAGAACATTAGTTCAAATGCAGCATAACTGCTGATAATAAGGGTGGTCCTGAGTCAAGGGGAGTACAAGAAAGATGTGGATCTTTTCAGAACAAGAACATGAGGTAGTAAAATAGATGTATAGAATGAAAGGTATCTGTCAGCACAGTGATTCCACATTAAACTTATTTTCAAACCGTTATGGTTAAGTAAATGATTTGTTTATGTGAACTAAAAATAATTATTAGAATTTTAAAGTAATATTTGATAGTCAATATTTTTTATAAATTGATCTATCGTTTTAGGTCCCTTACCCATCATGTCTACTATAGCCTATTTCTTTGTCAAGCACCGCTCCCTGTATATCTTAGATTTATAAATATAAGAACAACATAATTTCCTTGTCCAGCAGAATTATTTTAGTCAGCTATCATGTGGTTCTGCTTGGTCTGTCGTTCATATGCTAGGTCACATTTTCATGATTTTTACATCCTTTTTTTGATTCTTTTAATACTCACAATTTTTCATTGAGAGATATCCTTGGCATATATTTTGTTAATTTCTCTAAATTAATATCAGAATTGCAGAATAATAAGAAATGTATGACATTTGGTAACATTTCTCAAGTTTTTTTTTCCAGCCTGACAAATGGTGTGTAGGTCTCTTTATAATTCCGCCTGTCCAGTAGATGGCGGTAGTGTTTCCATTAAAACAGTCCCTCAACGGGAAAGAACAACAGTGGGCGTTACAAAGTAAAGCAGTCGTGTTACCACGATCAGTATTATTGTAGGTAGGTGTATTTCATTTATTTTATTCAAATAAAAATATAAAGGCCATAAATTAAAGGATTTAAAATTTCAAATGTAATTTGCTTGATTGCGATGGTTTGTGTCATTGTGTTGCTCCGATCACTTCCGTAAACACACAAATGCTTTATATATCCGTGCTGGCAAAAACTCAAGAGTCATCAAGTAGAGGTCAGTAACGGGGAGAACTCTCTTTATCAGGAAGACTTTGATGATCTGGTGATTTATTGTAAGTTACTCTGCCAAATCGGTCTTTACTGCTGTCCTATTACTTTTCCTACATAAATACAAATAATCAAGACTGACACAATTACATTTTATGCTGGTTTGAAACTGTTTTTGTGAGAACGAGACTTGTGTATCAATCATATTGATTTTTAGAGTATGATTTCTATATAGTTAATTTGTGAATTGTTTGACAGGATTTATAAGACACTACAGCTGATTTGTACACCTAAAGGACAATTTCATGAGTGATTCATGTGATGTTGTTTGTAATGTCTAATCTAATTTGAAGGTCATGGCTGAGATAAAGATTCGTCGCTACAGAGAAGATGATGATGAGGATGTAAAGGAGATTTTTACCCTGGGTATGAGCGAGCATATCCCATCCTCCTGCATGCACGTCCTTAAACAGCCCCTAACTCAGATGTCTCTGGCATGTGTGTTTTTAGCTTTACTGACCAGCGCGGTGTCTATTCTTTTGCCTGTATTGGCAGTCACCTTCCTTTTGGCTGCAGGCAGGCAGGCTGTGGGCTACATGTTCACAAAATACATTCAGACCACACTTGATCGAGATCTCGGCCACATAAGACAGACCTACCTGGAGTCACCTAACTCCTGCTTCTGGGTGGCTGAGGTCCAAGGTCGTGTTGTGGGTACAGTAGGGTGTTTACCTGCTGAGAATGCCGAGAAATACCTGGAACTGAAGAGGATGTCTGTGAAAAAGTCCCACCGGGGGCAGGGGATTGCTAAAGCATTGTGCCGTACAGTGGCTGAATTTGCTCGTGAACGCGGTGCTCGAGGAGTGTTGCTTTACACTTCGGTGGTCCAGACCGATGCACAAAAGCTATATGAGCATATGGGCTACAGAAAAGTTAAAGAATTTGATGCTCCAGAGGTTATTGCCAGGCTGACTAGTTTCACATTGATGGAGTACCGACTCGACTTGAAACGACACCCTTTCTAAGCTTAAGACTTCATCAGGATTACCTTTTTTCAATGATGCACACATTTTTTACAGCTTACTAATGAATACCACTATTATGTCTACTTTTTCTAAAAACAAAAAACTTGATTATCATTCCTGTGAGTTTTAAATATGTCTGCATATTGGCTTCTTCAATTCAATATTTATCTGATTGACTTTAACTACCTTGAACTTAATTAAAGCAAGTTAAAGATTCCCAATCTTGTTTAATCATTGCTGATGTACTTGAGATATGTTATAATGTTTCTTTGTTAACAGAGTATTTACCAAAACAATTCAGAGAAGTGTGCAAGACACTGTAGTCTGTACTCTTAAGATTCAGTTATATTCATTAACACATAGCTTGTCCTCTTTCATGGTTCAGTAAAGTAGGTAAAAGACATGTAAGTGTCTTGAAAATGTGTGTTTAACTGGAACTGTGTATGTGGATTAGGTGTCCTATTTTCCCCTGTGAAGTGTTTCATATTTTCCCCATGATTTCATGGTGTGATGGGGCATTACTAGACAATGCGCTTATTTCAACAAATGCTTAATCTGTTTCCACAATATAATATATCTATTGCTCAGCTGCACTCGAATTGTTTATAATGATGAACAAAAGAACCGACTGATTCCTCCAATCCTATGTAGTTGACCTTTTCCCCTGTTCGGAAAAAGAATAAGTATTTGTTTTTAATTTATTGCAAAGAATGAAAACAAACTTGATTGCTTTGATTGTAATATTGAATTGACACATAGCATGCAATGCATCTGTGATTTGTTCTGATAATAAAAATGTATTTGTCAATGAGATAAATCAATAAACACTTTTCTACATAAACATACATGTATTTTGTCATTATTTTTTATTAGTAATGTCTATAATTCTGTTTTTCTATTGCACTCTCCTGTTTTGGGTTTGAATTGTGAGCAACAACAAAATGTCCAAAAAAAAAGTCTAGTTTATAGTTTGCACTGATTATTGGCTTCTGATATGTTTTAATATGTTGTTTATATCATGTTTGTATACATTACATTTGAATAAATGTCAGTTATTTGCATTAGTGAAGGACTTTTGGTATTTTGTAATAGTAAACGTATTACTGACTTGCATTTGTCATGGCTTTAAAGACCTTCTTTTAGAGAAAAGTTTACCTTAAAAAGATTTCTCATTTTTGTTTTGTTTCAGTGAATTCAATGCAGGAAGAAAAATGTACTTGATTAGCCTAAACCTACATGCTATAATATTGTCTAATAAATCCACTGCTTCTCTATCCTACAGCATAGATGGCATGTTATGAGATCCGTGAGTATCGGGATGCAGAGTACCCCGCTGTGAGGACAATATACTCCACTGGCTTCAGAGAGCATGTTGGCACTGTGTATCTTCTGGCCCTGAAACAGACATGGACTCAAGCTGCACTGTGTGGAGTCTTTCTTCTCAGCCGTCTTCTTTTTGGATCATTCATGACCTGCATTATAGGTATTGGTGTAGTCTTGCTGGCTGGTTGTAAAAGGGAGTTTCGGGGGCGCGGCCTTGCACAGGCTCTTTGTAAAACTGCCCTGGACTTTGTTGCCAGACATCAGGTGAAGAGGGTGGTTCTTTTTACCTCTATGGTCCAATCTGATGCTCACAAGTTATATGACAGAATTGGATTCAAAAAGGAGATTGAGTTTGTGTGGCCATCACTTCCAGCCAGGCTGATCAAGTTAAAGGTGTATAAATATGCACAATGCATATTTGGTGTTATGTAATGCAGAAGAAGAAAAGAGACAACGAAGAAATATATGAAGTATTCAATGAAGAAACATTTGTATTAAGAAGAACTGTATTCAAATCTCTTTGTATATTTTTTTAATGAACCTTTGTTTTTATAGCTTTTTTCTAAAGTATTGTTTAAAATCAGTGTTACTGTAAACAATTATTACAGGAAAATAATGCAATTATAAAAAGTATTATGCAAAAAAATGTAACCCAGTGAACAATGTGAAGCCTTTCTGTGGCGTATATATAAAATAATCATGGTAAACACAACGTCAAAACTACCTTTTTACTATCATAAAATCATGGGTAATTTTCGGACGTAATTTTTAATTTTTTTAAATAAATGCAATTATATATGTATTTGTTTCATATAATTATTCTTATTTAAATGTGCTCTACATTTTTATTTTAGCCAGTGATGCTGTACACGCGAGCTGTGTGTGTGTGTGTGTGTGTGTTGTAGCTCTTCTCGGGAAGCGGCTGTCACATGCACATTGTATATGAACGTATATCAACACGCTCAGTGAGAACGACATTAAAACATCACGGTAAGTTGCAAAGCATGTTTTGTCTTAAATACCATGAGAGAACAATTAATTGGCGTCACATCCCTAATTTTGTGCGCTTGTAAACTACTAATAATTTTACTATAATGATATTAAAGCGGGTGTAGTATAAATAGGCGGTGGCTGCTATGATCGATAACAGGATTGTGGGTTGCTGTGTAAGCATTTACCATCCCGTTAATTTTACTCTGAATAATGTTCGCTCTTAAAGATTTTCCATATTATAAAAGTACAAATGGTATTACTTGTTTATTCGGTGTGTATTTGTTGGTATGTGGGGGGAGGGTACATACGGGCAGGTGCCTAGTCAGTTTATATCATCTACATTTAGGTTTACATTTAATATTGGGAGACAATGGGAAAATCCCGCCAATGATTCAATGATCACAGCCGTTTTCATCAGCATATTTGTTTTAATGTACACAAACAATAAAACAATATTTAATATATTTATTTACTACCGTAATTTATTTATTCCCGTAATCGTTACAGTACATGTATCACACATTTCCTATTTACGTGGGATATGTTTTCTTTTTGTATTGTGTCACCTTTTTGTATTAAAAAGCCGAATTATAGCAAAATATATATAAAATTCTATAAGTAAATAAAAAAATAATAATTTTCCCATTGAAGGATTTGGAAGTTTTTATCTTTTGCAAAACGAACTTTTTGCCCATTCTAGATGAGAATTATGTACAATACTACCTGCAAATCACTAGCATGAAGAAAGTCAATGTTTATGGCTCTGATGCAACTAAAGACTATTGGCTGAAGGAATGGCACTATTGTATGTCCCGCCCACTTCCTCTCCTTCCTGTTTGAACAGGAAATATATTAACACAGGACAGAAACCTGTGCTTGTCTAGTGATTTTAAAGGGTCTTATATAAAAATATTTATAAAGAAGATAGGTGTTAAAGTAGATTGTAGCTTTGTTTCGCAGAGTGTGCAGAAAAAGAAAAGGTGCCACTCACCCATAAATCAGATTTATTTGTGATCAGCTCAGATTGACCCATGATTCTTTATCGTTTTTGTGAACACAGCATTTTTAGCTTTGCACCTGCTCCTTCTAACTGTATTGCATTAAATAATGAGCGTGTTGCATGCATCAGCATTTGGTCTTTGTCTGCAGAAGCTATCAAAAGGATATAAGCCCACCGGGCTTAAGTACTGTTGTAGTTTATAAAGAGTGTTAATCCTCTTTGTATGTGTATGTGGGTTTGTTTGTCAGTATACTGAGGGTTTATGCACCTCTTCTCACTGAACTCTCTCACTGGGTGCTGCTCTTGTTAAAAGCTGCGTCACATTCAAACAGACCGGAGGAAGAATAGAGAGAGTCAGTCTTAAAGAGACCTGCAGTTTTAAACACTCAAAGAGCCATCGAAAGTATGCTAGTAGTTGTGCACACCATGAATAGTGCCCTGTATAGTCTGTGAAACCTGCTATTTTTTGTATAGGAGTATAGTGGCTAAAGTCAGACTGTTTTCTACATAAAATCATCCTATATAATAACTTAAATATTGACTATTGGAGTAAGGACTTGACAAAGATTAAAATCATAGTAAAATTAATAATTGAAATCCAAAGTTTGAACTTTGATGCTCCTATTCTCGTGAATTATGAGCCTGGTTTTCACAGGCAGGGTCACAAATAACATAATGCTGTACAGTCAGCTAGTTATTATCACACAATAAACCCTGATAGGGTAATCATAGCAGAGATTTGCCCTACAGAGATTTATTATGTGATAATGACCAGCTAATTGTAGTGTATATTACCCTTTTAATACATGGCTGCTTGCCACAGAAAATAAATATTTATTTAAGTTTAAATACGTTTTTGATGGGAAGAACGAGAGCGAGGAGTGAGTCATTTGTATCAGTGTTGCAATGCACAAAAAATCTGTTAATTGTCTGTTGGGGTAAAACCTAAAGATTCATAGACTATAAAGTAGCAAAGAATCTGTATTATAAGAATATTGTAATGCTATACCATTTCCTTACTAATAGATTTAAATGAATGGAACTCCAAGATCCGTCATGTTTGTATTGTAATCTCACTTTTTAAACTGTAACTATAGCTACACTGTAAACTACAAAAACTTTGGTAATCCTCAGTTATTTGGACTTATTTTATGTATATACGTGTGAGTGCATGTGTAGTTGACACACAAAAAGAACCCTACTGTATCTGTCATTCTAAGGGAAATTTTTTCTTATGCAAGTTTGACCAAATTTTGGACTGTTGGAGGGCTTTAGGACCCAGTTCTGCCTTTTTTGCTCTCCTGCAGAAGGCAGCAGACATTACCGCATTTGCACTGCCTTCTCTCCTACCAACACAGAGCAGTCAGACTCAGACACACACCTTTGATTCTTATTTATTTTAAGGCTGTGATCATTCTAAAGATGCACACCCTCAAACACATAAGCTCGCTCGTCCAATAGAGGCCCCTGGGGGTCTCCGTCTGTGTCCTCTCTGGGGTTCAGTAGGGTACTGTGCCTTTGCTGGAGCACTGAAACTCATCATATAGACAAAGGGCTAAGTGATGTGTGATGAGAGTTAGGTGGAGATAAAAGAAAAAGGGAGAGAGGTAGAAAGACAGAGAGTGGGGGGTTTAGGAGACTACAGTGGTTGCTGAAGCAAGGCAAGCATCCGTTGTCAACGGCGACACCAGAACAGCATGTCTCAGATGAAACGATACACTTACAGCAGGGTGAGTGACACAGTGTTTGACATTTTGAGTCTCTCTTTCTCATGCACAAGGCTATATTATGAGTACATAAATGGTGTTTAAATGTCTTAAAGTGTGATTAGCATGTATTAGTATTAAACTGTAGATATTAGTAATGATGCTTTGAGTGTGGACATGCAGGTATTTTAGCATGCGTGGGATCAGTGAGTCTTCTGGAATGTGTAAGGCTTAGCTTTTAACTAAAATGCATTTGCTTGTGTAAAACTACAGTCAGTTACTATGTGTGGGTTTGTATATAAGTTCTTACAATTGACCAGTACTAGAGAAATTAGTGTGTTTGATGAAGAACACATTCAAAGCAACCATAGATGCAGATGGATGATGTTATGGCTAAGCAGTAAAAATGGAGAATATTATATCTATCTTTGACTTAATATGATTTTGTCAAATTTGGCTCGGTACCCAAACACTAAATGGATAGAGAAAAATACAGTTCTTTTTCCAAACTTACTCTTTAAAAGCAGATGTTACAAAGAATGTTATGAACTGAAAACTTCAGTCTCAATTACTTTCATTGTGTGTAGGAAATACATGAAATGAAATAAAATGAAATTATAATTTTGATAACAAAACAAAAACCTTTGTCTTAATTTTAGTCTCTTAAACATTAACCCAAGTATTGTCATGCTTAATCTATAACCACTTTCTCTCAAAATCTCATTCATTTTAAGTTCTTTTCCTTGTACTGAACATTAAGCAGCATATATATAAAATTCCACTTTAAATACTGTAAACTGTAATGGTCTGTGGGCCCTTGGTTATTTATTATAATGTAAATGTATTCCCTTGTGCTTTGTTGTGGTTGTGTGTTTTCTCTGAAAACAGTAGAGGTTAATAATGCATATGTACATATATTACATACTTGAGTGTTTGTGGACAAAAATTGTTTTACATGAAAACAAAATAACATAAAATCAACAAAATTAAACAGATAACACCTGGCAAACTAGCTTTTTCTGAACAATCATAAATACACAGTAAAGAAATGTTTCACTCATAATAAAGAGTGACATTCTTCTTTCATGATTTGCAACTGATTTCTGCTGAGTCACAAACCTGAAACTCTTCTTAAACAGGTTATTGTATTATTTGTATCTGGTAACATTGATTTGTCAATTTATTAGCTTGATTAATAACTGAATTTTGAACACTTAAATATTGTACCTTTGTTACATCTATGTGGCCTGTGTTTATTTTTAGTATAGTTTCAAACAAGAAGTCATTTGAGACCTCTGCGTGATTATAAAAAAACTTAAATGGGTAAGTGAAAGTGAAATAGAGCAGGTCTCATAGGATCAGTTTTTATAGTGTGTGTGTCTGTGTGTGTGTGATTGTGCGCTGTGACTGCAGGTAACAGTGTGTACTCTGTGAGTTCTTGTGCACCTAAATAGCTCCAATTTGTCTTCTAACACACATAATGAAAGACTTGTTCAACTAATGAGGAGCTTGAAAATGGAGACACTTAAAATGTCTGAATGTCAATGAAATAGATAGCACAATATTACGTTAAGTGGCATCAGACATGCTTTTCTTAGAAATCTAACTTTATCTATTTAACGTTATCCATCCACTAAGTTTAATTCGAAAAAGCATCCACAAACTTTTGGGGCCAAGAACATTTAGTTGATCTGTGTTCTCTTTACTGTATGAACTAAGAAGCTTTATTTCTCTCTCATTATCAGACCACCAGCAGTGGCAGCAGCAGGATGAGTTCAGACGGAGGTGGGAGGCCGGTGAAGGTGGGCTCTCTAGTTGAGGTGATTGGCAAAGGTCATCGAGGTATAGTAGCATATATTGGAAACACACTCTTTGCCTCTGGAAAATGGGTGGGAGTCATTCTAGAAGAACCTAAAGGCAAGAACGATGGGACCGTGCAGGGAAAACGATATTTCACCTGTCAGGAGAACCATGGAATATTTGTACGACAATCACAGGTACCTGCTTATATATAAACAATGACAGGTGCACAGGTGTGAATCTTCTTCAGTTGAATTCTCAGAAATTATTATCACTATCTACCACCCACAGATTCAGTTAGTAGAAGATGGTGCAGACACAACATCTCCTGAAACCCCTGAAGCTGCCACCTCCAAAATACTGAAGAGAGGTAGGCATAGATGGTCATGACATGGAGACATCTGTTTGCAGTCACGTTTGTCACATAAAATCTCACAATGAGGTCATTTTTATCTTTTTCTTTCTCAGAGATAATTGAAAGTCCAAAGACAAGCAAAGTGGTAAGTGAGGACAGGGTGCTTAAAATAAGTATGTGAGACTTGGGTGTATATTTGTGTAATTTTTATTTGACAGTTGGCATAAATTTTTCAGCATATGCCCAGAACAGTCCAACTTACACTGGAAACATCTGGCCGACTAATGTGAAATTAACAAATTAAAGTTTGTTTTGAGTATCATTATTCAGAGTCAGTACCACAATAACTTGGTGCACAATAACATAACTGCACATAAAGAGCTTCACACTTGTGTTCATGTACAACCTGCTGTGGTGTACACCATTGAAATGAACTGAAATGTGTCTGAATTTGTCATCATTGTAATTTATCTGTAATTATTTTGCAGATATATTTTAAAACAAAGCAGAATATTCGATTCTGCTTGTAAATGTCTAATTTACTTTTTTGCTCCATTTATTCAGGAGAATGAAACATATTCAAAGATTTAATCTGAAGACATTTAGCAAATCATGTAATTAGTTTCACCCTAAAAATAGTCTTTATATCAAACTTATACCTGTAAATGACTTGATCTCTAGGCAGCCTATTTTGTGAATATTCATGATGGCCAAAATAAGATGATTTATGAGTGGGTGTCCTCTTTCCCAATCTTCCCCAAATTCTACCATAAGGGCCTTAAAGGTACCAGAATAATGTTTCAGGTTGTCACCCATGACCTCACAGTTTCGGTCAGCACTTACCATATGTATGCATCAGATGGTCAGTAAACAGACTGTGAGCTGTCTATGGGTGTGCCTTATGGGAGGACGATATATAAAGTATTGTGTATTACCTTTTCTTTCCACCAGAGGGGGATATAATAACACTGTCTGGCCTCTCTGACATTTAAAAACAACATGATTCTGTATTGATTCCACGACTGAACCTCTAATATTCATTAGTGAAAAACTGCTCATCTCTTTTAATAACACACAATTGGTCTTTTTCTCTATTTTCCCAAATCTGCACTAACACAAACATGTATTAACAAAATATTTTCCAAGATCAAACACATTACTTAAGTACTTATTGTGTGTGGATGTGCTATGTGTGTGTGAGACACTGGTACGTATTCACAAGCACATTGACTGATCAAACTCTTTCACCTCCTCCATCTGAGATGCAGCGAGGAGTCAAACCTAAAAAGGTGCAGCATGTTTCTCTAACCTGTGTTTCCATAGTGATGGCACCATTAAACACCTGTGCTGCATGCCATCAAAACAAACAGCACATTACTTGTGTGTGTGTGTATGTGTGCCTGTTTGTGCGCATTTATGATTTGTTTGTGTTTGTTCATATTTACAATTCTATACATTTTTGTACATTTATTCATGTTTGCCAAAGCTTTGCTAGCTGATGGCCGTGTTCTTTAGTGAATGGCTGCTCCTAATGTATCTTATGAATTAGCATGCTGAATACAAAGTGTATATGTTTGGTTTATTTTGTGAATGAAATGTTGTGCAAAACAGGGGCTTTGCCAAATATTTGTTGTTTTAATATTTTACAGTATATCTTTTAAACATGGTCATGTTTCAAGATGCAGTTTTCTACCGTTTGTATAATTTTTCATCCTCCCTGAGACAAACACTGTAGCCTGGCTATGGCATTACATGTTTAGTCATTAGATGACCACTGATATATTAAACTTGAAAATGTCAGTGCTTGGGGGGGGGTAAGAGTATTTTTAGGTTGTTGTCTGGCTCAGAGAAAGAGATTTGTTTGAGCTCTTGCTCTGAAGTTTAAAGTATAAATGGCAGTAGCCTGGCAGTAGCTGTCAAACAGAATATTTTAAAACATCACTCAAAGTTACTTAATATTGTGCTAGATATGTTCATGTTGATCAGGACACTTTTTGACATTCATCTGAAAGGACTTGTTCATTCAAAGATGAAAATCTTTCATCATTTACATAAACTTATGTCATTCCAAACCTTTCTTTGTTCTGCAGAACACAAAAGATGTCTTCAAAAATGCTGGTACCCAGACAACATTGGCCCCCATTGACTTTCATTATATAGACACAAAACCACTAAGACATTTCTCAAAATATATTTGTGTTCCACAAAAGTCATGTTTTAATGACATGATTGTGAATAAATGACAGAATTTTATTATAAGTAAACTATCTCCCTTTTTATTGTGAAAAAAAGTGTCCCAGACAAACTGTATTAACTCAAGCTAATAGTCAACTGATGATTGTAATTTCTAGGAAGCTTTCCACACACATTGTGTAGAAAGTCCTTTATGCAATCACAATTAAACATATAAAGCAAACAATAGTCCTGTAATAATCAGCATTACATTTTAAGCCTAAGTATTCAGTAAATGAATAGACTAAAGAGAGCTTCCATGGCAAAACACACTCAACATTTTTTTTCAGTAATTGCTTGTTTGATGAGTGTAGATGTAACAAGTAGTATTGCTGAAAGAGTGACCTCTAATGATGTGTCTGGTAAATATAAGATGTGTATAACATAAGTGATTTGAAATATATAGAGAAGATAAAGATTCTTTTTAAGTTATGTTATCTTCGTTTACCACTTCTATGTATCTCCCTGTTTTCTACTTCACAACACATTTTCTCCCGCAAAGCTGTAATGTGATACATCACTCCATCTTTCCCTCTCTGCACTCTTTTGTGTAATAGATACTCAAATAATGATGCGTCTGCTCTCACAGAGTGCAGTAGTGCATTTAAAATGCACATTAGCACGATTACAGTATCTGAATCTGAGAGATCACATGAGAAGAAATCACATTACTGTCACCACACCATGTACACATACAGTGAGCGGAAATCTTGGGTGTGATCCACTAATATTGCAGTCATGTAGTGACATCATAAACAATATTTATGTTTTACAGAATACACATTATGCTTATATTTATATACTGTGCAGGGTAAAAGTTCTGGTCTTATGCGTTGTTTCATATCATTGTTTGTGTTTTTAATTTGCATTAATTTGATACAATTAGCATTCTGGACCGCCTACACTCATAGATGCTAGACTGAAGAACCCATAGAGAGACTCTGGTGGAGTGTTGCTAGGATACGAGCCAGACTCCCATCAGTTCAATCCCTCCCTCGCCCACTCCCCCCTATCCTTTCACCCTTTTGTTACAGTCTTTCTGTCTGGAGGGAGGGGTGTATGTGTAGTGATGTAATGTACTTGCTAGGCAGCCGTTGGCACAGCGAAGCATAGGAGGGAAAAGAGCAGGAGGGAGGCAAAGATGGATACAGACTGAGAGACACGACTGCTGTTTGTCGAATGCTAAGAAAGAAAGACGTTAGAGAATGAGTGAAAGGTGTTTCCTCTGTGCTTGTTGGAGGATCGAAAGGATTTAAGCTTTGCAGCAGAAAGACAGAAGAGTCATTTTAGCTGCAGCGGAGACAGCCTGCAACACCGTTACTGTGTGTGTGTGTGTGTCTGGCTACCCCATGCCTATCGCTGTATGACTGTGTTTGTGGCTTTGCTGTAGGCTTGCTCTGCTCTCAATCTTGATCTGCTGTTAATGTGACTGAATTCTTTTCCCTGATCTTTCTCTGCACCCTGTGTGTGTGTGTGTGTGTGTGTTTTGGGTTTTACTAAACAACTATTATATTCCTTGTACCTGGTGTTGTCTTTACTCTGTCTCACCGGCAGACAGAGAGTATGCTAGTGTTTGATTGTTGATTGATTGATTGTGCACCTAACAAAAAAAATATTCTAGGTTGATCACAAGTAAGGTAAATGCTAAAACATTTTCACAAACGTCTCCATTTCCCTTATGCTATTTCTGTGGCACCTTCTCACAGAGTGCTCAATTGGTTTGTTGTCTAACTACAGAAGTGTGTGTTTGTGTGTGTGTGTGAGGAGTGATTGTTTTTTACAGTTCTTTATTTTGTTGGATTTTCGGCATGTCAGTGCCTCTGTTAGACTGTATTTTTTAATTGTTTTATGCATTGATTTAATAAAATTCATTTTAAATAAATATCCAATTAGAACATTGTGTTCTTTTAATAGATGATTGCAGCTAATAATGCTAAATGATACT